>OY776681.1:0-2400000 GCA_963675555.1 Leptura quadrifasciata | reverse complement strand
GTCGCAGCTATTAAATTTATTATAATACCATAAATAACGCGAACAACAATTTATGGTTCCCCGGTACCGTCACTGGTAACGATATGCCCACTCATAAAATATATGTATGTAACCGTACACTTTGCACATTGCTGGGCAACAACAACCCATTACCTATACAATAATAACATTAATAACCAACGAAAAAATGCTAATACACCGGTATTAACATGAGCAATCCTCTCATAGTAAATTTTCTATTACGTCACTAAACATGAGCATAAAACGTGAAGGTTAAAATAACCACATTAGAATTAAATTATAAAATGAAATTTATAGCATTGCGTTTTATTAGCATCGTATGCTAATGATGTGAGCAACCGCGTGTCTATAACAGAAAGGTAAGTCATAAGCATGGCACAATGTCCTGTTTTTTTATACATACATACTACTTATTATGTATACATACATATAAAATGCTGTAACAGGAGTTATTGGTAATTGCGATCACGGCCTAAGAATTGGCAGGCGATTTGTTCAAAATGTTTCATATCGACCGAAATTGTGTAAAAAATTTTGTACACCCGAAAAAATCGACGGTCAGCGTGAAGGGCAAGCCCGGTGACAATTTAAAGTGATTCTGGGTGCACTACAAACAGGGGATATCCAGCCAGTCTGACGATCTTCTTCAAGTATGAAAAAAATATCTCTGTACAAAATTTCGACGCGTATAAAAAGTTGTTAAACTAGACTAAAAGCATTTTTACAAAGCCAAACCGTTATGGCGCAGTTCCAACGACTTATTTCACTTTTAATAGAGATGTCAATGCTTGTCAATTATAATATAAATAATATGTGTAGTTCCATTCCACTCAATTGGATTTAATTAACGTTGGCGAGTTAAGAACGAAACTACATTGTGCGTGGATGCCCAAATTTTTAATTTTCGTTACCCTTCCACAAAGAATTAATAGTCATATCAAATTTGTGGATATTGATGAGGATTTGAGTAGTGATAGACTCGTAAATCTCATAAAGAAGTAAAATACTTCTGTTTTACGTGATGATAGTGAATTTAGTGTAAAAGTTTATGTCTACCATCCAATTAGACCATGCTACTTTCAGGAAGATTATGGATCAAAATCATCTTTTTATTCACTGGTCCACGTGTAAAGTTTTTGAGTATGTAAGTGTCTAAGATTTTAAATGTGGAGGCGTCGATCATCACATAGAAAGATGCAAAACTCAAGCTAAAATGTACTTCTCTAGATCATAATAGAATAAAAAATTGCGAAACTAATACACTCAAATGCTACAACTGTATTGAATTTACTGTTATATTAGAGGAGGAGGAGGACAATTTGTTAAATATAGAATTACGTGAAGCGACGAGAGTAGGTTTCACAATAACGATGTAGTATCCAAACATAACTGTAAATACTGGTCACAGGAAAATCCTCGATGGTTGAGACAAACAAGAAATCAAACCACCTTTGGAGTAAATGTTTAGTGTGGAATCGTCAGTGGGTACATAAAAGGACCACGTCTTTTTCATAGCTGTTAAGTCAGCGATATTTAGATTTTTTAGAAAATGATTTGCCTCATTTATGAAATAACGTTCCAATTGAGTTACTTATTATTTGGTTTCAACAAATTGTTACAAATTATTTACATCGTACATTTTAAGAAAGATGGATTGATACCAATGGTGTTGTCAAATCGCCATCTCGGTCTCCTGGCCTAACTCCATTAGACTTTTTTGTGGGGTTATTTCAAAAGTACTGTTACGAAAAACCCATTGAATATATAATTGATCTTTATAATAAAATTTATGCTTCCGTGGCAGCAATTGACAGAGAAATGTTATTGCCCTTTATTATGATTAATTTCTTTGCATCTCAACGCCATCTATCTCAATAAGGAGAAAGTCAAGTCATTGACATATTCTAGTGAATGCTTTGACAGAATTCAAATCTTGGTTTCCGGATGTAGGTTCTTGGTAACTTTTTTGCCTGCTATAAGAGAATTATTTACTGGCGGGAAATTTTTTTTAATATCACACTTCCGATTTTACCGGAAATTGCTTTAAATTGAGAAATTTTAAAATAATCGAAAAAATCTGAAATTTCTGTTCTCTATGAAGGAAATTGTAATTTCCTTAAAAATGTACTTTGGAGTGGCAAAAGTAAATTTCACGGTAACGGCACAATTACAAAACATAACTGTAGATATTGGTCGAAAAACAACCCAAGATGGATGATTCGAAGAAGAAACCAAACGTGTATGGTGTGCTTTTTTAAATGGCTATATTATAGGTCCATTTCTATGCTATGAAAATTTAACCGGTGTGCATTATTTAAGATTTTTAGAAAATGAGCTACCAAAACTTTTACAAAATGCTCCCCACAACAGAACTGAAATTTTGTTTCAGCAAGATGGCGCACCGCCCCACAACTCTAATATTGTTATAGATTATTTTAATAACACGTTTCCAAGGAGTTGGAGCGACACTTCAGGGTTAGTTAGATGGTCCGCGCGTTCTCCAGACCTGGCCCCTCTGGACTTTTCTTGTAGGGATATTTAAAAAGTCAAGTATATCAAGAGCCAACAGAAGATATGGCCAGTTTTATACAATAAAATCTACACTAGCGCTGGTGCAATTAATGGATACACATTATTAAAAGGACATGTATCGAGGATTTGTTACATCACTTTGATATGTGTATTCAAGGAAACGGAAGTAAATTCGAGCATATTTGTAAATATTGTAGTCAAGATGGATTGTTCAAAAATAAAATTACCTTATTTGTTGTTTTTCCACTTAAATTACTCAATTTACAGTAATTTCTCATAAAATCGGAAGCGCTATTAAAAAAAAATTCCCGCCAATAAATAATTCCCTTATAGCAGGCAAAAAAGTTACCAAGAACCTACATCCGAAAACCAAGATAAATAATAATAATAAATACACCACAGGTAATGACGACCCCCTTTATCCCGGAAGGCTCTAGAAGAGCCTTGTGTGGGAGGGGGCTACACATTTAGAGACAAGGGACACACACCCAATATCCGTGTATAGTGAAAAAATCCCTCTCACAGTATTTTCCACTGCCACGACCGGGGATCGAACCCGGAACTTTTGGGTGAGAGGCAAGTGCGCTCACCTCTCGACCATCAGTCATACAAGAGATTTAAAAGATAATATTTTTAGTCGCAAACTGCTCAATAAATCCTTATTTTACTATAAGGAACGTAACCAGACTGCAACCAACAACTACTCTCCGGGCTCTGTGTCCCGCCGAGCGCTGAATTACAAGTTACAAGTCTGGCGCGTTAAGTGTAATAATTACATATTACCATCAAAACGCTAATGCTTCGATTGCAACAAACACCAGCCGGAAGACTGATCCTACTTAAAGGAGCTCAGTCAGGCTATTTATTTTTCGATTGCAACAGACACTGGACCGCTAGATGGCGCCTGCTGACTATTTTACATGTCGCTATTGTAAAAATACCGGGATGTACCAAATAGTCAAAGGATCCTCGTGCCGATCGTCACATGCCTACCTTGCACTGACGAGAGCCAACAGCTCGAAACTGCAGTCTGCAAGTGGTGTGTGGCGGCTGACAAAATATCTCAAAAACTGTTGCAGATCTGACTTTTTGGAATAAGAACAATTTTACTTAAAATTTAATTCTCAATCGAATGGCGTATATTTCAAACCTTCCTTGATCGAAAAATATTTTTAAACTGCAGCGCCGTCTCGGCTGATAATGTTATAATAGTAAATTGTATTTCCTGAAGAAATCATTAACCATAGAAATCTATTACCGTTTACAGAATAAAAATATATTTTTTACACCCTATATATTTTTTAAGACTGGCATATTGACAAGTGGAATTGGCAAAGAAGATGTTGTCACAATCATTTTAACTTTATCTAGGAATTACTTGCATTTTTTAAAACCTATTTAAAACTAGAACGTATGAAAGCAATAATTCAAGAAAAACGCTACTGCCCACTTAGATACGGACAGTTCAAAGTCCCAATTTATAAACGCTGCCTGTTGTGAATCACACAACTTTTTAAATTGTAATACCTATTCGAAGAAAACACTTTTGACGTAACCGCCCAATCTATGTATTTCGGAATGAGAGCGCAGGGCTGATAAGGAACCCAAAGTACGTGTTTTGTGATAACAACCTAGAGCACATATCTCGCTCGCTGCCGAACAATAATCCGTTATTAAACTGCACATTCACAGGATTTAATTTCATACCACGCATTCGACATCCCAGCAATTCGTGATAATGTACGAGTTTGTTGTTCGTCATATGCGGCTAATTCCCGTCTTGTTATTTAGCTGTTGTCAAATAAAAATTTGTTCAGCTAAGTCGATTCGAACGCGACTTCAAATATCCACTTCGGATCATTCAATTAAAAAAACCAAGGTAACCTTCAAGGCTAACCGAACACAACACAACGCGATTTTATCACATCATTACATATTTATTACTTTTAAAAATCATAAAACATATTTATTTGTCTATCGACTTGCGGTACAAGCTAATTATGATTTATTGGATTCGATTAAGACGTACGTATACTGTTTTCAAATATGCAGTTATATAGGTAAAGGCAGCTTGTACGTAGCAAATCTTTGCGCGAACTGGATGAACTACAAAATTTTCCGGTGGTCCCCGCTGAATTTTTTTTGTTCAAATGTGCTTTTAGAGGGCGGAATATTAAACATAATATTTTTAGTCGCAAACTCCTCTATAAATCCTTATTTTACTATAAGGAACCTAACCAGACTGCAACCAACAGCTACTCTCCGGGCTATGTGCCCCGCCGAGCGCTGAATTACAAGTTACAAGCCTGGCGCGTTAAGTGTAATAATTGCCGCTGCTAAACGACTTGAGCTAACTTGAGGATCTTCATCCACACAAACTAAAATTTATGTTTCTTGATCTGGAGTAATTCGTCTCGGTCGTACTACACCATTTTTATGGCGCAATGAACCCACCCGTTTCTCCCAAAAATAACTTAAAATGAACACTATATTTTCACGGACAATTTTCGCCTATAGGCTGGGGCCGTTACCTTTTTGAGATAAAAAAATTAATAGCAGGCAACGGCCAGCTGGAATATATAGCTGAGGTCATACAAAATGAAAAAAAAAACTTTGGAACCTGAGATGAAGGGAAGTAGTGAAATGGGGTGCTATTTAAGGGATGAAAATGGTTTTTCGCTATTTGTGGAGAAACGTGACCTCCTAAAGAAAAGTGTTTCATGCAAAAGTTGTAGATAATAAAAAAATCTAAAACTTTTATTCTATATATTTTTCGACATAACCTCAAAGTTTGCGAAAAAATTATTTATTTTTTTTCTCGCGTGAAAATTATTTAATTTAAATGAAACTTTGTGAAAGTACGTAATTGTTTGCATATAATAGGCATGAATTTTTTCAATTATGGGAAATAAATATTTTTCGAGATTTTACCATTTTTCCGAAAAAACACCCCTATCTTCGGCGAACAACTTTATTGATTTTTTTTGGATTTTGATGTTCTACTAGTGCTCATTTTTTTCGTCGAGATGTCTACTTTCAAATGGTACGTCGATGTTAGTGATTTATTGTCATTTAGCAGCTTAAAATTAAGAAAACCGAAAAAAAAATTCGAATCTCGAATTTGTCGATTTTTTTCATTATTTTCAATTTTTTAGCATATTTATGTTAATAATTCATAATATTTTAATGAAAAAACTTACTTTGGTATAAAATAAATAAAGTTGAATGAATTTCATCACGGAAAGGTAGGGAAAACTTCATGAAACTTAACATTTACATGGAAATCAATAGTACTTTATTAATTTTCATAAGCTACAGTTAAGTTTCGAAAACTTTATTGCATATTAAATTATTCTAAATACATATGATAAAATACAACATACAATTTGTTTATATTGGCTACGAATTCTTTACTTTATTTTCAAATATTTACTTTATTAATATTGGTTGTGTATAGCTTATAAAATGAAAAATCAATAAAATAATTGTTAAAATCTAATCAAATTTAGGCCTTTTTTGTTGTGGTTCGTTTTCTTCATCGATCAAACTCTCAAATTCTATATTACCTTCAAAATCATTGGCATTTTCAGGCTCTTCAATTTCGATGTCATTATTCTTTGCTTGCTCTTCATCAGAATCACTTAAATCTACAAATACTTCTCTGTCTCTATTTGAACAGTTCTCAGTGCATGTATTGCATAGATTGGTACATTTTAAGCCATGTTTTCGGCAGCCACACCTTTGATTATTGCATCCACTTTCACAAGTACAGCTAACGCTTTTTAACAACTTTCCGGGAATCAAGTCGGAACTGTCAGAGATGTATTTAGGCACGAGTCTTCCTACAGTTTCGTTCCAGCCCCAGTCCTTTGCTTTTTTGTTGTCCCGATCGTTGTCAATATTACCCAACCAAATTTACAATTGGTAATAGACTCTGTAGGAGTGTTGTCCAGCTGCTTCTTCAGTCGGAAGGAGTTTTTCCAATTTAAAAGTGGATTTGTTTGTAGCTTGCTGATACAGCTCAAATCGTAATTGATTTAATGAGTTATAAATTTTCTTACTTTTGTAAATACTAGCTGTAAGTTGAGATCGATTTTTTGCTATGGTTATGTGGTCTGCATCTTTTTGATAATAAACACTGGCTAGGTTTAATAAAATTTTATTGTCCAATAAAGATCTTACTATTGTTTTTTTCCCTTTTCCAGCAAAACTTGAAGTTGTATCACAGCCAGAGAAAGCATGAAGAAACGCTATTACACTTGTGTATGGTTCGTGTTTAAAATAATGGGATGTATAAAATGAATCTTTGACGTTGCTTGAGCCTGGTTTGTGAAAATAAATATCCAGCCCATTCGAATTTAATTGGTGTAAAAGAACTAGTAAATCGATGTCTTGACCCACGATTATTACAGTTTTATCATCTTGTTTAGCTAATTGGATCGCAGTATTAACAATCAGTGCGTCGGCGTCTTCAGGAGCTCGCTTACACAAAAAGACCTCGGACTGTAATTTATTTGATGTTGTGATAATTAAATTGTTTTTATTATTTTGATTTGATAAAAATTTACAAAGGACGCATCACAAACTGAAAAAATACTTTTACACAACTAGGCGAATAGAGATTTACTACTACAACAGAACGAGCTCTGCTGCTCTTGTGCAGGCTCACTTTGTCCTACCCCTCTCTACCCCCAACCTTCAGTCGTTTTGGGCGGGCATTTCAAATACCTGTATGCTGAGAACTTTCAAATTTTTTAAAAATGTTTTTGTTTGAATACGTAACAGTATTCAATTTTATCGAGGTTTCCAATAACTAAATTCATTCAACTTTAGTTATTTTATACCAAAGTAAGTTTTTTCATTAAAATATTATGAATTATTAACATAAATAAGCTAAAAAATTGAAAATAATGAAAAAAATCGACAAATTCGAGAATCGAAAAATTTTTTTTCAGTTTTTCTTAATTTTAAGCTGCTAAATGACAATAAATCACTAACATCGACGTACCATTTGAAAGTAGACATCTCGACGAAAAAAATGAGCACTAGTAGAACATCAAAAACAAAAAAAAAATCAATAAAGTTGTTCGCCGAAGATAGGGGTGTTTTTTCGGAAAAAATGGTAAAATCTCGAAAAATATTTATTTCTCAGAATTGAAAAAATTCATGCTTATTATATGCAAATAATTACGTACTGACACAAAGTTTCATTTAAATTAAATAATTTTCACGCGAGAAAAAAAATAAAAACAGAAAAATCTAAAATATATAGAATAAAAGTTTTAGATTTTTTTATTACCTACAACTTTTGTATGACACACTTTTCTCTAGGAGGTCACGTTTCGCCAGAAATCGCGAAAAACGGTTTTCATCTCTCAAATAGCACCTCATTTCACTACTTCCCTTCATCTCAAGTTCCAAAGTTTTTTTTCATTGTTTATGACCTCAACTATATATTCCAGCCGGCCGTTGCCTGCTATTAATTTTTTTTTTCACCATTAAAAATCCGTAACGGCCCCAGCCTACTAATGATGCAAATGAAAATAACGACGTCGATGTAGCTGAAGATCGAATCGTGGATACATTGGATCCTTCCGTGTTGGACCGAGAACGAAATAGACATCCATGAGGAAAATGAATAGTCTCAATGATACTTTTCCAATTAGCAAAGAGGTGCAATGATAAATAATAAATCTACTTTTGTGTAACATTCAACAAAATAAAACCAAAACGTTTATTTATAGTCAATGGTATTCGTTTATTGGCTTAATAATAAAAATCATTTAGGAAACATTCGCTCTTAGCTTCTTTATTTTTATTTTTTGAAAAATTCAACCGGGTCGCTGCTGAACAACAGGTGTTTTTTAAATTGTTGCAAGCAATTTAAGGAACACTTTCTTGTAAATTTGTACTATCCCCAGTGTCGGTAACGATGTCGGCGGTAAGGTTATTTTGGTTTGGACGAACCTTTAGACCATGAAATGAAAATATTTGACTGTTTTAAGACCAATTAATCATTTCGCAAACAACTGCAGCGGATAATGGTTACAGCTAGTTGTTTTATGTGGTGCTAATTAATGTCAACGCAATTTCATTCATTAGTGAATGGCGAAATTATGGTTAATATATAGAGATGATATTTTACAAACCGTTACTTTACAGTACTTACTTACTCATTTGCTATAAAATTATTTTAGTTTTGATGCCAGGGCGTGTACCGAAATAACACTCCGCATCATTCGCATCAGCTAATTTTAAACTCTCATTACTATTTATATTTATTTCACGTCCTTTACATTGTATGTACGTAACGAAACACTGATTGTAGTAATTGAAGGCGCGACTGAAAATTTTCATCGCCCGTAAAACAATTAAAATTTATCGTGTGCATATTTCAAGAAATTTTATGTATGTGTGTGTATGTAGGTTAACTTAGGCCGTTTGGAAGCCGTCCAATTTTTGGGGATATGGAAAATGATTTTTACCGGGAACAATGGGGACGTCTTTAAAAAAACCGCGTCCTTGTCTATTTTGAACGAAATTGGGATTAGCTGTACACAGTTTAATATATACTTACATGAAACAAAGGAATCTAAAATTAGGATTACGGTAAATTTACATAGTTACTTAACCTTATTTTGTCTGCAATAACAGTATTTCCATATAAAATATATAATTTGGCCAAGAATAATAAATACAAAATCTAGAAAATGGGGAATTTAGAATTTAACGACTAGCGGGACAGCGCATATAGAAAATGAAAACATGTACAGACATGAATGAATATTCAATCAGAATTAACTCATGGTAAGCCCAAGCAACAATTTAAGTCTTATAATAACCGAGGGGACTTTCATAAGAGCTATTTATATAACTACTGATAAATCTATATTTCTGTGACAGTAGTCAATTAGTCATAAGAATCTAATAAACTCAAAAAGAGTCCAAAGAATAACGATCTTTAGGAGGTTGTCAAAGCTAAATGCTTAAAACTATTATAAAACGTATCCTATTCATGAAGAACTCAGAAGTTCTCTCTGTGGAAGCTTAGAAAGCTCGACGAAAGATTCTATTAAGGCTATCATGGTACCATGAAAAGCTAAATTTGCCTTGAATAATGATTGTCAAACTGTTTTATTTTAAAATATTTATTATTCCAATGATATTTCAGTTTATACTTGCCTGTAGTAAAACAGAAATGTTTTACAATCAACGGAGAAGACTTAATACTACACTCACATGCAAAAAAAACCGCAACAAGTTAATATTTGGTAAGATTTGGGGTCTTATGACTTTTTTTATTTTTAGTTCAATTTTCATCAATTTTTAGCAAACTGTAGATGAAATGACTAATTTCAACTTGCATATCCAGTCTTTTGTTAAATGCTGGCGCATTAGTCATTATGCAGGGTTAATTCAAAGTTCGTTGTATAACCCTAAATTTAAAACACCCTGTGGAATAATTTCGTAGCCAAATTCTTTCAAAATACCAATTTTTGTTAAGAACCATTCCTTTCCTACATTTTGTTTTTTGGTTCATGTCTTTACGTGCACTGGTTCATTTTTAAGAGCAAAATGAACTTGTTACCAACAGTTTACTTTGAGAAATGTTATTTTTTGACGAGCTGGCTTTGCTCGTTGTTGCTTTAATGTCAGTTTGACAGCTTTTCGCCATTTCCCCTGAAGAAGCGAAGCTCATTTAACGTAGCCGGAGCTACTTAGAGATCTCTGACCCACCTACCAAGCATGTCCCACACATACTCTATGAGGTTAAGATCAGGCGAATATGCCGGCCAGTTCATTTTGTTAATACCAACTTCCGCGAGATATTGTGTAACACGCAATGCTAAATGTGGCCGCGCATTATTCTGTATTAGGATAAAGCCATCGTCGATAAATCCAGTAAAAGGTGCAACGTAATTGCTTAATATCTCCTCAATATATCGGTGGGCCATCAAGGATCTATCGATGACCACCAAATCAGTCCAGGCCTCCCGGGTTATACCTACCCACGCCATTACTGAACCTCCTCCATAGCTCAGATGGGGACTGAACGTGCACTCTGCAAATCCTTCTCCGGCCCTTCTCCATACTCTTTTCCGTCCATCTGGAGAATGTAAGCAGAATCTGGATTCGTCAGTAAAAAGAACATTGTTCCATTGCCCTAAGTTCCAAGGTGAAATGTTCAGACAAATTGCAGTCTAGCTACTCGGTGACGAGGAAGCATTTTGGGTCCAGTTGCTGGTCTGCAAGCTTTCAAACCAAAGTCCTTCAACTTCGGCGAACTGTCTACACACTAACATTAGTATCTCGGACCTCTTGGAGTTGATTTCTTGTCTGCCTGATGTTAAATGACGATCCCGCAGTGTTAACGTGAAGAAATCTGTCATCAGTACTACTACTACTTTTTCTGAAACATTTTTTGTTGAAACACATAGAAAAAATTTATTAGAGACGTAACGCAGTACAAAACAATATAGGGCAAAATAAGTTGAGTTCAACTTTGGTCTATCATAACACCGGTTCTAATAAACGAATCATCGTGCTTTTTTTAAAAAAAGAAGCGTCTTTCCAAGTACTTTCAAGATATATTTTAAACATAAAAATCCGTTGAAAATTTTCCATTTGTTTATAAGCAAAAAAATTTGCCAAATGGCCTTGCATTTAAAGAAGAAAGTGATTTTGTGGTCTTAAATAGGCCTTGGTGGCCTCGATCTTTTGAGATCAATTTGATTTAAATCGGAAAAAAAACAAAAGAATTATTACGCTTTAAACTGTTAAGTGAGATATTGCAATTATACTGTTTCTGTTTTCCTAACATGAAAGCTAATACAAGCCATAACATTCGTGGTTTTACGTTGAGATGTTCAGAAATTACAACAGTCTGAATTTGGAATATTCAGACCACTTCTTCGTATAATAAAATAGTTATCACTGACACGCGGAATATTTTGCCAGTATATAATAAACAACGTCCTGAAAATACAAGTGACGCCAGCCTACTGATTATATCTGCATACTTTCGTATTAGAAGTTGACCTGACCAAATCTAATTTCCATAGAGGCCAAGCGCCAACAACATCGAGGTGACGCTTCATTTCGCCTATCCTAGCCATCACAGCCTTCTTAAATTCTGTCACAAGAAAGAAGCGGGCACCGGTGATGTAAACACCGAATGATTTGCGACCAGATAATGGGTTGGTAAGTGCACTGGTTGTGTTAGATTTATTTGACATATCACGAACGGAGCGGTTATTGCGACGAGAACAAGGAGCGATTTCACGCCTCGGCGGGCGGATGAGCTGGAAGCCGCCTCCAGGACAGGGCAACAGGTGGGTGGCCCCACCCCCACAGATCGACTTTAAGCAGGACCTCGCCAGGATAATAGAGGCTCATATTACAAACTTCCCCTCCAATTAAACTTGTCGGATTCCGGAGAGGACTCATTAACGCACCTAGCATCCGGTAAGGCACCAGAGTTAATTTAAAGCGGTTCGATGATTTAGTCGCTTTAAATTCACTCTAATGAACGCGAACAGACAGGCAGTTCTATGTATTAGTTAGTCGCAGAGAAACTTGTTAAAGTTAATGTTATTAATTTAAATACCAATTACATTCTTAGCAGATGTGTAGAATGGTAGGTAAGTATAAAAAGCCTACTTTGTGATAATCGGTCATAATAATCTAATAAAACATTTTTTTCTTTATTATGTAGGGCAACTCAATATATATTTATGTTTCGTTAGAACTAACAAAACAGTGTAAACCTTTTAAAATATTTTATTTCAATTCGGTCGGGTCTTTCCAAATTCCTTTACAACTATCTACATACCTAAACATAATATTTTTAGTCGCAAACTCCTCTATAAATCCTTATTTTACTATAAGGAAAGTAACCAGACTGCAACCAAAGTTACAAGTCTGGCGCGTTAAGTGTAATAATTGCATATTACCATCAAAACGCTAATGCTTCGATTGCAACAAACACCACTTGCAGACTGCAGTTTCGAGTTGTTGGCTCTCGTCAGTGCAAGGTAGGCATGCGACGACCGTCACGAGGATCCTTTGACTATTTGGTACATCCCGGTATTTTTACAATAGCGACATATAAAATAGTCAGCAGGCGCCATCTAGCGGTCCAGTGTCTGTTGCAATCGAAAAATAAATAGCCTGACTGGGCTCAGCATAGTTCAAATGTGCTTTTAGAGGGCGGAATATTAAACATAATATTTTTAGTCGTAAACTCCTCTATAAATCCTTATTTTACTATAAGAAAAGTAACCAGACTGCAACCAAAGTTACAAGTCTGGCGCGTTAAGTGTAATAATTGCATATTACCATCAAAACGCTAATGCTTCGATTGCAACAAACACCAGCCGAAAGACTGATCCTATTTAAAGGAGCTCTCTTGCACTGACGAGAGCCAACAGCTCGAAACTGCAGTCTGCAAGTGGTGTGTGACGACTGGTAAGAGAGTTCCTTTAAGTAGGATCAGTCTTTCGGCTGGTGTTTGTTGCAATCGAAGCATTAGCGTTTTGATGGTAATATGCAATTATTACACTTAACGCGCCAGTATTGTAACTTTGGTTGCAGTCTGGTTACTTTCCTTATAGTAAAATAAGGATTTAGTTTGCGACTAAAAATATTATGTTTAATATTCCACCCTCTAAAAGCACATTTCAACTATCTATATACCTTCAACACAGTATAAATAGCACTGTCCCTACAAGTCACCACATAACTTGTCTGTTAATACCAATCAGTCCAGTAAAATGGGAAAATTTGGCGGAGGAGAGAGGGGCGGGAGAAAATAAATTAAAAATCGGTTTTTCCCAAAATTCTTGGAAAGTATCAATTTTGCTGTAAAATATGTAGACATGAAAATTATAGGTAATAAAAATCCGCACAATTTCGTTTTTTTTTTAAACTTTGTACGACCTATTGGAGCCCAGATAGATTGTTTTTGAAATTTTGACAGTTTTACGACGCAACGGGAACGCGCGTGTTTTTTCTCTAAAATCTCGAAAATGGTCGATCCGATCGCAAAATGTTTCAAATGAAAGTTGTAGAGAATTCGATCACGAACAATTTCCTTTTATTTTTCATTTCCATTCGATCAATATTGGCAGAGATATGAAATTTTAAACATCGTTATAGCGCGCTATCAGAACACTTCTTTCATGATAAAATCGATAAAAACTCGAAAACGACAGATCGTAAGTATATAGCGTATCTAATGAAAATTAAAGAGAATTAAATTTTGAATATGTTGGTGTATGTACAAAATCGTTTTGATAACGAGTGAATGGAGATAAAAGAGAAAAACATGAAAAATTGTCATTTTCAAGTGCATTTTGACAAATAGCTAGATTTTTAATGGCTTTAAGCAATAATGACACTAAAGGTTTTTTGAAGACAATTAAATTATCTGTAAAATGAGGTCCAAGTGACTTTCATACGTTGAATGATTCACGAGTTAATTATCCAAACGAAGTTTTCCCACACAGATGAATTGGTAGACGCGAAATCAGTAAAATGGCCAGCTAGATCTCCGGACCTAACCCCATTGGATTATTTTTCATGGGGTTACCTTGAATCCAAAGTTTATTTATTTTAATAAACAAGAAGCAAACGGCACGCAATTTGAACATTTAATTATTTGTTACTGTATTTATTATTAATTGTATGTTTTTATTACATTTTGTTATAAATGGTTAAGATTTTTTTTCTCGATAAGACAGTAATCGAATTTCAACTCATCCTGTATGGTGTTTAAGTCATTTAAAGACCTAACTAAGTTCGTGTATGGTAAGTTCTGAGTCTTTGAATTTACTTTAACTCGCATTTTATGGTTTCTTGGTCTTGTCCACCTCAGGAAATGCAGTTTCAAACTAGTAATGCAAGTAGACAGATTAATTAATTTTTTTTCTCAACACGTGTGTCGAATACGGATACAACCATTTATATATGTACATTAAATAACTAACACACTACTCACATTTCTCCATTTAATAATACTAAAGCGCATTAGAGTTTCACTTTTAATTGCGACGAATTGGAAAGGTATTAATAAATTCAATGTCAACATAACTCATACACATTCCTAAAATATCAACGCAGAACTAGCCTTAAGAGGGTCCGATCACTCATGTAGAGTAAGCTCTTCTATTACTATTATAGTGCTAAATATAATCTGGATTCCTTAAAAGTTTATTGTCGCTCTAGGTCGCTGTTGACGACCTTCTTGAGGCCACGTCCCCCCCACGCTAATACTATTTACACATTCTAGTCTTAGAGTTCTCAGAAGCACTTGTTGTGGACATACCAATAACAGCAAGAATTTAAGAGATTTTTAGGAAGTAACAAAAAAGCTAGTTTGATTGAATTGAATTTTTTTTTTTTCAGAAAAATAAGCTGTTCCAACATGGAAAATATAAACCCTGTTAAATTTATTTTCTCACTACTAATATATGGTTTCCAGAGGGGTCAGTAGTTAAAATTATTTTTTAATTCATTTTGTAAATAGGTATCTTTCTGCCTGTTTTTTTATCAATTAAAAAACTAAACATTATGATTAATTTGAAATTTTTTTATCTCTTGAAAAAATTTCGTAAAATCGACCATTTTTGAGAAAAAAATTAAATTACATCTGCCTAAGTGATCAATCAAAAGCGATGAGCACAATTATATTAAGAGTAAAATACTAAAAGTAACCGAGATGTGCCAAATTTCGTCTTTTTCCGATCACATTATTTCGAGATAGAAATTAAAAATCGTTTTTTGGCACATCACTTTAAGGGGGAGTAGCTATGATATTTCAAAGTATTTCTAGCTATTTCCTAATTTTCATAAGGATTTCCTAGTATTTGTCACATATTCCTGGTATTTCCAAACTGTTTCTTCGAAAAGGGAGAGTATTTCCAGGAGTGAGTGGCTTTTTTGTGAACATTAATAACATAATTATTGAGCAGAAAGACGGGGACAGGCCCATCCAAGAAGGACCAATATGTATGCCTTTTACATTATTTCAACTCATTGACAATAATTATCAAAGTTTAGAAAATATAGAACTTTCTTGAAGACGTGTATTTTATTTGATAACAGGAAATTATTAACCTATCTCTGTACTATTATTATTGCGTTCACTTTATTATATTATTAGTTCACTAGCATTAAATGTAAACAACTTCACCCACCAGACTGTTTTCGCTGCGAATCTAGGAAATCCCGAGTTTAATCTACAATACACGTGTCAGCGTGTTGTTATTTGAGAAATGTGTAGCGTTCGGTATTACAAAAATACAATAGTAAGTGTCGTAGAAACGCGATGATTTGCAATTAAAGATCCTCAACCACTTGAAATAAACTGTTTAACAATCGAAATTTCCGAATTGTAATTACGGGGATTTTAAAAATGAAAACTGCATATTATTATATTTAGGGAATTTTTTGTCTGCAGAAATCGATGAATGGATTTAACCTAATATATGAGAATATTTCACTACAATATATCGCCTCTTCCATGTCCTTTGAATATTTTTATTTTTTGAACGAAAACGTATTTATTTATAAGAGGGCATTGAATTATTTATATATTAGTATGATAAGTAAGAAACAAGGTTTTTTACATTCAAATAACGATGTGATATTTGGCACCTCATGATACATTTCTCATTTGGAATTCTTTGGTTTTCTCTGACTAAATATATAATTTTGCATAACTCATTACAGTCATACTAACAATTATTTGTGAAAAGTTATACCAAGAATATAAAGGACGGTGTAATATATCACAGAAAAAAGCTTATACATCTTATAACAGAAATTTCGCTAAAAAATAAAAGCAAATCTTACGAAAATAAAAAAGCATGGCGGTTAAAACTCGACGATAGCAGTTGAGGATTATATCTATGAGCCTATTGATCGTAACAACACGTATGTGAAGTTGGCCGGGAAAGCCCCCCTCATTCGTTAGACCATCGATGGACCATGATAGACCACCAATTAATTTCGCTGGACCACCTGGTTTAGTTTTATTGACAAATTCATTTTTCGGGGCTAACTTTCTTGTGAAATAGGAAATATTGCACCATTTTTCGTTATATTCCGGAATAGGAATAGCCAAAATAAATCAAATTATGCAGTATACAAAAAAGACTCTGTTGGACAAACGCAATGTGCAATTATATTTAGATTTAAGAAGCATATGGCTCAAATCGATAATTAATACAGTAATTGAGAACTGAGGCAATAACATTAGAACTAGTAGTTTTTGGAATATCTCTGCCGTGAAAATTTCGTTTGCCACGTCTATCTTGTTAAGAGACTCTTCATTATATTTCTCAGCAACTTTCATACACCTAAAAACACTTTAAACTAGTAATATTTCTTTCAGAGTCAACCAACATCGAAAGCAGTGGCCGGTATATTCTTCCGACTAGCACCAAAGTGACAGCAACTGAGGTGGGAACCTTGTATCAGTAATCATTACGTAATTGCGATTAAATTTACGACTTTGATGTAAAAATAACTTCACTTGACAAGTCTACAGTTAATGTCTCGTAGTTTCTACCACTAATAATTACTTTAATAGTGATGCAACTTCTACGTAGCTTTCGTAGTACATGGGTGGTAGTTACCATTGGGACGACTTTCAGGTTTTCAGAACTTGAAGGTGGTAAACGATACGATAGTAGCAGCGATGAACTCGTGTAACTGAAATGTGAAAGTTGCAATCACTTTCAAGTAGCTTTAATAGTTGCCGTTCTGGGAACCTTCACTATTCCTTTAAAGTAGTGGAACTTCTAAGTAATATTCATAGGTGTTAATGACATTACTGCTACTTATAGAACTATGCACGGCTACTACAAAGTGCACGTCACCTCTGAAATTTACCATGAAGTAAATTTTACCATCTAGTTCCCAATGTCAAGAATAGATAAAGATAAGGCAACAAACCTAACCTATATATACATATATATTTGCCTAACCTAGGACTATATGCTCTATATTCATGCTGTGCAATATTTTATAGTTGTGTGTGTGAAATATTAAATTAGGACAGTGTGGAGTATGTGATTCACAAAAGTGATGGAGCCTGTTTACAAAGACAAACTTAGAGGCAAAATCTACCGATATTCCAAGACTTTTTATCGAAAATTAAGTCTTAAAGACAGCAGCACTGTAAGATCCGTATCAATGCGCTGTGTTAGCTGTTTCTCAAGTTTCAAAGCATCACTGAAATTAGAGATTCCGGTACATTTGACAACACACGGATAATTTCACCATCCTTCTTCTGGTACACCGGCAGCATTCGACCCCAAGCTTTTCCTTGGGGAATGGCTTAAATTATCACGTCACAAAAAAAATTCCGTATTTTTCTCACTGATGTGGTACAACAGTAAAATAAATCCCATGTTTTTCTACGTCGACACAATTTTAAAAGAATCCATAATCCTTCAAAATAAGGCAACAAAATTTAATATTTCAGCACAGTGCTTACACCTACCTTTTCTTCTAGATTATCTATCACGGTAATAAATATATATGGCTGCATACACAGATTAACGAATTATGGAGCATATGCCATATACAACCATACAAGTAAATTGCCACAGCTGACAGGTTTTTCAATGTGAAGTTAGGTAAATAATAAATAGTTAAAATTAGGAGCGCGTTCAGTTTCGACTTCAACGTACGGCTAGCACGTATTAAGGAGACGTTCCAAATCAACATCAGGGAAAATGTAACCATGAAGTGGCAGTGGCAACTTTGAAGAGGTAATTTGTGGTAGTCACAACTTTGCTACGACTCTAAAGTGGTGCTACAGTCCCATTCGCAGATTTGTAGTAATAGTAACTACTATCGCCAAGTAGCTATTACTTTCAAGTAGCATTTCTTGGTGAAAACGACCTTAAGGTGATATTTTCTGAAATACGCCATTTTGATGGCCAAAACTTTCGACATTATTATAACACATGAACCATAATTTCACAATTGACTAAAAAATTTAATTTATCGCCATTTCCGCACCAAATATAACAAATGAATACATAAAAATCAGTTTTAAGTTCCGAAGAACAATAAAAAATAGGTTTCGGCATCTATTGTGTCATATTATCGCATGACATTGCATATTTTAAAGACAATACTTTCATTAAGAAATGCAAATTTTAAAGGCGCATGGTTAGATTCGGACGTTTCATCATTATATTTGACAGTAAAATTGCATTCGTTTTAATTGTGACCCTTAGACCATTGGAAAATGGCACAAGTTTTGCTATCTATGTGTCTAATATTACTCTTCTGATATTCTATCAAGTTTCTGAGTTTGGGAAATGAACAAGAACAAGAATCATGTGTAAGAATGAAACATAAATATAATAAAATCGGTTGCAAGACAAAGCAGGAACAGCGATTTGAAAGAGTGGGGTGTGGTAAAGTTTTCTGAAAAATCGTGGCGTCTAGACGCCGCGACGTCGCCGCTCCGGAATCACAACGTCACTCGAACGTAGCCAGACAAGTTCCAGGAACGTGGCTGGAACGCTATGGTCACCAAAATATATTCCCCATTTTGGTAGTAAACACGTATTAGGAACTTTCAAACAACGTGCCTGTGATTAGTACAAAAAAACACTTTAAAGTGCCTACAATAGTTATTGCTACGTTCCCGCGGCTAATTGTGCTAATTGGGCTGTCTGGTTTTGCAAATTCAAAAAAGCAGCAATTTTATTACAATGTTTTTATTGTAAAATTTTGATCCGTTACATTTATGAAATTTTAGACAATCCAACGTATATTTTTTATCTTTCTCCCTATTACACTGTTAGAGACCCAAGTATTGAGTTAGTATCCAAAAAATTCTAAAGCTACCAACAAGTTCTTTTTGTCGACTGTTTTCGACTTTCCAAGCTCCAACTATTCGCCGCAAGACACGACGATTAAACTACTAATCAAGTTATTGAGATTGTGGAATAGCCGACAGTTTGCTGGGATAATGAGGACTCTAATGAAATTGAACAAAATATGACTGCATCCAATTCGTTCTACGTGCGCGATAAAATAGGTGAAAGCCGCAAGAAGACGTACGAACCGTAGCTCTGACAACGGCAATCAGGTAACCACAGCAACGGTTCGTATAAAGGCTTCGCCTCGACACATATTCGTTACGATAAATAATTGAAAACCCCCGACAATCGCAAATTATAAAAGAGAGTCTCGAAATAACTTGACTATTACGGAAGCAATGACGCAGTTCTTTGTGTTATATTGCACGGATATGGGAAACTGGAATGAATTCATTTCATTAAAACGTCGAAGAAGCCCCATACATATATGTACATAACTGTGGAAGTTCCAATTCGATGGATCTTATTTGACTTTTTACATCTGTTTAATGTCAACGCCGGAGGAAGTGACAATTTGTGTTTGTCAAAATGCTGCATTTTTGAATTGTATTTCGTGTTTTACATGAAAGGTCGCTTCCATAATCGCCTCTAATCGTAGATGCCTCGATGGGTTTCAATGCCCACGCTTTGAATGTTCGTTTTCTTCTCAATATTAATTAATGTTATCATTATCGATTGCATTCACTCAGAGCTGATAACAAGGCAATAACTGCAGGTTTTATTGCACTAGGTTCGATTCCTGTTAATGAAAGTAATTTTTATTTAACACTTTTACCCTATACAGTTATAGGTACACAGAGTTCTAGAAAATATATTTCTAATATTAAAGTATAAACGAACTTAATTGAAACCGTATAAAAACTAAAAGCCGGCAAAAACAGTCGGCATCTCTTTATTGTACATGGGCGGAGGTAAATAGAAATGCTTGTCATAAGAAAATGATAAGATTTTCGGGCGTTATTATATTATCCTCTGTTTCAAATGGTCTCCAGAAAGCCATGATAAATTAGTAAATAATTAAAATATTTTACCTTTTATATAGTAGTAAATATTTATAAATATGAACAATAACTAACTAAACTGCTACGCTTGATATTATAAAGGTATTTACGCACTGCACTGGCACAGACAGCACATCTCTAAGTTCGCCGTCGAAACGATTTATGAGTTTTTTTATGCTAGTAGGCCTGTCCGTTTTATTATCTTTAAACCAGTGCAGTCGTAGATGGTTCCTTCAGGCAGATTATATTGCCAGTCTCGGACTCGCCTGCACAGTTTCAACTACCATTCGAATTTCAATACAATTGCTAAATATATAGGACAAAATATCAAGTTCAGTGCGCACGGTCCTGTGCTTTAAAACTGACCAGTTTCAATTATCCTCGTTTAAAGTATACTAAGGAAACCACATCCATCAAGTTAGCGCGTTACTATATCGAAATTTTGCAATGTCAATGTATGGATTAATTGTCGCCTTTTTGTCATGAAAAGAAAAAAATTGTCGCGCCGTATTTAAAAAAAAACAATGGTAACCAGCCAACTTGATAGTCAAGTTAGCATTGCCACATTCCGAAACGTGCTAAAATGGTGGAAAAAAGAGCTCTGAGTATCAAAATAATTTGTCGCGAATTTGTCGTGAGTCAATAATATGCGAAAAACCACCCCTTGATGATTTACGGGGATGGTAGCGCTCAGTGTACAGAGAATAACGTATTAATTCTCCTATTTCTGCGTAATGGAAATTCGCTATAAACTGTTCTCTGACACGACAAATTAGTAAGCCCCTTATGACAAATTCCTAAAAAAGAATAAATATAAAAAATCACCCCTTGATGATTTACGGGGGTGGTAGTGCTGGGTGCAAAAAAAATGTAATAGTTACCCTATTTCTGCGTAATATAATTTTGTGACAAATCTCTGAAAAACAATCGGTCTCAAAAACTACCCCTCTATTATTTACAAGGGTGGTAGTGAGTACGGAGAAAAATGTATTAATTCTCCTATTTCTGCGTAACGAAAATTCGCGACAAACTGTTTTCTGGCACTACAAATTCTTGGGTCAATTCCTGAAAAATAATCAGTCGAATAAAACGACGCGCTTTATTAAAAAATACCCATGGTAATGCCAACTTTATAATCAAGTTAGCATTACCACATTCCTAAAATGATCGAGAAGAGGGCTCTGAGTATCAAAATAATTTGTCGTAAGCAAATCATGTGCGAAAAACCACCCTTTGATGATTTAGCTAGTGCTGAATTTCGACAAAAATGTATTAATTATCCCATTTCTGCGTAATACGACTTCGTGACAAATTTCTACGTCCCCTACGGCAAATTACTAAACAAGAACCAGTTCAAAAAACCATCCCTTGCTGATTTACGGCGGTGGTAATGATGAGTACGGAGGAAAATACGTTAATTTAACTATTTTTGCAAACTAGAAATGCCCGACAATTTTTTTTTTTGTGGCACAACAAAATTCTTCGTCCCTTACGACAAATTCCTGAAAAAAAAATCAGTCCAAAAAAAACATCCCTTCATGATTTACGAGGGTGGTAATGATGAGCCGGAGAAACGGAGAAAATGAACTAATTTAACTATTTTTGCAAACTAGAAATTCACGACAATTTTTTTGGTTTTTTTCGTGGCACGACAAATTCCTTCGTCCCTTATGACAAATTCCCAAAAAGAATCAGTTCAAAAAACCACCCCTTGATGATTTAAAGGGTGGTAATGCTGAGGTCGGCAAAGAATATATTAATTTTCCTATTAGTAAAAAAACGCGAAAAATGTCTCGTGGCACGACAAATTCCTGAAAAAGAATCAGTCCAAAAAAGCCATCTCGCTAATTTAGGGGGGTGGTAATGATGAGTACGGAGGAAAATATGTTAATTTAACTATTTTTGCAAACTAGAAATCCGCGACAATTTTTTTCGTGGCACGCCAAATTCCGTCGTCCCTTACGACAAATTCCTGAAAAGGAATCAGTCCAAAAAAAAAATCACTTGATGATTTACGAGGGTGGTAATGATGAGTCGGAGAAACGGAGAAAATGTAATAATTTAACTATTTTGGCAAACTAGAAATTCGCGACAATTTTTTTCGTTTTTTTTCGTGGCACGACAAATTCCTTCGTCCCTTATGACAAATTCCTTAAAAAAATCAGTTCAAAAAACCATTCCTTGATAATTTACGGGGTGGTAATGCTGAGGTCGGCAAAGAATATATCAATTTTCCTATTTTTGGAAATTAAAAATTCGCGACAAAATGTCTCGTGGCACGACAAATTCCTACGTCCCTTACGACAAATTCCTGAAAAAGAATCAGATAAAAAAACCATCCGTTGATGACTTACGGGGGTGGTAATGATGAGTATAGTGAAAAAGTATGTTAATTTAACTATTCTTGCAAACTAGAAATTCGCTACAAATTGTTTCGTGGCACGACAAATTCCGGCGTCCCTTATGGCAAATTCCTGAAAAATAATCAGCTCAAAAAAACCACTCCTTGATGATTTACGGGGAGGTAACGCTGAGTTCGGCAAAAAAATGTATTAGTTTTCCTATTTTTGACTAAAAATTCGTGACAAATTGTCTCGTGGCACAACAAATTCCTACGTCCCTTACGACAAATTCCTGAAAAAGAATCAGTTCAAAAACCACCCCTTGATCATTTACGGGGGAAGTAGTAATGTGCGTGGAGAAAAATCTATTAATTTAACTATTCTTGCAAACTAGAAATTCGCGACAAATTGTTTCGTGGCACTACAAATTCCTACCACCCTTGTAAATAATCATGGGGTAGTTCTTTGGACCGATTGTTTTTCAGGAATTTGCCGCAAAATTATATTACGCAGAAATAGAGTAATTAATTCATTTTTATCTGTACTCAGCACTACCATCCCCGTAAATCAAGGGGTGGTTTTTCACATATTATTGACTCACGACAAATTATTTTGATACTCAGCATTTTTTCCCACCATTTTAGCCCGTTTCGGAATGTGATAATGCCAACTTGACTATCAAGTTGGCATTACCATGGGTTTTTTTTGTTAAATAAGGCGCGACAATTTTTTTCTTTTCACGACAAATTTACGACAATTAACCCATATATTGACATTGCAAAATTTCAATATGGTAATGCTAACCTGATGGATGTAAGGAAAGCATCAAGTGAGATATTGTTAAATAAATATTTTTTCGTTAATAAAATTTCATAAGGCTTAATTAGAGATTTGTGTTTATCTGTCTTAAATTGAAGTGGAATGAATATTTTATTTTATTCTGGAAACTTCATTATTAAATAGACGGCAATAAGGCTTCATAAAGCGAAACGGAAATAAAATTAAAATTCCATAAAAGGATTGTACTCTGAATAATGTTAAGATTATGACCTACATGGCTTAAATAAGCGCAACCTTAAATATGCTGTAAACAATCTGGCATGAAATTAGTAGTGTGTAATTGGAAATCATACACGTTGGGGTGCAAAGTTAATTAAGGACCTTATCTAAATAATGTTACAATAATTGTGGCAAGGCAATGTGCTTAACGGAAAGTATTCCAAGGCTTTAAACAATTCAGAAATAAACAAGGGCTCTTCATTTTATGGTTGCATCCGGAGACAAGGATTCATAACAGCCATCCAAGATAGGATCATTTCTACCAGAAATGTCCCGAAGTGGACGTTAGTTGCTGGTGAAACTATTGGATGCTGCCCTTCTTTGACACGGCAATGTTCCTAAGAAGACACGAGAGGTGGCAAAGGTCAAACAAGGTGGAAAAACGATTGCAACATACATTGGACCGCTAGATGGCGCCTGCTGACTATTTTACATGTGGCTATTGTAAAAATACCGGGATGTACCAAATAGCCAAAGGATCCTCATGCCGGTCGTCACATGCCTACCTTGCACTGACAAGAGCCATCAGATCGAAACTGCAGTCTGCAAGTGGTGTGTGACGGCTGGCAAGAGAGCTCCTTTACGTAGGATCAGTCTTTCGGCTGGTGTTTGTTGCAATCGAAGCATTAGCGTTTTGATGGTAATATGCAATTATTACATTTAACGCGCCAGACTTGTAACTTGTAATTCAGCGCTTGGCGGGGCACATAGCCCGGAGAGTAACTGTTGGTTGCAGTCTGGTTACGTTCCTTATAGTAAAATAAGGATTTTATAGAGGATTTTGCGACTAGAAATATTATGTTTTAAGGTGGAAAATGTCAAACACAAAGAGTTTGCACTGAAATTGGGTCCAGTTACTAATCTACCCCCTTTTGTAAATACACCTCAAGCCGTTCTTGAAAATGAAGAAACGTTGTAACTAGTACACTACCCTGCGGAACACATTCAAACTGATTACTTGATTTTGTATAGGTTTCGGGCTCTATATTAACATAGATTTGAATTTGAAATAACTTGGGTTAATGGATAAATTATATTAATTGGATCCTATATTTCTTTATTAAACTTAATAATTCACTCGAAATACTCTAAAACATTCTCTTTGAGATGAAGCAGCGCTTGAAACTTATAGGCTTTAATTTTTTATGTAATAATATCACTTAATTGACTCAGCCGGAATCCATGACACATAGCTAGCGTTTTACTACTTAGTAGTCAGCGGTTAGATAAGCCAACACATGACCCTTTTCGATGCACTCAAGGCCAGTAACATGTATATTCTTATTTTATTAATATGATGGTCGTACATACAGAGTAGTGCGTAGCGTGTCTTGTTAAAGGCTGTCGAATGGCATTTTAATGGGTGGTTTATTGTGAGCTTACCAAAGCTAATCAAATCGTAATTCCCCATTTATGACATGGACATAATATTGACTATTATACAACCACTTCAGAACTAATAACCGTATTTCCGTAAGGACTTTGAACCCAAGTAAAACTATACCGGGCAAAATTCATAGAATAGCATGGCCGAGAATATCGGTCACCCCAATGGCAGCTTCCTCCGTGTGACAGTGGAAAACGATGTCAAGATGAGAGCCTATAGATTGTTTAAAAAATGGAGAAGAAGACAAACACTACAGTCATCTAATGGTTATAATACCTGAAAAGTGGATCACCTGACGACCAGGTGTGGTACAATCATCGAAAATGGAGCCAAGGTAGCGGAACGGGATATATGGACCAGGGGCAAAATAAACCTAAATCTGGGAACGTATCCTACACAATTTTAAACTGAAAAAAAAATCACAATCATGGCCTGTGCTCAACTATGATGCATAAGAATTTAAATAATAAGAGAATTTGCAATATAGTACATGACAGAGACTCAGGCATAGTGAAGACGAAGCAGGAAAACTATTTCACTGGTCTTTTTAACGGCATGTTCCAAATAATGTGCCACATTTATTTATACAATTTCCTGGTATTCTAAAAATAATAAAAACATTTTACATGTATATTTTGGTAGTGTATTTGACAGCCTTGTTACACTCATACATTCGTTACATTTATCCATATTAATCAGCCAGCATCTCTTTTTGGCGTCTCTGATGATGCTTTAATAAATCGAAACGAAAGAACGGTTATTACCTAATTTTATTTATAAATGACTAAAAATCCTCGTGAATCATCAGATATTTGAAATCGCCGGTAAAGGAGAGGAAAACGTATTCATTATATATTTAATATACACTATGTCTCACTTCTCATGACTCTCATACTATAGGAGATTGTACCACGGTAAAATATTTTAAAATACACCAGTGGCGTTGTCGTTATGAAGAAAAATGGACATAATTTCCCAAAAAAGATATTAGGCAAAGTTTTAACTGTAAAACAATATCATAATCGTATTCGCCGTTATCAAAAACTCACCAGTACCGAATTTCAAAAAGATGGTGTATGTGGTGTGGTGGTGTTCATGTACTAAGAAAATAAAATTTAACTTTTTAAAGGACCAATTATTAGAATCATAACTTTATTTTTGGCAATTAAGAGTTAATTAAGATGGAGGAAGATAAGCTTTCCATTTAGAATTAATCACGTGACGTTAGTCAGCTTTACTTAATCAAAACAATAATTGACGTGGGAGACAAAAAAGTTAAATATTAAACAAATTTAATTCATGAACATTCAATGCATAATAAGAGCTACATAGATAACTAAATCACAGTTTCCTCAACATATCCTCATTCCATGTGAATACATTTTTCTATAACTTTTCCGTTGTGCCGCACGACTTTACGTAATTCTGCAGGTGTTATTTGTAGGCAAGCTTCTCTTATTCTATCCCGTAGTTGTTCTGCGTTTTGAGGTCTCCCTTTGTATACTAAATTTTTAATACGCCCCCAAAAGTAAAAGTCTATTGGTGTTAGATCCGGAGACCGGGGTGACCATTATTGAAGAGGACTTCTTGAACCTATCCATGTCAGGGGGAAATGTGTGTTAAGCCAGTGGCGAACAACATTCGCATTATAACTGGTGCTCCATCCAACTGCAGTATTAAATGCTGAATTATTTGAAGAGGCATGTTATCCAAAATATCAGTAAAATCCCCTTCAAGAAAGTTTAAAAATGTTTCGGCGTTTAATGTTCCAAAAAAGTAAGATCCTATAATCTGCTCATTTAAAATAGCGCACCAAACATTCACTTTTTACGATCGTTGACTTTTACAGTTTATCATCCAATTAGGATTTTCAGCAGCCCAGTATCGGATAAGTTGACTGTAGTTACACCATTCGTATTGAATATAGTTTTATCGGTAAACATTATTTTCTTTAAAAAATTCATATAAGCGATTTAGTTAAATCAGGAGTTATTGCTGAAGCAGAAGATGGATGGTCAATGAGACAAATTGCACTGCGTTATAATATCAGGGTTGGCTGGAAAGAACCGCACTGGAAAAAACCAGGTGGTTTTAACCGGTTTTTTGTGGACCGGTTAAAATAACCGGTTTTTTGAACTGGTCAAAATTAAAAATAGTGGTTCACTTTAAAAAATGATTAAAAAAAATCACAATGAATGTTTTATGCTCTTTAAAATAAAACAAATTCCATAATAAATATAAATTATATATATATATATATATATATATATATATATATATATATATATATATATATATATATATACAGAGACGAATATTAGACGACTGTCTAAGTTAAAAACAAAAATTTTTAATTTCCACCAGGGATACAGTCACGGGCTCAAAAAAGAAAACTCTTTTTTAAATTCAAGCTTTCGAAACTTTATTGTTTCTTCCTCAGGAATTCTACAAAAATTTATTATAATCAAAAATATTTAATACAAGTGAAAGGTACTTACTAAATTGAGGTTAAAAAATGAAATTGACAAGTCATAAAGACAGAACCAACACAACTATTACAAAATAAATCACACTTGTGGACTACATTTTAATTTAATTTAAGTTAAAACCAAAAATCTTTAATCTAAAATAGTTTCAGCCACCTCGAACCCTTTCACTTGTATTAAATATTTTTGATTATAATAAATTTTTGTAGAATTCCTGAGGAAGAAACAATAAAGTTTCGAAAGCTTGAATTTAAAAAAGAGTTTTCTTTTTTGAGCCCGTGACTGTATCTCTGGTGGAAATTAAAATTTTTTTATATATATATATATATATATATATAATTTAAAGCTGACAGCACAAACGGCCGATTTCTTACAAGAAACGACTTGTTTTTCTCAAAATGTTAGCAGTCACATGATGCTTTAGCATTCAGTTGGCAACTAAATTGAAACAATACTTCTCAAGTTAAATCACCAAAGAACGCAACCCTTAGTATCTATCTGTATAATAAGTTGCATAACCAGTTTCGACCAATGGCTTTTTCCACTTTTGTGGTTTTTTCCAGTTTTGTCCACTGGCCTGGACTTTTCTACAAAAAAGCGGCTTTTTGCCAAACCTGTATAATATTGACAAAAATTCGGTGTGTAACATTTTAAGAAAGTGGAGAATAAACGGTACGATTAGTAGAAATCCTGGACCAGGGCGACGAAGAATATCAACTCAACAACAAGATTTGCAATTAGTAAATGCTTTAGCAGAAAATCCATTTTACTCAGTTATTCCAGCTGCTGAAGAAACAAATTTTCCTGGATCGAGTAGTACTGGTCGCCGGCGATTAAGAGAATCGGAGCTACGCTGTCATGCAGCAGCACAGAAATACTTACTTAAAGCTGAACATAAAGAAGCTCGAGTAGGATTTGCGCTTGAATTTTTAGCGCATGATGAAAATTTTTGGAACAATTTAATTTTTACAGACGAAAAAACTTTCCAGTCAACACACAGCGGTCGTATCCGTGTTTACCGCCCTCCTAATACTCGATTCGATGAGAAATATATATCTAACAATGATAAACGTGGTAGATTTTCCGTCAATATGTGAGCTTGGATATCTCCTGGCGTTTTGTGGCATATTGATGAACGATTAATAGTGAAACGTATATTAGGATTTTAGACAATATTATGCTCCCTTCTGTGTCACAATTATTTCCTAATAATGAGTTCATATTTCAACAAGACAATTGTTCCGTTCGTACTGCTCATACCGTAACTTGCTGGTTTCAAGATAACAACATCAATGTTCTTTATTGGCCCAGTTGTAGTCCAGATCTTAACCCTGTGGAAGAAGTATGTGGACTACTCGTAAGAAGTATCCAAAAACGAAATGTGAGACCGCGGAATGCCGAAGAATTACTGAAAATAGTAAATAATGCATGCGAAAATATTATTATTAATGATTATTGTATATAAGGTTATTTAATTCTATGCCAAACAGACTTATAGAAGTTATAAATAGAAATGGTACAATAACGAAATATTAATAATTAGTTTCTTGTTAAGTAGGATATCTTTCGTCGCCCTGATCCAGGATTTCTACTAATCGTACCGTTTATTCTCCATTTTCTTAAAATGTTACACACCAAATTTTTGTTAATGTCTTAACGCAGTGCAATTTGTCTCATTAACCATCCATCATTTACTATAGCAATAACTACAGCATTAAAATAAAAAATAAATTAAAAGTGATATCTGTTTTATTTCGGCTACTCATTACATATTCAAATAGATAGATTTACATTAGAAAAAAAAGTTGTCCTATTTTTTTCTGCTCACGACAGTACCTGCCACCCAAATTTTAAGAAAATCGCATGGTTAATAAGGGAGCTATAATATGGGAGTCATGAAAAGTGAGACATATTATAGTGTATATAAATAAATAAATTGTATAATTGTTTATGCAATTGTTAATTATATTTTTCCTTGTTAAAGGTACGTAATACTTATATTCTGTTTTTCCTGGGAAACCATCTGTCAAATGGTGAGTGAAAACTTGAAAATATTGTGCATTATTTTGATATCGCGGCGCGGCGGGGCAAACCTTGAAAATGGTGTGTCATGTTTTCTATTTGTTGTCGTTTTTTTTTTTGGTAACCCTGCCAAAAATAAGTACAAATGTATATATAGCGGCTTTAATTTACCGAGTGATTCAAATATGTTGGCAGAAAGAGTATACGCTTCTACTTAAAAAACTTACAGATGCGATCTGGGAATACACGAACTGATATTAGAACCAGTGGGGGTCCCATATCTAGTTTCATCGATCTAAATGACATAGTTGATAATTCGTATACGTAAATACGCAATTTTTTTTTATGAATCTTTTGTTAAAGTCCGAAATCGCCAAATGTTTACTGATGCCGTCAATGTTGACTATGAAAATAATTTTTTGAAAGGCTCTTGAGTCAATATTGGGGACTCAGCGAATAGGTAAATATTTAACTTGGCACATGTAAACAATAAACAATAAAAATTAAATAAGTGATAGTGTTAGATTATTAAAATTTTAAATGAAGTAGTAGGACTCTGATTTAAATTCTCGTTTTCCGAGTCATTCCATGTCGCTTTTGTGTTACTCGCTGTTTATTTGTTTAGATCAAATCTTGTCATCTATGTTTCGTCCATTCCCCGTGTACTTAGAACCTTGAAATTTGGCACAATGGCGTATTTTATATGACAATACGATAAATCAGATACTAGATTCACTCATTAACCGATAATGTACCGGTATAAATTGTTTTTCATTCAATTTGCTGTTTGTATTTGTGCCTGAAAGTCATAAGGCAAATTCGACCTTTCCAAAAATTAAAACATTTTATACTTCTCCCATTTTTAATTTAAGCAGTCGCATTCACGCATCCATCTTCAGTTCAAATATATAAAATAATGAAGTCAGAATACGCAACATATTAAAAAGTTGAGATGTCGGGCTGGTTTTCTAAATTTTGACCGACCGGTATGCGCCCAGCTAGTCGTCATCAGTCAAGCATCTTAACAGGCTCGAGTTTTTGGCAAACGAATAGTGAAGAAGGTGGTGCTATGTGCTTACACTAAGCTATATTAATAGATATGAAAATAAACTTAGCCACCTTTCTGCCAGATTCCAGACATTTGCAAATACGTCGCGGCAGAGGCGTAGTTCAAGCTCGGAACGTTCGTTTGAATGAAATTCGATGAAGAAACAAATAGGATGCGGTATTGCTAGAAGTTTCCTGCTGAAATTATTCGCTTTTGGCTTTAATCGATAAAATGCAAAATAGAGACATTTAGCAAAACTTATTAAAGCTTTTTAAAAATTCTTTATATATGGCAATTTCTCCTAATAAGTTGGTATGGCATAGTAAAATTCCACTTAAACTATTCCTCCACCTACTCGAAGCAGAAAACTCAGGGTATTCATAGTTTCACCAAAATAAACTTATTTTTCTATGTCGCGCTATTCTATGTAAGATTTTCTCTATCGCCTTATATTGGGCTATTTTTACTCCATTAACCGTCCATTATAATATTTGATATTTATTCCATGGCTTCTCAAACTGTACTATACTAGTCATTGGTTCTTCCATAATTATTGTCAAACATGACTTTATTGACAAATTTTGTGAACTTAATTTTCATTTCTGTGACACTACCTTAGCGAAAGTAGAAGCAAATATTTTGTAATTATAAAGTCCAAAGACTGAGCGGACGTGAAGTACTACTTCTCGATTTTCTCACACTATGTGGTACATAAACAATCTACATGCCAATCCGTTTGTATTTTTAAATAACATAGCCCAGAGTGACACTAGACGTGACACTAATGTAAACAAACTGCGCCACCACAATCAAACTTAGATCGAAAAGTCAGGTCCAGATTGAAAAGTATGCATCAAAATAACGAGTAGAAGAAATTTTAAGCGAATAACAATTGTTGGAGGCTTTAAAACTGATTGTATGTACAAAAATTGTTTCATACACGCCGGCGCCGTCGACCTCAAAGATCGAATAAATAAATGCCTGTGCGTATTTCTACTACAGTAAATGAAGGAAGTGGCAGGGAAAATTTTGGATAGTTTGCTTTGCATGCTTTGCTCACGGGAAAAATACTTAAAAAATCCCAAACATGTCGCAACGTTCTTATACCTATACCGGGTGGCCACAAGTAAATGTACGCCCCCAATATTTTGGTTGTTTTTGTATTTAAAAATCTGGTTTTTGGTACATATGAATTAGACAATAATGGGCTACTTTTAGACTAACAGGAATGAAAATATCACTTCCGGTTCAACCGGAAGTGATATCAACTTTTTTTCTCTTAAATGGAATGACTATTTTTTTATGGTTTCTCATTAAGCATAAATTTCTAAGTGCAACAGTTTTCTCAGATGTAAAAAATTCCAAAAAATAAGTGAGATACGAACAATTTTTAATTTTTTTCAAAATGGCCGCGTCAGATGACTGCGACGTAAGAAAATTACTAAGTAGGCTATGGAAGTTATTAGTAAGGTTTGTAGACTTGTCTGTAGAGAAGAAAATAGTTGTTTTAATTACTGATAGGTACCAGTATTTTTAGGTTTTTTTCAAAAACATTTTCATTTCCGTAGGGGTCCTATGGAAATTTTTTAAATGGAACTGTGCTATTTTTTTATTAATCAGAAATAATGATTCATAAACTATAATTTTTTCGCCATTAATCATTTCTTAACGATATCCTTCGTAATAATAAAAGTATTTTTAAAAAGTAGGCGCCAACAAATCATTTTAATGGGGTACCTATCTACATTTAAATCCAAAATTGCAGATAGCCATGAAAATGACAGGCATTCGCAACAATTGAATTATTCTTGACTTACTCACTAATTTTATGAAGCAAGGGATTAAAGTTGTTATAAACAAGAAAATTAATATAAAATGGCTGAAAAATATTCAAGAGATGAAAAAGTTGACATGTTCATTATTTATGGAGAGACTCGACGTAATGAAACTAGAGCACAAACTCTGTATGGACAGAGATATCCAGAAAGAAGACAACCTCCGAGAAACTATTTCGCTTAGTTGGAGCATCAGTTTAGAACTGAACCTAATATAGAAATTGAAGAAAGATTTATTGTGGATGAAGAAACGGAAATTAATGTATTAGCTTTAGTGCATGTTGACCCAACCACTTCGGTAAGACAAATTGAACCTGAATTACCAATTTCATAAATTTTTGTATGAGAATGATTATCAACGAAAAATAACCTTTTATAATTGGTTACAGTTACGCCAATTAAGAAATGAGAATTTTATCTCAAAAACATTTTGTTCACTGATGAATCGAGATTTACAAACCTTGGGTTATTTAGTCGAAACAATGCTCGATATTGAGCAATTGAAAATCCTCACATTATGAGACAGGGGCGGTTTGGGTTCAATGTTTGGTTAGGCGTACTGGGCGACCAATCATAGGTCCAATAATTATTGACAGAACTCTAACTGGACCAAGACATCTAGAATTTCTCCAAACTATAATAGTTCCACAGATTAATCAAATTCCCAATACCAATCTTGACGAGGTTTACTTCCAACAAGACGGGGCTGGACTACATAATGCTATTATCGTTAGGGATTACTTAAATCAATTATTTCCAGATCGTTGGATTGGGACCCATGGTCCAGTCAGATGGCCTGCAAGGTCGCCTGATTTAACCCCCACACCTTTATTTGGGCGCATTTGAAAAATAGAGTCTACATGACTGCTCCAACCACAAGGCAAGAGCTGGAAGAAAGAGTTCGATACGAAATTGCACGAATAACACCTCAACAATTACAGAATGTTAGACATGCAGCGATAAGTTGCGTTACTCTGTGTATTAATCATAACGGTGAACAGTTTGAAAATTTTTTATAATGATTTATTATAATTTAGGTTTTAAATGGTTTTGTTATTCTATTTATTCATGGTTGTAACGTTTTATTAAAATTATTTCTTGTTTAATTTGTGTTTACTTTTTAAAAATACTTCTATTATTACGAAGGGTATCGTTAAGAAATGATTAATGCCGAAACTACTTACCTATCAGTAATTCAAACAACTATTTTCTTCTTTACAGACAAGTCTACTACCTTACTAATAATTTCCATAGCCTACTTAGACTATAGAAGATGGAACTTGTAATGTGTATAAAGGCTTAATTATTAAATGTCCTGTTGCAATTATTTGAACCTACGTACAGGGTGTTTACTGGAGATCGTAAACACGTAACAATACACTATTTACTATAAACATGTAATGTAATTTCACAAAAATTCGTTCAGTGGTTTTCGAGATATGGATCGCGTAAGCACACACACTGTATAAACTTATTTAAAGAAAAATAATGTCATGTATCATTCAAAGGAATGAAAAATATCTGCGGTCCCGCCGAAGAAATAAAGTTGAAAGATAAAAAACTACCAATATTTTTCGTAATTTTACTTATCATTCGAATTGTGGCAGCAAAGCCAAAGTGCGACAATTAATTGGCTATATTAATGACGTAATACAATAATCATTACATGCCCAATATTACACCCGATATGATATTCGTTTAATTCAAATTTATTGCAGGTTATAAATTAAACATTAACCTCATGAATTCAACCTTAAATTAATAACAATATAAATGAACTTGGCCCAAGAAAATGACAATGCTTGTGGGTCACACATATCCAATTTAAACTTCCTTTATATGTCTATTTAAAATACGTATAAATTGTAAGGTTATATTTAATATGAATGAAAACATTTACGGGCAAATATCCAGAAATAAGTGGATAAACACGAAACCTTGATTTTAATAATATGTCAGTAAATAGAGACTTTGGATCAACAAACACTATGACATAATTAATTATATCATAGTGTTGACCAGAATTAAGTCCACAGATGGATTTCAGGTATCACTATAAACTGATACAACCTACAGTAAATGCCACAGATGACTAAGGTTTGAATCTCTTGGCATTACGTCATTATTTCTATATAGGACGTTACAGAGACACTACAGAGAAACACAGATATTTTGACTGCGTTTGCACGCAATTTGTATTGAGTAATCGTTATCGTCTTCTCGATAACACAGAAGCCACACCAGTCTTCCCGGCGTACAGGACCGTACGAACTGTAATCGCGACGCGATTTTATGTTTATATATACCAGTTACGTGGATTGCGCGTATTTAGTTGACATAAAAGACGAAATATTAGTAAAACACCGAATTTAGCTATCAGGAACACATAAGTGCTGCGGTATAAATTGATATAAGTATACTTTGAATAATAAATATGCAGGTATTTAGAACACCTGGAAATGTACAGACTTTATTCATGTTTGTGTGTAATACTTAAATGTTTATAATTATTTAATAAAGAAGAAATTAGTGAGCCATGTAGAAACTTTTCTGTACACCCTTAATAAGAATCTGTACCACAATGGAAAAGAAAAAATTACTTTGGAGCATTTCCCACCTCAAAAACAATGTTTTAGTATTCTGTGGTCTAAGAGTGCTATTTTAATTGTCACTTTTGAGGACTAAATATAGAAAGTGGGATCTATCCTTCGAGGAGTAAAAGAGATCTTTACTTTACTCCTTGAAAATGATTATTACAATAGCAATAGAGCACTGTTAGACTGTGGAGTGCAAAAAATTAAATAGTTTGTACCAAGATAGATATTATTTGCTTAAAGAAACACTCGGACGGACACAGAAGTGGATAACATATATGGATGTCTGAAAAGTTGCAGTTTTGTCTCTATTATATAGGGTCCAAGTTTGCTTTGACGTTGCTGACATGACTTTTCTGAACAATACTGGGTAATGATAATTCAGAAATTTTACCCCTAGGAAGTATCCTACACTAATGAATTCCTATCAATAAAATTAAAATTTAACATTGTAGATCTAACACTCTGACAAAGAGCCTCAGTTGCGAAACCAAACAAATGGTATTTCATCATTTGTCTAGACATAACAAAATGACTGACGTTCTCTCACCCCTTTTATTTGATATTTCCCACTCGATCGATTCAGACATTATCGGTGTAAAGCAAATACAGAATTTTCTTAGTTAAATGCGTCTACACTTAACCACAGAAATGCGGGCGAGCGCTTGTATCAACATTTCAGATATAACCAGAATAAATATCAATTTATTTCTATTTGCTTTGTTGCAAAGTTCATTTGCTGGTTTATAAATAAACTCACAACTTACTGATTTGGGAATCTCAAACGTCAAAAAATATTTTTCAGCCAGGCGTTTCTTAAAATTGGTTCTCGCCTAAATTGGGAACGGAATTTTAAAACGAAGGTCGAAAAAAAAAATACATGAAACTGAAGTAACCAAACGACGTCCTAAGAACTTATTGTTCTATAAGAGAAGCTAATCCAACTCCTCTTAGAGTCCGGTTTGAATTTGTTCACGTTCAAACATAGTATATGATGGTCGCTACTGCGCTATGTTGATTACCCTAATCATACGAAGCGGACATTTTTTGTAAAATAGAAAAATCTAGAATTGAAATATCTGCCACATTTGCCAGATTTGGCACCGCGTTGACAACAGTCAAAAGCGAGTTAACATTGAAGAATTTTGTAATCTCATGCCAACAAGTATGTAGTCAGTCATTTGGATACATTTGTATGTCTAGGATGCTGTTTCCAAGTCATTTTTCTGTATAATATCCACTCGGAATATTCTGTGAATACTTTTCTTTACCCCTCACCTTTTAACAACTTCTATAAATAACAGACACCCGCTTAAGAGTTAATTTCCACCTTTGTTTTCAGCCATGTCACATATCGCATCAATGACAACGTTGTGATCATTGTATATATTGAATAAATTAACATAATTTGTCTTAGAATGTTTGTCTCTATAATGATGAAATTCAGCCGATTCAACTAAAAAGAAGCAGAATATTCCACATTGATAAGCGCAATGAAATCATAATTAAATTTAAACAATAATTTAAAGCAATAAAGAGAATATAGATTACATACTGACAGCGCATAAATAAAGTAAATAGGATGGTTTTCAAGTCTTTATGACATCCTAATTACTAATATTTTTTAATAAATAAGAGACGTTAATTAACTCAGTGGCGCGCAGTGTTTATTTAAACGAAATGCATTAAATAATAATTTTACAGATGGTTGATTACGGAGATAGAATGCGATCACAGGAGAAAATTTCTCTTTGGCAAACTTACATCCTGCTCAAGCAAACCCACAAGTTTTCCAAAACGGTACAATAAAACAGTTTTCTAAATGCTGTGCACGGGATCATCTTATAATGAACCTGGGAAAAACCACGTCTAGAAATTACAGGACTAAAAAAGTGTCTAGGAACCTACATAGATAGTTCAATGAGCTAGAACGAACACATCAATGGTGTGTGTATGCCAGGTTGAACAGATCCTATTTTGCTCTATCAACCCTAAAGGTTACGCTTAAAGATTTTTGAATTATTACTATGCCATAGTATACTCGACAATTTCTTACAATATTATTTCATGGGAACGAGCAACTGAACTTCCTCGTGTTTTCATCCTTCAGGGAAGGATAATTCGGCTTCTGTTCAATCTGACATACATGCAATCATGCAGACCCACCTTTAAGTCAAGAAAGTTACTTATAACAGGAATTTATATCTTAAAACTGATGATTTTCATCCATAACAAAAAGAGTGACTTCACAAAGTTCAGCGATATTCATTCATATCCAACAGGAAATAAGAATAATATCTATTAATAAAATTTTTCATATTTATCATAAAAAGTCGCCTTATCACACCGGAATTTTTTATTACAATCTGCTCCCCATTGAGTTGAAAAATATAGTCCACAACCAGTTTTAAAAATAAATTTAAAAAACATATTGCTAGATCACTGTTTTTATGACCTGAATGAATTTAAATATTTTCTAAAAACTGTCAACTACCAATCTTTATCATAAATAGCAGCAGGACATCCTATTTATTTTATTTTTAACAATATAAAAAAAATTGTAATTGTATTTTTTATCTTCTGTTTTATTGTAACTGTTGTCACGTCTCAAAAGTTTTTACAGTAACAAGTACGACTAGTCAGCGATCAATGATTTTCTTCTTCTCTGTATACATTATATGTAATATATAATAATTAATTATTTACTGCTTTCGGTGGTCATCCATCAACATGTGACGTACCTCATCTATATCTTTGTATATGGCAAAAAAAGGTGAATAAAGGATTTGATAGGGAGGCGAGGATCGCTAGAATGGCCAGCACGTTCTCCTGATCTTACAGCCTTAGATTCCTTTCTGTGAGGATATGTGAAGAGTATGGTATACAAAACTAAGCCACGCGATATAGCTGACTTAGGAAGAAGAATTACGGTTGTGGTTAGATCTCTCACGCCTCAGATATTGGAAAACGTTAGAAGACATTTTTATTTACGATTAGGATGCTGCCAAGACCTACAAGGAACTCGTATATACTTTTTCTATGCCTATAAATTAGGTTTATTTGTGTCTATATGTCTATTTGTTTTACCACTGCAACAGTGAAACGTGAAAGGTTAACTGTCAATAGGAATAGAAACGTCAACTGTCAACAGAAACGCAAACAGTGTTACAAATTGCACTACTACTGGATGGCGCCACCTATGCTTGTTACATTCTAGAGGAATGTAATAAATATTACATATCAGCCACTGGAATATAGGTCGTTCCTTATTCAAAATCGAGATCATAATGCTCATATTACATAATAGGCGTAGAAAAAAATCATTATATGCGTGCGTATCAAAGCAGTGGTACCTTCTATTGGAAAGGTCTTCCCACCAATTCAAGAAGACAACATGGAGTAGGGTTTGCCGTTCGGAATCAACTTGTATCCAACTTAACACAAATACCACAAGACCTATCCGAGCGTCTAATGCTGCTACGCTATGAGCTATCAGATGGCAACGCGGTAAATCTAATAAGCGCCTACGCTCCCACTCTAGATGCAAGTCACGAAACCAAGGAAAGCTTCTATCAACAGCTGGAAGAAACCCTCTGTAGAATACCTAAAACGGAACGACTCGTTATTCTTGGCGATTTTAACGCTAGAGTAGGGAGAGATGCAGACACCTGGCCAGGCATCATAGGCAAGAACGGTTTGGGCAACATGAACGCTAACGGTCAACTACTCCTAACTAAATGCGCCGAACATGATCTAGTTATAACAAACACCATTTTCCGACAAAAGGATAAATTTAAAGGCACCTGGCGTCACCCCAGATCAGGTCACTGGCATCTACTGGACTATGTTATCGTACGTAGGAAGCATCTCAAGGACGTCCAAATTACAAAGGCGCGCATTGATAGCGAATGTTGGACCGATCATCGTCCTGTTGTCTCTAAAATGAAAATTGTTATGAGACCCAAACACCGAAGAACTCAAGTAAAACGTAGACCCCGTCTCTGTATTAGTAAATTGCGTGACCAACAAACCGTCGAACAGCTAAAGCAAAAAGTTCAAGAGAATTTGAGTGCACTAGAAGAAACCAATTCTGTAGATGTCGCTGCTACCTGGACACAAATTAAAGACAGTTTAAAAAGTGCGAGTGAGGAAATTCTTGGCACTGTAGCAAGTAAAAAACAGGAGGACTGGTTCAATGATAATGAAGCTTTTATACAAGAACTTCTTGACCGCAAACATATTGCCTTCCAAAACGCTATCAACCACCCCAACGACTCATCAAAAGCAGTAGCTTTTACCCAATCTAAGTATGAAACGCAACGCGAAATCAGAAGAATAAAGAACGAGTGGTGGGCAAGCAAGGCCAGAGAAATTCAAAGGTACGCCGATTCACACGACTACAGGAATTTCTTTCAAGGAGTAAAAGCAGTGTACGGCCCCAGTCGGAAAAATATGTGCCCTATTAAAGATTTAAATGGAAATCTCCTCAAAGAAGACCAGGAAATAAGAGCTCGATGGAAAGAACACTACTCTAACATTCTTAACCAGCAAAGTCAAGCCGATCACGATATTATAAATCTTATCCCTCAATATGACACCTTCGAAGACTTAGATAAGCCACTAACAACGGAAGAGATCTTAACCGCCATTGGGCAGCTAAAAAATAACAAATCTCCCGGCGCCGACTCACTCCCAGCTGAGATCTTTAAAGCTGTGTCGTCAGAGCTCATACCCTACCTCAAAAAACTGTTTGATGTCGTGTGGGAAAGTGGTCAAGCACCGCAGGAGTTTCGTGATACACTTTTAATCAACCTCTTTAAAAACAAAGGGAGCGCTGCGGACTGTGGAAATTACAGGGGTATAGCTCTCCTGGCTGTTGGAGGGAAGATACTCACTAAAGCGATGGCAAATAGGCTAACACCTGTTATGGAAAAGTTACTTCCTGAAACACAGAGTGGCTTTAGACCAAACCGAGGCACATCGGATTTAATCTTCACACTTAAACAGCTTCAAGAAAAAGCACTCGAACATCAAGGAGAAATTCACATGGCCTTCATTGATTTAACCAAGGCGTTTGACTCGGTGGACAGGGAAGTGCTCTGGAAAATTATGTTCCGCTTAGGTATCCCTAGAAAATTTGTGGAAGTATGTCGCAGTCTGCATACAAACAACAACGCCCAGGTTATGTATAATAATGAGGCAACCGAACCTTTCCAAACCCTCACTGGAGTTAGGCAGGGATGTGTACTGGCACCCCTACTCTTTAATTTGTTTACCACTGCTCTAACAATTATTGTTGACAACAAACTGACAGTCAGAGGAATAGGTCTCAGATACCGTTTTGATGGCGGTCTCTTTAACATAGGGCGCTTTAGAGCTTTCACGAAGACACGCACACGATTCATTTGTGATCTCCAGTATGCGGATGACTGTGCACTTTTAGCCTCTACGCCGGAAGAGCTTCAAGAACTTTTAGATGTGTATGCCCAGAGCTATGATTCCTTGGGACTTAAAATCAACATTGGAAAGACTAAGATTATATCAACTCCTCATCAAGTGAACCAAATAGACATTACACTTAACGGAAATTCTCTTGAAGTGGTGGATCAGTTCAATTACTTAGGCAACGTTGTTAATGACAAAGCAAACATGGACAGCGAGATTCGCAATAGAATTAACGCTGCATCTAGAGCACTCTGGGGACTTAGAGAGAGAGTATTTGACAACCACGACCTTGCTTTGTCAACGAAAATGGCTGTCTACAGAGCAGTTGTCATTCCAACACTGCTATATGGATGTGAAAGCTGGGTCACTTACCGTCGTCATGTGAAAGAATTAGAACGTTTTCAGCAAAGACACCTCAGAAGTATGATGAAAATCCGTTGGTTCCATCACATATCAAATGTGGAAGTACTCAGAAGAGCAAACAGCCTTCCAATTGAGGTGCTTATTTCAAGAGCACGCCTAAGATGGGTAGGTCACGTTCATCATATGCATGATAACCGCCTTCCTAAATGTGCACTTTATGGTGAATTGCTAAGCGGTAGAAGAAGGCGTGGCGGTCAACGAAAGCGGTTCAAAGACGCTCTCCATGAAAATCTAAAATCCTGCGGTATTGCAGACGAGCAATGGGAACAACTTGCAGCGGACAGAACCGAATGGCGAGGGGTTGTGGCCAGCTATCAAGGAGATGTTGCTGCAAGAAGGCCGAATCCAAGACCTAACCAGGTCTATGTTTGTCCTGACTGCGGTCGACATGTGCTCTCCCGAATTGGCCTCTATAGCCATAGTCGTGTGCACCGTAGATGAATGGGAATTACAATAGACTACACCTTTTACTTGTTTTTTATTGTACACAATTTATCGACTGTAACATTTTTATACTCGGACTCGAGTAACGGCTAATAATAATAATAACAAGTAAATGCCAAAATTCTCTAGTTAGTTTCTCCCCATTCTACATTTTAAATTTTAAAATTAAATTATTGCCTACCATTTTCAAAATATAACCTAATGCAGTAAAATTTCACACGAACGTCTATATGATCTATAAATACAAATATTATACGATAACCTTATATAGGTTAATAATTCACACTGTTTACAGTAATCTTCCTTTCCTTTTTAACAATATTAATTTTTTGACGGTCACGACTTGAATATTAACACCGAACTAAATTTAAATGATTAACAATTTCATTAGGTTAAATAATTTGAACTTGCTCTATAAAATGCTGTCCTGGTATGGCCAATTTTTTCGACGCATATTATAAACACATGCATATTATGTATTTTGTAGGCTGCAGAAACTTTATTTGGTAGTACTGCTGGTCAAACTCCACGCTGATTTATATTTCTCGATGAAAGTTATAGAACCTGGATAACCTTTAATTCTTTCCCTTGCAGTTTCTCCACTTTTCAGTTGGCTCGTCACACATTCTGCCAGGTATTTCAATTTTTTGTTGTTTTCAAGATACAGTCCTTATCTGTTGGCCAGGTTCTCTTTGTAGCACCATTCTGAGGCACTTTTGAAGGTTTATTTTTAAGAAATTGAGAATATCCTGCTCCTTCTCCATAACAATTAGAAGATCTAGTAAGATCGAGGTCCTTAAATTGCGGAATCATTTCGATTCATTTTTATTTGTCATGTCGAATTATGAGAACAGGCATTACCCTGCATGAGTTTGGAAAACTATTTGGTTTCGTGTTTTTACATATTCAAAGCATTTTGTTAAAATAAAACAGTACTCCTTCCAGACAGGTAAAAACTTATTTCCAAGCCAAAAAAAAAGCGTGTGGGCATCGACCAAGTACAAATCGAACAATATTTCAAAGGAAATATAACGAAACAAAGCTTACTTTTATTAATAAGCATTCGATTTGCAAATACGCACACCTCGACGTAGACTTTATGCTACTTTTATAACAGCTACAGTATCGATGATAAAAGAACCTGTAATATGGCTCGGTGGTATTGCAGAGGGTCCCGCCCGGCGCGGCGGTAATTAAGGTCCTTAATTGATATCACATTTGCATTAACATTAATTACGCCTAATGGTCTTTATGACAGCATATACTAACCGTAATTGTAGGCGACTTCGTAAAAAAACTGTTGTCATCGAACCAAGGCAAAGTAATATCACAAATGCATATTTACTATGGTATAGTCTAAGTCAAAGCTGCTCTGCAAATAAAAAATGCAACAAAAACTTTACGAGCTTATTATTAGCGCCGGCGAACCGAGTCGGTATGGTATCACCAAACAAACCGACGTACCTTAAAAATTCAATAAAGTAAATTCAATTTACCGGCGGAGTTGTACAGACTAACGGTATTTTAATGAGGTCGTAAAGTTTTTGTTGCATTTTTTATTTGCAGGGAAGCATTGCCTTAGACTATACTATCACTGTTAGCGGCATTTGTAACGATTCAATATTGAGTGTAAAAAAAAATTGAGCATCCTCTCTATACTTTATAGTTGATAAAAGTAGTAGGACATACCAATGAAATAAAATGAATCGGATGAATGGCGAGGCAATTGAAGCAGAAGATTGCATCATATATTTAATGAAAAATGTGATAGTTTTTTCCATGAGATAACAGTCTCCAATTACTTATTCGTAATTACAAACTAGTTTATAATTACGCAGCAGCTCTAGACCAGCATGTATTGGCACTAGATGTGAGTACGGAAACTTTTTCGGATACAACCTTTTTATGGGGCAGTTAGTCTTCAGACTGAAGACTAATTATGAAAATTCATGTTGCCGCTGGAAATTCGGCCAGGTACTACTGTTGTTTAAACAATTGGAAAACATATATTTTTGCCATTTAACATATTTTTAATATCTTTTGTTTAAATCGAAAAGAATATGTTTCAACTTTTGCTGTCGGTTTAGAAAATAAGCAAATTTTCCTATTGACAAACCTTCAAAAGGGAATTAAAAATGATTTTTTCTATGTAATATTTTGTTAGAGCAGTTTGGATTTTTCAGTTTTAACACCTTTTATAAAATAACAGTTGAAGGGCCACGTGGGAGCTTTCGATCTAACATATAGGTACCTGGTCTATTTAGATTCGATTCACTTAAGACATGATCGAAAATCAACAGATTTGATTTATTTTTGAAGGTTGTGACCTTATTTTTTGCCATATTTAAAGGCAATATATTTACAACACACACATATTAATGTTCAAGAAGCCGTCTTGTATCTTTATGCAGTCCTTCGATCTTCCCTACGCAGTATATTTCTGATATTATTAAGTTCACATTGAATGGTAATATAAAGATTACACCTACTTTCTTTTTAAATAAAATATTCTTCAGCCTATCTGTGACTCCCGCACGTATGCATGCCTACCCTACGTCGCGGGAGTCACAGAAGAAGAAGAAGAAGATGAAGAACATTTTATTTAAAAAGAAAGTAGGTGCACGGTTTCGAACAGTGAAGAAAATACAGCAGATGCTTCCCTCAGTCAAAGACCCTGTCCCCAAACTGTTATCAAAAGGTGTTTACCAGTTGAAGTGCACATGTGGTAAGAGCTACATCGGACAAACAGGACGGAGTATCCAGTGCAGAATCAAAGAACACCAGAGAAATACCAGATTTGGATACACGGATAGGTCGGCGATAGCAGAACATGTCCATAATAACGAGAACCATAAAATCGACTACAAGGACGTCAATAAATCAGACAGGAATACGCGCTATTATCCGCGAATCATTAGGGAATCACTGGAAATTATGAAAAACGTGAACAACTTTAACAGAGAGGATGGGTATCGACTTAGTAACACGTGGAGACTGGTATTGCCAAGTACCAGCACCGTAGTAAGTCACGGTCAACCAAACACGACAAAAGAGCAGCGAAGCGAACCAAGCGCGACCAATGACCAACGAAGCGAAGCGGCGCCTAGGTATATAACGAGGAGTGTAACACAACAACAGATTCAGTCTTTAGAATCCTTCTGAAGAAGCTGACAGGATGATCAGCGAAACGCCAAGTCAAGTTCGACGACCACGGCAAGACCCGGAAGAATCTACTTCATTCATCAAAATTATATTTTCTTATTTTCTTTTAGCTGTAATTTTATTTGTATTTATCGCACATTTTCATACGCAATATGAATAAATTCCTTATTAATAATACTAATAAATGGTACCATGGTACCGATATGGTTCCGTTTGAAAAAATTGAGTTTTGCCCCAAAAACAATTTTGGTGAATTTTATTGGCTCATAAATCACGTAATTTTTAACGTGTTTTTAACGGGATTTCGATTTTTGTAGCATTACACGGGCCATTTAGAATAAATCGGAACCGTCATGGCACATTTAATGGAAAACTAAAAATTATATTATAAAAAAAATTGATGTTTGAAATGTCACATATTTGGCATCGTTGGATTCAGAAAATTATGCAGAATTCAAAAATGCAATAATATACAGGGTGTTTCATTTAAAAATCGAAAGCTAGTGTCACTTCTGGCGAAACCGGAAGTGAAAAAAAAATAAATTGTATGTCAAAAAGTGCCGCTTATTATGTATGTAGTGTATCCTAAATTTCAATCAATTATTTTTAAAACTAGGTGAAAAGTGGGGTACACCCGGTATACCTAGCTTGTTTGACAACATTAATAACCAAAAATAAATTGAAAAATAAATGCCTACGTGATATATTTGGAAATTTATGTATTGTACATCTTTCCTTGAAATAGAAATAGGCTTTGAACGCGGTTGCGGTTACATCTTATCGAAGTTAGCGGTGGACCATAGACAAAGCAGTCATATTGATGAGTCACTATGTTTGTTATTGCTACCACATTTCAGAGTAAAAGCATGGCAAAGTTGAGGAAGCTGAATTGATACCTAACTTATTATAAATGTTGGACAACCTGTATGCCTATTGATATGTTTATTGAAAGATTTTCTAGAGCTTCATCAAAAAATGCATGCCTTTTTCCAAAATACTGAGCTAAAATTGTAATCATTGGAATCTCACCAACGAAATCCACGTCACCTTCACATTTTGGAAATGTTTATTAACGCCATTTTACAATTCATATAAATGAAAACTAAAAACTTTAACGTACCGTTTGAGAACTTCTGCCAATTCAAAGATTACATTACTTATTATTAAACGCGCATTCTATCATGGAAGCTGACTTGGCAACGGGGGAGGCATGTGATTGGGTGATAACCCGGCGGTTTTAACTGTGATAAGATAAGGTCTCAGACCGGCCTGCATATCAGACATACTGGGTGACGTTCCAAAATAAGCACCTATATACATTTGTAATTTACATCATTCATTTAGATGAAGCAATATTCAGTGGGAAAATTCAGATTTCTTTATTCCATTTTGATATTTGTTCTTTACATTTTTATACGTGTTTATTGCTGTCTACAGTTTAAGTTAAATAACATGCTTTTCTATTTTACTATAACATTTATTTTTATTTATTTATTTACATACACCATCCAACAACCAAGGCCAATTACTGGATGGGAAGATACAGGATTATGAACAAATATCACAAATTACAAATTAATAAGTTAAACAGAATAACATATTATAATACATAATATAATTTTAACAAGCGTGGGAAGAGAACAAAAACAGAAAAAAATGGAGACTGTGCAAAAAATAAAAACTATTGCACAGTGTTCAGTGTATTCAGTTTATTTATACTACAATCAAATATGTTAACTCTTTGTTGCAGGTTGTTGTAATTATCGCATGTTTTAAAGAAATTGGTCCTGGGTCTGGCAATATAGAAGGTAATGTTATTATGGTAGCGGAAAGTTTTAATCGAGAAGGGAGGAGGGAGGTAAGATGCTAAGAAGGCAGACCCGGACTTGACTACATTGTCTATGTCTATTTATTTTCTTTATCACTGAAATCACTATAACTGTCATTTTCACATTGATAATCCCTCGAGTGAATCATTTTTACAATAAATAAGTTACATCTAAATTATCTATAATATCATTAATAGTATGAAAAGGAGAGGCCCCAGAACAGAGCCCTGGGGAACCCCTGACGTAACTGATATTTCGGGCGATTTTACATTTCGAATTTTATGATTATTCGAACGTTTCCCGCCTAAATTTCTAACCCATTTGCTAGTGATTGATTGATTGGAACATCATTAAGAAGTTTTAAATTATTTAAGTTTTCTTTTAAAATTTGCCTTCGTTATAAATGTCTTTCCACTTGCTCGTTATCGTTGACTTGGACATTCTGTATACGTCGCCTCAGAATTAATATCATAACCCCATTTTATTTTCATTCACGTACATATTAAAAGCTAATAAGATTTATGGTTTTAAAAGAGGATGCAGGAGATCTATATGTATATTTTATACAGCAATTTTAAAACCATTTGAACGCTTCATAGTTTTATAGTTGCTTCAATTGATCAAATTTGCATTCGAAGGCTTTTTTAAAATCAAACTGTTTTGTTAATTCCTTTTAACATTAATAATAAAACTTTTTATAAAACTACAGATCAATAGAGAGCAAAATTTACAGAACTTTGTTTAAATACAAACATGAATTTAATGATTTTGAACGAAGGAAACTTACACCACATCATAGTAAGCCTCCCCATTTTTATGGCTTACCAAAGACACATAAACAAAATATTCCTTTAAGATCAATTGTTATTATTAATAGAAATTAATTCATCATGTCATTTTTATTTAAAATTACTGATCCATTATCTGGAAATACCGATTCATATATTAAAAATAGTAAATATTTTACAGAAAAAATTTATAAAAACGATATTCATGAATTCAAACTTGATGGTTAGTTTTGATGTAGTTGTCTTTTTACCAATGTTCCGCTAGATGAAACCTTAAAAATAGTTAAAGACAGGTTGCTAAATGATAATAATTTAGAAACTAGAACTAAATTAAGTGTAAATAGCATAATGAAACTCTTAACAATGTGTATAAAAACAACCTATTTTCAATTGGACAATGAGTTCTATCAGCAGGATTTTGGTATGGCTATGGGGTCTGCATTATCACCAATTTTAAGCAACATATTTATGGAGAACTTTGAGAACACACATGTTCAAAATTGTATAAACAAACCGGTTGTCTGGTGGAGATATGTTGACGACATCTTTGCAATTTGGCCTCATGGTGTCGATTTACTAGATAGTTTTTTGGAAAATATAAATAGTAAGGAACCGTCTATTAAATTCACATTAGAAGTGGAAAGTAGGTACCGTTTTTAGATGTTTTAATTAGAAGGGTATATAATACAATTGAAACAAGTGTCCCGCATAGGTATCATTAAAATAAACATTTTCCCTTTTGTAGAACTAAAATAAAATTAGTCCTAATGTCCTCAAATGCACAGAGAAATTTAAAGATTAGGTATAATAAATTTGTCCAATGTCATATTCTACTACATCTCTATCTCTCGCCTTCCAAGCACACCGTATATTCAGCTGCGTCATTCTATTGACGTGAAGTCATTTACAATTAAAATTGGAAGCATGGATGACTAATACACTTCGACCAACTCTTAACAAACTCAACATTATCTAAAAGAAAATATCATCAGTGCTATGTTCTGTGTAAGTAGTAAGTATCTATGGAAATAACAAACAGAATCTTAAAGCTGTGTATTTGACATACACAGCAAAATAACCGTTCTTCCAAAAAAAATCTTTGAAAACGGAAGGAGACTACTTTCCGAAACGTCAGCAAAATACATTATTTCTGTATTTATTCCGATTTATATTATTTGCAAAACATAACCTCTGACTATTCCTTTGACGTAAACGTCACGGGCGCAGAGGCTTCTTTCCAATAATTCTATTATTTTGTAGATTCGGTGATTTGTTTTTGAAGAGGATAATAATACATGTGGTAGAAAATCCAAATAATAGGAAAGATTATTCGTAGAATGCCACAAATAACTTTCAGACAACCGCCGGAGAAAGTCCAAAAGACTTTATGATCAAGTTTTAAGATATACTAAAGCTTTTCAATAAGTTTTTGTACTCCAGAATACATTTAGTTTCAAATAAATCTAATTTAAAACTAATTAATAATATTCTTCATAAAATCTTTATAAAACGAGAACCAGACTAAACAGCATTTAAATTGTTACATGGGTAGATTCGGTAGCATGGAATTTCCATTCAAGTCAACGCCTGATAAAATACTTATCTAACAGCTTTAAGAACGCTAGTAATTTTGCAATATCCGAATCCTGCAATTCAAGATTGCACTTGTGTAATATATTTCGTTCCAAATCCAGTAAGAGTCCCAATAAAAATGCAAACAGCCGGGTAAATTTAAAGTACATCAGAACACCTTTCCGTTTTTTCTTGTTTTTGCTCTCTCAATATGCTCGATTCCGCCCCATTCATTTAGGCTACGCTGAATTTGTTTTCTCGACGGAGAGTTATACATGTCAGACTTATGTCACCGTTTTAGCTGGATTGAGCCAATATGTCATCCCCCTGATATGACGGGAATTTCTGCCTCAACTCGAATATTGGACCCGTATTTTAACATATTATTATTATTGGTAGGGATGTGGGCCGGTTTTATTATTATACGGACAACTTGTATCAGTTCGTATGCAAAGTAGAAAGCCACATACTGCCGTTTACTGATGGATGGCAATGCGGTGTAACAAATGAATGAAATTGTAAGTTCAAAGAAAATTAATATGAAAGTGGATTAGTTAATTGGGCTGGTATTTAATTTGAACCAAAATATAATGAAAATGGCTTAAAATGCATACCACTCATTCCAAACTCACATGCGAAAACTTTGGAATAATAGAAAGCCTTCCCTTATTGTCCTAGTTAAAAAAAAAATCAGAACAGTATCGAAAACAAACATAACAAGCGATTTCCAATTCAATCGGAAGTCACGGTATTTGGCAATTACCTTGCTCCGACTGTTCCCACAATCACATTGGACAAACCTAGAAACGCTTAAACAACAGAGTTTATGAACATCCTCTTCCCGTCTTACCAGATATTGTTTTTTGGTACTTAGTATATCACCAGTGTTTTCAGTTGTTTATGACTTGTAAGATTAAGTTTTCACACGTTATTTTCCTGTAGGATTGAAAGGGATTTTTATTATTGGCAGTGCTTTTAACTAGTTATATTGATTTGTAGCTACAGTAAAAATAAAATACATACATAGTAAACATTTTATAGAAAAAATTTATGAAAACGATATTCATGAATCACACCTGATGGTCAGTTTTGATGTAGTTAGTCTTTTTACCAATGTTCCGGTAGATGAAACCTTAAAAATAGTTAAAGACAGGTTGCTAACTGACAATAATTTGTAAACTAGAACTAAATTAAGTGTAAATAGCATAATGGAACTCTTAACAATGTGTATAAAAACAACCTATTTGCAATTGGACAATGAGTTCTATCAGCAGGATTTTGGTATGGCTATGGGGTCTGCATTATCACCAATTTTAAGCAACATATTTATGGAGAACTTTGAGAACACACATGTTCAAAATTGTATAAACAAACCGGTTGTCTGGTGGAGATATGTTGACGAGATCTTAGCAATTTGGCCTCATGGTGTCGATTTACTAGATAGTTTTTTGGAAAATATAAATAGTAAGGAACCGTCTATTAAATTCACATTAGAAGTAGAAAGTAGGAATGAACTACCGTTTTTAGATGTTTTAATTAGAAGGGTAAATAATACAATTGAAACAAGCGTTTATAGAAAACCAACACATACTAATAGATATCTAAATTTTAACTCAAATCAGTCAATAAATGTTAAAAGGGGTATTGTAAAATGTTTATACGATAGGGCCAAAATAATTTCATCTAATAATGAAATATTAAATAACGAGAAAAAATTTATCAGAGATTCTAGTACAAAATCAATATCCTGAAGCCTTTGTTGATAGAGTTTTCATAAATGTTGAAAATAGGGACAATCAGCTACGACAAAAACCTGAACGTCATTATACAGCAATAATTCCTTATGTATACGGATTAACGGAAAAGCTACGCCGTATAGGTGACAAATTTGATGTTAGGACGATGTTTCAAACGGGGAACACTTTAAGATCTATTTTAACAAAAACAAAACCGATAAACAGGGAGTAGAATTCAAAACACTGTATTTATAATATCCCGTGCGAATGTGATAAATGTTTTGTGGGTGAGTCATCCAGACCTTTCAGTGTGAGGTTGGATGAGCACAAGAATTACGTTAGAAAGAATGAAATTCAGAAATCAAAGATTTGTGAACATGCTTGGGAAAACGGACATAGAATAAACCGGGACTCGGCAAACATTTGAACAAAAGAAGCAGATACCAAAAAAAGAAAATTAAAGAATCAGCAATAATCTTATTAAATGAAGATAAGTGCGTATCGAATTGTTCTGTAGATATTTCTAAAACCTGGTTACCAATGTTAAAAGAAGAACTACAACAACATTATCTTAAAGAAAATATCATCAGTTCTATGTTCTGTGTAAGTAGTAAGTATCTATGGAAATAACATAAACAGAATCTTAAAGCTGTGTATTTGACATACACAGCAAAATAAGAGTTCTTCCAAAAAAAAGCTTTGAAAACGGAAAGAGATTACTTTCCGAAACGTCAGCAGAATACATTATTCCTATGTTTATTCCGATTTATATTATTTGCAAAACATAACCTCTGACTATTCCTTTGGCGTAAACGTCAGGGGCGCAGAGGCTTTTTTCCAATAATTCTATTATTTTGTAGATTCGGTGATTTGTTTTTGAAGAGGATAATAATACATGTGGTAGGAAACCCAAATAATAGGAAAGAATATACAGTAATTGCAGGTTCGCCGTTTGGTGGTTGATTTTTGAGCTTCGTTATCAACCAGTCTAAATGCTGTTGTATATTTTTAACAGCTAAATAGTCTCGGAATGGTCAGTAACAAACTCCCAGGCTATTTCCAGTTTCGGCGACACATCAACAAAGCGTTTAAAAAATGCGTTATTTTGAACAGCCATTTGTTTACCCCATCCAATAAAAATGCTCCGCTGCATAAGACGTTAATTAAATATCTCAGTTGAACGAAGAGGAAATTACAAAATATGACAAATAATCTCGATGTTGCAGGGATGCAAATTGCGAATATATACCACCGTAGTAGCGGCATTGTCGTTTATTTATAAACAGAACGTCGAGCCACAATTACGTATTACGTGGAAAACAAGTGTGTTGTTTACTAACAAACCGTGACTATTTATAATGAGACATTTATAGCTCCTATACCAATTTCTCTTATTCGTCGTTTCTCCAAGCTTCCATTAAAAAGTAAATATCTTATCAATCGACTGATATAAGCCTTCAATATTGATTCAAGATAAACGCCATTATTTTGAATTATGTCTGTATACCAATTTTTCCATGGATATAGATGCATTACTTAGATCTGTAGTACCCCTATAAATATTGCTTGTTTTAAGTTACAGAAAATAGTTGTCATTTTATATTAAAAAAAAAAAAAATATTAGTGGAGTACGCGCTACTATTCTTCGGCTGGCTCAGTTATCAGTTGCAGCATCAGCATATACAAGGGCAATCAGTTAACAAATAGAACTCTAATTAAGACAGACACAGATAATGCTTATAAAATACATTTAAACAATACTTAAACCAATATTAGATATGACGTTAAATCCACTACCCCCTATAATTTAGTATATAGAGGCGACCAGTTAAATAATACACAAGAAATTGCGGACGGATTTGCATGATTCTCATCCACTTCAAAACGTCAGATTAAACTAAAACTCTGTGCACTTATCAAGGGCCGATGACAATACAATAATTTGACAACTTTGTCCTAATGTCCTCACCAGGACAGTCAGAATAAAAATAGAAAAGGACTAATCTATTGTCGAGATTTTCCCGGAGGCGCCGCTGTTATTAATATATATATTTTATTATCAAACCCTAATTCCAACTTTAATACATACATTATGATGTAATATTAATTATGTACTACTAGCGCATACTCGGCGGTTTAAAAAGCAGGCGGGTATCAGCTGGTTTCTATATGTATCGGTGTTCATGGTGCTAATTCTAAAATTCACCCAATCCAATATATTGGTGAGGAACGTGCCGAGTGATAAATGTCAAGAATGTGACTAAAAATGTCATGTCGCTAGCGTCAACTTCAGGGAACCGGGCACACCCTGTTGTATAAGAGCTTTACCCTTCTATCGGATCTCTGGGAGGGTTGACCGTTTAATTGTCCATTACTCATGGGAACAATAATAAAAAATGAAACTACAACATTATCAAAGAGTCTTAGAAACTCGAAGACTCTTTGATAATGGTTGCAAAGCCGAAACATCTGTCAGAGACAAAACTGAACAAAAGTTATCAAACAATAAACCAAGTGCGTATTGTAACTATTCTTTTGAATATTTATAATTGTTCTATATAAAATAATTTCGTTAATCTGACATGATGTTTCGTAGTACTATGTCTTCTCCTTTGACTGTAAAACATTTCTGTTTAACTGCAGGCAACAATAAACTGAGATGTCATTGGAATAATAACTGTTCTAAAATAAAACAGTTTTAACGATCATTATTCGAGGCAAATTTAGCTTTTCATGGCACCATGAAAGATCTCAAAACCCTGTCGTCTAAGACCAAATGCTTTTATTATCAAGCTTTCTACGCTTTCACAGAGATAACTTGGTAAGTTCTTCATGAATAGGATAAGTACAATAACTTTAAGCATTTAGCTTTGACGACCTTCTGATCGTTATTCTTTGAGCCCTTTTTGAGTTTATCACACTCCTATCACTACTGTCACAGAAGTACAAATTTATCAGTAGTTATATACACAGTTCTTATGAAAGTCCCATAGGTTATTAAAAAACTTAAACGGTTGTTTAGGTAGTCATCTTTGGACAAATGAAAAACCTAGTTTTTAGTGGCTCCATCCTAGGTTATGAAGCACCCTGTAATTACCTTGCGCTCACAAACTGTACAGGCCATCGGCCTGGGTTAATTAGCCCGTAAACTTGTTCGTATTAAGAGGGGTTTACTTTTCGTCGAGTACTGAACCGGGACGTCTCGTCTTTTGATTTACATCTACCAACCTTGTTTTACGTTGTTGGACAGTCATACAAAATTTGGTAGACTGCTTGTTTTAATTACAATCAAAGGATTTTTCCTCAACATTCAATGATCTCTTACATGAGTATTTAACGCTCATTTCTCAACTTAATTTTGATAATGTATAAACATGACATGATTCATGGCCTCTGTTTTGCATTCGATTCATTATTTGGCTATTGCTAACAACTTTAATTAGAAATTATTATTATCTAGCGATTGCTAACAACTTTCTCTAATTATAAACCATTATTACCTAGCGATTGCTAACAGCTCTATTATAGATTATCATTATCAGGCCATTCCCACAACCCTAATTACTATTAAAATAACACAGCATACTTTTGTATAACAAAGTTCTTGTTATTACATCATAACACTCAGCATATCTATTCTATAGTATGATCATTACTATAGCAGTGCAAGGTTTTCTATGATAATATTTAGACAATTGTCTCAAATATTTGCATTATTTTTGATTTCATGTTCGACTATTGTTGCATCAATTATTACGAAATAAAATGTGTTTTTTATGACTATTTTTCCCATTCAATTGTTGTTTTTTTCTTTCCTATTTACCTTTCTAGCTATACAATTAATTAATTAAATAAATAGTTTCATTTCAAATCAAAAAGAAACTTCATCTACAACTGTACAATACAATCTTGAATAATAAAATACTACATAAATAACACATATAATTAACTAGTTACCTCAATTAATAGACAGTGTGTTCAAGTTTACCAGGAATTTCAATTAACAGTGATTAATTTTCTAAGGTATATAGTATCAGACAGAAACACGTAATATTAAACTTTATATAAAAGAACCTGGGGTAATTAAAAAGGGTTACTACACACACAACGAAATTTGGGTTCTACACTAACAAAACTGACGATCACGCAAATGGCCAATCTTATTTGTTTATCCTTCAGATAAATGAATAGTAATTAGTTTCCTGGTGACATAAATTACCATTACTTTCTTTAGTAATTAAACAGGGTACCCCACAAGCAGTTTCAGTTATGTTAAAACTTTTCAATGCTAAAGAATACTACACCCGCCTATGGAGGTAAGCTTCTAACAACCACATTGTATATTCATATATGTATAGAACAATAATTATCATTGTATGATTGACATGTCATAAGCGAGTAGCTCAGTAATTTATAATGAAGATGTAAATACTGCGGTAGATAATTTAAGAAATAATGTTACAATTACGCGTCGTTATTATACACATTATAAAATTAACGTTCCTGAAATAACCTTCTAATGGTATTAATTAAGAAAGTTCACTCGAGCAATATTTTTCATGCGATTTTCAAAATTTACTCATATCGTGTATTTGACTAGCAAATATTGCATAGCGTGTTTTAATACAATTAATTTTATTAATTAGTGTTAAACGAATTAAACGCAAAAGCACTATAATAGTATTTCAGTATAATTAGAAGAAGGGTGAATAGTATTTTTTTCAAAATATTCAGCAACATGTCTTGTTAAAAACCTTTTGAAATGAACCTTTTGCGCTACATGGGATTGTTATAAGTATAGATTTATAAATATTAATAATTATAGACAGCAATAAATGTTGTTCTGCTAATTATTCTATACCGAACACATTAATTCAGACTCAAATATTTGAATTAATAATATTTCGTGCTAAAATAACAGATAAACAAGCCCATGTCCATGCCCAACGTATAAATAGACATGTTAATTTCATTTGATTCTAAAAAGTATAAGTATTCAGTTTGCTTATGAGCATTGTACGTCAGATTCGTGAAGGTCACAATTTTTATATTTATGTTGCATGAAGTAATGTTCGAAAATGCCTTGATAACGTAACATCTGGTACTTCATATGTAGAAATTCTGGTGTAGGAACAGAAACATTGCCTTTATTATCTATCACTCTGCTCATTTTTATTGTTTGCTGCTTGTATTTGACTGGAGTGTTCATAAAAACCTTCCTCTTAATTGGCGGCGCGGCACTGAAAAATTAAGAATCACCGGAGAAAGATGGTAGCTTGTAGATAGCAACAAATTTTTTAAAATGCGTACTGGAATCCTTTTGTGTAACCTATCGTTAAAGTTGCAAACACACGCAGGTAGGCCATTAACATTTTTACTTAACAAAGTTACAGAATTAGTTACAAAATTACTTCTAACTAACCAAGCACCAATATGATGAGTACAAAATTAAAACAGGATTCGACATTAAGAGTTGAAAGACAAACGAGAACAGCTATCAAGAAATCATTAATCCCAGTAGAAGAACAACGCCGCCTGCTGCCAAGTGAAACCTTACCACCACGACTCTACGGCCTCCCTAAGATTCATAAACCAGGTAATCCTCTAAGACCAATCGTCAGCACATGTGGATCACCAACTTATAAGTTGGCCAGATACGTCGCAGACACACTTACAACCCTATATAGTAAGACTAATAGCCACGTAAAGAACTCCGGACACTTCGTAGAAATTTTGGAAAACTTGGAAATAACGAGTAATGATATCATGGTTAGTTTTGACGTCGAATCTTTATTCACCAATGTACCAATTGAGGAAACAGTTAACCTGATTCGCCAACAACTTATACCTAAAGGATTAAGAGAAGACATACCTGATCTGAATGGAGACTTCTACGAGCAGAAGCAAGGAGCAGCCATGGGATCACCACTTTAACCTGTGATAGCCAACCTATTCATGGAAGCTTTTGAAGAGGAAGCTATACGCTGCAGTGAGAATAAACCAAAGTGCTGGCTACGCTACCTAGACGATACGTTCATCATATGGCCACATGGAGAATTATCTTTATCTGTTTTCTTCGACCGTTTGAATAAACAGCATCCAAGTATCAAATTTACAATTGAGGCCGAGCAAGATGGAGCTTTACCTTTCTTAGATGTATTAATGAAAAGGTCACACAATGACAAGCTGGCCCACGGTGTCCACAGAAAGAAAACGCACACCGATCGTTACCTACATGCGACATCTCACCACTATCCACAACAGAAGAGAGCGTTAATTAGAACCTTGGTCCACAGAGCCAACACAATATGCGACGACGATAACAAACCCGAGGAACTACAGAATGTCCAACAAGCTTTAGAGAAGAATGGATACAGTCAAAGCAATGCACAACGAATAGTAAATAACCAAAGGAGAACTACAGAAGAAAAACAGCAACAACCAACAACGTATGCATGCCTACCCTACGTCGCGGGAGTCACAGATAGGCTGAAGAAGATTTTATTCAAAAAGAAAGTAGGTGTAGGGTTTCGAACAGTGAAGAAAATACAGCAGATGCTTCCCTCAATCAAAGAAACTGTCCCCAAACTGTTATCAAAAGGTGTTTACCAATTGAAGTGCACATGTGGTAAGGGCTACATCGGACAAACAGGACGGAGTATCCAGTGCAGAATCAAAGAACACCAGAGAAATACCAGATTACTACAGCGGATAATTCGCTGAACTGTTCGCTACTATTTATTGAGACACTGTAGACTTCCGTTCTGAGAAATCACCATAGAAAATAGTCGACGGGGTTGAAATCTGGTGATCTAGCCGGCCAAGGATGAGGTCCCCCACGTTCAATCCATCTGTTTGGATGCTCATTATCCAAATGTCTTCTAACCTCAATTGAGGAGGAGCTCCGCCATGCTGGAAGTATTGCCCTCTTATATTAATACCTTGCATTAAATCAGATAAAATATTCTGTAAGAAATCTAAATACACCTCTGTAATTAGCCTTGTTGGAAAAATATGTGGGTTGCTGTTAATCATACCACACCAAACATTTACCGAGAACTTATGTTGAGAACGGGCTTCTCTTTTAGCATCAGGATTGTTTAAATACGCCATCCCGTGTAAATTGGGCCTCGTCTGTGAATAAAGTACCATATGTAGGCGGTCTGTGATCAATAATCTACTTGCAATATTCTAACCTATTTATAAAGCAATTTTAAAACCAAATTGTTTTGTTAATCCCACAGGTAATGACGACCCCCTTTATCCCGGAAGGCTCTAGAAGAGCCTTGTGTGGGAGGGGGTTCCTTTTACATTAATAATAAACCTTTTACAAAACTACAGCCAGAGAAAGCTAAAAAAGTTTTATGGTCAAGCTTTAAAATATACTACAAGACTTTTCAATAAATTCTTGTACATTAGCCATACCTTTTTCAAATAAACGCAATTTAAAACTAATTAACTTGCAAATATCCTTCATGAAACTTTTATAAAACGAGAGCCAGGCTATAGAGCATTTAAATTGTTACATAGACAGTCTTCTTCATTAGTGATAAATTTTTACATCGTCGACAAGCAGTCGTTTTGGAATGTAAGCTATCAACAGTATCATTTATAAATATGTTAAATAGCAGAGGCCCAAGTATTGAACCTTGGGGAAGCCTGGACAGACGTTCATTCACTAAGCAGTAGGTACAGAAGAAATTTTTCATAGTTTAAAAAATTGTAAAAGAAGAAAGAAGAAGTATTCAGTTGAACTTTCCACCGTTCCAGATATAAACTAGGTGTGATAAAATTCAAAATCCATCAATATTTTAGCCTGGACAAAATAACTATTTTGGGTAATTGCCAATTACACAAAACAACATAAGCTCCACTAAAAAATTGTTGTTCTCTCAGAGAAAATTTATTTTACTGACCTAAAATTAGACAACTTTCCAAAACTTCAGTACCTCTTGCTCTATAACTAATACTGCGAATTAAAGTAGAAAAGGGAAAAAAATTAATTATTTCGAGATTTATTCTCAATTTTCTTCAAAAGAATTTTTTTATCGCATACGGCTAAGTCAACAGAATTCTCTTAATTAGCTTTGCAGCATCGCCTAAGTCGCGAATACAGCTGGGAGATAAATCACCGATTTATTTATTATTGTTTTATTTACAAATACACTGCAAATACTATTAATGATTCCGCTGTCCCTGGGAACCGAGTACTATGAATCTGATTTCGTCTACTCCAACTAAAATGGTGCGTAATATACCAAGCCGGTGACGTCATATATCATTGGAAGGTCGACGAATTTGAACGTTGAACGAGAGAGATGTATAGTGCGGCGGGCGAACACATGTAAACACTCCGAGTTAGTAAAGAATTAATGTTAATAATAAAATATTTGCAGTTGTACGAATTGCGGTACGATAGTCCAGTAAATCTGTATAGAAACTATGTCAAAATGCTCAACTAAGTAGCTGGGACTTACCGAGCAAGAGCGAGACATTTGTTGTAAATAATTGTAGTTCTGAATGTTCGGAATTTGCATACTGTAATCGTTCTAGAAACTGCTAATAATAAAACGTCATTGGGTAAGAACAAAAACATTATATCTTAAAAATTTAACAGAAAAAATTAAATACATAAACGTCAACAGCTGATTTCTTTTACATACACTATCCAAGAGGTCAAAGGACTGGGAGTAAAGATTACAAGAATAGAAGAACATGAATAGAGCTATACTTAAACGTATGTACATACATACAGATATTAAAACATAATATTTTTAATCGCAAACTCCTCTATAAAATCCTTATTTTACTATAAGGAACGTAACCAGACTGCAACCAACAGCTACTCTTTGGGCTATGTGCCCGGCCGAGCGCTGAATTACAAGTTACAAGCCTGGCGCGTTAAGTGTGATAATTGCATATTACCATCAAAACGCTAATGCTTCGATTGCAACAAACACCAGCCGAAAGACTGATCTTATTTAAAGAAGCTCTCATGCCAGTCGTCACACACCACTTGCAGATTGCAGTTTCGAGCTGTTGGCTCTCCTCGGTGCAAGGCACGAGAGGTCCTTTAAGTAGGATGATGAGGGTCTTCCTCGAGAAGAATATCAGGAGCTTCTATTACTCCACAATTCCTGTTTGATAAAACGAGATCAAGTAATTTGTTGTTTGAATTTTTTCTATTATTGAACTGTTCCATATTTAAGAAGTTTTGGAAATTTAAAATGACTTGGGTAGAGACACAGCATTAAGTTGATGAGAATAATAACCCGGAGAAGGATGGATCAATATATTTTGTCTTTTGAAATGAGAGAAAAATAAAAAATTGTGCCACCGACAATTAGTGGTGGTGATGCGTTGTTACATTTAAAATATTTCAGCTTGTACTTCACTTTAACAGTTAATTTTGCGATCAACATGGTTCCTCTACTAGACCATGATACGGCTGCAAAAATATCTCTTACTAGATTTTTGAGGTGTAGGGGGAGAGAAGAAATAGGGGTCATAGCTCTGGAGGCGATCGGAGCGGCCATGTTTCGTATTAAATTCAAATACAAATTTAAATCGCATATTTAAAGGGCTTTCTTGCTGTCCATGTGGTACATGTTTTTAGATGTCCTGAAAATGTTAGATTTCCATTCGAATTTAATAAGAAACATGACCGCCCCGATTGCCCCCAGCTATGCTGCGATATCATGGTTCCTACAGCCTGATACAAAGCATCGGTCATTTTCATTCGCCAACTCGCTGTCTGCATCAACGGTTTATACAACATCAGTTAGTTGTTGCCTCAACAGATTCCTTTCAGTCAAAGTGAATTCGCCCAGTCAACTTTCAGTTGTCACATGGCATTGGTAGTTTTCACGATTAATGTGGATTTTCGGTAAAGCTTTTCAAAAAGGTAGGAGGTCAAATCAACACACTTTTGATAAAAATTTTACTTCACAATCTCAGTTTTTGCTCAAAGTTGACACAGAGGTAGCCTCCATATAGCCTACTGACCCAATAGTTAGTTCGAGGTTAGACTTTGGTACTGTTTGAGATACTTTGAGAATGGCTTTGTACCAACAGCGTTGCACTGCGTTTTAATGTTTATTTGCTTCTTTTTTGACACATTTGAGTACGAAGTATCCATTTTTGTGCCCAACAAATGTTAATAATTATTTTGTGGAGACAAATTTTGGAGAAAATTACAGCATTTTGATAAAAATTGCCGTGTATCATGTTTCCTTGCTTAAATGCTCGACAAGTAATTCAATTCGCGATATTTCATGGAGCGTCAATAACCTTTATACTATTACAAAATGAACGAATATGAATGAAGTATTCGCTTTACGTATAGTTACTAGTCTATATAATTGTAATATTTACATAATGTCAACATCGCCTACTAATAGTAAATAAATAAAAACAGCCACGTGCATTATCCCAGTCTCAATTAGCTAATAGCAGTAAATAATCATATCACTGGTACTGGTATATTTGCATTCTAGAAATGTTCAAAACGAGTTGTGTCGTTTAAAATTCAAACTTGATATTATACTGTTTTTTAACTTGGAAGGATCAGTTTAACACGACGAAATATTTGAGATCTGACCTCGATGAATATTCAACGTGTAGCGCAGTCAGAACGTTGTGAAACGCTGGGAAGTCGGTGGATATTTACGAATTGTAATAGAATAACGCGAACGCTTTAAAAATGTCAAGTCAATGCCGAATATTTTGTAGTCGTCTTATAATATCAGGAGTAAAATTTGCACCAGCTTGCCTACAATTGACTACAAAACATTGGCCAACCATAAAAGGAAATATGCTCCGAAACATGCTCAAACTATGTCCAAGCAGCTATGGAGATTGCTATTTCGGAATTGTTGATCTTCATTGTAGTGTATTGGAATTATTTGTACATTATATAATAATAAAGAAGAATCCCTATACCTCTAGAGCACGGAGTGAATGAGAAACTAAAAGAATTGGTCGACTCGGGCATAATTGAAGAACATAATATTTTTAGTCGCAAACTCCTCTATAAAATCCTTATTTTACTATAAGAACGTAACCTGACTGCAACCAACAGCTACTCTCCGGGCTATGTGCCCCGCCGAGCGCTGAATTACAAGTTACAAGATACCGAAATGTACTAAATGGTCAAGTGATCCTCGTGTCGGTCGTCACATACCTACCTTGCACTGACGAGAGCCGACAGCTCGAAACTGCAGTCTGCAAGTGGTGTGTGACGACTGGCACGAGAGCTCCTTTAAGTAGGATGAATCATTCGGCTGGTGTTTGTTGCAATCGAAGCATTAGCGTTTTGATGGTTATATGCAATTACACTTAACGCGCCAGGCTTGTAACTTGTAATTCAGCGCTCGGCGGGGCACATAGCCCGGAGAGTAGTTGTTGGTTGCAGTCTGGTTACGTTCCGTATAGTAAAATAAGGATTTTATAGAGGAGTTTGCGACAAAAAATATTATGGTTTAATATTCCACCCTCTAAAAGCACATTTGAACTATAATTGAAGAAGTTGACATGAGAAGATCAAATGTAGCAATTCTTCGAGAAAATCACCCCTTACTAACAATGGATGAGCTACTACCCCAATTCCGGAAATCGAAAATATTCTCGAGACTTGGCATAAAAAATGCATTCCATCAAGTGAAAATATCTTCTACTCCCGAAATATTACAACATTCATCAGTAGTAAAGGTGTGTACATGCCAATTTTTGGCATCTTGTGTGCCCCTGAAATATTTCAGAAAGTTATGGAAAGAATGCTGCCTGCGTGCGAGGGCACAGAAAACTTTATCGATTACATACTAGTTTTCGGAAAAGATGAAGTGGCGCCCAAGGCTCAAAATAACAATGGAAACATTGAAAGACAACAATGTCCTTGTAAATAACAACAAATGCATTTTCAAAATATCACAAATTCAATTCCTAAAGCACATGCTATCACCGGACGGAGTAAGACCATTGGATAGCTACATGAAAGTAATTATAACCTTCAGAGCTCCAAGAACGATCGAAGAAATACAAAGCTTTTCGGGCTTGGTAAATTTCTTTGGAAAATGGATAGCAAACTTATTCACGCTGACAGAACCATTCAGAAAATTGTTAAGATTGAAACCCGGGAGAAACGCTAACATCGAAAAGTTTTGGGGCCTTGGAGACTTGGTTTTCCTGCATCCATTACATGCGATAATGGAAAACAATTTATCATCGGCGAGTTTAAAAGCTATTGTAAAAAAATGGAATAGTACAATTTTACTCTACACCATACTGGCCTTAGCAAAATGGAGAGGTGGAAAAGCAAAATTCTTAAGAAGACTGAAGATAAGCCAATCATTAAAAACAAAACTGGAACCAAGAGCTGTTAGATTACATTATGATGTACAACAGTACACCACACTCGGTAACAGGGAAAACACCGTCTGAGTTATTTTTCCGGCGCCAATCTCATGACAAAATCCCTCGCCTCCTGAAAGACAGAAATATAATCGTTGATGAAGAAGTAACAGATAAAGATATGGCTGTTCAGCTCAATTTTTAAATATATTGTGTAAGGATCTGGAAATCAAGAATATCAAAGTAAATGGAGTCCAGGTGGTAAAGTACTTCCGCAACAATCATTTCAAGCTCCAAAGGAAATATCAAATTGATAATACAATCTTCCAAAAAGTTTCAGTCATTGGCCTAAAAGAATACTTAAAGATTTTAAGAGCAATGTCGATTGCTCTGGATATTTTACAGAATGGAAAAAGTTAGAATATTTTCTTTGAAGAAGATCTAGAACTATCAGTTCAACAATCAACAATTTCAGCGCCAATATGAACAAGCACTGACACCTAACCACTTTATAGCTTATATGATGGACCCGTCTAAGCAAAAGTAAAGTTGACTGCCGATGAAAAAAATTTTGCTTTAAGAAGCTATAAATGCAATTTCTGGTAATAGTATATTATTATCATTAATAATAAAATTTAATGCTCGTTCTCTGCCCTTCAAAAGCATCATATTCTCTGAAGAAATTACAAAAAGCGTCAGTGGACTTCAGTGGTGGGTTATCACAAGCTGATGATGATCCAGAAATCAAAAAACAGATACCAGTATTGAAACAATTTCTCTGTGCAATTGCTTCTTCAGTCTCAGTGGAATGAGTTTTCAGTACCATTGGACTAGTACATTTCGATATAAGAAACAGACTGGGGATTGAAAAAGCAGGAAAATTAGTATTTTGGATCAAGTATTTTATAATGAGAATTAAAAGTGTTTCAGTTTAATATTTTTTATTTTTCATTGAAGCATTTGCTTGTGGAAGTTTGTTTCTTGTTTTTGTAATTAAAAAAGACTGAATAAGTTCAATAAATCTTCTCAAAATTATCATCGGCTTTGATTTAAATAGTGATTTGTTTTAAAAATCAGTTGATTTAAATCATGATTTTTATCTTGATTTAAATGAGCCTCGCCCTGCTTTTTCCCGTGCAGTTTTCAAATCGTGGAAGAGTGAGAGAACTTGTAATGATTAATTAGTCTGATGATGGCGTGATAAAACGAAACGTTCAAAAAACTTCTAAATAACTAAAAAACCCAAGAATTATATCCAATATTCTAAAGTAATGAGGTCAAGTCTAGAAAAAAGTGTATATATTTTCTGTCTAGAAACACGTTTTTATTACTCGATTTCTATTAATAAAAATAAGCGTATGTAGATTAATCGGGAAACAAGTTAAATGGGTCGTGTTTACTACGAATTGTTCTCGATGCGATATTCCAGTTAATCATAAATCTGCTTGTACTTTAATTTGAAAGGCGGTATGCAAACTTATAAAATGGCGAGAGTAACGATTTAAAATTCAGAATGTACCCGCATTTTTTTTACATTTGCAGGTGCATATTTGCATCGACCACGTTTCATGAATTCGAAATTGTTTGTGGACAGAGTCGGCTTTCTTTATGCATAGGTCAATTAAGAATTCAAATTCAAATTGAACTTTTATCTTATTTTAAGTTAGCAGAATCCCCTCCGAGTATTTTATGCTATAGTTAGCGAGGCAACAACGAAGAAAACTGTTATAAAAGTTAAACTTACGTGGAAGTAAGAACCAAAGATGCGTGGATTGTTTGAATATTTTACAGAAAGCGAAACTGGAATTTTAGTATACTCACAAACAAAATTGGAAATAGTTAAAACTGGAAACTTATTTTCATTATCTATCATTTTTTTCTAAACACCCTTTGTAGCTCAATAAAATAGGATCAGATTTGTCCATTTTGATGAAATAATTCAGAGCGGGATGAAATTTTGAGAACAGGCTTATTTGGTTTTGAATTTTAAAGTTAATCGATAGCTATTATCAAGTATTAGTTTATTAGTTTGTAGTTAATTATGGATAATCTAAATGTACAGGAAAAAATTGAACTTGTGCGCCTTAGAGGAGATAATGACAGAACTTTGAAAGAGGTACGCGAGATATTCAACAACAGGTATCCGAATAGGCCCAACATTACTAAAAGTACTGTTTATATAGACGGATGGAGTTTTCCTTGTGGGCTCAAGGAGAGTATCTTAATAACAGAAATTTTAATAAAAATATTTTATTCAGCGATGAAGCAACTTTTACAACAAACGGGGTAGTATCGTCACAAATTTCTAGGTTTTTGGGCTATAGAAAACCCACAGTTTGTCATTAATTGTAAAAGACAATATTCCCAAAAAGTTAATGTTTGGTGTGGGTTGCTCAATGAAACAATCATTGGTCCTTTCTTTTTTGAAAGTAATATGAATAGCACGCAGTTTTTACAGTTACTAAGAAATGAATTTTGGAATATTCTACATGAACTTCCAATACAAGAAAGAGTAAATCTACATTTTCAATTAGATGGAAGCCCTGTCCATAATGCGAGTGGTTACCAGATGGCTGAATGCTAACTTTCCTAATAGATGGATAGGTCGTGGTAGCCCGTTAATTGAATGGCCACACCGATCCCCGGACTTAACACCGATGGACTTCTTTTATGGGGTTTAATAAAATCTAAAGTTTACAGGTCACGCCCGAGTAATAGGGAAGATTTGTGTGCAAGAATAAGACAAGCTTGTGCAGAAGTTACCCGGGAACAATTACAGAATGTCGTAAAAAATATTAAAAAACGATTCGACGAGTGCATCGAAATAAACGGCGGCCTTGTAGAGGCTACAAAAATTTAAGAAGTTTTAGTGTAATGTTGTACAATGTGTTATTTTTTTTATTTAATAGGTATCTAATTATTATTACTCTTAATTGTTCATACTTATGTTTTTAAGTCCAATATGATTAAGTTTGTTTAAATGACAATATTTATTAAAACTATTCACTTAATTTATCTTTTTTTTGTTTATTTTTCATGGGCTACTTTGATTTTTAGAAAAAATCAAGTAAAAGTTACTATGAGCCTACATTAATTTTGTCATAAATCTATCATTTTTTTCAATATTATTTCATGAAACTTGGGATTTACCCATTTGAGAGGTTACTGAATCCAGTGTAGTTAAAATTTCAATAAAAAAATCGCTAATTAAATTTGTCCATTTTCGACATTGAAAATAAATCATAGAAGGCTTTGAAAATTGAGATCTATCTCTAAATTTTTGTCATAAAGTGGAGTTTTCGATGGTTTATCATTTAACATAGGATTATAAATACATATTTTACAGACAGGTTTCCATTTGAATTGGGTCACACTGTATGCACATCGAAAAGATAGGTAATAAAAATATGCACAACTTCTTTTCTTTTTTAACTTCCTACGACCTATTAGAGCAGATAGATTTTTTGAAATTTTCTTCGCTAAAATCTCAAAAATGGTCTTTCGGATCGCAAGATGTTTCAAATGAAAATTGTAGAGAATTCGATTACGAATTTCCTTTTATTTTTCATTTCCATTCGATCGATATTGACAGACATAGATATGAATTTTTAAACATCTTTACAGCGCGTTATCAGAACACTTGTTTCATGATAAAATCGATGAAAACTCGAAAACGATAGATCGTACGCTTATAATGTATCCAATGAAAGTTAAAGAAAATCTAATTTTGAATATGATGATGTATGTACAAAATCGTTTTGATAACGAGTGAATGGAGATAAAAAGGAAAAACATGAAAAATTGTCATTTTCACGTGCATTTTCACAAATAGCTATTTTTTTCATTGGCTTTAGGCAATAATGACACTAAAGGTTTTTTGAAGAGAATTAAATTATCTATAAAATGAGATCCAAGTGACCTTCATACGATGAATGGTTGCTGTTTAAAGCTATGAGCAAAAATTTCTTTTTTATTATAAATTAAGATTTTCCTGCAAGAACTGTGCATTATTTAAAAATTGGTTTTGACCTATTTTTATTAGTTTATATACATATGAAAGAAATGCAATAGCTTAAGTTGTTCGCAAGGTATATTTTCTTTAAAAAAAGGTTCTTGAAATTTGTTTTTGTTCAGAAATATTGAACCAATATTATTTTTTAACTCCTTTTTTTATATGTCATTGCTTCTTTTGACTTTACGACTTTACGTTAAAATGCTTATTCGTGTATGATTTTCTGTAACTAGCGACAAGAAACTGACGATTGAAAATACGGTTGATTTTTAATTTTTAGCAAACTGGCGATTTTCGTCATGTTTTAAGTACAAAAAACTACATTTAACAATATTTTTTCACTTTTTGAAGTATCAGAAGTTATTCTGTGGGCATTTCTGAGTAGTTTCATACTAAGCCCATATTGTCATGCACAGTTCTTGCAGAAAATAAAGCATATTGTCTTCTCACTCTGTAAAATTCCAGCCTTAACCTAGAAGCTCATAGTTGTTACCTTAGTGACCAGTAAAAGCGAGATGGTATAGAGACTGAATCCAAAATCTTACCTGGAACAATAAGAAATATTTATCAGTAAATATTAGTGATTAACTACATGTTAAATTTTAACACACATTAAAATTTAAATGCGTCAAAAAATCAATTCTAACCTGAAAAAATTTATTTAAATAATATCCATTTTAATTTCAACATATTAGTTCAAATAAATCATTTTAATTGCATTCTATAACCACTTTTAATATTTCACTCCAAAATTTAAATATTTAAAGGTTACTTTGACAGCAGGAATCGAACCCGTCAGCAGGAAACCAAGCGGTCTTGGCTCATCTCTATAATTAAGTCGGATAAAATACATGTATTTTAGATTCTTGTTTTGTACTATCTTGTACTCTGACGACGAATGTTATACTGAAACCATTAATTGTGTTCAAGTACAGAACACACCAGCCATTATAAAAAGTATAGGTATTATGATTTAAGATAATAGTAATTTAACGTTAAGTTCTTGCTTATTAACAAGACTAGAATTACGCATTAACATGCCCGTAAGTTATATCGTAATTTAGTTCGTTTGGAAATACTTCTGAAATTTATATGGCAATCTATGTTGAAGTAGTTTTCATTCAGTTTAAAAGTCAAGGCAGTTGGGTATTTATAATATAATATATAATCCGATGTGAAAGATATAGGTATTTCCTTCGATACTGATAATTAATATTTCATTTTTTGTGTGTCTCAAGAATGTCTACTAAAATCTACTACATATCTCATCATGAGCTATCAAATTTTTTGTTGGAGTGTTCGGTTAAAAATAAAGTTAACTGAAAGATATATTCGATCTAAAATTGGACGTCTTTCAGATTATCAATGACGTTTTCAAACTAGGAAAAAGGTATGTATAAAAATATGTGTTTCTGTTTAATATAGGCAAAACAAGTAACAATTTTAATGACAAATGCAACAAATTTAGTGATACACATAATATTAAAAGCGAAACATGAGAGCGTTGTTGCCTCGTGTATATCCTCTAAGATGAGAAAAATAACAAGATGCAGATAGTTGTAAAGTAACAAAGGTACTTAAACAAAGGACCCTGTCTGGTATGCAATTAGCGATGTATCAATGGAGAAGGAATACGAAATTTCAGAAAAATTTGCCAAAACGGACACATTGCAGACTAAGACATACAAAATCTAACCAAACTCGGCTACACATATACTTATACATGTCGTTGTAGAACCCAAGCTGTTAAAATCTCAAGATGTTTAAAGTAATCATAAAATAAGTGCCTGTTATTATTCTTAAGGCTTGGGCTCTACAACGCCGTGTATAGATGAAATCTGTAGTGAACCATCCCTAATAAACAGTTAAAATTCAATTACTTTGAAAAACTGTAAATTCGTTCACGAAACTGCTTAACTATATATTTTTTGCTACGTGTGTTTCCCATCGAATATTTTATGAGAATCCCAAGTTTCAATCCATAATATTTATATTTTATGTTGGTCCTTCACACCTCAAATTCATCTTCTAAACAGAATTATTAAATTATTTCTAGAGTATTTCTCACAGCACATCATAGAAATATAAAGTTTCAACCCTGTACGAATTTTAAAATTTTAAATACAGCCCACGCTCTAAATATGCGCCAAATACTATTTTTAAAAGCCTTTATTTAACTTGCAATATTGTTTGTTTGTTTGTTAGTTTGTTTAAGTCAAATCTTGCAATCAAAATTTCGATTAGTTCTAATTAAGCTAGAACTTTGAAATTTTGCACATGTGTATAAGTCCGGTGACAATAGACTTTAACATTTTCATATAAGAAAAAGACAAAATGGCGGCTTCAAGATGGCTGACGACTTTACCGTTTATGATCCGACTCGACTCAAAATCGATATCTGGAAGTTTCCGAGATCGCCAATTAGGAATTCTTGGTCAACATTTAGAAATTCAAAATGGCGGCGCCAATATGGCGGACGACTTTTGTCATTTATGGTCCAAATCGATCAACATCGATATCCGGAGGTTTTCGGGTTCGCCGATTACGAATTTCTAGTCAAAAATTTGGTTCAGGATGGCGACTTCAAAATGGCGGACGACTTTGCCGTTTACGATAGATCCGATTCAACTCAAAATCGATATCTGGAGGTTTTCTAGATCGCGGACCATGAATTTTTAGTCGAAATGCAGAAATTCAAAATGGCGGCACCAATGTGGCTGACGGCTTTTATCATTTAGGTCCAAATCGATCAAAATCGATATCTGGAGGTTTTTGGGGTCGCGGATTACGAATTTCTAGTCAAAAACTTTGTTCAAGATGGTGGACGACTCTACCGTTTATGATCCGATTCGTCTCAAAATCGATATCTGCACTGAGGGAAATATGAGGCTTGAAATAAGTAAGAAGCCTTAGTTTTTCAATTTCTACTTTTCAGAGCATTTAAATAAAAGCTTTTTTTAAATATTTTTTAATATAAATTCCTCTTAACATTACTAATAAACTTTACAAAACTACAGCCGGAAAAAGTCCAAACGGTTCTATGGTCAAGTCTCAAGACATACTACAAGGCTTTTCAATAAATTCTTATGCTCTAGAAATACATTTGGTTTCAAATAAACCTAATTGATCCGTAAACATCTTTCACAAAACATTTATAAAACAGCATTTAATTTGCTACTTGGGATATTTCATAATTTTAAAGACATTTTCACGAATCAGATATTCAAGTTCAGCAACGTCCGAAGTCAATACTCTACCACCCATTAAAATAACTATAGACCTACGAATTTGTTATGGTACAGTAAATTCCATACGCATAACAAGAAAAAATCCGCGGCAATAAAAGCCTCGAGCAGCAATATAAATTATTTATCTACAATTATCACTGATAAGAGAAACTAGCGAAAAAATTTCCACATTTATAGAGACATCAAAATTACATGGGCCTTGGCGTTTTAATATCATTATTATCGTGTGTAGGAAATCGTTTTGCGTCTATTACGCAACCGGTTTACAATACACGGTCTATTATTAAGTAAAATTCAATGTCATATCCCTCGTCATAAATTCACTTCACGCACAGTCGATTGCGCATGCCTAATATACTCAGGCGCCGGATGCGTTAAAGAGTAAATTAATATTATTACAATTTGCTTCTTTTGTTTACTTAACAAATGGACCTACTTTATATATTTTTTATATCTAAAAAATATGGCTTTTAACGAAAAATACTAAGGGGTATTCTTTAAAGTCACTAAAATTCCTTTTAATTTGTGTGCTGCTAAATCTCTGTACGATAACGAACTGAATCGATCGATATAGAGAAAAGTACACATCAGAAAATTTTGAAAATTTAGATAATTACTAATGTCGGTGTGGCCAATCCAACTAAAATAATTACAAGCAGCTGGCACTTCTGCTTATACCGGAAGTCGATACCAACTTGCTTATTTCAAATGGAACACACTATATATTTTAGGGTTTTCGAAAAGAGCATAAAATTCTGAGTCGAAATTATGTAGCATATCCTATACCTAAACCTAGCCGTTTCAGAGATATTTGACATTTTATAGAAAATTTGACAGGTGCAACGGTTTGCAAAAACCGTTATAACTTTCTTTGTGTAAAAGATCCTCATTTGCTTCTTGTCACGTAAAAAGAACACAAGAAGAACTACGTTCTACAAGTGAAATAAATTAAATAATATCATACCAAGTATTCCGTTTTTCGCGTTACATTTTGTCAACTTCAAACCGCAAAAACTTGTTTAGGTCAAATGGAAAACCATGTATGTTTACGTCAAGGTGTGTAAAATTGAATTCCCTTTTTTCTGATATTAGCATTGTGGGGGTTAAAGTTACAACTTTTTGAAATATTTGCGATTTTATTAGAAATTCATGATTTGTTGTAATCATTTCGTCAAAATAGCCATGATTAGAAACAATCAGTAATTATCTTATGTCGCACGTTTAAATTATACCAACGAAAAATTTTTAAATTTATTTATTATTTATGGAGAATGTGATAAAGTAATATCAAGAACTTGCAGCACATTTGCTACTCTATCTATATCCACAAAAACGCAAAATAACACTAACACTGTAACATGCGTATTAATCGAATTGAAGATATGGCATGAACTAAAATAGCAGAGATAAGATCAATTTAAAATATGATTTCATTTTAATATAATAATTGCTCAAAATTCCGCCCTCGAACCTCGACACATTTTTCGCACCTTCGGATTAGTTCCTCAGGGGTAGCTCTTCTTCTAATTGAATCCTGTGATATGTTTTGAAATGCATTTCTTACTCTTTGCATACAATCTTCAATGGTTGTTAATTTTTAATAGTTCCCCAAATGAAATAATCCAGAACTGATAAATCGGGCGAGCGAGGAGACCATAAGAAAGGTCCATTATTGGCAATCCATTGATCATAAAAAGTTTCTTGTAAATAATTATCAATTAAATATGCGTTATGTGGGGGAGCACCGTCGTGCTGATAAAAAAATGTTTCTATGTTCGGCGAGAGGTAAATTTTCTACTTTCAGATCTTTCACCTAAAAAAAAAAAAAAAACAAAAATTTACCTATACATATTAGCAGAAGAGAAAATCTAATTTACCGTTTAAATTTTACTGATAAAATTGTAATGCGACCTCTATCGTTTATTATGACACAGTAAACATTGAACTGTCAACTTTCCTGAAAGTTTCGCTCTCTGTACATATGAGGATTTGAGTCACTCCAATAATGCGAATTGTGCCTATTAAAAAGTCCATTTTTAGTAAATTTTGCTTCATCTGTCCATATAATATTTCCCAAATAAGAATCGTGACCCTCAGAGCTTATTAGAATAAGCTCACAAAAATTCCTTCTTTTAATCCTTGAACCATATGGAATGAAAACGGGTGAAACTTATGTTTTAATAAGATTCTGTGAATTGAATCCTTGCATAGTCCCGATTCCAGAGCAGCTTGTCTTAATGACATCCTTGGAAATGCATGAAAATATCCCAGAATGACTATTTCAATGTTTTCGTCATCAACAATAGGCTTTCTTCTTTGCATTTTTGCCTTGACAGAGCCATAATTTTTAAAATTTTCCAGTATGCGTTTTACAGTGTTTGGTGACGGTTTCCGTTTTTCTGGACACCGAGTAGCAAATGTGCTGCAAATTCTTGATATTACTTTATCGCATTCTCCATAAATAATAAACAAATTTAAAAAGTCTTCATGGGTGTAATTTAAACGTGCTGGCATTTTTTGACATAAGATAATGACTGATTGTTTCTAATCATAGCATGATTACAACAATTCATGAATTTCTAATAAAATCTCAAATATTTCAAAAAGTTGTAACTTTAACCCCCACAATGCTAATATCAGAAAAAAGGGAATTCAATTTTACACACCTTGACGTAAAAAAATACAGAGTGTTCCATTTGACCTAAACAAGTTTTCGCGGTTTGAAGTTGACAAAATGCAACGCGAAAAACGGAACACTTGGAATGATATTATTGAATTTATTTCACTTGTAGAACGTAGTTCTCCTTGTGTTCTTTTTATGTGACAAGAAGCAAATGAGGAACTTTTACACGAAGAAAGTTATAACGGTTCTTGCAAACCGTTGCATCTGTCAAATTTTCTATAAAATGTCAAATATCTCTGAAACGGCTAGGTTTAGGTATAGCATATGCTACATATTTTCGACTCAGAATTTTATGCTCTTTTCGAAAACCCTAAAATATATAGGGTGTTCCATTTGAAATAAGCAAGTTGGTATCGACTTCCGGTATAAGCGGAAGTGCCAGCTGCTTGTAACTGTTTTAGTTGGATTGGCCACACCGGCGTTAGTAATTATCTAAATTTTCAAAATTTTCTGATGCGTACTTTTCTCTATATCGATCGATTCATTTCCCGGTGAGACACCCTGTTTATAAAATAAAATAAGAACTTCTGAAAAGCATAAAGCGTGAAATATCACATTCCATAGGTAAAAAATACGATCATGTTCAAATGCAAATACAATAGAGTTCAAAAACTTTGGAATCTAATTTTAAAACTGGATTTTTTTTTGCAAAAGCTACCTTTTCTCGATGAACTCAAGTCCTTCCACCTTCCAAAATTCGAGTTCAAGATCATAAAATTAATTTTCTTTTGTCCCGCTTTATTCATATCGTTTTTGTCTCGAGACTTACTCAACAGTGGAACTTTTTTATCATGATATGAGACTGTGATAAATACAGACGACAAATCTATTTTGATAAGTTTAACAATAGCACACCTGTAATCTAATCTCACTGATAATACAATCAAGTAAAAAGTTCTTTGTATGTAGACTCTAACAAAAATTAATTGAGGTACTAATTTTTAAATAACTAAGTATAGTATCTTAAGTATACCAATGGCAATCAGGTATTCAGAAAATTTGTCTCAGTTTTCTACAACTGGGACTGTCTAAGGAGTTGAGTCCTTAGAGACCGTGGCGAGATCTTGGGAATAGGGACATTGAAGAACCGAATTCGAACCAGTCCTACGAACTACACCTATCCTGACAGTTTCCCTTCCGACATATTTTTCAACAACAACAAAATATCCAAAAACTATTGCTTTCTTCTATCACTATTGAAGTTATTGCAGCTGCTATTTAGAATTTGAATAATACTATAGCCATTTTACGAATTGTTATTGAAGTCAAAGCAAATCTGAACTTGTTTTACGCCCACTGATGTATGAGACACCCCGTATACGTATAAAATAATTAGCAGTTCGAAATAAAATCATGTAAACATATTTAAAAAGTGTAAAGTCAAAGTGCTTTCAAAGCGTATATTACCCGAGCTCATTTTAATCAAATCTCGGCAAACATCGAATTCCGTGGAACAATTAGAAAGAGCTGCGAGTAGAGAGTATTTGCACAATTTTTTAATTACGAGATAATTCCGCGTCCGGCACGGAACACGTGCACTTTCCGAATTGTTTTGCACATAGTCAATTTTTTATTTAACAAACAATTAATAGAAGCTCCTACTCAGTTGTTTATTTACTTTGAGTAATCTTATCTGTGGTGTAGGTATACAATTTCGCGAACAGATTAACTCCTCAATGAAATTTTGCGCATTACAACATCTAAACATCCTTGATCAAATGTTTTGACTGTCAATGAACGTTGTTTTCGTTCGTACATTTCAGTTCTCGGTAAAGTTGCTCATATCCGGCCAATAAAATGTTTCGTTTTCGTTTTTTGAGGGCAATCTAGGCACATAAATTATACAATGCTGAATGAATGACAGACAAGGAATGAAATCAAAAAATGTCGAAAAATATGTCCATAATTTTTTATTGTACAGGGTGCCCCAGTTAATGCGCTACGTTCGATTTTCTCAGTAGTGTTTGAAATTCTTTTATATTTGAAAGCTATTCGGACGCTGTTTTGTCCAAAAAATTCGATGCTGCTAGGAAACAAACAATTGAGCGTCAAAGAAAACAGTTATGGATCCATTTTTAACAATAGTTCTATCAATTTGTTGAAGTAGATAGATAGAATTAACTGAAAACGATCTTAAAATTCTATTTTCAGGAACATATCTAATGTCACATGCGATATGTTCCTCGCTGAGCTGCAGGACGTTGACAACAACGATATTAAAACGTCTGTGGAGTTAGCACCACTTTTTTGGAAGAGTTCTGAGTAGAAAAGGCATAGTCCTAGAGTTCCTGGCGGAAAAGAACAATAGATCTGCAAAAATAAGGCCAGAAATCGAAAAAATGAAATAAGGGTGCTAACTTCACGCAGCACCACTTTTTTTGTCAAAAATGAGGTCTGATGTCATTTTTTGGTAGAGAAAAAAGAGTTCTGGAGTTCCTGACCATTTTTAACAATAGTTCTATCGATTTGTTGAAGTTAATAAAAAAATTAATTTTGGCAGAAAAACGCCATTTTCATAAGTAATTGACTTTCGCTACATTTTCAGCCGGGTTCTAAGTAGCAGCCGAAGGATTTTGGCGAATGGCGAAACAAAAAATTGTGTATCGTAAGAATTGGGATTTTTATTGCAAATTTTATGTTCGAAAATTCGAAACATTCTTATAAAAAAGGTACAAAAGAGTTCTGATCGGAGTTCTCAATAGCTCCAGAAGGGTTCTGACGAATGGCGAAAAAAAAATTGTCTATCGCAAAAAATTTCATTTTAATTGCAAATTTTAACTTCCAAAAATCGACATTTTATTATAAAAAAATTACTAAAGAGTTCTGACGAGTTTTGATCGGAGTTCTAAATAGCACCCGAAAAGTTTTGACGAAGGGCAAATTTCATATGGAAGCCTGTTGAGACCCTTTTTCTGGCTATCTATATTTTACTGTAATTAGCGTTTCATTGTTAATTATTCTTATCAAATTATAAATTAATTTATTAACCATTTCTTGATACACGGAGTATATATGGCAAGTCATAAAATACATGTAATGTATGTATAGAGTACAATTCGTCGAAATTATTGAATATAATTTGCTAAATATAAAATCACTAAATATTATACAATGAGAGAGAGAGGGGGGGGGGGGAGAAAACATCGTCCCTAGCACAGCATATAAAATCCACAGGACACAAAATAGACTTCGACAACACCAGAACAGTAGCTAATATCGAGCATTATAGGTCAAGGATTACCAGAGAGGCCATAGAGATCGAAAGAAGACCAAAAAATCTTAATAAACGGGATGATACGCAGAGATTACCCACTTCTTGGAAGCCCGCTCTTGTAGGTAGATACGTAACAGAAAACACACGACGATCCAACGTGGACGAACCAATCACGAGGAGGTACGTTCAAGCATTGACAAATCGTGAAGAAACACGGCAACCTGTACGAAATGGACCTATCACGAGGAGTCAGAGCCGAGCGCTGACCAACCAGAAAGAACCTCGGCATTCTACGGCGACGATTGGACACGAGGATGCCCAACCACCAACAAGAAGTCACGTGGAGCATGATGTTTCAGCGAGGCCACTTATCGGGTTGACTCAGCCGCCCGCTACGCCTCCAACAAGTAGTAGGGGACCAGTGACACGTAGCCAGTCGCGCAGGCGCGCCCTAGACCACAGCCTATATAAGGAGCCGCGCAACGCGGAGAACGTCAGTTCAGTTTGAGCAACGAGGAGCAACAGTAGGCAGCTTTCAGTGAGAACCTGAAGATGGCAGATGAAATTTTGCCGAAACGTCGTTCAGACAACCGCGACTCCTGGAGGAGTTGACCACCGACGCGAGAGAGCACCCGGAAGTACAACAACACTTGGTATATATATATATATATATATATATATATATATATATATATATATATATATATATATATATATATATATATATATATATATATATATATATATATACATAATAAAATAGAAAATATCTATATCAATTAACACATTATACAACATACGACAAACACGAGTAAAATATCCAACACAAATTATTACAAATATTAAATAATGGAGTGACAAAAGTCAACAACAATTAAAAAATATGAACTCGGGCTCCAAATAACTGCGCAATCTAAAAAAATAATAAAATATATTTCGAACTAACGAGGCAATTCTGAAAAGTCCGACGTACGCCACTGATTTTAATACGACTGCGAATAAGCTAATTAAGAGAGCAGAGTGGTGATCGCATTATTAAAGTTCAACTTTGGTTCAAAGTGTTGCAATTTAAAATAGAGATAATACAATTTAATGACATCAATGCTAATGTGTTTGTAATTGGATGAACATTTTAAATAAGGAACTTTTTAAATAAAATGTATTGATTTTTATTTAGTTTTCTTTTCGGCTTCATTATTAAAATCTTCAGTTTTAGAGCGGACCAAAACAACTACAGTTGATTCTTTGCAGTTTGTAATTATCTGCATACGGAGTTGCTTTGGCGGTTTTTGATATCAAGTACAAGAAGTCTATTAGCAGGACCATTTAAAAAAAATTAGTGTAAAATCTGCCATTTTCAATATTTATTTACATTTGTGAAAAATTGGCTGCAGTCTTACGATTTGTTTGTGGGTTACGCAAACTTTAGTTGAAATACCGAAAAATATAATCTGAAAATCTTTACATCTTTACTTCCTCATTTATACACGAAATTTGTAAATACCTAAATTTACTATTAGTATATGTATTAAGTATGGAATATAACAAAAAGAAAGTCATGAATAATTTTGATAGTAAATATTCAACGTTAAAAATTTCAATTTTTATGTAAACAAAACAACACGATTGAAAATTATACGATATTGACTTGACGTCACTTCGCCGTCACCAATCTACACCGAACCTAATTTAAGTTGTTATTTTTAAACCGTGTTATTTATTGGTTAAAATGGCGGGTAGTGGTCTCGTGCAAATTTAGCTTCTTAATCTATCAATCACGGCAATGTCAAAAAGTTGACATTTCAACATTTCAACTTTAGCGACGTGACGTCACCAGTCATGACTGACGTCACTTGTTAGGATCAGTTTTAAAACGCTTAAATTTTCAGCTAAAATGAATGTTTAACCCCTACGCCGAAACATATTCTTTAATCGCAATTTCACCTGTGATGTTAAAAAACAGGGTGGGTCAATAATACTTGATTTTTAGTAAAAAAAAATTAAAAATCATTGATTTCGATAAAAATTATTATTTTTGATTTTTATGATTTTTTTCTTATTGTAAGGTAAGGTAGGTGGTAAGACGCTAGTGATGCCCAGTGATGTGCGGTGGAATAGTGTTGCCGATTGCGTACAAATATATATATATCGCTCATTGGAATTTACTACTGCTTATCTGTGATAAAAACAAGGAGGAAATTGATAATACGATAGTCGAATAACAACAATTTTTACCAACTTGTAAAAAATCGTTTGAAGACATCAGGCTCTCAGCAGAAATAATTTTCAGTGAAGAAACAAATGCTGCAGTCTCACAGAAAGAGTTTTGATGCTTATACAAAAATTTATGGAAGGAGAAATCCAAGCGCAACAGGCAGAAAAAGATGCAGATTTACCAATTGTAGAAACAGCTATTTCCCAAGCAGCAAAATCCGACAATGTGGCAATTGTTAGCGAGGACATTGACGTTCTCGTTCTTCTAACGGGCCTCGGAAATAAGTACGAGAATTTGTACTTCCACAAAGCAGGGAAAGGACGCAAGCAGGTTTATGGTACTCAAACACTTTCTTCAACTTTGATCCCACACATGTCCTCTTCATGCATGCATTTACTGGATGTGACACCACGTCATCATTTTTTGGTCACGTGAAAGTAAAATTTTTATCCCTCATTAAGCAACATCCACACCCGAAAGCACAAGCAGCTACATTTCTCGAGCCATCTGTTTCTCAAGACTTGATAGAACAAGCAGGGGAACAGCTGATCTTGGCATTGTACGGACAGATGCATAGTGGGCCTCTGGACGAGCTGAGATATGAGCTTTTTATAAAATCCGCCTCAAAAAAATCGTTCAATCTAGCACAGTTGCCACCAACATCAGATGCAGCAAGGTGACACTCAATACGCGCATACCATCAAAGTGCAAACTTGGCTGGGAAAGTAATAAACCCATGCCAATGGAGTTGGAAGAAAGGTTCGTCAGAATTATTGCCTATAACAAGGTCAAAGAATGCTGGACCCGACATGCTGCTAAAAATGGTTTCGTGTACATGCAAAAAACAGATACCTGTGCTGAAACAATTTCTCTGTGCAATTGCTTCTTCAGTCTCACGGAAATAAGTACTTTTGGACTAGTACTTTCCGATATAAGAAATAGACTGGGGATTAAAAAAGCAGGAAAATTATTATCTTTGTTCAAGTATTATAATGAGAATTCAAATTAAGTGTTTCAGTTTAATATTATATATATTCCATTGTAGCATTTGCTTGTGAAAGTTTGTTTCTTGTTTTTGTAATTAAAAAAGACTGACCAAGCATGTCAAACAATTTTCGTTCAAATCTTCTCAAAATTATCATCTGCTTTGATTTAAATAGTGATTTTTTTAAAATCAATTGATTTAAATCACGATTTTTACCTTGATTTAAATCAGCCCAACCCTGTAATAAAAAAAACCATGGCATCTGCCTCGGGTTTTAAAAAAGAAACAGAAATATTTAGCGACACAGCCCTTTTTGTCATTTATTAACTAACTTACAATATTATTGAGCATTTGCTGCCCTATCTTTCTCTCAATAAAAAGACACTTCAGCGACAAAAATTTTTCCCCACTGAATTCGTCTGAAGGGGTTCTAGCAAATTTCGATTAATAAAAAATTGCTCTAGACAAAATCGTTTGGTGAGACACCCAGTACACACCTGCAAGTTGGCCATGGTCAGGGCATGTTCGAAATCTTTACTCTTTCATAATTTCCACGAAACTTATTTGAAATAAGCGCGATTGCAACTTCTATTTTGCACAGTCAAATATCTGTAAAGCGACTGAAAGGTTCGAGAAAAGAAACGATTTCCAAATAATTTCAATGAACGTAATGGAAAATCGTGTTGCATCTCAACATTTTGCACTAGCGCAAGCGTTACGGTCGGGTTGGAGAGATCGAGTCGTGGTATTATTAAAAGTGAAACGTGTCACCGTGTCCTCAATACGGCCTGCCTAATTTTAAACTCCAGCTAAAACCACATGCATTCCACGCTGCCGATTACGCGTAATATTTTTATTCCATATGGATGTCGATGGCCATTGTAAAATAACAGTAGTACAGTTAAGCATCTAGTCTTCAGTTTTGTAGTAAACATGTCACAAGATTCGTTAGAAGCAAATACCGAGAAGCTTGAATTTGAAATAAATTACAAGTGTATATAGTAGTAAGAATTCCATTCGGGCCTTGCCGACTGCGAATATTTAATGTCCTTAACTTCTGCATCAATGCTTGAAAAGTATTAATGTCAATTCTAAAGCACAACCAATTTGACAAAATCACCGCTCAGATATTTTTCTCGCAACTGAAAGAATTGCTGTATGTACAGACACCAGCAGCCAGGCGTTTTAATAAAGGAATTTTAGAATATGAATTTTAATAAAGCGGAACTTGTAGACATGACTTTTGTCTTGGGCGATCAGACAGAAATTGTTTACTTGCCAATAGAATTTATCGTCAACGTTATCCTGAAAGAAGGATTCCTGATGTTAGCAGCTTCCAAAACTGTCTCTATAGATTCCTGGAGACTGGAAATGTCGAATATAAAAAAAGCGAAAGAATAAAATGAGTTTTCTGTGGTGCTGGCAACGGTTGAGAATGCTCATGTTAGTCAAAGAGAAATGAGCTCATTAATAGGAATAAGTAGACGGTCTGTGGGTCGAATCTTAAAAAAAAATAAGTTACATGCATAACATATTACAATTCCACAAAATAATAATGAAAATACAATTACTCAAAATATTTTGCCACAGCTAAACACAATAGTACTGATACCATATACTGAAATGGAAATGTGCGAATTGTTGATGGGGAAACTCAAAAACAAACACTCCTCAGGGTATGACGATATACCTGTATTCTTAATAAAACGAATACTAGATGTTTTAGCGTTACCGTTAGTTTATTTGGTGAATCTATCATTTTCAACCGGAAAGTTTCCTGAATGTTTAAAAGTCGGAAAAGTGATTCCGATCCATAAAAAAATGATGCCCAAACACTGGAAAATTATAGACCAATAACCATTCCCACAGGTTTTTCAAAAATTATTGAATATTGTTTCCTGAACAGACTATTGTCTTTTCTAAATAGTTATGATATAGTATCAAATAATCAACATGGATTCTTGTCAGGGAAATCTACCATAACTGCTGTTCACTCGTTCTATGGAGAAATTATGAAATACATTGAGGCAGGCGAGTGCCCCGTTGGGATCTTTTGTGACCTTAGCAGGGCATTCGACTGCATCGATCACGAAATACTACTCACCAAGCTGTCTATGTATGGTGTAAGAGGCATATCATTGGATTGGATTAAGAGTTGTCTTCTTAATCGCAAACAATATGCGTCCCTTATTGATAACGAAACTAACACTGTCGAATATGTTAATTCAGAGTATGTCGATATTAACATAGGAGTACCACAGGGCTCAATTTTGGGCCCGGTGTTATTCCTGCTTTATATGAATGATCTTGATGCCTTGACAACCTCCGCTAACTTCACCATTTACGCTGACGATACGTAAATGTACCACAATATTACATAAATTAAATGATTGGATTAGCCGGAACAGTCTTCATTTTAATGCTAATAAAACTCAGGCACTGAGATTTCATAATAGACAAAAAACATGTGATAACCTGGAATTGCAAATAGACACCCAGAAATTGTCATGTAAAAATGAACAAGTAAAATTCTTGGGAATACACGTGGATGAATGTCTAAATTGGAAGATCCATTGTGAAAGTGTTATATCTAAATTAAATTCTATAGTCTTTCAGTTTAGAAGTATAAGAAATGTACTAAATATTGATCAGTTGCTAAAGCTATATTACGCTCAAGTCGATTCAAGACTTCGTTATGGTATTTGCTTCTGGGGCGCCTCTACCTCATCACTTAATGTTTTTATAGCTCAGAAGCGGGTTATAAGGTGCATGACTGGTATATTAAATACTGACTCGTGTAAAAATATATTTAAAAAATACAAAATGTTATCATTGCCGTCTCTTTTTATATATGAACTTTGTTTGTATATATTCAAAAATAAGGATAGATTTTTGTATAACAAAAATGTGCACGCTATTAATACAAGACAAAAACATCATTTTCATATACCATTTCAAAGATTAAATGTAACGTTCAATTCCCCTAATAGTCTGGGACTTAAGTATTACAACAAATTACCTCTTGACATCAAAGAAAGTAGTACTTTTTTTTAATTTAAAAACATAATTAGCTGATAAATGTTTTTATAGATTGGATGAATACTTCTTTATCAAATTTTAATTCGTTTATACGTTGTATACATTATATATCATATTATTATTTATTTATATTTCGACCTACTGGTTTATACTGTGCTATTTATATTTGTTATACATTGCTTTGTGTGTTTTGTAATTTACAATTTTGACTTGTTCTATCCAATATTCTGTAATTGGCTTTGGAATTAATAAAGTATCTATCTATCTATCTATCTAAATGCACCAGGAATTATCTGATGACGCTTTTCAAAGGCGCCTACAATTTTGTAATTGGACCAGAGGTGAAATGCTACATGATGTCAACTTCTTATTTATTCAGTGATGAGGCAACTTTAATAGGCATAATTTCCATTATTATGCTTCGGAAAATCCTCACTTTTTTATGCAAGTTGATAACCAACACAGATGGTCTATAAACGTTTGGGAAGGAATTATTGGAGAACATGTAATGGAGACATTTATTTGATGGTACATTGGCTGGAGCTATTTATCTTCATTTCTTGGAAAATTATCTGCCACAATTATTGGTAAATCTCCCTGAAAGAATTCGAAATAGAATGTGGTTTCAGCAAGATGGTGCTCCACCACATTATTTAAATGCAGTTAAATAATACCTACCCTAATCAATGGATTGGAAGAAATGGACCCACTAAATGGCCTGCTAGATCCCCAGATCTTACAAAAATGGATTTCTTTTGATGGGGATACGTGAAGGAAATTGTTTATAGACACACCAACAACAGTACAAAATACGAAGGAAAGAATAATAACTGCCTTTACATCTATCACACCGGCAGTTTTAGGAACAGTGAGAACCTCATTTCAAAAGCACATAGAGATGTGTGTATCAAAATGGGCAACATGTGGAACATTTATTATAATTTTTTCTACTGAGTTATTGGAAGAAACCCCTTTTAAGTTTATTTTTGAATTATTATTGCTTAATAAAACGACGAAATTGGTTGCAATTAGCCCTAGGGAAGTACTTACAAAATTCAATTTAAAATGTTCTTAATTGAAAAATAATTTTTGGCCACCCTGTACATTTTTAGGAAATGAAAATGATTCTAAAACATTAATTAGATGTCTCGTAACTGGTATTCATATAAATTTTTCTTAAAACCCATAATTCTGACTGTAGTGATTTTTTTAATATCCATCTGCAGATTGCAACAAAAAAATTCATTACATCCAAGTGGTTGGGAGATATTCAATGCTAATATACAAATGAATAGAGCCTAGAAAGAGGCTTCAAAAATGTACTGATACACATAGCATTCCATTAAAAAAGGCACTTGGTCCTGTAATTTCGTCTTGGCTAGCCCTGTATGTTCGAAAATAATTTGCAGTTATAGATTTTTTTTATCTAGTTTACTCGCAATTTTTAAAAAAATTTCTAGCTATCCTAGTACTCGAGATATCTTAATTGGAGTTAAAACGCGAAGAAAAATATATTACTTATATACACTGTTTTTATCCCATCTGTATTTACATATATAAATTATTTATTTGGCGTAAGCAAACCACTTTCTAGCATCCATAATTTTAAGTTCGAATGGTGATTTGGAACTTACAACGATAAAAATCTGCTGCGCATATACTCATACTTAAACTAGCATGGCAGTTTTATTTATTATCGCTGTTATAAATAATTAAGTACTAATTAAACTTTATGCATTATTAATTATGGTTACATTTACAGTTATATCAAGAGATATTACGCAGAATGGTAACGAATGGTTCGTGTATGATTTTTTATTCAGTTGTAAGGGTTGCTATTTTTTGTTATTATTAAGACCAGTTTTTAGCCAACATTGGCTGGCAAATATTTTTAAAAACCTTAAAAGGTGTAATAATACATCAAAACAGCAATTTCACATGGGCAGAACTTTAAAACATTCATACAAATCGCAATTTGAATGTAAACTGCTGCCCCAAGGGAAATTGGGTCTGATATTTCATTATAACTTTACAAAGTTTAATTATTCTGCAAATTCTCAGGTCCATAAGCGCCCCAATTCTCAGGAAAAAAAATCATTCTCGAAATTTTTTTCTCTTTAATGGATGCATCAATTTTGATGAGTCTGATATATGATGCAGGGTCAAAGGAGTCTAATAAAATTTGTCAAGAATTTTCAACGAGTAGAAAATCATACAAACAAATTAAAAATTTTGGAGAAAAATTTTTCATGTAATTTTTCACTGTCTAATGTGAATCTGTCTCTATTTGAATATGTAATGAGTAGCCGAAATAAAACAGATATCACTTTTAATTTATTTTTTATTTCAATGCTGTAGTTATTGCTATAGTAAATGATGGATGATTAATAAGACAAACTGCACTGCGTTATAACATTAACAAAAGTTTGGTGTGTAACATTTTAAGAAAGTGGGGAATAAACGTACGATTAGTAGAAATCCTGGATCAGGGCGACGAAGGATATCCTACTTAACAAGAAACTAACTATTAATATTTCGTTTTTGCACAATTTCTATTTATAACTTCTATAAGTCTGTTTGGCATAGAATTAAATAACCTTATATAATAATCATTAGTAATAATATTTTCCCATGCATTATTTACTATTTATTTCCAGTAATTCTTCGGCATTCCGTGGTCTCACATTTCGTTTTTGGCTACTTCTTACGAGTAGTCCCCATACTTCTTCCACAGGGTTAAGATCTGGACTATGACTGGGCCAATTAAGAACATTGATGTTGTTATCTTGAAACCAGTTAGTTACGGTATGAGCAGTATGAACGGAACAATTGTCTTGTTAAAATATGAACTCATTATTAGGAAATAATTGTGACACAGAAGGGAGCATAATATTGTCTAAAATCCTAATATACATTTCACTATTAAATCGTTCCTCAATATGCCACAAAACACCAGGACCACGTGCCGATATCCAAGCCCACATATTGACGGAATATCTACCACTTTTATCATTGTTAGATATATATTTCTCATCGAATCGAGTATTCGGAGGGCAGTAAACACGAATACGACCGCTGTGTGTTGACTGGAAAGTTTTTTCGTCTGTATAGATTACATTGTTTCAAAAATTTACATCATGCGCTAAAAATTCAAGTGCAAATCCTACTTGAGCTTCTTTATGTTCAGCTTTAAGTAGGTATTTCTGTGCTGCTGCACGACAGCGTAGCTCCGATTTTCCTACTAGCCGGCGACCAGTACTACTCGATCCAGGAAAATTCGTTTCTTCAGCAGCCTGAATAACTGAGTAAAATGGATTTTCTACTAAAGCATTTACCAATTGCAAATCTTGTTGTTGAGTTGATATTCTTCGTCGCCATGATCCAGGATTTCTACTATCGTACCGTTTATTCTCCACTTTCTTAAAATGTTATACACCGAATTTTTGTCAATATTATAACGCAGTGCAATTTGACTCATTGACCATCCATCCTCTGCTTTAGCAATAACTCCAGATTTAACTAAATCGCTTATATGAGGCATATTAGTTTTTTCCACACTTGCAATAAATTATGACAACTAACTGACAATGTCACAAAAATTAAAGTTAGATGTACGCAACTAGATTTTAGCAAAATACCGTTATAAGACTTGTCCTATTTTTTTTTTGCTCACGACCGTATCTACAAAATCCGTTCTTGAATTTAGCTCCATTGCTCCCTTCCGCTGTCTCTGATCTTAAACGAATCCGAATAGCAAATATTTATTTCAGTTAACAATTCTCAAATTTGTGAAACAATATCACAAGTTGCCGCGGGCGAAAGCCCCCTCCCGCCCCCAACGAATTAATTTAGAAACATTCCTGCGTAGCTGCGTAATTTGGCCGATTGTTAAATTGTTGCCTCATTGACCATTAAAATTTATTTCGATGAATTATCCGTAATTGCCTAACGCACATTATCATTGTTATAACACCGTAATTATTATCGAATTGATTTATATCGCTAACTGTTCACTAAACTTAAGGACGTTTTTTAAACTATGTATCACTTTCTAATTGACTAATAATTAATAAGAGTAGGAATTGAATTCTTACAATTCGGATTTCGAACCTTGACTGTACATGAATATGTTAATTTATTATTAATTCCCACTTAAATAGATTGCAAGTTCCTTTATACGAGGAGCATCCAGTAAAATATACAAACAGAAATTGTTAGAAAATGTAGAAAAAATTCTTATTTCATTATGGGGCTTAAATAAACTTTCTTAACCTCGCATTTTTTGAAATTGGTTTAAAAAGTAAGAAACTTGATTGTATTAACTGTGTGAAATAAACAGCATTAGGAAAAGATTAAATAATCCAGCCTATACTGAAAGGTATATGCAGTTTAAGTCAATGTACAAAAACTTAGTAGGGCAGCACAAGAAACAATGTAACGACCAACGCCTAATTAATTCCAACAATATAATGCGGGAAAGTTGGAAAATTATTAACGAATCCAAGTCAATCAATGAAAAGAAGCCATCCATAGACATATGTGATAACCAGGGTATTCTAATATCAAATGCCATGAAGAAGAGTAATTTTATCAATGATTACTTTATAAATCTTGCCTCAATTCAATCAAAACCTAACTGTAATGTCAACATTGAAAAGACTAGTACCAGTTTTTTTCTCACACCGACGACACCACAAGAAATAAGTGAAATAATTGGGAAAACTACACTTAAATCGGCCGCTGGAATCGATTACATCAACGGAAAAGTGATGAAATCAGTAAAAGACATTATTAATGAGCCATTAGCATACTTAGTATAGTGTATACGACCAGAATTGAAACCGTATAAAAACTAAAAGTCGGCAAAAACAGCCGGCATCTCTTTATTGTTTTTCTTATGACAAGCATTTCTGTTTACCTCCACAAGAGATGCCGACTGTTTTTGCCGGCTTTTAGTTTTTATACGGTTTCAATTCATGTCGTATACACTTTAAATGAATCATTCTTAGCTGGTGTATTTCCCAACATAAAAGAATCCAAATGTATACCTGTATATAAAAAGAAAGGTTCCACAACAGACATTACTAATTATAGAGCCATATGCATACCAAGTCAAATTGCTAACATTTTTGAACGGTCGTATTACATAAGACTGACCAATTATATAGAGAATTTTAACTTGATCTCAAATGTCCAAAATGGTTTCCAAAAAAATAAATCCACCAATACTGCTATCTTAGATTGCATAGATTTTATCTATAATGCACTGAACAACAAGTGTCACGTCTTAGGATGATTTAAGTCGTGCATTTGATACTATAGATCATAGTTTGTTATTCAGAAAATTAGAGGGCATTGGAGTAAGAGGGGCACCATAATAATTATTTAATTTATGGAATAAAAATACAGCTGGGCAGCCTCATATCTACAAAATCGCACGCAAACTATTGTTGTAGATGGTGTTAACTCCAAAACTGGAAATATAAATCTGGGAGTGCCTCGGGGCTCGATTCTAGGACCTCTGTTTTTTATGATTTTTATTAACGATATACCCAACACATGTATCACTTCAAATCAACTTCTTCTATATGCAGATGATACAAATATGCTAATATCCCATAACTCCATTGAACAGATTGTCATAAATAGTAACAATGCATCACAGGAAATGAGTCATTACTGTAGCAACAACGGACTAAATTTAAATGTAAATAAAACATGCTATATACGTTTTCTGCTAAAAAATATTGTGACTATCTATGATCTGTACCTTAATTTTTAATAAATAGATCCATCCCGAGTATAACAACTACCAAGTTCCTAGGTGTCACCTTGGAAGCGCATATAAATATGGTTTGCACAAAATTGAGCACTGTCTGCTATATTATAAGAAATTTAAGAGATACCCATAAATATCCTAAAAACTCTCTATTATGGATTGGTTCAGTCTCAACTTATGGACTCATTTTCTGGGGAAATTCCTCATATTTTAATAGGGCATTTCAATATCAAAAAAGGGTTGTAAACCACTATTTAAAGTTTTGCAAATACTTACCTTGCCTAGTTTATATATCTACCAGTTAATAATGTACATTAAAAAAAATGAATCTGAATTCTTTAGAAATAGTGATATTCATGTGTATGACACGAGAAACAAGGACAATTTGTATCAGCCATATTCCAGACTTGCACTGGGAGAAAATTCGCCAAACATAGTGGTACCAAATGTCATTTAGGAATAAAATATTTAAATTTTTGTGTGATAAAACATTTTATGACATAGATGAGTTCCTTAGTTGTTGATTTTGCTCACCTCTATACCTATTTTATTAATTTTATGTTAAATGTTTTGTGGTGACTAGTTTACTAAAGTCTGTACATTGTATGTTATATTCTGTATAAACTTTTAAAAACGAATAAATTATCTATCTATCTTATCTTATAAAATGATGAAGATTGGCAGCTTTATGCAAGCCATATATGTCATATGGGGGGGGGGGGTCATGTGTGTGCATTGTTACTCTGATCTACAGGTCAACGTCTACAATATATAAAAAATAATTTCATCGAGGCTCAATGTTCACAAGATAGTGCGGGGATCCTTTAAAAGTATCCCTTTGCCAAATGTAGATGCCTACTTCAGTTTTGCATATTATTACAGTGGCTACTACATAATTAAGTTTTTACATTATGTAAATGTAAGTCTGAAAATGCGCATTATAATTAATAATTTGATAATGAATTTAAATACCTTGTAAAATTCCTAGATATTTGCCTTTTAAATTTATTCTTTATGCAAAATTAGACACCATTTATAACTTCTCGACTTAAAGATTTAAAATTTCCACTATTCCACAATTTTATTCATCTACAAGAACGAAGATTGCTGATATTAGACACCAACAAGGTGAAAATCAATACGCCAAATTTGACGAAGATATATTTTCGTACGTAATATCACTAGTGCTTGCTAATCTTTGACAATAAACTGTCAATTTACACGAATTATATATATTACTCTTGGCAACATAGCTCGGAAAAAAAAATTATAGATAAAATTTAAAAGCACGAGTGGTATTTGGGGAGAATATTTCACGAATAAATTAATCAAATATATAAAATGTACCTTTAATTTTAAGTTGTTTTATAATAGTAAACAAAAATGTTGAAATATATAACTATTTTGTCTTTATCTTTAATTTAAGAAGTTTAAAAATCAAGTTAAGTTTGTTTGGTTAAGCAAAGAGAACTATCTGGAAGATTGAATAAGTTCTACGAATTGTAATGTGTTGTGTATAGTTATCTTACCGCGAGTGTGTTTAACTTCTCTACCTATATATAGTTTTAAGTCATTTGTGCCTACACTTATGTATCTAATAATTGATTTGCCTGCTTGGATAATTTCATAAAATATGACTTATATCAATGGGACCATGGAATTTTCCAGCGATAAAACTGCATGTAGGTACTGCCAAGAGCAAATCTAATCGTTTTACTACTGATAATGACATGTGATTGGTGCAAGGATTTGAAGAAAAGTTAGTTTTCATTGGTTATCAGGTTGATGAGTGAAATAATCTTAAATACCTAAGTAATACTTATACTTTGTAGGTTTGTCACCTAATATCTTTTTAACTGATTTAATTCCCTGGGTCTAGGTGTAAAATAAAGAATTATTGCGTATTATACTTAACCGAGTCTTAACACATGTTTTGCCAAACAAAGCGAGCTCTCTTTCAACATTTGTTTTTATCTCTGTTTTTATTTAAACCAACGTAGAAGACCGCTAAAAAATAACAAAAGTAACAAAACGATTAAAGCCGGCTCGTTGGCTAAAAAAAAAAGAAATTTAGGTATTCTCCCAGAAAACAGAAATGTTACCTACCGTTTTCAACAATTATTGGAAAATACATAAGAAATCCTGTATTTTAGACTAAAAAGAATTATATACGTAGATGAAAAAAATACTATTCATAATATTCATAAGATTAAAAAGTTAATAAAAAGCTGTTTTAAACAGCGTTTCAGGTATGCGTTCAAAACAACCTTAAATCAACCCTTGTCTAAGTAAACCAAAAAAAACAGTACTACTATATTTTCCATTGTTCAAATTAAAAAAAAAAATTATATTTTAGAAAACTTTTATGCTGTCTGTCTATTTTACGAAGGCCACAGTGTTTTAGAAACAATTATCCCATTCTTTGTGAGCTATATTTCCATTGACTTAGTTTTGCATAACAAAAATTGTGACGTAACACAGTCTTTTGATCTGTTAATTAATGAGGATATACATCACCTTGCCTTGGTCATATCAAATTGAGATGAACGCCACTAAAAACCTTACTAATAATGTTCCACCTAATCATAATATTAATTATAATTTTCGCAATTTTCTAAATTATATGTTAACCTCCTTAATGTTGACTGGTTTTTTCTTTCCTCTCTCAATGACGTCAATAGTATATGCACTCAGTTCTATGATAGACTTGATTTGGAGTTTGAATTGTTGTGTACCAAAGAAATCGGCCTCGCGGAATAATAAGTATTATAAAAAAAAATTAGGCTTAAGGAACCTCTCAGAAAAATGTGTTCGGAAACCGATGATCTTTTTTGAGGAGTTTAAAAAGGTCAGACGGGGAAGTAAGAGGATATTAATACTGCCTACAAAAACTTTGTACAAAACACCGAAAATAATATAAAAAGCGATCCTAACAAATTCTGGGTGTTCATTAATGGCAAGAAAGGGTCAACCGGTGTTTCAGATGACGGTGCTTCACTTAATAGTCCGCATGATATTTTAGATGCATTTGCCAGATTTTTTAGCCAGTCATATTCTGATTCCTCATTAGACGCCGTGAATAATTCTATTAATAGCGATTGTCCAAATAATAACCCTACTGTTTTTTTCATGAGGCAGAAGTTCTCCAGGCCTTAAAACGCATTACACCTAAAATGACTGCAGGTCCCGACTCCATACCAGCATTTTTATTGAAAGACTGTGCTATTATTTTTGCATATCCTCTAACCCTAATTTTTAACCCTATTTTCAAAAATTGTCAATTTCCGGACTTATGGAAACTTTCCAGTCTGTCCTATTTATAAAAAGAGGAATAAATTAGATATTGAAAACTTCAGGCCTATTTCTGTAATCTGTAATTTTTGCAAAGTTTTAGAAATCCTACTTCACGACAGTATTTATTGTTCAATTAAATCTAAGATATCTATTCACCAACATGGATCCATGAAGGGGCGTTCAACGACTACTAACTTATTTTGTGTAACTCAGTATATTTCTGAATCCTTAGATGAACATTGCCAGACTGTTATCATATATACGGATTTCTCCAAAGCATTTGACAGGTTAGATCATCAGTTACTGTTAATCAAATTAAAGAAAATTGGCCTTTCATACTCATTAATTCTTTTATTCAAGTCTTATTTAACAAATAGGTTTCAGTATGTTACTCTTAACGGATTCAAGTCAATTGAATTTGCTGCTACCTCTGGTGTTCCCCAGGGATCCATCTTGGGGCCCTTATTTTTTAATATATTTATCAATGACATAACGGGCGAAATTGATTTGCCTTGCCTGTTATATGCTGATGACCTTAAAATTTTCTCAGTTATAAACCATATTGATGATTGTTTTCAACTTCAAGCTCGTCTTAGTAAAGTAAACAACTGGTGCTTAGTAAATAAACTACCCTTGAATGCTAGTAAATGCAATGCAATGTCATTCTTATTGAAAACATCTCCGATTACTTTTGACTATCATTTGGTTTGTGATACTCTTCAGAGGCCTTACAACTTTTCGCGACCTAGGCGTAATCTTTGATAGCAAATTATCATTTACCAACCACATTGATACCATAGCCTCTGAAGCCTTTAGGGCTCTTGGATTCATAGCTCGCATCATCGTGAATTTACTAATACGGATACATTGAAAATCCTTTACCAATCATTTGTGAGGTCGAAACTTGAATATGCATCACTTATTTGGTGTCCCAGCTATGATGTTCATAAGAGCAACCTGGAAGCAGTTCAACGTTGTTTTGTTAAACTACTTTGGTTTAAGTCGGATGGTATCTATCCAGCTAGTGGCTTTCCGCAGAGTCAATTGCTTGAAAGGTTTTCTATGTCTACTCTGGAAGACAGGCGAATATACGTCTCTCAAGTATTCTTATTTAAAACGCTACACAATGATCTTGATGTTCCTGGAATAATTTGCAAATTAAATCTTCATGTCCCTAGATTAAATTCTCGTAATGACCAAGTTTTTTATGTACCCACTCCACATACAAACTTATTAAAAAATTCGCCTTTGTTCACTATCTGCAACAATTTTAATAAACTGTGTAGCAATCTCGATATTTTTAATTGCAGCCTTAATGATATAAAAGCTGAAGTTTTTAATTAATTTAAGTACTTTCAAATTACTTTTGTTTTTCTTACACTGAATTTTAATTCTTTATTTCCTTCTGCTTTTTTCTAGTTAATACTGCACATGTACCTCATTAAACTTGTTTTTAATTATCTGTAATTTACACGTCTGTGTACAACCGCCCTAAGCCAGGCCCTTGTAAAACCCCAAATGATTTGATTTACTAGAAGTACGATAGACATGCTGCAACTCAATATAAATATAAAGTGTCCTACATATTATTTCTTTTTTAGTAGATAGAAAAAAAAGGCGTTTGAGGTATTAAAAAATTGTCTGTACCGTTGCACGAGAATAGATTGACAAGTTTTGTGTATTTAATTAACGCTGTGTTTTGCTTAATTATCTTTCCTGGACGCATCAGGAAATTATTACTGAAATAGAAGCCTAAGTACGATTCGTTCCCGATGATGCTTTGAGAGTTGGCGAAAGCACCGTCCAGAATTTTGGTTACTGTAAAAGTGTTTCAGTATTCCTTTGTCGTAGTACTATATTTAAACCAGCTTTAAGGTAATCGCGCTATTTATGTAGATACAATGACAAATTAAAAACAACTATTTATTTATATATAAAATACCAGCGGTCCGGTTTATTTGGTGGATTACGCTGGTCGTTCTCATCTATTTTGCATATAAAGATGGAGACGCTCTTTTCGATGAGCTCGCGGTGCCACGATGTCCAAGTCACATGGACATGTTGGGCATGACAGACGAACGATCATTATCACTGCGGCTACAGAATTCTACAACTTTCCAAGACTTTGTAGGATTTATTTACATTAAATGTGTGCCGTTCGTTACGTAAGTTCAAGTTCTGCTTCTATTTTGCAACAAAATTCTTATTACTTTTCAGAGAATGACTTTCATATGCATTCCTGAAAAGAGGATGAGAAGTTGCACATACCTTCACGAGCCGCTCTATTGCGCGCTTTATTTACTCTCGGCTGTCAACAGGTAACTTTTCGTCGGTTATTCCATATATTAATTGTGACTGTTAAGTGTAAACAAGTCTGAGTTGGTCTTAATTTAGCTTGTCTAATATAGTGTTATAATTAACGAGACTTGTTTCCATAGAACTTATATAATTAGCAATAAAATCAATTAGAAATGTCACGCGGAAGGTGGGGTCGTTCAGCAACGTATATAAGTAGTGGTTTTAGTGACGTGCGTTTCAGGCCGAGAGCAATTTCAGGCTGAAATGTATGAGCTAACTAGAATGGTTGTCTGCATGGAAACGATTTTCAAATCAGAATTATGTCAATTTAAAATTAATTAAAGGATATATCGGCAAGTACGTGAAATACAAAAATAAAGTGCACTTTGATAGTCGTAAATTTGATTTTCTACAAGAAAGATCTCTTGTCATTTTGTCGTATCTTATACCGTCTGTCTATTTTACGAGGATCACACGAAATATCCTGCTTAAGGTGGGCATATCCAAGAGAGAGAGAGAGAGGTCCGATAAGGAAATATTACTTATTTTTGGTCATAACTTTTTTTACTACATATATTGTTAAAAAATATATACAGTGTGTTTCACTTCACGTGAAGACGCCCCTGTATCTCCTTTATTTGTGGCCGAATTCATTTCTAATTTTTATCAGATAAGGCGACTTTACATGTCACATAAATGTCGTCTAGATCTAAAACGCCGGCCTACTGCGATAAAAAGAAAATCGCAATTTTCGAGAAATCATAGTAGGCTTAGAAATAAACAAAAATTTTGTTCAGAATCACGAGATATGCCCCCCTACAAAATTTGGTGAAAATCGGAAAACTTTCAAAAAAAAAATGTTTGTTTCACTCCTCGTAAAGACACCCCTTGTATCTCCTTTATTTGTGGCCGAATTTCAAGACTAATTCATGGAGTTATACAGCTCCATAAAGCGACTTTGTCCAACACATAGCGATAACTTTTTCCAACCAATGAAAGTTGTGAGCAAAAATCATGATTCAATAAAACGCTAAAAGAGTCACTTCTTATTATTACACATCAAGTTAACAACGTAATATAGTTTTTTTTGTTGTCACTGTTCTTGAGAAGTAACGCTCCATCATATCCTTCCTCTTTATCGGTTCAGAGATTTAGGAGCGGTTTTTTTGTTTTAAATGTTAAGAATGTCGTGAAATTAACTGTCAATATTATTACTTTTATGACAGAAGTGATTGTTGTTATCTATTGTTCAGTTTGTTAGTTTCCTTATGTTATTTTTTTACTCATAATGGCTAGAATACTTTTAACTGCTGATGAAAAAGTAGAAATAATAAAGATAGTCGGTGAAAATGTACGGTCTTCAAGAGAAGCAGCAGAAGAATTTAATTTAAGACATCCTCTAAGACAACCAATACACCACGGTACCATAGCAAGAATATGTCACTTGTTCAATACAACTGGTACTTAATGTACTTAAACCGAGAGTACATCTTAATCGAAGGCATGAAGATGATAATGTTATATTAGCGGCGTTTAACGCCAATCCTACTACCAGCCTTAGAAATATGGCTCGTGACCTGAATTTGTCGGTGTTAAAAATTTGGAGATGTTTAAAACGCCATAAACTACAACCGTTTAAACCAAAATTTTTACACACTTTGGTGGAAGGTGATGAAGAGAGAAGACTGGAATATTGTTTATGGATCCAAGGTAATTATTTAAACAATCGAGACTTCTTGAAGAAAATAATTTTCACGGATGAAGCAACTTTCTCCACCAACGGGGTGGTATCATCACAAAACTCTAGGTACTGGGCAGTAGAAAATCCTCATTGGGTAATAAATTGTAAAAGGCAATATTCCCAGAAGGTAAATGTGTGGTGCGGAATTTTAAACGAAACAATAATAGGACCGTTCTTCTTTTTTCAAAATATAAATGCGTTACATTTGCGACAATTTTTAAATATTGATCTGTGGAATGCAATAGTCGATTTTCCTTTGGAACAATTGTATTTCCAACTCAATGGAGCATCTATCCATAATTCCGTAGTAGTAAGAGCATGGATGAATGAACATTTTCCCCAAAGGTGGATAGGACGAAATAGCCCTCTAATACATTGGCCACCCAGATCTCCTGATTTCACTCCCATGGATTTTTATTTTTGGGGTCATATTAAAAACAAAGTTTATAAGACCAGACCTCAAAATGTGGAGCAGCTTTGTGAGAGGATAAGGCAAGAGTGTTTAGAAGTTACAGCTCAAGAATTGCGAAGATTTGTAATAAATAACAGAAAGCGGATTGAGAAGTGTATTACACTTGAGGATGGGTTAGTAGAAAGGGGCCGAATATAATAATATAGTCATTCATTGTAAACACTTACTTCATCTTTTATTTAATAAATAATTTTAATAATAATTGTGCACGACTTTCATTTGTTGGAAAAAGTTATCTCTATGTGTTGAACAAAGTTGCCTTATGGAGCCGTATAACTCCATGAATTAGTCTTAAAAATCGGCCACAAATAAATAAATAAAGGAGATACAGGGGTGTCCTCACGAGAAGTGAAACAAAATTTTTTTTTTTTTAAGTTTTCCGATTTTATAGGGGGGCATATCTCGTGATTCTGAACAACTTTTATTAACAAAATTTTTGTCTATGTCTAAGCCTACTATGATTTCTCGAAAATTGCGATTTTCTTTTTATCGCAGTATCTGATAAAAATTAGAAATGAATTCGGCCACAAATAAAGGAGATACAGGGGTGTCTTCACGAGAAGTGAAACACACTGTATAAGCCTACCTAAGTAGAACTATGACAGGTGCAGTGATATGAATCTCCACTCAATAATTTCAGTCATTTGCAAAATTAGTTCATTTAAAACTACAAATTATGAAGATTGGCACTAATTTCTAATTTAAATTTACTGACTTTGCAAACAACTGAAATTATTGAGTGAAAATTAATATCACTACAACTGCCACAGTTCCACTTAGGTAGGCTTATAACAATTAAACGGTAATGCCAATCTACCGTACAATACGTGTTTTTCTGATGAATCGACATTTTACTTAAATGGGGAGGTAAACAGGCACAATTGTAGGTATTGGAGTGAAACCAATCCACATTTGTTTATGGAAACTCATACCCAAAGGCCTCAGAAGTTAAATGTTTGGGCTGGCATCTTAGGGGATCACATTGTCGGGCCGTTTTTTATTCCTGACAATTTAAATGGCGAAAGATACCTCGATCTGTTAAAAAATAACATCGACCCAATGATTACCCAAATCATCGAAGAAGACGATTTTGTAGAGGGCGAACTGTTTTATCAACAGGATGGGGCACCCCCACATTTTGCTATAGCAGTCAATTTTTGGATAATCGGCTTCCTGACGATGGAATGGAAGAAGAGGTCCTGTGGAGTGGCCCGCTAGGTCACCCGATTTAACTCCCTTGGATTTCTTTCTGTAAGGACATTTGAAATCGAAGGTATTTGCAACAAAACCCGCACCTCTGGAAGTTACGTGAGAGAATTGGTCGAGAATGCCGTTTATTGACTCTAGATGTGTTCAGGAATGTTCGTACAGATTATACTACTGTATGGAAGTCGGTGGGGGTCATTTTGAACAATACATACGATAATTTAAACGGCTTCTTTTATTTTTATTTCTCGAACCTAAAATAATGAAACAATTTATTTCTCAGGAACAAATCGATAAAAGTTTAAAAAATACACAGTTACGTAGAGAATTGGAAGACTATATCGAATTTTTGCAATTTCAGGCCCTTTTTATATCTAGCGACTGGGGTAAAAACCGTTCACCTTTCAAAGTAAGCAGTAAGTTCAAAAATACCCACAAGATCAAAAACTAAAGAACTTTTTAAGTACCAAATAATGATACCTATTCTTAAGTAACAAGAATACAATTTACGACCAAAATTACTCGTTCCTTTTAAAAATGACAACTTAAAGGGTTTCTCCCAAATATGCAGGTAGCCGTTGCCTACACCTCACTAACCAGATGATTTGAATTTTGATAGAGTCGATATAATAGCAAATAATACTTCTATGGCTTTAAGTAAGTACATATTCGTCTTGCAATAATCCTTCTCGATGCAGTTGGCTATAATAAATTAGCATACCGATAGAAAATCCAGTTGTTAAACAATTAGTGAAACATTAAATATCTAGGTGGATTTTGTATTTAAAATAACTGTCAACGGTAACCAAAATTTTGGCATATTATCAAGCACACAACAATTCGTCAAAACATAAATAGATTTCCTAGTAATTATTTTAAAATAATCCGAAAAACGTAATTAATAAGACTGTTTTACAAGATAATATTTAAGCATTCTTTAAACTACTTATAAAGGGTGGACCATTAATAATATGGCCATAGTTCAGGGCGGTTCCGGGGTAGATTCTTTGGGCCAAAATATGAGGATATAACCAAATATGCTTTAGTGTATGTGGCGACCATATCGACCATTTACTCTAAGTTGCAGCAATGGGGTTTTTGCATGGGGAAAAAGCTTATATATTCTATAATTCTAATAAGATTAGATCCTTATTTTAGGCAATCTTTTGATTTAAGTATTCATCTCAATACCATGGAAATAATCCATTAGTTCATAAGAAAGTGAGAAAGAGTTTACGCTGTTATTACGATTATGTTTTCCCTTACGTTTTGTACTTTTTTCAATAAATACACTTTGTTCATTAAATTTGAATTTGTCTTTTAAAAATTATTGAAATATTTAACGGCACTTTCCTCGAAAACGGTTGGAGTTATCAAGTTCTACCAAGTGCACCTTTTATACGTGAAAAAGACGCCCTTACCAGATTTTCTGGTCAGAAGTATAGTAAATACGGCCAAAATTGAAACTGGTCAGTTTTAAAGCACAGGACCGTGCGCACTGAACTTGATATTTTGTCCTATATATTTGGCAATGATATCGAGATACGAACGGTAGTTGAAACTGTGCAGGCGAGTCCGAGACTGGCAATGTAATCAGCCTGAATGAACCATCTACGACTGCACTGGTTTAAAGGTAATAAAACGGACAGGCCTACTAGCACAAAAAAACTCGTAAATCGTTTCTTATCAGTCAAAGTGGAAGTCTAACAACGTACTGTCTATGTACCAGTGCAGTGCATAAATACCTATTATAATATCAAGAGTAGGAGTTTAGTTAGTTACTGTTCATATTTATAAATATTTACTACTGTATAAAAGGTAAAATATTTTAATTATTTACCAATTTACCACGGCTTTCTGGAGGCCATTTGAAACAGAGGATAATGTAATAACGCCCGAAAATCCCGAAATAGTTGAAACGGTTATTGTCGAAAAAGCCCAAATAAATTTAGAGTTTAAAAACCAAGATTTATACGTACAAAATCAACATATTATTTTAAATATACATGAATGGTTGAAAAGCGAAAATCCTGAACAATGTGAGAAAGAAATAATACGACGTATTAACGAATTAACTAAAATATCAAAATCAACAATTTATCGCGTAATTCAAGAAGGCGATGTTATAGATCACAGAGCAAAGAGGAAACGGAAAAATACGAAATTAAAAGATATTGATGATGCCACTAGAGATGTAATACGGCGTATAATTTATAATATGTATGAAGAAAATATAGTTCTTACGTTAAAAATGATTCAAGAAAAATTTAGCGATTATCCTGATTATAATTATAGGTCTTTAGATACACTACGAAATGTCTTATTAGAATGCTGTTTTAAACATAAAAAACTTGACAGTCGCATGGTAATTATGGAATCGCGACGTATAGTTTGAATTCGAGTAGATTATTTGGAAAAAATTAGAGAATATCGTAAACTAAACAGGCATATAGTGTATCTAGACGAGACGTGGTTTGACACGCATGATGTTGTTCAGTATGGTTGGGTAGATAGTTCGCACAATTGTGTTTTAAATACTCCGTGTTCTAGAGGAAAACGCGTTATCATACTTCATGCGGGAAGTGAAAATTGGTTTGTACCCAATGCGTTGCCCTTGTCGGCCAAAAAAATATCGCAGTCTTCTGCAGACTATCACGAAGACATGACAGCCGATCTATTCGAAAAATGGTTTTCTCAACAGATTCTACCAAATATTCCGCCAAATTCGGTAATTGTATTAGATAATGCTTCTTGTCATTAAATAAAATACCAAATAACAGCACAAAAAAGGAAGACATTTTACAATCCATGAGAAAAAAAAATGGAAATTCCTGTAAAAGTTCCAATAAAACGCGAATTACTGGAAAGAATAAAAGAACAGAATTTCAAAAAGGAATATGTTATTGATAACTTATCCAATATACACGGTCATACACTTTTGCGGTTACCTCCATACTATTGCATATTTAATCCTATCGAGATGGTTTGGGGAACACTAAAAGTACATTTACGAAAATGTAATAACTCTTCAACGTTAAGCGCGATAGTAGTTGATCATATAAGAGAAGTAATAAATGACATTGACAATAATACTGACTTATGGAAAAATTGCGTTAGGCATGTAATTGGAGAAGAAAATCGATATCCAACGCTACCCCCTAGTGCGCCGATTTTAATTCAACTGGATAATGATTCCTCCTCAGAAAGTGAAGTTGGAAGCGTCAATTAACATTTAACTTTTCTTCCTTTTTTTCATTCACTTTTTTATTGTTACATTTCGTGGAATATACTTTATTTAGTTGACAAGAAATTTTAACTTAAGTTACTTCATTCTAGAGAAATATTTTAATTTTGTTTTTATTTATGTTTTATATATACAAATATTTATTTTTGTTTTCATATAATAATTCTTTGCTTTGTTCAAGAAACTTACGTTTTTATTTTAGAAGAAACTTAAATTTTTATTTTATTTTTGACTAAAATCGTTGCCCCTCGTTAATCTAACCTGTCCCATCCCCTCCTGGCAAGATATGTTCATACCTTCTCGTTGGCCCTTGCTGAGCAATAACATATTTCAATATAATATGGGTTAACTTTAAAACTAAAACCAATAAATTTAAATATTTAGACTTATATCTAAAACTGATATAATACCTCAAAAATATGTTATTGGCGAAATGAACCTAATAAACAAAAAATAATAAAAATGAATACAATTTTAACATTTTATTATGACAATCATTTCTATTTACCTCCGCCCATGTACAATAAAGAGATACCGACTGTTTCTGCCGACTTTTAGTTTTTATACGGTTTCAATTCCGGTCGTATATACTTTACCACAACGTTTCGTCAAAAAAAATATGAAAAAAATTCATCAAATACGGTAATACATAAATTATTGTTTGTTAGAATAAACAAAGTTCCTCTAACAATTTGGCGAAGATCAATCAAGAGGTTGTTGAGTTGTTGCAAAAAAACGAAATAAATAATTTGAACTTTGACACCCTGCATCTCTTTCCACAGCAACATTTTACTAAGGCATATTTGGTTATATCCTCATATTTTGGCCCAAAGAATCTAGTCCTGAACTGTGGCATATTATTAATAGCCCACCCCTGTATATGATACACTGGCGCACAATGCTTCTGATATTACGAAATAATAACGATGATATGCGTTTTTGACGTCCTCACATAAAGGAATTCAATCATGTACGTCAACTGGTTTAGCAAACGCCAAAGTTCGTAAACTATTCAATTTTTTTATTAACACCTGATTGTGCGCAGAAAAAAAGCAGTTAAATTGGAAAATCCAAGTTACAACGACCTTTTCCTAGCCACTGTTTATATTTTTGTGGACGACAAAACAATTAATGCGCGAGCATAAACATAAAATATGAATGGTGCAATTATTATTGTAAAACTAGTATTGCAATTTGTACGGGCCTGCGGTTTTATTAAATATCGCTATTGCTATGAAAAAGTCGCGATTACACGTGGAAGCCAAGGTTGCCGCTTTGAGAACTCCAAGAGCGTTAAGTTGTCAAGGCCAGCTAGACGTTCTCAGGTGGAATACGAATTTGATATTTATTATTATATAATGGGAATATCATGGGTCATTAAAAAACTTGTAACTTCTGTCCCATGACTTTATTATGGATAATTCGAGAAGTAGAATAGAAGCGATATCCGTTTTAAAGTTCATACAGTGGAAAGTAAGACTTATTCGAAATTGTTAGGCTATGAATGATTAATAATTAGCCATTTCTATAGCTTCGCATTTAAATAATGATTAACGAAGCCTCCAAAGTTGAATATATCACCTTTTTATCGAAGTTTCTTCCCAATGGGAAGGTGGGGTGTTCAATAAATTATGGATTTTTTTCTGAATTCATTGATATCCATTTCAAATGTATGCTATTTGTTTTAATTCATTTTACTGAACTTTAACATAGTTGCCTTTGCACTATGTTTTGATACAACATTATAAAACAAAAGAAAGGAGACACTTGTAAACAATTATTGTTAGCGAAAAATTTGTGTCCTTTATTAATATTTCTTAACATGAACTACACCAAATATTGCCTGAAAGTTATTTGTGGCATTCTACGAATATTCTTTCCTTCCACATACATTATCCTCTTCAAAAACAAATTACAGAATCTACAAAATAATAGAATTATTGGAAAAATATCTCTGCGCCTGTGACGCTTATGTCAAAGGTACAGTCAGAGAAAACACAGAAATATTGTATTTTGCTGACGTTTCGGAAACTAGTCTCTTTCCGTTTTCAAAGCTTTTTTCGAAGAATCCTTTATTTGTTGTGTATGTTAAGTACACAGCTTTAAGATTCTGTTTATGTTATTTCCATAGATACTTACTACTTACACAGAACTGATGATATTTTCTTTCAGATAATGTTGAGTTTGTTAAGTTCTTCTTTTAACATTGGTAGCCAGGTTGTACAAATATCTACAGAACAATTCGATACGCATTTATCTTCATTTAATGAGATAATTGCTGATTCTTTAATTTTTCTTTTTCTGTTATCTGCCTCTTTTGTTAAAATTTTGCCGAGTCCCATCAGTTTATTCTATGTCCGTTTTCCCAAGCATGTTAGCAAATCTTTGATTTCTGAATTTCATTCTTTCTAATGTAAATTCTTGTGCTCATCCAACCTCACACTGAAAGGTCTGGATGAATCATCGACATAACAATACAGTTTTTTGAGTTCTGCTCCCAGTTTATCGTTTTTGTTTTTGTTAAAATAGATCTCAAATGTCGTCTTTACATCAAATTTGTCACCTATACGGCACGGCGTGGCTTCTCAGATAGTTCGTATACATAAGAAATTATTGCTGTAAGTATATTGATGTTCAGATTTTTGTCGTACCTGATTGTCCCTATTTTCAACATTGATGTAAACTCTATCTTCTAGGTACGCTGACAGGACAAAGGTATCTCGAAAAACGAATACTACAAAAATAAAATAGAGAATGCACAAAATAGTTATAAAAAAATTTGGCAAACAATAAATGAAGCCTCAAACATCCAAAAAAATAACTGAAATAAACAACGTGCTGGATGGTAGTTAAAATGTAATATCCGATGAAAATTAAAAGCTGATCTGTTTAACAATTTTTTTGTAGATACAGGGGAAAATATGCCAAGAGTCAAAAGACAATACATGAGCCAGATATAAACAACTCGCTATATCTAAAGCCTGTAACAGAAAATGAAATCATTATTCACATAGCTTCTTCAAAAAATATCTCTGCGCCGGGTCCAGATGGACTATCTTCAGAATTTATAAAAAAATATCATCTATATCTATCTAAACCAATATGTCATATAATAAACTTGTCTTTTACCAGCTCACACATCCTTAGCCTCAAAAGAGTCGATAATTACATCAATTTACAAGGCAGGAAATCGAAAGTTATTAACAAATTATAGTTCAAGTATGGAAAGAAACTGAGACATAAAAACGTAACAAAAACTTTACGACCTCATTAAAATACCGGTACTTTTTTTGTGCCGTTCGCAAATTGACTCGCTTACCTTTATAGGTTTTTAATGTGCGTCGGGAATGTTTCATGTCAGGCTTGGCGCAATGGCCCGCGGCGATATAATTATGTCGTAAGTTTTTGTTGCGTTTTTTATTTACTGGGATCTATTTATTCCAACTAGCGCCATGGCCCGCGGCGATAATAATTGTCGTAAAGTTTTTGTTGGGTTTTCTCTGTCTAGGGAATTTATTACTTGAACTATACCTATCGACCAATTTCACTTATTAATAACTCCAGCAAGACGGAGCACCATCCTCGTAACAGCCGCGTTGTTATGAATTATGTGAATTAAAGTTATAGCCCACAACTTATTTCAAACCAGGGTTTCATAAAGTGGCCTGCAACGGCACCTGATCTAACCCTATTAGACTTCTTTTTTTGGGGTTATGACAAAGGGACAGGTCCACAAAACTCCCGTTATGACCATCGAGGATCTCAAATTGAGAATAAGAAGAGCTTTTAAGAGCATATTTGTAAAATTCAAATGCTGTTCACCATTTCTAGGAATACAACACTTAAAATTGTGCGATTTGCACTTGTATAATTGAAAAAAAACAAATGTCTAATAATCAATTATGAATAGGTAACTTTTTGTGAATAATAGCCTTTTAGTTCTCTCTTTTGTTTCTTAAACTAGTGCAAACTATAAGGATCCATAAAAAATATTTTCAAAGTGATTAAATAAATTAAATAAAATAGAAAAACAAACTGCACAGATTAGAAATGGATATCAATGAATTCAGAAAAAAAAACCATAATTGACTAAAGACTATGAGCCATCATCATCATCATTCGATTTAAATCCAGATTCAAAATAGATCAACCTTTAAAAGTTCTATTACACTAGAACATTTGTAAAATGTCTAAGACATCAATTAGTGAACCAAACATAATTCAGATTGGTATACCACAGGGGACAGTTCTTGGACCTCTTTTGTTTTTAACCCCTATCAATCCATTACAAAGTATAGAAAATCTAAACGCCGAGATAATCTCTCACGCAGATGACACCATTTTATTCCTTAAATCCAAAAATGGAAAAGTTTATATAGAGAAGCATCTATAGGACTGAGTACTGTCGACTGGTGGCTTGATAATAGTCTGCTAACATTAAATGAAAAAGAGACCAAATTCATAACTTTTTCTATTCAAATAGTTGAGAAACTACAGACCTTAACTATACATGATCACATATGCCTAGTAATAACTTAGTGAATTGCCCGTGCACTAGAACCATGGAAAACGTTAATAAGATTAAATATTTGGGAGTTATTATGGACGAACATCTAAAATGGAAAGAGCATACGGATTATGTAACATAAAAGATACGAAAATTGACTTATTTATTCTATCAAATAAGAGAATTCCTTAACAATAAACGTATAATAATGATATACAGGGCATTCGTCGAATTCACATTAAACTATGCAATAATAGCGTGGGGAAGTACTTATAACGTGAAAATAATACGCAAAAAAGAAGAATTATGTCCAGCCCTAGAACTATATAATGAAACAAAAGTGTTAAGTATAAAGTATTTATATATTAAAGATTGCATCATTTTTACGTACTTCAATAAAAACTTATATCAAAAATACAGTTAATATTCAAGTAAGAATAAATTGAGACATAAAAATCGTAACAAAAACTTTACGACCTCATTAAAATACCAGTACTCTTTTTTGTGCTATTCGCAAATTGACTCGTTTACCTTTATAGGTTTTTAATGTGCGTCGGGAATGTTTCATGTCAGGCTTGGCGCCATGGCCCGCAGCGATATAATTATGTTGCAAAGTTTTTGTTTGCATTTTTTATTTACTGGGATCTATTTACTTCAACTTAGCGCCATGGCCCGTGGCCATAATAATTATGCCGTAAAGTTTTTGCTTAGTTTTTTTTGTCTCAGGAAGTTCTTACTTGGACTAGACCTATATGAAACTAGGAATAAATGACAACATTTTATATCATTCACCGGTTCTAAATATAACAAACAAATACCACCTGACATAAAAAATAAAAGAAATCCAAGAAACTTTAAAAAAATTCCTGCATGAATTTATAACCCAAAATAAAAAGACCTTCATTTAATATTCTACAAAATTATAACCCGCATGTCAGTATCTATATATTCAATTATAACACAATAACTATCATTGTTATTATTTAGGGATCAATCTTACACAAGACAAGCTTCTTGTTAAGCTTAGAGTAGTGTAAGAACTTATATTATTAGATACATATTTTTGTAATTAATTTTGTAAATATCTTCAATAAATTATCAATAACTAAGTATCTTCAATAAAAACTATCGAAACCTGCTATCGTTCATTACCAACATTATTCGAAGCACACGAAAAACGATTCCTTATTAAAATTATCGAGAAATTTATACTCAAATTGGCCTAATGAACTGTATCTATAATTCCTAACGTAAATTGATAGGTCGCTGACCGAACCAACAATGGAATTTCATTCAAAAAGTGAAACTTTCTGATAAAATTAATCAAAGGGAGCTTACATCCATTTCGGGGAAGAATGTAATGAGGCTAGGAGAAAATTTAGGGCAGGTTATTCCCTATAATTTAGTAATAAGGCAATAAACCTGGGTAATAAATGAGTTTCAACGGCTTTTAAATCTGGGATTCGTTGGTTGGCAATCCTATTATTTACTAGGTAAGTTACCTTTTATTATAATATAGACGGGCCTGTCTGTGCCGATGCATTGATGAACTAGGTAAGTAATTCATCACATTTCCATTTACCCACTTTCTATTTAAATTATCCAAACTTTACACAATATTTTACATCAACTATGCATCTGCCATATTATAACTTTGGAAATTATTTCTGTTTTCGACAGATAATAAAATAAAAGATAGTGATTATTTGTAGATCTGATTGGTAAAAAATATTTAAAGCCAGAGCAAATGTTTCGGCTTTTTAGGCCTTTATCAAGAGAGTACAAAGTGGATACTGAAGTAGTAGTAGGTATACACTTTGTACTCTCTTGATAAAGGCCTAAAAAGCCGAAACATTTATATAGAATTTTAAACATAATAGTTAAAATTAGTGTTACATAACAATAATAATGCATAGTTTAAACGCCGTTCTACAGGATTCTCTCGAGCGAATACCACATATTGCTCACACAGCACACTTTGTGTAATTGAAATTTTTTGAAGACAAGTTGCGTTTCCTCAAAATTCTGCACCATATTGCAGTATGCTTTGAAAATATGCAAAGAACACAGGTAGTGCCGCTGCAATGCAATGATATTCTTTAGGTATTGCATAATTTGCACGTCCAAGTCTTTTATTTAAATCAGAAATATGCATTGACCAATTTAACGATTTATAAATATACGTTCCTAAGAATTTAGTATCAGTTACTGACATTATTATTTGTCCCAGATCAGTTTGAATATTTATATCTAAGGTTGGTGCGTGGGATTTTTCAAATGTTATATTCATTGTTTTTTCAACATTTAAGGGCACTTTATTGGCATGAAATCAGTTTGTAATGCCATCCATTGCCTCTTCACTTTTAACTTTAAGATCGTCCGAATAAATTATCATCATTCACTGTGCTATTGGTATCATCAAACAATGCAAATTGTAACAAAGAAAAATTATCAACAAGATCATTTATGTATATTAAAAATAATACTGGGCCCAGTATGGACCCCTGCGGCACTCCAAATTTGATATCTTTTGCTTCCGTGATAACAGTTTTTCCAATTTCCTGAGATTCGTCATAAAGTCTTGACGTATGCAGATCTATGTTTTAAATACGAAGTAAACCACAGAAGTGGTGTACCGCGAATCCCGTAGTAATTGAGCTTCATTAGTAAGATATTATGATCTACACAGTCAAAAGCCTTAGACAAATCGCAGAAGATATCCATAGGAATATGTTTATTTTCTAGGATATTATGAATATAATTTATTAGCTTAAATGCAGCCAATCTTTTTTTAATCCAAACCTCGATCCAAACTGAAATGGTGTTGAAATTTAATTTTTTTCTAAATAGTTTGTCGGTAGTTTACTAACTGTTTTTTTACTACTGCTTCTAATATTTTAGAAATTGTTGGCGAAAGTGAAATATTATGTTTGTCGCCTTTTTAAAAAAGCGGCTTAATGGTGTTGCTATTTTAAATTTATCTGGAAATATCCCCTGGGAAAGTGATAAGTTTACGGTATATGTTAAACAGTGTTTACTTAAACTATTAATGTTTAGATGTAAGTAAGTATGTGTTTTATTTGATGCTAGACCATTCATATAATATCCCAGACATAACAATCGACGTTACAAGTTATTTTTCGGCAGTACCTATTGTCTTCCCACTACTCTGCGATATGTAATTTTCGCAATAACATATGACGGCATTATCAGTATCATTCCATACAAGAAAGTGGACCCGTCCTATGACAATAACAGAAATACACAAACAAATACCACGTGAATGTAAATGTCAATAAACCAAACATTCTCAAAACTGCGGTACGTATCAGCTGTGATATCTGTAAATTTTAAAAGGTAGACCAGAAAATAGATCTTACTTAACGCCGCAAATCAAAATGTTTCCTTAGATAATGACTTGGTGGTAACTGCATTCACAAGTTTTGTGAATATATAAACATCAAACAGATGAACCAGGTGAGGATTTATCTTGGATACATACTACTAATTCATGCATTCAACTGGTGACAGTTGAGACTTGTGCATAATATTTTTGCGATCATCGCTTTCAAATAGCAGTGAACTCGTTGTTGTCGACAGTAAATACGGGATTGGGATTCATTTGCTTGGTTTTCACAAACATGTAGGTATAGATGATATTGCCTGTTTTATTTAAGAGAGAATTCACAGAGATATGTATCGCAGATCGCAGACATAATAAAGGCTACATTTAATTTTTCGTCAACACCAATGATGTCTTAATTACTACTCTGTGAGATAATTTTGCAATAACATATGACGGCATTTATCAGTATCATTCCGCACAAGAAAGTGGACTCGTCCTATGACAATAACAGAAATACACAAACAAATATCACGAGAATGTAAATGTCAGCAAACAAAACGTTCCCGGAACCACGATATCAGCCGTGATATCTGTAAATTTTAAAAGGTAGACCAGAAAATAGATCCAACCTATGCCGCAAATCAAAATGTTTCTTTTAGATAATGGTTCATTAGATGATACATGGAATTACTTGTTCCTTCCCCACAATCCAAGGGTTGCTTACGGGTTATCTGCATATGATATATAGCAATATATAACAAATTATAAAGGTATTTTATATATAAACTACAGAAAATCTGCACTGCTCTATGACATGCCGCCGTAAATAATTTGTTATGGTCGACCGAAAGTGCTCATGGCAACGCCAACGTGATGACGATACCTAAGCATAATGAATAAGATTAAAACGAACCTTCCATCCTGCTGAGCTGTTGCTGTCGCCTTTATCCTTGAAATAGGGCACGTTCTGCACCATCCACTCGTAAATCTGAGACAGCGTGAGGCGCTTATCCGGCGACGTGGTGATGGCCTGTGTAATGAGGTCCGCATAGCTGAGGTTACCCCAGGCGTTGCGACGGCTGGAGTTCTTCTTGGCGGGCACGGCCGCCGGTACGGGGACCGGCAGTCCTGCACACTTGTTGCCCGCCTCGTCGCCTGGTTCGACGTAGTTCTCCGGCCGTGGCAGAGGCCACGTGTTGGATCGCGCGCGAGTCTGAGGTTCAAAACCATCGTGCTCCGCCAGCGGCTCCATGATGTTCATGTTCATCTTTTGGACGGGCCACACTCCGTAACCCCCGTTCATAAAAACAGTCCTCCTGGGACGGCTGCTGCGATGTTAATTTTTCGTGCCAACACGTCCTCTCCTGGCTTATTTCGAGATTTCGTGCCCAAGCGGCGAGTTACAGGTGAAATGACAAGTCAAGTAGTTTAGTTTCGTGGCCTCACAGGTTATACAACTCGTCCAGGCTAAATATATTCTGCGGCGCAATTCAACGCGCACAAACTTAAGCACAGATTCACTTTACAACTGTTCAGCAAGTCATATCAATTTATTTGTTGATAAAGTGTTCCTAAACGCACTCTCACTGAAATATTCCACGTGAAAAACCGAACGGCACTAGGAAAACTGACGTGCACTGTTGTATTGTGGACGGTACACTTCCATTTCCCGAGATTCGTAGAAATAAAATTGCAGATAAACAAGAGATTTCGAATCAAGTAAACACGCTATGACGCAGTACGAGAGCGCCCGACAAAACTAACAACAAGCTCACACCGCGAAGTTCACACGCTGTGTGTCGAGTTGCTACCCTACAGAGTCGTAGATCGCGTTGGAGGACATGCCCACCCGGGCATGCGCAGTCGGTGGCGCCACGCACGCACGCTAGATTGTGTAATTGTGGCACACGCACCGCGGATTACACGTGACATTATACCTGAATAATTAGCGAAAAGGGCCCTAGAATTAATGCACCGCGGTCTCGACGCTGCAGATCCGTTACGTTTCATCCACGACGTGTGGATTAAGTTAACTTTGACCCCGTCGCGGGCTCGCATATTTTACGTTTTCGTAGGTACGTGAAATTTGACCTGGATAAACAGTTTTTTTTTACTTTCAAAGCATAAAATGCTGCACTACAGCGCGGAATTTGATTTCAAGTTATGGGCGTGTAAGCGTTTGGTCAGTGAGAGTAATAGTATATATTATAGTAAAATTTAAATTACAATACCATATACATTTTTTACGATTTCATTTCAATCTCTATCAGAAATTAACCAATGTATTAAATTACAATAATTATACGACCATCCATTTGAAACTTTGTGCCTTAACGAGTGTTTATGTTTACATTTCAACTTACATAAAGTTAAGTTTTTGCTTTGTTATCTGTAAATATTGTAATGAGAATTTAAAAAATTAACAACTTTTGAGATATTACAGCCCATCAATACTCGACAACTTTCTGTATTTGGGACAATCCAGGACTTCTTACTTTTAAATCAGTAACTTTAAGGAAAAAGTGAAAAAACCAAAAAATGTTTGTTTAGATCCGATAATTTTTTTCAGAACTTTTACCTTTTACTGCGCGGTAAAAAATATGCAGGGGTGAATACTGCGAAACTGAAACAGATATTTAATTCCTATATGAGCATCGGCCGCACACCTAAAAACAAAGATTATAAGAAGCTTGAAGATATATACAGGGTGGAGCTGAGACTAGGAAAGCTTTTAGCTAAAAATACTGGAAACTGGGAGGACTACAGAAAAGCCCTTACGGAGTACAACAAGAATTGAGAAGGTCTACTCAAAAAGCCCGATGGTAAGCACACCGAGAGTCAGCAGGAAAACATAAGGGTGCTTTTAGACACTCATTTCCCAGGCTCTCGCATAGTTCAGGGTGAATTTCTACAGGACTACTTGGATGAGTATGTTCATCGTCCTACCAGAGAAGGAAGACGCCTGGCTAGAAAAATATTCACCCACAACAAAATTAAATGGGCGTTATCAACCTTTAAACCCTTTAAATCACCGGGCAGAGATGGTATCTTCCCTGCCCTACTTCAATACGGAATTGAGGAGCTTGTCCCATGCCTGAGAGGTACATTTATAGCAAGCTATACACTGGGGTATATTCCTCAAGCTTGGAGGGAAGTTAAGGTGGCGTTTATTCCGAAAATAGGCAGACGTGCACCAGACGAGCCTAAGTCGTACTGCCCCATTAGCTTAACTTCATTTCTCCTAAAAACAATGGAGAAACTTTTAGTTCAACACATTAGAAGCGAAATCCTTACAGGAACACCGCTTCACGCAAAACAATTTGCCTATCAACCTGGCAAATCAACAGTAAATGCTCTACATTGCCTGGTTCAAGGCATTGAAAATACATTTACAGCAAAACAAGTGGCTATGTGTACTTTTCTAGATAGGGTGCTTTTGACAACTCCTCCTATGAATCCATACGCGGAAAAGAGGGGAATACAGTCACCTACAATTAAATGGATACAATCCATGCTCAAAAGCAGAGTTATTACCACAAGTGTGGGGGATGAGTCGGCTACGGTGACTGCAGTCAGGGGTTGTCGACAAGGTGGAGTCCTATCACCCTTGCTGTGGTCAATGGTGGTCGATGATCTCCTACATAAAATGAATAATTCAGGCTTTAACGTCCAGAGATATGCAGATGACGTGGTCGTCACTATGAGAGGCAAAAATGAGGTCAGGATTTCCAACCTCATGCAAATTGCCTTAAATATAATATCCAAATGGTGCTCGTCAGAGGGACTCAATGTCAATCCGAGCAAAACAACTATTGTCCCGTTCACTAAAAGGAGAAGACTCAATCTTAGAACTCCTGTACTGAACGGAACGATAATAAATCTTTCCAGTGAAGTCAAGTATCTAGGAGTAATCCTGGATCAAAAACTTACCTGGAACTCACATGTGGAACGGACTTTTACTAAAGCAACAGCGGCAATATGGACGTGCCGTAGGTTGTATGGTAAGACTTGGGGTCTAAGACCGAAAATGACACATCGGTCTTATCTTTCGGTTGTCAGACCTATGATAACCTACGCATCATGCGTATGGTGGCCAAAAACAGAAGAAAAAACAGCACAGAGAAAGTTGCAGAAACTGCAACGCCTTGCCTGTTTAAGGATTACAGGAGCAATGCACTCGTGTCCCACAGCAGCTATAGAGGTTATGCTTGGCCTACTTCCCTTGCACTTACATGTAAGGAAGGAAGCGACACTCAGTGCCTTACGATTGCACCAGGCACATAAATTCAAACCAGGTGATCTGATTTGTCACTTAAGGATTCTGGAGGTAATCCATCTGAAGTCCATGACCAAACCCACTGACTCAATGCCAGTCAAACAAGACTTTGACTGCCGGTTTGACGTGCTAATTGAAAGTCGTCAGACGAGAAAGATGGAGCCACTGCGATTGGAACAGGGGTCACTTATCTGGTACACAGATGGATCCAAGATGGCTGAAGGGGTAGGAGTGGGAGTAGCAGGGCCGAATTGTAGGCTATCCAAAGCTCCCGGTAACACCCCAACCATCTTTCAGGCAGAAATTTATGCCATAGATCTGTGTGCCCAGGTATGCCTAAATAAAGGCATCCGAAGGACAAAGATCTATATACTATCAGATAGCCAGGCAGCACTAAAGGCTGTAAGGTCCTATACCTTTGAATCTAAAATTACCTGGGACTGTAGACAATCCCTGAGGCAACTGGCTAATAACAACAAAGTTACCTTGATGTGGGTGCCAGGGCATGAGGGAGTACAAGGAAATGAACTTGCTGATAGCCTTGCAAAAAAAGGAGCTGAAGCACCGTTCATTGGACCCGAACCGTTTTGTGGCCTAGCCAAGGGACATATAGCGGAGGAGATCCAAGAATGGGAAAAGGATCAGAAAAAGTCCTACTGGAGGAATACTCCAGGCCAAAGACAAGCGAAAAAGTTTATAACTTATTCGACAAAGATTGCCACAAGGATTCTCGAACTGGAAAAGTCCGAATTAAGGCTAATCACAGGCCTTCTAACTGGCCACTGCCCCTTGAGATACCATCTCAAAAATATGGGCAAGGCGGTAGATAATAAATGCAGATATTGCGATACTGCAATTTAAACTGCGGAACACATACTTTGTGAATGCAAGGTGTTAGTCCGCACTAGGCTAAAATTCCTAGAACAGGCAGAATTAACGCCGGAAGACATAGGGAAATTAGCCCCCAGGAAAATCAGAAGCTTTGTAAAAAGTCTGGGAATCCTGGGATAACCACTAGATGTAGGGTAAATCACAAAAGATCTTTTAGGTCGAAGTGAAGTAAGGCTGTTCGAAGCCAAACGACCCCGTAAAACAATCTACAATCTACCATGGCCGTGTAGCCAATCTAACTAAAATAATTACAAGCATCTGACACTTCCACTTATACCGGAAGTCGATACCAACTCGCTTATTTTAGACGTCTGCACTTTTCCTGCCACTACGTCTTAAGAACTATAGACTTCCATCCTAATACTCCTCAATTCTTTTTTATATTATTAGATTTAAATGATATTTACTCATGCAATTTTCCCGGAAAATTAATAGTTTAAAAGTAAAAAATTCTTGATCTTTTCACAATCACTTCTGGTCTATTTTGCCTGGCCAACTAGATTTGTAATTTACACATATGTACGTAAATTTATACAAGCAATAGAAGATCCGCCCACACAATATACCTGATAATATTGGAGCCTTCTGTATAATTTGTTATAGAGATAAACATACATTTTCATAAATTTCATAATTATGATACTTGATAAGAAAAATAAGTTGATTTAATAATAAAGCCTAATCAAATGTGACCTATATTGAGTTTAAGAATTACTATTAATCGAGGAAATATCATAAATTAAAGCAATCGCGTTATATCAGTGAAATATTAGGTAATACTAGATGATAGTGAGTTTAAAATACAACTAAAGAGAAGAGAATCTTCCATTATATGTTATTATTACTCTTACTTGGCGGTTCTATGTAATATAATTATATAGGATTTCTTTTTCCATTTTGAAAACGGTGCTTTACTCTAATATAACTTTTTTTTTATCAAATTAATCGGCAACTTAAAAGAATTCTTCAATTTTGTAAAATTTTACAGGATAAAATCTATTTATTCCATCGTTTCCAATATATCTGCCTACGTCACACATCAATTAGAAGAAAATGTCTAAAACTCTTGAGTTACTTTCTGGAGCGCCTTAGGGATCCATTTTGAGGCCTGTATTACTCAACATCTATACCCCTAAACCAGGACAATAAAAGCTCAACGATAGCTCAAATCGTTTAAATAATTTAGGAAAAAATATTTCAGATTTTAATGTATTTTAGTGTTCGATGTAATATATTTCTTCATCAAACGTCCCAACCCAAAAGTAGGTACTTTCGATGGGATTTTTTTGTACCGAAATTAGTGTATTCTAGTACTAGCCCCGAAGGTAGCTATTACGGGTAGTAGTACTGCAAAATGACAGATCATTTAAGCGTCAATGTCAATTTCCACCTTTCCAAACCCTCACTGGAGTTAGGCAGGGATGTGTCCTGGCACCCCTACTCTTTAATTTGTTTACCACTGCTCTAACAATTATTGTTGACGACAAACTGACAGTCAGAGGAATAGGTCTCAGATACCGTTTTGATGGCTCTAAAGCGCCCTATGTTAAAGAACATAGGGCGCTTTAGAGCTTTCACGAAGACACGCACACGATTCTTTTGTGATCTCCAGTATGCGGATGACTGTGCACTTTTAGCCTCTACGCCGGAAGAGCTTCAAGAACTTTTAGATGTGTATGCCCAGAGCTATGATTCCTTGGGACTTAAAATCAACATTGGAAAGACTAAGATTATGTCAACTCCTCATCAAGTGAACCAAATAGACATTACACTTAACGGAAATTCTCTTGAAGTGGTGGATCAGTTCAATTACTTAGGCAACGTTGTTAATGACAAAGCAAACATGGACAGCGAGATTTGCAATATAATTAACGCTGCATCTAGAGCACTCTGGGGTCTTAGAGAGAGAGTATTTGACAACCACGACCTTGCTTTGTCAACGAAAATGGCTGTCTACAGAGCAGTTGTCATTCCAACACTGCTATATGGATGTGAAAGCTGGGTCACTTACCGTCGTCATGTGAAAGAATTAGAACGTTTTCAGCAAAGACACCTCAGAAGTATGATGAAAATCCGTTGGTTCCATCACATATCAAACGTGGAAGTACTCAGGAGAGCAAACAGCCTTCCAATTGAGGTGCTTATTTCAAGAGCACGCCTAAGATGGGCAGGTCACGTTCATCGTATGCATGATAACCGCCTTCCTAAATGTACACTTTATGGTGAATTGCTAAGCGGTAGAAGAAGGCGTGGCGGTCAACGAAAGAGGTTCAAAGACGCTCTCCATGAAAATCTAAAATCCTGCGGTATTGCAGACGAGCAATGGGAACAACTTGCAGCGGATAGAACCGAATGGCGAGGGGTTGTGGCCAGCTATCAAGGAAATGTTGATGCAAGAAGGCCAAATCCAAGACCTAACCAGGTCTATGTTTGTCCTGACTGCGGTCGACATGTGCTCTCCCGAATTGGCCTCTATAGCCATACTCGTGTGCACCGTAGATGAATGGGAATTACAATAAACTACACCTGTTACTTGTTTTTTATTGTACACAATTTATCGACTGTAACATTTTTATACTCGGACTCGAGTAACGGCTAATAATAATAACAATGTCAATTTGCAGGTTATATTTTACTATGAATCACATTAATCACATTCGCACTCGACGCTAAACAGTCGTGTTGCTATGGTAACAAAATAATGACGCATAAATCTGTCAGATAATAGTTATTTCAAAATAGACAGTGATAATAGTGAATTTGAAAATATGCCCATTTCAAATTATGTATTGTCGTCTTCTGATACTACAATTAATATTAATATTTATAATTAGTCAAAAGTATATCAATTTTTGGTTTCATTATAGATATGATTGCAAAAAAGTATTGTACGTAACACGCCCCGAAAGTGCTTTTACTGGGCTCACAAGCTTCCAGGCTTCACTCACGGGTCGTCCTGGAATTTGCTTACACGTACAGTAAAAGACCACTTTCGAAACTTGTTACGTAAACTAGGTTAATATTTTTGTTTTTGTCTGTTTAGATTAATATTTTTGATATCAGTTTTACTATACCGCTAGTTAGCCTCCTATTGGTGATATACTTACAAAATATAGACTATTATTATTACTATTATTTGTAACATTTCATTTGTTCTTCATCAGAACACATTTTAGCAGTAATTCTGTCAACTTTAGGAACCTATGGGAATATCTGCTAGAATTTTTATCATGCACATGTACATGTATATAAGTTCGGTGACAAATACACTTTAACATTTTCATATAAGAAAAAACAATATGGCGCCTTCAGGATGGTGGACGACTTTACCGTTTGTGATCCGATTCAACTCAAAATCGATATCTGGAGGTTTTCGAGATCGCCAATTATGAATTCTTGGTCAAAATTTAGAAATTCAAAATGGCGGCGCAAATATGACGGACGACTTTTGTCATTTATGGTCCAAATCAATCAATATCGATGTCTGGGGATTTTCGAGTTCGCCGATTACGAATTTCTAGTCAAAAATTTAGTTGAAGATGGCGGACGACTATATCGTTTATGATCCGATTTGTCTCAAAATCGATATCTGGAGATTACAGCATATCAAAAGACTAAAAAGTAAAAAATAAAATTATGCAGAAAAATATTTTTAAAAAAACAACTTTTATTTAAATGCTCTAAAAAGTAGAAAATAAACTTTGAAGTAAATTAAACCAATCATTTTGTTACACTATATAATTTTTTTTATGGTATAAGAGCTTGTCGCGAGCACATCAGGAAAATCTCGTAACAAGCTTTAATATCATAAAAAAATTATATAATGTAACAAAATGATGGGTTTGTACGATGGCTCTGAAGGGTCACAGCAAAAAATTAAAAAAGTGAAAATTTCTACTTTAAAAGTACAAATTTCTAGTTTTAAATTAGAACTTTCTACTTTTCAAATTAGATATTTCTAGGTAGAAAAAGTAGAAATTTCTAGTTTTAAAATAGAAATTTCTACGTTCCAATTATTCAATTTTCAAGAAAGAAATGTCTTCTAGTATTATTTGCTGTCATGCTTTATATGTTCTTCGTTATTTAAGTAATTATAACTATAATTGACTGCTGGGAAACTACTCTAAGAAATTTTATACCTTATGAACTTTTATCTGAAATTTATTCGAAAAGAGAAGCGACGCCAGAAAACATTTTAAATAACATAATTTTTTATGAACATCTCGATTTAGAACAATCGAAAATATTAACAATTATTAAAAAATTCATACATGAATGCGATGAGAAGGATTTTACAAAATTTTTGAGATTCTGCACTGGCGCGTAGATTTGTTAACAGAAAATCCTCGAAAAATAACTTTTAACGAATCGAAGGGAATAAATCGAAGATCAATAGCCTATACCTGCAGCTCTAAATTAGAGTTGTCCCTATCATACATGATAGTTATACCGATTTTAGAGCTCAAATGAACTCAGTTTTATGGTCGAATATATCGGTGATAGATTTTGGAACTTCAAGTTTAAAAATAATCATAATTGACCATAATTTGAAATCATTCAGATTCAAATCCATCAATGTGGTCATTGAAGGACAAAAATCCATCTACCATGACCCCTAAATTTCAGTATTTCAGCATTTATATATTTTATGGCTTTTATCCAATTATTTAGTGAGATTAAAAGTACATCTCAATCTCTCATCTGCATAAAGGTGAACACGACAATGAGTAAGTATCTTGGGAGATCGACGATAAAATCTGGGAATAATATTTTTGTGATCTTTGTTTCTTCTTTAATTGTTTGCTTAAAATTATATCTTGCATAAGGACAGTATTTACGTTTTTTACCAAGAGGACATAATGGGTGCATTACAATGCAAAACAGATATATATTACTACCAAAATATTTTAATTTTTAGTACATAAGTTTCGTATCCACAAAATGTATGTTGAGTAGGCCTTTCGTCGGTAATTGGATAAAAAAGCAAACCTTATTTCGTCTTTAGAGTTGACGTTTTGAAAATCTTTATTGTTTTTCTCAGGACTAATGAGGTGAAAAGTTATCAGTCACTAAAATCAGACGTACTATCATCGTTACCAGTTTAACATAAAACATAATTATATATCCAGTAGCAAAACTTAGTCTATGATTTTTTTTTAATATGCTATGAGTTTTGTTGTTTAAAATATATTTTTTTTTATCCAATTATCGACGAAAGACCTATTTTAACTTTGAGTTGAAATTTTCTAAATTAAGTGTATTTTCCCAAAAAGTGTTATAGATGACATTATACGTAACGGCACTTATGTTAAAAAAATGTAATTCCTATATTAAACTGTATCTGGGCTTAATTTTTTCTCCTCACATAATACAAACATATGATCTTTTATACAGTGCGTATCCATATACCACAGCCCTTTACAGCAACATCTATCAGATACTAGAAGTTTTCAGTAATCTAGTAAAATTTCTAGTTATGTGACATATCAAATAGTAAATTATTAAAATATATAGTTCCCGCAGAATCTACATTTAATAAATTGATTTTGATGCCCATAAATATAGCCAATTTGAACTGTCCTTTTAAAATGTAGGTTACCGTCTTGTAAAGATATAAATACTGACTTTAAATGTTTAGGTTTACTAAAACATTTTTCGAAATTATACTAAAATAAATAAAACAGAACAATGTGTAAAACGATACTTAAAATTGCAATGTAGTATAAAAAACGGCACAAAAGTTTCATGTAAAAAGTAAAAATAGTTAGATATTTTTTATTTAATATCTTGTTGTATAGTTGCAACTGAAATTTATTAACATTCATTACATTCATTAGATATTACTAACTACTCTAAATTTAACAATAATTTTATCTCGTTTCTTAAACAAACGTAAATATCAACTGTATCGAATGGATCTGCATTAACTCCTTGTTTTCTCTTCTCAAATTAATTCACATAATTGATAGACATCCTTGTCGACCTTGTCACAGGAAAATCATAGAAATTTAGTCTCATTTTTACAAGCCTCAAGGGACACCATATTTTTAATGGGAATAAGATCATCTATCTACCTATCTACTTATGATCGATCAACCTTACACCACAAAAGAAGTCGTTTACCACCACAAAAGAAATTGTAGTCTTAAAGTAGAAATTTCCAATTTAAAAATTCCTACTTTTGAAAGTAGAAATTTCTACTTTAAAACTAGAAATGTCTACTTTGAAAAGTAGAAACTTCTACTTTAAAAGTAGAAATTTCTAGCTTTAAAGTAGAAATTTCTACTCTTTTTATTTTTTGCTGTGGCTCTTCAGAGCCATCGTAGGTTTGATTTATTTCAAAGTTTATTTTCTACTTTTTAGAGCATTTAAATAAAATATTTTTTTTCTTCAGTCTTCAGTCAATATGCCTCTTACAGTGATGCTTCAACCCTGCATCCATTCCAGGACGTTATTGAGAACGCCATGCTTACTAATATTTCGTTTTCTCTGAACTTTTGTGTAAATTATCCGTTATGATTCCACTCTGTTCATAAGTTAATTAGCAAACACCTAAATAAAAAAAACATCCAACTGTCAATAACTTCAGTTAGGCGGCCGGAGGTCTAGTATATTTTCGAGGGAAGCGAAAGATAGGATTTAAGAAGCGTTGAAACTTGTAACAACTTTATTTCGGTTTTCGACATAAATGAAGATGTATTGTGAATGGGGGCCCCATTACTAGAATTAAGTCAAAATAACTCTTGAAGGATTATTTCAAGCATTTTATAAATGGCTGCCACCCCAAGGACAGTTACAAAATCACTTAATGCTGTAAGATGTTAAATGCCATTTAGTTTTATATAGATTATTCTTTCAATGTCTAGCAATAAACAGATCTCTTATTACAAGCGTTCAATTGGATAATTTAATGAAAATGAATAATTTTATTTTAATAATGCCAAATATCAAACAGCAACAGTTTCCTCCAATGGGAGTGAAGAATGTGAAAATATAAATTATGCGGCGGAAAGCAATGCAATTGCAGCTAACTTCAATACTCTTGTTTGATTTCACATTTTTATAGTTCAGATAGCTTTCTTCAATCCAATTTTTTAAACTGTTTAAACTATGGGTTTATGTTTTGTTCCTGAATGTGATTATACTAATAAAAGTGGATGTAAAATGTAGGATGCTAAATTAAAAGAAAAGTGGGAGCTACTTATTATGTAGGTTATTTATATTTTACTTTATTATAGAGTAAAATGTTTTGAATATGAGCATGGCAGTACAAGTTATTAAAATTTATGAAACAATATCCTGGTGCCGATTTTCATACAAAAAATTGCATTAATTTTACTATTTACATTAATTCTATACATCATTTATTATAAACTGTGTATCTAGTTGATTTTATTTGTTCTATTTTCAGAAGAGGCGATAGAAAATCTAATAAGTTTTCATTGATATGCTCTTGCCACTTTAAAGATGGTGACAGAAATTATTTACTTACCACTTTTACCAACGATATTTAAAGGGAATGTTGGAAAAATGTTTACATATTCCCCTCCAGAAAGACGAACGCGCCTATACCTACCTCAACTTTATAGATTTTGTTTTCATACTTGCTTGAACTTTTCCACATATAGTACGCAGTTGATTTTCATACTGCATTTTTTTAACATATCCTGAAGCTACAGAATTTTCTCCTTTTCGTATGAAATAAGTGCAAATATCTTGAAATCTATTGAAATTACGTTATCAAACCGATTACTTATTTAGTAAAGTTATCATTTGAACACGAAGTATTTCCCCATATACTAAAAATAGCTGAAGTAGTTTTACTATTTAAAAAAGGAGATTCTCATCTCTTTGAAAATTACAAGCCGGTGTCTATACTATCTACAGTATCTAAAATTTTAGAAAAAGCTTTAATAGTAATAGTAATAGTAATTTATAGGTGCATTTGATACATTAAAGATCATTTCACAAGTCAAAAGAGAGTAATCATATACATCATCAAAAGACGTTACATTACATATGCACATTAATTATTACTAAAATTAAATTACTTATTACTAAAATTAAAATTTGCATAAAAATTATTTGACCTTAAGTATAATAATATATTTAGTATAGTAATATAATAAATAAATTAAAATCCATAAAACAATAAGACACAAACAATAAGACAATAAGGCTTTATGTAATAACATCGTTTGTTTTTTATCAAGATTTAATATATTAAATAAGGCTCAACATGGTTTTAGGGGAAACAGATCTACAAATTCAGCAGTTTTTGAATTCCTAAATCACATTTTCGAAAATCTAGATATCAATAACAAGATCTATTAAAACATAATATCTTTAGTCGCAAACTCCTCTATAAAATCCTTATTTTACTATAAGGAACACAACCAGATGTTACCTCCTTTCCCTTATTATTTATTTTTGAGAAAGAATTGAGGCAACATATGCGGACGACTAGCTGATTTAAGTCGGAGCAGAGAGCCGTGGATCCAGAGTATTCGTAAGAGTGGAGAAACTTACCCCTTTTTAAATGTATGGCATAAATGACAGATTTCTGTTTATTTCGAGAAAAGGAGACAAAGAAAAATTTATGTTAAATTGGGCACCATCTATAGTGAAAATAAGTAGAATTGTCTCTTTTTCTCGAATAACCAGTCTACTATAGATCAGACTGAAATTGTTGGTAAGAGAAATAAAAAGATTGTTTAAAATGAATGTTAAAATATATTACATGAATAATAGACAAATCAGTTTGTAAAGACTAATTGAAATTTAAAAAAATATATATATATATATATAACAAATTTATACCAGGATCCTAGATTGACTATTGTTGAGGTGACTGATTCTGGAACAGCAATCCAGGCTCACAATTGTCTCTTGTTGCAAGAATGGATTCTAAAGTTTCCTTGGCAATTTATGTCTCTTAATGAAGTATACAAGTATCTAAGTATATAAATATCTAAGAATTTAAATATCTAAAATTTAAGCTGATTTCATAAACTATAAATTGCCATAAAATGAAAAAGGAAGGAAACAATATTTTAAAGCTATGTGGTACATATAGTATTTTAACTACCTATTAAATTAAAAAGAATTGACCTTGAATTTAAATTTATTTTAAAAATAATTGAAATTACTTCAAAAACAAAAATTGAAGATTACTTTTAATTTTAAATTAGTAATAAATGAAATTTACCTGGGTGTTAAACACTTGTTAACGGGATATAAAAATGTAATATCAATTACTGAAGTCCACAGTTGAAATTTATATACGTTCGAATCAATACAAAGGCTGCAAGCAAATGATTTCCTGGTGAGTTTTACTGATAAGGTAAACTTTTTTTGTCCTACTTACTGGAAAATAATGCTACCAAATAAACTTGAGAAATCTAATTCCCTAATTAAATTGAAAGCCATAAAATATAAAAATAGTACAGGTATGGCCATCTGCCAATGGTTGAGTTAAGCGCAACAACCTGCCTTGTAGATTCCCGTACTCACAATTAAAATGGCATATGATCGATAAAAGGAATCTACAATGAAAGTTTTTATTACTTCCATACCACAGCTGATTTGCCTTTGCCTCAGTTTGTAATTTCTATTTTGTACATAACCAACAACATGAACAGCTGTAAATAAATAGTAAAACATATTGTGAGAACTCAGTAAATATATTACATCTTATAGGATATACTATATATAGTTAGTAATGAGAAAAGGTAAGGAAAATAACCATATGTACTTACATAGTAAACAAAAATATAAAAATTGAAATATAGGTATCTGACGTAAATAAATGTTTTGTAGACAATTGTTAATTGTTTCCTGGGATGCTGTATAGAACGGATAATAGTGTAGAACATGACTGAGTCCCTAAGATATTAAAATATGTACATAAAACAGTGTGAAATGGTTTAGCAGTTATACAAATAAAATTCTGTTAGTTGAAAACAGTTTCACTTACAAAAACTGAATCAAAATGATACACAGATTGTGCCAAACATAAACAAAATACTAGTTTTTATATAAAACTGTTAAATGGACATAGGCCATGTAACACAGACTGCAACCAACAGCTACTCTCCGCGTTATGTGTCCCACTGAGCGCTGAATTACAAGTTACAAGCCTGGCGCGTTAAGTGTAATAATTGCATATTACCATCAAAACGTTAATGCTTCGATTGCAACAAGCACCAGCCGAAATACTGATCCTACTTAAAGGAGCTCTCGTGCCAGTCGTCACACACCACTTGCAGACTGCAGTTTCGAGCTGTTGGCTCTCGTCAGTGCAAGGTAGGCATGTGACGACCGACACGAGGATCACTTGACCATTTAGTACATTTCGGTATCTTTGGGATAGCGACATGTAAAATAATCAGCAGGCGCCTTCTAGCAGTCCAGCGATTGCAACAGACACTGGAGGTAAATTACTTACTAGTTCTTAAATATTTTCTGTGAAGTAAGAAATAAAATGAAATTCTAAGCTATGTTTTAACCATCTTGATTATTGCCTTTATGAACTAGGGCATTAAGAGTCAAGTTCCAGTATTTTCACGCCACTAGCGTTATGATAGTATGTTGGGTTGCCTAATACGTGACGTCCATTGCCCTGACATAGCCCTTCAGACCCTATAAGATGGATTGTTCTCAGTACCACCAATCATCACTTTTGAAATAAAGTGAGTCTCTTTAACATACACCCTGTATCATGACACAGTGTATAATATTTATGTACATACAGTATCAGACCTCTCGAACCTTCTGATAATCCCGTTATTATGTACATATTCACTTACAAATCGTCAATAGAAATACCGAGAGATAAACGTTTAGTGGAGTAGGCCTTGAAATTCAAGAGTGATTTTTATTATATCAAAAGTAAATTAAGGTTATTTAGATTTATCTAGACCTACCCTAATTACTACGAGTATTAATCAAAACACACACACAGTACAAAGGTCTTTATACATATGTAGCGAAAAAAATATAAATGCGTGTCATTTTATGACACGTGATCCACCAGCATACACAAACTAAATATTAAATTTCGTAATTATGTGATTCAGGTCTACTTAAAATGATCATTTTATGTGTTGTTGAATGATAAGAATGTTCTAGTACGCATACACTTTTCTTGTTGACTGAATTGATTGCTAATTAAAATTGGTCTCTGTTAGAACCACGATGATTTTAAATGTTTGCTAATTTGAAAATTTTAAAGAATTAAAAGAAGCTGGGTTAAGATATATGAAAATAGAATAATATTTTTATGAAACTCGTAATTATTGTAATTAAAGAAAGAACAGTATTTTACTATTTTAATGATGCTAATATATTTACAGAAAGATAATATACAAATACATATACATATGAATGAATCCAATAACATATTTTACTATTCTACTAATTCTTTGAGCCTTAATTGTTGATATACCTACTGAATATTCACAGAAATACATAAAATACTTGTTCGTGAAGATGTGAGATGTACAAATATAAGTAAAACGGGTATAGAATAGTAGTGGTGACATAATGGAATGAACTAATTCCAGATATATTGTTTTAATTATTATTAATACTAGTTAATCTAATAAAGTAATAACAAATAAGCACTAGGGTAGTAGTGAATAAAATTTCTCTGAAGCGAAAAATTGTAATTAAAAGGAAAGGACTTTGAGTTACGAATTTATCTCTAGTTAATACCAGTTGCTACAAAAACATTTTTTTTTCTCTATTACAGTATTTTTTGTTGAGAGCAGGCATTTTTAAATGTTTTTATATTGTTGACATGTTTTAGGTTAACGGCATAAGATCATATAATTTAGGTTCCAGGTAAGTATGATTTTTCTGTTCTATTGTTTTCTTAGTTATAGGATTTTTTATGATTTTCAGTTTGTGTCTGGTATGATACATGTGCTGGTTATATTCAATATTATGTTCATTTTCTTTTTTTAGGTGAGTCACTAGTGTAACGCAAATAATAGGTATACTTATTATTGAAAATGATTTTTAGGATTCATTTCTGTACAACTTCGAGATTATTTTTAATATGCGTCTACGACACATCCCTAAGCTAATATTCCATAGGATAGTTACGATTTTACAAATGCGAAATAAAGGGTTTCTAATTCCTTTATGTCTAAATAGTTTTTGAGGTGTTTTGAATTTGATAGAACCTTATCTTATTAGTAATAATATTGTTTATTTGTAGATAGCATTGTAGGTGTCTGTCTAAGATTATGCCCAAACATATTATTGATTCCGCCTATGTTTTGCTAGTACGGGCACATATTTTGAGGGGCCCTAGATTAGGTAATTTATTTTTATATGATTTAAACGTTAGGTATTGGGATTTTTCATATTAATTAATAATACTAAGAATAATCCTAGGCAAATGTGGACTAACTTAAGATGGAGAGTGGTAAAAGATAACATTTTATACTTTAAACGAGGATAATTGAAACTGGTCAGTGTTAAAGCACAGGACCGTGTGCACTAAACTTGATATTTTGTCCTATATATTTAGCAATGGTATCGAGATTCGAATGGTAGTTCAAACTGTGCAGGCGAGTCCGAGATTGGCAATGTAATCAGCCTGAATGAGCCATCTACGACTGCACTGGTTTAAAGATAATAAAACGGACAGGCTCACTAACATAAAAAAACTCGTAAATCGTTTCAACGGTGGACTTGTGAGATGTGCTGTCTGTGCCAGTGCAGTGCGTAAATACCTGTTAAAATATCAAGCGTAGGAGTTTAGTTAGTTATTGTTCAGTTATAAATATTTACTATTATATAAAAGGTAAAATATTTTAATTATTTACCAATTTATCATGGCTTTCTGGAGACCATTTGAAACAGCGGATAATATAATAACTCCCGAAAATCTTACCATTTTCTTACGACAAGCATTTCTATTTACCTCCGCCCATGTACAATAAAGAGATGCCGACTGTTTTTGCCGGCTTTTAGTTTTTATGCGGTTTCAATTAAGTTCGTTTATACTTTACCAAGTTTTCCTGCGGTTTTGTAATTAATGGTGACGATATCGACAATTACTTCGTGGATTTCATCCTAACGGAAATACGATTTTTTAATTGAAATCATAATTACCTATGAAGTTAACGTAAGATACAAATTGAATCTTTAAACAGCCAAGTATTACTTTTCTTTCCAAAGTAACATGGTTTTAAAAAATGAAAAGTGTACGTACGCGCCTTCACCACTATTCATCAGTTCATCAACAATTTTCTCACCATCAATGATTAATACCCCGATGATTACACCCTTCTAATTCATTAACGCAAAAACCTAATCCATAAAATAAATCCACTTTTACCATAACTCAGGCGAAAAGGGCAGAGAGTGCGTTACAATTCTGCAACTCTTGATTTATTGTCTCCGGTATTCAATTTACGGCCCAATTTGTGTCGAGTGGATTTAGCGATCTGATAGCTCGGCTGTTAAACTCGAATTCCGTGGTCTTCGTTTTCCGGTATGCGCCGATTTTAGTAGCATTAGAACAGTTTTTCTGTTGTTGTGCATTTACAATATGTTTTTATTTTTTACGGCTCGTCCAGTAATAGACCTAGAATTTTTCAATGGACGTCCGAGAGCCTCCTTAAACTTTTATGGTGCGTAGTCCTAAAGAGACAACCCAACGCTGATTCCGCCCAACTAGCAATTTGATGTTTTGTAGAAGTTGAAAGAATATTTATGGAACATTTTTTATAAAACAAGATTGTTGATATAAACATTTCTAAAACGTTTATACAACGCTTATAAACGCGAAATGGGCACAGTTTATAAAACAATGTAGTTCTTTAATTTATTTTATTATGTCTCTCACAGGTGTTATAAAATAATTGCGTAAACGTTTATAGCAAACAGTTATAAAACTTAAACCTGTTTCTGTAATATATCAATTATAACATTTTATAAGCGTTGTGTTATTATCTTCATTGCTACTTTTTTGTTATGTGCAGCAACAACAACAGAGGTTATTTATTTTTTAAATGTTTTGCAGACAATAATAGTTCTCAAAATAGTTTTAAAATATTACAAAGTTAGCTGGATTCTATGTGACTATATATAGCAGCGTAACTAACAACATATTTAGTGGAACATGAGATAAAAGTTAACTGATTAAGACTTCGTTTCGCCAACAGCAAAGCGATTTTGGACTACGAAGGAAATTTTTTTGTGAAATATGTGGTATATATACAATGAAATTTTTGAGCGATCTAAAAATAACGAATATTTATCAAAATTTAAAAAAGTAAAGTGAAAATAAATTTTTTGTATTTTATCTTTTTGTGATGTTGCACCAATTGTGTTTCGCAGATAACATATTTGACAATAATAGACTATTACTAAAATGCTTATATCACAATAATTTTTATTTTTTAACTATTTTTGATTTTAAAGTCCAAAATGGTCACTATACAAATAGTTCAAACATAATAACATTATGGCGTCCATCTTATAAAGCATATTTATAATTATAAAAACACTTATAGAACAAATATATTTTCCGAAGAACTGTTATATATCAATAAACCGACAGTCTCCGAGGCAGTGCTTATGGAAGTTTAAAAAAATATATTTGCTCCGAAAGAGCATCTTATAAAACATATATACAGCAACATGTTTAAGGGGTCATTATTGTACATCAATTTTATTCCGTGAGCTAAAACATCTTATAATAATTGATGTATAAACGTTTATAAAACAGCGAAAAACAAATTCTACAAAATGTTTTATAATTTAGCTGTAAGAACATTCTTAGCACTTATTTATATGATAATTTAGTTGTGTAGACTAAATAATCACCTTGGCGGTATTGATAAAACAAAATAGCTTTTGCAGAACAGTAATGCAATAGTAATAAAATAAAATTATCCTATTATTTTAAACGTATAGAACATCTTTGTTAGTTGCGCGGGTCCTGGTGGTGAGGGTGTTTTAATATGAAGGATATTTTTTAGAAACGAATACTTTAGATGTCTAAAAATCACTTTTACAAGATGCCAAAATATTTAAACACTACACTCGAATACACTACTGCCCTGTCTGGATCTAACAAATTTTGTGACGGATCGTGACACTCGAAAGTTTCGATGTTTCAAAGTTGAACAAAATTATGCCTATCTCATCAATAAATTGGCTCTAAATTAACAAAATTAAGATACCGGGTGACCCAGAAAGACCTACCCCTCTTTTTTTGTACAGTTTAAAAAATTAAATTTTGAAGTTAGGGAAATCAAATATAGGTATCAATAGCCACATTTTGACCATTCCGTGGAAAAAAAAATCACTTCCGGTATGGCCGGATATTGTCACAACTTTCTTATTTTAAATAGTGCTCTGTACATTTAAGTCACCTTTCTCATAAAGCTGCAATTTCGCTTTCGCTTGGCTTTAGATATGTTTTTCCCATTTTTCCACTTCATGGAAATTCAACATCTGTCAAAACGTTATTATTGAGTGAAATAGAGGCGTATTTATTATTTGTAAAGTTATTGTTAGGTGGTTTATTCAAAAAAAGATACGATTTACGATACAATATACACAAAATGAAAAGGTAGATTTAATTTTAACTTACGGCAAATGTCAGAAAAATTCCCATGCGTCCGCACGTTTATAATATGAAAGATATACCGATCGTCGTCGGCCATACCGGCAGTGTTTTAAAATTCTAGAAGAGTCATTCCGAAATGCAGAAAATATTGAGGTGGCAGAGGACAGATTTATAGTAAGTGAAGAAATTGAGATATATGTATTGACTTACACACATGTGTACCCAAATGTTTCTACAAGAGAGCTGGCAAAAGAGGTTATGAGACAGTAAGACGTATATTAAAAAAACATGGTTTTAAATGCTACAAATACCGATTGCATCAAGAATTATATTATATGAAAATCATTAAATAATACATTATTGGTCTAAAGAAAATTTACACGAAATGTTTGGAGGTAACCATCAGGATTTATTTGGAGTGAATATGTGGGCTGGAATATTCGATACAAAAATTATTGGTGCCATACTATTTCAAGGATCACTAACCGGCGCGCGTTACTTAAGCTTTTTGCAAAATGAACTAGAAAACGAACTGGATGAACTTTCCTTGGAGGATTTCAGGAATATGTACTTCCAACAAGATGGAGTACCGCCGCATAATGCTGATTTTGTGGGAAATTACTAAGGTACAAACGAGGCTACAAAGTTTGACAACCGGGTAATATCTACTAATGGAACTCTTAGGTGGCCTGCTAGGACACCAGACCTAACTCCACTTGATTTTTTCTTTGGGGTTATCTGAAGGACAAAATATACTCAACGCCGTCTGCAACATTACAAGAACTCCAAAATAAAATTGTAAATGCCTTTGAATTCATAACTCCAGTCATGTTACAAAGTGTTATGGGAGAAACTGTCCGAAAAGTGAACAAGAGTTCTGAAATAGGTGGGCGTCATTTTGAGTATTGTATTGTTCTAATTATAATATTTATAAATTTAGTTAGTTGTCCAGATAGGTAAGTAGTTACTCTATGCGGGTTCTGGCGCACTGAGTAGAGGAACACTGCCGGTTCTTAATGACGTCATGAACTGGATGGCATGTGTCCATCAGGAGTCATTGTGAGTTAAAACCTGTTTTTATCTGTTTAAAACCTGTTCAGACCTGTTTAAAACCTGTACAGACCTGTTTGAGACCTGTTTATTTTTTGTACAGAACTGTTTGTAGTTGTTCGAGACCTGTTTAAAACCTGTTCAGAGCTGTTTAAAACTTTTTCATTTAGAAGTAAGAAGAGTTTTGGAGAAAATAAATTTTGAATTCTATAAATCCTACTCCCCCACAGCCTTTCTCCCTATTCTAGAAGCAACTAGTTATACCATCGTAAACGGATACTGAGGGAGTATTCAAGCGTTACATATAATCAAAATTGTTAGGGCCGTTTTAGAAAAAAAAAATAATTCTTTAAACCTTACCCGCACAGATCCCTCCCCGTGTTTTCTGGGAGGAACTTATGAAAGTATCTATGCTAGATACTTAAATTTAGATGAAATGTAATCAAAATTAGTTCAGCCGATACAGAGAAAAGAAATATTAAATTCAAATTCTTTAAAACCTACCCTCTCGCAACCTCCCTCCCTGAATTTTTTAGGACCATGGTCATACCATTTAATACTGGTATTAAGGAAAATAGTTTGAGCCGTTATAAAGAAAAAATTATTATAATTCATTTTACCGATTTTTAGGGGCTAACTCCCTCGACATTTGATCTAGGACCGATTTTGCGATTTCATTTCGAGGTGTGGCCGTGATGAATATGCATGCCAATTTGAGCAAAGTTTATCAGTGGTTAGGGCTCTAGGTGCGACTGTTAAAGAACACGGTAAAACCCTCGGTATACTTTTCGACGTTGTAAGAAAATCCGACTTAGGAAATACTTCGTATAATATGCTTCACGTAAAAATATCGTGGAAGAGGTTTTTAATATTCTTAATCATATTTTCGCTCTACGGAGCGATTTTTATGAAAACATTTCCATAACTCCTCAAGGAGCGTCATTTTAGAAAGTGTAGTAAATGTCGCTGCACAGGGACATAATGTCGCCCCGACCACCTAAATTTAGAAACTATAACAAAATTTGACTTTGATTTCAGAATTAAAAACCCTTTTACGAATCCACGTTGTTAAGCATTGCAACTCATACGAGGTCTTAAATATGAGAACAAGTTAATCCAACTTCTATCTAAAGTATATCGTGAGTTTTAGCGAAAATAGCCCTTAGCGACATGGGACCCCCATCATTTCCTAGCAGTCGATTTTGACGGGGAAATGATGAGTTTTAACGGGGTTTGCCCTAAACCGGTTCCTCAGTGATTCGGTGTCAGAAAAGTATCTTTACCATGTACTCATATGTACATGGGACCGCCTTGCCTGAACGTATAAAATTCGAAGTAGTAGCGCTTCAAGCATTTTCAAGCTCTGAGGAGCGACCAAAATTGATATTGAAATACAAATACGTGAATAAGACAGGCAAGCAAAAGCCCACCAAATTTCAGAAACATTGATCTTTTCTTGAATCTTTTTGTGTAATCGTTAGCTCACAAAACTGCATTTTGGATGGTAGTTGGTACGTTATGAATCGTTCTGTTCCTCACCATGTGTTGCACACGGGCCAGACTAGTGTTCGTTGAACATATTTCTTAAAAGTTGTTGTAAAAACTTAAATTTTTTGAAGATTCAATATATATTTTTGAACTTTATATTGTCTTTTAATTGTGTTTTCTAACAAAATTCCCTTTCAGGCATAATTTTAAGAAAGTGTGGTACATCCAGTGTTAGGTTTATAGTGTTACGACGTCCAATAAATACCATCAGAGCAGCAGTTAAGCAAAAACGAACAGTAAGTATAAGTTTTCATATTATTCTCCGTCTGAAACAGTCATCTTGAACCCTAATTTTGTGAACGTTAACATTCACTTTTGAAATATATTAAAAGTCCTTCAGACTCCAAAAGATGAATCGTTCACACGACCACAGACGACAGACATAGACTACAGGCAGGCATTTTTTAAGAATCACTTTTTTTGGTTCAGAGGACTTGTTAATGTGTAAATCCACCAAAAACCCAAAGTAAATTTTTCGCACGAACACAATAATTTCCCTATATAGTTCGTATTTGGGAAAGTAAGGAGACCATCGTGATACAATGAAAATGAAGGGTGAGGAAGCGGTTTTTAATTAATCCGTGAAAGGCCGCTCGACACTGGAAGTAGACCATGCTAGTTCTGTGCGGTATCAGGCAGCAACTCGATATTGTTCCGTGCAGACCACTTTATGAAAATGAATATGGCTTTTGCGCAGAGAACTCTAACAGTTATAATAACCTGCCGACTGAATGAGAGACAGGTATATATAGGAATACTAGATTCGCAACTGGGAGATACACGAAAAACTTTTAAACCTTAATAAGTGTAAAGTGAAAAGCAAAAGCCACTATATAATATTAATACGCTGGTAAGTGATGTGTGTGTGTGTGGTGCATTTAAATAATTTTGTTATTTCGTTAGTATTTAAATCCCTTAATACATTGCTTGAAACTGAAAATATTTTTAAGTCCGGTCCTGTGTATTGCTACCGTATAACGCCAGTAGTATAATAATCACAAGCGGCCTGCACCCTGTATGCTTTCTTGCGAGCTTTTTTAAATGATAACGCCGAATTAGAATTACATGTGGGAAAAACTATACCTAGGGAAATCTAAGCGTCCTCATAAATGAAAATCTGTTTCATCTGCAAGAATAACCATTTATAACTAGTTTAAATAGGCCGAGGCAGCATTGTCTTTAAGCGTCTCAATTTCAAAGAAACGATAAATTTCGATCTACGTAATGTTGGCCAATTCTTAAATTAAACTTGGAGAATATACGAACCCTTCCAAGATTAACAAGAGTCAAGTGGTGCTTCACACGATGTGTTAACCCTTAGTGGGTGTGAAAGCTATTAGCAGCCTCCGCCCTTCCATTCAGGATAGCGCGGCGATTAACGTAAAAATTGGGCACATTATTTTACCAGGATATTTTGTGGGATATTTTCTGTAATGTGTTGTGTGCTATTTATACACTTTGACGTGGTTGAGAAAGCGAATTTTATATTAGTAGGAGAACTCGCCAAAGAGGTCAAATAGTGCCTAAATTATCCTCATTCTTATTTTACACTCTTTTTAAAAACGAGATAAACAGAATTCAAATTTCATCATGTAAACTAACATACTGAAGACACGAACCTATTATATTTTATCCTAGGTAAAATTAAGTTTCCAAAATTTTCTCCTCCTTCATTATTCAACGCGAATGTACCTCTCATTCGTATCAAATTAGCCATAAATTGTTTTATATTCTACAAAGGAAAAAGTTGCAAAAATGCACCAGTTGTATTCATCATATTAGACCGCTACAATTTCATTCAAACCTACTGTACAATTCCCGAATTAATATGTGAATAGTATATTAAATCTTGGAAGGAATTAAGATTATAAATTATGTACGATGGTCGGTTTTAGTAAAACTGATGTCTGCAAAATAGTTCTAATTTATTATTACCGAGTGTGAAGGATCAATTACAGGAGGAATTAAAAAGCACATTCATTTTGTGGTATATATTGGTACAAACTATTTAATTTTTGGTACTCCACGGTCTAACAGTGCGCTATTAATTGCTATTGTTATAATCATTTTCAAGAAGCAACGTGTAGATCTCTTTTACTCCTCGAGGGACAGAAGCCACTTTCTACACTTAAGTCCTCGAAAATTACAATTAAAATAGCACTCGCCGATCACAGAATATTAAAACATTGTTTTTGAGATGGGAAATGTTTAAAGGTAATTTTTTCCATTGTGGTACAGATTCTTATTAAGGGTGAACAGAAAAATTTCTACATGGCTCACTAATTTCCTCTTTATTAAATAACTATAAACATTTAAGTATTACACACAAACATGAATAGAGTACATTCCCTGATGTACTAAATACCTAGGCATTTATTACTCAAACTACACTTATATTAAATTATACCACAGCAGAAGTTACCAAAAAACAGTTTCTTGAAAGCAGTATTGTAAAATTCAACTTATCAGCTGTTTAGGTAAAGAGCTACATACAAACATCTAAATAAATTCGATTCCATTGATTTTAGAGTTCCAGTTAAATTTAAAAAAACTGGTTTTTATAATAACTTCGGCGCCCTCTAACGCTCGAAATATTAACTTCTCAGCATCGCGGCAATTATTTCAGAAAACATGTGGAATTTTATTTACAACATTTTTTGTTCAATAACTTTTTCGGTGGGACCAATAGAACACGAGATAAAACGATGCAAAAAAAATTCAAGATGGCGCAAAAGGGGGAAGGTTACCTTTTTGGTTTTAGACCTTCTAAGTGGTTCTGATAACGTGGAGCACGACAAATTCGAGTGTGCAATTTTTTCCAGGCCAAAATACTATTTGACTGTACTATTCTACATGTTTTAATGTAATTGTGTTTTGGTATTATAGTTTCACGAAAAGGTTACGCAGTAGTGTCCTCAAAGAACAAAACGAGATCATGGAGGCGACGTTTTCTGCGAGAGATCCGAAATTATCGCGAAGAAGATAAAAAATTGTACTTCTTAAATGATACTTGAGTGAACGCCGGCCATACTGTAATTAAAGTATGGAAGTACACTACAATCTTGAATTTGAGACAGGCTTTCATTCATTGGTTATCGACAGGGTTTCGCTGTTTCGTTGAGGATGGTTTGCTCTGTGTCAAATCGAAGAAAACACGAAACTACCATGAAGAAATGAATGTTGAAGTTTTCGAAAACTGATTTGCTCAAATTATGAAGCGCTTGGCCGAACATTCTATGGTTGTGATGGACAACGCTTCCTAACACAGTAGAAGGACGGAGAAGATTCCAAATTCTGGCACGAAAAAAGCAAACATACAAGCTTGGTTGAGAAGTAAGTCGATTATTTACGAAGCAGATATGGTGAGAGCCGAACTCCTGAATCTTGTCAGATAGTCTCGCATTGTCCCAAAATGGCAAAATAACAAGATCACACAGTTTTGCGATTGTCTCCATATCATTGTGAATTCAATCCTATTGAATTAATATGAACCCAAATAAAAGGAGAAGTCACCAGGAACAATACCACGTTTAAAATGAAAGATATTTTAGCAAACCATTGGAAATCTGTGTGTCGAAAATTGGAAAGAGGTCATTCGACATGAGCAAAATGAAGGGAAAAAATGTGGCAGGTTATAATGGACATTGTAGTAGATCCACTGATAATTCATATGGAAAGTGACTCTTCTTCTTCGTCTGAATCAAACCCTGTATAACATGGTATAATTAGTATAACTATAACCATATATATTTGTTTTTTGTTATAAATAATAAAGCATTTTAGATTTTTCTATACGTATTTAGAACTATACATTTCATCACCTTATTTCCTTTTTCCGCTTTTGTTAATTTGTCCCGTGTAAAACTGGTCATTGCATGCATGGTCAAAGCAAACATAAATTAATCGGAAGTGGTTTAATTATTTCTATTCGGTATATAGACTATACACAATACCGGACGACGCAACGTCTATTTTTTGTCGTAAAATCAGTCTACTAAAATGGTGGTTTAGAATCTCCGAAATTTTTTACTAGTATCTATTAATCTAACTGTTAAATTAACCCACCATTAATCCATTCAACAGGTTTATTGAACATGTGTTTGGTTTTTCTGATTTTTTTGTGTCAATGTATATATTTCGACAACTTTTTTCAAGGTGATTCAATACATCAATTAATTTGCTCGTGGCTTTTTTTAAGTGTTTTTAAGTAATTTATACAAGTACGCCATAATTTAAATGTATGCCGAACACAGTAACGAAGAATAATTTTAATAGATTTACTGAGAACTACACTTTTTTCAAGTAATTAATGAAAGAATCCAATCAGTCCATCAATATAAAAAGGTAAAGTTGCTTAAAAGTTTTAAAAACCATACTAGCCTGGGTCCTTTGAGTTTTTGTTAATGGACTGGCTAACCTTCGGTACCTGAAAAACTCAGCAGACCTCTTAATTTATTGATTAAATTTAAATTGACAATTTCTTCCGTATAATAGCAATTACCCACTGGAAATTATAATTAGATACTTAGTATAATTAATTGTAACTATTATGAATCCATACAGGTTGGTTCAGTTCAAACTCCCCGGGCCGAAGAGTCACCCTGTATATTATAAAATATGTAATAGTATGTATAGTAACTTCCAGACTTACGGTGCAGATAAAAAGACAATAAAAGCTTTACCAGCTCATTATTAACCCCGGTGAACCATTCGGTATGGTGTCAACAAACAGCCCGACAAACCCGTAAAGGATTCAATTTGCGGGCAGGATAGTACAGAGATTAACGGTATTTTAATGAGGTTGTAAAGTTTTTATTGCGTTTCTTATCTGCACGGTAAAATTGCAAACCACTATAACCTAAGCGACAGAAAATAGAATATACTCAGTGTTAATTTTTAATAAATGATTTATTAATGTGTTTTCGATCGCCTTCCAGATGACTTGAGTCTAAGAGATCCAGATTTGTTTGAGTAAAGGAGATGGGGCCCTACACTTTACAGTGGTATCCGAACCACTTCTTGGGGATAATTTATATTTGAAAATTACGTCGCATTAGGTGAGGTTCGAACCCACTTCGCTAGGTATGATCAGAGACAAAGCTAGACGCTCTAACCCACTGAGCTAACCATCCTCCCATCATTTTTGACATACACTAAGTACATCAAAGATCAAAATTAATTCCTTATAATTAGAAGTTAATTATTAAATTTTGTAAAAACTAAAAAAAAAACATTTTTATTGTACAATTACTTATAATAAATTTCATACTTAAGGATTTAAGTAGTTGGGGTTTTTAAGTCGCTGGTAATGAGTTCGATACCACAATTTTAAAATAAAAAATGGTGGGTCAACCGAAATATTAAAATCATCTTAAAGTCCTTTAAAAAAATGTCAAAATATTTGCAAAAATAGTAAACTTGTGTGTGTTGATGTATGTATTTTTCACATACATCTTATTATCTTAATATTGTTTCTATCATTTGATATTTTAATAAAAATTGTAAAAATCAATCTGTCTCTTAGATCAACTTTATCTGACCTTAAATTTATTCCCATCGATAAAAATAGCGTGATATTTTATGGATAACGTGATCTTAAAATGTAATTGCAGCGGTTTTCGACAAAAAAAAATTACATAAAAATATGGAACATCATTGAGATTATGATAATTTTATCATTGATTACACTTTATTCTAGATCACAGATAATCAAAATTTTATTACTAAATTTTTATCGAATTTTTCTTTGGCTTTGTTAAAAGTTATTGGCATAGCTTTTATATGTAATGTATGTAGAGGAGAGGGCGCTATAGTTATCTCTAAAATCATGAGATCAATTAAGGAAAATATATGTAGCAGAAAATGAGCTTAAATATTTCCTGTAATTTGTGTTTTTTTTTTAAATTTCTATTGGACAACGGAAATAGAATCTCAAGAACGTAACATTAGGTTAAAAGTTAAAAATTGTTTAAAAACACATAAATGCAGGAAGAGGAGGACCCCATAGTCGGCCTGCCAGAAACCCTGATTTGACCAATATAGACTTTTTTGTGGGGCTATTTTAAGGAGCAAAGTGTACAAAGCTCATATAACTACAAAAGAAAATAAAGGAAGATTTTCAGGAAATTGCTCTAGAAATTTTAAGAAATGTCGGTAAATCATCATTCGAAAGTCGTCTACAGAAAAGCATACACGTACTGGGAGGCCACTTTGAACAGTTCCTATAAACACTATGTATGATTTATTTTATGAAATTAGGTTCAAAATAACTTCGAATTTTTAAAATAGTGCCAACTTTTGTGTTTACCTAATACCGTATTTTCTGTTCTTATTATTTATGTCAACTTTTTTGTAATATTAAACGATTATTTATAAATTTTTAAGATAGACTAAAATGTGACTTAATTAAACTGTGAAAAAATACTACTGAGGCAACCAAGACGCACCCAAAAATTTTTTTTTACTACTTTCAATTATTCTCGCCTTATGACAAAATCATGGCTACTAGATCAGTTCTAAATGAAAAGTATTATAATTTAACGGTTTTTAATAAAAAAGTAAAAATATCTCTGGAAATATCGATTTTAAGTATAGGATATTTTTCACAAAAATCGTACTGAATTAACGTGACAATTCAAAAATACAATAATATACAGGGTGTTCCATTTGAAAAAAATTGAGAAAATTCACTTTGAAGTGTCCTGAATTAGCTGTATGTATTAAATCTCGCTTCTCGGGAGTTTGAAATTGTAAACGCTTAAATACCTCATAAGTCGGTTATTTTTTTATGATAGAGAAAAATAGATATGTCAATTTAAAGGACTTTTTGTCAAAAACAATCGTTTTTTAAGTTATTGTATTTTCAATGTATTAGTATTTCCGAGGGATTATCTTCTGTATAACTGAATTTCGTGCAAAGAATCAAGTGATTTTTTTAATAGTCATATATGTAGCTTAAAAAGAGGAGCTTCCTTTGTTAGAAGAGTTTATATAAAAAATTCATCGTCATTTTGATTATTTTTAAACTTTAATTAGGTGGTCTTAGAAGATTAAGCTGTAACTTATTTTAAGGCTGCAGATTAAAAACTGCTCGATCACAAAGGGAAAACGCGCATGGAAACAAAAAAATTTAAAAAATCGTCGACCTCATTCTTCACTATTCTGATACACCTACGTTGATAATGAAAATTACGACTTACAGATAATAAAAATAATTATTTTTAACCAATAACGGTGTCCCGTAACATCTGTAAATTGTTGTAAAATTCCATAAAATAATACTCTTGACAGGCGATTAAAGTTATCAGAAAGCAAACACGTATATATTCATATCAACGTTCAAGATTAAAGATAGTATATTTTTACACAACATGTCCAATCGATATTAATCAAATAATTCAAAGAGTGTATATGCCTGACCTAAGCTAACAATGCAATGACAAAAGCCGTGAAGGCTCGCACTATTATTTTATTATTTCAAGCCCTACCTATAAAAAAAATAATAATTTGAGTTATCATAAAAAAAATCCGCACGTAAAAAGTGGAAAGATATACAGGATGTCCCGTCATAACGTGCAAAAAATTTAACTGTAGATTTAGGCAGATGTAATTAAATTTTTTCTCAAAAATGGTCGATTTTACGAAATTATTTCAAGGAAAAAAGTTTCTAAATGAATCATAATGTTTAGTTGTTATGTTAGCTAATGATGAATAATGACTAATAATGAAGAAAAAGTTCAATATTTTTTTTTTTTACTTATTCGGCTATTTTTGAAAATTACGAAAGGTTATTTGGTACCAAGATAAACAGAGCAATAGTCTAGGTTTTTATGGATTTAGTTTTTCAATTTCGGTGTTTATAACATATACAAAATTTTAAAAAATGGAAAAAAACAGAAAAATAATTCCATAGAAACCTGCATTATTGTTTTGTTAGTGTTGGTACCAAATAACTCTTTTTAATTTTCGTAAACAACAGCAGCAGAATCCGCTCCTAAAATTCCATTTTTCGAGCAACTAATTTTTTGCAGAAGTATATGGTAATAAAACTCATGAACAGACCTCTAATTCGTTTCACTGGAAAGAGAAATAAATCTATGGATACTTCGATTATTGTTTTGTTTCACGTCGTACCAAATAATTATCTTTTCATAATTTTCATAAGCGGCCGAGTGAGAAAGGATATGCTAAGGTTTCGACTACGTCTGGGCTATTGGTCATTGCTTTAAGTGGAGTTGAAGATGCAAACTTTGACCCAAGGCCAACAATGGTAGAATATTTAGAGATAAATAAAAACCCTACGCTGAGATTTATAGAACGAGCGACTTTATCAAGATATTCTTGGTACCATACCCCAAGGAAGGAGCCATATTCACTACATGTATATTAGGAATAAAAATTAACGATTTCAGAAATGTACCTTACTTCCCTATTATACGTATGTGTTAGGAAAATATCAAAGGTAGAGGAACATAAAAATGTATAAAGCGAAATATTATAGAGGCAGTCCTATAGAGGCATCTACCATGACAAACATCAGTACATTTTCTTTCCTATTATTTGGGTTTTCTACCACATGTATTATTATCCTCTTCAAAAACATATCACCGAATCTACAGAATAATGGAATTATTGGAAAAAAGCCTCTGCGCCCGTGACGTTTACGCCAAAGGAATAATAGGAAAGAATATTCGTAGAATGCCACAAATAACTCTCAGACAATATTCATATAACAGGTATGGGCCTAATATAAAGCAATGTTTCAAATTTTTAGAAAAATGTTATAAGAAATTAGCCAAATCAGAAAATAGCATAATCTTTTTATGTAAATGTCGGGAACACGACATAATTCCGAAGTTTTTACTGCTAAAAGTACCTTTCCAAAATGCGAAAACGAGAAAAATTTTGGACAAGGCAAGCAAGTCCATGGTTAGGGAAAGAATTCAATATCGTAGATATCAAAAAGAACGAACTATTGGTGACATTACTTACACAGAAAATGAACTGAACAGGAACGTTAGATAACAGGATTATCAATTTATAATCCGGAATATCAGGTTGAGTTATGAAAAATATTTTAATCTCAAAAAGGTACGCATTTACATAAATTTAGAAACTTAATAAGAGAAAAACAGATTAGGCAATTACAAAATATAAATAATAATCCTTTAATTGACAGGACTGTCATTAATATGTCAAAATGACTTTTGTCCATTTCAGACAGGCTTGTCTTATCAAAAGGTTTAACTTTTGCAATAAACCCGAAATCTGTTCCAAAATTTGATATAGTAGCGGCAATAGAAAAAACGGCTCAAAATTTACCAACAGATAATGGTAATGAATATCGCATACGGGCAAAAATTGCTTTAGAGAAGCAATACAAAATTAGAAATAATTTAACTGCAGTTAACAGAAAAGTTATCGATAAATTCTTTAAAACGCGATGAAAGTATAAAAATATTGCCAGCAGACAAAGGTAATGCTACAGTCAGTCAAAGATATATATAACACAAAAATCATAGCGAGCAAAATTTACAGAACTTTGTGTAAATACAAACATGAATTTAATGATTTTGAACGAAGGAAACTTACACCACGTCATAGTAAGCCTCCTCATTTTTATGGCTTACCAAAGACACATAAACAAAATATTCCTTTAAGACTAATTGTTAGTTCTATTAATTCACCATGTCATAATTTGGCAAAATTTTTACTTAAAATTATTGATCCATTATCTGCAAATACCGATTCATATATTAAAAATAGTAAACATTTTATAGAAGAAATTTATGAAAACGATATTCATGAATCACACCTGATGGTTAGTTTAGATGTAGTTAGTCTTTTTACCAATGTTCCGGTAGATGAAACCTGAAAAATAGTTAAAGACAGGTTACTAAATGATAATAATTTGGAAACTAGAACTGAATTAAGTGTAAATAGCATAATGGAACTCTTAACAATGTGTATAAAAACAACCTATTTTCAATTGGACAATGAGTTCTATCAGCAGGGTTTTAGTATGGCTATGGGGTCTGCATTATCACCAATTTTAAGCAACATATTTATGGAGAACTTTGAGAACACATATGTTCAAAATTGTATAAACAAACCGGTTGTCTGGTGGAGATATGTTGACGACATCTTTGCAATTTGGCCTCATGGTGTCGATTTACTAGATAGTTTTTTGGAAAATATAAATAGTAAGGAATCGTTTATTAAATTCACATTAGAAGCAGAAAGTAGGAATGAACTACCGTTTTTAGATGTTTTAATTAGGATAAATAATACAATTGAAACAAGCGTTTATAGAAAACCAACACATACTAATAGATATCTAAATTTTAACTCAAATCAGTCAATAAATGTTAAAAGGGGTGTTGTAAAATGTTTATACGATAAGGCCAAAATAATTTCATCTAATAATGAAATATTAAATAACGAAAAAAAATGTATCAAAGAGGTTCTAGTACAAAATCAATATCCTGAAGCCTTTATTGATAGAGTTTTCATAAATGTTGAAAATAGGGACAATCAGGTACGACAAAAACCTGAACGTCATTATACAGCAATAATTCCTTATGTATACGGACTATCGGATAAGCTACGCCGTATAGGTGACAAATTTGGTGTTAGGACGATATTTCAAACGTGGGAACACTTTAAGATCTATTTTAACAAAAACAAAACCGATAAACAGGGAGCAGAATTCAAAAAACTGTATTTACAATATCCCGTGCGAATGTGAGATGTGGGTGAGTCATCCAAACCTTTCAGTGTGAGGTTGGATGAGCACAAGAATTGCATTAGAAAGAATGAAATTCAGAAATCAAAGATTTGTGAACATGCTTGGGAAAATGGACATAGAATAAACTGGAACTCGGCAAAGATTTTAACAAAAGAAGCAGATACCAAAAAAAGAAAAATTAAAGAATCAGCAATAATCTTATTAAATGAAGATAAGTGCGTATCGAATTGTTCTGTAGATATTTGTACAACCTGGCTACCAATGTTAAAAGAAGAACTTAACAAACTCAACATTATCTAAAAGAAAATATCATCAGTTCTATGTTCTGTGTAAGTAGTAAGTATCTATGGAAATAACATAAACAGAATCTTAAAGCTGTGTATTTAACATACACAGCAAAATAAGAGTTCTTCCAAAAAAAGCTTTGAAAACGGAAAGAGTTTACTTTCTGAAACGTCAGCAAAATACATTATTTCTGTGTTTATTCCAATTTATATTATTTGCAAAACATAACCTCTGACTATTCCTTTGGCGTAAACATCACGGGCGCAGAGGCTTCTTTCCAATAATTCTATTATTTTGTAGATTCGGTGATTTGTTTTTGAAGATGATAATAATACATGTGGTAGAGAACCCAAATAATAGGAAAGAATATTCGTAGAATACCACAAATAACTTATTACACTACACATTATTAAAAATATTACCATACATGTTTTCAATCGTAAGAAAATAGAATAAATTGTTAAATGAAAAGTGGTTATTTCCTTTAATCGTGGCAAAATATTGTACACAATTCGCTAGATATAGCGTCTTATACACTTGTGTGATTTCAACATTACCATAAGCACAAGCGAAAGAGAAAACTCTTGGATAATTCAATTTATTTCAAAACAAATTCGGCTGAAAATATATACGTCAATAAGATACAGGATTAATAAAAAATGTTCATCACAACCATATCACAAATGTTCGCATCATTAAAATTAAACTTACCGGAACAGAAGCTCCAACAAATGAAATCCTGGACGCTATATATCCTAGCAAAAATAATCACACATACACTATTTTATTAAGTCACTCACGTAAAACACAGAAACTGAGTTAATTAAAAATGCATAATGAAGCAAAAAAATATGTTATTTTATATACCAGCTTGAACAGCACAAACACATCGTACGACAACAATAAAGCGACTTGACGTTGCAGCTGATCGCCTTTTGTTCATCGGAGAACGTTGGGAGTTGTAGGTACTAGGCCTACCATGATTTTATTTCTTTTCGCCCTGTAAATAAGTAGGTATGTTTTGTTACATTGAATGTTTTGGTAAGCACTTCTGTTGGATGATATCACTACTTATTATTCTTGCCGTTTTGCGTAGTTGCAATCAATGTTGTTGCTTTTAAACTTGGTACAAAATTTTTATAAATGCAACAGTTTGCTATTTAAATAGAAAAAGTAAAAATGCAATGGAAAATATAGAGGGTGGGCCATTAATAGTAGTTAAGGGGTAGATTCTTTGTTCCAAAATATGAGGATATAACAGAATATGCTTTATTAAAATGTTGCTGCGGAAAAAGATACAGGGTGTCAAAGTTCAAATTATTTTTTCGTTTTTTTTTGCAATAACTCAACAGCCTCTTGACTGATCTTCGCCAAATTTGTTAGAGGAACTTTTTTAATTCTAAGAAACAATAATTTATGTATTACATCACGTTAGATCATAGAGGACGCCACAGGACCTGTATCTGATGATGAATTATTTTCATATTTTTTTGACGAAACGTTGTGGCACTTCTGACCAGAAAATCTGATGAGGGCGTCATTTCCACGTATAAAAGGTACACTTGGTAGAACTTGATAACTCCAACCGTTTTCGAGGAAAGTGCCGTTAAATATTTCAATAATTTTTTGAAACACAAATTCAAATTTAATTAAACAAAGTGTATTTATTGAAAAAAGTATAACACGTAAGGGAAAACAAAATCGTAATAACAGCGTAAACTCTTTCTCACTTTCTTATGAACTAATGGATTATTTTCATGATATTGAGGTAAATTATATATTTATCTCAAAAAGGTCGTGGTTTTATAAACTACATTAAATTATATTGCAAGATTTTAAAAAAAGATATTCACGCTGCAAAAAAATTATATTTTAGCAATAAAATTCTACACTCCAATAATAAAATAAAAACTACTTGGGATATCATAAACGACCTTCAGGGAAAAAATTCTAACAGGCAAGAACATATTGTGCTGTCTGAGAATGATATAATAATAAAAGATCTATGTCAAGTAGCCACTAAATTTATTGACTTTTTTGTGGACATTGCCGAAACACTAACATCTGATTTACAAAGCATACACTCTGCCGAATACTATATTTAAAAAATAAACAAAAATACCCTGGACTCTGTACTTTATGCCGGTTACGGAAAATGAGGTTATTGAAATTGTTAAGCAATTAAAACCTAAAGAAATCATTTGGATGGGATGAAATTCCAATTACATTAATAAAAGAAAACATTTCAGTTTTAAAGAAACCCTTAACACATATCGTAAACTTGTCACTTTCCCAGGAGATATTTCCAGATAAATTCAAAATAGCAACCATTAAGCCGCTTTTTAAAATAGGCGACAAATATAATATTTCAAATTATAGACCTATTTCCCTTTTGCCTACAATTTCTAAAATATTAGAAGCAGTAGTAAAAAAACAGCTAGTAAACTATTTAGAAAAATTTAAAATCTTAACACCATTTCAGTTTGGATTCAGAAAAGATTGTAGCTGCATTTAAACTAATAAATTATATTAATAATATCCTAGAAAATAAATCTTCTGCGGTTTGTCTAAGGCTTTTGACTGTGTAGATCATAATATTTTACTAATGAAGCTCAATTACTACGAAATACGCGGTACACCACTTCTGTGGTTTACTTCATATTTAAAACATAGATCTGCATATGTCAGACTTTATGACGAATCTCAGGAAATAGGAAAAACTGTTATCACAGAAGCAAAAAATATCACATTTGGAGTTCCACAGGGGTCCATATTAGGTCCAGTATTATTTTTATTATACATAAATGATTTTGTTGATAATTTTTCTTCGTTACAATTTTCATTGTTCGCTGATGATACCAGTATCATAGTGAATGATGATAATTTGGACGATCTTAAAGTTAAAAGTGAAGAGGCAATGAATTGCATTGCAAACTGGTTTCATGCTAATAAACTGCTCTTAAATGTTGAAAAAACAATGAATATAACATTTGAAAAATCCCACACACCAGCCTTAGATATAAATATTCATACTGATCTAGGACAAATAATATCAGTAACTGATGCTAAATTTTTAGGAATATATATTGATAAATCGTTAAATTGGTCGACGCATATTTCTGATTTAAATAAAAGACTTGGACGTGCAATTTATGCAATAAAGAACGTCAAAGAAAATATCAGCATTGCAGCGGCACTATCTGTGTATTTTGCATATTTTCAAAGCATACTGCAATATGGTGTAGAATTTTGGGGAAACGCAACTTGTCTTCAAAAAATTTTAGTGACACAGAAACGTGCTGTGCGAGCAATTTGTGGTATTCATCCGAGAGAATCCTGTAGAACGGCGTTTAAAAACTTACATATACCAACTGTAGTTAATCTTTATATATATAAATTATCTATAATAATTTACAGAAAACGAAACACAATATCGACATCCGCTGATATCCATGATTACAATACCAGATCTAATACAAAACTAATTGAACCAAACTATAGATATGTCACAAATAGGAAAGGTCCTTTATACTCCGGAGTAAAAATTTATAATCACCTACCAAATTCTACTACTTGCATAAACAGCGAAAACTTATTCAAAATTAGGCTAAAGAAAGTTTTAAATAATTATGTGTTCTATAACTTAGAAGAATACTTCACTACAAAATTTAATCCATAAAAGGTTTTCAAAGGGTTTACTTCTAAAGCATTGTATTACTGTATATTTATAATGTCTGAATTTATTTAAGTATGTGCATTGTATTTTTATTAAGATTGAACCTATTTAAGTAAATGCTCTTCCCTTATGTCTTGATTAAGGCGCACCATGTCATGTATGTACTTATATGAGCATATTGAATTATTATTGTTATGTAACATTAATTTTTGGGAAATAAAATCTAATCTAATCTAATCTATCATCAAATCAAAAGATTGTCTAAAATAAGGATCTAATCTTATTAAAGGACCAAAAAATAACGCAAAAATTTGACTTAATGACGTTATAAACTTTCCCCCATGTAAAAAATCCCATTGCTGCAACTTAGAGTAAATGTTTCGATTTGGTCTCCGTCTACTTCTATGCCCTTTCTAATTCTGTTCATAAAAGATTTTCTTGCATTGAACAATACATTTTCCTGTCCTCTAATAAAATTCGCTGCGTATGGTGTACCCCAGGGCTCTGTCTTGGGGCCGCTGTTATTTTTAGTTTATATGAACGACTTTCCTCAATTTATGTTGCCCAGCAAATCCACTCTGTTCGCCGATGACACCACTCTCTCGTGTTCCCATCATAACATTGACAATCTACTGGAACTATCTTCTCTCAATGAACTACAAGCAAAAAATTGGTTCATCTCTAACGAACTAACACTTAATCAGGAGAAAACTTAGAGACTGATAATATCCTCAAACAGAAATATATCCAATGGCGAGCGAGCACGTTAAACTCCTAGGTATCTACCTAGATCATAACCTTAGTTGGGTAACCCATACTGATCATCTAGACAAAAGGCTTTCCAGCGTAATCTTCCTTTTTAGGAAACTAAAAAGAATTCGACCTATTAAAAAATATTTACTTCTCTCTTTTTCATTCTAGACTTTCCTACGCAGTGGTTCTATGCGGTAACTCCCACCAAAGTTTTTCGAAAACAAAAGAAAATTATAAGAGTTCTTGTCAACGCTAAATTTAGGGAACATTGTCAACCCATCTTCATTAAACTGGGAATTATGCCACTACCTTCACTTTTTATCTACAACACTCTTATCGAGATTCACAGAAACGCATCCGGTCTCTCTATTCAGTCGGACTATCATGAGCACAACACACGTGCTGCTGGACTTCTTAGAGTACCATGCTACAGGTTAACTCTAAGTGCAAAAAATTCACCCAACTTAAACCTATATAACCATTTACCACATCATATTAGACAGTTAAACTTTAGGTCCTTCAAAAATAATGTAAAACGATTCATTCTTCAGTTTTGTTTTTACTCAATTGATGATTTTCTGAGGACGTTCCTCTAGTAAATTTGACGAAGATCAGTCAAGAGGCTGCTGAGATATTGCAAAAAAACGAAAAAATAATTTGAGCTTTGACACCCTGTATATTAAATTATTGCTAGCCAATATTCATTATATAAAGATATGCCTCTTTTAAATCAAAATGCCGTGTCCAAATTGAGTTCTAATTTGAAACGATATTTTAGTTTAAGATGAGTCATTAATATTTGCCAAATGTAATGAATGAATTCAATAATTGAACATATGACAAATTTTAAGTATCAGCAATTTGAATCTTTATTTTTCGCAACTTTAAGTTTTATGAGAAATTAATTGTAAAGAGGCCCGTATTTTTATTTTCATAACATAACAAACACAATTGGAGATATTCAACGAAAAATGAGAAAAAAGGTGGTTAACAAGAAGATGTTGCTGGGTCAACGTTGGACATAATATTTTTGCACAAAGCTTCTACCTACCCGAACTATTACTTTATTAACAATATTATATTTATCTAATGAGAACATATAATTTTCTAGGAAGCTATCAGTCCCACGGATATCATTATATACAATCAAATTACGCCGCAGACAGTCAAAAAACAATCTAATAAACACGTTAGAAATAATTTCGCGTCTATTATTGCTAGTTCTAGCACAACCAACAAAGGAAACGTTTGTCGCTTATACCAAGGTCGAGTCAACTATGAACACCCTGTAAAATTAATGACGAAACGTCTGCTACCTAGGCTATTATAATTCGGTGTGTCATAGATCATGGGTAAAAATAACAAAATTATTAAATATAAAAATAAAAATGTACAATAACTTTGTTGGAGGTCATATGAAATTAATGATAGCAGAGGTTAGATGTATTTTTATAATTTCATATTTTTATCTTTTATATAGAATTGCGCATTACAATGCAGATTTATTAATAATAAAAGCTTATTGTAAAATGGCTCGCCGTAGCTGTAATCTACAATGTAGATGCGTGAATTTTTCCGGGGCCTCTCAAAGTTGTTATTTATACATGGCACGAATTAAACGTCGTAGTTATGCAATTTTTGTTTACCGCTTTATGAAATTTACGTCAGCACAGACCAAGACCTGCCTAAGTTTTGAAAAGTTACCTGAGAACCTCTCCAGCTCGCATTCTGTTTCTGGGACTGAGTCCTAGTTTTTAAATAAGCATTACTGTATACACAAATCAATGTCATTAGTATCTGAGAATCACCTTCAACATCACTACTCATCACTACTGATCACTACTCGACGCGTGTTCCGTTAGCCATGTTAGCATCATCAGGAGGTAATTAAAAATAAAAATTAATTTTAATTATTTTTCGCTGATGCCAACATGGTAAGTCAAATAGGTCAAGCAGAGTGTTCGAATATGTGCAAGTATTTTTGTGAAAGTGATTCGCAGGCACTAAATACAATGATTTGTATAAACTAATCCTCAGATCCGGATGCAGCTTAGGGTGTACGGATCATATAAGTTGATAAAGAGGACGTTTCCAGTTCTCAGACATATATAGGGAGTTTCATTTAACATTCCCACAGCCGATATATCGGAAACTATAATAGCTATTTGTATGACAAGGGAGAAAAGTGCATAATTTCCTCCCGCGGATAGTTTGATCAATATCCAAGGGAGGAAATGGCATCCTGTGTAATACATATGATTTTTTCTACGACCATTTACAGTGTTTTACATTGGTTTTACATATACTTTATTATATTTTCTTGTGCATGACAATCAAAAAACCAAATATGTCAAAATGTCATAATAGGTATTTAGATAAGTAAATATTGTAACGTTGCTAAGGTTTCTACTTGTTTGCTTCCAGAGGGAGCCAAAGTATTTTCCTCCCTAAAGAGGAAAAGTACTACTTTGCTCCCTGAAATGAGGGAGCAAAATAGTATTTTCTATGTAGGGAGTAGACAATATATATTTCTATTCTGTAAACAGTAATAGATTTATTTATATGGTTAATGCCCGTTTTTAATCTTGATTTTCGGATGTAGTGTTACCTCCTTTCCCTTATTATTTATTTTTGAGAAAGAATTGAGGCAACATATGCGGACGACTAGCTGGTTTAAGTCGGAGCAGAGAGCCGTGGATCCAGAGTATTCGTAAGAGTGGAGAAACTTACCCTTTTTGAAATGCACAGCATAAATGACAGATTTCTGTTTAGTTCGAGAAAAGGAAACAAAGAAAAATTGATATTAAATTGGGCACCATCTATAGTGAAAATAAGTAGAATTGTCTCTTGTTCTCAAATAACCAGTCTAATATAGATCAGACTGAAATTGTTGGTAAGAGAAATAAAAAGATAGTTTAAAATGAATGTTAAAATATATTACATGAATAATAGACAAATCGGTTTGTAAAGACTAACTGAAATTTTAAAAAAAACATAAAAAACAAATTTATACCAGGATCCTAGATTGACTATTGTTGAGGTGACTGGTTCTGGGACAGCAATCCAGGCCCACAATTGTCGCTTGTTGGAAGAATGGAGTCTAAAGTTTCCTTGGCAATTTACGTCTCTTAATGAAATGGAGTGAAAGTTGTAGGAAAATTAACCAACTAGGTATGTGGTTTATGAAAGTTAACGAAATTTTATCTATATGAAAGATAAGCTGTGCAAAAGCTATGCAGGAATGAAGAAGCTATGTAGAAACGTATACAGAAATGTATAAGTATATATATGCATAAACATATAAGTACATATAAATACATAAATATATAAAAGCATATATAAGCAGATATGAATATAAGTATATAAGTATCTCTAAGTATATAAATATCTAAGAATTTAAATATCTAAGTATTCTGATTTCATAAACTGGATGTTGTTGTTAACGCGGATATAAAAATGTAATATCAATTACTGGAGTCCACAGTTAAAGTTTATATACGTTCGAATCAGTACAAAGGCTGCAAGCAAATGATTTCCTAGTGAGTTTTACTGGTAAGGTAAACTTTTTTTGTCCTACTTACTGGAAATTAATGCTACCAAATAAACTTGAGAAATCTAATTCCCTAACTAAATTGAAAGCTATAAAATATAAAAATAGCACAGGTATGGCCATCTATCAATTGTTGTGTTAAGCGCGACAACTTGCGGGTCGCAAATTCTATAATTTCCTTTACTCACAACTAAAATAGTGGCATATAATCGATAAAAGGAATCTATAATAAAAGTTTTTATTACTTCCATACCACAGCTGATTTATCTTTGTTTCACAATTCGTAAATACAATACATAACCAAAAATATGAACAGCTGTAAATAAAGAGTAAAACGTATTGTGATAACTCAGTAAATATATTACAACTTATAGGATATACTATATATAGTAACGAGAAAAGGTAAGGAAAATAACCATATGTACTTACATAGTAAACAAAAATATAAAAATTGAAATATAGGTATCTAATGTAAATAAATGTTTTTAGACAATCAACAATCGTTTCCTGGGATGCTATAAGTACAGAGATACATAATAGTTAATAGAACATGACTGAGTTCCTAAGATATTAAAATATGTACATAAAACAGTGTGAAATGATTTAGCAGTTATACAAGTAAATTCTGTTAGTTAAAAACAGTTTCACTTACAAAAACTGAATCAAAATGATACACAGATTGTGCCAAACATAAACAAAACACTAGTTTTTATATGAAACTGTTAAATGGACATAGGCCATGTAAGAGTAGTGGTGGGAAATTTTTTAAATAGCACTTTCGATTTTACCGAAATTACTTTAAATTGAGAAATTTAAATTAAAACGATTGAATAATTCTTGCTCGGAACTTTCTATCACTTGGATGTATTATTTACATTTTTAATCTTACTTACCACATTACTTGCAAAATAATAAATCGAAAAAAGTTGAGCCCCGTCCGAGATTCGATCTTTGAACTCTCGCACGTCTCGTTAGCCATGGAAAAATGGTAATTATTTGTTTATTAACTGCCAGAAGTTTAATTTCCGTTTGCGTGTCTCATTTTAACAATACATTTGTAAAATTTGTCTAAAATATGGCCCATATCAATGTTGACAAAGTTAATATGTTATTAATTTATGAAAAAAACAATAAAAATGCAAAAGCAGCCAAACGTATTTACCAATAAAAATTTCTGGATTCAGCGTAAATGTATGGTGTGGTTTTTTAAATGGTTATTATAGTTTCGTTTCTATACCATGAAAATTTAACCGGTGTGCGGTATTTAAGATTTGAAAATGAGTTACCATGACTATCTTCCCCACAACAGAGCAGAATTTGGTTTCAGCAAGTTAGCGCACCACCCCACAACTCTAATATTGTTGTAGATTATTTGAATAATAGGTTTCCAAGGCGCTGGATGGCACCTCAGGACCTGTTAGGTGGCCCGCGCGTTGTCCGGATTTGACCTCTCTGGACTTTTTCTTGTAGGGATATTTAAAAAGTCAAGTATATCAAATGCCAATAAAAGATATTATGGCAGATTTATACATTAAAATCTACGCTTGTGCTGGTGCATTTAATAGATACATATTATTAAGGACATGTAAAGAGGAATTCTTACATCGTTTTGATATGTGTATTCAAGCAAACGGAAGTAATTTCGAGCATCTATTGTAAATATTGTTGACAAGATGTAGGTATTGTTCAAAAATAAAATTACCTTATTCGTTGTTTTTCCATTTAAATTTCTCAATTTAATGCAATTTCCGGTAAAATAGGGTGTTATTAAAAAAAAATTCTCACCAATAAATAATTCTCTTATAGCAGGCAAAAAAATACCCACAACCTACATCCGAAAATCAAGATTAAAAAAGTTATAGCAGTTAAAAAAAATTACAACACTTCAAAGTGGACGACAATAAAATCAAAATATCTCAAAAACGATTGAAGATCTGACTTTTTGTAATAAGAACAATTTTGCTTAAAATTTAATTCTTAATCAAATGGCATATGTTTAAAACTTTCTTTGATCAAAAAAATATTTTTAAATGGCAGCGCCATCTTTGGTGATGTTATAATAATAAATTGTACTTTCTGAAGAAGGCCATAGAAATCTATTACCGTTTACGGAATACAAATATATTTTTTAGTTTCCGAGATATCGGGTCGTCTTTAATTTTCTTTGATTTGCAAGCGATAATGCGGAAAGAGATTAATAATAATATTACAATAATTAAGTTTGGGTTTCTTAAATCATTTATTCCAGACAGTGTTAACAGGTGTCATCTATGACCCGTTAGACGAGGCTGGCGTAACCTAGTTTACAGCTCGCCCACGGAGAGCAGAGCACGGTGGGTAATATAGATTCCGATATTCACAATTCTCCGATGTTATTCCTACAAATGTCATTTTATTTATATTATTTACGTCAAATGTGTCAGACTTTAAGGATAAATACCTTAGAAATTGCGAACAAATATTTAATAAACATTGAAATTTAAGTAGGTAGCAAGTAAAAATGGCTAGAAACGTAGCGCCTGAAAAAGACGTAAAATTCAACGAATTTTATACCGAGGTAGGTGAAATGTTTGATAAAGCATTCGACTTTTTATTAGGTATTCATTCGCGTTGTTTTTAGGTAAAAGAAATAGAAAAACGAGACTCGGTGTTAACTCCGAAACAACAGATCGAGAGATTGTTAAGGCCAGGGTCCACATACAGAAACTTAAATCCTTTCGACGTGTTGCAAGTGGAACCAGATACACCTCTTGAGGAGATTAAAAAGAAATATAGAAGGCTGTCAATTTTAGTCCATCCGGATAAAAACCAGGACGATGCTGAACGGGCTCAGCAAGCTTTCGAGGCTGTGAACAAAGCGTGGAAGACCTTGGAGAGCGAGGAAACGAGAAAAAAGTGTCTGGATATTATCGAGGAAGCTGTTGGACGCACAGATATAATGGTAAATAACGTTACGTTGTGTTTAATAGTTTCAGGCATTGTTACAAAGTGCGCTCTTGTTTACAGTGTTGTATGTTTGTATTCATGTAACGATTTGGCTTGCCTTACCAGGCTTTATTTACAATTTTTAGAACTTCTAGTATCAGTGGTAATGGATAAAGCCCACTGCTGTAGATAGATAGAGATTGTGGTTGATTTGTCTTGACCACTGACCTACAGAAGACTTGGTAATACTAAAGGAGAACGGAAATCTCGAATTTTTGCGTGATTTTTCCAGGATACCCTATTTTGGGGTCCTAGAACATGAATCCGAAATTAGTTTTGCATGCATACGAACCGTTTCTCCAAAAAAAATTTTTGAAAATTTTTCTTATGACCAACACTTTTCATGCACTAATTTATACACCAACAGCACTTGTATACCGTCTTTTTCCTTATTAAGATTACACTATGGCCTTTATAGAACAATAAACCCTTCACTTATGGCAGAAAACTCATTTTCTTTTACATAAAAATAAAAAGATAGTTTGTAAAATCATCACAAAAGAGCTACTCAAAACTATACAACTGTCAACCCGATGCGCATGCATTTACAAAGTTGTGTCTAAAGTACCGACACCGACCAATATCATTAGGCGATTTTTCACGTTTTCAATGTTAAATTAATATTTCTTGTGAAAGCGGTATGGGTCATTCTATAGAACACCCCCCCTCTTCTGCCGAAAAAACAGAAACACGTTCGCGCCCGTCGACGCTTCGAAAGTGTCTTGAAGGGCAAGGGATATATAATAGTACTTAGCATCTTATTAATTGTGGGGCAGACGGCGTTAAGTATTATTTATAAACATACATATCCCTTGCCCTTCAAGGCGCGAATGTGTGTACTTAACGCCGTCTGCCCCAGATTTAATAAGGTGCCAAGTACTATCATATATCCCTTGCCATTCAAGACAGTTTCGAAGCGTCGACGGGCGCGAACTTGTCTTGAAGGGCAAGGGATATGTATGTTTATAAATAATACTTAGCGCTGTCTGCCCCAGATTTAATAAGGTGCTAAGTACTATTATATATCCCTTGCCCTTCAAGACACGTTCGCGCCCGTCGACGCTTCGAAAGTGTCTTGAAGGGCAAGGGATATATAATAGTACTTAGCACCTCATTAAATCTAGGGCAGACGGCATTAAGTATTATTTATAAACATATATATCCCTTTCTAAGTGTCGACCGGTCGCGAATGTGTTTGGAAAAGTAACGTCGTATATGTCTTTCAATACTAAAAATGGATTAGTTCAACCCAGTAACTTTCAATTCTTTCAAACGTGCCTTTAGACACCAAACCTTACACATGCGCAAAGCCGCAAACAACGCATGCAAATATATGTAATCAAATGACAGATGGAGGTTCATCTAACATAGTTTCTGTGAATAAAATTCTGATTTTTATACAAAAGAAAGTGAATTTTCTGCCATAAGTGAAGGGTTTATTGTTCTATAAAGGACATAGTGTGATCTTAATAAGGAAAAAGACGATATACAAGTGCTGTTGGTGTATAAATTAGTGCATGAAAAAGTGCATCATAAGAAAAATTTTCAATTTTTTTTTTTTGAGAAACGGTTCGTATGCATGCAAAACTAATTTCAGATTCGTGTTCTACGACCCCAAAATAGGGTATCCTGAAAAAATCACGCAAAACTTCGAGGTTTCCGTTCTCCTTTAGTATTACCGATTTCTCACCCGTCCAGAGCCTCATTTTGAACCAGTGTCATGAAGGGATGCTTGTGTGCATGGCTATAACCACAGAAAACTACGGCTCTTATTAAGACTTTCTCACCTTTTCTTCTTCATCGGCCTTAGTCACTCTCGCTATTCTAACTTCCTAGGTCTGTAAAGTTAATCAAACACTCCCTAATTAAGCTCTATGGAACTGATTGCATTTAATACTACTCGGATGACGGATCAATGGATTATTTGAGACTGCCTCTTGTCTTGTCAAGTCCTTAAATCACCACTGTTTAGTAGCCACTTCGGCCTGGAATATTGTCGCATATTTTCCTAGGCCTATCGGAATTTTGACATTGTACCATATATCCCGACCCCAACTCCCTGTTCTGTCTTTGAGCCTTCCATATAACAGAAAGTTTGTGCTGACATTGTGGGATCATTTTCCAAGCCTCTCCTATGGAGTATTTCATTTATTTTTTGAAGACTGTATGAGGAATGTGCGCAAATGAAATTTTTAAAAGGTAATTTGAAATTTTACATTTGAAACGATCAAATATAATTTTTGAACTCGAAGCAATAAATTATCGAATTGTTTGGACGCGACCTTAATGTTGATTTATTTAATAAAAATAATCCTTCTACGCTCTTTTTAAACAACTTTGGCAAACATGGCTTCATTCAAATTATTGATAGACCCACTCATGTCGTCACTAACACTAAAACCCTGATTGATCTCATTGTCTCTACTAATAAAGATATAATAGTTAGTTGAGAAGTTATTAACGTGGATGACAAATCGGATCATAGGTTAGTACCATGCAATTTAAAATTTCAAAAATATAAAAATGTTTTGTATCATAATGTTATGTGCTGCCCTCTAACAGAGAGGAGAGTATAATTACTCCCTGGCTAGTAGGGTGGCGCCATCTATGAGCCAATTGACGAACAGTCATCTAGCACATAGAAAACTCTGGGGGATTCTAGAATGTTATGGAATAGGATTCTGGTACATTCTATGGGTGTATATAAACAAGTGAAGTTGCACAGGCAGAACAGTTCAGTTCAATTGAGTATACGGAACAGTTCTGGTACACAGAGACAGTTTTTAGGTTAGATAAGGGTTGACAAGTTCAAAAAGAAAAGTAAAGTACAGTTGTGATTTAAAAGTAGTGAATTTATATTAGATTGTTATTATTAGTTGTGTAATTTAAGTGATTAATAAAAAAGTGATTTGTGAAGATTCTTGTTGTAAGTTATTTGAACCTACAGAGTGTTTACTGAAGACTGTAAATACGTAATAATAATTTTTCAAACTTTAACTAAGAATTATTCTTGCAAGATCTTAACTTTATTAACTTTGAGCTGATGTGTAACCTAGATAATGCAGATGAACTTTGTCCAGTTCTGGAATGATAATATCACTTTTGGCTGTTTAATAATCACGCACCATATAAGAGTGTCAGAATTACCAAGCGACCTGCCCTATGGCCCACTGAAAACTTGAAAATCATGATAACATTGAGAGATAAGGCGTATTCTAGGTACAAAAAAACCTAAACTTATGCGGCATGGGCAATACAGTCAATATGGTTGTGAAATCAGAAAGAAGGCCTATTTATAAAACAAGTTTAAAAATGAACCCAAAACATTCTGGCGCATATTAAAATATTTGCATATTCAATCTAGTGTTACTAATCCCGTTGTTGATATAGCTACTCCGGTTAACTTTAATAATTTTTTTTCAGGTTTCAGTTGTTGAGGTTGAAAATATTTTGACTTCTATTAAGTCTAATGCTATCCTTACTTCTCCCTCATTAAAGTAGTCATCTTATCTTCTTCTTCTTCTTCATTTTAGAAAAAAATGTTTATCTGCAACTCTCTACCTTTTTGATTAACATTAACATTCTGCCCTCAACTCATTCTGGTTTCCGAGCTAACCACAGTACTTCAACAGTGCTGTTGCATGTTACAGATGAGCTATTTATTGCTAGAAACAATGATAAAACACATGCCTAGGTCTCTTAGATTACAGCAAAGCCTTTGATACCCTAGACTCTACTCTCGACTCTACTACACTGTGCCACAAATGAAAATGCTTTGGAGTTGATAATTTACTGCTTAAGTTTTTTACCATCTTACTAATAGGCAACTAAAGGTATATATACTCTGAAACATTTAATGTTACCAAAGGTGTTCCACAGGGTAGACAGATAGGTCGCGGTGGAGGGTCTGGTATAGACCCACTCACATTTCAACCTAACCTAACCTACTCTGAAACACTCAATGTTACCAAAGGTGTTCCACAGGGTAGTATATTAGGCCTGTTATTATTTTCCATTTACACTGCTGATTTTTCCAAATATTTGCAATTTCGCATCAGTATGCTGACGATTATCAAATTCACCTCAGAAACCGTAATTTAGACCTATTTCCTCTGTGTCACATGCTTATGGGTGAACTCTAAATGAAACTAAAACTGAAGTACTTATGTATTGTGTACAGTAAGCATAGGGAGTTAATTTTAAATAACCCTGCGTTTTCTATAACTTTCAATGGCAAGATTCTACCTTTCGGTGAGGATTGCAAAAACTTGGGCATTATTTTTGACACTAACCTTTCATTCCAAAAACACATTTCGAATATAATTCAAAAGTCCTTTGGCAAATTAAGAATACTATGCTTTCATAAAGGTATGCTGAGTACTGATGTTAAATTGAGGTTATGTGATTCATCAACATTGGTCGCGTTCATCACGCGGTAGGGCTAACTGAGCGATCACGTATCTTTACGTCATTTGATCACAAGAAGCCAATGAGGAGAATGTAAGAAGTGTAGTTTAAGCAAGTGATCAGTGAGCGCTACTCGATCGCTCACCGTGATGAACGCAACCACTGTGTTATGTGGCTTATGGTGATTTAGTTTATTGGCCAACTATATTAAATAAGGACAAAGAAAGCGTTCAGGGACTTCAAAACATTTGTTTAAGATTTTGCTATAAGAAAATCTGTAATAATTTACTTGATGCGTTGGCCCATCCATAAACAAAGAAACAAGATTGCCAAGTTTTTTGTAGCAACAGTGTGGAATTTGATATTCCTAACATTGTTTCTGACAGTCAGTTTTTCATAATATAATTGACAAGTTATTGAGCAGTGAACGTTTCATTGAAAGTGATTTGTTGTGAAAATTTAATTTTTTGTTATTTTTTGTTAATTTACGGCTACATAATGAGGCTTTCTAGCTTGCAGAGAAAAGAAAGAAAGCCAAAAAAGAAGGGAAAGATGGCATACCTGAGGATGACCCTGCCAAATATAAACATGCCATTTATGTCCTCACAATGAAACTGTTTGCAGATATGGAACGGAAACGACGCGAACTAGCTGAACGCGACCAAGAGGAGAGGAAGAGAAAAAGGGAGGCGGAAATAGAAGAAGAGGAAAACGCCAAAGCGCAGAAGGAGTGGCAGAAGAACTTCGAGGTTAGTAGATCTTTCAAAAGTAGCGATTTAAAAAAATATTATATAGGGTATTTCAGCTAAAATATATGAATCGCCCTGTATATGTAAACTTGTCCGTATATTTTCAAAAATCTTGAATTTTTTGTAGTGGAAAATGTTAATGGTTTTAATCACCTTTTTTTTACAGTGAAAACATGTTTCAAGGTTTCAACCATTGAAAAATAAATTTGCATCGCAACGCCGTCTCTGGGAACTGCAAAGGAAAAATTCTAACTACAGTTATTTAAAGTCTTTGTTGTCGATCATTCTCCATTAACAAAAATCAAGTATCTTTAATATTTTTCTATATAATGACCTGGTGACTATTAACTGAAACTCCCATCTCAAATTACCAACAATTTTTTTTCATTAAATACTCTTCAACTGTCTAATGCCCAACTATAAAAGTTAATTCCTTTTCATACCCACATTCTTGAAGGATGACCACCAAGTATCTCTCATCATTCATAGCCGTGTTAGCAATGACTGTTCTATGCGTGCTGGAAAATTGACTCCTTCCCAAACCATTATTCCAGTACTACCAAAAACGACGAGTTGTCAGAGCAAATCTGTTAAAACTTTGTCATAGGGAATGTACACTGTTGTTTGCATCTGTCATTGTTTGTCTTTTTTGCCTGGTGTTTTCCAGTCAGTCTAGGACACGGTGTAGTATATTAGGTGATGCCACAAGACCCGTACGAGTGACTTCATAAGTATAAAACAATATTTTAGTCGCAAACTCCTCTATAAAATCCTTATTTTACTATAAGGAACGTAACCAGACTGCAACCAACAGCTACTCTCCGGGCTATGTGCCCCGCCGAGCGCTGAATTACAAGTTACAAGCCTGGCACGTTAAGTGTAACAATTGCATATTACCATCAAAACGCTAATGCTTCTATTGCAACAAACACCAGCCGAAAGACTGATCCTACTTAAAGGAGCTCTCATGCCAGTTCCCCCAAATTTTTTAATGTGAATTTTCAATGATTGTCTCATGGAGATATGGTTCCTTGGCTATAAATACACAAAATAGGTTATCTTGTTGTAATGCCGTAGGACCAAACTGTTTCAAGAAATTTGAACCTAAAGGAATGCATGCATTGCCTAGCCTAGGATTCAAAAATTATGATTATGATTTCTCGCTGTTCTGCATAATTCAACACGAATAAAAACCATACGCAGTCAATTTTCTAAAATAACAAATCTGTATCCTGTGACACAGAGAAGTACCAATAGGGTTGGCTGTCAACGTATCCATAAAAAAGAACCAATTATTGAAATTAATTGCATTTATTATTCTCTTATAAACAGAGGAAAAATAACAAATTATTACTAAATTAAAGGATTCAACAGGTTTTAAAGATTAACAAATTAAATTAAATGTTCAAAATGGGCGCCACAAGCTGCTAGATGACAATCCATTGAAGCAAAGATCTTTTGAAAAATTCCTGGCATATTCCTAATAATTTCGCACCCCATTCCTAAATGTTCACGTAACGCTTCAATATTTGTCACACTTGAGTAGACAAGGCTTTTCGAATAACCGCAGACAAAATAGTCAAGAGGATTTAGGTCGGGGGATCGGGGGGGGGACTAAACTGCCGGTCCGTTTCTGCCATTCTATCTATTGGGATAAACTACATTTAAATAATTTCGAACAACTATTCTAAAATGGGGAGGAGCACCATCATGCATAAACCACATTGTCCTTCTGGTCTCATATGGCACATCCACCAAGAGATTTCTTAAATTGTTTCTTAAAAAACCTAGATAATTTAACCCATTCAATCTATTAGGCAAAACAAATGGTCCTATAGTCTGTTGCCAAGTATACCTGCCCAAACGTTGATTGAAAATTTTTCTTGGTGCCTGGAAGACCTTCCTGTAACGGTAGCCTTCTCATACTGATTTGGGGATTCGCATTTACTGCATTTAATACTCTTTCTTCTGTTTCTGGGGCTTAACATAACGATCTGGGTGAAAATCTTCCTTGTCTGAATAGAACTTACCCCCTTCTCATAACAAACGATCTACAGTTGCAAAAAATCTTTCGCAAGGTACTGTTGTAAAGCTTCTTTGTACAATCTTTTTTCTTCAGCAGCATTACCCCATTCTCGACCATAGAATAAATGAATATCGGCCTATTCTTCAAAAGTACAACTCATATTTAACAGAAATTGAAATTCTCGTATTAAAGACCTTGCAATGAGAACCTTAACATTTATGTCATCGATGACAATTCAATATTGGAAACCAATAACGACCAATTACATAATAAAAAGCCAAGTAAGTTTTGATTAGTGGTTTTTACAAATCAAAAAATACGGTGTGAGTTTTTGCAAGTGCAGATCGAAAGATGACCTTCTGTCCATGGCACTCGCGAAAATGTGAAGAAAATGATGAATTCTAGGTTCATATTTCTTGAATCCGGTTGGTCTTACGGCGTTACAACAAGATAACCTTTTTCGTGAATTTATAGCCGAGGAATCATATTCGATGAGACAATCATGGAAAATTCACATTAAAAAATTTGGGGGGAGAAGTAAAAGCCCCCTGTTCCAATTTTGTGCACCCCTGATTGAATTTACCCTTGATACATCAGATAATGACCTTTATTAGAGGCCCGCAACGTCCTTAGAAGGGATTTTCGGGTCCATTGCCGCGCAATCATCTATTTTTGATTCTGCGTACTCTCACAATCAGTTGTGTTTGTTTTAGGAATCCCGCCAGACCAGAGTGGAGAGCTGGCAGTCTTTCCAGGCCAATTCGAAGGGCAAAGCGAAAAAGGCCAGTAAGAAGATAAAAATGTTCCGGCCCCCAAAGAACAAACCGGAATCGAGATAGGTTGAACCGATTGTATGCGGTAGAGTAATTTTTCTATATAAGGAATTTATTTTTTGATTAAATTATCAGTATGATGACATTTCTTTTTTGTGTATTTTGTGGAAATTTTACAAATAAACCTTGATGCAATTAGTTGGGTTCGTAGCATAAGATGAAAGTTTTTCTATGACTATTCCGATAAAGAATGTGGAAGTAAATAAAATTGTCTAGCATTATAGTGGCCTTAAATTTTTTTATAATCGTCCTTTTTTTGTTTCTCAATGTTGAATCGTATCATTATAATCGCAATCCTGCTGTGCTCGGTTTTTGGTTTCTGTAATATTTTGTTTTTACATTATCTGGAAAGAGTAAATCTCATATTGTCTTTCTGTAGGATTATTATTAAGAAATATGCCGTAAACCTTCCGACACTAAGAAAATTTTGCAAAATAACTTTTTTATAACAAATTTATGTACGTTGTTAATTTCAAAGACACAGTTGGAAAAATGTCATGGCCAAATAAATGTTTTTTGGGCAAATTATCACATTCTAACATTTCTACACCACTGCATTATTAAAAATTATTAATATTATTTTAAAAGTTGCTGTAGTAGATTCGTACGTTGCAAATATGAAAAATCTGAATTTTGAAAATATGCACAATATGTATGCTGCTGGATTTTCATAAACTCATGAAATAATACTTCAATGAAGGTTAAACATTTCAAAACATTTTTTAAAACCATTTATAGGAAAATTAAAAAAGATAAATTAAAAACGAAAATTTTATGCCACAAGTCTTAATGATATCGCAGGCATAGGTTTTTTTTTTTTAATGGCCTTGGATTTACCATTAGCCAATGTTAGGGTTTGTTCATATCAAGATTTTACAAGACGACCTTTTCCTTACAAATTCCACATACATTGTAAATATTTAATAAATAATGTGAGAAATCCTCATTGGCGTATGATTTATTTAAAAAAAAGGGGTTAAACTTTACTATTTTTAGTTTTATCCTAGCTTACACCTTTATTTATCATGTTTAACTTGTCCCTTGGAACTGGTGAATTTCCAGAATTCTGGAAAGTCAGCTTTATTACACCTATTCACAAATCTGGAGATAAAGAGGACGTAACCCATCTGCATTTTGAGTGCTATTCCAAAACTATTCGAAAGTCTTGTTACTGATTTTTTGACACCACAAATCGATTACCATCATTGACAATCAATTTGGCGTTCGTTCAGAAAGATCCACGGAATTAAACTTATTCACTTACACTGACTTCCTGTCACTAGCTCTTGAGAATGGATACCAGGTTCATGCCATCTATACAGAATTTGTAAAGGCCTTCGATAGAGTTCACTACCGATTTTTTCTGGGCAAGTTGAATTTGGTAGGCATAAATAGTTCTTTTTTGAAATGGTTCGAAAGCTGCCTATTTTACCATACACAGATCGTTCGCGTAAACAATTTCACATCAAAAGAAATACAAGTCACGTCAGGCGTACCACAAGGTTCTCACTTGGGACCCTTGCCCTTTAATTTATTTATTAGTGACGTTCATGAGTGTTTTACTAATGGTAGCTTCCTCTTATTTGACAATCTTAAATTGTTTTCTAAAATAACTACCACTGGAGATTGCAATAGATTACAAACAGACTTGAATAGCCTTATCGCATGGTGTCACCGTAAGGGTATAGAACTTAATGCAAGTAAGTTCCATATTATGTCGTTCTATCGCAACAGGGATCCTCTTAAGTATATCTACAACATTAATAACGCACCCCTTGATAATGTTTCTGTTATTAAAGACCTTCACCTCTCACATTTCTCAAACTGTTACCAAATCATTAAAAATATTAGGTTTCATTAAACGAACTTCATATGATTATACTAATATTATTTCTATTAAGATACTTTACTGTTCACTTGTAAGGCCGTACTTAGAATATGCTTCATGTGTTTGGACTCCATACTATAATATACACATCCAGAATTTAGAACAAGTACAGCATATATTTTTATAATAATAATAATAATACATTTATTGTACAATATATCCAACTAATACGGCGAAGTTCAACTGGTAGGTTATTATAGCAATAAAGCAGACTGTTGCCACCACTATAACGAGTAGTCCAAACAAAGACCGACTCGACGAAGCGGTCATACAAGACATACAAGAAAAGAACAGACTGAGATGGCTTTGGTGCAGACGACGATGACAGACGCGCAAAAAGCGAACGACTTAGCTGTACATTTTGAGAACATACATAACGCAAATATTCCTAATAATGTTGAGCATGACCGCATCGAAAATGACATAAATAAAATCATTGGACATGGCTTACAAATGACAAGACGAGAATTTATAAAGGTCATGACCAAGCCCTCGGAAATAGCAGATATTGTCAAAAACCTACCGAACAATAAAGTCCCAGGAAAAGACAGCGTCGATTACAAACTACTCAAATATCTTCCGAAGAGAGGTATTGTGTAGTTAACGTACATTGTTAACGCGATCCTACGGCTACAACACTGGCCTAGCCAGTAGAAGTGCAATGTGGTCGTACTCATTCTTAAGCCAAATAAGAATGCGATGTTCGCCGGCAACTACAGGCCCATCTCGTTGCTGTCGACGATTTCCATGTTGGTGGAGAAGGTCGTTCTGACCAGAGTCAATACTGTTCAGGTGGAACTTCACATCAACGATGAGTCCCAATTTGGCTTCAGGGAGGGTAGAATCACAGTTCTACAAGTCGTTAGGATAGTTAATGACGTCAAAGTGCAATACAAGCTCGAGAAGAACACCACCATGGTGCTCCTCCATATTGAGGAGGCGTCCGACACCGTCTGGATCCCGGGGTTACTCTACCCCGGGATCCATGACTATAACTTCCCGACTTACTTCATTAAACTCATTCATTCGTTCTTAACGTGTAGATCCCTGCAGGTTCGAGTGAATAACAAACTCTCAACACAACGGGACATTCGCGCGGGAGTCCCGCAAGGATTGTGCCTGTCACCAAAGTTGTACAACCTGTACGCCTGTGACTTCCCGAATATGAAGGTGGCGAAGTACGCCGATGACACAGCTATGTACGCACATTCACATAACGCCCAAGCAGCGAATATGCAGCTGAAGGCTCACATGGCCCGTGCCACGGCATATTATGACCGGTGGAAGATTCGGTTAAACGCTGAGAAGTCCGAGGCGATAGTCTTCACGAGCCGTTTCACTGAAAACAAAATCATAATACCGATTTCAATCCGGGGAAACAAAATTCCACCAAAAGGTGCGTGAAGTTCTTGGGGGTCAGACTGGACCAGCGACTGACGTTTAATACGGATATAAATGAGGCAGTACGGATGGTCTACTCCCTGTCCAGGAGTCTGTATCCGCTCATGGTCAGGGGTAGCAGACTTAACCGACAAAATAAAAAATTGTTGTACTCGAGCACAAATTTATGCGCCTCATATCAAATTCTGGAAGGTACACCTCCCTCAGAGACCAGATTTTAGAAAAAGGGGTTAAATTTTACTAGTTCTACACCCCTGTATTTTTAAAACTGCTTGAAAATCACACTAAAAGTTGATAAATGCTGAAAAATACGTGTCGTGAACATTTCATGAATGCCCTTTACGCTGGTTATGAGAAAATAAAAAAAATGGTGAATTAAAAACGAAGATTTTATGCCACATGCCTCAATAAGATTATAGACATGTGGTTACTCATATCAAATTTTACAACATGGCTTTTTCGTTGCAAATTCCATGAACGCTGTATATATCTAATAAAAAATGTGAGAATCCTCATTGGCGGGTGATTTATTTAAAAAAGGGGATTGAATTTGACTATTTTTACGCCACTGAATTTTCAAAAACGCTTGATGTAACACCAAAAGTTACTAAACTTTAAGAAATACGTGCAATGGAATTTTCATGAATTTTCTTTGAGCGGTTTATGAAAACATTGAAATGAAACAAATTAAAAGCGAAAATTTTAAGTCACGTCTCAGTGACATTACAGACATACAGTTCCCCGTATCAAAATTTTACAACAGCCTTTTCCTTGCAAATTCTATATGCCATGTAAATATCTAAGAAAAAAATCTGAAAATCGTCATGGGCATATGAATATTTTAGAAAAAAGGGTTACATTTTACTAGTTCTACGCCACTGCATTTTTAAAACCGCTTGAAAGTAAGACTTTGGTAAATGTAGAGAAATACTCGTATCAAATTTTAAAATGGCTTTTTCCTTGCAAATTGTATGTACATTGAAAATATCTAATAAAGAAACCTGAGATCCTCATTGACGTAAGATTTATTTTTTAAAAGTGGTTAAATTATACCATTTCTATGCCACTGGACTTACAAAAATTATATTAAAAGTTGTTGAAACGCTGTGAAATGCATGTAAATGAGAGTTCCACGAGTTTCTGTGTATAATAAAATTGCAAGAAGATAAAAGAAATACGTAGATTTTGTTACATCGTAGTAGCGATAGAGACACAATTGTTCATTTCAATTTTTTTAAAATTTCATTCCTTGCTGCTTTAGCGCCACTGACTTCAAATCACATGAAAGTTACTATAACCTTATGGTGAAGTTTTATAACGGGAATATTGAAAAAAAAAGGTAAATTAGAATGAGACTCTTACATGTGCCTTAGGATTGAGATATTTTTGCTTGTATCTAAATTTTTCTAGACTGTGTTACATATAAACATAAATTGGTAGCGGGAGGTTTACGATAGACGTTTATATGAACTGTTTTGCATAAGGAATTTATTGTATCCTTTCCAAACATCCAGTACATGATATGATTCAGCTTTCCTCTGAGCAATAATTGGTTATAAATCAATTAGAAGAAATTATCGCATTAAAATAACATTGAGAAACCTTTTTTATTTTCAGAAATCAACTATAGGCATATGTACCTTCCAATCTTATGAAAAGTATAGTATATGTGTTTGAGTCGTACGAACTATAGAGGGCAGGTTGATAGACTTGTATCTCCGGCCACCGTTCCAATAACTGTTTGTCCACTCTAGTTTTAGTGTACGATTGTCCGGTAAATCAAGTAGACTTATAGACTCTTTATTTAATTTCTCAGCCAGAAAGCACTTTTAATGATTACTTTTTTAACGTCCTTTATTTCCAGATGTGTATTTTTCTGATAATTTAATCTGAAGCCAAAATTCATTTAAATCTGCCGGTGTTAGTGTATACAGGACGCCGAATAAAAGTACAAAGAATCATTTTTGGTTGGTATAAAAACTTTTTATCGGATGTCACTTGCTGATAATAAAACTTTCTACTTGTTCAATGGATTTTAATCCTTGCAGATGGTTTCTTTAAATATTTGTTACTATGCACGTTAAATGTAGGTTTTAAAGTCAATTTGTAACTACTTCACGAAAAGAAATTACATTGCGAGAAAGCAACTGATATTTTGTTTTGAATATATATTTTTCTACTTTTGGCGCATTGTCTAGTTTCAGATTTTATTTTTTTAATATACAGGGTGTCTCACTGGGAACTGAATCGATCGATATAGAGAAAAGTACACATCAGAAAATTTTGAAAATTTAGATAATGTCGGTGTGGCCGATCCAACTAAAATAATTACAAGCAGCTGGCACTTCCGCTTATACCGGAAGTCGATACCAACTTGCTTATTTCAAATGCAATACCCTATATATTTTAGGGTTTTCGAAAAGAGTATAAAATTCTGAGTCGAAAATATGTATCCTATACCTAAACCTAGCTGTTTCAGAGATATTTGTCATTTTATAGAAAATTTGACAGGTGCAACGGTTTGCAAGAACCGTTATAACTTTCTTCGTGTAAAAGATCCTCATTTGCTTCTTGTCACATAAAAAGAACACAAGGAGAACTACATTCTACAACTGAAATAAATTTAATAATATCATACCAAGTGTTCCGTTTTTCGCGTTACATTTTGTCAACTTCAAACCGCGAAAACTTGTTTAGGTCAAACGGAACACCCTGTATTTTTTTACGTCAAGTTGGGTAAAATTGAATTCCCTTTTTTTCTGATAACATTGTGGGAGTTAAAGTTACAACTTTTTGAAATATTTGCGATTTTATTAAAAATTCATGAATTGTTGTAATCATTTCATCAAAATAGCCATGATTAGAAACAATCAGTCATTATCTTATGTCAAAAAATGCCAGCACGTTTAAATTATACCAACGAAAACTTTTTAAATTTGTTTATTATTTATGGAGAATGTGATAAAGAAATATTAAGGACTTGCAGCACATTTGCTACTCGATATCCACAAAAACGCAAAATAACACTAACACTGTAACATGCGTATTAATCGAATTGAAGATATGGCATGAACTAAAATAGCAGAGATAAGATCAATTTAAAATATGATTTCATTTTAATTTAATAATTGCTCAAAATTCCGCCCTCGAACCTCGACACATTTTTTTCACCTTCGGATTAGTTCCTCATGGGAATCCAGTGATATGTTTTGAAATGCATTTCCTACTCTTTGCATACAATCTTCAATGGTTGTTAACGGACTCTCATAAACTTTATTTTTAATAGTTCCCCAAATGAAATAATCCAGAACTGATAAATCGGGCGAGCGAGGAGGCCATAAGAAAGGTCCATTATTGGCAATCCATTGATCATAAAAAGTTTCTTGTAAATAATTATTAATTAAATATATGTTATGTGGGGGAGCACCGTCGTGCTGATAAAAAATGTTTCTATGTTCGGCGAGAGGTAAATTTTCTAAATAGTTATTATTCAAATTTTGTAAGATATTCAGATATCTTTCACCCAAAAAAAAAAAAAAACAAAAATTTACCTATACATATTAGCAGAAGAGAAAATTTAATCTACCGTTTAAATTTTCCTGATAAAATTGTAATGCCACCACTCAATCATTTCTTATGGCACAGTAAACATTGAACTGCCAACTTTCCTGAAAGTTTTCTCTGAACATATGAGGATTTGAGTCACTCCAATAATGCGAATTGTATCTATTAAAAAGTCCATTTTTAGTAAATTTTGATTCATCTGTCCATATAATATTTCCCAAATAAGAATCGTGACTTTCAGACCTTATTAGAATAAACTCACAAAAATTCTGTCCTCTTAGGAAATCTGTTTCTTTTAATCCTTGAACCATATGGAATGAGAACGGGTGAAACTTATGTTTTAATAAGATTCTCTGAATTGAATCCTTGCATACTCCCGATTCCAGAGCAGCTTGTCTTAATGACATCCTTGGAAATGCATGAAAATATCCCAGAATGACTATTTCAATGTTTTCGTCATCAACAATGGACTTTCTTTGCATTTTTGCCTTGACAGAGCCATAATTTTTAAAATTCTCCAGTATGCGTTTTACAGTGTTTGGTGACGGTTTCCGTTTTTCTAAATATCGAGTAGCAAATGTGCTGCAAGTTCTTGATATTACTCTGTCACACTCTCCATAAATAATAAACAAATTTAAAAAGTCTCCGTGGACGTAATTTAAACGTGCTGGCATTTTTTGGCATAAGATAACTGATTGTTTCTAATCATTGCTATTTTGATGAAATGATTACAACAATTCATGAATTTCTAATAAAATCGCAAATATTTCAAAAAGTTGTAACTTCCCCCACAATGCTAATATCAGAAAAAAGGGAATTCAATTTTACACAACTTGACGTAAAAAAATACAGGGTGTTTCATTTGACCTAAACAAGTTTTAGCGGTTTGAAGTTGACAAAATGTAACGCGAAAAACGGAACACTTGGTATGATATTATTGAATTTATTTCAGTTGTAGAACGTAGTTTTCCTTGTGTTTTTTTTTTACGTGACAAGAAGCAAGTGAGGATCTTTTATACGAAGAAAGTTATAAAGGTTCTTGCAAACCGTTGCATCTGTCAAATTTTCTATAAAATGTCAAATATCTCTGAAACGGCTAGGTTTAGGTATAGGATATGCTACATATTTTCGAATTTTATGCTTTTTTCGAAAACCCTAAAATATATAGGTTGTTCCATTTGAAATAAGCAGGTTGGTATCGACTTCCGGTATAAGCGGAAGTGCCAGCTGCTTGTAATTATTTTAGTTGGATTGGCCACACCGACATTAGTAGTTATCTAAATTTTCAAACTTTTCTGACGAGTACTTTTCTCTATATCGATCGATTCAATTCCCGGTGAGACACCCTGTATAGTATGGTGAAAATGTATGGAATAAATTTATTATTCCATAGGCATATGGTTTTTTACAATAGGAACATAACCCATTCAATTTGTTTTTCTGAAAGTATATTAATTGTCTATCTAACCATATATTAATATTAATTAAATAAAATGTACGTGTGAAGAAATTAACTATAAAAAAAAGTATTATTGTAATGACATTAAAAAACTTTCTAAGTGCAGAAACAAAAACCAGACTATCACCTTTAAAAGAGAATGGATGGATCTTCGATACACTCGAGGAAAAACCACAAATATTCACTGAATACTTTAAAGTTTCATACAAAAAGAACCAAGAGGACAATTTTAATAATGATCATCACCAACTCATCGAAGCATGGTTTAACACAAATTATGAAGGAGGAAATCAAGCTGCTCATAATCCAAACAAATGCACTATAGATGAGAGTGAATACCATAATACACTCAATCAAGGTAAAAACTCGGCACCAGGACATGATTGTATAAAAAGATCTCTACTGAATGAAACAACTTGACAACAAAATACACAGGTTTATAATATTTATAATAAAAATTTACGAACATTGTTGCAGCTATTTCCCAAATAAATGGAAAACAGGAATTATTGTTACAATCCCTAAACCTAATTCAGATCGCTCAATAGTCAGCAACTGCAGACCAATAACCTTATTTCCCGTGCTAGGCAAAAGCCTCTAAAAAATTATTAAGAACGGATTGGTTAGTTAGACAATCAATATACCTTCTGAAAGACAAATTGAATATTTAAAAAACCATCGGTGACATCACTACAAGGTTGCGGATGACGTAATAAGTTGTGTATAAAATAAGCTTTTAAAAATCGACTTGTCTCTATATTTTTTAAAAAATTATGAAATATTGAATTTGTTCCATACATTACCACCATACTATATATTTTTTTCACCAAGTACAGTGTCGCTGTGTGATTTAACTTAGTTTAATGACAGATTATGTTCAATATTGGAAATTTTTGATAGTTTTAGTTTAGTAAGTTATGTGTATATAGATTATTTTACTAACATTATATTTTTATTTAATAAATGAAGCTTTATTTTCGTTTTTTTAATGTAGCAATTAATTGTTAATTTAAGTAAATAAAGATATATTAAAAATAGTTGTGTCTCTTTCAACTTCCAATACGTCCAAATTTTTGATTGAGTATAACATATCCAATTATACAGGGTGGACCGTTAATAATAGGCCGTAGTTCAGGAGTAGATTCTTTGGGCCAAAATATGAGGATGTAACCAAATATGCTTTAGTAAAATGTTACTGTGGAAAAAGATACAGGGTGTCAAATTTCAAATTATTTTTTCGTTTTTTTTTTTTCAATAACACAACAGCCTCTTGGCTGATCTTCGTTAAATTTGCTAGAGGAACTTTTTTATTCTAAGAAACAATAATTTATGTATTACATCACGTTAGATCATAGAGGGCGCTGCAGGACCTGTATCTGATGTTGAATTTTTTTCATATTTTTTCATACTACCTTGCCCATATTCTTGAGATGATATCTCAAGGGGCAGTGGCCAGTTAGAAGGCCTGTGATTAGCCTTAATTCGGACTTTTCAAGTTCGAGAAGCCTTGTGGTATTCTTTGTCGAATAAGTTATAAACTTTTTCGCTTGGAGTATTTCTCCAGTAGGACTTCTGGTCCTCTTCCCATTCTTGGATCTCCTCCGCTATGTGTCCCTTGGCCAGGCCACAGAACGGTTCGGGTCCAATGAATGGTGCTTTAGATCCTTTTTTTGCAAGGCTGTCAGCAAGTTCATTTCCTTGTACTCCCTCATGCCCTGGCACCCACATCAAGGTAACCTTGTTGTTGGCCAGTTGCTTCAGGGATGGTCTACATTCCCAGGCAATTTTAGACTCAAAGATATAGGACCTTAGAGCTTTTAGTGCTGCCTGGCTATCAGATAATATATAGATCTTTGCCCTTCGGATGCCTTTATTTAGGCATTCCATTCCAAGGGCTTTGGATAGCCTACATTTAGGCCCTGCTATGCCCACTCTTACCCCTTCAGCCATCTTAGATCCATCTGTATACCAGATAAGTGACCCTTGTTCCAATTGCAGTGCCTCTATCTTGCTCGTCTGACGGCTTTCAATTAGCACGTCAAACGGGCAGTCAAAGTCTTGTTTAATTGGCGTTGAGTCAGTGGGTTTGGTCATGAACTTCAAATGGATTAACTCCAGAATCCTTAAGTGACCAACTAGATCGCCTGGTTTCAATTTATGTGCCTGGTGCAGTCGTAAGGCACTGAGTGCTGCCTCTTTCCTTACATGTAAGTGCAAGGGAAGTAGGTCAAGCATAACCTCCATAGCTGCTGTGGGACACGAGTGCATTGTTCCTGTAGTCCCTATACAGGCAAGGCGTTGCAGTTTCTGCAACTTTCCCTGTGCTATTTTTTCTTCAAGGAAGACTTTAAACAACTGTAGTTATAAATTTTCCTTTGCAATACATAGAGGTGGCGCTGTGATGCAAGCATGCGAAGCAGATTTCTTATGATTATAGATAAGATAATTTATTGGTGTTACTATACAATATAGTGTATTTACACAGGTCAGTACATAGACAAAACTTATAAGTTTAATTATAAAAAAAAAATAAATATAGTAGAAGACAAACAGTATTTTTAAGACATTCAAATAGACATGATATAAATGCATATATATTTATAATTTTTATCTCTTTTTCCAGAAATCAGATCAGTGCAATATTACAATTTAAATATTTATCATAGTTATAGAACGCGTTTTCAGGGAGACATGTTTTCATCCTATGCTTAAAAAATTTTATTGGCAATTTTCTGATAGATGTAGGCAGTTTGTTGTAAAATTTTATAGCCCACTAGTTCGTTCGCTCCATTTTGAACCTTTTTTAAGCGACAGTATTTTACAGCTAAATTTTCTTTTCCTCTGGTATCATGGTTGTGGACATCCTGATTTACTTCATAAGTATTATAATTTTTTTTAATATGCAATAAAACACATGGGAATGTTAATATTTTATGTTTTACAAAAGAACTTCTGCAATCTTGCTTAAAGTTTAACCCATCCAATATACTGCTTTTCTTTGTAACCTGAAAATTCGTTCACGCTCTGCAGCATGTCCCCAAGTTATAACAGCGTAGGAGACGTGTAAGTCCGTAGAGTGTTGGCAGAAATACAGTTTGCTAAATTGCGCAGTACAAAAATGTTAGATGTTACATCTAATTTCCTAATCTAACATGTACACCCAGAAATTTTACACTACTTGAATAGTTAATTATATCTTCATGATTTCTTAATGTGAATAGCATATTTTGGGTTTTGCCTTTGTTTAGGAAAAGTTTATGTGCATTAAACCACTGACCAGCTTTGACTAGTGCCTCACATGAATCCTCAAATACTGCATCTAGGTTTTTACTAGATGAACGTAGAGTGGTATCATCTGCAGATAGTAATAAATAAGTTGTTAAGTGGCTCCCAAATGAGAGATTGTCGATGAAAACTAGGAATAACAGGGGTCCTAATATAGAACCCTGTGGTATTACGACAGTTATTTTTTTCTGAGCAGACAACACCTCTCCTACTTTTACTTGCTATCAAGATAAGATTTAAACAACTGCAAGCTGCAGTTGTCGAAGTTGTATAATTTTATAGCTTCTTTAAGAGTATTAAACATAATATTTTTAGTCGCAAACTCCTCTATAAAATCCTTATTTTACTATAAGGAACATAACCAGACTGCAACCAACAGCTACTCTCCGGGCTATGTGCCCCGCCGAGCGCTGAATTACAAGTTACAAGTCTGGCGCGTTAAGTGTAATAATTGCATATTACTATCAAAATGCTAATGTTTCGAAACAAACACCAGCCGAAAGACTGATCCTACTTAAAGGAGCTCTCTTGCCATCGTCACACACCACTTCCAGACTGCAGTTTCGAGCTGTTGGCTCTCGTCAGTGCAAGGTAGGCATGTGACGACCGGCACGAGGATCCTTTAACTATTTGGTACATCCCGGTATTTTTACAATAGCGACATGTAAAATAGTCAGCAGGCGCCATCTAGTGGTCCAGTGTCTGTTGCAATCGAAAAATAAATAGCCTGACTGGGCTTAACATAGTTCAAATGTGCTTTTAGAGGGCGGAATATTAAACATAATATTTTTAGTCGCAAATTCCTCTATAAAATCCTTATTTTACTCTAAGGAACATAACCAGACTGCAATCAACAGCTACTCTCCGGGCTATGTGCCCCGCCGAGCGCTGAATCCTGGTTTAAAGGTAATAAAACGGACAGGCCTACTAGCACAAAAAAACTCGTAAATCGTTTCTTATGAGTCAACGTGGAAGTCTAACAACGTGCTGCCTATGTGCCAGTGCAGTGCATAAATACCTATTATAATATCAAGCGTAGGAGTTTAGTTAGTTACTGTTCATATTTATAAATATTTACTTACTGTATAAAAGGTAAAATATTTTAATTATTTACTAATTTACCATGGCTTTCTCGAGACCATTTGAAACAGAGGATAATATAATAACGCCCGAAAATCCCGAAATAGTTGAACCGGTTATTGTCGAAAAAGCCGAAATAAATTTAGAGTTTAAAAACCAAGATTTACACGTACAAAGTCAACGTATTATTTTAAATATACATGAATGTTTGAAAAGCGAAAATCCTGAACAATGTGAGAAAGAAATAATACGACGTATTAACGAATTAACTAAACTATCAAAATCAATGATTTATCGCGTAATTCAAGAAGGCGATGTTATAGATCACAGCGCAAAGAGGAAACGGAAAAATACGAAATTAAAAAATATTGATGATGCCACTAGAGATGTAATACGGCGTATAATTTATAATATGTATGAAAAAAATATAGTTCCTACGTTAAAAATGATTCAAGAAAAATTGAGCGATTATCCTGATTATAATTATAGGTCTTTAGATACACTACGAAATGTCTTATTAGAATGCGGTTTTAAACATAAAAAACTTGACAGTCGTATGGTAATTATGGAATTGCGACGTATAATTTCACTTCAAGTAGATTATTTGAAAAAAATTAGAGAATATCGTAAACTAAACAGGCATATAGTGTATCTAGATGAGACGTGGTTTGACACGCATGATGTTGTTCAGTATGGTTGGTCAGAAGTTCGCACAATTGTGTTTTAAATACTCCATGTTCTAGAGGAAAACGTGTTATCATACTTCATGCGGAAAGTGAAAATGGGTTTGTACCCAATGCGTTGCTCTTGTCAGCGAAAAAAATATCGCAGTCTTCTGCAGACTATCACGAAGACATGACAGCCGATCTATTCGAAAAATGGTTTTCTCAACAGCTTCTACCAAATATTCCGCCAAATTCGGTAATTGTATTAGATAGTGCTTCTTATCACTCGCGTATATTAAATAAAATACCAAATAACGGCACAAAAAAGGAAGACATTTTTTAAAATTCATGAGAAAAATATATGGAAAAATATGGAAATTCCTGTAAAAGTTCCAATAAAACGCGAATTACCGAAAATAATAAAAGAACAGAATTTCAAAAAGGAATATGTTATTAATAACTTATCCAATATACACGGTCATACACTTTTGCGGTTACCTCATACTATTGCATATTTAATCCTATCGAGATGGTTTGGGGAACACTAAAAGTACGTTTACGAAAATGTAATAACTCTCCAACGTTAAGCGCGATAGTAGTTGATCATATAAGAGAAGTAATAAATGACATTGACAATGATACTGATTTATGGAAAAATTGCGTTAGGCATGTAATTGGAGAAGAAAATCGATATCCAACGCTACCCCCTAGTGCGCCGATTTTAATTCAACTGGATAATGATTCCTCGTGAAGAAAGTGAAGATTCGGACGCGTCAATTAACATTTAACTTTTCTTCATTTTTTCATTCACTTTTTTATCGTTACATTTCGTGGAATATATTTTATTTAGTTGACAAGAAATTTTAATTTAAGTTACTTCATTCTAGAGAAATAATTTAATTTTGTTTTTATTTATGTTTTATATAAGTATACAAATATTTATTTTTGTTTTCATATAATAATTCTTTGCTTTGTTCAAGAAACTTACGTTTTTATTTTAGAAGAAACTTAAATTTTTATTTTATTTTTGACTAAAATCGTTGCCCCTCGTTAATCTAACCTATCCCATCCCCTCCTGGCAAGATATGTTCATAACTTCTCGTTGGTCCTTGCTGAGCAATAACATATTTCAATATAATATGGGTTAACTTTAAAACTAAAACCAATAAATTTAAATATTTAGACTTTATATCTAAAACTGATATAATACCTCAAAAATATGTTATTGGCGAAATGAACCTAATAAACAAAAAATAATAAAAATGAATACAATTTTAACATTTTCTTATGACAAGCATTTCTATTTACCTCCGCCCATGTACAATAAAGAGATACCGACTGTTTTTGACGGCTTTTAGTTTTTATACGGTTTCAATTCCCATCGTATACACTTTACCTCTCGCTTGTCATTTATTATATTCTACATGGTTTTGGTTGGGCTTTTTTGTTGTACTATTTATCATTTGCAGGTTTTTTAGTGTTAATAATGGTTTGTTTATAATATTTTTTAAGATCTTTCTTTTCTTTATTTCAATCAGGAGATGGATATTGTTTATATAAATCATTTAAAAGACGTATATTTCTTAGTTCTTCATTAAACCAGTTCGCCTTAATGGCTTGATTTGTTTTGTTTAGGTACATACGTTTTTTCAGGGAAAGCCTGTAAGTATGCATTTTGTAGTTTATCTACAAACATCATTACTATACTTTCGACATCTAAGTGTTTATCAACAATAAATGACCAGGAGATATTCTCCACTAAAGTATAGAAAGTAACTTGTCTTGATTAAGATATTATTCATAAGTTATCCCTTAATCATATGAATAAGTTTCGAAGTGCCCGCCATTGAAAAACAATTTTGCATAGCAGTGCCATCTCTTACTACAGTTACCTACTTAAAGCCTTTTTGGTATCGATCATCCTCCATTCACAAAAATCAAATGTTTTTATTATTTTTTGAGATAAAATAGCCTCGCGGACTCTTAACTGAAACATACTGTATAAAGGTAGGACAACTAGCAATGGCGTGACATATCAGAGCTGACGACAGTTATCCTCAAAAAATCATAGGGTCGGAATCAGTGGGAGTAGCTACGGCAGGCAACAGTAGACAGCTTTCAGCAAGAACCTGAAGATGGCAGATGAGATTCTGCCGAAACGTCGTTCAGCATCAACATTACGGCGGAAGGATGGATACATAAAAGATTGGTGCCAGGAATCGGATATCGGTAGGAATGGTGGAAGAAATGGATAAAGACGGGACTGACATTGGACTGTAGTATTAGGATTGATGATGATGATGGATTAACCAAGGGGCAATAACAACTTGAGGTGAACGTAGAAAACATCTATTTATTATTATAAGAAAATATATCAGTTTGTTAGAAATTACCTATAAAGGTATACAATTAAATAACTAGTAATAAAAATTTACTTACATCTTAAAATGATTATACATTTTATAACCCATGTACATTTCAGAAACATACTAACGATATTTTTAAAAAATTATTAATAATAACATTACATGTAAATCCAAGATATGTCAGCTGAGTATTTTGTTATGATGCACGAGTATCCAGACTGGACCTCAACGATAAACAGCCCTCGACCCAGAAGTTGGGCCTCTCGAGCATGCTCTTCCACAAACTCAATTCTTTGCCGCTGGCGTCCATCCATTCCACCGTCTTCCCGTAATGTTTGCCTACAACATAAGGGGTGAATGTGAAAAGACAGTAAACGATGAATCAACAGACTTCTACTCCAATAATAAAATTTTCTAGGTTATTATTCATTTAGCGAATGGAAATGGCAGTTATTTCCACTAACGAGAAGGGGTGGCAACCACCCCCAGGGTAAGAACGGAGGTCGGGTCAATATCACTTTTGAAGTTAAGGGTAAGATAAGCCTAATTCCAAAATTTCATGTAAATTAAATAATACAAAATATACATCTACAACGCTAGACGCAATTTACTGGTCACTGGTCTCTTACTGGCTAGGACTAGGAATGCACATTAAGCCAATTGGCCAATAAGTGAGCCAGTCCAATGAGCGAGTGGTGGGGGAACCTGATTGGCGTCGAAAGATAGAAACCGTTCTATTAGAAGGAATGGCTTGAGTAATGACTTGATGACATTCCATCGTCTCGGAATGTCTATTTACCCAGTGCCATTCTTGGATTGCCTTAATCGACTGGCTTACCTAATCGCCTTGTGTAAAAGAGCTTTTATTACTAGCTCTTTCCTTGCAATTTTTATGTTAGGCCATTGATATTAGCATAAATAGAAAAAAATATATATAAAGTTTTGCCACTAGGGCATTAAACTTGACTACGACAGAAATGCTGTTGAAGGTAATTTTGAAAGAACCGCGTCACTGCCCCCTTGGCCAACAAATTTGTTAAAATAAGCATATCTTTGCTCACTGAGACTACCCTCTAATGATTTAGCTTAGAGCTCCAATATAAACCTTTCCCCAGCTTGCTCAATTTCTGTTGAAGTTGACTTAGCATTATTAAAAATCTGAATTACACTATCAAGGTCCTTTCTGGTGCGATTAAATAGATATACAAACTGTTGTTTGCCCTATCCAAAGTATCCTGACGTGGTATCGCAGCCACTAATAGCATAAATGAATAAAATTATAAGTGATACATTATATACCGTGTTCGTGAATCTCTGTTAATGCAACCCCTAACTTCAATAGCTGATTTCTCGATAACCTCTGTTCTAAACAAGTTCGGTAATAAACACTTTTTTAGGCAGAATTATACTGGGAATATTTTTTGTAAGTATAATTTTTTTTGTAGGACAAACGGTTTTCGAGAAAATCGCAGAAAACTACCGAATTGCACGTTAGGGGTGTGTTTGAGGGATGAAGCTCCTACTTGTTCCTTGGGAACTCTTTTTACTTTGAAAATACATCCCTTGACAAGTGGCAAAACTTTATAATTTGTTTTTTCTATTGGGCTATTTGTAACCTAATATGAATGGCCTATGTACATATACATTTATATTAACAAAAATCGACAAGGCGTATGAATTTTTTTTGGAAAAGGAGGTCAGTCTGGGCTATTTCTACGCCACTGGATTTTCATAAACACATGAAATCACACTAAAGGTTGTTTAACTTTGAGAAGTATGTGTGGTGGAAATTTCATAAATGACCCTTAAACCGTTTATGAAAAAATTGAAAAAAACTAGATTAAAAACGAAAATCTTATGTCACATGTCTTAAGAAGCCTTACAGATATATGGACGTTCGTATTAAAATTTTACAAGATAGCTTCTACCTTGCAAATTTTATGAACGCCATAAATATCTAAAAATTGTCAGTGGCGTAGGAAATATTTTTGAAAAAGGGGTCATATTGTCCTATTTCCACGTCACTGGAATTTCAGAAACACATGCAATCATAATAAAAGTTGGGTAACTTTGACGAGTACTTGTGATGAAAATTTCATAAATTTCCCTTAAACAGTTTATGAGAAAATAAAAAAAAATAAATTAAAAGTTAAAGACTTGCGGTCACGTCTTCGGAGTTTCACAGACAAATGGTCACTCGTATCAAAATTTTACAAGATAGACTTTTCCTTGCAAATTTTATATACATTATAAATATCGGAGTAAAATTTTGGAAATTGTCAGGGGCGTAGGAAATATTTTTGAAAAAGGGGTCATATTTTGCTATTTCTACGTCACAGAACATTCAGAAACACATGAAATCACAAAAAAAAGTTGGATAACTTTGAGGAGTACGTGTGGTGGAAATTTCATAAATTTCCCTTAACTTATGAAAAAATTGGAAAAAGATAAATGAAAAACGGAAGTTTTACTCCAAACGTAGTAAGTAGGTTTTATACAGTTGGTCATATAAAAATTTTATAAGATAGTTTTTTCTTTGCACATTTTATATGCTTGTAAATGTCTTATTAAAATTTTGAAAATTGCCAGGGGCGTAGGAAATATATTTTTTAAAGGGATCATTTTGTACTATTTCTACGCCACTGGATTTTCAAAAACAAGTGAAATTATACTAACAGTTATTCAACTCTGAGGGGTACGTGTTGTGAAATTTTTATACATTCACCATTTACAATTACATAGAAAACGGGCAAATTAAGGACGATATACACTTTTTAAATATGGGAGAAAATTGAGCAACTCTCATTAAGTACAATATTAATTTCCTAAATCTTATACATATTATAACAACCATGTATTCATCGCAATCACACTTTCAACGAATATATTTACCTGTGCCTAATGAGAATCTCACACCTCCCAAGAATTCATTGCTTGCCAACCTATCGTGATCCCATACTGTAAGTTCTAGACATCTCTCGGCTAACTCTTGTAACGTAACATCGTCATAAATAAATGTGTAATTCCAGACCGGATTTACCGTCTTCCTTGCCACCGGTGTCTTCTGTTTGGAACTGCGGCCTTTGTCAGGCAGAAGATAGCTAAAAAAGCAAATAGGAATGACAAGCTACTTGCAATAAAAATAAGTCGTAGAAATGCAAACAATATGTTCGAATTTTATTTCTTCTTAATATATATCGAGAACGAAAGGCAAATCGGGCAATTTAAGTTATAATTAATTTATAGTTGCGTTAAAAAGAGCAGCGATATAATACCTTCACTGGAACGGAGAACTATTGAACATTTGAACTACTCGATTGAAAATGAAGAACTACTGGACATCTGAACTACTCAATTTTAAGCCGGACACTTGGAATACTTAAGTCATTTTAAAAGCAGAACCAGATTAGCTGAAATACACTTTATATCACAATTTAGTTGTGATACAATGTTTGGAATCTGCAGAACTCAAGAATTATTTATTATTTATTTGGGGCCAGAAAAATACTAACCTCTTGCAGAACGGGTCCGACGTTCCGTTAGCTTTAACGGCGGTCAAAGCTTTGGCTTCTTTGATCAACACGTGAAGGGCCCCCCTGGATCTCTTGCCCTTTTTGTGAACTGTCATATCTGGCGGAACGAATTTTAGGCACACTATAATATCACCTTTGTATGATAGAACATCTTCAAATGGTTCAGTCTGAAATAATAAATAATGTTTACAATTAGTGCGTAATTTGTTTATAATTGCTGCAATTACCAAAACACTGGACTCAACGAGCATTTTAACAACCAAGTTGGCATCATCTGAGGCTGGTGTCTCTTTTGATCAACACCAACGGCGTCAACGTGGTTGTCAAAACGGGCGTTGAAAAATTTCAATCCTTCCCCACACAGGCATAGTTTAATGTGCATTGAATCAATCGTAATTAGAAAGGTCTTAAAGAATGGCATATTGCCTTATAAAATTTTGAATTGCTTAGAAAAAATTTCCGTAAATGTGTGGCCCAAAGCAAAAATTTCTTTGTGTTCTGTTCAGTACTAAGTTAAAAAGAAGCTACCTTTTAGTGATTAAAATTTTATTGTATAGACAACCAACAATACAATACTGCATAACATAAAGTTGCCTAATCAAAATTCAGTTGTTAAAAGTACGTTACGGGCACCAACGGCCACCGAACAGGGTGAAGGTTCCAAGACATTTAACAAATACGTTAAATGAAGTTTATTTATTTATTTTGAAAATACCTCTTAGCTGCACCATACATGAATTTTTTTTTATCGCAGATGGATATAGACGACTTAAGAAATATTTCAATATTATATAAAATGGTACAAGAATTACAATATTGTTGATAAATAATGTTGCAAAAAATTTCGAAAAATGTGTGTTCATATCTTGAAAAAAATAAAGTTTTCCCAAAAAATCAGTATGGAGTCCAAAGATCCTCCTCAGAAACCTAAAATTTATCAAATACGTACCCTTTCTTGGAGGTTATACCACTTAGGAGTAGGATCATCGAATACTTTATTCTCTAAAGCCATCATGACCTCCCCCAGGAAATCGTTCCTCCCGAACATATCCGAATGCCACACGGTTAACCATAAAGTTCTCGTCTCTAGACCGTTCAGAGAAATATGGAACTTAAGGCATTCGTCGAAGACTGGATTCAGGGTGTGTTTCTTCACTTTCGTTTTCCGTTTGCCGCTCTTGGACTTGTCGGGCAGCAGGTACACCTTGACGTAGGGATCTGATCGGTTACGCTTCGCATCGACGGGCGCCAAATCTTTACATTGCTTTATCTGGATCTCTAGAGCTCCCGCTTTGTAGTTGTACTGCAGGCCGAATTCCACCTGGCCTCGAACCGTCACGGTACCATAACGACCTTCCCCTGCTCCGGAGTACACGCTGGCCATGGAGTCGGATCTCAGCTGAAACAATCAGAAGGATAGAATGGTGTTCAGTGACCTGACCTAACCCAACCTAACCTAACATTACCCAACTTAACTCAACATTACCCAATCTAACCTAATATTACCCAACTTAACCCAAAATTACCCAACTTAACCCAAAATTACCCAACCTAACCCAAATTAACATAACCTGACTCTGCAGATTATTGCAATACTTTATTTTCAATTAACAAACGCAATTTGTTCCTTTTTCTCAATATTATTTTGATGTGTATTATAACTTGAACTTACCCAATAAAATGGGAAAATTTGAATGAAATAATTCAGAGCGAGCTGAAATTTTGGTAACAGGCTGATTTTGTGGTACTTTTTGACATATCAAAAGTCCCCACCTGTAGACAATGGCGGAGGGGAGGGGGGAGAAAATAGCGTATCTAATGAAAGTTAAAGAGAATGAAATTTTGAATATGTTGGTGTATGTACAAAATCGTTTTGATAACGAGTGAATGGAGATAAAAGGGTAAAACATGAGCTCCAAGTGACCTTCATACGATAAATGGTGCACGAGTTACAGCTGTTTAAAGCTATGAGCAAAAATTTCTTTTTTATTATAAATTAGGATTTTCCTGCAAATAATAATAATAATAATAATAATAAAACGTCTTTATTTAAAGGGCGAAATTTAGCCAAAGGCTATTCCTCCACTTAACCCTGTAATTACAAGTTAAATATGTAGATATAAACAAAGTGTAAAATAATATAAAAGAGAAAAAAATAAGTAATAAGTAATAATAAGTAGTAACAATAATAATCATATGACACTAATAAGTAACAATAAAAACCGTTTCGTCATTGCGCTGCTAAAAGTGGCTTTAACATTTGCGGAAGGTAAAAATGTTATATTTTTTTATCTCTGAATTTAATGAATTGTACAATTTAACAGCGTTATATGTAAAAGATTTCTGAAACATTGCGGTAGAGTGATGCGGCATGGTGAAATGTCGATGTGACGAATATTTAGATCGTGCGTCTGGTTACGAGTAATTAGTTTATCTCTAAGATAGGCAAGAGAAGACGTGATATAAATTCTATGTATAAAAACTAACAAATGCAATTTCCATGTATTGTCCATCTTTAGCCAATTTAGCTCGGAGAATTTTTCGCTAATGTGATCGAACTTTCTTAAATCAAATATTAGTTGACAACAAGTATTTTGAACTTTCTGGATGCGTTTTTTGCTAACTGTATCCAAAAATGGATAGTACATAGTATCACAGTAGTAAAAGATTGGTAAAATAATCGTTTCGCACAGCTTTTTCCTTGTTTTAAAATTCAGAAACTGCTTGTTGGCATATAGTAACTTTAGACATATATAAGATTTCTTAACTCACATGTGCGTTAAAACTTAATTTATTATCAAAAATAACGCCAAGATTTTTCGCCTCTTCTACAAATGGAATTATCATATTATCAACTGCTATTTCTATATGGTTAATTACATAATTATAGCGAAATCTGGAAGAGAATACCATAGCAGAACACTTTTCTATGTTTAATTTCAAATTGTGATTGGTGCCGTAATCGTTTAGGGAATTGAGATCACTATATACATGTCTTTCAGCTGCGGGTAGATTGTCTTTACTTAAGTTGTACATCGTCTGCGTAAGATTGGACTTTAATATATATAAGGTTGTCGCCAAGATCCATTGTATATAATATGAATAGAAGTGGTCCTAGAACCGAACCTTGTGGAACACCAGAAACCACGGGTTTTGATTCTGATGTTCCAAACTCGGTTCACACCCTCTGGGAAAGACGAATTAAAAAACTTTTAAAAAACCTAACACATACCTTGTTAAAACCATAAAATTGTAACTTTGCGCATAGTAATGAATGATCAACCGAATCAAACGCTTTTGAATAATCAAGGAAAACTAAAATGTCAGCAAGTTTATTATTCAAAATCCCGTAAAATATTGTCCGATATATTGGTAAGTGCTGTACAAGTGCTGTGTCCTGCTCTAAAACCTGATTGATATTCTGGGAATAACTTATTTTTGAGTAAGTATGTTGCTGTTTGAAAATAAACTGCTTTTTCCAATGTTTTACTAAATATTTCCAATAGACTAATCGGTCGAAGATCTTTGATTTCCGCTGGGCAATTTATCTTTGGTATTGGACATACTATTGCTTCTTTCCACATTGACGGGAAAAAACCTTCAACAAGGCAGACATTTATTAAATGTGTTAAATATGGTATAATTAATGGACAACACAGCTTTACCATTTGCAACGAAACTTCGTCAATACCAGAGGAATTCGACTTAAAGCCATTAATTATTTTCGCAGTTACTCTATCTATATCTATGATTTAAAAAACGCCCTTAAAAAGTACATTGATGAAAGCAGCTTCTCTCATAAAAAAGGATCTTATTGTTTAAAAATGGATCCATTTAAAACATGATTAAAAATTGACAGTTTCGATTGCGGATATTTTTAAAATGTTCCAATTCTGAATTACAAAAATCGACACTTACCCCCAAACTGGACAAACTGCTTCGGGTGTGATGCAGACCGACCAGCCTGTCGATATCGTCATCATTTTGCCACTCCTGACTCGAGATGGACCCTGTACCTCGTCTCGAACCTGGGGGTATTGGACTGGGGGTTGCACTCTTGCTGCCATTTCTAGAGGCGAGCATAGGTGATGAATGGGCTTCGGACAGGCTGACATCATCTGGAAATAAGCATTGAAATGAGCAGATGTTATAGGCTGGTAACGCGTAAATGTCTGATACTAGGTGTTAATGTGAACCTTATCAGCAAATTGTTGGTGTGTTTAGTCATTATGATCGGTAATTCGAAAAAAAATAATCAATTTGCATGTTTGTCGGTGCGTAGAAAATATTACCGGCCGATGCTTCGTATCATTCAGATCTTTATAAGGTATCTGTAGCTATACATTAATTATTCGGCCTTCGGCTAAAATATAATGAGCTGGATATGATAACTAGCTATTATAATTTACAGCGCATTCATATATATCACAAGCATATACTCAGCGCCCTTGAAATTATCACCAATATGAACTTGATTTTTTTTTATACATTTATTTAACGTCACCCTATTTCCGCTACTGAGGCCTAATACCGACGCCTGTAGACGAGCTACCCCCAACCAGGAATTTTGCCGAACCTCTTCCCTTAAGAAGAGTAGGGATCTTTTACTTGCCTAACATTTAATAGACAAGGGACCGACGGCTTTACATCCCCTCCGAAGGATGGTATATCTCCTATACAACCCTCGCCTAAGGTTGTATAGCTTCCGCGCATACACTGATATACAAGCCGCTGGAAGATGTGTGAGGCGAGAACGCGGTTTCCGTTGGAATGGTCACCCATCCAAGTACTAACTGCGCCTGTCGTTGCTTTACATCGCATACCGAAGTATGTACATAGTAAAGACGCACCTACGCTCGCCCCTGATTTTTTTTTGTAAAATTATTTGTTTTGTACATGTTACCGTTTGATCCGATCCTTCTCAACACCGATATTTGGGCATTACAGCATATCAAAAGACTAAAAAGTAAAAAATAAAATTATGTAAAAAAATATTTAAAAAAAGCTTTTATTTAAATGTTCCAAAAAGTAGAAAATAAACTTTGAAATAAATCAAACCCATAATTTTGTTACATTGTATAATTTTTTTTATGATATTTAAGCTTGTCGCGAGCAATCTCCTTTACACAGGAATATCTGGCGACAAGCTTTTATATCATAAAAAAAATTATTTAAGGCCTGGTGTGGTGGCACACTCTGTATATGTTTAATTTAGCATCTGTTTTATCTCTTGGCCTTTATGTAACACGATATTTTACTTAGCACCTCCTCGTGTTTGAAAATCATTAACATTTTTATTTGCAGTGAGCATTGTCTATTTATATAAATTATGCAGGATTATCAAATCAAAATATCGTTTATGTAAAATTCGTGTCGGTTTTCACGCCCTTGAACGTGTTAGTGAAATCGAAAATAATTTATAGGCGACTGGATTCTGGTATTGTGGAATCTATAATGCGATAATTGATTTTCGTGATTAAATGATTATCTGATATCTTGACTCATGCGTTTGCGGTTCGATTACGAAAATAGAAAAAAATTTATGATACTAAAATCAAAGTATCTGATGTGGAGAGTTCATAACTTATCATTAACGATATTTACTTAATTTTGTAAACGACGAAATTAACTGAATGTAATAATAATAGTACTTTAGTCTGTAAAAAGAATATTACAGGAAGCGTCAAAATACAGTAATATGAAATCAAATATAAATAACAATACAACTTATTGTATTTTGTCACGAACAATCAGTAAAGTGTCAATGTTCTAGAAACTCTGTAAGAGAGTAAAACATTTCTGTGGTCAACAAGTTTTTTACCCAACTGGAGAACGCCTTAAAATTTTTATTTTTTATCTCGAGAGGAATTTTATTATACAATTTTGGACCCCAGTAGTTCACTCCCTGCTGAGTTATATTCAGTCGGTGATGCGGAATTTGTAGCTGTTCCCTGTTTCTTGTGTTATAGTGGTGATTTTCAAGATTTGGACTAAATTTATCTTTATGTGAATGCACATATTTAAGGCAACTGAGCATATATAAACTTGGCATAGTGAGAATCTTTGAAGGCATCTCTGCAGCTCTCTCTATAATTCATGCCACATAATGTTCTGATGGCTTTCTTTTGTAGGATGAAGACTTTCTGAGCGTCAGATGATGTTCCCCATAGTAGATGCTGTGACGCTATGAAAATTTGAGTAATATGCTATTTTTGCGGATTGGTTGGTGGATACGTTTTTTAGTATTCTAATGGTGTAAATAGCTGCGGCAAGTTTTTTGCAGAGCTCTTCAATATGGCCTTTCCAATTTAATGTACTATCTAATGTTAAGCCTAAGAATTTCAACGATAACCTCTCCGTTTCTCTTTTTGTAGATAAAATTATATTTTTCGTTTTTTCTCTGTTTAATGTCAATGAGTTCGCCATGAGTCAGATATTTGCTTCGTGTAATATATTTTGTGATAGGGTTGTTAACTCTGTTTTATTTTTCCCTTTTGTTATGAATGTTGTATCATCGGCATATAAACAAGCCCCATAACTCTTAACATTAGAGAGCAAGTCGTTGATATATATTATAAATAGTACGGGCCCCAACACACAGCCTTGTGGCACACCTCGGGTTAGTAGCACCATACTGTTTGATATCGATCTGACAAATATGATCCGAACAATTTATGTAGTGTTCCTCTCACGCCATAATAGTGTAGTTTACTAAGTAAAACTTTATGGTCAACCGTATCAAAAGCTTTACTTAAGTCACAGCAGATTATTTCTGTTTCTTCTTGTCTGTCGAGAGCCTCTGTTATTTTTTCTACTGCTTCTATCAGGGCAGTGGTAGTTGATTTCCCCTTACGATACACATGTTGACTGCTATGTAATATATTAAATTTCTCAAAAAATGTTATCAGTCTTTTTTTTTTAAATAATTTCAAATATTTTTGAAATGACTGGTAGAATAGAGATAGATCTATAATTATTGATGTTATTGATGTCACCTTTCTTATATAACGGAATAATTTTCGCATGTTTTAAATCATTGGAAAATATTCCCTTTTGAATACACTTATTTATTATTATTGTAATTGGTGTTACCAGAGCATCTCCAATTTTCTTTAAAATGTAAGTTGATATACCATGTATATCCTCTGTTTTTTTAGTCTTGATGTTCTGTATAACATTTCTAATCTCGTTTTCATCCAATTCTTCCAAATATATAGACCTAGAGTTGGATATTATTTGACTTCTTAATAGCTCATCAGGTTGTTTGGATGGTTTTAATTGGGCAGCAATGTTTAATCCGATATTTGCAAAAAGGTACTAATATTTTCAGCTGTTAGAGTTGTTTGCTCCTGGTTGTTATCACAGTTTTGTTCTTTCTGGGTTCTGACTTAATTATTGTCCAAATTGCTATAGATTTATTTTCACAATCAGCTATAACATTTTGATTTGCTACTTTTTTTTGTTCATTGATCCGCTTTATGTAGGCCTCTTTGAGATTTTTATAGGCATTTAAAGAATCTTGATCTTTTCTTACATTTTGTATCGTAGATAAAGCATCTAATTCATTTCTCATTTGTTTCAATTCTTCTGTGTACCACTTGTTATTCTTGTTGTTTTTTCCTGTGACTCGTTTCCTCATTTTTGGCACATGAGTTTCAAAAAGTTTTGTAAAGATATTATAATAACACTGATATGCTTGAGAGGCAATTTTTGCTTCTAATAATGTATTCGAATCTATGGCCACCATTTTGCATTTAAATTGGTAAATATTGTAGTCATTTATTTCTCTATATTCAATATCTTTCAGTTTATTGGAATTACCGACTTCATGTGGAATTTCAAGGAGCTGTCCCAAATGGTCTGATACATGTAGATTCACTGTATTTGTTTTAACTTTATAATACTTTATATCTATGTTGGCGAAAATATTATCTATACAACTCTGTGAGATATTTGTAATTCTTGACGGCTCTGTAAAAATCTTGTGGAGGTTGAAAGACGACAGTAGATTTTCAAGATTGGTCCTTTTGTTTGATTGTACTATAAAGTTGGCATTATAATCTCCAGATAGGTATATTTTCTCTCGTATAGCAGGCCTAACAATTTTCGTGAATTTTCTCCTTATATTAAATAAAAGAGATGTTTGTATTTGTAATAAATGAAATTAATAAACTTTTCAGTTTCATTATAAATTACCGACCCTTAATCATCGTTATTATCGCCTATAGGTCCTTTACTAAAGTCTTCAGAAGAATACATAAAAAAATCGAGATTTTTAAATGATTTTGTACCCACATTTGTAGTCTACGAGTAGCACTGACTTTCTGCTTTAATCATCTCCTAATGATGCTAGCATGGTTAGCGAAACGCGCGTCAAGTAGTGCGTTAAATGTTTTGGCATCTTTTAAAAGTGGTTTATAACACCAAAGATTTTGATTTGTGAAAAACAACCCTCATACGAAAACTCCGCCACCACCAGGACCCGAGCCCACGTAAACAGGACTACGCAACGCACCATAAAAGTTGGAGGAGGAAATAGTGGAAAAGACATTAGAAATCAGAATAAATCTTCTTAAAATAATACTTGTTAGTAGACAAATCATGGGACTATACATCAGTGGACCTGGACATTCTGTACAAGGACTTTATCCATAATATTACAGCCTCTGAATAAAATTACACCCACAATAAAAATGCGTATAAATGAGATCCCTTGGATAAATAATGAAGTACGGTCAGCGCAGAAAGAGCTAAGCCATAAAGCCCATAAAAAATGCGTACTTCCTAAATCACCGACTGATTGGAATGATGAAGCAAAGATAAATAAATTTGGATATACGATAAAATAGGAAAAAAAATTACGAGCAAAATATAGATCGAAATAGGGACAGTAAAAATATGTGGAAAACTTTGAAGCAATTAATAATCATTACAAAGGGGGACAGAACGAACATGGACAGAAAAGGTTAGATTAATGGATAATTTTCATGCGTTTTGTGCAGAAAGTTTGATATTATTCAGGTACAAAATGATAGAGAATTGCTAGAAATTAAAGCAATTTTCTTAAACAAACTCCGAAAACTTATCATGGGTTTTAAAAATAAGCCGGCCTCTAATGAAGATATAACAACAAAATTAATGAAGGAGATTTTTGATTTGGTAGGCTAGCCTTTATTATATCTTGTTAATACATTCCTAATTATGGGCATAACTCCTGTAGAACTGAAAACTAGTGTGATAACTCCAGTACCCAAAGTTGGATCTTCGTCTTAACCAGCTGATTATAGACTACACACAGTTGTGGACAAAATTCTTGAAATTGTGGTTTCTGAACAACTTCGCGAATACTTCGAAAATAATCGGCTGATTTACAGTGGCCGGTCAGGTTTTCTGGAGACACACTAAAATGGACGGAGATAAATCCGAAAAAATTAGGAATGATATTGGGGTTCCTCAGGATAGTGTCCTTGGACCCTGGCTGTTTATAATTTATGTAAATGACCTAAGCAGAATGTTAAATAAGAATATTTTTATACATTTATTCATTGATGACACCTTATTATCGATCTCAGGAACTCATCTTGTAAAAGTAACCAATATAGTGAACAACGAGTCTAACACGTATACAGGGTGTCTCACCGGGAACTGAATCGAACGATATACAGAAAATTATTCATCAAAAAATTTTGAAAATTTAGATAATTACTAATGTCGGTGTGGCCAATCCAACTAAAATAATTACAAGCAGCTGGCACTTCCGCTTATACCGGAAGTCGATACCAACTTGCTTATTTCAAATGGAACACTCCGAGTCGAAAACATGGCATATCCTATACCTAAATCTAGCCGTTTCAGAGATATTTGACATTTTATAGAAAATTTGACAGGTGCAACGGTTTGTAAGAACCGTGTAAAAGATCCTCATTTGCTTCTTGTCACATAAAAAGAACACAAGGAGAACTACGTTCTACAACTGAAATAAATTCCATAATATCATACCAAGTGTTCCGTTTTTCGCGTTACATTTTGTCAACTTCAAACCGCGAAAATTTGTTTAGGTCAAATGGAACAACCTGTATTTTTTTACGTCAAGTTGTGTAAATTGAACTCCATTTTTTCTGATATTAGCATTGTGGGGGTTAAAGTTACAACTTTTTTGAAATATTTGCGATTTTATTAGAAATTCATGAATTGTTGTAATCATTTCATCAAAATAGCCATGATTAGAAACAATAAGTCATTATCTTATGTCAAAAAATGCCAGCACGTTTAAATTATACCAACGAAAACTTTTTAAATTTTTTTATTATTTATGGAGAATGTGATAAAGTAATATCAAGAACTTGCAGCATATTTGCTACTCGATATCCACAAAAACGCAAAATAACGCTAACACTGTAACATGCGTATTAATCGAATTGAAGATATGGCATGAACTAAAATAGCAGAGATAAGATCAATTTAAAATATGATTTCATTTTAATTTAATAATTGCTCAAAATTCCGCCCTCGAACCTCGACACACTTTTCGCACCTTAGGATTAGTTCCTCATGGGTAGCTCTTCTAATTGAATCCTGTGATATGTTTTGAAATGCATTTCTTACTCTTTGCATACAATCTTCAATGGTTGTTAATGGGCTCTCATAAACTTTATTTTTAATAGTTCCCCAAATGAAATAATCCAGAACTGATAAATCGGGCGAGCGAGGAGGCCATAAGAAAGGTCCATTATTGGCAATCCATTGATCATAAAAAGTTTCTTGTAAACAATTATTAATTAAATATGCGTTATGTGGGGGAGCACCGTCGTGCTGATAAAAAATGTTTCTATGTTCGGCGAGAGGTAAATTTTCTAAATAGTCATTATTCAAATTTTATAAGATATTCAGATATCTTTCACCTAAAAAAAAAAACGAAAATTTACCTATACATATGAACAGAAGAGAAAATTTAATTTACTGTTTAAATTTTCCTAATAAAATTGTAATGCCACCACTCTATCGTTTCTTATGGCATTGAACTGCCAACTTTCCTGAAAGTTTCGCTCTCTGAACATATGAGGATTTGAGTCTCTCCAATAATACGAATTGTGTCTATTAAAAAGTCCACTTTTAGTAAATTTTGCTTCATCTGTCCATATAATATTTCCCAAATAAGAATCGTGACCCTCAGACCTTATTAGAATAAGCTCACAAAAATTCTGTCTTCTTAGGAAATCTGTTTCTTTTAATCATTGAACCATATGGAATGAAAACGGGTGAAACTTATGTTTTAATAAGATTCTGTGAATTGAATCCTTGCATAGTCCCGGTTCTAGAGCAGCTTGTCTTAATGGCATCCTTGGAAATACATGAAAATATCCCAGAATGACTATTTCAATGTTTTCGTCAACAATAGGCTTTCTTCTTTGCATTTTTGCTTTGACAGAGCAATAATTTTTAAAATTTTCCAGTATGCGTTTTACAGTGTTTGGTGACGGTTTTCGTTTTTCTGGATATCGAGTAGCAAATTTTATCACATTTTGAAATCACAAAAAACACAAAATTTGGGACTGTCAAGGCTCAGAACTATATGAAAATTAATGTTTTTTAATGTAAGAAAAATTTGTACCTATTCTTTAAAGCTTATACCACAATATACTGTAGATATATTTTGTTATTCTTTAGCTTAAGTGCTTGTTTTTTTTATTGTTAAGATGTGCATCCTAATATTGATCCTCAGGGATCAATATTAGGGTCAACACTATTTATTGTCTATATCAACAACATATCAGATCACATCTCTAGTAAAATTGTTGCATATGCTGATGACAGCACTCTACTTTCAGCCCATAATAATATGAATAATCTCACCAATATGTCAGCTGTTTCACAGCAACAAGCTAAGCAATACTTTTCTAATGTAAAATGAAGCCTAAACATACAAAAAACTCAAAATTTAATATTTTATCTGAACACACGTATCTATATTGACACCAATAATCCTGTTAAGTGGCTTACGTATCACCTTGGACAGCAAATTGACTTGGGAAAGGCACATCAATTGCATCTCAAAAACATTGTCCGGTAGAATATATCTACTGAAAAAACTTAAAAATCGAATTGACCAAAATATTATCCTGCTAGCATATCATGCACTGTTCCATAGCACAATGTGCTATGGAATTCTACTTTGGGGCGGCTCTGCACATACTGTAAAAATCTTAAAATTGCAAAAGGGGGCTATTAGAGTTATTATGAATGCAAAACATAGCGAAAGCTACAGACCGCTGTTTAAAAGATTAAGTATTCTCTTGTACAAATCAGTATATCTTAGAGGGTATTTTTTTTGCTAGAAACCATCTATCTCATTATCTAACTCAAAATTGCTATAATACAAGGAACGAATCTTTTTACCATCTTTTTCGTCTGACAAGAAACATATATTCATTTAGGTATTTATCAGTCAAGTTTTATAGCTTACTGCCAAATAATTGGAAAACACTTAATGATACTGCCAAGAAAGCCAAAAGTTTTTTTTAAAGAAAATGTCCATTAAGAGATTGATGAATTTATCACGACTTTTAAAGGTTTTTAAATGTAATTGTCTGTATTGTTAATTTTACCTGTTTTATTTTAATGTGACTGTTGTATTTTTCTAATTATTATTAGAATTTGTTTCTTGACTTTCTTTTGCCATTGGGTCTTATTAACACACTTATTTATTAGCTTCACCTGTATGTTTATTTGTTTGTAACGGAATCTTTGAACGTGATTCTCAAAAACTTCAAAACGTCAGATTAAACTGAAACTTTGCACACTTATCGCGGACTGATGACAATACAATAATTTGACAACTTTGTCCTAATGTCCTCACCAGGATCATCAGGATAAAATAAAAAAATGACTAATCCATTGTCGAGAATTTGTCGGAGGTGCCGCTGTTATTAATATATATATATACATTTTATTAGCTTCACCTGTATGTATGTCTTTGAACGTGATTCTCACCCAAACTGTCTTAGCGGTTAGCCCAAGAGCGACGCGCAGATAGGTGTACACTTTTGTGCAACCTTCTGCGCATGTGCGTTGTGCGTCTAAGTGAGCAGCGGTAGTTCTCTGCAGACAGCTACGCAACTATCCACCCTCGCTTAAGATAATATCGCAGAATGCAAAAGCAGTATGAGTTTTGGACGTTTCTCGTATTATTATATAAGCATCAACACCCAGCGCTCGACGAGGGTTAAGCAACCGCGGTACAGTTTGTGATCATTGCATACGAGAGTACATATACGTAACTTCGGAATTGTCTGTAACATATTTGCCGTTGTATACGCCCTTGTTAAACGCTAGTTCCAACTTTAATACATACATTATGATGTAATATTAATTATGTACTACTAGCCGATACTCAGCGGTTTCGAAGAGCAGGCGGGTATCAGCTGGTTTCTATATGTGTATCGATGTTCATGATGCTAATTTCGAAATTCATCCAATCCAATATATTGGTGAGGAACGTGCCGAGAGATGAATGGCAAGAGGGTGACTAAAAATGTCATGCCGCTAGCGTCAACCTCAGGGAACCGGGCACACCCCATAAGAGCCTTATCCTTCTATGACACCTCTGGGAGGGTTGACAGTTTAATTGTCCATTACTCGCTGGAAGAACAATGAAAAATGAAACTACAACACAAGAAAAGAGAAGATTGGAGAAAAAAATACGCTTTAATAGCAAACCGAACTAAAAAGTAAAAAATAATGTTTAAATATTGTTCAACAGCGATAGAAAGTCCACTAACTCAATATAATTAAATGAATTTTTTTATAAGTTTAAAATAAGAATGAAGTGATTGACAAAAAAATGCATTTTATTGTAAAAAGCTGCTTGGTATCAATTATTATAAATATTTTATTGGTGGCTATTAATAAAAGTAGAATTATAAAAATATAGTAAGAAGCACCCACGCTTTTTTAAACTATAATTTTTTTATATAATTATCTTTGTACCTGACGAGTGTAAACAGTATTGTATTGTCACACACAATAAACTATCTATCTATCTACATTTAGCATTTTCTGCCACGGTCACCCTGTATACTATTGTTTAAAACCTATTATTACAAAAACGACTATCACTTTGTTAGCTTAAAATGCAGCGAAACGTTGAAAAATAACAATTTAAAGTTCCATAAGCCGCCGAGCGCTGGAGAAAGTCTTGTATCGAAGTTGTTTTTGTATTCCTTGAACGCTGAGAACCCGGTGAACTATTGTTGAGTCTGCAATGTAATGTTATGCTTGGAGTCATGATCTAGAAATCGACATATTTTACATTGTAGGTGGGCCGACATTTAAGCCTTTATCCTTTTCGCTTGGGCTCACGTATACGTACAGATACGCAAAAGTATTTCTTTTATAATATCAGGTTACGGAACGACATGAATATTCAGCCCAAAAAAATAGCTGGCGCTTGCTCTTTAACTGATTACCAAAAACGTGGACGTAGGTTGAAAATGCAAAAAGCAAGGATTAAAAAAGTAAATAAACGAGTTGGTCTTTGTCCTGGAATATGGGATGTAACTGAGGGCCGGTTTATCAATGCAAGGTTAACTCGTAACCAAAGGATAAATAATGTCAAACAAAACAATAGATACCCATTGTTTCGTCTACTAAATTTGTGAAAAGAAAATTTGCGTTCCATCCAAATATTCATATAATAAGAGCTTTAGCGAAAAATGTTACGATGTATTTTCTAAAGTCCATTTAAGTTAAAAACTAACTAAAGAAAAGAGTCTTGAAGTTATGACCTTTTCAAAAATTAATTTTTTGACTTATCGCAATCTACGGTCGTGAGCAAAAAAAATAGGACAAGTGTTATTACGGTATTTTGCTAAAATCTAGTTGTGTACATCTAATTTTAATTTTTGTGACATTGTCAGTTAGTTGTCATAATTTATTGCAAGTGTGCAAAAAACTAATATGCCTCATATAAGCGATTTAGCTAAATCTGAAGTTATTGCTAAAGCAGAAGATGGATGGTCAAAGAGACAAATTGCACTGCGTTATAATATTGACAAAAATTCGGTGTGTAACATTTTAAGAAAGTTAAGAATAAACGGTACGATTAGTAGAAATCCTGGATCAGGGCGACGAAGGATATCAACTCAACAACAAGATTTGCAATTAGTATGGATTTTAGTAGAAAATCCATATTACTCAGTTATTCAGGCTGCTGAAGAAGCGAATTTTCCTGGATCGAGTAGTACTGGTCGCCGGCGAGTAAGAGAATCGGAGCTACGCTGTCATGCAGCAGCACAGAAATACTTACTTAAAGCTGAACATAAAGAAGCTCGAGTAGGATTTGCGCTTGAATTTTTAGCGCATGATGTAAATTTTTGGAACAATGTAATCTTTACAGACGAAAAAACTTTCCAGTCAACACACGGCGGTCGTATTCGTGTTTACCGCCATCCGAATACTCGATTCGATGAGAAATATATATCTAACAATGATAAAAGTGGTAGATTTTCCGTCAATATGTGGGCTTGGATATTGGCACGTGGTCCTGTTGTTTTGTGGCATATTGAGGAACGATTTAATAGTGAAACGTATATTAGGATGTTAGACAATATTATGCTCCCTTCCGTGTCACAATTATTTCCTAATAATAAGTTCATATTTCAACCAGACAATTGTTCCGTTCATACAGCTCATACCGTAACTAACTGGTTTCAAGATAACAACATCAATGTTCTTAACTGGCCCAGTCATAGTCCAGATCTTAACCCTGTGGAAGAAGTATGGGGACTATTCGTAAGAAGTATCCAAAAACGAAATGTGAGACCACGGAATGCCGAAGAATTACTGGAAATAATAAATAATGCATGGCAAAATATTATTACTAAAGATTATTGTATAAGGTTATTTAATTCTATGCCAAACAGACTTATAGAAGTTATAAATAGAAATGATACAATAACGAAATATTAATAGTTAGTTTCTTGTTAAGTAGGATATCCTTTGTCCTTTGATCCAGGATTTCTACTAATCGTACCATTTATTCTCCACTTTCTTAAAATGTTACTCACCAAATTTTTATTAATGCTATAATGCAGTGCAATTTGTCTCATTAACCATCCATCATTTACTATAGCAATAACTACAGCATTAAAATAAAAATAAATTAAAAGTGATATCTGTTTTATTTCGGCTACTCATTACATATTCAAATAGAGACAGATTTACATTAGAAAAAAGCTGTCCTATTCTTTTCCGCTCACGACAGTATGCAAAAATTTTTTTGTGGTTAAAGAGTAAAAAAGTGACGGGTCTGGGGAGTTTCAAGTAGCGAACTTTGTATGCTTTCAAACGTCTTCCACGGCACTTAAAGCTAGAAAATAAGCCAAGCTCAATTAAAAAAATATACATATAAATACACAGACATTATGTAAATACCATTGGCAAATGCATTATTTAGAAAGCCCTGCATATTTATTCATGTAATAAGTACCTTCTGGTTGCAACAAGCTGTCATGATCCTCTTCATCTGTGCATGAATTTTTAATTGGCGTTTGTTTTTCTTCGGGCTTCACCGCACGAGTAGTTCCAGATTTGTTGCTACATTTCAACCTCACCTTGTGCTCGAGCAGTTCCTTTGTGGGCACTATTATATTCTTTTTTGGGCGTTCCGGTGTTGACTGGATTTCCTAGTGTTGTTGAGGTTCAAAGAAACTGTTTCGGGACGTGATCACGTCTTTTATATCAGGGTATGCTACTGACGACGGTACATTTTTAGAAGGGTCTCGGATAATGGGAAAATCGAAACTGACAGGCCGCAGGGATGCGATACCGCGCGCGTCTCATGCTGGTTTCGTTGCCAGAAAATCGCTGGTGCAGGGATGTTGTGCCTCAGACATTTAATTGTGATTATTCTCTTAGAAACCGAACGATATACAGGGTGTCCAATATCAGACTTATTTTGATTGACGTGTGAATGGTTAAATTTATTTGGAATTTTTGAAAGACAGCTTGGAAGAATTACTGGAGGATGTCCTCAGAGATATTAGGGAAAGTGGTACCTCCAATGATGGAGCATCTGTGCACCTCACGGCAACTGTTCATAAACATTTAAACAACGCTTTTCCAAATGGTTGGATAGGAAGAGGAGGACTCTATAGTTGGCCTGCCAGAAGCCCTGATTTGACCACCTCCCCAATAAGACTCAACCATAAAATTGCTTATGGAAAAAGTTCCACTTCAAATCCTATTTTGACTGCATTAAATGAAACAGATATCTTGATCAAGTATTTCCAAATAGGTGGATTGGAAGGCGCAATACTGTTGAATGGCCACCAAGGTCACCGGATCTTACACCGATAGATTTTTTTCCTTTGGGAAAACGTAGTGTACAAATGTAATCCTGACAATACTGAAGAATAATAATCGGTGTGGGAAGGTTATGTAACATCATCAACGACAATTTTGTGATACTGTATAGTGTATACGTACCGTATAAGTACAGTGTGAAAAATTTACCTTTTTCTATTAAAAATCAAATGCGCACTCACTAACAGTAATAAATAATTATTTCTTAGCGCCCAGAATACTAATTCTGTTTTACTATCCTTATTCTGTCATCAATGGATACACCTAGAATAATGAATCAATATGCGAATACCATACCAATAAATTCTTATACCGTGACCAGGCATTCGTTGTCGCTTATACGACAAAAGATTTTAAAGATTTATATGGCTTACAGCATAGCGTAGTCATTCGTCTTTATCCGGGTAAGATTTATGCGAGCGGAAATATGGCAGCAGGTTTGGAGAGGACACAGAATCTATAATACAGTGACATCCATAAATAACAGATAAATTAATTATGTATGTAATTAACCTCCCCGTTCAACCCCTTTGGAGTGACAGCCACCCCTTTAAAATTTTTAAATGGAACGAAGGTGCGTGTTATAGCTCGTTTGAAAGGGTTTTTGATTCTAACATTATAACATTTTTTAAATTTCTCTAATTTTTTTATTGAAAAATCTTCCATTTTAAAACATTTTGCAGCAGGATGAAGCTACACCACATTTTGTACTGGAAGTAAGAGCCTATCTCAATCAAGTTTTTCCCAATAGGTAGCTCGGTCGACGCAGTGAAATTGAGTGGCCTACTCATTCTTCCGATTTGACCCCGCTTGAGTATTTTTATGGGGTTACTTAAAATCGAAAGTCTACTTCAATAGACCAAATAACGACGATGATTGAAAAGACAGAATAAGGCAAGAACTTAATCAAATCACTCCGGAAACGATACAAACTGTTTTAGAAGAATTTCAGCATCGCCTCCATTATTGTCAAGAAGTTACGGGCGCCCAGTTTGAATATTTGATTTAAACTGTTTCGTGTTCTTTTGTTTACTTAGTAACATTAGAAGAATTAGAGAAATTCAAATAATCTTATATTGTTGGATAGAGAATTTAAAAAACGGTTAAAATGAGCTATCACACGCACCCTCGCTCCATTTAAAAATTTTAAAGGGGTAGCTGTCATCCCAAGGAGGTCAAAGAGGGACGTATGAAATTATAGTCAAAAAATGTCATTTTAGAATAAAAAATTGACGTATTTTATGATTTTACTCATAAATTGTTAATTACGTAGATAATGAATTTCCGTTACTTGTGGATTTCAGTTTATGTGTATATACTGAGTAGGTTTATTGGATACGACGTATATGGTATCTCGGCTTTATACTGGGTGTCTCACCGGGAACTGAGTCGATCGATATAGAGAAAAGTACGCATCAGAAAATTTTGAAAATTAGATAATTACTAATGTCGGTGTGGCCAATCCAACTAAAATAATTACAAGCAGCTGGCACTTCCACTTATAGCGGAAGTCGACACCAACTTGCTTATTTAAAATGGAACACCTTATATATTTTAATGTTTTCGAAAAGTGCATAAAACTCTGAGTCGAAAATATGTGGCATGTCCTATACCTAAACCTAGCCGTTTCAGAGTTATTTGACATTTTATAGAAAATCTGACAGGTGCAACGGTTTGCAAGAACCGTTATAACTTTCTTCGTGTAAAAGATCCTCATTTGCTTCTTGTCACGTTAAAAGAACACAAGGAGAACTATGTTCTACAATTGAAATAAATTCAATAATATCATACCAAGTGTTCCGTTTTTCGCGCTACATTTTGTCAACTTCAAACCGCGAAAACTTGTTTAGGTCAAATGGAACATCCTGTATTTTTTTACGTCAAGTTGTGTAAAATTGAATTCCAATTTTCTGATATTAGCATTGTGGGGGTTAAAGTTACAACTTTTTAAAATATTTTATTAGAAATTCATGAATTGTTGTAATCATTTCATCAAAATAGCCATGATTAGAAACAATCAGTCATTATCTTATGTCAAAAAATGCCAGCAACTTTTTAAATTTGTTTATTATTTATGGAGAATGTGATGAAGCAATATCAAGAACTTGCAGCACATTTGCTACTCGATATCCACAAAAACGCAAAATAACACTAACACTATAACATGCATATTAATCGAATTGAAGATATGGCATGAACTAAAATAGCAGAGATAAGATAAATTTAAAATATGATTTCATTTTAATTTAATAATTGCTCAAAATTCCGCCCTCGAACCTCGACACATTTTTCGCACCTTCGGATTAGTTCCTCATGGGTAGCTCTTCTAATTGAATCCTGTGATATGTTTTGAAATGAATTTCTTACTCTTTGCATACAATCTTCAATGGTTGTTAATGGGCTCTCATAAACTTTATTTTTAATAGTTCCCCAAATGAAATAATCCAGAACTGATAAATCGGGCGAGCGAGGAGGTCATAAGAAAGGTCCATTATTGGCAATCCATTGGTCATAAAAAGTTTTTTGTAAATAATTATTAATTAAATATGCGTTATGTGGGGGAGCACCGTCGTGCTGATAAAAAATGTTTCTATGTTCGGCGAGAGGTAAATTTTCTAAATAGTTATTATTCAAATTTTGTAAGATATTCAGATATCTTTCACCTAAAAAAAAACAAAAATTTACCTATACATATTAGCAGAGGAGAAAATTTAATTTACCGTTTAAATTTTCCTGATAAAATTGTAATGCCACCACTCTATCGTTTCTTATGGCACAGTAAACATTGAACTGCCAACTATCCTAAAAGTTTCGATCTCTGAACATATGAGAATTTGAGTCACTCCAATAATGCGAATTGTGTCTATTAAAAAGTCCATTTTTAGTAAATTTTGCTTCATCTGTCCATATAATATTTCCCAAATAAGAATCGTGACCCTCAGACCTTATTAGAATAAACTCACAAAAATTCTGTCTTCCTAGGAAATCTATTTCTTTCAATCCTTGATCCATATGGAATGAAAACGGGTGAAACTTATGTTTTAATAAGATTCTGTGAATTGAATCCTTGCATAGTCTCGATTCCAGAGCAGCTTGTCTTAATGACATCCTTGGAAATGCATGAAAATATCCTAGAACGACTATTTCAATGTTTTCGTCATCAACAATAGGCTTTCTTCTTTGAATTTTTGCCTTGACAGAGCCATAATTTTTAAAATTTTCCAGTATGCGTTTTACAGTGTTTGGTGGCGGTTTCCGTTTTTCTGGATATCGAGTAGCAAATGTGCTGCAAGTTCTTGATATTACTTTATCACATTCTCCATAAATAATAAACAAATTTAAAAAGTCTTCGTGGGTGTAATTTAAACGTGCTGGCATTTTTTGACATAAGATAATGACTGATTGTTTCTAATCATGGCTATTTTGATGAAATGATTACAACAATTCATGAATTTCTAATAAAATCACAAATATTTCAAAAAGTTGTAATTTTAACCCCCAAAATACTAATATCAGAAAAAAGAGAATTCAATTTTATACAACTTGACGTAAAAAATACAGGGTGTTCCATTTGACCTAAACAAATTTTCGAGATTTGAAGTTGACAAAATGTAACGCGAAAAACGGAACACTTGGTATGACATTATTGAATTTATTCAGTTGTAGAACGTAGTTCTCCTTGTGTTCTTTTTATATAAGAAGCAAATGAGGATCTTTTGCACGAAGAAAGTTATAACGGTTCTTGCAAACCGTTGCACCTGTCAAATTTTCTATAAAATGTCAAATATCTCTGAAACGGCTAGGTTTAGGTATAGAATATGCTACATATTTTCGACTCAGAATTTTATGCTCTTTTCGAAAACCCTAAAATATATAGGGTGTTCCGTTTGAAATAAGCAAGTTGGTATCGACTTCCGGTATAAGCGGAAGTGTCAGCTGCTTGTAATTATTTTAGTTGGATTGTCCACACCGACATTAGTAATTATCTAAACTTTCAAAATTTTCTGATGCGTACTTTTCTCTATACCGTTCGATTCAATTCCCGTGAGACACCCTGTATAGTAAAATGCATCTATTAAAAAAATCACTAAAATTATCCCCTCGGAAACTTAAGAAAAAGATCCTGAATAACTAAGAGATCTACGCCATAGTAGCTTGCTTTTGGTTCTACTAAAAATTACAGAATCAGCTACATATGAACACCTTTTTGAATATGTCTTTCCAAACTCAGTAATTCCTTCAAATCAGTCCTGATTTCGAAATGGAGGACGTTATCATATTCATTTAAAAGTTTCATTATAATAATTATCGATATCAGATAAAGTTGTTTCAACACTTTGTACTTAATAATTGCTTAAGAGCCCAGACGTCCTCGAGATCTTTGCATATCCTTTATCACTTTGCTGTTTATGAAAATTAAGAAAAAAAATTGGTACCAAGATAAACAGAAAAATAATCTATGTATCTATGGATTTATTCCTTTTTCTTTAACATTCTTTATGTAATTTACGAACACTGAAAATCAAATGAGTGCGGTTGTGGTAAGACTCCGACGACGACATCTGGGGCTCTTAAAACTTTAGGAATATCACTTGGTCAGATGGTAGTTGTATCATCGCATACAATGCCACATCTCATCTCCCTTTTCGCATCTCGTTGCGTCATTTAGATTTAGATTAGACCACATTAATTTTGCATTATTTGTATTTTTGTCAATTGCATTATTGTAGAAAATCATTTCAATGTTCCGTGAACAGACAACATTTTTAACTTCAGGGAATTGTGTATCTGAGTCATTCATTAACACGCAAACAAAAGTGAAAACAACATGTAGCGGATAACAGCCTATTGGAAAGAATATATGTTTATTGTTTTTAAGATTTTTTTCCAGTTCTCTAAATTAATTGCTCATAAAGTTGCGGATTATGCATATGATTTGTCAGCAGACCTAACCTTAACCGGAGGCAAATGAAATTAATTTACATAATTGATAATTTTACTGCAATATAGGATTGCGGTGTGCCCTTTGCATATAAATTTTATGATAATACCAAGGCGAATGTGTAGAATATAGTATGGTTATGCGTCATGCCATGTAGTTTCCACACTATTTATAACTAGGATAAAAGTAATTTATATTCAAAATTAAATACAATATGTAACGACAACAATGTACCAGACATTTCAGTAAAATGGTGACGTTTATCCGAAATTGGATTAGAGACCGTAATTATACTTTATTCATAGATATCTGACCACTTGATACACACGTTCTTCTTAATTTCCCGCAAATAAAAATGATGTTTTGTCTTTCCCTTTCACTTGACAAACACATTAATTTTTACTTACTTAATTTTACTTTAATCTATGTCAAGAGCCAAATGCTGTACTCGTCGAAATCTCGTTTTTGTGTTTGAACAAATATGTCTACATAAATAAGGCCGGCGACGTCATAAAAATGTTTTCTCATAAAAAGCTAAGTGGACTATCTGAAAGGGACATATCGGACAATGTCATCCTTTAATCCTTGTCTGTTGCCTGCGAAATGAGGTTGTTCCCTGAAATGTGTCTTGAATCCTCGAATAGAACGGAAATTGCCATATTAGGATCTCTGTTCTCTCATATCGTTCGTATCTACATACGCGGGCCATCTCAACTTTTTTTGTTCGACACATACACGGAAATAATCTAAACTATATTTAAGACTACTGTATTCATATATTCGAAAGAATATATTTTTTCTATCAAGGAAAATGTTATAATATATGATTTGCAGGAAACAACTACTCAGCGGGCAAATACCCCAAATCTATTGGTTACCATTCTTTCTTTCTTTTATTGGTTACCATTCTTTCATGATTTGTAAGGTGTAATTCAATACAGGTCGGGGTATTTGCCCGCTGAGTAGTTGTTTCCTGCAAATCATATATTATAACAGTAGGTTAAGTCCACCTAGGACTGAAAGGTCTCCGCTCTCAGTCCGCGTCGTATCTCCAAAAGGTTTAGGCGTACGAAAAAATGTATAGCGCCTTTAAGGTGTTAAATTAATAATAAAAAGAATATAGCACACAGAACATTAATATTTATCTAATCTTCAAAATAATTTTTAAGATGTTATATCAGGTGTTCAAAGTGTCCACCGCGATTTCTTATGCACAATCGAGCGCGGCAAGGCACTGCATTTTACTCAGCATTTCGGGGGTAACTGTAATACATGCCTATTGAATTCGAGCTTTTAGGTCCTCTACATTTTGCGGTGTCGTCGAAAACATCTTATCTTTAATATACCTTCATAGAAAAAAATCCATTGGAGTTATATCTGGAGAACGAGGGAGCCATCGAATAAATCCATCGGTACCTATCCAATGTTGAGGCAAAATTTCTTCTAAATAATCTAAGCAAATCTGGAAATTGTGGGGAAGAGCTCCATCTTGTTGAAAATATTGAAAGTTGTGTCGATTCTCTAATGGTAAGTCATCTAAGAATTCATTAAATTCATTTCTCAAAAAGTTTAGGTACCTTTGACCACTGAGGTGACCATCATAAGAATAAGGACCTATTAAATTGGTGCCTAAACTACCTATCCACACATTTATTGAAAAACAATTTTGAAAAATAGTCGGTCTATGCCAGTATGTATTTTCAGAAGTCTGTCTGTGTTGAATATTGCGATTAAAAAATCCATTATTGGAAAAATTTGCCTCGTCGGACCAAAGTATTTTATTATATATTAATAGATCGGCACGCTTCTTTTCCAACAGTCACGTCATCCTTGGTTTGTCCCCCGCTTGTAAATTGTGAACTTTTTTGGCTTTATAACACCGGTAACCATTTGTCTTTAAAAATTTTCTAGCACTTGTTTTATTTATATGACAAGCAATTTGAATTTCTCTTAATGATGTTTCCAAATTTTCTGTATTTTTATTTCTTACATAATTAATAACTCGGTTTACCTTATTTACATTATCAGTAACACTGTTCAACCTTGTCTTCTTCTTTAAAAATGAACCATTATTTTTCAGTTTCGTAACTAATTTTCTGAACAGAGTTTTATTCGGCTGTAGTGCTTGTGGAAATCTGTTTCTATATTCTACTTGAGTTAAAATTGCATTGGCAATATGTAACGAACATATTATAACGATCAATGTGAGTGAAAATCATTTTTGAAAATTCTAAATTCTTAAACGAGTGTGATTGAGTGAGAGTTTAAGTATTAACTGAGATGATCTGTCAAAAAAAGTAAATTATCAAGTTTGTTCATAGCCAACTATTTTAAAATAATTGAAATAATAGTGAAATCATGAAATACAAACAAATGGATATTATACATAAATTAATTGGTAAAGACATTCTAACTTTCTGAGCAAGGAGTGACGCTTTTATGGAGGACCTCTATACATTGGCATAACTCCGCATTATCGATATTTTTCGCCACAACTAATGTCTTTAAACCATTTTGTAGGTTATATAAATCGGCACGATTTTTGTAAAAATAATTTTTTTTATACGACCGATATTAAGTGAGATATTCTCGAGGGCCCTGATAAAATGGACAGCCTGTATTACAATTTTAACTGTTATATTACTAAATTATAGCTGATTGTGTAATTTTTAGTAGAACCGAAAGCAACCTACTAGGGCGTAGATCCTTAGTCATTCAGGATATTTTTCTTAGGGTTCTAAGAGGATAATTTTAGTGACTTTTTTGATAGACTATATTATTATGCATAACTAGAGTCGAGATACCAAGTATATTGCATCCAAGGCAATAAATCTACTCGGTATATATAGCAGAGACTAAATAACCCGGTCATAATGTAATTAATCAGCCCAAGCTGAATTGATGTACATATTAGACACCACGTACATCGGCTAACGTATATTTAATAGCGACCACAATACCTGAACGTATTTTATCAGCGCGAATTCAATATCATCATCCGAAACAGTTTCTTTGGAGCCGTGGCTGCATAATTTACAGCGTTCACAACAAGAAAACGAACAAAGCCACCACCACCACGGTGTTTTTCTGGGCGACTCCTCCATTTCAGCGCGCTCTTCTATCTTCTCGAGTTTCTCAAAAGTCGAATACGATGAATCATCTTTCACCTTGTAACTAACTAACCGAGCCATTGTAAGACGGTGAATTGTTTAATTGCGACTTGTGCTTTTAATTAGAAGTCTTGCGTAATTTTCATCGTTGCACAATTATAACTTTTTATTTGGGTATGATTGCCATAACTTCAATCTAAAAGTAGAATAACCGAAAGGGACGTATTGAAATTTATAAATGAATAATTTTCACATCTCAACGTATTATTCGCCTATTTTGAGAAAATGTGCTCTCTATGGATTATGGATGTTAACCAAAATTTCAAAAATTATTAAAAAAATGTTTAAACAGAAAACTCTCTTGGTTGAAATTTTGTTTGATTAAGACAGTTGTAAAGCTTGAACAAAACAAGACAATACGAGCATTTCGATTGATGGATGAACACACCTTCTAAAAATTTAAATTCAATATTTCTCATCTAAAGTCTGTATTCCAAAGCGAATCGAATTAATTCCACCAAGCCACCACAGGCTCTGAATTTCGACCAGGACATTAGTAGATACATTGGAATAACATTTACAAATGTAAATTTATGCACCCTTCCGGATCAAGTGACAATCCGTGTGGTTACTTTGTTATCAGAACTGTATTATGAATATTTCTGCAAAAGTGATTTTATGTTTATATTACAAAACGGTTTAATTTTTATATAAAGGAGCCTAAATTCAAGAGAGTTTATAAATCGGTTTCTTAATTTTCGAGGACAAGTATTTATATACGATTATCTACCCTCAGATTGAAGTAAATACCTTAAATGAGAATACTGAACTGAAATAGCCATTTTTGTTAACGTAACATACACCAAGGCTAAGACAACTATTATAGCGAAGCGTCCTAACTGCATCCCGAGGCGATGCCGAGAGATAGAAGGTGCGAAAGCTATATAGTTCAAGTAGGAATACACCGAGATATAAAAAACTCAACAAAAACTTTACGACCTCATTAAAATACCGGTACTCTTTTTAGTGCTGTTCGCAAATTGACTCGCTTACCTTTATAGGTTTTTAATGTGCGTCGGGAATGTTTAATGTCGGACTTGGCGCCATAGCCCGCGGCGATATAATTGTGTCGCAAAGTTTTTGTTGCGTTTTCTATTTACTGGGATCTATTTACTTCAACTAGCGTCATGGCCCGCGGCGATAATAATTATGTCGTAAAGTTTTTGTTGCGTTTTTTTCTGTCTCGGGAACTTATTACTCGGACTATAATAGTTTTCTCAATCGTAGTGTATAGTAACGTATATAGGGTGTGCCAATAAAAACTCCTAGGCAAAATATTTCGGAAATACTAGGTTTGAGTTCTGTAAAAGCCCTTTGCACAGTGTGTCAAAGTGCAGTATCGGCCGTATTAGAAGACTTTGGGAATTTTTTTTATGGAAGTGATGTAGTGTCAAAAGGCGCACCTTTTAAAAATATTTTAAAATATACAGGGTGACCCGCTACAGCGAAGCATCTTCGAGGTCATTTTTTTCTAATGGAACATAATTTCCTAATAATGAGTTCATATTTCAACCAGACAATTGTTCCGTTCATACTGCTCATACCGTAACTAACTGGTTTCAAGATAAAAACATCAATGTTCTTAACTGACCCAGTCATAGTCCAGATCTTAATCCTGTGGAAGAAGTATGGGGACTACCCATAAGAAGTATTCAAAAACGAAATATGAGACCAAAGAATGCCGAAGAATTACTGGAAATAGAAAATAATGCATGGGAAAATATTATTACTAATGATTATTGTATAAAGTTATTTAATTCTATGTCAAACAGACTTATAGAAGTTATAAATAGAAATGGTGCAATAACGAAATATTAATAGCTAGTTTCTTGTTAAGTAGGATATCCTTTGTCCTTTGATCCAGGATTTCAACTAATCGTACCGTTTATTCTCTACTTTCTTAAAATGTTACACACCAAATTTTTGTTAATGTTATAACGCAGTGTTGTCTCATTAACCATCCATCATTTACTATAGCAATAACTACAGCATAAAAATAAAAAATAAATTAAATATCTGTTTTATTTCGGCTACTCATTACATGTTCAAATAGAGACAGATTTACATTAGAAAAAAAAGTTGTCCTATTTTTTTCTGCTCACGACAGTACAACAAAATATTCCCCTATCTAACAAAATATCAAATAATTTCCAGATCTCAAAATGGATTTTGCCCTGGTAGGTCAACCGAAAGCGCAGCAACGAACTTTTTGGAGTTTGTGTATAATCGCTTAGATAATAAAAAATATGTTGCTGCACTTTTCTTTGACTTGTCCAAGGCATTTGACTCTATACATCAGACATTCGTTGCTGATAAATTTTCTGCAATAGGAATTAGGAATAACTTTCTCTCATGAATAATATCGTATCTCAGCTTTAGAACATTTTTTTGTAAAATTAGAAGAAACTAGTTCAGAGACGTATGACGTTAATCTTGGAGTTCCCCGGGGCTCTGTATTGGGGCCACTTATCTTTCTTCTGTTTATAAATGATTTACCACTCCATATTGGTACCAAGTGCTTTGTGGTGTTCGCGGATGACGTTTCCATAGCAGAAGAGGTGACTCCCCTGAGGAATTGCAAGGTAAGCTTAATACTATCTCTCAGCAATTTATTAACTGGTGCGATATTAATAAATTAATTGTCAACACAGATAGAACTATGTTGTTGCAATTTTTTGGTAGGAAAACATTTCAAACTCCCATAAATATTACATTGAATCAGTTAACTATTACTCCAAGTGAAACAACAACATTTCTTGGCATATATATTGACACTGATATGAACTGGGAACATCACATTAACAATACCTGTCAGAAAATAAGAAGGGGCTACTATGCAATCCTACAACCAAAAATGCATTCTGTCGGTTAAGATCTCTGCCGAATCTCGGCATGCCGGTATGATCCTTAGTTCCGAAAACAACGTCTGTCTCATTCCACCGAGGGCTCCTATAATCAGTACCACTATTTTAACAGAATGGCCTGGATAAAGCCCGCGGAGTTCGAAGAGCAAATCTCGATATTTTGTCCGCTTTTCCTCCTCTTTCAAGACAAAGTTGCTCCCAGCGGGGGCTGAGAATTCCACGACATACATTGTCTTGAGTTGGTGGTCGAGGAGTACTATGTCAGGCTTGTTGGCTTGTATTTGCCTGACGGTGGGAAACGAGTAGTTCCAATAAATTAGACACTTCTCATTCCCCACAACGGACTCAATATCCCCCGGAGCGTAAGGCAGTACTGGTGTTTCGTCTATTCCATACGAGTGCCTTATTATTATTATTATTTGGTAGCCATTATTTTGACATAAAGTGAGAATAATTGAAAGTAGTATTACATTTTTTCTGGGTGCGTTTTGGTCTCATTTGAGTCTATCTCAAAAATTTATAAATAATCGTTTAATATTACAAAAAAAGTTGACATACATAACAGGAACAGAAAATAGGGTATTAGGTAATACAAAAATTGGCACTATTTTAAATATTCAAAGTTATTTTGAACCTAATTTAATGAAATAAATAATACCTAGTGTTTATAGGAACTGTTCAAAGTTGCCTCTTACTTTAGAGCATAAAAATTAATCTTAGATTGAAGTTTAAGGTATAAACAAGCTATATCTACAAGGACTTTTTTTAAAATTAGTATTTTATTTAATATTTATGTTTTAATATAGAGTGGGGAAAAAATGATAAAGCTTAACTTTCACGTGCAATTTATAAAAAATAAAAATTATAAAAATTAAAAGTAAGTATACCGTTAGAAAGATGAATTCTTCCTCTTTAAAATGCTACCTTTTTTTCTTTTTTAATAGGTACAAATTGGCTTTATTATGTAGGGGCGGTAGAGAAATGCTCCGTTTTTTTAATTATTATTATTTTTCGAGACATTAGCAAAAAACTGAATTTTTCCGTTTCAGAGGGATGTTTATAAGGGTTTGCGGGGGTAGATTTTGGTAAACTTTTTTGAGCCAAAAACTAGCCTTTTATGAAAAAATTAGCAAGGTAACAATTAATTCTAATTTTTCATCAAAATTAGTCTCTGACAACTGGGCTATTTTGACACTATATCACTTCCATAAAAAAATAATTTCTCCAAAGTCTTCTAATAATAATTCTTGTTTTATTGTAGTGTTATTTTACAATAAAATAGCAAATTAACATTAAATAGTAACACGAAGAATTAACTAATCAAACTTCTCGGAAAAAACGCTCGGTCAAAAATAGGTCACTGATGGTGCTTTTACGGCTAGTACCAAACAAAAACCGCGGAAGTGTTTCTTTTGCTAAAGTATTATCCGTTGCGTTTTATTAACTTCCAATCTGTACTTACTGTAGTTAATGAAAATCACTTTTTTCCAACAACGTACCTTTGTGCTGCCAAAGTACCAATTTATGTAAAATTCGTGTTGCTCTATGGCACGCACACAAACAAAATGGAATATATTATACACTTTTTTTCTAAAAGTTACTTAATTACGTAAAAATGAGGACACGGTTAAGCTATCCTGTTTAACAATAGCTCCAACGGCATTTTTTTCAGCCCAGTATTAATCAGATAAGGTTTTTGAGCTAAGTCTAAAAACTCAAATATAATTCGACGGCGTTTTTCATATTCAACTGGCTTAAAATCACTAAATCTTTCAAACCGCGTGCTACGTGTACGGAACAAGAACTGAACGTAAATATTTTAGATTATTAGAATCCGGTAATGTTTCCGGTGATAATATTTACATGTGCGGTTTGATTTGGGTATTGCAATTGGCAATGCGTGGTTTCACTGATAAACATGAAACAGAAGGGGAGTGATAAAGTTGCGAAAACATTTTTTTTCACTGGAACTTCCGGTGTCTTCCCTAACGGTCACCTGCCAAAAAAAAACAGTCCTGTTTTCGGTATCTGAGGATCAATAGAAATTTTATTTAATTTGGATACCTATCCACGCATTCAAAGACTTATATAAATTTATTACTAGCCAAGTTAAAAATTTCAGTACCGACGAATTTAGTCCACATATTGTCAAAAACTTATTTCATGTCTTAAGAATCCTTTTCTAAACTTGATCAACTTAAGTTTAGAAAGGGGATTAGTGCCTGATTGCTTCAAATCCTTAACTATAATACCTATACCTAAAGATGTTAACACAAATCTAGCTGAAGAGTTACGGTCAATAAATATGCTTCCCTTTTGCGAAAAAATCTTGGAATTAGTATAATTTGAGCAAGCCATAAAATATATAAACACTAACAACATATTATGTGGCTATCAATCAGGATTTAGAGGAAACTACTCATGTGAAACTGCTCTTCAGTTTGTGATCTCAGACTGGAAACATAAAATTGATGAGAAAGGCTTCGCAGTTTGTGCAGTATTTATAGATTTGAAAAGGGCATTCGAAACTATAGATCGAGATATATTAATACTGAAACAAAAAAATATGGATATACTGGAATTGTGTTAAAGTGGCTTGAAAGTTGTCAATATACAAAAATCGGGAATACCAAATCGTCATTGGAAATAAATAACTTCAGAGTTCCTCAAGGAAGTGTGTTTGGACCACTGTTATTTATATTATATATAAATGATGTAGGAAATAGCCTAAATAAATGTAAGATTCATCTCTTTGCAGATGACACCCTAATATACTATGCCCACGATAATTTCAATAAACGAAGAACTTAAAATGAATAAATTTAGACATAATAAACTGAAAGTAAATGAACTAAAATCCAAATGGGTATTTATAGGTAACAATTACTGATAAAACCCCGTTAAACCAACAAATGTTTGACAAGCTAAATATTTCATTGTTTTCAAAGCCACTTTAGTTACTTTTCTGAACGACAAGCCATCTCTAGGTAACAAAGAATCTCTAAACTTTTTGAACTATTATTATTATTAGCCTTTTACTCGAGTCCGAGTATAAAAAAATGTTACAGTCGATAGATTGTGTGTAATAAAAAACAAATAAAAGGTGTAGCCTATTGTAATTCCCATTCATCTACGGTGCACGCGACCATGGCTATAGAGACCAATTCGGGAGAGCACATGTCGACCGCAGTCAGGACAAACATAGACCTGGTTAGGTCTTGGATTCGGCCCTCTTGCAGCAACATTTCCTTGATAGCTGGCCACAACCCCTCGCCATTCGGCTCTGTCCGCTGCAAGTTGTTCCCATTGCTCGCCTGGAATACCGCAGGATTTTAGATTTTCATGGAGAACGTCTTTGAACCTCTTTCGTTGACCGCCACGCCTTCTTCTACCGCTTAGCAATTCACCATAAAGTGTACATTTAGGAAGGCGGTTATCATGCATACGATGAACGTGACCTGCCCATCTTAGGCGTGCTCTTGAAATAAGCACCTCAATTGGAAGGCTGTTTGCTCTCCTGAGTACTTCCACGTTTGATATGTGATGGAACCAACGAATTTTCATCATACTTCTGAGGTGTCTTTGCTGAAAACGTTCTAATTCCTTCACATGACGACGGTAAGTGACCCAGCTTTCACATCCATATAGCAGTGTTGGAATGACAACTGCTCTGTAGACAGCCATTTTCGTTGACAAAGCAAGGTCGTGGTTGTCAAATACTCTCTCTCTAAGTCCCCAGAGTGCTCTAGATGCAGCGTTAATTCTATTGCGAATCTCGCTGTCCATGTTTGCTTTGTCATTAACAACGTTGCCTAAGTAATTGAAGTGATCCACCACTTCAAGAGAATTTCCGTTAAATGTAATGTCTATTTGGTTCACTTGATGAGGAGTTGACATAATCTTAGTCTTTCCAATGTTGATTTTAAGTCCCAAGGAATCATAGCTCTGGGCATACACATCTAAAAGTTCTTGAAGCTCTTCCGGCGTAGAGGCTAAAAGTGCACAGTCATCCGCATACTGGAGATCACAAATGAATCATGTGCGTGTCTTCGTGAAAGCTCTAAAGCGCCCTATGTTAAAGAGACCGCCATCAGAACGGTATCTGAGACCTATTCCTCTGACTGTCAGTTTGTTGTCAACAATAATTGTTAGAGCAGTGGTAAACAAATTAAAAAGTAGGGGTGCCAGGACACATCCCTGCCTAACTCCAGTGAGGGTTTGGAAAGGTTCGGTTGCCTCATTATTATACATAACCTGGGCGTTGTTGTTTGTATGTAGACTGCGACATACTTCCACAAATTTTCTAGGGATACCTAAGCGGAGCATAATTTTCCAGAGCACTTCCCTGGCCACCGAGTCAAGCGCCTTGGTTAAATCAATGAAGGCCATGTGAATTTCTCCTTGATGTTCGAGTACTTTTTCTTGAAGCTGTTTAAGTGTGAAAATTAGATCCGATGTGCCTCGGTTTGGTCTAAAGCCACTCTGTGTTTCAGGAAGTAACTTTTCCATAACAGGTGTTAGCCTATTTGCCATCGCTTTAGTGAGTATCTTCCCTCCAACAGCCAGGAGAGCTATACCCCTGTAATTTCCACAGTCCGCAGCGCTCCCTTTGTTTTTGAAGAGGTTGATTAAAAGTGTATCACGAAACTCCTGCGGAGCTTGACCACTTTCCCACACAACATCAAACAGTTTTTTGAGGTAGGGTATGAGCTCTGACGACACAGCTTTAAAGATCTCAGCCGGGAGTGAGTCGGCGCCGGGAGATTTGTTATTTTTTAGGTGCCCAATGGCGGTTAAGATCTCTTCCGTTGTTAGTGGTTTATCTAAGTCTTCGAAGGTGTCATATTGAGGGATAAGAATTATAATATCGTGATCGGCTTGACTTTGCTGGTTAAGAATGTTAGAGTAGTGTTCTTTCCATCGGGTTCTTATTTCCTGGTCTTCTTTGAGGAGATTTCCATTTAAATCTTTAATAGGGCACATATTTTTTCGACTGGGGCCGTACACTGCTTTTACTCCTTGAAAGAAATTCCTGTAGTCGTGTGAATCGGCGTACCTTTGAATTTCTCTGACATTGCTTGCCCACCACTTGTTCTTTATTCTTCTGATTTTGCGTTGCGTTTCATACTTAGATTGGGTAAAAGCTTCTGCTTTTGATGAGTCGTTGGGGTGGTTGATAGCGTTTTGGAAGGCAATATGTTTGCGGTCAAGAAGTTCTTGTATAAAAACTTCATTATCATTGAACCAGTCCTCCTGTTTTTTACTTGCTGCAGTGCCAAGAATTTCCTCACTCGCACTTTTTAAACTGTCTTTAATTTGTGTCCAGGTAGTAGCGACATTTACAGAATTGGTTTCTTCTAGTGCACTCAAATTCTTGAACTTTTTGCTTTAGCTGTTCGACGGTTTGTTGGTCACGCAATTTACTAATACAGAGACGGGGTCTACGTTTTACTTGAGTTCTTCGGTGTTTGGGTCTCATAACAATTTTCATTTTAGAGACAACAGGACGATGATCGGTCCAACATTCGCTATCAATGCGCGCCTTTGTAATTTGGACGTCCTTGAGATGCTTCCTACGTACGATAACATAGTCCAGTAGATGCCAGTGACCTGATCTGGGGTAATGCCAGGTGCCTTTAAATTTATCCTTTTGTCGGAAAATTGTGTTTGTTATAACTAGATCATGTTCGGCGCATTTAGTTGCGCGAGTAGTTGACCGTTAGCGTTCATGTTGCCCAAACCGTTCTTGCCTATGATGCCTGGCCAGGTGTCTGCATCTCTCCCTACTCTAGCGTTAAAATCGCCAAGAATAACGAGTCGTTCCGTTTTAGGTATTCTACAGAGGGTTTCTTCCAGCTGTTGATAGAAGCTTTCCTTGGTTTCGTGACTTGCATCCAGAGTGGGAGTGTAGGCGCTTATTAGATTTACTGCATTGCCATCTGATAGCTTATAGCGTAGCAGCATTAGACGCTCGGATAGGCCTTGTGGTACTTGTGTTAAGTTGGATACAAGTTGATTCCGAACGGCAAATCCTACTCCACGTTGTCTTCTTGAATTGGTGTTAAGACCTTTCCAATAGAAGGTGTAGTACTTTTCTGTGAGAGAGCCTTCCTCCAAAAATCGAGTTTCGCTGAGAGCTGCAACGTCAACATTGAGTCGGTGAAGTTCTCTATCTATTAGAGCAGTTCTTCTTTCAGGCCGATCGGTGCGAGTGCTGTCGTTCAAAGTACGAACATTCCAAGCGCCGTAGATGAAAGAATTAGTTTTCTTGGATTTAACTTGTCGGTGTTTTTTCGACATTCGATGAGGTGTCCCTGTGGGCACCCTCCCCCGGAGATCCGATCGGGAGGGTATTTTACCTCAGGATGGTTTTGTCCCACTTGAACGCTCCATCATTTTTTAAAGCCTTAATCGACTGAAAACGAAGCTGCATTTGAAGTTTTAGCTGGAGCAGGTATGCAACTGACCAGCTCGGTTGCGGAAGGCGAGTGGTGTGGTCCCATGGCACAGAAGGAGACTGCGACGATGGGGTAACCAAACGATTCCAAAAGCAACCTTTGTGTGCGGTGGGTTATTTTTACCGCACTCTTCGTGAGAAGGTGGATGTGCTCACGGCAAAAGGTAAGGGTTATTCCGCCCTTACTCGGTCGTTAGAGCCTCGTTAGTAAAAACAGGGTGCACCAAGTTCAAATTGAACTCATCGCGAAGGTGAGGTTAACAATTGAGTAGGAGAGGCTATAACTTGCGCTTCACTGCCCCATTACACTTTTGAACTATAAAGGGCCTCTAACCGACAAGGAGTCTCTGCGCGACAAAAGTTGTAGCAATGGGGTTCTTGCATGGGGGGGCAGTTTATATTGCCATTCAGTCAACTTTTACGTTGTTTTTTGGTCTTCTAATAAGATTAGATCCTTATTTTAGACAATCTTTTGATTTATATATTTATCTCAATACCATGAAAATAGTCCATTAGTTCATAAGAAAGTGAGAAAGAGTTTACGCTGTTATTGCGATTTTGTTTTCCTTTACGTTTTGTACTATTTTCAATAAATACATTTTGTTTCATAAAATTTGAATTTGTCTTTCAAAAAATTATTGAAATATTTAACGGCACTTTCCTCGAAAGCGATTGGAGTTATCAAGTTCTACCAAGTATACCTTTTATACATAGAAATGACGCCCTCATCAGATTTTCTGGTCAGAGGTACCACAACGTTCCGTAAAAGAAAAATATGAAAAAAATTCATCATCAGATAGAGGTCCTGCGGCGCCCTCTATGATCTAACGTGATGTAATACATAAGTTATTGTTTCTCAGAATAAAAAAAGTTCCTCTATTTTGGCGAAGATCAGCCAAGAGGCTGTTGAGTTGTTGCAAAAAAACGAAAAAATAATTTGAACTTTTTCACCCTGTATCTTTTGCCACAGCAACATTTTACTAAAGCATATTTGGTTATATCTTCTTATTTTGGCCCAGAGAATCTACCTCTGAACTATGGCCTATTATTTATGGTCAACCCTGTATATGATAGATGTATTTTAAAATTTTATACTTTATTGGTGGTTATATGGAAGAGCACTAACGTGAATATCGCCACCTTTCTTCTTCAAATTTTGTTTTTATGTGTAATTTATAAGAAAACAATAAAGACATGTTATTATTATTATTATTATTATTATTATTATTAATATCTGTTCTCTGGATAAATAAAGAAAGATTATTTTACTCAAATGCTCGTTGACAAGTTTTCTAATGAATTTGAAATGGTTCACTCAAAAGAGTGTATATGTTTCTATCCAATTACTGAGCTCAAATCCTCTTGGATTTATAAAACAACATTGTTTTTTTTGAAGATACGCTAATTTTTAAGGCACACTATACCTGTCATTTCCGAATGATATCAGGTTGATTCGCGAAACGCACCTTATAAAACGTTGCAATCTTCTTTCCTAAAAGTTTCATAACTTCTAAATTTGATTTGCATCATTATCTTTGGAATACCATGCTTAGACATGTTAGAAAGCAACGGAGAGAAATTTTACCTTCGAATAAATAGAAAATACTTTTCCCACTACCCACACTTCAATTGCTATATTACATTGTACTTATTATTTTAGCGTTTTACTAGCAGTTTTTTACAAGCATCGTTGTCCTTGACATTACCCACTATAATATTATGCTAGTCACAATAACTCATAAGAGTCATAAGGTAACAGTACTTGTATTACACGAGCAATAGTATCAGGTTTTGGTAAAAAACCACACGCGAGGTATTTCTAGAGGAAAAACACATCGCTACGAAATTTAATTACAACGACGTGCAGGTATATAAATAATTTGTCGAGAGATTCTCCATCCGTGCAGCTTACAATTTTTTTTCCAAGGTTTTACTTTATAATGAAAAATGCAGGAGATAAAGAAAGTAGAAAAATAATTTCTTAAATGGTTTCAATATCATGTGTCACAAATAACGGCTTCGTATCAGACCCGACGTTCAAAATAATAAGGCTTCCGATCTATTCGACGTCAATTTATTTATTACACTTTTTACAGAAATTGTATTTGTGAGGCATTTTTAAAACTGCAAAGATTCTCATGTCATCGTGTAGGCCTGCAAATTCTGAACCACTTTTAAAATGTATGTCTGTCTTTATTGATTCATATAAATAAATATAATAGTTTGGCTGATTGTTTAAATAGTGTATATACCTCAACTTCCTTAAATATTAACATGGTGTACCCCAAGGTTCCGTATTGGGGTCGTCTATTTTACCCATTTATATAAATGATTTATGTATTTATTAATCACCATCTTACAGGAACGAAGAAAATTGGATCACATCTATGAAATTAAAATTAAACCCCGATAAAGCATAGACACTCGCTTTCTTTCCTAATCGAACTCTTACTAGGAGTTCTATCTAGCGGGGTATGGCTGCGCCATTTAACCAGTAGCCTGACTTGGTGTCGCTTATACAGGGCGGGGCAACAGTGCATCTGGCTTCGATAACTTGAGTTTTATGATGGCTAGAAACGAAAAGAATCATTACATCCGAGTGATTGCTGTATACAAAGCCAATCCAATTAAATCCAATAATCATCTTGGTTTGACCTGTGAATTCTAAAATAATTCCCAGTTATAGACTGTTTTTACCTAGTTTACTTGTATTTTTAAAGACATTTCTAGTTATCATAATAATAATAATATATGACTGATGGTCGAGAGGTGAGCGCACTTGCGTCTCACCCAAAAGTTCCGGGTTCGATCCCTGGTCGTGGCAGTAGAAAATACTGTGAGAGGGATTTTCCACTATACACAGATATTGGATGTGTGTCCCTTGTCTCTAAATGTGTAGAAGAGAGAAATTTTGGAATGTATAATTCCAAAATATTAATGTTGTTTATGGTACATGATGTGCCAGATTGCGTAACAGGTATATATTGTTGGAAAAATTCTTGCAAACGAAGTTTGCGTGGTTTTCTCAAATTAATTCATTATTCAAGTAAACTCCTAAGAACTTTACACAATCAGCAGTATTATTTTGCGTCTTAGCATTGATTTCGCCAAGTTAAAATACCATACTCTCAGATTTAGATGTATTTAAGGTTAACTTATTCGCTAAAAACCACTCTTGAACTAACGACTGTGTATCGTGAACATTTGGCAGCAAGATTTATATGCTTATTCATTGATATAACAGTTGTATCATCAGAGAATGGGACAAAATCAGCACCAGGGGTGATATTAGGCAAATCGTTTACATAAATAAGGAAAAGTAATGGTCCCAGTATCGAACCTTGAGGGACACCCTCCGTAATAATGCGTGGGTACGATTTATTGCAACCTATAGACACAAACTGAAGGCGGTTAGTGAGGTAAGATTTAATAGACATAGAACTCCAGTTATCGACGTCTGACGCAATATTGTCTCACCCTGTAGAAACTCTCTAGTATCGCTTTGAAGAGTAGTTTTGACATTTTAAAAATATTTATTTTTCATTATTCCATACCCATTTAAATTATAGTGTAATTTTGTGGGGAACGTGTACAAATACTCTAAAAGTTATAGATAGCGAAAAATCTTTGTTAGGTTTTTAGTAATTTATAAGAATTATTGCTGCTATCTTTTCGTTAAATTGAAAATCATGACATTACAATTTTTATGCATTTACACTGTAGTACTTGAAATTCACATACATAAATAATTATTCTAAGTAGTCTAAAAGTCATGAATATAACATCAGGGCTGGTAGTCTACTTGTATATTGGTGACTATTTGTTTTAAAAAATCTAATAAAAACAAATATGTTACTGATAACGTTTTTTAAAGTGCTCATTGAACCGAATTGTCGTCAGAGATAAGTAAATTTAAGATTAAGATTTTAATTTAATTATTACTAAGAGGTAGGTATTTTAAGATGTGTGCAAAATAAATACTTTCTTGTAGTATACAGAGTGTCCCAACCAAAAGTAGGCACCCTGAATAAATTTGGATAAAATTTTTTTGAAAAATTGGTAAAACAAGTCGACCTTGTTTCCAAGGGGGACAAAATTTTAAAGTAATACTTGTATACCTATCATCATCCCTCTACCCTACACGGCCACCCCCTCAAAAAATTCAAATGGCAAGGGGGTCGAGTGATACATCTTTTGAAAGATTTTTCAATTCCTTATGTAACTGTGTATTTTTTAAACTTTTATAGATTTTCCAAAGTTATTCAGGGTGCCTACTTTTGGTTGGGACACCCTATATTACTTATTTGACGTTATCAAACAAACATATACTTTTCTAAATTTCTAAGTTACAAAAGAGCCAAAAATTATTTTTTTTCTGTAAGAAGCTATTTTTCGTGTGCTAGTAGGAATCAATCCCACTGCCGAAAGACTAGCGTCAGCATAACGTCAGTCCCAACACATACTCATTCGTTTTCAAATGCGTAGAATTAGTAGAATTTCATTTCCCATCTCTATATCGGTAGGTCGAGTTACAATCTAAATTAAACAGAACGAACAGCACAATACCTAAGTTTAGCTTGTAAAATGCATAAATTAATTACATGGTGATAAAATCAGTACATACATAGAAAATGTAAACATGATATACTTACACAAAAAGTAAGTAGTGCACGATTGCTGTAGCCCGAAGCCATTAAATATTAATTATCAATTTGATACGTGTGTAAGATCTACACTTTTATATTTTATAACGTAAGCTCATAAGCCGGAACTATACACTACACATGGGCCTGCCAAATCTTAAAGAAGGTCGGAGTTTTAAATCAAATAGTACTAGTTTGAAATATCGCTAACGAAGAAATAATGTAGCTTATTAAAATGTGTATGTTTTATAAAAGAATGTGGTAAATAGTACTATTCCAAAATGAACTAAAAATCCCTCGCGTGCTGATTCCGATCTGAGCATCAATTCAAATAACACTTCGGTGCCAAAAGACAAAACAGTGTCACAATTTTTTTCTCTACATTTATTTAACGTCGGCCTATTTCAGCTACTAACACCGACGCCTGTAGACGAGCTACCCCCAACCTCTTCCCTTAAGAAGAGTAGGGATCTTTTACTTGCCTAACATTTAATAAACAAGGGACCGACGGCTCTACATCCCTTCCGAAGGATGGTATATCCCCTATACAACCCTCGCCTAAGGTTGTATAGCTTTCGTGCATACACTGATATACAAGCCGTTGGAAGATGTGTGAGACGAGAACGCGGTCTTCGTTGGAACGGTCACCCATCCAACTACTAACGCCTGACGTTGCTTTACATCGCATATCGAAGTATGTACATAGTGAAGACGCACCTACGCTGACCCCTTCCACAATTTTAATAAAACGAATTAGTATTTGAGAAGCAACAATAAAATATAACAGTTCTATTATAGTCCAGGTTAGCGCTTCCCGGCACTCAAAAAACGCACCAAAAACGTTACGACATAATTATTAATGCAGCGGGCCATGCGGCATCCCTGTCATCAAACAAGCCGACGCACATTAAAAACCTATAAAGGTAAGTGACTCAATTTGCCGGCAGAATAGTATAAAAAGTAACGGTATTTTAATGAGGTTGTCAAATTTTTGTTGCATTCTTTATTTGCAGTAAAGCTTTGTACGATACTATACGTAATAAAAATAATTAATATTGATTAAATATCAGAATACTGCAACTAAAGTATGGAAGGACACAATAATCTTGAATCCGAGACAAGTTTTCATCCAGGGATTAACGAGAGGGTTAAAAGAACCATCAGGCCAAGGAGGTCGCCCTACAGTACTCCATGTAGGATCTGAGAACGGTTTCGTTGAGAACGGTTTGCTCCTTCCAATCGACGAAAACAGGAGACCACCATGAAGAAATTAATGGTGAAGTTTTCGAAAATTGGTTTTCTCAAATTCTGGGACGCTTGGCCGAACAGTCTGTGGTTGTGATGGACATCAATTCCTGTTACAGTAGAACAACGGAGGATATTTCGGATTCTGGCACGAGAATACAAGCCTAGTTGACAAGGGAATCAATTATTTACGAAGCAGATAGATGAAATGGCAAAAGAACAAGGACACACAGTTTTGTGATTGCCCCCACATCATTGTGAATTCAATCCTATTGAATAAATATAGGCTCAAATAAAAGGAGGAGTCGCCAGGAACAATACCACGTTTAAAATGAAAGATCATTATTTCAACAAGCTATTTGGAAATGTTTCTGCCGACAATTGGAGAAAGGCCATTCGACATGCGTAAAATGAAAAGGAAAAGGTGGTTTAACTTTTATTAGATACACTATATACGTACGATCTATCGTTTTCGAGTTTTTATCGATTTTATCATTAAACAAGTGTTCTGATAGAGCGCTATAAAGATTTTAAAAATTCATATCTCTTCCAATATTGATCGAATGGAAATGAAAAATAAAAGGAAATTGTTAATCGAATTCCCTACAACTTTCGTTTGAAATATTTTGAGATCCGAATGACCATTTTCGAGATTTTAGCGAAAAATGCGCGCGTTTCTGTTGCGTCGCAAAACTGTCAAAATTTCAAAAATCTATGTCGGCCCCAATAGGTCGTACGGAGATAAAAAGAGCGAAATTGTGCGGATTTTTTGCGAAAAACCGACTTTGATTACCTATTTTCTCGCCCGCTCTGAATCATTTCATCCAAATCGACAAATTTCGTCCCATTTTATTGGGCTCAAGGCAAATATAAATTAATGGGGAGTGGCTTAACTATGTCCATTCAGTAGACAGTAGTTGGGTATTTATTTGAACAATACAAATTAATTTCAGAGGCAGTATATAACTGAATTGTACCTTTTTCGAGCAAAATGTCAATCAAATAGGTATTCGCAGTCGGCCACGCTCGACTGCAACCTCCACTCGTTTTTAATTACCATTAATCCTTCAGATCGGTCTTCATGCATAGCATTTTCCACTTTAAATAAATTACACTTTCGTGGTTGGAAGTTTAATTTTAATTAATTACATTATCAAAAACCACAACTCTGGAATATTATAAAACCAAGGACATTAAACTGAGACCAGCGATCTGCAAGCTAAGTGTTACAAAATGATAGGAAATCAATTGTATAACACAAAAAAATAAGAGTTTGTAATTTTCCTGAAAGCAAAACCTCAAATATATGGGGATTAGAATGCCACTTGTAGTAGGCCTCAGCATAGGCAATTTCACAATTAACAAATTGCAAAAATATTGGATTTACCGAAGGATTGTTTCGGAAACTAAAACAAAGTGCTACTTCTTTGCAGTATTAAAATCTAGACAACCTTATTTAATGTAGTTGTAAAGAAGAGAAATTTAACGTTAAGCTTTTGTAGGTTTATAAGTTGTTTATTACTAGCTATGTCGGACAGAGTTTTTTGATTAATGTGCTATTTTACATCAGTATTATATATAAATTCCGCTTACGCCTCTGTGAACTTTAAGAACACCAGGATGTAAAGATCTCTATTAATAGCGTAATATGCATTATAAATTAAGGCTTCGAGTGTCACCAGTCTTATTCATCCTATCGAATAGAACAAAATTATTAAATAAAGTCATGACAAAATGTCGTTTCACAACTAATATAGTATTCTGACTGACTTCCATAACATACAGTCGCGCTTCAAATGCCTGTCTAACATTGCCGAAAATTTGTGGAGTTAAATTCCAAAAAAGCCTACAGGAGTCAAATCTGGTGACCGAGGTGGCCACTCCATTATCGAATCGCTTTTACAATAAACGGGGAATGTAGCATTAAGAAACTGACCTATAGTCGCAGCAAAATGTGAAAGTGTTTTGTACTGAGATGCAAGAGGATTTTCAAAAGACACACACACACACAGAGAGAGAGAGAGAGAGAGAGAGAGAGAGAGAGAGAGTAATTGTTTATTTACCAAAGCTATAATAAATATATCGCTGAAATTTAAAATCTCGACATTTCATGACATTTTAAGCCTATTTCAACAACAACAAAAAATAATTATTTACGTTACTATGCTTCCACTGTTCTTTAGTTTAGTTTAGTTCTTGTATTTTTCAAAAGTGCTTCTAGAGGGCAGAATTTAAAAAAATAATATTTGAGCCGCAAACTCCTGTATAAAATCCTTATTTTACTATAAGGAACGTAACCAGACTGCAACAAACAGCTACTCTCCGGGCTATGTGCCCTGCCGAGCGCTGAATTACAAGTTACAAGCCTTTGCATATTACCGAAGCATTAGCATTAAATTTTCATCATTTATGAACATAATAAAGGGCAAGGGTCCCAATGCAGTATACAGGGTGTCTCACCGGGAACTGAATCGATCGATATAGAGAAAAGCACGCATCAGAAGATTTTGAAAATTTGGATAATTAATAATGTCGGTGTGGTCAATCCATCTAAAATTACAAGCAGCTGGCACTTCCGCTTATGCCGGAGTTCGATACCAACTTGCTTATTTCAAATGGAACACCCTATATATTTTAGGGTTTTCGAAAAGAGCATAATATTCTGAGTAAAAAATATGTAGCATATTCTATACCTAAACCTAGCCGTTTCAGAGATATTTGACATTTTATAGAGAATTTGACAGGTGCAACGGCTTGCAAGAACCGTTATAACTTTCTTCGTGTCAAAGATCCTCATTTGCTTCTTGTCACATAAAAAGAACACAAGGAGAACTACGTTCTACAACTGAAATAAATTTAATAATGTCATACAAAGTGTTCCGTCTTTCGCACATTTTGTCAACATCAAACCGCGAAAACTTGTTTAGGTCAAATGGAACACCCTGCATTTTTTTACGTCAAGTTGTGTAAAATTGAATTCCCTTTTTTTCTGATATTAGCATTGTGGGGGTGAAAGCTACTTTTTGAAATATTTGCGATTTTATTAGAAATTCATGAATTGTTGTAATCATTTCATCAAAATAGCCATGATTAGAAACAATCAGTCATTATCTTATGTCAAAAAATGCCAGCACGTTTAAATTTTACCAACGAAAACTTTTTAAATTTGTTTATTATTTATGGAGAATGTGATAAAGTAATATCAAGAACTTGCAGCATATTTGCTACTCGATATCCACAAAAACGCAAAATAACATGAGGAATGAGGATCTTTTACAGGAAGAAAGTTATAACGGATCATGCAAACCGTTGCACCTGTCAAATTTTCCATAAAATGTCAAATATCTCTGAAACGGCTAGGTTTAGGTATAGGATATGCTACATATTTTCGACTCGGAATTTTATGCTCTTTTCGAAAACCCTAAAATATATAGGGTGTTCCATTTGAGATAAGCAAGTTGGTATCGACTTCCGGTACAAGCAAAAGTGCTTGCTGCTTGTAATTATTTTAGTTGGATTGGCCACACCAACTTTAGTAATTATCTAAATTTTCAAAATTTTCTGATACATACTTTTGTCTATATCGATCGATTCAGTTCCCGGTGAGACATCCTGTATTGTGGCACTCCATTGGTCACAATTATACATTTTTGCAATACGTTCTTTGAGTGGGAACTAATGATGTAAAATATTAAACTAATTTTAGGGGTGGCTCCGGGGGTGGAGTTAATACTAGGTCTAATCATAAGGAAGTGTGTCTCCCTATTATTATTGACGTTTTTTGCGCCTTTTAGGGTGGACTCTATTTCTCTGCGTTTAATTGTATAGATTTTGGCGCATTGTTGTGGTTCGAATAATTAATTATTCTTTGAAACAGATCGGCTTGAGACGCGGCGATTGCACTCTCAATAAAGTTACATGTACATGGCGTTGTTCTAATTTCCCACATCTAAGTAATACATTAAATCCCGCTCCTGGTGCAATCTGACAGAATAAAATACTATAGAAAGAAGTGAAAGTAGTTATGATTGTATATTGTATGTAAGACGCAGATAAACTGCAAGATTAACAAGAATCCGGGTCAAGGCCTTTGGGACTAGAAATTTGACGTAAGTCTGCGATGCTGTTGCGCTAAAATAATTGATTTAAGTGTATCGACTAGTAACGGAGAAAATGGACGCAATATCAGTCCAACCCACAGTTGCAGAAATCGAAGGTGTCCATAAGTTTTTACTAGAAAATAATTTAGGAAAGTGTATCACAACGCATGGATTGTATCATAAGGTCGAACAAATATAATTTTTATAGGGGGACTGGAGTCCAGGTTCTAGAGGCTTGGTCTTTCCATGAAATCAAATGCAGTCCTTTGTATAAACTTTAAGTTCAAAAATTTCTTCTGCGATTTATTTGCTTTAAAATATTCCTTACTGAATCTAAAACACGAAAAACTGTTGCGACATATTTTATACATTTGAACATTTAACTTAATTATTTTTTGGTGTGCCTATTTATTAGTTCTTGTATTATTAGTTTATTAAATAAACTAGGTATTATAATATCCTGCTAACATGGTTTCAGAGAAGTTATTATGTCAACATATTTATATCACTTATTAAATTCCGCTTACAAAGAATTTGATGAAGACAAATATGCCATATTATTGATCTACCTCGAGCCTTTGACATTGTCAATATTAAATTTTTATGCGATAATTATTTTCTACAGCAATAGCAGGGAATTTGTTACAGTCATATTTAGAAAATAGGAAAATTACAGTAAAATATAATGGCGTCAAATCTTCTATAAAAAATGTAGTCCTTGGAGTACTACAGGGTTCAGTGTTGGGTCCTCTCCTTTTCATGATATACATAAATGATTTTCTACAATATTTATCCACTGGTCAAGTTAACATGTTCGCAGATGATGCCTCGATAACCGTATCAACGTCAACACGCAGGAGATAGCTTTGAAGCTAAATTACGTATGTGATGAATTATATACATAGTCAGAACAGTGTATTTCAATTTTTATATTAAAAAACCACTATCTCCAAATTTTGAATTAGAAAACAAAATAACATTTTCTAAAGCTACTAAATTTTTAGGTACTCATTTAAAGTGTCATGTCAATTACGGTGGGACGTCCATATTGACTTTGTTTGTGCCAAAATAAACTCGGCCTTTTATGCAATACCTCAAATGAAATCCAGTCTAGATTGCGAAGGATTATTAAGTATATATTACTCTTTGGCTTATAATCATATGGAAAATAATATTGTAACCTGGAAAGTTAGTAGTGGATAATTTTTAACCTACGACCAACAACCAGTTTGCAGAGACTATTTTAAAAGTAAAAAGGTATTAATGGTAACTTCCATATTTTTGCGGAAAGGTGTTCTCTATCTTTTTAAAAGTAAAACTAACTTCGAAGAAGTTGGCCAATGTCATACTTATAGAACAAGACATGGTAGACAATTATCGATACCAGCTCATAAGATATGCGCTCACCTCTCGACCATCAGTCATACATATGTTTTAATTGTTTCTATTACATATTTTTACTTACCATATGCACAAAAATGTACTTGAGTTATTATTATTAGCCGTTACTCGAGTCCGAGTATAAAAATGTTACAGTCGATTGATTGTGTACAATAAAAAACAAGTAAAAGGTGTAGTCTATTGTAATTCCCATTCATCTACGGTGCACACGACTATGGCTATAGAGGCCAATTCGGGAGAGCAAATGTCGACCGCAGTCAAGACAAACATATACCTGGTTAGGTCTTGGATTCGGCCTTCTTGCAGCAACATTTCCTTGATAGCTGGCCACAACCCCTCGCCATTCGGTTCTGTCCGCTGCAAGTTGTTCCCATTGGTCTGCAATACCGCAGGATTTTAGATTTTCATGGAGAGCGTCTTTGAACCTCTTTCGTTGATCCCCACGCCTTCTTCTACCGCTTAGAAATTCACCATAAAGTGTACATTTAGGAAGGCGGTTATCATGCATACGATGAACGTGACCTGCCCATCTTAGGCGTGCTCTTGAAATAAGCACCTCAATTGGAAGGCTGTTTGCTCTCCTGAGTACTTCCACGTTTGATATGTGATGGAACCAACGGATTTTCATCATACTTCTGAGGTGTCTTTGCTGAAAACGTTCTAATTCTTTCACATGACGACGGTAAGTGACCCAGCTTTCACATCCATATAGCAGTGTTGGAATGACAACTGCTCTGTAGACAGCAATTTTCGTTGACAAAGCAAGGTCGTGGTTGTCAAATACTAAATACTACTAAATGCAGCGTTAATTCTATTGCGAATCTCGGTGTCCATGTTTGCTTTGTCATTAACAACGTTGCCTAAGTAATTGAACTGATCCACCACTTCAAGAGAATTTCCGTTAAGTGTAATGTCTATTTGGTTCACTTGATGAGGAGTTGACATAACCTTAGTCTTTCCAATGTTGATTTTAAGTCCCAAGGAATCATAGCTCTGGGCATACACATCTAAAAGTTCTTGAAGCTCTTCCGGCGTAGAGGCTAAAAGTGCACAGTCATCTGCATACTGGAGATCACAAATGAATCGTGTGCGTGTCTTCGTGAAAGCTCTAAAGCGCCCTATGTTAAAAAGACCGCAATCAAAACGGTGTCTGAGACCTATTCCTCTGACTGTCAGTTTGTTGTCAACAATAATTGTTAGAGCAGTGGTAAACAAATTAAAAAGTAGGGGTGCCAGGACACATCCCTGCCTAACACCAGTGAGGGTTTGGAAAGGTTCGGTTGCCTCATTATTATACATAACCTGGGCGTTGTTGTTTGTATGTAGACTGCGATATACTTCCACAAATTATCTAGGGATACCTAAGCGGAACATAATTTTCCAGAGCACTTCCCTGTCCACCGAGTCAAACGCCTTGGTTAAATCAATGAAGGCCATGTGAATTTCTCCTTGATGTTCGAGTGCTTTTTCTTGAAGCTGTTTAAGTATGAAGATTAAATCCGATGTGCCTCGGTTTGGTCTAAAGCCACTCTGTGTTTCAGGAAGTAACTTTTCCATAACAGGTGTTAGCCTATTTGCCATCGCTTTAGTGAGTATCTTCCCTCCAACAGCCAGGAGAGCTATACCCCTGTAATTTCCACAGTCCGCAGCGCTCCCTTTGTTTTTGAAGAGGTTGATTAAAAGTGTATCACGAAACTCCTGCGGAGCTTGACCACTTTCCCACACGACATCAAACAGTTTTTTGAGGGAGGGTATGAGCTCTGACGACACAGCTTTAAAGATCTCAGCTGGGAGTGAGTCGGCGCCGGGAGATTTGTTATTTTTTAGCTGCTCAATGGCGGTTAAGATCTCTTCCGTTGTTAGTGGTTTATCTAGGTCTGAATAATGGAATAATAAATAACAATTTTTCTATCTATTACATTGTTAATTGTTAAAAATTCAACTTGTTGTTCGAGCTGTCCTATATCCTCCATACATTGACAGTAACAACGACTGCATCCCCTTTAATAAAGAATTCCCTACCGTGGCTAACTGCTATATGTGTAAATTTTATGTAACGTTAAATATTAAATATTTAATTTCACCTAATGCCTTATAATTAAATTGGAGTAGGAGGAACCCATATGTTTACTCTAATCTTAAATTACTGAAACAAGGGTAGATATTAAGGCGTGTAACTGCCACCCTTACACAAAAAGGTAATTTATACGAGGATATACATTAGTTAAAATGAGCAGTTGTTTGAGCAGAAGGGTTCGCAAATGGAGGAATGGAAATGGACAGGTGAGATAGAATTATCGTCAAATATTTACCCGTATTAGAAAATAATGGGTTTTTAAAGTTAAATTTTCTTCTAGATTATACCACAGATTAAATAGTTAGAGGAAAACGACACGAAATGTAAAATAATCAAGCTCAGATAAAATCATTATGCGATTTATTACACTTTCAATCAAAGTGTGAATTTTTCTGTTGTTTTTCTCTAATTTATATTTAAACGATTATTTGCAAATGGGGCTGTTGCATATGTGTGGAAAAGTTTATAATATCTACTAATTTGGATGGTGTAATATACGAGGATAACATAACAGGAATTAAAATTACTTCGACCTTTGTTACTTATTCATAAATCCTTAAAAACTATGCCACTTGATTTGAATTTTATGAACGCGAGGCGTCAATGGTTAGAGGTACTTTTATTGTCGTTAGATTGCTATCCTGTCAGAGGAAGAAAAGAAGCAGAGAAAGAAGAAGAAGGGGAGGTAAATCGTTTAACGGTGTTGTTTGTGCTGACCTATGTTAATGTTGACAGTGTTAGATAAATATATCATTCTGCTTTACTAAATTTTTGGGAACCGCTATTTTCAAATTATACTCTGAATATTAAAATTCAGCCTCTACAAAAAAATTGCCATCGCATATATTTAGCTAGAGTCTAGTAAACTTTAACTTGGCGTGTGTGTGTATGAGTTAATATTTCCGTACGATTTCATTTTCTCTTGTATAGTAAATACGGCCAAAATTGAAACTGGTCAGTTTTAAAGCACCGTGCGCACTGAACTTGATATTTTGTCCTATATATTTGGCAATGGTATCGAGATTCGAACGGTAGTTGAAACTGTGCAGACGAGTCCGAGACTGGCAATGTAATCAGCCCGAATGAACCATCTACGACTGCACTGGTTTAAAGGTAATAAAACGGACAGGCCTACTAGCACAAAAAAACTCGTAAATCGTTTCTTATCAGTCAACGTGGAAGTCTAACAACGTGCTGTCTATGTGCCAGTGCAGTGCATAAATACCTATTATAATATCAAGCGTAGGAGTTTAGTTAGTTACTGTTAATATTTATAAATATTTACTACTGTATAAAAGGTAAAATATTTTAATTATTTACTAATTTACCATGACTTTCTGGAGACCATTTGAAACAGGAGATAGTATAATAACGCCCGAAAATCCCGAAATAGTTGAACCAGTTATTGCCGAAAAAGCCGAAATAAATTTAGAGTTTAAAAACCGAGATTTACACGTACAAAGTCAACGTATTATTTTAAATATACATGAATGTTTGAAAAGCGAAAATCCTGAACAATGTGAGAAAGAAATAATACGACGTATTAACGAATTAACTAAAATATCAAAATCAGCAATTTATCGCGTAACTCAAGAAGGCGATGTTATAGATCAGAGCGCAAAAAGGAAACGGAAAAATACGAAATTAAAAAATATTGATGATGCCACTAGAGATGTAATACGGCGTATAATTTATAATATGTATCAAGAAAATATAGTTCCTACGTTAAAAATGATTCAAGAGAAATTGAGCGATTATCCTGATTATAATTATAAGTCTTTAGATACACTACGAAATGTCTTATTAGAATGCGGTGGTAAACATAAAAAACTTGGTAGTCGTATGGTAATTATGGAATCGCAACGTATAGTATCAGTTCGAGTAGATTATTTGGAAAAAATTAGAGAATATCACTAAACAGGCATATAGTGTATCTAGACGAGACGTGGTTTGACACGCATGATGTTGTTCAGTATGATTGGGTAGATAGTTCGCACAATTGTGTTTTAAATACTCCGTGTTCTAGAGGAAAACGCGTTATCATACTTCATGCGGGAAGTGAAAATGGGTTTGTACCCAATGCGTTGCTCTTGTCGGCCAAAAAAATATCGCAGTCTTCTGCAGACCATCACGAAGACATAAGAGCCGATCTATTCGAAAAATGGTTTTCTCAACAGCTTCTACCAAATATTCCGCCAAATTCGGTAATTGTGTTAGATAATGCTTCTTATCACTCGCGTATATTAAATAAAATACCAAATAACAGCACAAAATAGGAAGACATTTTAAAATTCATGAGAAAAAAAAATGAAAATTCCTGTAAAAGTTCCAATAAAACGCGAATTACTGAAAAGAATAAAAGAACAGAATTTCAAAAAGGAATATGTTATTGATAACTTATCCAATATACACGGTCATACACTTTTGCGGTTACCTCCATACTATTGCATATTTAATCCTATCGAGATGGTTTGGGGAACACTAAAAGTACGTTTACGAAAATGTAATAACTCTCCAACGTTAAGCGCGATAGTAGTTGATCATATAAGAGAAGTAATAAATGACATTGACAATAATACTGATTTATGGAAAAATTGCGTTAGGCATGTAATTGGAGAAGAAAATCGATATCCAACGCTACCCCCTAGTGCGCCGATTTTAATTCAACTGGATAATGATTCTTCCTCAGAAAGTGAAGATTCGGACGCGTCAATTAACATTTAACTTTTCTTCATTTTTTCATTCACTTTTTTATTGTTACATTTCGTGGAATATATATTTTGTTTAGTTGACAAGAAATTTTAATTTAAGTTACTTCATTCTAGAGAAATATTTTAATTTTGTTTTTATTTATGTTGTATATAAGTATACAAATATTTATTTTTGTTTTCATATAATAATTCTTTGCTTTGGTCAAGAAACTTACGTTTTTATTTTAGAAGAAACTTAAATTTTTATTTTATTTTTGACTAAAATCATTGCCCCTCGTTAATCTAACCTGTCCCATCCCCTCCTGGCAAGATATGTTCATACCTTCTCGTTGGTCCTTGCTGGGCAATAACATATTTCAATATAATATGGGTTAACTTGAAAACTAAAACCAATAAATTTAAATATTTAGACTTTATATCTAAAACTGATATAATACCTCAAAAATATGTTATTGGCGAAATGAACCTAATAAACAAAAAATAATAAAAATGAATACAATTTTAACATTTTATTATGATAATCATTTCTATTTACCTCCGCCCATGTACAATAAAGAAGATACCGACTGTTTTTGCCGGCTTTTAGTTTTTATACGGTTTCAATTCCGGTCGTATATACTTTACACAAAGATCCAGAGATATTGTCCACGTAGACAATGTTTCTGGACTATTGCTTTATCAAATCTTGTACTAAAAGGTCTGAAATGTATGGCAAGCCGTCTAGTCTTAATGTCGGATAAAAACCATAACGACTTGTCATAGAAATGTTCACTCCTAAAATGTTTGTTACTTTCTCACGGGTTTGAGTTTATTGGATTTGCTAATGAAAATTCTCCAAAACCGTAAAAGAATGCTCCAAATGAAAGTCCATACTCATACGTTCTAGTCTAAATATAATAAAAATGACATACTTATAAACGTTTTCTCCTCACAGCGTAAACAGCGTAGAAAAAGTAACGGGAAAAAATTTAACAAAATATTTATCATAAAAAAATGTATATTCACTAAAATAATTAGAAAGATGAATTAAGAAAATTTTCGTCTTATAAATGCGTGTATTTAAACACAGAAATACACAAACAGTAGTTTTTTCTTCAGTTAGTACCACGGACGTTTTAATTGTGGTTTTTTAATCGCCGCTATATCAATTACTGTTTTACTCTTATTACATTTTAATTAAATAAATGTTATAATCTTTAATTGGATTAATAACTGGTTTAATAGCATTTGTCTTGCACGGAAAACAATTTGTTATAGTTAAGTTCAATTAAAACATATCAACAGAATAATTACTATATAATCTATGTGGAAAAAGTTCCATAGTGTTCCAGTTCTAATGTGGTACAACAGTAACGGACTTCAAAAAAAAACTACTGTGAATAAATTGTCTAAAATTTAAACAAAATCCGATCAAAAGTAAGGACGTTCTGGCCAAAATAAATTTAGACCAAAATCAGTTTATCACTCTGTATCTCAGAAATTAAGAGCGACAGAAAAATTTCAATGGCCGTTCCTGAATACCCAAGTGGTCCTCTACCGCCCCTGGAAGTATGTACAGTTCCTCATGAAACACGCTGTATATCTGAAAAGGTATTATTTCAACAAAAGAAGAAAATTCTTGCATCCAAGAGGTTGGGAAAGTCAATAATAATATAGGAGTGAAAGGGGTCTAGAAAGCTACTCAAAAAAGGCATTTGACCCTGTACAATCACTCTGACACACACTGTATTTTGAAAAATAATTTGTGGGTATAGACTTTTTTATCTAATATATTTATATTTTTTAAAGCATTTGTAGCTATCTTACAACTCGAGGGACGAAATTTATTAACTTGTTAAATTAAGTATTCTTATTTGTTACCTCTTTCCATTTAATAATCACCATCTCCACTTATTTTCATCAGGGTTAAAACAATTAACTAATAAACTCTCGAAGACAATTAACTTTCGAACAGACATTAGAACAGGAAAGTGCATAAACATTTGAAGGTCTATAATGAGTATATTATAAGCTCTAGCGACTAATTATTTGTCATTATACAAATTTTGTCTGCTGAAGGATTAAAATTACTGCCATGTAAAACACCTTGTATATAAGATTGGTATCCACAATAAGAACAATCCAATATTGACTGGTTTTTAATCAACTGAAAAAAAAAATATTTGTGCTATCATACGGATGAAAAACAACTTTCGAATTTAGTAGATCCGCATTTTACTCGTAATAAATTTTATAGTGAAAGTATCTGTCGAAATTTGGGCGAGATTACCGGTAGTTTAATCAAGGATAAATCGGAGGAATGCGCAAATGAATCAATAATTCATGCAAATTTCATGGATTCAAGTACCATCAATCCCACGCGTTAAAACTATAAATAAAAAATAGACAAAAAGTAATATTTTCCCACTGGACCTCCCAATGTTGCCTAATGCAATTTTAATGGTAGCCAGTTGCATAATTCCATTTAGAATTTTAATGCATTGTCTAGAGCTAGTGCTTAAAGTGGAAAATTGATTTTTTATCGTGTTAAAGAAGTTCAAATAAACTGCACTATGGGAACATGGCAAAATGTGCTTGATAATTAGAAGATTATCTAGTCTGCAAATGTATAATTTAAGCTACTAATCATCGAACTGATATCACCCAGTAATTACATTTTGTAGATAGTAGAGTAATAGAGTAAATTAAACTTTGAGGTACTGTTGGATTGAGAAAAAGCGGTATAGATTTACACAGTAATATATCAACAGGTTGAAAAGCTCGATTTACATTTCTCGATGCTGTGACCCAATCTTCTAAAGTGGTAAGAGTTTATTAGTATACGTTTACCTCCTTAATATGAGACACTACTAATGGAAAAAATGATAATTAGTTTCACAGCTGTATAATATGTTGTTTAAAAGATAGAAAATTATCGGCCTATATTGGTGTGATTTGTAACACCGCCAAATTGTTCGAATCTGATTGCATTTATACAGGGTGGGGCAATATTGAGTTCTGCGATAGCTAGAAATTTTTTACAAAATTGCAAATAAACTAGATAAAAAACTAACTCAGTAGAAAAAATTACAATAAATGTTTCACATGTTGTCCATTTTGATTGACACACATCTCTATGCGCTTTTTAAATGAGGTTCTCACTGTTCCTAAAACTGTCGGTGTGATAGATGTAAAGGCAGTTATTATTCTTTCCTTCATATTTTGTACTATTGTTGTTGTCTTTATAAATAATTTCCTTCACGTATCCCCATAAAAAGGAATCCATTTTTGTAAGATCTGGGATCTAGCAGGCCATTTAGTGGGTCCATTTCTTCCAATCCGTTGATGACGGTAGGTATTATTTAAGTGGTCTCTAACTGCATTTAAATAATGTGGTGGAGCACCATCTTGCTGAAATCACATTCTATTTCGAATTCTGTCAGGGAGACTTACCAATAATTATGGTAAATAGTTTTCCAAAAAATGAAGATAAATAGCTCCAGTCAATGTACCATCAAAGAAATGCGACCCTATTACATTTTCTCCAATAATTCCTCCCCAAATGTTTATAGACCATCTGTGTTGGTTATCAACTTGGATAAAAAAGTGAGGATTTTCCGAACCATAATAATGGAAATTGTGCCTATTAACAAATCCATTTTTATGAAAAGTTGCCTTGTCACTGAATAAAACAGTATTGAAGAAGTTGACATCATGTTGCATTTCACCTCTGGCCCGTGGGCGCTTTTGAAAATTGTCATCATATAATATAATTCCTGTTGCATTTGAATATGATATGCTTGCAACTTATTTGTTTTTAAGATTCGACCTACAGACCGTCTACTTATTAATATTAATGAGCTCACTTCTTTTTGACTAACATGGGGATTCTCAACCGTTGCCAGCACCACAGAAAACTAATTTTTTTCGTTTACAACACGTTTTATTCTTTCACTTTTTTTATATTCGACATTTCCAGTTTCCAGAAATATACCGAGAAGGTTTTGGAAGCTGCTAACATCAGGAATCCTTCTTTCAGGATAACGTTGGTGATAAATTCTATTGGCAATTAAACAATTTCTGTCTGACCCGCTCAAAACAAAAGTCATGTCTACAAGTTGCGCTTTATTAAAATTCATATTGTAAAATTCCAAATATGTTAAATACAAAACAAATTGTAACGACCGATAAGTGTGATAAATGCTCCTTTGTACACGACAATTTATACCAAACTGAAGTTTTATTGCTTGTCGAATAACGAAAACAGCAAAAAATGTACAAAAAAACATTACAGTAAAGGACCGGTTAAATTCTATTTACTCATTTCAATGGATTGGAAGAAATGGTCCCACTAAATGGCCTCATTTCATAAAGACGTGTGTCAATTAAAATGGGCAACACGTTGAACACCTATTATAAATTTTTCTAATGAATTATTTGAGGGAACCTCTTTTTTTAAGTTTATTCTTGAATTTGACAGTTATAATTGTGACTGTGATGATTTTTTTAATATTCATTTTCAGATTGCATTATTTCAACAAAAAAAATTAATTACATTCAAGTGGTTAGGAGATATTCAATGCTAATATAGGAATGAAGAGAGCCTAGAAAGAAGCTTCAAAAAATGTACTGATGTACATAGCATTCCATTTTTAAAAAAGGCACTTGGTCCTGTCGTCTTGGCTCACCCTGTATGTTCGAAAATAATTTCCAGTTATAGACTTTTTTTATCTAGTTTACTTTCAATTTTATAAAATATCTCTAGCTATCCGTATGACTGATGGTCGAGAGGTAAGTGCACTTGCCTATCAGCCAAAAGTTCCGGGTTCAATCCCCGGCCGTGGCGGGGGAAAATACTGTGAGAGTGATTTTTTCACTATACACGGATATTGGGTGTGTGTTCCTTGTCTCTAAATGTGTAGCCCCCTCCCACACAAGGCTCTTCTAGAGCCTTCCGAGATAAAGCGGGTAGTCATTACCTGTGGTGTATTTATTTATCGTAGAACTCGAGATATCGAGGTCCGACGCATTATTGTCCCACCCTGTATAATCACGTATCACACTGTAGTGCAGTAGAGCAACATGAATTTATGATCCTATTAACACGAATTTTTGTAATTTTGCACAACATGATGCTCCAGATAACAAAGACAAGTTGATGTTATATATACGGACATATCAAAAGCTTTTGATCAGGTGGATTATCCTATTTTGCTTCCTAAATTGCGTGCTTACAGTATCCCGGATAACAAGGGGGTATTGCGTGGGGTGAATGTCATTACTCTACACAGTAACTAGTTGTGTTACCCAAGGAAGGAATTTGGGGCCATTATTATTCTTGCTCCTCATTAACGATCTTATTATGACCTTATGGCTATTTAATCACCTAAATTAACGATGTAGGTTACTGTGCTAACAGTAACCTGAAGATCAATATAGAATCGTCTGCAGTAACGGTTTTTCTCACAATTGCTCTAACATGGTTAGATGATAGTGTATCTGACTCGGAATTGTTTAGTAATGACTTTGTTGTATTTAGATCTGATCGTAACTTCGAATCTACAGGAATGAAAAGAGATGAAGGAGTTCTTATTGCCTTAAATAATGAACTAGCTGTAATTCCACTTAGTTTGCCCAAAATATCTCCAAATATTGATGTTATTGGTGTTAAAATAAACTTCCGTTCCCATAACATGTATGTTATAGCTTAATGTATTCCTCTAACCCTAAGCATTGATGAAGAATTATCCGAAATAATATCCAATATTGATTTTGTAACAAAGACGGTTTACTTTTCACTTATCCTTGCAGATTTTAATATTTCTGAATATATTATGTATATTAATGATTTATCGATCACCAGCACAGATATTACAATACTTTATGTGAATTCATGGTTATTTGCCAATACGATAAAGTCATAAATTCGTATGATAGGATATTAAATCTGGTAAGTAAATCATAAACCCTATTACAGTAATAAAATCTGTGAATATGTAATTAGACGAGGACCTCGACCATCTTCCCCTCGGTATTCCTCTACCTGCATTAGTTTCCCAACAAATTTCCTGGCAGTACAACCAATTCTTATAACTTTAAATTGGCCAACATAATAACATATCCAATACAGACCGGACTATAATGATAACAGCTATTAGTGGTTGGTGTGTATTTAAGAAATAGAAATTTTAAAACCTGTACCTTGGTACGAAATTAGAGTTAAATGTACCTTACATCAGGTGCACTGTCATAGTTGTGTGCCATGTACCATATCGTCATTAAACGGTGTGAACGACCTAATCACGACGATAATTACGTTCAATTTTGCTAGTAAAGTCCGTTCCTGAACAAAATAAAAGAATTTCCTACAGAGAACGAGGACAACGCATTAGTCATCTACCTTAATGCATTTACTTTATGTGGTTTTAGCGATCATTAGATAAAGCACCTGAAAAATTCAAAAAAATTACGCTCAGAAGGTGTTTGTCCTGTAGTTATCTAATTCGTTTTGCCACACCTCAATTTGATTGAGGCAAGTAACATAATTGTTGTCTTATTTTTATTTGCTCGATTCTTACTCCAACACCGCCAACCACCCACATGACGTAGGTGGGCGAGTACGATTTGAAATATGTATAAATATATTGTTACCGCATAGCAAAATCCATTGCCATTTTATAAATATACGGTTCGACAAAATATTTTACCTGTTCTTTTGGATTCTCAGAAGGTTGTTTCTTTGGCATCTGAGCTACACAGAGAAAAAAATTGTGTGACATTTTAACACAGTTGTGGAGAATTATATCCCCAATTGTTCTTGTCCCACAATATTGTGCAAAATGTACCAAAACGATTTCTTTCTGAGCACTACTTTCTCACTAGCTATTCAAAAGTGGCATAATGTCTATCAAGGAGTTATTCCAATTAATGGAGTTAGAAAAAGGAATTGTTTCTAGTGTCAATTTTAAACATTTTAGTTACATCGAATACTATACGAACTGGACGTTTTCTACCTCTAGCAACCACCGCGCCGCAAGTTATCGAGCATTTTGTGAAAAATCGGCCATTTTGGTAGTTCTTTCTGATATAGATGAGTAGATCTCGATATGTGTAGTTCCAAAAAAAGCGAAAAAATTGAGGTTGTTCGTTATGATATAAGCTATCAGCGATTATAATATGAAATTTTATCTGCAAACATAACCTCAAAAAAAAAAGTTGAAAAACTTCTAAATTTTGTTTTTTTGGTTATAACTTTGGATGTTTTAAGTGAAATTTGATGACATTGTCAGAAATTATACTTTATAATGTGATCATTAACTATTTAAAACTTCAAGTCAAAATATCTAATTTAAGTCTCAAAAATTTATTTCAAATTTTAAAATTGATTGGCCAATAACTTTTGTGCATCGCACCATATGAGGTTCTTTTTTTAAAACTAGGTTTTTTATGCACTTTATGATGGTGAACAATAAAAAAATTTACAACTTGAAAAAAGCGAAAAAAATCGTTTTTCTGTATTTTTTGTAATTTTTTCGAAAAATTTTACTTTTTTTGGTAAAATTCATTTTTTTTTTGTAAAGCTGGGGTTAAAATGCACTGTAGTATGTAAGTACTGCGAAGACTTAAATTGCTTTAACTGTGAAGATAAAGATTTGGTGCCTAAAACAGAAGAAATTAATGAGTTGGATGAAGAATTGGAAAATAATTCTGAATCATTTTCTGTAACTGAAAGTCTAAGTACATGTGGAAGAAATTGATAGAAATGAAAATGATGATGCATTTTATAATTATGCTTCAAGCGATACTGAAAATCAGTCTGATGATTCTTTATCAAGTGAGATAAAACGAAGGCGATTAATATAATTGCTCACGTATTTTTTTTTTTCAATTTCGAGTAAAATGTTTCCATATTTTTATACAGTATTTAAATACAATAAATATACATTTGCCTAACAAATAGTGCTTCTATTAATCTATACCTAAATATAAATATATATATAAGTATAATTTTTTTATAATTAATCGATTTTTTATATTTTTTTAATGATATTTCGAAACATTATATCAGAATATGTCAAAAATTAATTAATAATACAAAAAAATTGAGTTTTATAAAAAAAAATTAAATTTTTCGAAAAAATTTACGAAAAGTACAAAAAATGGATTTTTTCCACTTTTCTTTAAGTTTAAAATTTTTTTCTTGTTCACCATCATAAGGTGCATAAAAAAACAAATTTTTTTTTTTTAAAAGAACGCGATGCACAATCGTTATTGACCAATCAAGTCAATTCTTGAGACTTATATTAGATATTTTTACTTCAAATTTTAACCAGTTATTGTCCATAATTATAAAGTATAATTTCCGAAAATTTCATCAAATTTCACTTAAAACATCCGCAGTTATAACCAAAAAACCAATATTTAGCAGTTTTTTAGTTTTTATTTTTTTGAGGTTATGTGTGCAGATAAGAATTTCATATTATAACCGCTGATTGCCTATATCATAACGGATATCCTCAATTTTTTTCGCTTTTTGTGGACCTACAAATACCGATATATACCCATCTATATTTAGAAAGAAAGACCAAAATGGTCGATACAAAATGGCCGATAACTTGCATAGCGGTGGTTGCTAGAGGTAGAAAACGTCCACTTCGAATAGTATTCGATGTAACTAACATGTTAAAAAAAATGTATTTGACACTGGAAACAATTACTTATGTCTTGCTTGTCTGACTCCACTAAATGTGCAGTTGGGCATAAAATGCACAGCAGGAAAATCCGATTGTGCTGAGGGAAATAGAAATATGTGCAGTAGAAAAAAAATATTCTGTTGGAAACATTGAGCAAAAACTCGCTGTAAAAGTAGAGTTTTTCGTTTCGAATTTTCCCTTGTTTACGCCCAGATTTATCACTTCTCTTATCATCGACTTCCTCAAGTAGTAATCAACTTTTTTGACTGGTCATAGGAGTTATAGAACGCAATAGGCGAAAGCAGTTTGTTTACAGCCGGCCTATCAGATAAATTAAAGCTATTTGAGAATACAGACACCGAAATACAGATTTTCTCCAATTATACTGAACTGTTAATACCGATGACTATTTTTTAGACGTTGCTTGGTTTAGATTTGTTACGTTTTAATTTTCTTCGATAAAAAATCTATCACTTCGTTATGGATAGACGTGGAAGTATATATTGACAAGCGACTTATTATTTAGCTCGACCGAGTAATTTTTTATCGTTAATTTTGTAATAGTACCCGGGATGGAAGACAGGAAGAGTCAGTAGCTGCGTGATAAAGCAAATGCAACGTTTGACTTTTATTTGCTTACATAGAAATCATGAAATTGTCGTAAAATCACCAACAGTGAACTTGTTTCTCTCATTGAAACACTTGTAGAATATATTACAAACTATGATGCAAAATGATTCTTTAACGACTCTTAAAATGTCTTCCTTTAATGATAGTAATAATAGATTAATTAATGGGTAGTATTTAATCGAACATCAAATTATTGCCGTTTTGGCAAGTTAAAAATGTAGTGTAGCAACAAAAATACTGACTGAGCAACAAATTTTGTGCCACTGAGAAAGTAAAAATTACCAACTGTTTTATGACATTGAGCAACTATTTAACTAATAAAGCATCTAAAAAAGATTTGAATATCAAAATTTATAAGCTTGCAACGGGAGTTGAGCGTAAAATTAAGTAAAAATAGACATTTGCAAAGTATTTTATTGTCCTCTTTTTTATAATGAAACATTTAAAAAAGTGTTATTTGTGCAACACTATTTGAACATCAAATAAATTTAAAATAACCTTCAAAAAATAGTCAAGGGGGCTCAAGTCGGGAGAACAGGCAGGACATTCAATTTCACCGCATCTACCGATCCACCTATTGGGAAAAACTTGACTGAGGAAGGCTCTTACTTCCAATGCAAAATGTGGTGTTGCTCCGTCCTGCTGATACCAAATATTTCTATCAATTTCATTATTTCATTAGGGTTATCATCATCTGGGAAAAGAGGGAGGGAAATTCAAGTAACGCCCGCCAGTTATGTACTACCAAAGAAATTTGGAAATTTTCAATAAAGTTGGCAGTTTAATGTTTACTGTTCCTGGTGAGACATGTATTCCTATGTTTTTATATCTCACTTACTTTGCTATATCTACCAAATTTTCGTGGTTTAGACAAAGTATGTTATTAAAAACTTAAAGCAGAATGCAAAGGCATGTTGTGACGACTATGAGTTTTCTCGACCTAACAGGCATATAGAAATCAAATAGATTTGAAAATATTACATAAATAAATATAGTTGGTAGTAGCCGCGTGCGGTAATTACTAGCAGAAGTTAATTATTATATCAAAGGACACTGCTCTACTGGAAATAACCATATTTCGGCCTTGAACTTATATATGTTTACAGAGAGAACGTGAATGGATTTATGGATATGTTTGGTTGAATATTTTTCTTTGCAAAGGATTCATGCCAATTGAATCAGTATACGTAAATACGGTCGGTATATAGGAATAATTCGCGGAAATACAGTTTTTATGTATTGTAAACAATTGCTGTGGCTTTTCCTTTTCTAATTTTATTAAACACAATTTTAAACTAAGCAGAGAAAATACAAATTCAACAGTTATAAAATTTCCAAAACTATTGCAAACTACTTAACTGCCTCGATGCAGGTTGCACAAATACCAAAACAGTTCAACATTACACTCGAATACTCTACTTGATGCGCGTTTCGCCAACAATGGTGGCATCATCTGGAGGTGACTAATCTCTAGTTCTATTGTTTCTGTAAATTTAATTTTACTTTTTATGCGCCTTTCACATATCGTTTGAATGGGTTCCACATCTATAGCACAAGTAGTACATTTTATGGGTCTATTTTGCTTTGTCTATATTTATCCCCTACAAACAAAGAGACAACTAGCGTTCTTTTAATTAATTAATGATGCCGGATATAGCTTTTCATGAGAGTTTCTGCCATTAACTAATTATTTCCCTACTCGAGGTCCATGTTGCTTAGCTTAATAGTTATCGAAATGGTTTACGATAACACTTTGAAATACGAGCTCCTCAAATAATGAAATATTACTAGTTATTAATAAAGAAGAATATATTACGTAATATATTTACCTAGAATAGACATTTTACATACGAATAAAAATATAAAACGCGAAATAAACTATTACAATTCAGAATTCCTCGCTGCTACGTATAACAGTCGACGAAATTACTATATTTCTTACATTGAAAATAAAAAAAACATTTCAACTGGATCTGGTATGACTTGTAGAACTTGATAAATACGGTACAAGTACAGGAAACTTGGATGGCATTGTTCTGAAAAGTCGTGGGAATAAAGGACATATCATCATTTATGTTTATAGGTACAGGTTTGGATTTCTGTAAAATGGTTCATTTGAATTTTTCAAGTCACCACATAAAAAAATTAATATCTGGAAAAATAGTGTTATTTAAGGTCACGGTTTTACAAACGTTACGATGTTAAAGAATTATTCTTCGGCCAGTACCCGGTTATTTAGACAAGGAAGAAATTATCAGCAAAAATTGTAGCCTAATAAAATGGGAAATACTGAATGAAATAATTCAGAGCAGGCAGACAGTACAGTAAAATTGATACTTTCCGAGTTTTTTGCGAAAAAAAGATTTTTTAAAACTTATTTTCTCCCCCCCCCCCCTCCCCTTCACCGGCGTCTACGGATGAAAACTTTCGATATATTAAAAAGTACCACAAAATAAACCTGTTCCCAAAATTTCAGCCCATTCTGAAGGCAAGAAATGTTGAAAACCAGTTTTCATTTAGAGAAGTTACTTATATATAGAAGCCAATGATATTATCAACAATCTCAAAAAGACTACGTCTAAGGATGTGTATTATTTAAACATGAAAATTCTTAACGCGATAAGATATATAATATTGATACCGCTAACCAATCTAATAAATATTTGCATCCGCACACACAAATCTCCAGACGTACTTAAGTTTGCTAAAGTCATACCTGTGTGCAAAAAAGACAGCATAAATGATGTTGGAAACTACAGACCTATTTCCATCATACCGTTCTTTTCTAAAATCTTAGAATGCGTCTTAAAAATTCAAATAACACATTATTTTGAATCCGAAAATCTGCTTAGCTCCAGTCAGTTTGGTTTTAGAACTATCCTGTCCACTACTTTAGCCATAAATAAGTTAACAGACATAATAAGTAATGGTTTTGAAGACAGTGAATATGCTCAATTCCTAGATCTATCCAAGGCTTTTGACTGTCTGTCACATAATATCTTAACAAGTAAATTGAACTTTTATAACTTCAGTATAAACAGCAGTAATTAATAAAGTCGTATCTTACTAACAGATGTCATGTATCAAAATAATAAATCAAGTGTGATATATGCATAGAATACGGAGTGCCTCAGGGCTCCATACCAGGGCCAATTTTGTTCCTAATTTAAATAAATGACCTAATATCACTTCGTCTAAATTCGTCCTGTTTGCAGATGATACCACAATTATCCAGTCACATAAAGAACTTGACACCCTACTTGCTAATGTAAATAATGCACAGGCGAAAGCCCAGGATTGGTTTATAGAAAACCAACTTAGTTTAAATAAGTCCAAAACAGAGACAATGGTCTTTAGCCTAAGAAACGTAGCTGAAAATGACAAGAGTAGTATTAAATTTCTTGGGGTATATCTTGATAGCAAACTAACATGGGCGCAGCACATAAACCACGTCTGTAATAAAGTCTCCACAAATATACATCTACTAAGATATGTCTCTCAGAAAACAGTTATCACCGCTTATCGGTCTCATTCACTCCCGTCTATCTTATGCAATTTTGGTTTGGGGACATTCATCTCATGCTTTCGCGATACAAAGAAAAGCCATACGGATTGTATATAGCTTAAAATATCGAAACGACTGCAGACTTGCATTTAAGGAGCTAAATACATTAACTTTACCCAGCACGTATATATTACAATGTCTATTATACATTAAAGCAAATGAATCAAAGTACAATTCTCACAGTGAAATTCATGGATACTCAACAAGAAATCGAGATAATATTTGTCCGGATTCTTTACGACTTTTAAAATCACGTAAAGGCACAAATTTTTATGCCATAAAATTCTTTAATTGTCTACCTTTGACAATCAGGAGACTTGGGATCATTCCGTTTAAAAATACAATGAAGTCATTTTTAATAGCCCATGCTTTTTATATATTTGAAGAATATTTTTCTTCAAATTTTAATGATTTGAAGTGTGCATAATTATCTTCTGCACACATTTAATGTTTTTACTAAATTTCGACCTTTTATAATTTTTGTATTGTGGTGTTATTATTTAATTTTTATTATTATATACATTAATTGTTTTTTATTTATTTATTTAATTATTTACACACACACGGTAACTACTGTGTATAACATGTTATGTTACTTCTATTTATTTGACCTGTGCGAAATACTTTTGTATTATTGGCACTAATAAATTATTATTATTATTATTATATTATATTATTATTATTTCAGCCAAGTCGATAAATTTTGTCCCATTTTATTGGGCTATTGATGTCCTTCATAACATTGTGTACAAATTTGAAATAAAATATTTACAAATAAGGCAGAAAACAAACAAAAAAACATTTTCTATGCCACTAAGCATATAAAAAAATACCAGTAACATCTGTCTTCAACTTTTATCGTTTATTCACTCGATATTATGTATACGAGATATTTTAAATTTGGGCGTCTCAATGAAATCCAGCGGGTTTACTGCAAATATGTTTCAGTCATTCTACATTTTAAATCATTTTATGCCGCACATCGGGTCGTTTTGTACCAGAGAGATTTTAAAATGGTGCTTTGAAAGTACGCAACCGAGGATGAATAATTGTTTTAGTTTTACACCAGCTTGTTTACTTGTTTGTTTTTATTATCTTTGCCACAGTATTATATTTTTTTACAGTAACAATTTGGGATTGGGATAAAAGTCATCCCTGTTGAAAACGGCTCAAGTCTATCTCTTGTCACGGGTGCAACTCAGTATAGTGATAAGCTAGGTTAAACTCACATCTTTACCTCGACTATACACAGGAGACGCTCCGTGGAAGGTAAAATATATTTTTCTTATAGCATGTATAATGAAACGAATGAATCTCTAGTAGTGCAAGTGAATAATTCGATTACTTTAAGCCATGTCTCTGAAATATTAGCTCTTGAGAATAAACAAATAATCTTGAAGCGCCTTTCACAATGTAAATAGAACATTCATAGAACGTTAATTAGCTCGCCAAACAGGCATTAATTGAGCTATTCAATCATTAGACGATTTGTATGAGACATTGCAATATACAGGGAGCCTGGTAGTTTTGAAGTGTGCTACTATTTCAGTAAGCTATGTACAGCGATCTCTCAAAAATGTATATTTTTTTATAGATATTTGGAAATTCCTTCGCTGCCGATCCATATTGAAAAACATTAAAAACGTACTAAACATAATAGCTGTCATTTTCATAGCTCACTTTAATAATGTTAATATATTCAATGTTTAATAATTAAAAAACGGTATATGGTAGGGGTAATATATGGTATATTTTTGAAATCAGGAAAAACGATCATTCCAAAAATTTATAATATACAGGGTATCCTATTTAAAAAATATATTATTTTTTGTATACCCTCAAAATCTGCACGCTACTGTACTTTTGATAGTATTTTAACAAAACTCACTCATAACCACACAACTTTTTTTTTAGAGACAATAATAACAACGATAAGGGATGGGTAATATACAGACTGTCTATTTTATCAGGGCCCTCGAGAGTATCTCACTTAATATCGGTCGTACAAAAAAAAATATTTTTACGAAAATTGTGCCGATTTATATAACCTACAAAATGGTTTAAAGACATTTGAAATCCATGGCCTACTTTAAGAGTTATGGCGGAAAATATCGAAAATGCGGAAAACGTCTAGGCCAAATATCTCCGTTATTTGAAGAGATACGAGAAAAATATTAAAGCGAAAATTTTTTGCAAAACAGAGTGTTTCAAAGAGGTTTTATCTAATTTTTTTCAAAACCGCTGTATTTTGAGATTTACTCTTCAGGCTGTTAAAAAAATTATTTTGAAACGGGCGGGAAATGGCGCCATTAAATAGAATATTTTCCTCCCTTTTCAACGATATATCACATGCCATATTTATTCATTGGTACTACGTTAGTAATTATAAAAACATTTTTTTTAAACCAATAAGTTATTTTTAAAAAGCATTATATTTGCCGTGGAGGAGTATGATTAAATAAAACGATGGAGTAAGCAACATGGAGCAATTATGGAAAGAGTATTCGCAGTTATGCCAATGTATAGAGGTCCTCCATAAAAGCGTCACTTCTTGCTCAGAAAGTTAAAATGTCTTTACCAGTTAATTTAAGTATAATATCCATTTGTTTGTATTTCATGATTTCACTATTATTTCAATTATTTTAAAATAGTTGGCTATGAACAAACTTGACAATTAAATTTGTTGACAGATCATCTCAGTTAATACTTAAACTCTCACTCAATCAACTCGTTTAAGAATTTAGAATTTTCAAAAATGATTTTCACTCACATTGATCGTTATAATATATTCGTTACATATTCCCAATGCAATTTTAACTCTGGATTAGTTCAAGTAGAATATAGAAACAGATTTCCACAAGCACTACAGCCGAATAAAACTCTGTTCAGAAAATTAGCTACGAAACTGAAAAATAATGGTTCATTTTTAAAGAAGACAAGGTTGAACAGTGTTACTGATAATGTAAATAAGGTAAACCGAGTTATTAATTATGTAAGAAATAAAAATACAGAAAATTTGGAAACACCATTAAGAGAAATTCAAATTGCTTGTCATATAAATAAAACAAGTTCTAGAAAAATTTTAAGAAAAATGGTTACCGATGTTATAAAGCCAAAAAAATTCACAATTTACAAACAGGGGACAAACCAAGGAGGACTTTTTGTAGGTGGCTGTTGGAAAAGAAGCGTGCCCATCCATTAATATGTAGTAAAATATTTTGGTCTGACGAGGCAAATTTTTCCAATAATGGATTTTTTTATCGCAATATTCATTACAAATGGACTTCTGAAAATACACACTGGCATAGACCGACTGGGTTTCAAAATCGTTTTTCAATAAATGTATGGATAGGTATTTTAGGCACCAATTTAATAGGTCCTTATTTTTATGATGGTCACCTCAGTGGTCAAAGGTACCTAAACTTTTTGAGAAATGAATTTAATGAATTCTTAGATGATCTACCTTTAGAGAATCGACACAACTTTCAATATTTTCAAAAAGATGGAGCTCCTCCCCACAATTCCCAGATTTGCCTAGGTTATTTAGACGAAATTTTGCCTCAACATCAGATAGGTCCCAATGGATTTATTCGATGGCCCCATCGTTCTCCAGATATAACCCCAATGGATTTTTTCTATGGGGGTATATTAAAGATAAGATGTTTTTGACGACACCGCAAAATGTAGAGGACCTAAAAGCTCGAATTCAACAGGCATGTATTACAGTTATCCCCGAAATGCTGAGTAATGTTTTAAATGTAGTGCCTCGCCGCGCTCGATTGTGCATAAGAAATTCCGGTGGACACTTTGAACACTTGATATGATATCTTAAAAATTATTTTGAGGATTAGATATTAATGTTCTGTGTGCTATATTCTTTTTATTATTAATTTGTTTTTGTTACCTGAATTTATTTTATTCTCCTTAATTGTGTTAATGTTTTATTATAGCAAAGATTTGAACAGCTTATTGAATTATTTTAACGTTTTATTTAATCATACTTCTCCACGGCAAGAATAATGCTTGTTAAAAAAAATTTATTAGTTTAAAAAAATATATTTTTATAATTACTAACGTAGTACCAATGAATAAATATGGCATATGATATATCGTTGAAAAGGGAGGAAAATACTCTATTTAATGGCGCCATTTCCCGCCCGTTTCAAAATAATTTTTTTAACAGCCTGAAGAGTAAATCTCAAAATACAGCGGTTTTGAAAAAAATTAGATAAAACCTCGTTGAAACACTGTTTTGAAAAAAATTCCGCCTTAGAATTTGTCTCGTATCTCTTCAAATAACGGAGCTATTTGGCCTAGACGTTTTCAGCATTTTCGATATTTTCCGCCATAACTCTTAAAGTAGGCCATGGATTTCAAATGTCTTTAAACCATTTTGTAGGTTATATAAATCCGCACAATTTTTATAAAAATATTTTTTTTTGTACGACCGATATTAAGTGAGATATCCTGTATAATGAATAACCCTCGGAATAACCCTGTACATGATGCGTCTTTACTTAATAAGTAATTTCAGTCATGCTATTTCAATTCAAACGTTCAAATACTCGTTCAAATACCCTTCGAACGTTCAGTAGGTAAGTTAAATAAAAGTACAGAAATGCAATAAACGATCAAATTACTTATAGCTTTCTTTTTTTTATAAACCGTAAACAATGGTAGATGTGAATAAACTTTCTCGCAAATAATATTTAATTAATGAGTAAGTAAAGCTGATTCGCTTTGGTTTACTTTATAATGAAAATAATGAAGGCACGTTAGTAGTTTCTAAAATTACAATATCGATATGAATCAACAACAACAACAAATATAAATAAACCTTGCGTAACAAGGAAACATATGAATGATTTAGCGCATAACAAACAAACAAATAAATAGTGAAGTAAAGATAGATTTTGAGAAAAAAAATACATAGAGCAAAGCGACGTTTGTTTTGATGAAACTAGGAATAACCTGGAGTTTTCTACATCGAGTAGGTCGGGGAACCCTTTTTTTCGTGAAATAGGAGCATATTGGTTTTTCAGTTTTCATTTATTTTGGACCCTAACGATACGATATGTATATTTATATATACTGAATAAACGTAAAAAAAAATGAATTACGACTAACTTGGCCAAAACTCAATAGAATTTGATGAAATTTTCGACGAAAGTAATTTATATTACCAAGAAATAGCCTGCCAAATTTTAGCAAAAAATATCCAATAGTTTGGCCGCAATTCCATTTTTAGTCCAGATTCCACATAATTTTCGATACGTTCCCCAATTTGTTTGAATGGTCGTAATTTATTTTTACCAAAATGAAGGTTTCTTATGTACTTTCACGTGATATAACTAAAAACTAACTTTTAATATTAATAATAAAAAGTGATTGTGAGCAGGTTTTAAATATTTAGATAAAAAAACGATTTTCTGCATTCATTAGGAACAGGAGCTCTATTAATACATATTGAAGGCATCAGTCCATTGTCTGTTGTTTGCTGCCATCAGGAATCCTGTCAATCCAACAGATAATGGACTGATGCCGTTGATAAATACTGATAGAACTCATCTTCCTAATGAATTACCCAATAGAATTGCTTGTGATTGTAAGGTCGGTTGCAAAACTAAATGTTGCTCATGCAAAACCATTGGCGTCACATGCAGAAATTTATGCAACAATGTAAGGAATTCTTTGTGTCAAAATGCAGACAATATTGTCGACGAAGCTGTGGTTGATGAAGAGCCTGAGCAATTAGAAATTATATGATATTCAAGAATTCAAAGAAGTAGATAATTATGAAGAAGCTGTTTGCACTTCAGAGAATATGCAAGATGTATACGATTTTAGCGATGACGAGGATGAAAAAATGTTCCAAACTCCAGTTACCGATTCGGGAGTAGATACTTCTTGCTGTAGCACATGTAATACAACTAGTAGAAAAGGAAACATGAATAAAATAATAATCAATATATTACGTAAAAAGTTTAATAATAATCAAGTGAAATTTCGAAAAAAAAATGATATCTTCGAGAGTATTTTTTTATATAAGTATTTAATTAAAACCTGCTCACAATCACTTTTTATTATCAATATTGAAATTTTTATGATGAATAATTACACGTATACTTGTCCCCGCATACGTATAATACCGAAAATCAACGCACGCATATATATACAGGCTGTCCATTTTATCAGGGCCCTCGAGAATATCTCACTTAATATCGGTCGTATAAAATAAATTATTTTTACGAAAATTGTGCCGATTTATATAACCTACAAAGTGGTTTAAAGACATTTGAAATCCATGGCCTACTTTAAGAGTTATGGCGGAAAATTACGAAAATGCGGAAAACGTCTAGGCCAAATATCTCCGTTACTTGAAGAGATACGAGAACAATTCTAAGGCGAAATTTCTTTGCAAAATAGAGTGTTTCAACGAGGTTTTATCTAATTTTTTTTCAAAACCGCTCTATTTTGAGATTTACTCTTCGGGCTGTTAAAAAAATTATTTTGAAACGGGCGGGAAGTGGTGCCATTAAATAGAGTATTTTCCTTCCTTTTCAACGATATATCACATGCCATATTTGTTCATTGGTACTACGTTATAATTATAAATACATTTTTTTTTAAGCCAATAAATTTTTTTTTAACAAGCATTGTACTTGCCGTGGAGAAGTATGATTAAATAACACGATAAAATAATTCAATAGGTTGTTCAAATCTTTGCTATAATAAAACATTAACACAATTAAGAAGAATAAAGTAAATTCAGGTAACAAAAACAAATTAATAATAAAAAGAATATAGCACACAGAACATTAATATCTAATCCTCAAAATAATTTTTAAGATATCATATCAAGTGTTCAAATTGTCCACCGCGATTTCTTATGCACAATCGAGGGCTGCGAGGCACTGCATTTAAAACATTACTCAGCATTCCGGGGGTAACTGTAATACATGCCTGTTGAATTCGAGCTTTTTGGTCCTTTACATTTTGCGGTGTCGTCGAAAACACCTTATCTTTAATATACCCCCCATAGAAATACATCCATTGGGGTTATATCTGGAGAACGAGGGGGGCCATCGAATAAATCCATTGGTACCTATCCAATGTTGAAGCAAAATTTCGTCTAAATAATCTAGGCAAATCTGGGAATTGTGGGGAGGAGCTCCATCTTGTTGAAAATATTGAAAGTTATGTCGATTCTCTAAAGGTAGGTCATCTAAGAATTCATTAAATTCGTTTCTCAAAAAGCTTAGGTACCTTTGACCACTGAGGTGACCATCATAAAAATAAGGACCTATTAAATTGGTGCCTAAACTACCTATCCACACATTTATTGAAAAACGATTTTGAACCCCAATCGATCTATGCGAGTGTGTATTTTCAGAAGTCCATTTGTAATGAATATTGCGATTAAAAAATCCATTATTGGAAAAATTTGCCTCGCCGGACCAAAGTATTACTACATATTAATGGATCGGCACGCATCTTTTCCAACAGTTACCTACAAAAAGTAGTCCTCCTTGGTTTGTCCCCCGCTTGTAAATTGTGAACATTTTTGGCTTTATAACACCGGTAACCATTTTTTTTAAAAATTTTTCTAGCACTTGTTTTATTTATATGACAAGTAATTTGAATTTCCCCTAATGATGTTTCCAAATTTTCTGTATTTTTATTTCTTACATATTTAATAACTCGGTTTACCTTATTTACATTATCAGTAACACTGTTCAACCTTGTCTTCTTCTTTAAAAATGAACTATTATTTTTCAGTTTCGTAGTTAATTTTCTGAACAGAGTTTTATTCGGCTGTAGTGCTTGTGGAAATCTGTTTCTATATTCTATTTGAATTAATCCAGAGTTAAAATTGCATTGGGAATATGTAACGAACATATTATAACGATCAATGTGAGTGAAAATCATTTTTGAAAATTCTAAATTCTTAAAGAGTGTGATTGAGTGAGAGTTTAAGTATTAACTGAGATGATCTGTCAAAGATAAATTGTAAAGTTTGTTCATAGCCTACTATTTTAAAATAATAATTGAAATAATAGTGAAATCATGAAATACAAACAAATGGATATTATACTTAAATTAATTGGTAAAGACATTTTAACTTTCTGAGTAAGAAGTGACGCTTTTATGGAGGACCTCTATACATTGGCATAACTGCGAATACTCTTTCCATAATTGCTCCATGTTGCTTGCTCCATCGTTTTATTTAATCATACTTCTCCACGGCAAATATAATGCTTTTTAAAAATAATTTATTGGTTTAAAAAAAATGTTTTTATAATTACTAACGTAGTACCAATGAATAAATATGGCATGTGATATATCGTTTAAAAGGAAGGAAAATACTCTATTTAATGGCGCCATTTCCCGCCCGTTTCAAAATTATTTTTTTAACAGCCTGAAGAGTAAATCTCAAAATACAGCGGTTTTGAAAAAAATTAGATAACACCTCGTTGAAACACTCTGTTTTGCAAAAAATTTTCGCCTTGGAATTTTTCTCGTATCTCTTCAAATAACGGAGATATTTGGCCTAGACTTTTTCTGCATTTTCGATATTTTCCGCCATAACTCTTAAAGTAGGCCATGGATAATATAGATTACTTTGATTTGAAATTTCATCAAATTCGGTTGAATTTTGGGCAAGTTAGCAGTAATTCAATTTTTTAGTTTCATCAAAACAAACTTATCTTTCTATGGCGCGTTGCTCTATGTACAATTCTCTCCATCATCTTATTTTTGGCTATTTTTACTGCATTAAAAAAAAAAACTCACCACTAGGAACATTTTGCTGTTGAGATCTTCTGCAGCGCCGTTGGTGGGAGGGTTGCAGGCCTGGCGCGGAAACCGCCCGCTTAGGCACCGTAGTGGTAAGTCTACTAAACCCGGGCGGCCGGTACCGCGCACTCTTAACATTTTGGGGCAGAAAGTGGTACATACTTTGCGATTTTTGCATGTTATTAGCGGGCGTATTCGTAGGTAGGCGCGGGAGGGAGTTCGTAGTAGGAGCTCCGCTCTGCAGACTCCTCGGAAGAGTTGACCGACTCTCGATTTCTTCGTCTTCATCCTCACCGTCTGCAGATCCACCAGAGCCGCAGGAAGCATCCGGCACACTCGACCTTCGCCTGTTAGGCCTCGTCGCGGAGGCCACCCACAACTTGTCCTCACTATTGGCACCACCTATACTCCCACAACTTCGCACTCGATCCAGCTGCTCCCGGCTCAAACTCTTATGACTGAACAACAGATCACCAGCGGACCTACGCTTCGCGGCTATAGCTAGGGCCGATGCCGACGCGGAACCCTCTCCCCCCAGTAAAGATAATTTATTTCGGGAGTCCGTCGCGAGCAGGGCCGACTCGAAACTACCCCTCCAGCTGAAACGTTCACAATCACTAGCCTCTCGCTCCTCGGTCACGTCTGAAACTCCGCCACTGGATTGGTTCAACGTCCTTGTTTCGCCTACTAGTAAATCATGAGATCTGCTTCTTGGTAGCAAGTTGTACGGTGTCATTTTCTCCGAGAATCCACCGAAAGAGTCGGGCAGGTTGTTGTCCGGACAATCGTCCTCGGTTGTGGTGCTGGAAGCCGATGAGATCTTGTGTTGCAACCTCCTGTGGTAATGCTTAGTCTTGGGGCTATTACTTGCGTGGCTTTCCCCGCTGGACACTTCATGCATCAAAGCTACCAGGCGGCTTCCGATGTGGTGCATCACTTTAGCTATCAGCGGAGGGGAACTGTGAGGGGTGGTAGTAGAAATAGTTTCTTCGTTGTCACCAGTTGCCATTTTTTCAAAAGAAGCCACCAGTTTTTGGTAAACAAAAGCCGTTTCTCTGTTCAATCCGTGGGATTCGTCTATGATGCCTCCGTCTCCCTCGTCCCCTTCCTCGTCCTCCACGCTAGTGTCAAATTTGTTAATAATTTGCTTACAGCTGTCTGAGATTTGTTGCTGCAGCGCGGACTTGGTCGAGGCGCCCTCTAAATCGGAGCTGGTATAGTCTGAGGAGTCGTACGAGTCGCTCCAGGTGTCTTCACTACTTAAATACTCAACGATTTCCCTAACTTGATCGTCCCTAATACCGGGGACGGTTTTCATTAACCTGGTTAATTCGTTTTCGAAGTACACTAGCTGCGGGGGTTTACATCGGGCCTTAGCTCGGGGGCTGGGGAAAGGCTTAGGCGACATTCTCGCGTTCAAATTCGGAGTGGTAGGTTTGGAGGACGCACTGCACTGGGAGTTAGCCACCATAGTTTTAAAGAATTGCCTCATCTTGCACATCATCAGATTGGTCTCTTCATCGGAGCTCCAATTGTTAAAGCTGTCTTTTCTCGTCAGCGACGTAGCTGGCGGGGTGGAAAGTGATGCTACTTTTTCGTCAGATTTCTTTTCTTCGATAATATTTTCCAGTTCTGTTCGTAATTCATTTTTATTTACAGGTAACTCGGGCGTGTTATTGTCTCGTTGTTCCTTAAGCAAGTCATCGCAGCTGCCGATAAAACCGCTGTCTCTGCTCTGCTGATTTTTATTTGTGATTAAATTGGAAGACAATGGTAAAATTTCAGGTTGTGGCGTTTTGTGTCCGTCCTCGTCTTCGTTGGAATCGTTTTCTTTTTCATCGACTTCTTGGGTGGTTTCCAAATTTTTCGTATCTTCTGCTGGGGAGGTTGAATTTTTTTGCTTCTTACCCTTTTTACGTTTCACTGTATCGAATTGGCCATCGGCTTTTTCGAAGGTGTTGATCTCATCGTACGTGTCAGAGTCTGAGCTGGAGGAATCCTCAGAGTTTATTTGCATTTCTGCCGTTTGGTCGTTACCAGCGTTATCCAGATTGTCCAGTGATGAAGAATGCGACCGTCCAGTACCTCTAGCTCTTACTAACCTTTTTCTCCTCTGTTCGGGGCTCGGCCTGCCCTCGCTGTCGCTGCCAACGCTCCCATCTGAGTCTCTCCTTTCGGCAGTGAACCCCATGAAACCACTTAAGAAGTACTTTTCTAATCTAGACGACGCTAATTCCGCTGGATCCGAATTATCGTTTTGTTGTTGGATCTCCTCCAACCCTCCCAAGGAATCCATACCCTCGCTGTATATGCTGCTCGTTTCAGAAAACGCATCCTCTCTGTTAGAATTAATCGAGGGCACTGTACCATCTCCGAGACCAAAAAAGAAATATTTTTCCAGGTCGGTTGCGGACGCTGGCCGTTCTTTCTTCTTCGGAGCGTTTTGTTCAACCTCGCTTTCTTCGCAGCTTTCCTCTACGATGGTGTGCAAAGTGAAGTCTATCGCGGTCCTGTGATAGCCCCTCAGCTCATCTTCTCGGTCGATAGCTGCAGAACAGGTCAGAGTAACTTCTTCGCCGGAAGACGATTCGTCTGTTGGTGAGTTGGTCGCGAATTCGTCCTCGTCATCGTCGTCGTGGCTCAAATTTTCAACCCAAGAATCGTCATCCGCTAAGCCCTCTTCGAAGGCTGAAAGAGTCTCGCCCCCAGTTATCACAGTGACGCTTTCCCCAAGCTGGTTCAAATTATCTGAAAATAAATGTATACCTGCATTGTCAGCTAGCGAAACGTGTTTATAAATGTTAGCAGTTAAAGTATCAAGTTGCAAAAAAAATTAGACACAGTTTGTCCTGTAAAATATTTGGTTTTGTAAACTACATTATAGCTGTTGAATTACAGTTCTCATACAGGATTGGCAAGAAATAAAATGCTCTTGAATAACGTAATCACAAGGTCATAGAAAAATGAAATGAAAAAAATTGGCTTTCTATGATTTAAGAAAATTTACTAAAATTTCATAACTTTCACAATTTGCTCCTAGGCGGGTGTTAAGGAACTCGTGTTGTTAACTTTAGGTGGTGATGATATTTGCAAAAATATGAAAAAAGTATCTATAAATAGACGTATATCTAAATGTTTTAAAGAGATCTAGAGCCTTTTGGAGATGGTACCTTAAAGGTTTTCATTCTATGTTACAGGAATGCTTGATCTAACAGCGTTGAGATTTATTTATAATAAAACAATAATGGAGTACGGTAATCGAAGCGTTATACAATTTTTTGTAGAGATTCCAAACTTTGGGTAGTTGTTAGTTGTTCTTAAGCTGTGCTGTGATAATCTGCCGCACCCTCGGTTGATGGTAGAGAGGACAGTTTGACATCAATTGCAACATTTTTTTTGCTGAGTTTTCCCAAACATTCATACCTTAGTAAACTTAACGTTTTCTTATTTTTGATGGAACAACCATAAAGAGCGACTATTATACTCTGTCCACAAGATTTTATACTCTCGACATATGCGTTCTCATTATAGAAATTATGAAGGACGTCTTGGATCACCTCTGGAGTATGACAATTGACAATTATGTTTTAATATTTTATAGGGCATACGAGTGATAACTCTCTAAATATATTTACCTATTCAAATAGTTATATTTACCTTGTATAACAGAAAATCACTGCGCGCAAGTACATGTATGCCGTAAATGGCCCAAAAAGGATCGAATTTTTATATTAAAGATTTCTTGAGCCATATCACCCAAAAGTACATAAAAGAACCTACATTTTGAAGGAGAGAAAAATGTCGTACGATAAATGGCCATAAAGTTACAGCGTTTTAAAAATTTCGTAAAATTTTCGAAAAAATGGTATTGTAGCCAAATTAATGGAGCTTTTGACTTGAAATATGGCAAACTATTTGTAAGTATTATGAGCCACCTTCACCCAACATGTCATCTGATTCTGGTAAAAAAACGTACATATATATACAGGGTTACTGGTAATTCGATACATTCCTTTGGAGATGTGATGGGGCATGATCTAAGAAGTAAATTTAGCCCTAACATACATTATGCAAAACTCAATAGTTTTTGAGATATTTCAAATGTTTTGTTTTTCTCAAAAAAGTAGATCTTAATATCTTAAAAGTTAATTTCCGAAAAATCTACTTGACATTTTAAATTTTTTTTTACTGGATTACTCGTCCAATATTATAGATATCCGTTTGGAATGAAAAATATCTGGAAACATTTCGATCATGTGAACATCTGAAATAAAAACTTTAAATTTTTTTTTTTTTAAATCAGGTATGAAATTTACCTATTAGGTTTTTTCAAAAAAATATTAACGTAACACGCGTATAAATTATTATAAAAACTGCCTTATTTCAATAGCTATCTAACAAGGTACAAATGTTCAATGTACCCTTAATAATTCTAAGAAAATACTAGTAAAAATAACACAAGTAATACGAATTTTATTTTTAGATAAACAGTAAAAAACATTTTAAAAGAGTTTAATTCTCTATTAATTTCAAAGTTGTACTTTATTTTTTATATGTCTTGCTCAAAATGGGAGCCCCTATTCCGTATACAGACACGGCAGCGTCTTCTTATTTCCGTCCTTGTTACTCTGGTTGTCAGATTATGCCTTATGTGTTGGGCAGCATCGACTATCCTTTGTCTAAGGTTTTCTATAGTATTGACTGGCGTGGCATAGACCATCTCCTTCATATGACCCCATACGTAATAATCAAGGGGTGTTAAGTCAGGGCTTTGCGCAGGCCAATTTATTGGGCCCACTCTTTCAATCCAGCGGTTAGGGAAACGTTGATCAAGTAACTGTCGTACTGTCAGCCGATAATGTGCTGGACAACCGTCGTTCTGAAACATCATTCGCTGTCTGACGGCGAGAGGAACATCTTCTAATATCACCGCCAGATCATTTCTTAAAAAATTTTCATAGATTTCCCCGTTTAAATTTTGAGGAAGAAAGTGTGGCCCTATTAAATAGTGGCCAATGACTCCCATCCACACATTAATAGAAAACTTCATTTGGAAACTAGTTTCACGTGTTAACTTGGGATTTTCCTCTGCCCAATAATGTAGGTTGTGGAAATTTGTTATACCCTCGCGATTAAATTTCGACTCGTCCGTTCATAAAATACTTGTTAAAAAATTTGCACTTTCCGCATCTGAATTTAACATAAAGCGGCAGAATTCCACTCTCTTTCCAGGATCACCTTCCTCCAAACCTTGGACAGGGGTATAGTGGTAAGGATGACATCCAACTCTACGTATCGTAGACCAAACTTTCCATTGTGACGCTCCGGTTAGTCTTGCGACTTTATTAGTCGAAATAGTTGGGTCTTCCTCAAAATACCTCAATATTTCTCCTTCATCATATGGTTCATAAACGGGAGGAGCACCAGCGTCACTTCTTCTACATTTCACCGAACCAGTTTCAGCGATATTTCGATATGCTGTACTGAATACACGTGCATTTGGTAAGCGGCGGTTAGGGTACCAAAGACCATATTCTCGGCGAGCTTCAGCAGCGTTGCCGCCACAGTATCCATAGACAAACAAGATATCAGCTTATTCTGCGTTGGCATATGCAGCCATGGCACAGAAAATACAATAACAACAACTACGAGCAAAATCAAAATCTTCGATAACTAATTTAACAAGACCAACAAACTTAAGGGACACGGAGATAAGAATGTCAGTTAATGACATATATGCACAAACGTCAAAGTCAAGGACTGAAGTTTTTATAATAATTTGTACGCATGCTACATTAATATTTTTTTGAAAAAACCTAATAGGTAAATTTCATAACTGATTTAAAAAAAAAAATTTTTACAAGTTTTTATTTCAAATGTTCACATGATCGAAATGTTTCCGGATATTTTTCATTCCAAACGGATATCTATAATATTGGACAAGTAATCCAGTAAACAAAAATTTAAAAATGTCAAGTAGACTTTTCGGAAATTAACTTTTAAGACATTAAGATCTACTTTTTTGAGAAAAACAAAAAAATTGAAATATCTCAAAAACTATTGAGTTTTGCATAATGTATGTTAGGGCTAGATTTACTCCTTAGCTCATGCCCCATCACATCTCCAAAGGAATGTATCGAATTACCAGTAACCCTGTATATGGATTGCAGGAGGGGGGGACGTAACATCACGAAAATTTAAGTAAATGTTCCTTAAACATTGACGATAAGAAAATTGACAATAAAAGGATCATATTTTTGGTTGCTTAAGGTTTAAGGGTTAAAAAAAAATTAAAATCGAAAGTTGCCCCAAAAGGGGGTTAATTTACCCCTTTTTCGAGTTTAAAACAACGCTCCGACACTTGCAGAAGGTAGATATCTTATTTTTAAGACAACTAACTACTACCCAAAGTTTGGAATCTTTACAAAAAATTGTATTATTTTCCGCGATATTCAGTTTGCCATACTCCACTACAATAGAATATTAGTTATACTTCCAGTCATTTCTACTTAATTTGAAGTTATATTTTGACAATATATTGATAATAAAAATATACAAAAATTCAGACACCCCCAAAAACTCAAAAATTCGATACAAAAACGTAAATAAATTTGACAGCAATCAGGATTTTGCCAATCCTGTAAAGAAATGCGCAAAAAAACTGCTAAGCATTATATTTTGAAGTTAAAATGATAGTGTAAATTATAACAATATTTTTTATCAAGGGCCACTAATTTTTATAATTACGTTGAAATAAAATATGTATAACTACAGGACATTTTATGACAACAAAATTATAATATATTATAATATTATTATTACTCCCTTAACTAATTCCTTAAGGGTGATCTTATCAGGGCAATGTACTATGTTACTATAACTCTAAATAATACAGGATGTTTTTGAAATACCAAACCAAAAAATAAATACGAAAATCAATTTTGAATACTGCAAATAATTATCGATTTATGCCAGTGATCAGCTTCCATATGGTACTCGATCGTGAACTTTTTGCTTATTTTTTGTCCGCCGAATATCTATGACTAAGAACGCGTTTTAAAAGGAATTAACTGCATTATTATACTAAGAAATTTTAACCCCCTGACAAGGGGGTGGGTGGTGCAAAATAATGATTTATTGGTTCTTACTACATTATAGAATACAGTCTACTACTTAATATCCATATTGTACTGGGTACCTGTTTGAAGAAATTTTTTTTAGGTTAAAAATGTGTTCACACTAATTTTGGAGAAGATAGGTCCAGATGTAGTTGAGATATTGCAAAAAAAGAAAGAAAGTTACAACTTTGACACCGAGTTTGACACACTGTATATTTTACCACAGAAACAATTTACTAAAGCATGTTTGGTTCTCATATTTTGATCCAAAGAATCTATCCATGAACTATAGCCTATTGTTAATGATCCACCCTGTATATGTATATCTTAATTATTACTCAACATGACTATTAAATTTGGTTCAGTTCAGTGAAACAATTAAAGGAAATCAAGAGGAGATAATAATGGTTGTTTTGAAATCATTTGAGAGTTCTTTCGCACACCAAATACCTTGTACAAGTAATAAGTAGTTTAAAACTGGAATTCATCATTCTCGTGCTAGCAGAAATTGGAGCAGTATATAAGAGTAATGTTTTCAATTGGATTCAAATCTGGGGTCTTTTGAGGATGTGGATAATCTGAGTTTCACAGTAGCTTTGAACTAGGTATATGAACACAATGAACAAATTATGCCACAAAAAAAAGAAATCATAACAATTACTTTACTTTTCGAAGTTATCATATTCTCCATCATATGTTGTTTCTCTTATCCTGTAATCTTCGTGAAGTTGTCCCAACTTTTTCAAATTAAAATATTTTCGAATTCAAATGTATTTGTAATGTATTTGCTGGTGATTGATTGGCAGTTCTCTTCGTTAATTTTGGATAATTTATCACCATTCAAAATAAAAAATGTTTTTGTTGAAAATAATGACAAGCAAATAAACATAATAGGCAAAACGAGGGGTAAAGCTAATTGAAAAATCTAACAGGTGGTTTCAATTTCAACCTCTTGTACAAAAAGCAATTGGTCTTCTACAAAAAACCAAAGGAATCACGAAAAAAAAACAAGTACAAAAACGTTTTAATTATGAAAATAGGAAGGTCAACTTCAGGAAGGTTCAGTTTCAGTCTTTAGAATCCTTCTGAAGAAGCTGACAGGATGAGCAGCGAAACGTCAAGTCAAGTTGGACGACCAGGGCAAGACCCGGAAGAAAATACTTCATTTATTCTTGATGTTTTTACCTTGAAGTTTTAATTTTTGTCGAGTTGACAAATGATTGGAGTTTATTTAAATTTTTGTTGTCATAAAAAATTACTTAGTTCTTTAATTTTTTGATATAAAAACCCTATGCCAAAAAAATTGTTATTTGTTTATTTTCTGGCGTCAACAATATTTAAATGCACAATGTTTTTAAGACAGTGTTTCTTTAATCTTGCGGTTAAGCCCTATGACTGGAACGAAAATTTGTCACGTCCTTGCCAAGAACTTCGTTCTAAGGAAGAAATTAACTGTCACCTTCCTTAACGACTGTATTTTGAACCTTCTACCCATTTCATTCTTCTATACTACTCCAACTTTTTCCTAGTAAAAGAAAACAAGAGAAGATAACGGATTGTTCATATATGACCCTTATACATACAGCAAACATTCGCAAAACTGGTCTTGTCTTTCAATCAGCTGTGGAAGTTTGACAGTTACTAAATCAAAACAAACATTGTGATTTTTACAAAGATTAAAGTACATATTGCTTCAGGTGTTCTAGTATGTTTTTGCAACCGATGGTACTTCAGTTCGGGTTCGCACTGCAACCCGCAGGTGATGTCAAGGTGAGATTTTATCGCACAAACAAAAAAAATACTTACCACTATATTTCCCGTCGTTCCTCCTCGACTCGTTCTGCCAGTTCGTGTGTCGGACGACGACATCATTGTCGGGTACCAAGGTGGTTGTATCTGACGTCACGACACTCACTTGTTGATAATTAGGGGCGGGTTCTTGCGTTATCATGACAAGGCTGGTGTAACGTGCAGCATTGCGTGATAGACATACGTCCGACTCGGCGATGACTAGCGCACCTGCCTGCTCACCGTCGCCGCGCGTGTTCATCGACTCCCCCTCTACGTTAACGGGTTCGGTAGACCGGATCTCTGCACTGGCGTTCCATTCACTGCCCGCTGTCGAAGCACAACCATCTTGCGTCTCTTTCAGAGTTTCCGAGGGTAATGAGGCTTCCACGGCGCTATTTTCTTCAGCATCGTCCGTCTTCGAGCGGACGTCGTCGCTGTAGCCCCGAACCTGCTCAACGTCGCTAGAGTTTAAAGACTCCGCGCTTACATCAGATAGCCCTGGGCTCGATGACATATACTCACTTTCTTTGAAATGCCTGCCGGTTATTTTGCTAGCGATTCCTTTGTTCGTCGACTCTGGTAAGGCGTTACTTAGTTCGATACATAAATCCTTATTTACAGAATGAATTTTGTTAATTTTATCACCATATTCATTATCACAGTCTAGTTTTTTGTTTGTGCTAGCGTTATCGGTTTTATCTCCCGACGAATCTGCTGTTATCTCTTCGGATTGTTCGTTGTCAACACATTTATCTAAATTATTCGCATGATTAGATACACTGCTTGCACATTTTTCGTCGATGGCATCGGCGTCTAATTGCTTAACGTTCGTAAGAATCACTGTACAATCCATCTCTGTGTCGGTGTCATTATCTGAAGTGTCTGTGTCACTACTAGAACTAGACGCGTTCGAAGAGGATGAAATATTTTTGTTAACAACGAAGATGCGTGAAAATCGCTTGGGTTTTTGGTCTGCCACCGTGCCAGTGTCGTCGCTGTCCGTGTCCGCAGAACCGGAAGAAGACATGTCGTCCTCCCTGACGGAGCTGTGTGACAGTCGACCGTCCTCCTCATCACAATCACTCGTTACATTACTACTAGGCAGAGCGTCGTCGCTTTGACGCCCGTCGCCTCCGTTCACGTTATACACGCGTCTCACTCGCGGCTTCCTGTGTGCGTTATCACTGGTATCACTAGAGTCACTGCTGTCCCCGGACGCGTCAGTGGAAGAGATGTAACAATTTTCACACTCTAAATAACCCGTAATTTCTTCCCCTTCTTCCACTAAGGGAGGATTGTTATTGGATGCTTCCTCCGGTATATTATCTTCTTTATTTTCATTCGGCTCGTCGCTAGCGGATTTGTTTGTGGAAGTGTGTTGTGGGTCGACGTTCGAGGCGCTGTCGCGGTCCGTGGCGACTGGCATAGTGGTATCGGGCTCACTATTATTGTTGTGAAGAACCGAGTGTAGCGCACCGAGCTCACCTGCGTTTATCAACGGCCAGATAAGGGCGGCCTGGCTCACGTATGGCCACAGGTTGCGCGGTAGGAGTCGCAACCGAGAACCATTGCTTTGATCTGAGCTCTGAGGTCCATACAGCATGACTGAGTCCTGCGGCGTCCACAGAGTGGGCACGGGGAAAGGTATGGGCACCGGCACAGGTATGGGAATAAACTGCGTGGGCGCTCCGCAGCTCTTGCAGGGCGGCCGTTGCGGAATATCACCCGCATCTGCATGCACGCAATGCAACGCCGCTGCCTCCTCCATGACTTTCTCATTTCGGAGCTGCTCTGGCGGCTCGTCGCTGGCGCGGGCTTGGAACAGGCTGTCAGAAGACGCCGGCGAGCCGCTGTCGAGTCGTACGTTGTCCTCGTCGGTGCCTGTGTCGGATTCGCGAGCTCTCCTGTACACGATCGGCGAGCCTATGGGTGAGTCGATGACGCTGCGCCGGTACACCCTAGGGGAGCCGAAAGGTGAGTTCCAGTTGAGGACCGGGCGGGTTCCAGGGCCGGGTTCAAAGTAATCCCAGTCGCACTCGTCGATGGGGAAACTGGAGGCCGTAGACGAGCTGTCATTGTCGTCGACGTCCTCTTCCTTGGAAGAACTGTCCGAGCTGATGAACACTAGCTTGTAGTCGTCGCCTTCGGGCAGTAAGATGTCTAGCAGGTCCGCTTCGGGTCCCCGACGCCAACCTGGTCACGATACACACACTAAGAGTTCAGATTACAGTCTACAGACCATGTCCTCCACCACAAGCAGGCAGCCCGAGCGCCCACTTTTAGCATGGGCGCTTGTTATGGGCATATGCAGATAGCCAGAACACGTACACCTCCATAATACCGTGTTGTTATATTTTTATAAACCCAACTAAATACGTGATTGGACTAAATATACAATGATAAAGCGGGATTCATGTTAATAAGCATCAGAAAATTAATCTACATGGTTTAGTAATAGGGAAAGTGATAAATAATGACATCTACGACAGAAATAATCATTGTAAATATAAAAACATTCGTTTTATATGTTTATTTATATTTGCATTTTGTTTTTGATATTAACTTACCTATTTCAACGCTTCACTTCAGAAGCAAGACCTTACAATTTTGTTTATTTGATTGTTTTAAGCAATAATAATATTTACATTTTAGATAAAGTGTATATAAAATATGTGCCGTATTAAAATTAGAATAGTTATTTATTTATTTTAACTCTTGCATATTACTATGATTATACTAATTGGAATGTTCTAAAATATTAACGAGGCTTATAAAATATTTGATAAGTTTGATATTATTGTCGATTGAGTCAAATTTCTGAGTAAATGTCGCATTAATTTTTTTTACAATTATAACATTATTGTTTGTAACACTTTTTTGGGAATGCTCATAATTATTATATTCATTAAACTATTTATGCATGTGCAGCTAATTTGATGAAGACATTGGTATAAGTATTCAGATAAAGCTACCTACCTTTAGCAAAATAGGTTCTGATTTAAACGTAACACAATAATTGTTATTAGAATTTTATTATCCATAAAAGTTCTGTAGCAAACAGAACAAACAGGAATAAAAAAAAAATTAAATAAACAACAAAACAATAAAAACTACTAAAACAGAAAACAAAGCGATATAAATTATATAACTGCAATATCCTGCCGGGTCACCTCGATTTCTATTTACAGCATAACAACATACAATAATTGTCTATTAAACTCTAATAGAGTTGAAGTAATTTTTCTTGAACCGCCCTAAAACGAGCTTCTAAATTTATAGATATCCTTAGTATGATTTCGCCCTGCCAGGGCCACACTATTACACTTCAAGATAATAGTCAAACAGTACTTTGACCTGAAAAAAAATTGCACACTCACACAAAAAGGTGACCTCCTCCTCCCCCTTTTGCTTTAGCCACCAACTTGAAAAATTTTTCAATAGTTTTATCTCGCGTTCTATTGGTCGCACGGAAAAAGTTACTGAACAAAAAATGTTGTAAATGAAATTCTACATATTTTCGGTAATTGCCGCGATGCCGAGAAGTTAATATTTTAAGCGGTAGAGGGCACCGAATTTTCCAAAAAACAGTTTTAACAGTTTTAATTTTAATTGGAAATCTAAAATCGATGGAATCGAATTTATTTGGATATGTGTGTATGGCTAATATTTTTACCTAAACAGCTGGCAAGTTGAATTTCGCAACACTGCTTTCAAAAAGCCGTTTTTTTGGTAACTTCGGCGCCCTCTACCACTCGAAATATTAAGTTCTCAGCATCGCGTCAATTACCGAAAATATGCAGAATTTTATTTACAACATTTTTTTGTCCAATAACTTTTTCTGTGCGGTCAATAGAACACGAGATAAAATGATTCAAATAAAAAAAAAAATCAATATGGCGGTCACTATTTTGGTTTTAGACCTTCAAAGTGGTCTTGATAATATTGAGCATAACAAATTAGAGTGTGTAATTTTTTCCAGGTCGTGAGACTTTTTGGTACATTTTTACTGCACTAAAATACAGAAATAGACATTCGATAAACGGAATATTTATTATCTTTGACCTAGATGTAAGTAGTATACTAAAAAAAATTTTTAAGGTTTATAACTAACCTCAAATTTCATTTTTACAAATTCCTTTCTCATGATTTTGCGTAAATTTTGATATAAATTTAATAAAACCACATTTACTTTGGCAACACTGACAACCAATTTAAGTGAGCTGTCAATTGCAATATCTGTATTTTTCATATAAAATTAAAAACCTCGTAATAATTATGAAAAGTGTGCGTGTGGGTGTGTCAATTTCTTAGCGTTCCGCTAATCTTATTACCATCATCGGGGATGAGAAAACTGAACACAAGTTTTTATTATCACCCGACGATGCCAACAAAGTCAGCGAAACTCTAGTGGAGTAGTGTTTAAATGTCTTGTAAAAATAGTGCTCATATATTAAACATATTGATTTGAGTATAACGAGCTCTATACTTTTTGGAAACAACAGTAGCTCTTAGATTACAAGTTACTGGATGTTTTGGTTTATTTAGAATATTGTCCGGAGATTAGCATCAGCTATTCCACCACTCAACCAGGGCACATACAGACAATTACACAATGACCATTGCCATCTGCCGTAGCTGAGACTCGAAGTCAGGAATGGTATATCGACTAGACGTGTTACTACTCACACAATCCCCTCTATTTCACTGGTATCAAGTCGATAAGTAACACGCTAAAGTATGAAACTGGTGTTCACATTAGTTTTTCTTAAAACCCGTAATTGTGACTGTGGTGATTTTTTTAATATCCATCTGCAGATTGCATTAGTTCAACAAAAAAAATCATTACATCCAAGTGGTGGAGATATTCAATGCTAATATAAGAATGAATAGAGCCTAGAAAGAGGCTTCAAAAAATGTACTGATATACATAGCATTCCATTTTAAAAAAAGGCACACATGTTATATCCATTTTTTATTTCTATGCTCAGGAAGTGTTGAAAATGTATTGTAATGTTACTTTATGAATTATAAACTAAAAATGTTATTATTGCCAGATTCAGTTGATCTTTATTGTGTTTCTAATATTAACAAAATATCAGTTCGGAGGAAGAAAGAATATACGATTTTAAATTAAGTTCACATAATAATATATCAAAACTTGACAATTAAAATAACCGGTAATTGCAAATATGTGAACACTTCCGCCATCTCTAATTGCCAATGCAAACTGAATCAAGATACCTGTGGAAATGTTAGTGGTTTGAACTTCAACTATCTCCGATCAAGGGACGGCTCAAGCTAGACGGTAACTAATGATACATTTTTCATTGCAAGTAAATATTTTTATTGCTGTAATTATACTAATAAGCAATGCAGTAGTTTAACTCCAAACACATATTTAGCCCCTCAAATATATTTTTTTTATCAAAAAACATCGCTTTAGTTATTTTCAATAAGACGGAGACCGCCGAATCAATTAACATGCTGCACGCCATTTTCAAGATTGTTTTCAAGAGCTGGCGACGGCCGACTCCAAGTCGTTTTTTTTAAAAACTTTGGAGATGTATAGATATCATCAAAACGGATGATTTGTAAAATTACAACTAGAAATTATTTTATTTATTTATTTATTTATTACTGCAACATGTTTACAAGTTGTACATTTTTGGTAATTATATAGTTAATATATTTGTTATTAATTTTACAATTCCATTTATTAATTGTTATGACACCTGAGGGAACCTAATGTTGTGTTTAGTCCAAGTAAGAACTTCCCTGCACTCAAAAAACGCAACAAAAAGTTTACTATATAATTACTATCGCCGCGGGCCATACGGCATGCTTGTCATCAAACGACCCGACGCACATTAAAGAACTATAAAGGTAAGCAAGTCAATTTGTGAACAGCAGTTTATTATATTTTATTATCTTTATTTCCGACTTGGTCAGTTACAAGAGTCGGTAGTTAACGAGGGATGGATTTGTTTTATTGTTAGGCCACTATCTGGAGGAGTGTGGTATTGTGACATGGCCTATGTCCATTTAACAGTTTTATATACAAACTAATGTAGGAAGTAGGAACTCAGTCGTGTTTTTTTACGCTATTATGTATTTCCGTTCTATTATAGCATACTAGGAAACGATTGTTGATTGTCTAAAAACATTTGTTTACATCAGATAACTATATTTCAATTTTTATATTTTTGTTTACTATGAAGTACATATGGTTATTTTCTTTACCTTTTATCGTTACTATATATAGTATATCCTATAAGATGTAATATATTTACTGAGTTCTCACAATATGTTTTACTATTTATTACAGCTGTTCTTATTTTTGGTTATGTATTTACAAATTGTTGCAATCTAAGTCAATTGTGGTATGAAAACTATTATTATAGATTCCTTTTATCGATCATATGCTACTATTTTAGTTGTGAGTAAAGGAAATTGTAGAATTTGCGACCTGCTAGTTGTTGCGCTTAACTCAACCATTGACAGATGGCCATACCTGTACTATTTCTATATTTTATAGCTTTCAATTTAATTAGGGGAAATAGGTTTTTCAAGTTTATCGAGTAGGATTATTTCGCAGTAAGTAGGACAAAAAAAGTTTACCTTATTAGTAAAACTCACCAGGAAGTCATTTGTTTGCAGCCTTTGTACTGATTCGAACGTATATAAATTTGAATTCAGTAATTGATATTACATTTTTATATCCGCGTTAATAAGTGTTTAACATCTAGGTAAATTTCATTTATTACTAATTTAAAATTAAAAGTAATCTTCAATTTTTGTCTTTGATGTAATTTCAATTATTTTTAAAATAAATTTAAATTCAAGGTCAATTCGTTTTAATTTAATAGGTAGTTAAGATACTATATGTACCACATGGTTTTAAAATATTTTCTTTCTTTTTCATTTTTTTGGCAATTTATAGTTTACGAAATCAGCTTATATACTTATATTCTTATATGCTTTTATATACTTATATATTTCTATATATTTATATGTACTTATATGTTTATGCACATATATACTTATACATTTCTGTATACGTTTCTGCATAGCTCCTTCATTCCTGCATAGCTTTTGCACAGCTTATCTTTCATATAGATAACATTTCGTTAACTTTTCATAAACCACCTAGACGGTTAATTTTCCTACGATTTTCACTCCATTTCATTAAGAGACGTAAGTTGCCAAGGAAACTTTAGAATCCATTCTTGCAACAAGAGACAATTGTGGGTCTGGATTGCTGGCCCAGAACCAGTCACCTCAACAATAGCCAATCTAGGATCCTGGTATAAATTTGTTATATATATATATATATATATATATATATATATATATATATATATATATATATATATTTTAAATTTCAATTAGTCTTTATAAACCGATTTATCTATTATTAATATAATATATTTTAACGTTCATTTTAAACTATCTTCTTATTTCTCTTACCAACAATTTCAGTCTGATCTATAGTAGACTGGTTATTCGAGAAAGAGAGACAAGAGATGGTGCCCAATTTAACATCAATTTTTCTTTGTCTCCTTTTCTCGAAATAAACAGAAATCTGTCGCTTATGATGTACATATCAAAAAGGGTAAGTTTCTCCACTCTTACGAATAGTCCTTTTGAATTTCTTTATATTATGGACTGTAATAGGTTCAGGTAGTTGATTGTATAATTTAATTCCATTGAAATTGATTTGTTTCTGACATATTGTTTTGTTGTATTTTGGAGTTTGATACTATATGCGTTTTTTGTGTGCCAATTTACTTATATAATTGTATTTTAATACTATTATTTTTCTTACATAATCTTGTCCTGTAATTGGATTAATTTCTGTTGGGCAATAAATTGATATTTATTTATTTATTTAGATCTATTTCTTGTTTTATATTGGTGGTTTACCGGTGATCCAAATGTAAATTTCTTGTTGTGAGTATAATCTATAACCGCATGCACGTACAATCCCTTCACATTCAGCAATTCATTATGAATAAATATATTTCTACAGTTGTCTCGACTTTTCCTGTTAAACATTGTCCGTAGCATATCATTTTGTGTTATCTGGAGGGGCTGGCGGGTTGCATTGTAAGCTGGCCCCAGACACTAATACCATACCTAATTAGAGATCCGCTAGGCTGTTATATGTCACTAAGGGTCGGTTTAACAACACAGGGTTAATAGTTAACTATAGGATAAATGTCAAAAGAAACAATGGGTATCTATTGTTTTGTTTAACAGTTATCCCTTGGTTACGAATTAACCTCGCATAACCTTGCATGATAAATCGGCCCTAAGAGAATCTTATTTAGCATACTTTTCAGGTTATAGAATTTATATTTAGTTTTCTTAGCTTCCCGTTTAAATATTTAATATGGTTATCCCATTTTAAGTGATTATCGAAAATGACGCCAAGGTATTTGATAGTAGTGGTCTTTAGAATGTAACTATTCATTTCTCTATCTACAAGAATAGGTTGCACTATGTGGAGTAGTCCTGCCTTTGTTTGACAAAAAGCCATAAAGTTAGTCTTTGCTACATTTACTTTTAACAATTTTGTGTCTAACCAGTTTTTGACTTTACTAATTGCCTCAGCCTCCTTTTGTCGCGCTGGTCTCTCCCGAACATATCAATACAGAGTCATCTGCATATAATATGATATTGCATCCAACGTTTTTGTCCATAAAATCGTTGATAAACAGCAGGAATAAAGTAGGACCTACTACTGTTCCTTGTTGAACTCCAGTTTTTATTATTTCCTTACTGCTAAAAGCATCTTGTTGGGCAGTTAACAGAAACCAATGCAAGTCCTGCATTTTCAGGTCCCTAGACAACTTGACGCCATTCAGTTTGTCAAAAGTATGAAAAACAACGTGTCTGCGAAAAAAGTCATAAGTTGTAGGTTCTTGTTGTCATCTTAGGTAGAATCCCCTCCCAGGCTCTCTCAATTGGATATTTCTTGGATATTTATTTAGTTTAGTTTCGTTGACGTTAGTCTAATTTCGATTGATTTAGAGGTCGTGAAAAACTTAACAACCGAAAATGGCGGCTTTTAATTAAACCAGAATTTTATAAGCGGGTGAACAGCGAAACAGACACAAAGACAATCGTGTACGCGAAATGCTTAATCTTTCCATCTTATTAAATTTAATATCCCTTCAATCTTCTGATTAGCAATAGTCGCAGCGCTATGAAATAAATTGGTATATGTATAAACTCTACCCTCTTACTAAGTAATATAATTAAAACCACAGCGTTAACAAAATGGTTAGATAGCTTCGTGTGTCGACTATGTCGGTTTTCAATTTCCGCAAGCCGCAGTGACAATCGTTTATGAAACAATATCATGTGAAATTTCCCCCAATCTACCATACCGTGACATGATATTTTAAGATAATATTATTATTGGGTTTGCCAATGCTGCCGCATGCTCAGAAATTATTTCATAATTTAAGTTCAGATGGACAACAGTTGATAATTTCTTTAAAATAAGATGAAAGTATAAGAATTTTATCAACTGACAAACGTAAGGATGCAGTTATTCATTATAAAATAGATAGTGATATACAGGGTGTCCCACGACGAACTGCGGCGCTCGATATCTCGAAAAGTGGACATGGGAAAATTTTGAAAATTTGGTAGTAAACTAATGTCGATGGGGGCAACTCGGCTACAATATTTTCAAGATGGTGGCACTTCCGGTTATACCGGAAGTCGATACCAACTTGCTTATTTTAAATGGGACATCCTACATATTACAACATTTTTGGATTGTACGCAAAATTCTAGGCCGATTTTGTGTATTATGTCCTATACCTAGGTCTCTCCGTTTTTGAGATATTTCAATTTTTATGTCAAAAATGACGTTGGCGGGCCCTAAAAGAATTTTTCCTATAAGGAAGCCTTTATTATCTAATTTGGGTTCGATTCTTTGTTGAAAAAGACCTACTTTAATAGAGTTTTTATAATATAATATAGAGTGTTCAAAAAATAAGAATTGTAGCATTGCATATGCTACATTTTTCATAGTAATCAATTTAAAAAGTAAACTGGTGCATAGTGAGTTAGGCCACCCAGTATGTGGATAAATGTATTACTGGTTGCAGTGAAAAATCTCCTGAAAAGGAATTTATTAGACAAATATAAATATTTTTTTTATTCTTTCTTTCCTGCAAAAATATGCTTCACATGCAGTTAAATATATAAGTAAATAATAATGAAAATAATGCGGCACTGTTTCAGACAATTAACACAGCAATTATAACTTGTTCAGGTTGAAAAGCACTTGACACCTCATTTTGAGTTAACACCGAAATATAGTAAACACACGACGTCTTCTCTTCCTGGCTGGTTTAACAGCCTGTTTCTTATGAACTTGTTTTATTTATTTCTTCAGAAGCACATAGTAGCACACTCTCTATTTTAAGGTTATATTTTAGATATTTTAAATTCCTCTTCTTCTTCTTATCGTTCGATTTTGCCAAGAGCACAGGTGATTTGAGTTGGTAATTAAGACCTGCGTGTAGGGATCGTTAGTTTTTTTAAATTCGCAAGACCGCGTTAGAAAGCTAAGCCATCTTAGCAGCCCTTTTAAGCGTGATCCATTGAAGGAGCCGGTAGTGCTTAGGCTTGGGGCGGTAGCCTAACTAGTAAATTTGGTCAAGCCATAATTTTTATTCACGCCATAAGCTTAGGCTTATAATCGATACTGAGCCCCCACAGGTCACTTGGGGTAAGTCTTGCGAATTCGTTTTCGTTTCGTTCTTTTTGTAAGGTGTATTTTTTTTATATTTTAGGGTTGCCAGTATCCCTCATATGAGGCAATTTTCTTTGGTGTGATATCATTATTGGTATATCATCTTTCCGATGTAACGGCCACACACATATGGTATTATTTTAAGAAGCAAGAGGTCAATAAGCGAAGGAATCCGAGTCGTCGATTTTTTTTTTTTTTTGGACCACGTAGACAGTGGAGACAATTTGAGAGTGGAGGCAGCGTGTTGTAGAGGGGTCCCTGCAGTCATACCTGATTCTGGAACAAAGTTACACCAGGGCCTTCTGTTGGGTGGTATTATTTATAGCATTTTGTTTGATTTAAATTATTACTTTTCATATATTTTTTTTTACTTGTAAGAAATGGTACCATTTTAATTAAATTTTAACATTTTTCAAATATTCATACATTTTCACATAAATATTTTTACATATAATTTTCTTAAATAATACTTGTTAAACCTTGTCATAATTTAATATTTTTTTTATCAATCATTCAAGTTCCAACTAACTCAATTTTTTGCTATTGCTAAATAAATTATTCAACTGTCCCATTGTCAAATATTAAAGTCAACTTATTATTAACATGTGTGTTTCCTTTCTTCTACTCATTTAGCTGGATATATATTATTGGTGAGCTTATTACATAACTTAGGTACTCAGTATTGTTTTCCTTAGCTTTCACAATACTCATGGTTCATATAGTAAGTTAAGGTGGCGCCCTGAACATCTATTTTTTTGTTTATATATATATTCACTATTTTTTTTTTTTTTTGCAAGTTAACAAATGAGTAAATATCGAACCACGACCTCGCTTTCCCATAACCCAGAGCTGCCGTTCGCATAATTGAAACACTTCCTGGTTTTAAGCCAAGGGGAGTTACAGAATAAAGATGAAATTGAGAAAACTGTCAAAAATCAATTTTTTCAAATGGAAACCCCCAATTTTTATAACATTATCTTATTCGCCATTAAAAATAAGGGTAAGTTTGTATATGGATGTCTATTCCGAAAATTTTTAGTTTTCGAGATATTCCCAATTCAATATTTCTATATGGGGATTTTGCTATGGATTTTTTTAAGTTCAATTACTGTTAGTTGGCTATGACAGCGTTGAGTGCTAAACAAATGTATGTAGCTGTCACTTACCAATTGACAAGTATTAATTATCATGCTGGGGCGCTTAAATTATGCACACGAGGATTACTTAAATTTGTTTACAATCTATGGAGAATGTTACAAAGTTTTATCAAGAACGTGTGAAATATTTGCTAATAGATATCCAGATAAACAAAAACCTCCGAACAGTATTTAATAAATAATGGAGAATTTCAAAAAATTTGGCACTGCGACAGTTCATAAAATAATTAAACAAATATAACTTAGATACAAAAGGTTCTTACATAAAATACTAACAGTATTAACTACTTATACTCAGGAAAATATTTTATTTTAGTCCATCCTGAACTTCCAAACAATTTTCGCACCTCTTATTTAGTTCGTCATGGGTCGCCGCTCTAATAGAACCTGGAAATAATCTTTCAAAGGCATTCGTTACTCTTGCCTGACAATCTTCCATTGTTGTGACTGGATTAAAATAAACCATATCTTTTATTGTTCCCCATATAAAATAGTCTAAGACAGACAGATCAGGAGAATGGGGAGGCCACAGAAAAGGTCCATTGTTAGCAATCCACTTATCGTAAAAAGTTTCTTCCAAGAAGTTGTTAACTATGAAGCTGCTGTGTGGTGGCGCGCCATCGTGTTGGTAAAATATTTCCCTATGTGCAGCTAGCGGTAAATTGTTCAAATATTAATTATCTAAATATTGTAATATATTCAAATATCTTTCACCTAAAAAAAAGTTGATACGTAATTTGAAAAACGAAACTATTTAAGTATTAATTCATTACCATTTAAGTTTTCTTCATAAAAATTAAGTACATACATTTGTTTAGTACTCAACGCCGTCATAGCCAACTAAGAGTAATTTAACTTAATATCCATAACAAAATACCCATATAGAAATATTGGATTGGGAATATCTCGAAAACTAAAAATTTTCGGAATAGACATCCATATACAAACTTACCCTTATTTTTAATGGTGAATAAGATAAGATTATAAAAATTGGGGGTTTCCATTTGAAAAAATTGATTTTTGACAGTTTTCTCAATTTCATCTTTATTCTTATTTTTTGAACACGCTGTATTAATACTTAACAAAATATTATAAAAACTCTAGTAGGTCTTTTTCAACAAAGAATCGAACCCAAATTAGATAATAAAGGCTTCCTTATAGGAAAAATTGATAATTCTTTTAGGGCCCGCAAACGTCATTTTTGACATAAAAATTGAAATATCTCAAAAACGGAGAGACCTAGGTATAGAACATGATACACAAAATCGGCCTAGAATTTTGCGTACAATCCAAAAATGTAATAATATACAGGATGTCCCATTTAAAATAAGCAAGTTGGTATCGACTTCCCGTATAACAGGAAGTGCCACCATTTTGAAAATATTTTAGCCGAGTTGCCTCCATCGACATTAGTTTACTACCAAATTTTCAAAATTTTCCGATGTCTACTTTTCGAGACATCGGTCGCTGCAGTTCGTCGTGGGACACCCTGTATGTGGTGACTTAAATAAGTTACCTTACTCAAGATTATACAAGGGTTCGATAAAATTAGTTGACATCAAATTGTAGAGAACTTTGATTCAGTACAAACCTAAATTTGGCGACTTTGAAAGAAGGAAGTTGATAGTATATTATAGTAAGCCTCCTAATTTTTATGGTGTACTAAAGATGCATAAACAAAACAGTTCAGTAAAATCGATTGTTAGATTCATTAATTTGCCATGTCATAACTTTGAAACATTTTACTTACATCGACTCGTACATCGAAAACAATAAACATTTTATACAAAAAATTTATGAAAACGATATTCATGATGGTCAATTTGTAGTTAATTGTTTTACCAATGTCCAAATAGATAAAATCTTGAAATAAATAAAGATAATTTGTGGAGAGATAATAATTTGGAAACAAGAACTAAATTTGTGGTAAATTGCATAACGCAACTTTAAAATACACGTAAACACATGCTGTATTCATGACGATATTATTAAGACTTTAATTTAAAACATTTTTCTTTCACGTGTAATAGATTTAGATTGTCTATATACGGAAAATTATGACTTGTTTCTAGAACATGGTTTGCAAAAGTTGAATATGTTTTTTGAAGTCTAAAACAGCGTAAGTGTTCTTTGTGTCTGATTTCAAATGAGGGACCAGTTTGGCCTATAGAGGAGGCTACAATCCGGGCAGACTAGTTTATAAACTTTTTAAGTTGGTTAGTTTCATCTTCTGGCGTTATATAATATATTTGTCAGTTTAGATGGTGAGTTAAAGCTAACTTTTAGATTATGTGATGACAAAATGTTCCCATTTTTTTCAGAAATGCTGCCATAATACGTTAGGGATACATATTTATCGCTACTGTGATCTTTAATATGTGGATATATCCCATATACATCTCGTAGTAAAAAAAGGAATTGATATTAGCTTTAGACTTATGCATTAGCTAAAATTATTGTCAATATAACAATAAGCATTCCTTTCAGAATATGGGGTTAGCAATGGGATTCCCGTTGAGTCCTCTTTAGCAGGCGTCCTCCATTTTCCCCTTCCCCTCTTAAGGAGATTTATTTTAGATTATTCATGTTTCAATATTCCCTAATGCCTACAATATGATACGATTTTTACACCCACTCCTCCCCGTCTTCTCCTAAAGAGATTTATTTTAGACTAAGCGTGTTCATCAGGGCTGTGCATTTTTCAATATATGGCGGATGCGCTAATGTCACCCGTACAGATTGTGACACGCATGAATTTTATAGGCCCGATATATGAAATTCTTGTACGGTTTAAAGAAAAATATTCCAAATGATACTCTGAACTTAAAAAACGCTACAAACTTTTTAAAAAAGATATAGAGCAAAGAGTAGTTTTTCAAACGCTGCAAGAATCGTGAAAATCATGAAAAAAATGAACGAAATTTGTATAGAATAAAATACAGGAAAAAATCGAATGAAGATGATGGTAAAGAAGCCGTCGTTAAAATGATGTTAAATTTAGCATAAGGATTCTTCGATATTTTTACTTGTTTATTTACTTATTATTGCAACAAATTTTACAAAAACAACGTAATATGCCTTCACTTAAAACATAATATTTTTAGTCGCAAACTCCTCTATAAAATTCTTATTTTACTATAAGGAACGTAACCAGACGGCAACCAACAGCTACTCTCCGGCTATGTGCCTTGCCGAGTGCTGAATTATAAGTTACAAGCCTGGCGCGTTAAGTGTAATAATTGCATATTACCATCAAAACGCTAATGCTTCGATTGCACGAGAGCTCCTGTAAGTAGGATCAGTCTTTCGGCTGGTGTTTATTACAGTGTTTTGTTGAAAAGTGCAGTTTTTGGTGTTGTATTTTTTAAAACAAACCCGGTGAAAATCGATTAATACATACAACTTATATGTGGGTGAGGGGTATGAGGGGGATAAGAATGCGGTTTTATTTATTACCTATGATTAAATATAACATTATAGAAGGTGTAAGAAGTAGTGTATGGCGCGTTCGTGTTATATAGAAGTGTAGTGTAGTTGTCTATCAGGTATTTTTCAGTTTCTATTCTGAAACGCTTTTTCTCACTTTTTTAATGTGTGATGGAAATTCATTATACAATTTAATCCCGTTACTTTTTATGCATTTTTGAGAGACTTTTTTATTATAGAATGGTACCTAATACGCGTTACTTGCCCTAGTTTTTGTTTCAAATTGACATTCAACAATGCATCCAAGAGTTTCTTTCTTATTATTTGCATAGCTTTCTCTGCCTTTCTTATTAAAAATTAATCTGAGGATGTAGTTTTGTGTTATCTGTAAGAGTCGTAGAACTACTTTATAAGCAGAACCCCATACTGTAATGTCATATCTCATTATGGATTCAACTAAGCTATTGTATGTAACTAGCAGAGTTTTGCTGTTTAGTATACTTTCTAGGTTGAAGAATTTATGGATCAGTTTTCGTATTCTTCCATTTAAATAGTCGGTATGGTTTCCCCATTTCAAATGTGGGTCTAAGACTAGTCCTAGATATTTTATGGTGGCCGCACTATGTGCACAACCGTTAACAGATTGGTTTATTAGAATGGATTCAAGTACATGGGACATTCCAACTTTAGTTGAGGAAAAGGGGATATATTTAGTTTTTGTAATGTTTAGCTTAAGAAGATTGGTGTCTAACCAGGTTTTTATTTTTCTAATAGACGTAGTGGTTTTTTGTTTTGTTTTGTCCCAAGTCTCCGAACAAATTAGTACTGTGTTGTTTACATACGATATAATATTGCATGCATAATTTTTCGGTAAAACATTTATATATATAACTAACTAAGCTAGGACCTAAGACAGTTCCTTGGAGAACCCCAGTTCTTATTATTTTTGTTGCGCTGTGGGCATTATCTATTTTGACGTGCTGTGTGCTGTTGGCTAGATAATCTTTAAATAAATCATATACTTTCCCTCTGATACCTATTTTGTCTGGTTTGCTTAATAGATGAATATGAAATACTGTCTCAAAGGCCTTTTGTAAATCTAACTCCTTTCAATAATTTTATGTCGTCTACTTTTTTAAGACATCGAAAAAACTACGTTGCATATGTGATTTTGATGTTAGAACGATATTTCAAACTGGAAACACTCTGAGCAATAGTAGCGGCAATAGAAAAAACGGCTCAAAATTTACCAACAGATAATGGTGATGAATATCGCATACGGGCAAAACTTGCTTTAGAGAAACAATGCAAAATCGAAGATAATTTAACTCCAGAAGAAAAGTTATCGATAAATTATTTAAAACCCGATGAAAGTATAAAAATATTGCCAGCAGACAAAGGTAATGCCACAGTCATCACAAAAATCATCTCTTGTAAATGAGGGACCCTACTCAAAATTAAACAAAGATCCAACAAAATCAATAGAGAGCAAAATTTATAGAACTGTGTTTAAATACAAACATGAATTTAATGATTTTGAACGAAGGAAACTTACTCCACATCATAGCAAGCCTCCTCATTTTTATGGCTTACCAAAGACACATAAACAAAATATTCCTTTAGGACCAATTGCTAGTTCGAATAATTCACCATGTCATAATTTGGTAAAATTTTTACTTATTTACAATTATTGATCCATTATCTGGAAATACCGATTCATATATTAAAAATAGTAAGCATTTTATAGAAAAAATTTATGAAAACGGTATTCATGAATCACACCTGATGGTTAGTTTTGATGTAGTTAGTCTTTTTACCAATGTTCCGGTAGATGAGACCTTAAAAATAGTTAAAGACAGGTTGCTAAATGATAATAATTTGGAAACTAGAACTAAATTAAGTGTAAATAGCATAATGGAACTCTTAACAATGTGTATAAAAACAACCTACTTTCAATTGGACAATCAGTTCTATCAGCAGGATTTTGGCATAACTATGGGGTCTGCATTATCACCAATTTTAAGCAACATATTTATGAAGAACTTTGAGAACACACATGTTCAAAATTGTATAAACAAACCGGTTGTCTGGTGGAGATATGTTGACGACATCTTTGCAATTTGGCCTCATGGTGTCGATTTACTAGATAGTTTTTTTTGGAAAATATAAATAGTAAGGAACCGTCTATTAAATTCACATTAGAAGTAGAAAGTAGGAATGAACTACCGTTTTTAGATGTTTTAATTAGAAGGGTAAATAATACAATTGAAACAAGCGTTTATAGAAAACCATACTAATAGATATCTAAATTTTAACTCAAATCAGTCAATAAATGTTAAAAGGGGTGTTGTAAAATGTTTATACGATAGGGCCAAAATAATTTCATCTAATAATGAAATATTAAATAACGAGAAAATATTTATCAAAGAGGTTCTAGTACAAAATCAATATCCTGAAGCCTTTGTTGATAAAGTTTTCATAAATGTTGAAAATAGGGACAATCATGTACGACAAAATCCTGAACGTCATAATACAGCAATAATTCCTTATGTATACGGATTATCGGAAAAGTTACGCCATATAGGTGACAAATTTGATGTTAGGACGATATTTCAAACGGGGAACACTTTAAGATCTATTTTAACAAAAACAAAACCGATAAACAGGGAGCAGAATTCAAAAAACTGAATTTACAATATCCCGTGCGAATGTGATAAATGTTATGTGGGTGAGTCATCCAGACCTTTCAGTGTGAGGTTGGATGAGCACAAGAATTACATTAGAAAGAATTAAATTCAGAAATCAAAGATTTGTGAACATGCTTGGGAAAACGGACATAGAATAAACTGGGACTCGGTAAAAATTTTAACAAAAGAAGCAGATAGCAAAAAAAAGAAAAATTAAAGAATCAGCAATAATCTTATTAAATGAAGATAAGTGCGTATCGAATTGTTCTGTAGATATTTGTACAACCTGGCTACCAATGTTAAAAGAAGAACTTAACAAACTCAACACTATCTAAAAGAAAATATCATCAGTTCTATGTTCTGTGTAAGTAGTAAGTATCTATGGAAATAACATAAACAGAATCTTAAAGTTGTGTATTTGACATACACAGCAAAATAAGAGTTCTTCCAAAAAAAAGCTTTGAAAACGGAAATAAATTACTTTCCGAAACGTCAGCAAAATACATTATTTCTGTGTTTATTCCGATTTATATTATTTGCAAAACATAACCTCTGACTATTCCTTTGGCGTAAACGTCACGGGCGCAGAGACTTTTTTCCAATAATTCTATTATTTTGTAGATTCGGTGATTTGTTTTTTAAGAGGACAATAATACATGTGGTAGAAAACCCAAATAATAGGAAAGAATACTCTGAGATCTATTTTGACAAAATCAAAACGATGTAAATCATGGTATTTATAGTGTCCCATGCGAGTGTAACAAACATTATTATGAGTCGTCCAGATCTTTCAATGTAAAACTGGATTGGACAGGATTTTCTAATTTAGTGTCATAAAAAAGATCGCTCAAACCGTCCCGCGATTTCTCAAAGAAACAAAAATTAACACTATGTGTACTGTCAAATAAACGTCTGTCAGCTAGTGTTTCAATAACACACTAGCATATAACCAGTTACCATCAAACATCCTCTACGCTAATTTATTTCGTTAGTAAACCCACCAACAAGTCCACCGCCACCCATGACACATAAAGGAAGTTGAAGAAACCCTCCACCACCGCCAGTATTCGCTGCCTACTTTTGTGTTCCCTTCACCATTCAATATACACATGAATAGGCATACTGATAATTTACTCACCGGTATCGATGGCAGGCACTTTCCTCATGTTCTCTTGTCGCCGTCTCCTAACCGTCACTTTCCGGAAGACGGTGCCGCTCAGCGGTTCGATATCGCACAGTTCCACGGGAGTCGTTTCCTCTCTGGCAAAGTGAACCTGAAACGGTTTCAGTTGTATTGTTTGTGAACATAAACTTAAACGTACTAGACTGATTTCAACAGGTGCGAGGAATGCGATGCGGTATCGGGGCACGTTTCAGTCATTTGGTAATAATACAATCAAATATTTTACTAAGTTCAGTAAGAAAACTGTAATAAAGCTGGATATTTGCGTAGACCTTCAAATTAGGTCAGTAAACAAACAATGTTTTATGTATTATCACGTCAAATTTCGGTCATCTATGTCGGGATATGTTAGAGATAATGCTTAAACTACATTGTGTAATGTAAAAAATGAGATGGCGTGGAGTTCACTAAGTTCGACTATGCCGGAGATATGACGAAGCCTCAGTAAAGCCAGGTCCTTTTAACCATTCATAGAAAAGTGAAAATTTCTAACCACCCTGCTTTCCTTTTTATATTTAACGACCATTTACAAAATCTTACTATCCTCGGCTTATCTCCCTCATTTAAATGTTCAACTTTTCTCATTTTGTAGCATTTTTTTAAAATATTTTTCTTGCACTGCTTTTTTTATGAGACAGTTTATCTGAATTTGTCTCAAAGAGGTTTCCTCATTTCGGTTAACATAACTCAATACTCTAAAGTCTAGTAAACTCTAAAGTGGCATGTGTATGAGTTGATAATGCGCGTACGATTTCATTTCTCTCGCACACAAAGTTAAAGTAATAGCCCAAAAACACTGTCGCGTATGTCTGCCAAGCTTCCCTCTCACCTATTTTGAGACAGAAATATTGCGATACACACTGAAGAGAGAGATAAATTTTAATCTATGTTTTCACGTTTTCAATAAGTTCAGCGATTCTCAAACTCTGAAGATTTGTCATTGGTTATTTAACAATCGTCTCATATTAGAATTAAATTCATCTTTATATGAAATATATAAGCTATTTTTAGTGGCAGTGGATATTCATCCGACAAACGGACATTGCAAACCACTATACCAAGGAGTTGCAATTTTCTAGTATCTACATATTACATGTTTTATAGCTGAATTGTACATCGTGGAATAGCTCAGTGCGTAAGTAAGGTAAGGTGACTATATTGTCTCGCTTATTAAAAATTACTTATCTCAACGGCAAATTATGGTGTGTGTGAATGGCTCCTACTCGGATAAAAAACCAATATCGGCCGGGGTCCCTCAAGGCTCCATGCTCTCCCCCCTTTTATACAACTTATATACTTCTGACATTCCCGCTAACTCTACTGCTAACCTCCTACTTTACGCTGACGACACCTTACTTTACGCCAACTCATTCCATGCACAGACTGCGACGTATAAAATTAATTATCACCTGACAAAAATACTAAAATATTACGCTGACTGGAAAATAACGATAAACGAGACCAAATCGCAGACAATAACCTTCCACCGCAAATTTACCAACACAAAGACAATTACAAAACTTAAAATTAACAATGGAGACATCGAGGCAAAAACCACGGTTAAATACCTCGGTGTCTCCCTTGACACTCGACTTTCATTTGGACCACATATAACGCAGACAATTAACAAAACGTATGCGACGCTCAGCAAGCTCTATCCGTTGTGTAATCGGAGGAGCTTGCTGACAACAGACAACAAACTGACCATGTACAAAGTTATATTCAGACCCATTTTGACTTACGCCTGTGCTGTCTGGAATATGATTTCAGACACACAGTGCGCACGACTTCAACGGACGCAAAACAAATTACTTAGACTTCTCACCAATTCAAGCCGCTACATTGCGATAAACGAACTACATAGAATTACGGGACTTTTGACCATTAGAGACTACATAACACAAGCGTCGCAGAAGTTTTTCACTTCTAAGATTCATAGCTCCGAGGTGACTCGTGACATAGCAGACATAAGACGACATCATAACTATAGACATACACATAGATTAATTCACGAGAAACTACCACTCTACAACGAACCAACACCTGACTGACGACGTTTTCCTCCATCAAATCTCCCTTCCTCTTTGCCCCTCATCTCCTCTACATTTCACCCTACCCTCCACTGCTCCATTATCTCCCGGCTAATTTCTTACGTCATCACCCTTCAGGTCCAAAAATATAATCTGTTATAACCTTTTAAATTTTCCCTATATATTTCACTTTAAATAGCATGGGCATTAGCTGAAGCAGGTTTTTTGTATATTTTTCCTGCACAATATAAGGAGTACTCTCATTTACTCGAATGTTTGTTTCCTCAATTATTTTCAGCCTATTGCTGGCAAAATCATGAATTTTAATATACCGAATGCTGGTGCGAGCGGTTATTAATCGACAGATATTACCAAATGTGTTAGTTTCTCTGCAGGCCTTACCAACCGGCCTTTGTGAACGTGTCTTGGCTGTGTGTCTTGTGTCACGTCGCAGTTTAATATTTGACTACCTATTGTTAAATAAAATCAATGAGATAGCATGGAAATAACACGTATATTGTATATATATTTTAATTGATAATAAATGTTTTTAATTGGCAAATAAAAAAATTGTAAGTAAGTAAGGTAAAGGGAATAAAACATCCGGGTTCAAATCCTACCGTTGCCTACCGAACTTTTTTTAAATTTTATTATATTAAAAGTTAAACATTTTTCTTCTAAACATTTTATTTTATTAATCCGCGCCGCAAGTTTTGTTAAAATTTTCTTTTCGTTAAACATTTTTCTTGTATTATTCCGCGCGAGTTTATCCCTTGGTATTTAATGGGCTGGTTTTTTATTCGCTTGTCAGACGAATATCCACAGCCATTTTTTAAAATTTATTATACATTACATAGGCCATAGGCCCTCAATTCTTCGTGTTTTATTTCTTGCTAAATAAATAGTTAGACCGAACAGTTTACCGCGGTGTGCCAAAGCTGTGGTATTTTTTAAGGTATTTTTTACAGCCCATTCCTATATCACCTGATGCTATAGGCGTGGCGTATCTATAGTTTTTATCCAACAAACAGACGTACCATCTACAGTTTGCGATTTGGAGGGTCGCCAAGCCAGTCATTCTATTTAACGTTAAATGTGTCCGGGTTTCTAAATTAGGTACGTGTGTAAACATTTATTTCGAATAACATTAAATTATAAAAATACAATATTTGGTAAATATGGCAACTAAATTAGGCATCTTAGATGAACAGTCAAAGAAGTTGGTATTAAATTTAATAGATTATTTTACAAAAGAAAAGGAAAACAAGGGACCCTTGGTACCTCTTGAACGAATTCATGATAGAGTTTCTGAAGCCTTAAACATAAGTCTCAGAACAGTTACCAGAATTAAGCACCAACATATTAATAATGTATCCTTGAAAATAGAAAAACGAATTAAAAAGAAACTAAAAACATTATATGTACGTGAAGGCGTTAAAATGCAAATAAGGGAAGTAATTTATAATTTTTATGAATCGAAAACACATTTTACATTAGATACTTTGAAGGAAATGCTAAAAAATAAGGGAATCATTGACGTCTCTAAGGTAAGTCTCTTAAAACTATTAAAACATTGTGGATTTAGGTATAAAAAAGATTGTAACCGTCGCTATTTATGGGAACAAATGCAAATAGTTCAGCAAAGGGTTGTATTTTTAAGAAAATATATGGAAAACTATGACAGTAACCTTCGAAGGGTTGTATTTATAGATGAAACATGGGTATTTGCCAATGGAAGTGTTCGAAAATCGTGGCAAGATTTATCAAAAAAAGTGTCAAACACAAAAATCAACTGTAGGAAAGCGATTCATTATTTTGCATGCAGGAACATCAGATGGCTTTATTCCGGGAGCAAGCTTAATTTTTTCTGCTACCAATAAAAGTATGGATTATCACGATAACATGAATTAAGAAAATTTTGAAGAATGGATACAGCAGCAACTACTGCCAAATCTTGAAGAACCAAGTTTAATTGTAATGGATAATGCTTCGTATCACACCCGACAATTAAATAAACAACCTACTTGTCAATGGAAAAAGCATGATATTGCAGAATGGTTAACTAAAAATAATATTCCTTTTCCTTCTACGGCGTTGAAAGCAGACTTGTTAAATCTTGCTAGGAGTAATAAGAAGGAAAAAATGTACTTTGTTGACGAACTGCTGCGTGAGAATAGGCATGAAGTTCATATTTCCTAATATTTTATGATAACACCTTTAATATTTTTGTATAATTATTTAGCGATTGCATTACAGTTACAGACATATAACCATTGTAAATTGTTGTAAACTGTTTGAGAACCACTGTCTTACCTGAGCTATCGAGTAAATAGTTTATTACTTCATACGACGAAGCGATCTTTGGACCCGCCAAGTTAGAGTTTACTCGACTTTATTAACTTTTTTTACATTATCCGCAACATGCCCTCACCTTACTATTTTTTTGGAAAATAAACCCCGCGTTTTTAGATTTTGAACTAACTTCCTAAACATAGTTCAATTTGGCTGCGGAGCATCCGGAAATCTATCTCCGTAAACCATGACTGCCATCTCAGCGTCAAAACTGTACTGACAATAAATGCTAATCATATGGAATTTGTTATTATTGGTATACACCATAATTACTGATATAAAACTTGTCTTAGAACTCGACAACGCAACATACAACAGTGACAATCTGTAAAATTTGTTATTAACTTATACATTGTTTTTCGCTAATCATGGCATAGCTGATTTTTACGATTCAATGCCTATCTACAGACTAGAGGATCGAATACGTAGAAACAGCACTAAATATAGACAAAACGGTTAAAATTATTTATTAAAAAGTCTACCAGAGTTTTGAAAATTGAACACATTTAATACAAAGTCCATTACATTCATGCCAACAGAATAAAAAACAGAATGAAATAAAGATGGTGTGAGCATATTCCTTAGGAGCAATAACTATCAAATATAGAGTTAGCTCTCCATACAGAAGCTCATATACACATCTACTTAATGAAAACATCATATTAAGTGATGACTTTTAATGCTCGTTTTGAATCTAGTGTAGTCCAGTTTTCTCACAATGTCTGGTAGTTTATTGTACAGCTTAAAATCTAGGAATAGCAGCTACATTGCCTTCTGTTTCAATTACTTGCATTGATCTGTGATAACCAGCGACAGATTTGGGTTTTGTGCCGCCCAAACCATGGTTGAATTTGCCGCCCCGAAAAGTCAATACTATACCAATAAAATAAAACTGTTCTGTTTATAAAAAAACCTTTAATAAAAGTACTGTTATATCACATCTCGCGAAAGCTTCTGCTGCAATCGTCACAGATTTTTTTATTTTGCTCCTGACATGAATTTTGCCGCCCTAGGCACATGCTTACTATGCCTATTGCTAAATCCGCCACTTGGTTATAACAAACCAAAGTTATTCTCGAATCTGGAATACTCACTGCATCATTTAATACAAATCGTGTTCTGTGAAATACAGCTGGCTCATATCATCTAGGTTGATATGTCGCTAAACATAATATGAGCTATGTGAATTCTTGAAGCAAACACTTTGCTGTTACTTTTTGTAGCCATTTATTCAAAAGGAAAGTCTCAAGCTGATAACCCACCAACATACAGTACAATTAACACTTTTTCAGCAGTCCACGTGAAAATTTTTCAGAGATAACTACTTTATTTTTTTTATTTTACAGAAACTGAAAACTTTATAATAGATTTTGGCTTTCGAAAATTGTGGTGTCTCAAAGTCACTTTTGAGGAAATTTTAAGTCATTAAGTTTCTTTCCCTTAGAACCTTGAGGGACGGTGCAGCAGTAATTTTTGTACAATTCAATACCACAGTCGGTGACATCGGTTATTTATGGCCCTAACATGAATATTTATGAGCCCTAACCACCTCGCCGAATCGCAATTTTAATGCACCTCAGTAATGAATTTAAATTTATGGCTCACTCATAAACGGTTATTTAATTTAGCCGCGACTCCCGCTCCCGCAGTAAGTTAAAGATTGCGAAAGTTTCCAGGGTTATTAAGGGAGTATTACCAGTATCTGGCGCAGCTGACTTCAGTAAACTGGGTTTTATATCATTTTCAGCTATAAACGTGTGTATCCAATATTCACCTACATATTTAGTATAAAATATATTCATATATCAGACTTAGCGAACTGTTTCTTAACCGCCCACGATATCATTAAAAACATTTTTTTATTTTCCCTACTTAAAAGCCACTTATTTATCTTTTATTTATTTATTATATTATTTATTTTATTTACTTATTTTACGATTTGTTATACTTATCCTATTTTGCTTTCTTCACTACAATCAGTATCGAAAGTTATTGCATAGTAATGGACATTGTTGCTATACTTTATACGAGGATAATTGGAACTGGTCAGTGTTAAAGCACAGGGCCGTGCGCACTGAACTTGATATTTTGTCCTATATATTTAGCAATGGTATCGAGATTCGAATGGTAGTTGAAACTGTGCAGGCGAGTCCGAGACTGGCAATGTAATCAGCCTGAATGAACCATCTACGACTGCACTGAAAACGGACAGGCCTACTAGCATAAAAAAACTCGTAAATCGCTCCTCAATAGTCAAAGGTGGACTTCTGCTGTGCTGTTAATGTGCCAGTGCAGTGCGTAAACCTGTTATAATATCAAGCGTAGGAGTTTAGTTAGTTATTGTTCATATTTATAAATATTTACTACTATATAAGAGGTAAATATTTTAATTATTTACTAATTTACCATGACTTTCTGGAGACCATTTGAAACAGAGGATAATATAATAACGCCCGAAAATCTTAGTATTTTCTTATGACAAGCATTTCTATTTACCTCCGCCCATGTACAATAAAGAGATGCCGACTGTTTTTGCCGGCTCTTAGTTTTTATACGGTTTCAATTAAATTCGTTTACACTTTACTTACTGCAACAAAAGTATTTAGTAGGTAGGCGGTGACAATAAAATAAAAGAATAGTTCAAATGTGCTTTTAGAGGGCGGAATATTAAAACACAATATTTTTAGTCGCAAACTCCTCTATAAAATCCTTATTTTACTATAAGGAACGTAACCAGACTGCAACCAACAGCTACTCTCCGGACTATGTGCCCTGCTGAGCGCTGAATTACAAGTTACAAGTCTGGCGAGGTAAGTGTAATAATTGCATATTACCATCACCATGTTGCAATCGAAGCATTAGCGCCTTGATGGTAATATGCAATTATTACACTTAACGCGCCAGGCTTGTAACTTGTAATTCAGCACTCGACGGGGCACATAGTCCGGAGAGTAGCTGTTGGTTGCAGTCTGGTTACGTTCCTTATACTAAAATAAGGATTTTATAGAGCAGTTTGCGACTAAAAATATTATGTTTTAAAATAAAAGAAGGTAGAAATTTTTAATAAATAAAATACGAAAATAATAAAAGTGTTGTAAAGTAAAAATATACCTACTACGACAGTCCAGTATTCCACTATTTCCTATGAAAGGAAATTGATTCATTGCCACCAATCAAGGTACACACAATGTGCGTTTCCAAATCAATTTAAAATAATGTCCGACATAGTACGCCTTCAATCGGAAAAGGCAAAATAAAATTTTGCAATAAACCCCCAGCAGGCAGATTTCCAGATGGAGCTATTCGCAAGTTGCGGACACCTCGTGTCTGTAATTTGATGACTATAGAAAGCCAGTGAAATGATGTTGGGCATTTGCTTATGTCGCGCTGATGAGAGTCTGCGGCTGGCGATGCACAACAGTACATTTGTTATCAACTAGTTTTCTCTAAACCTTTCCCTTAAATAATTCACTCTTCAGTTATATGATGGAAGTTCTATTCAGTTGAATTATTGAGTCTACTAGGTGACAGTTCTTCCAAAAATCTTGAATCTGGTTTTGCAAAAACTCTCTTTCTCTATTTAATGGTCCGTCAAAAATTATTGGCCGAATAATTATTCTACCAATAATTTTTTTATGATACAAAAGCTTGTCGCGAGATTTTCCTGTGACTACTGGTCGATGTAAGGGAGATGCCCCTAGGCAGCATCACCACCTATTTCGCAAGATTAGGTTAGTTGGAGGCCTAGGCGAGGATCTGCCTACAGGGAGGATGTACAAGGGGCCCAATGGGGCCTAAGTGCTGTGGTTCAATAATTTTTATTGATCACCCTCCCAACTAATTCCAGATTCCAGAAGGGACTACTCGCGACAAGCTTTTATATCATAAAAAAAATTATATAATGTAATAAAATTTGATTTACTTCAAAGTTTATTTTCTACTTTTTATAGCGTTTAAATAAAAGCTTGTATAAAAATATTTTTTATATAATTTTATTTTTTACTTTTTAGTCTTTTGATATGCTGTAATCCCCAGATTTCGATTTTGAGTCGAGTCGGCTAATAAACAGTAAAGTCGTCCGCCATCTTGAACCAAATTTTTCACTAGAAATCCGTAATGCACGACCCCGAAAACCCCCTGATATCGGTTTTGATCGATTTGAACCCAAATGAAAAAAGTCATCAGCTATATTGGCGTCGCTATTTTGAATTTCTGAACTTTGACTAAAAATTCATAATTCGCGACCTAGAAAACCCTCAGATACCGATTTTGAGTTGAACCGGATCTTAAAAGGTAAAGTCGTCCACCATCTTGAAGTCGCCACCCTGAACTATATTTTTTATTAGAAATTCGTAATCGGCGAACCCGAAAACCCCCAGATATCGATTTTGACCGATTTGGACCATAAATGACAAAAGTCGAAAAGTCGTCCGCCATATCGACGCCGCCATTTTGAATTTCTAAATTTTGACCGAGAATTCATAATTGACGATCTCGAAAACCCCCAGATATCGACTTTGAGTCGAATCGGATCACAAACGGTAAAGTCGTCCGCCATCTTGAAGCCGCCATTTTGTTTTTTTTAATATATGATAATGTTAAAGTGTATTGTCACCGGACTTATACACATGTGCAACATTTCAAAGCTCTAACTTAGTTAGAACTAATCGAAATTTTGATTGCAAAATTTGACCTAAACAAACAAACGATCAAACAAACGATCAAACAAACATTGCAAGTTAAATTAAAAATAAAAGATAAATGAATATTTCCTATGTAGGTCAAATTAAAAAATGGGGTTGTCCTCTTGGTTTTTGTGGGTTGTTTAGAAATTTTTTTTTAAATAAGAAAAATTTAGTTTGTTCAGCTACTGATTATGCCCAAAAAAATATGACAAAAAGTTGCGTACCAGGGATCTTTCGATATCATGGCACACTAAGCTTCAATATCCACCAAAGATTCATATCATGGCTACCTAGATTTAATACAATAAAATAGCTATTAACTGTCATTTTAAAAACAAATACTACGTTGCAATACATGGTTGAAACGGGAAGTTAAAGACGAATCAGATAGTTAAAAAATATAAAGGGTACCATTTAAAATAACAGATTTTGGGTCACTCAAGCTTAAACCGGAAGTTGAAGAAAATTCAATCAAATTTCTCCTCGTCGGTATAGGATAAAATAAGAGAATTGGATTTCAAACTATGTCGACGTTTCGCTTCATTTTAAAGCTTCTTCAGGACTAGTATGACATTCCCTTTGCCAGGTGGCTTGCAAAAGGAATGTCATACTAGTCCTGAAGAAGCTTTAAAAGGAAGCGAAACGTCGACATAGTACGAAATCCAATTCTCTTATGTTGAAGAAAATGTTTGATTGGCTCAAAACCAGGACAATAATGTAATACACAGCTCTTCTAAAATAAAAAATATTAACTTCTCAAATATCATAGTTACAGTAAATGTCTCCTGTTTCACCCAGTATATCAAAAGATGCGCATTTAAAAATAAATAACTGTCTCTGAATTCTCTTTTAAATCATATGCCTATAAAATAATGAAATTATTCCATACATTTCTATCATACTGTATATGCATACCGTATAATTTTTAGGACTGAAGAAAAATAGTAATAAGTGTATGGCCGCGTCGTATGTATTTGTGTTAAACCGGCTAAACGAATTTTATAAAATTGTACATTTTCATAAGGTACAAATGCATTAAGTGTGATCCTTTTAATTTCCCTTACGTATAAAACCCATTTATTACAATATCATAGAAGTTAGGCGTCTTAAAAAAGTATCTATTTTTAGTCACCACATTTTTTTTATAAATACCATTTTTTGCAGCTACAGATGTTTGATTGGAAGATTAAAAGTAAACATACCGACACAAAATCCCAATTTAAAACGATATACCCTCCGGCCTCTTGCTATTTTAAGTCTAAAGGAAAATATATTCATACAACTTGTCACTTACTCTTCTTGCCGAATTTCCATGCAAGGTCAGGGATCTGGGGATTTAATTTCATGCTGGAAGGTTTCGCCATGCGGCTGCTATTTTCGTTACAATTTTTAGAGCTACGTCGCGCATATGGTCGTCCCAATTCAAGAGGATTATGTTATAGTATCAAATATACATGAATATTATTATCTTACAGGACCTTTTTTTATTAGAAGTGCCTCCAGTGCCACATCCATATAGTCGAGGCAAGAATTCAAGCGATGCACGTCACAGATCGATTCTATAAATAAGACAATACTGCTAAGAATCATGAAGCCCCATTAAACTGTCCTATGTCTGAAAAAAGCTTAATAACTGGGTGTCAAGAATGACTCTTTTTAACGTAATTAATGATTAAAAATTATGTTAGTATTAACATTTCTTTAATGAGATCACTCGTGACGTGCATCGCTTGAATTCTTGCCTCGACTTTAGTTATAATTTTTTGAAAATTTGAAAGAGAGTATAACCAACAACAAGCACCTCTTTGAAGGGGAGAGCATTGTGACGTATCTACTACTATTCGCAAAAGAAACACTTGCCAATTCAACCGTTAATGTAACTTTGTCCCTTATGACAAATTGCTCAAATGTTGCAATGGGTGCAGTGTTGGAACAATTATACCATGGGGAATGTAAGCCTTTAGCTTTTTTTTACAAAAACGCTGAAAAACGATATTCTACTTTTGATAAAGAACTTACGTCTTTATATTCAGCCATTAAATATTTTAGATATATTTTGAAGGGTTCACAAACCTATGATAACAGCTTTATTTTCCACGGTAGAGAGAAATCCCAGACAATTATGTTACATGGAATTATAGCGCAATTTACAAACAACGTTCAACATGTTAAAGGTAAAGATAATATCATTGCTGATATGCTTTCACGTATAGATGATTTATCTTCACTGGAACAATGTATTCCTGATAATACTCAAACTCACACACCAGTAGGTCTTATATCTGCAGTAAATTTTCTAGATTTTAATTTAAAATCATTAAACGATGAGCAAATTGGGGTTGTGGAACTAGAAACATTAATAAGAAATCAATTATCCAAGAAAAATAATATTAAATATGTATTACAGAAAGTTAAAATTCCAAATTCGCAAGATGAGAAAAACACAAACATTTCTTACTAGAGGTACCAATTGTTTTATTGGGCATTTGAATGTAGTGGCTGTGCTAACCTCCAACATATGGAAAATCATGTTTATTCCCAAATGAGTGATGCTGAATGGAGAATTGAAATTGCTTCATGGTTTAGAACTCTTAGAGAATTTACGAAAATTGCAGCTACTGCAAGATATGACGCTGAGGAATATTTTGATGAGACAGATTTCAAAGTTTGACGTCCCTAACTAGGTTCTAGGTTGAAATGTCAGTGGGTCTATACCAGGCCCTCCACCGCGACAAATCGGTCTATTGTGGCTCACTCCTAATTTATATTTCACCCAGTAGGTTCAGCCTTTTAATAAAGCTGATAACTTTGTTGGGTGAGAGATTGTCCAAGTCCACAGGCAAAAGCTGACCTTTGCAAAATAATGAGAACCGGGTTCTTTCTGCAGAGGGACAACTGCACAGGACATGCCTTGCCGTTTCATCTTCCTCTAGACACAGACGGCATTCGGTGTTTTCCACCAGTCCAAGTCTGAGTAAGTGATGATTTAATCTGCAGTGCCCAGTATATAGGCCGATGAGAGTGCTTAAGTGTAACCTATTCAACTCTAGCAGTTTTTTAGCTCTTGATTTCAAAGGATTTGTAATGAACTCCTTCGAATGATCTAATCCTGGTAGTTCCTGCCAGTGGTAGAGAGTCTTGCTCTCGGCTCAGTCTAGGACATTTGTTTTGGCAGTGTTTGAAGATATGCCAAGAACTGGTTCTGGTCCTATAAATTTTGATGCCGGACCCTCTCTAGCTAGGCAATCGGCAATTTCATTGCCCTCCAGCCCAGAGTGGCCAGGCACCCAGACCAGAGTCAGTTTGTTGTTCTTACCCAATTGGGTTAGAGCTTTTTGGCAGTTCCGCACTGTTTTAGAATTACAGCGATAGGATCCAAGAGTTTTAAGAGCTGCTTGGCTGTCTAAGAAGATTTTTATTGATCTGTGTCTAGGGTGGGTTGATTCCAGCCTCCATACACACAGTTCAATGGCATATATTTCAGCCTGAAAAATTGTCGCGGTATCACCCAGGCTCGAAGTTATTCTTACCTTTGGGCAGCGACTGTAAACTCCAGCTCCTGTTCCTTCAGGAGTTTTGGAACCATCTGTATACCAACAGCTGTCTGCCTTCCGTAGGTCGGTTTTATTCCGATCCCACTCATCTCTTTCAGGAAATAGGATGTTGAAAGGCAGCTTATGGTTGGTTCTGGTAGGCATCACATCAGAAGGCATACCTAGGATGCTGTAACTGTTTAGGTCATCAATCAATCCATTGCGTTCCATGATGATAGCCTGCGGCATATTGATTGCCGATTGTTGGAGTCTATATGTTGCCCGCCTAGCTTCTCTCTCCAAGTAAATATGGAGAGGTGGTAAGTCTAGGAGGGTTTCCAAAGCAGCTGACGGTGTGATGCTTATAGCACCAGTTATTCCAGGCGTGCTAGTCTCTGTAAACCAGAGAGTTTGGCTTTGGCCGACTGTTGTAGCCCTTTCGACCACCAAACTATGGAGCCATACGCTATCATTGACCGTAACCGTAACGTATATCCAGTATATTTGTTGGGGACCTATATCCCAGGATTTTCCACAAATTCTAGGGCATGTCTCTAGAGACAGCCTTGCTTTGTGGATTACCTTTTCCAGGTGGGAAGTCCAGTTGAGTGATCTATAATAATACGTAATACGTCCCTAACTAAAGAACAATCTAAAACATTGTATGAATGAATATTGTCAACGTGTTGCTGGATATGAAAGGAACATATCGAAAAAAGACCTTACTGGTTTCTAGTAAAACTACGCCAAGGCTTGTGTTTTGGTATCTCAATACTCTTATTTTTCGCGCCCGTCACATTCCATAAAATTATTATCACCAACATCAACAAATAATGTATACCTCGGCCGACGTGGCTCCTATTTCCTCGGAGTTATCGGAATGGTCCTCAGGAAGCGAGCGGGATCCTACGGGACCCACTCGACGCTCTTTTATTCGGCCGTCGTTCAGTGATTGAGTTCGCAGCACGTTAACTGGTTTTTCTGTCGTTATTTTATTCGCTATGCTGCTTTCGAAGCTTACGCGCTTCTCTACGCTCGTCGATTTATCGAATTTCTTCGTCGATTCCGCCGCCAGCAGATCTGAAAATGAAATCGAGAAATTTAATTGAAACGGATACAAGTGAAACATAAAAAATGTAAAATGGATTAATGATATTTTCTCGTGTAGTCGAGATGAATTAGTTTTTAGTTGGATTAAAATTTCTTTACAGCTGTGATATACGCACGCATGATAAGGTGGGCATATCCAAGACAAAAAGATCCAAGAAATATTTATTATTTTTGTCATGATATTTGATGACACGTTTATGGTTATTCTTCAATAAATTTTTCAAAGGTATTGAAAGACCAAATTTGACATTCTACAAATAACACAATCTAGTTGCTAACATCATTATATTATTAATTTTAGCTAAATACCCCGCAGAAGAGGTTATTATTTATTTTTGTATTATCATTTAGGTTTTTTTCTGTCCAAAATAAAGCTCATTCCATTTATTTCACGAATAAAAAATAAGTAATAAAACGATGCGATTAACCCATGACATTGTTGCATTAAAAATCCCAAGTAAGCACACGTCAAATGTGTCATTTTACAAATAAGAATTGTTGGCTCTTAGTAATTATTAAAATAAATGATAAAAAACCTGTTATAAAACTAAAAATTTTAAGATGTCTTTCAATTTAGTAATGAAGAATATGCTCATATTATTTTTGTGTGTGGCTTTTGCGACGGAAATGGGAGAGCTGTAATAAGAGGGTATCAAAGGCGCTTTCCAAATCGCCGTGTACCAGATCATAAAACGTTTTCAGAGGTATACCAATTTAGTAGGGAACATGGACAATTTCCGTCAATGACAAAACATTGCTTCAACTACAAATTAATATTACTCGGCGAAAAATCAATCAAAATACATTCAGCAAGTCAAAAAATGTTCGTTTTGAGATGTACAATAATAATGTATAACTTAATTGCTGATATTTATAGATTAACTTTCCTCAAAATGCGTATAAACAAATTACTTATCTATTTTCCGCAAAAATTTCAGGCTTTCATCACTTGTAAAATTTTTCAAGAGCATGGTGGGATATTTCACTACAAAAGATTTTAATGCTGTAAGTTTTAGCTTTAAAATGAGATCCGGTAGAACTTTCTACGTTGAATAGGAGCCGAGTTATGAGTGAAATAGTGCGGAAAAATCGTAATTATGCAATTTGTTAATAATAAATGTGCAATATCTCCGGTTCTAATCAGCCGATTTTAATTTTTGAAAAAGAGTTTTCTTTGTTTTTGTATCAGAAATCATAAAAAATTTGAAAACTTTCCCTTCCATTGTTAACTTTGAAGTTATAGCCTTATAAACAATTAAAATGTTAATAACAATTTTTCTTGGATGATTCCGTAAAATTGAGTTGCATATTTGGATTCAGCATGAAAAAATACGTCGAAAACACCTATTTACTCGTCTCGACCTCAAAGGGCCACGGGAAGGTTCATGGCCCCCGTACTAATATTATTTTTGTGTATGGCTTTTGCCACGGAAATGGGAGAGCTGCAAAAAGAGAGTATATAAGGCGCTTTCCAAATCGCCGTGTACCAGATCATAAAACGTTTTCAGAGGTCTACCAATTTAGTAGGGAACATGGACAATTTCCGTCAATGACAAAACATGGACATGTTCCCAAGAGCTTTTCCACAAGAGGAGCAAATATTACAGGTTGTGGAAAATAATCCATCCATAAGTGTTAGAAAAGTAAGTAATGAGTTAGTAGTACCTAAGACGATAGTATGGCAAACATTAAAGAAGGAAAATTTGTATCCTTTTCATGTTGAAACAGTTCAACGTCTAGAAGACGGCGACGACGTTCCCCGCTTAACATTTTGTAGGTGGATTTTGGCTCACAGAAGAACAATATCGAAAGTTCTCTATTCACGGATGAAGCCCAATTCACACCTGACGGAATTAACAACTGTAGAAATCAGCATGTTTGGGCAACCGAAAAGCCACATGCAGTGATACAGAAACATTCCCAATACAGATTTAACATTAATGTGTGGTGCGGTATTTACAATAATCATCTAATAGGGCCCCACATTTTTAAAGGAAGGCTAACTGGTGAGGATTATTTAAACTTTCTTAAAGATATCTTGCCAGATTTATTAGAAGGCATCAATACTAGGGGTTTGTGGTTTCAGCACGATGGTGCTGACCCCATTTTTCTGTACCGGTCCCGGATCATCTGAACCAGCATTACACCAAGAGATGGATTGGTCGCGGAGGTCCGGTAAACTGGCCACCTAGATCTCCTGATCTTACACCTCTAGATTATAAATAAATTTATGAAAGAAATGGAATGTGTATTATTTTGAATGAAATTAAACTGAAAAAAGCTTAAAAACACTGAATGTCAAAACAAAAACAAATAACAACCTCTTCTGCGGGGTATTTAACTAAAATTAGTAAAATCATTATTTTATGTTAGCAGCAAGCAACTGGATTGTGTTATTTGTAGAATGTCAAATTTGGTCTTTCAATACATTTTAAAATTTATTGAAGAATAACCATAAACATGCCATCAAATACTATGACATTATTTCATAAACTGGTCCATAGGCTTTTTAAAAGTTTACTAACATTACCAAAAAATACAGTGTAATGTTAATGACCCAAAAAGCCATATTAAAAAAATGGTGGTCGGTTTTTCCAAAATCATTTAAGCTATTTATTAACCTAAAAGAATATAATATGTATACCAAACTTTATCTAAATATGTGCAATCATTTTAAGAATATGGCGGACTAAAGTTATAGTCCGAAACCATGAAAGTATCTCCGAAACGGTTGACATTCAACGGTAAGTATGGGGGTGTCTTGAACTCAGCTGAGTGTGCTCTACCTTCCACTAGAGTATATCCGTTTAAATCTGGGACACCCTGTAGCTCACAAAAAATGGGGTAAATGTTTCTAAAACTCGATCCTTCTACAATAGTACGGGGGCCATGAACCTTCCCGTGGCCCTTTGAGGTCGCGACGAGTAAATAGGTGTTTTCAACGTATTTTTTCATGCTGAATCCAAATATGCAACTCAATTTTACGGAATCATGCAAGAAAAATTGTTATTAACATTTTAATTGTTTATAAGGCTATAACTTCAAAGTTAACAATGGAAGGGAGAGTTTTCAAATTTTTTATGATTTCTGATACAAAAACAAAGAAAACTCTTTTTGAAAAATTAAAATCGACTGATTAGAACCGGAGATATTGCACATTTATTATTAACAAATTGCATAATTACGATTTTCCGCACTATTTCACTCATAACTCGGCTCCTATTCAACGTAGAAAGTTCTACCAGGTCTCATTTTAAAGCTAAAGCTTACAGCTTTAAAATCTTTTGTAGTGAAATATCCCACCATGCTCTTGAAAAATTTTACAAGTGATGAAAGTCTGAAATTTTTGCGGAAAAAAGATAAGTAATTTGTTTATACGCATTTTGAGGAAAGTTAATCTATAAATATCAGCAATTAAGTTATACATTATTATTGTACATCTCAAAACGAACATTTTTTGACTTGCTGAATGTATTTTGATTGATTTTTCGCCGAGTAATATTAATTTGTAGTTGAAGCGCTTTCGCGCGCAATGCGCACACTGAGTACGACTACCGACTTATTCCTGGCGTTTTATTCCTGGCTTTACTTAATAAATAATTTTTGAAATATTTACATTAATAAATAATTTGTAAATAATAATAAACACATACATAATTTTTTCTAAAGTGTAATAATGAAAAAAAAGTTAATTCATTCTCTCATACTATAACTTTCTAGACTTTCTAGGCGAGGTAATTGTTTATTATTATTATTAATTTTTGAAATATAATACATCACTTGCATCAATACTTGCTAGTAAAGATTGCGTGAATTTTTCAATATCGCCCTATCAATTTTCAGCATTCTTGAATACATCAAAACTTTTTTAGATGTAATAATAATTACTCTTCACTATTTAGTTCTTTCAGATGAAACAATTCACATTGATTTGAGAAGAGGAGAGGAATATTTAGTGGAAGTTATGAACAAAAATGCAGGCTGTAAAACATTTGATGAATTAAGATTTAAAATATATTCCCATTCCAGTAAACACCTCATCGAGCATCTGCTACCATTAAATTACATATTTTAAGATGTTTATATATAACTTTTGTACAGACTAACATTTTATCGGTTAATATTAGCCTTGTAAATCCAGAAAAATTTAGATGGATCAAGGAACAAGATTTACTTTTGAGCCAAAAAATGCATGATTTGTTGCCCCCGATGAGTGAACTTGTACCAAATTGTACATGTAAGAGTGCACAACTAAATGGTGTCGCTGTAAAAAAACTAATTTATCCTGCTGCATGTTTTGCACATGCAAAAAAGACAATACATGCAAAAACAATCAATAAACAGTTAGTATTACACTTTGGAGGAGTTTCGTGATACACTCTTAATCAACCTTTTCAAAAACAAAGGGAGCGCTGCGGACTGTGGAAATTACAGGGGTATAGCTCTCCTGACTGTTGGAGGGAAGATACTCACTAAAGCGATGGCAAATAGGCTAACACCTGTTATGGAAAAGTTACTTCCTGAAACACAGAGTGGCTTTAGACCAAACCGAGGCACATCGGATTTAATCTTCACACTTAAACAGCTTCAAGAAAAAGCACTCGAACATCAAGGAGAAATTCACATGGCCTTCATTGATTTAACCAAGGCGTTTGACTCGGTGGATAGGGAAGTGCTCTGGAAAATTATGTTCCGCTTAGGTATCCCTAGAAAATTTGTGGAAGTATGTCGCAGTCTACATACAAACAACAACGCCCAGGTTATGTATAATAATGAGGCAACCGAACCTTTCCAAACCCTCACTGGAGTTAGGCAGGGATGTGTCCTGGCACCCCTACTCTTTAATTTGTTTACCACTGCTCTAACAATTATTGTTGACAACAAACTGACAGTCAGAGGAATAGGTCTCAGATACCGTTTTGATGGCGGTCTCTTTAACATAGGGCGCTTTAGAGCTTTCACGAAGACACGCACACGATTCATTTGTGATCTCCAGTATGCGGATGACTGTGCACTTTTAGCCTCTACGCCGGAAGAGCTTCAAGAACTTTTAAATGTGTATGCCCAGAGCTATGATTCCTTGGGACTTAAAATCAACATTGGAAAGACTAAGATTATGTCAACTCCTCATCAAGTGAACCAAATAGACATTACACTTAACGGAAATTCTCTTGAAGTGGTGGATCAGTTCAATTACTTAGGCAACGTTGTTAATGACAAAGCAAACATGGACAGCGAGATTCGCAATAGAATTAACGCTGCATCTAGAGCACTCTGGGGACTTAGAGAGAGAGTATTTGACAACCACGACCTTGCTTTGTCAACGAAAATGGCTGTCTACAGAGCAGTTGTCATTCCAACACTGCTATATGGATGTAAAAGCTGGGTCACTTACCGTCGTCATGTGAAAGAATTAGAACGTTTTCAGCAAAGACACCTCAGAAGTATGATGAAAATCCGTTGGTTCCATCACATATCAAACGTGGAAGTACTCAGGAGAGCAAACAGCCTTCCAATTGAGGTGCTTATTTCAAGAGCACGCCTAAGATGGGCAGGTCACGTTCATCGTATGCATGATAACCGCCTTCCTAAATGTACACTTTATGGTGAATTGCTAAGCGGTAGAAGAAGGCGTGGCGGTCAACGAAAGAGGTTCAAAGACGCTCTCCATGAAAATCTAAAATCCTGCGGTATTGCAGACGAGCAATGGGAACAACTTGCAGCGGACAGAACCGAATGGCGAGGGGTTGTGGCCAGCTATCAAGGAAATGTTGCTGCAAGGAGGCCGAATCCGAGACCTAACCAGGTCTATGTTTGTCCTGACTGCGGTCGACATGTGCTCTCCCGAATTGGCCTCTATAGCCATAGTCGTGTGCACCATAGATGAATGGGAATTACAATAGACTACACCTTTTACTTGTTTTTTATTGTACACAATTTATCGACTGTAACATTTTTATACTCGGACTCGAGTAACGGCTAATAATAATAATAATAATAATAATAATAATAATTACACTTTGGAAAAAAATTATGTATTTGTTTATTATTTACAAATTATTTATTAATGTAAATATTTCAAAAATTATTTATTAAGTAAAGCCAGGAATAAAACGGTAGTCGCTACATGTAACGCGTACTTAGTGCGCGCATTGCGCGCGAAAGCGCTTCAACTACAAATTAATATTACTCGGCGAAAAATCAATCAAAATACATTCAGCAAGTCAAAAAATGTTCGTTTTGAGATGTACAATAATAATGTATAACTCAATTGCTGATATTTATAGATTAACTTTCCTCAAAATGCGTATAAACAAATTACTTATCTTTTTTCCGCAAAAATTTCAGGCTTTCATCACTTGTAAAATTATTCAAGAGCGTGGTCGGATATTTCACTACAAAAGATTTTGAAGTTTGAAGCTTTAGCTTTAATGAGACCCGGTAGAACTTTCTACGTTGAATAGGAGCCGAGTTATGAGTGAAATAGTGCGGAAAAATCGCAATTATGTAATTTGTTAATAATAAATGTGCAATATCTTCGGTTCTAATCAGCCGATTTTAATTTTTCAAAAAGAGTTTTCTTTGTTTTTGTATCAGAAATCATAAAAAAATTGAAAATTCTCCCTTCCATTGTTAACTTTGAAGTTATAGCCTTATAAACAATTAAAATGTTAAAAACAATTTTTCTTGCATGATTCCGTAAAATTGAGTTGCATATTTGGATTCAGCATGAAAAAATACGTCGAAAACACTTATTTACTCGTCGCGACCTCAAAGGGCCACGGGAAGGTTCATGGCCCCCGTACTACAACAGATGTTAAGCGACATAGTTGGTGTGGCCCTCTTGTTTTCCATACACCAATTTTAAATCAAATTGACCTCATTCTGCAAAACTAAGCAGTAGGATGTATCCGTGACATTATTTATAAGGGTTAACAGAGAAATGCAATTATTAGTTTTAATATCCATAAATATAACCATATAAATTAATAAATCATAGATACATGCATAGATAATTTTAAATGTCTAATTTATACTTATGGATAAGACACATTCTTAAAAATTTCCATTTGTTAGGGAAAACCTAATATATTATACCTAAATTAACTATGCAGACTAATGAGTCTAAGTTAAATACGTTAAATAACCTACCGTTGAATTAAGACTTTTATAAGAAATACAGTGCCTTGTGCTTAAAAGATGAACGAAACGTTTTGTTCCTACTATTCTAGAATGGCAAAGACGACAGCTTTAGTAGATTACGGGCAGACGTGCACAATCTGAGCTGCAATGACAAATTGGCGCAGTTCTGCCTTTTATAAAGCTAAATACATAAATTCTACCAAAGCATATCTACAATGTTGAAATAATTTTTATTTATTGACGAGGGATTTTTTAATTAGTGGGTTTGTAATCCTTTCTGGGTTGATTAGGTAGCAATTAAAATTGCCGCATTTCCGATTATAGAAAATGAGCGCGCAAATATCAGCGATGTGATAAAAAAAGGCGATTAATTATGGGAGTATATATAACGGGTGATAAAGGCTAGTGGTTCATCCCTATATTTCCCTCATTTTTTAGCTTAACCATTTGAAATTTGGGGTGCATAAAGTATCTGTAAAAATGGATTTTTGGGCATAAAAACGGTGTGAGACCATTTATCACATCGTTACGTGGGTGAGTCATTCAGATCTTTCAGTGTGAGATTGGATGAGCATAAGAATTACATTAGAAATAATGAAATTCAGAAATCAAAGATTTGTGAACATGCTTGGGAAAAAGGACATAGAATAAACTGGGACTCGGAAAAATTTTTAATAAAAGCGGCAGATATCAAAAAAATAAAAGTTAAAGAATCAGCAATAATCTTATTGAATGAAAATAAATGCGTATCGAATTGTTCTGTAGATATTTGTACAACCTGGCTACCAATGTTAAAAGAAGAACTTAACAAACTCAACATTATCTAAAAGAAAATATCGATAGTTCTGTGTAAGTAGTAAGTAACTATGGAAATAACATAAACAGAATCTTAAAGCTGTGTATTTAAGACATACAAAAAATAAGAGTTCTTCGAAAAAGCTCTGAAAACATAAAGAGACTTCTTCTGAGAGAATTCATATAACCTCGATAATTCACAAATAGTCTAAATTTATCAACAGAATCATTCAAACATCCAAATTAACTAATTTACAACCAAAACATTACAAACGACTGCCTTAAAAAATACGCCCCCTCATTATCTCGATTCACATCAAAACCACTCTCCAAACTCCAAGTCAGCATATATTAATTCACTTCCGAAAATTTTCTATAAACTATTTCTCTCCTCAAATCAATATCTAAATTCAATCTTCCATTTATACATCAAAACGCATTTCCAACAAGCCATCATCAATTTCATCAAAACTTTCTTTCCGATATACTAATATCAAAATTTATTTCCAATTCATATGTTTCATACGAGTTGCCAGCAGCTCGCTGCTATCTTCACTTCAGTCATCAAAACTTCCACTTCGTTTCAACGCCGGCGATGGAATATTCTCAATATGGCATTAATATGGATATTAATATGGCTTAAACTACGACCAAAACTATTTTACGGGACCAATTTAATTTTAGCAATTTATTCAGACAGTTATCGCTCATATTTCTAAAACCAATTTAGATTCAACTTTCATTTATATATCAAAAAATCCTATTTACTTATCATATATTTTTCCGCCCTGAATTCAAATTTTTCAAAGCAAATTGCGCAATGTTTCACAATTTCGAGCCGCATAGACTGGAAGGGGACACTTCCAGCTCTATCCAGACTTTGGCGAGCCAAGTCCCCATCAAACCAAATAAATAGCGGAGCATGATGAGCTCAAAGCAAGTCAGTTTCTCGGTGTACCTAAAGTTAATTTTTGCGTCCCGTGAGTGAAGTCTCTAAACCAAACAGTGTTTAATTCTTATCCGGTCAACCTTAAATTTAAAAATCGAGTGGCCGTACTACTCCCTTGGCCGAAACCAAGTAAAAAAGATAGATATAATTAAACTGCTATCGCGCATAAAATATTTAAATGAATTTTCTCAGATTTTAAAACATAATTAATTAAACCAAACTAAATAAAAAATTTTCACTAAGGCAAAATTTTAAGGGCCAAAAAATTTAATATTATAACTCGGGTAAAACTTTTTTAAATTTTAGTAAAATACAATAATCAACCCTGTTCTTTAGGCTTAATAAATATTTTTTTAATTTTCGTTTAAAACAAAGCGTTTCAATTTCAAGAAAACTAAATACGTAGCTTTTGACCCTGCCATCGACAATAAAATAAAATAAAGTGCTAGTCGGACTCAAATAAATAAGTACAAGTGTACTACAGAAGCATATAAAGGGCGAAGCATTTGGCCTGTTCCAATCATTTAGGAACTAACCACCACAACTTCGAAAAATCAAAATTAAGTACACATACCGCCTCAGGAGTCTCCACTCAAGCTTTCCACAACAAACTCCATTATTTTTTTAACACGAGAGGTTAGCAGGTGTTCAGGGTGAGCCTCTAGCCTGTTTCGCCCTGTATAAAGCTTTTTTCTTTAATGTACTTTACTTTAGGAACGTCCAGGATGGGTATTTTTTAATGAATTAGTCGAATATAAAATGTGACAATCCAAATAAATATATTTTTAGTTCCTAGCAAAGCGACAGGTAAGTGTGCAAGAGAAACTTACTCTTCGTATCCCTAATATTAAATAGAGTCAGTAAATCATTATTTTCAGTGAATGGCCGTTAAACGTACAAACAAACCCTAGTTAAAGCATACCTTTATCCTGTTCGGCATTTTCATGTTTCATATTCTCCTTCGGCTCGTTCTTTTGCGACTTCCGCCTTGGAGAGCTCGTCCTGCCCTTGTCCTGTTTATTCTCCGCGAACCTCATAAGAGGATTCACACGGACTTGCCTCTTTACTGTGTTCTCCGCAGCGGAAAGATCCTTAATTTCTTTTTCCTCATTTTCTTTGACTTCGGGTCTAATTGGAGAAATCCCTCTTTCATTGTACACGTCTTCGGAGTGGGTGCGACGCGTGGGCGACCGTCTGCGGGGCGGCGAGGAGGAGGAATCGCCGGTTAAATTCTGATTTTTCACGTTGGTCTGGTGCAGCACGAGGGTGGGATAGTTGTTGATGTCCTGGCCTCGGGGCAGGCTGTTGTAAGGGCGAAGTTCAGGGGATCCTCGCAGCGCGCTCCATCTCGGCGTAGGATCTACATAAAATTCATAACAAACATAATATATAGTGCGTTACAATGAAACTATCCAACATTAATAAATTTGTATTTACAGCGTGTCCTATTTTGCTTGGAACCACCCTTATAAAAAATTTATTTAATGTCCGATTTAGATATAGTTTTAACGTAGATCTTTGGAAAGCGCATCTTTGTATTATATTAAGTTTTACAAAACATAATAGTGTGGCCTAGTATGAATTTTTTTCGGGACAGAAAATGATTTCTTTATTTCAAATCTGAGTGAGCCACTGGATTCAGCAACCTCCAGTCAGTCGGTCGTCACATGCCTACCTTGCACTGACGAGAGCCAACAGCTCGAAACTGCAGTCTGCAAGTGATATGTGACGACTGGCATGAGAGCTCCTTTAAGTAGGATCAGTCTTTCGGCTGGTGTTTGTCGCAATCGAAGCATTAGCGTTTTGATGGTAATATGCAATGAGGAAGTTGCATGATTTTTTTTAATATCACAGATAGATAGACGACAGAAAAATATGCTTCCTAGTATTTTTCTTTTTTTTTGTTAAAATTAAGGGTGAAAAAAAATATTTATTTCATCTGAGAATTTAAAACCATTAAAACGCTCTATCCCTAACGAATAGCGCCAGTCGTAACCTGTAGCGTCACGTCGTTATTGTTAAAACGTTGAAACATCCAAAAACAATGCTGTGGTTATAGATTAACACGTTAGGGATGTTATGAAATGATTATCCGTCATATTAACCAATAATTAATAACAAGATTGAGAATAACAAGGTAAATTAGCAAATTCAGGTCCAATTAGTGACGTCAAAGCAATATTATAGCGTTTTCAATCACGTGGTTTTGTTTACACAAAAGTTCAAATTTTAATGTGGCATATTTACGAAGCGAATTTTTTCTATGAGTTTATTTTATTATATTATCAACTTATATAGTACATGTTACGGAAAAATAATAAAATTAAGCATATTTAAAATCCATGCACCTTCCTCATTATTACACTTAACGCGCCAGGCTTGTAACTTGTAATTCAGCGCTCGGCGCGGCACATAGCCCGGAGAGTATCTATTGGTTGCAGTCTGGTTACGTTCCTTATAGTAAAATAAGGATTTTATAGAGGAGTTTGCGACTAAAAATATTATGTTTTAATATACATTAATGATCTTATTTTTTTATTAAGATATTTTAGGTGGTCACTACTTTCTATTGTCCACCAGTTGTTTCTAAACGGTAAGCGTATTTTGATTTTTTATTGTATAGCTAACAAGAGATAACTTTGGGTCGAATACAACTTCTAAAACTTTGAGATGACTACAGCTCTTCAGTTCTTCATTATTAATTGTACACATAATTTTTTTTAGATTTTGTGCACGAAGATGTATCATAGAGCTACACTTTGAGATATTTAAGTATAAATTGTTTACGATACACCGAAATCATAGCTATACAATACAATGTAGTTTTGCAAATCAACGCAGTCTTCTACATTAGTGATAGATGTAAACATTTTTAGGTCATCGGCATAAAGTAATGTTTTACGGTGTAAGCCAATGACGATATCATTTATAAAAATGTTAAGCAGCAAAGGGCCAAGCACAGGACCTTGGGGAACACCCAAAATCCACGGTAGAAAAATCTGCATAAATAACATCTACTTGGCCCCCAGCATCCAAATGTTCAGCTATGAACTGAGTAATGCACACCAAATTGCTGGTGATAGAGCGGATTTGGCATGAATCGGTGTTGATCGAGATGAATTTGAGAATTGACATGATTAAAGAGAATATTATATATTATGATCTCAAACAATTTATTAAAATTGCACGATATTACTATTGGTCTGCAATTTTCAGCAGCACATCCATAATTTTTTTGAATACCGGACAGACCCTAGATATTTTTCAGACTTCTGAAAAAATAGCAATTTTAATAGATTCTTTAACAAACTTTAAGGAGAAAGGCCGGAATACCATCAGGACATGTAGTGTTTTGAGTTTAAATTTCTTAAGTGCCTTAGGTACGTCATTTTTGGTAATATATATAATGCACAAATTGTTAGTATTACAATGATGCTATTTACATCATAAGAAAAGTTTGTAGATGTGGAATATGGCTTTTAAAAGTACATAGCAAATGCGCTAGCAATACTGGATACATTTTTTCTACTGTTTACATATGACCAGAAGTGATTTGGATTGGACTTAATTTGATTCTCAATATTGATAAGATATTTTTTGTGAACATTATTAACATCGATTTTTATGTTTGCCATGTTTGTTTATGTGTGCAAGTGCTTTGATTTTGTGTTTATATTGCGAATGATATTACCATTAAACCAATGTGGGTATTTATTAGTTTTAGTCAAAGTTTTTGGGACGCTATCAATGAAAACACAGTCCAGAATAGAATAAAATTATGTAGATATACTTTTCTTCGGTTTACTGAAACTTCTATATAATTGTGGAACTTTCTGTGGAATATCCTCAACAGTTTTTTGAAAACTAGTATATTTTTAGGCAAAATTGCTAATCGTAATTCTAGACATGTCCTGATGGTGTCAGCTTTGTTGCCGAAATTCTCATCAATGCACCACACGGTAGTTATTTTTATAGAATCTTACCAAAGACTATAACATTTCATGTTAACTGTATCATACTCACTAGAAATAGTCCATGATCTTCGAATTGTCCTTTTGATGATGTCGGCGGCCGGTACGTACACCCTGTTGTCCCGCCTCCTGCTGGGTCTCCGCACGAACTCGTTCATCCACTCGCCAGACGCCGCTTGAATTTCCCTGCAACAATAGTAATCTGCTAAGTGCTGACCGCAGCTGATATATTTAACTAACTTTCCCAACGACGTTGTTGAATCTCATGTTCACAAATAAGTAAGTCTTTTTTAGAGTAACAACTCTATAAACATGGTTCACTTATCTATTACTGGCAAAATTACATCGTATTTAAAAGGAAGAACACAAATTGTTAAAATAAATTATATTACAAGTACTACTTGTGTCATTAAACAGGGTGTACCGCAAGGGTCAATTCTAGGACCTTTTCTATTTAAAGTTTTTGTCAATGATAATTAATTTCTTAAACAGCAACTACCTATACCCAACAACAGAACTGTTATGCCGATTCTACCAATGTTTTAGTAGTAGAAAATGATTTACTCTTAAAAGTACAACCCAACATGTATATCAGAGTATAATTCTGTAGCAAACCAATGTGATGTTAGAAACTGGCCTGCATTCCGGTGGCAGCCCCTAAATTAATGTCCAGCTTGCCATTGTGTGACCTATTCACTAATACATCTCAGAAAGATAAAGCTCACACAAAAGGTCACAAAGGTCACACAATGGCAAGCTGGCCCGAGGCGTCTATAGACAGAAAACATACACCGATCGTTACCTACATGCGACATCTCACCACCATCCACAACAGAAGAGAGCGACAATCAGAATCTTGGTCCACAGAGCCAACATAATATGCGACGACGATAACAGAATGTCCAACAAGATTTAGAGAAGAACGGATACAGTCAAAGCAATATACAACGAATAGTAAATAACCAGAGAAGAACAACAGAAGAAGAACAGCAACAACCAACAACGTATGCATGCCTACCCTACGCCGCGGGAGTCACAGATAGGGTAAAGAAGATTTTATCCAAAAAGAAAGTAGGTGTACGGTTTGGAACGACGAAGAAAATACAGCAGGTGCTTCCTTCAATCAAAGACCCTGCCCCCAAACTGTTAACAAAAGGTGTTTATCAGCTGAAGTCTACATATGATAAGAGCTATATCGGACAAACAGGACGGAGTATCCAGTGTAGAATCAAAGAACATCAGAAGAATACCAGATTTGGATACACAGATAAGTTTGCGATAGCAGAGCATGTCCATAATAACGAGAACCATAAAATCGATTACGAGAACGTCAATATATTAAACAAGAATACGCGCTATTATCTGCGAATCATTAGGGAATCACTGGAAATTATGAAAAACAGAAAACAACTTTAGCAGAGTGGATGGGTATCGACTTAGTGACACGTGGAGACTGGCATTGCCAAGTACCAACACCGTAGTAAGTCGCGGTCAACCAAACACATATGTGAACCCGATATTTGATAAAAATGAATTTAATGAATTTTAAGCAGCTTCAAATTTTAGGAATTCATAAAATAGATTCACGCTAAGTTATTACCAGGAATTCAGAAACTCATTACCTAGGAAATTTTGAATAATTATGATGTATGCAAATTCTCGTTGAAATGACTAAAAAAGAATGTTACATACTTTTGCCTACAATATCAATTAAAGCAGTTAAATATACATATTACAAAAATATGTCTACATTATAATTACGATAGAAAAGGATAAAAAATGTGCAGTTTCTATGTCGAACTTTATCCCAACATAGTTCTTCTTACATAATATCCTTTAAGTGGAATGGTAGAGGCAGAAAGTGCTAAAAATATTAGACCTAACGTTTGAAGTTGTTGAGGCCACGATGTAGAAATATTTCTGACAAAAATAATAGGTATTCCCATCTGTAACAGCCAACTATAGAATTATAGCGACTTAACAAAATTTATTGTTCACTTTTTCGAATTTCGTACGTAATACATTGATAAAATTCTTTATTTAGTAATGTAGAAAAGTGTTACCAAAGTTATTTGATACGAGTAAATGAAAGGTTTGATAAATTGCCAATATGCATTTCTAATGTGTTTTCCTAGTCATTAATTACTAGGAATTTATGACTTCAGATAAATATCTTATTTTGAACAGCGTACCGAGAATTTTCAACATGGAGGTACGTCGATACTGTGCGAATAAAGGCTATAATGCCTTTATAGATAATTTCCAACCTCATCGGAATTACATAGTCTTTTCTATTCCTATTCAGATCTGAAGCAACTGATATTGCAGAAGTCTAATTGTCCTAAATTGATTAATTTTGGACAAATTGTTGCATACTGTGATTACAGGTCTTCTAGCTTTTCGCTACATCTGATGTTCCTCAAGGCCTCAACACAGGGCCGTTTTTGTTTTTGGTCTTTATTAATGATTGCTGTTTTGGAAATGCAACTGTCAATGCTGAAGGATGAAACACTTTTAGAGGCTTTGATGTAACATTTAATTTCAAGCCTCGCTTTACTGGTTATATCAGTAAAATTGTAGACAAAGTTATTAGCTTCATATGTATATTTTGATAGATATCAAAAAACATACCAAAATTGAATGCCGCCTTTGGTTCCCCAGAAATCGATCTTAGAGATTAGTTCCATTTCAATTTCTAGGTTGATTTTAGGAATGCAATTTCGAAATTTTGGTACATCATTTGCAACACAAAAAGCCACATTCCGGTCCAACCGGAAGTGGTAACAACTTTTGATTGTTAAATAGCAACCTATATATATTTTTTTGCATATTTAGATTCCACATGAAATTCTCGTTATGATGTATCACAATTAGGTAATTTTTTTCCAAATGGTGTCATAAATTCTAAAAAGTGAAAAGGCTAAATTGACAATCGTAAGACTGTGTTCTCAAAAAATTTACCCAGCAGGCCTTCAATCAGATGTATCACCTTAATTCTTATTAATTGGATCGAATCTGCGGTAGATTCTTGATGAAACATATTCAATAGAATAATGATAAATATTCAAAGGAATAGTTACAATACGCACTTGGTTTATTGTTTCATTAGTTTTGTTCAGATTTCTCTGATATATGTTTCGGCCTTGCGATCATTATCAAAGAGTCTTAAAAACTCGCAAGGTCGAAACATATGTCAGAGAAATGTGAACAAAACTAATGAAATAATAAACCAAGTGCGTATCGTAACTATTCTTTTGAATATTGATGAAGTTGATATTTATATGATTTACATCCAAGTTTTCTCAATATTCTTCTAACAGATTCTAGACTAATATCAAGAGCACTTCCAATCTCACGTGTACTTGCATTTTTATTAACTTCCACGGATGCTAAAACATTAATGTCTATGACCTTGTCAATAATAAACGTATTTTGTTCGGTTTCTACAAATGTGATGCCTTCCAGGATACCGCTCTGCATAATATAACCCTTCAGCTTGATATGCATTTCTTTTAGTTTCCCCATAAATAAGTAACATGTCCACCTTTTCATTTTGGGTAAATACCACCATTTTGTATTTTTTAAATCGTTTAAATAGTTATATTAGCAAATAAATCACAAGCAAATTAAAAAAGCGCCTCATAAACGTTATCAAATAATAACTTAGGCAAATGTTTGAAAAGGAATATCATTTTGTCATGGCACGCTTGTAAAATTTAATACATACACTAGTACATACGGCTTCATTAAATGACTGAAGAAGAGTATCTACAGAAATAAAAGGTTAATGTTTTGGGTTTGTTGGTGCAAGTAAAAAAATATGGTTAACATGTCAAAAATTGAATAAAATTCAGTTGCTTTTTATGTTTTTTCAAAAAATTGTTTTTCAATTCAAAATTCTGAAAGCAACCGACGACAAATTTGAATGAGACTAACCTCGTTGTCGCCCTGTATATCACGTATCGCAGAGAAATTATTCAAATAAGCAGCGTCAGCAAAACTAGGACATTTCTGCGGATTAAACTAGAACTCGATCATAATCGCGTTACATTCCTCTGTAAATTTAATTTAATAGGATGACATGTAATTGCAGGTATCGATTAATGCAATAGACAATTGGGGCGGAAGATTCTGGTCAAGGACCGGGTGCGATCCGAGCTCCAAACACTGTTTAACTGGAGACTGCGGCAACAAGTTGGAATGTAACGAGGCTGGAGGTAATCCCCCAGCAACCCTAATGGAAATCAAGCTCAAAGACGCGGAAGGCAAGGACTTTTATGATATTTTTCCGGTTGATAGGTTCAGTAATTAATTTAGCCTCTGTAAGAGATAGTATCAGTATGGAAAGTATATAAAGGTGGTAAGTTTATTATCAGAATGCTCTAAGCAAACACTAAAAAAAGGGTTGTGTGTAACTGACAATGTCTATTTACAAATTCAACCGACAAATGGCCAAGGTGACGGCAGCCAATGCTGTTGTAAGAAGACTACCCATCATAAGCAATAATTTCGTATTTACGAACAGATACAATATAGTGGGGAAAACATTAAAACATTTGTGTGTATGTGTGTGTATTAGAAAAGTGAAACAAAGATATAGGTAGATCTGGTTGCCTTGGTAGGTGCTCTAATATTGATTTGTTCAAGTAATTGCGGACAGTCAATTATGTTGTTTAGAACTTTGCATCTTCCTCCACTGCTTCATAGAATTGTATGAAAAACGATTCAGTAATAATGAGTGATCATATCCCATAGTAGGATATTGATGATCGATTGCAAATACCAGAAATTTTAAGAAACGTCTTTGAATACCTTTAATATTTTAATATGTACGTCATAGTGGGGGCTCCATATCACGCTCGCGTATTCTAGTCGGGGTCGCACCAGAGCTTTTTTGGAACTCGAGCATTTCTTATGAGAAACCCTAACATTTTAAAAGATGATGTCACTATATTACGTATGTGTCCTCTGAAGGAAAGATGTGAGTCAAATGTTACTCCTAGATCTTTAAAGTTCTCATGATGTGCCAGATTTGCCCCATTTGGTATACTCATATTGCATTTTATTTAATTTATCTGTAAACGACATATTGCATTCATTTATGGTCAGAGACAATCTGAATTTGTTACGCCACTCATGAATTATGCTTAAATCTGCCTGCAGCTTTTCGTAGTCCGATTCGTCGCTGATCTTTTAGTATATCTCCAAGTCGTCAGCATATAATAGAGATTTACAGCTGAGACCTATGACGATATCGTTAATGAAAACGATAAACAGTAAAGGCCGCAAGACCGACCCTTGTGGAACTCCTGATTGAGATATAAATTCGATAAACCTATGACCCTTATATTGCGCAAACTGACTTCTATTAACCAGATAGGATTCAATAGAAATTATTAGCCTAAGGTAAAACCAAAAGAGACTAATTTTGTTGCAAAACACCATGGTCGAACCTATCAAAGGCCTCCATATAAATGACATCGACTTGTCCACCGCCATCCATAACTTCAGCGAAGTATTGTGTTATACAAAGTAGGTTTGTTGTTGTCGTGTGCATGACGATTTCACAGACATTGCCAAAGTTATTTATGATTGTAATAGAGCGACAATTTTCTATATCCGATTTGCTACCTTTTTTGTGTATAGGACAAATTTTAGATGCTTTCCATTTATCAGGATATGCACAAGCTTGCAAGGGCAGGTTAAAAATATGTGCTAGCGGTGCTAAGCTATCTGAGCAGTCTATTAAGAAGAAAGTTGGTAAGCCATCGAGTTATGTTGATCACAAGGCTCTTTTTACTTATAAAGCTTCACAGTATGTTATTACTTTCGGCTGATGATAATTATTGATATCCTTAACTCGAAATGAAATACTCTTATCATTCAAAACTTTCAAAATTCAATTATTTCTACCAGTGAGATAAAGAAGAAAATGCATAAGAATTGAATATGTTTACGTTCATAAACAGCTATTAATTAATAATTTTTAATGATATATATTATTAAATTTTAGTAATATTCCACTTAAAATGATAAAATTTATCTTAACCGACTGTATTTTTCGTTTGCTGATGTAGCAAAGTATAAGCAAAGCCATGGTTATCTAATATTTAATACGTGTATTTATTAATTATCAATAAACATTTTTAAAATGTTTTCCAATGTCAGTATTGCCAGAGTTTCCAGATTTAGTACTAACGATTACTGTAATTGTTTCTCTAAGTAACCTACAAAAATTTTCCCCGTTCCCGGCTTTTCTCGATTATCTTAACACAGCCCATTAAAAAAAGTTAATTTTCGGATTTCGTTCAGTCAACTTCTTGTATCAGACGAGGAAGTTGACAGTACCCAAATCATTTTTCCTAAGTAGAACGATTGCTATCGAAAATATAGTTCCTACATTGTTAGCATGTAAGCAAAAAGAGAAGTAGACTAAAACTCCATTTGTACGTATGGCGTACAAAAAAATTAACTGATGAAATTTTAAGAAAACGCTTGTATTTCGAAAACCGTGAGGTTTTTACTAAGGTCAAGTTTTGGTATTCTGTCAGGTCATGATCTGATCTATCACCATGTTCAGGATTACCCAAGGTCGATCATCTATCGCAGTAAACGCGCGCATATTGAAGCGATCTATATTAAATAGGAAAAATTCCAAACAATTTTATATAGCTCTAAATATTTATCAAAACAGTGCGATAGCTTTCTTTTAAAATCATGCAAGATACCGTAAAACGGGGTGCATATAAACATTTGAGCTTTGCGGCTTTGGTGCAGAAAAACTATTCAGCTTTCTAAAAATAAAAAATATGGAAAACTTGGTCCTTACTAGTAGATGCATAGATATTCATATATTACTTTTTAAAAAATTTAACCAGTTTAATTAAAAGTGACTTCTCGAGCTCTTATACTATGCTACAAAACGTAAAATAAACTTAAAAACGGCTATTTCTATTGACCCCAAAATTCTGGCAAAAGTGACGTTATAACAAAAGAAAAAAACATTTTTCATAAACTTAACAGAATTTTTCACTTTTGTGAATAATTATATTAATAGAACTGGTTAAGGCATTTTTTCAGCAAGATACTTACATGTTTTTTTCTTAAAATATACAGTTTTGCAGTCTATAAATTAACCCCATTTAACAGCTGTTTATTGACAACACTGTTTCAAGCAGAAATGCCAACATAAAATGCTGAAATTTACTGGGTATACGTAAGGGACTCACTGACAGATAATTTAACAGAAAACTAAAACCGCCGATTTCAAATTTGAACTCCAAGGAAATTTTTCAATTACGTTCCCCACTTTAATTCTTATTAACCCAGCAGTCTCGATCCGCCCCCTTTTACCGGTAGTGAATCTCAGCCTGATTTAACTAACCAAGAGGTATACAGGAAGAAAAAGGGCTTTATAAAAGAGATAACACATTAGATAAAACCGATTTTTCTACTAAGTTCTCTGAACTAACAACAAAATCATAAAACGCGGAAACTACAATCACGGCTTAAAGAAGAAAAATAAAGTGCTAATTAAACAGCAAAGGCAATTTTCAAGTGAGGTATAGTAAATACGGCCAAAATTGAAACTGGTCAGTTTTAAAGCACAGGACCGTGCGCACTGAACTTGATATTTTGTCCTATATATTTGGCAATGGTAACGAGATTCGAACGGTAATTGAAACTGTGCAGGCGAGTCCGAGACTGGCAATGTAATCAGCCTGAATGAACCATCTACCACTGCACTGGTTTAAAGGTAATAAAACGGACAGGCCTACTAGCACAAAAAAGCTCGTAAATCGTTTCTTATCAGTCAACGTGGAAGTCTAACAACGTGTTGTCTATGTGCCAGTGCAGTGCATAAATACCTATTATAATATCAAGCGCAGGAGTTTAGTTAGTTACTGTTCATATTTATAAATATTTACTACTGTATAAAAGGTAAAATATTTTAATTATTTACCAATTTACCATGGCTTTCTGGAGACCATTTGAAACAGAGGATAATATAATAACGCCCGAAAATCCCGAAATAGTTGAACCGGTTATTGTCGAAAAAACCGAAATAAATTTAGAGTTTAAAAACCAAGATTTACACGTACAAAGTCAACTTATTATTTTAAATATACATGAATGCAAGAAGGTGATGTTATAGATCACAGCGCAAAGAGGAAACGGAAAAATACGAAATTAAAAAATATTGATGATGCCACTAGAGATGTAATACGGCGCATAATTTATAATATGTATGAAGAAAATATAGTTATCTATAGTCTTATTAGAATGCAGTTTTAAACATAAAAAGCTTGACAGTCGTATGGTAATTATGGAATCGCGACGTATAGTTTCACTTCGAGTAGATTATTTGAAAAAAATTGGAGAATATCGTAAACTAAACAGGCATATAGTGTATCTAGACGAGACGTGGTTTGACACGCATGATGTTGTTCAGTATGGTTGGGTAGATAGTTCGCACAATTGTGTTTTAAATACTCCGTGTTCTAGAGGAAAACGCGTTATCATACTTCATGCGGGAAGTGAAAATGGGTTTGTACCCAATGCGTTGCTCTTGCCGGCCAAAAAAATATCGCAGTCTTCTGCAGACTATCACGACGACATCACAGCCGATTTATTCGAAAAATGGTTTTCTCAACAGCTTCTACCAAATATTCCGCCAAATTCGGTAATTGTATTAGATAATGCTTCTTATCACTCGCATACATTAAATAAAATACCAAATAACAGCACAAAAAAGGAAGACATTTTAAAATTCATGAGAAAAAAAAAATGGAAATTCCTGTAAAAGTTCCAATAAAACGCGAGTTACTGAAAAGAATAAAAGAACAGAATTTCAAAAAGGAATATGTTATTGATAACTTATCCAATATGCACGGTCATATACTTTTGCGGTTACCTCCATACTATTGCATATTTAATCCTATCGAGATGGTTTGGGGAACACTAACAGTACGTTTACGAAAATGTAATAACTCTCCAACGTTAAGCGCGATAGTAGTTGATCATATAAGAGAAGTAGTAAATGACATTGACAATAATACTGATTTATGAAAAAATTGCGTTAGGCATGTAATTGGAGAAGAAAATCGATATCCAACGCTACCTCCTAGTGCGCCGATTTTAATTCAACTGCATAATGATTCCTCCTCAGAAAGTGAAGATTCGGATGCGTCAATTAACATTTAACTTTTCTTCATTTTTTCATTGACTTTTTTATTGTTACATTTCGTGGAATATATTTTATTTAGTTGACAATAAATTTTAATTTAAGTTACTTCATTCTAGAGAAATATTTTAATTTTGTTTTTATTTATGTTTTATATAAGTATACAAATATTTATTTTTGTTTTCATATAATAATTATTTGCTTTGTTCAAGAAACTTACGGTTTTATTTTAGAAGAAACTTAAATTTTTATTTTATTTTTGACTAAAATCGTTGCCCCTCGTTAATCTAACCTGTCCCATCCCCTCCTGGCAAGATATGTTCATACCTTCTCGTTGGTCCTTGCTGAGCAATACCATATTTCAATGTAATATGGGTTAACTTTAAAACTAAAACCAATAAATTTAAATATTTAGACTTTATATCTAAAACTGATATAATACCTCAAAAATATGTTTTTGGCGAAATGAACCTAATAAACAAAAAATAATAAAAATGAATACAATTTTAACATTTTATTATGACAATCATTTCTATTTACCTCCGCCCATGTACAATAAAGAGATACCGACTATTTTTGTCGGCTTTTAGTTTTTATACGGTTTCAATTCCCATCGTATACACTTTAAAACAAAACAACATATTAAATTTTGGCGTAGAAGAACTGGAACACGAACTTAAACATTAATATAGCTAATAGTGAAGTTGATCACATATATCGGTTTGGAGCAAGTAGAGTCCTTGTGATAATTAATATTATTCCAAAAAAAATTATATCTACTGAAAGAAACCGAGTATTCTATAACAAGCGATTTGATTAAGGAGCTTAGACAAAAACAGAAACTACTTAGAAAATATCACAAAGAGACAAAAAGCCAAGGCAAGAAGATAAAAAGAAATTAATTATAAATTAATCATAAATAGTACAACCTACAATATTTTCAATACAGTCTATTCGTTATGGAAGATATTGTGTTTCATATACGCTATTAAAAAGCAATATCTGTATATGAAGCTCAGTCTCGTTTCGCTTTCGCATGGGATAGAGAGAAAAATAACTGCGAAACCCGATTGGGTTTCTTGATAAGGAAATTCAGACATATTTATTCAATTGACCCAAACACCTTCTGGTCCTATATTAATAATATCAAAAATAGTACAGCTATCCCTAATGCTATGAATCATAACGGAATCACCATGACTGATCCACAACAAATTGTAAACGCATTTGCACAAATTTTTGAAACCGCTTATATATACCGCAATTTAATTAGCCAACAGCTAGTGCTCCTATTTTTACGATCCAGAAACCTTAATAGCTCTCGAAAAAATGAAACTTAAACTTGCTCTTCCTTTGTCTGTTATATTTAACCTATCAATTAAAACTTCCACATTTCCAGAAGTATGGAAGACTTCTAAAATCTGTCCGGTCTACAAAAAAAAATGAGAAACATGAAATGAGTAATTATAGGCCCATCGTAATTTTAGTAAGGCATTCGAAATATTACTTCACAAACCAGTAATTTTTCAAGTTAAATCACAAATGTGCAATCAATACGGACTGTACATTTCTGAAGTGATAGATATGGGAGGACAAATATACAGATTTTTCTAAAGCGTTTGATCGTCTAAACTATGATATATTGCTTAAGAAACTAAGTTTCTTTGGTTTTGCTGTCAGTTAGATTGAATTTTTTAAATCATATCTGATTGAAAGGCATCAATTTGTCCTTTATGGAGGCTTTAAGTTCAACGTACTTCATACAAAATCTGGTATACCTCAAGGCTCGGTGCTTGGGCCTTTACTTTTTAACATATTTGTAAACGATATCGGCTCCCAACTTAATTGTAAGTCATTGAACGTTTTTGCTAGTATTACTAGCGAGGAAGACACCAAGAGATTACAAGATGGCTTAGTTATCCTTCAGTCATGGCATGACAAAAACGAGTTACTCTTTAATGTAGACAATTGCTACACTATGAGTTCTAGCAGGAAATTTTTCATAAAATGAATATGTTATCAATAATACGAAAATATAGAGATACTACAAACTGAAAGACCTCAGCGTTACTTTTGACACTAAACTCACATTTGATCATATCTCTGAAACAACAGCTAGTGCACATAAAAAATTAGGTTTCATTATAGGGAATTCTAAAGGTTTTGAGAACTCCAACACCTTATTTTTTTTATTCATTTATTTAACGTCGGCCTATTTCCGCTACCAATTATCGACACCAGGAGATATGCTCATCAGTGTCTGTGTAGGCACTGGGACCCATAATCCGGAAATTTTACCGAACCCTCACAGTTTGTCGTGGGGTAGGGATCTTTAACGTGCTCACATCGTAGATACACGGAACCCACAGTTTTACATCTCTTTCGAAAGATGGTGACGTGAGGAGATCCGCTCATCCACTATATCTCATCGACTTGTTGTGACCCGGTTTTGAACCCGGGTCATCTGCGTGCGAGGACGCGCCACTGTCCATCACACCACCAAGCCGACCAACACCTTATTTCTCCTATTTAATGCCTTTGTGATCTAAATTGGAATACGCGTCGATCATCTGGAATCCAGCTTACCTAATACACATAAACTACATTGACAGTACTCAAAGGCGCTTTCCAAAACAATTGTGTTTTCGAGAAGAAGGGATTTATCCACCAAGGGATTTTCCTCATGAGGAATTGCTCTCTAAATTTCATGTACCTGACTTAAATACCCGTAGAATATTTAGTTTCTCGGTATCTTTACGCAAACTTATTCATTTCAAATTTTATTCTCCCCAAATTTTAGAAATGATTAGGTTTCATGTACCAACTTTCCAGGCTAGATCATATAATTTATTTTACTTAAGCAGACCGCGAACAAATTTACTTAAACATTCTCCTTTGCGTGTAACTCTCTACCTACCTATATTGGCATAGGTATTCAATTGTTAAATTAAGGATCTTAAGCAAGCAATTTTAAATAACTGAAATTTATTTTGTTACTAGTTACTACGACTACTATTACTAAGTATATATTCTTTTTTCTCTTTTAATTATTGTATTGAATTTTATATTATGTATATTAGTGTATGTATTAACGATTTGTATTCGTATATATGTGTATTTACGTACGTATATATTTATATACATTTAATTGTATATCTCTGCCCTGTAATTGGTTTTTCTGTTGGATAGTATATCAATAAATAAATAAATAAATTGAACTGTAACCATCATTTTCCTAAGTAATAAAAAGAACAGAACATATATTTATTACAAATGGTAATTAACACTGGCCTACAATACGGATTAATTAGTTATCAAGAATGTGGAAACTCTTTGATTCTAAGATAAGCCTGTACATGGCACGATCAAATTGTCCAAGGCTTGTAGTATTATTGTTAGTACTTAAAGTGGTGCTTAGGAAACCAATAATTCATTTTACTTATAACCGATAACGTCTCATTTCCACGATTGTTACATAACGTATATGGGTAACGGAAAAGCTTCCGCTTTCCGTATAAGGAAACGCCCCATAGTCGTCTTAGATCGGAAGTGAATATCCTATCGAGATATGTTCTCAAGAACTGTAAATTGACCTTCCTTTACTGCATTAATAGCATAATGATCGTGAAAAGGACTAATTTCAGCGGCAATCCGTCGCAATATACGTAATCAATTTTAATTGGTAAAGTGGTTAGGCGATGGAAAACCTGAGTTCTGTTGCCTTAAAGGTCACTTTAACCAACTTTAGTAATTTATGGAACATAATAATAATAATAATCTTCACTTACATCAGGCCTGTACGTACAGGTATTGGAATTATCATTACATAATATGTAATAATTAACAATAGACGTATAAACTAAAACAACATATCTTTACCCTTCTCTTTCCAATGTAAAGAAGAGAATATTAGTCAAATTGAGTAAAATCGACACGAGGATCCTTGGACTTCTTATTTAAGATAATAGAGTCAACTTTGACTAGAAATAATGCAGTAATAAAAGTTAAATGTTTTATTCAAAGTGGGTGTGATAACTGATCACAAAAGTGTCTTTTGGTTGCATTTATAACATTCTAAAAGCATCATCAACTAAATGTTGTACAAAGAAAAGCAGGTTTGATGTTCAGCATAAATTATTAGAAGCTAAAATTTAATACAATGTAATATAATATTTTATAAGCGATAAATGATGTGAGGGAATTTTTTATCAGCACGTAGCTGAAACATGACGTTCTGGGAATATTTGAAATGAAGCCAAAGTCACGTATCACTTTGTATGTAAATACTATATAACATACATAGTCTCATTTGTCACACATGTATTACTTTTTAAAAATAAGATTAATAAGAATATGTATAATGTGGATAGAGCATTAACTATTTAAACAAGGGCTTACTAAGCTCCATACATACTTTAAACAAAGAGTATTGCTCTAAACATACGTCACATGTCTGTTGTAAACAATAGACCCGCAAAATATTAAAACCAAATAATTGTATGGATTGAACGTGAGCGGAAGAATAAATCCTTAACCTAGCAGTAGATCGTACATATCTTGTTGGGCATTTTTTTACAAAAATAAAAAATGTGTGAAAAATTATAATATTCTAATGAATTTTAGATATTTTGCATTGTGGTTGTTCATCAAAAAAAGTTTCAAATTTCGAAGGATCTTCGGCATTATCGTCGTCTTCGAGCTCTTCACTTTCAATATCGAGACTCTTTGCTGGCTCTTCATAGATAATCTCTTTCGAATCACTTAAATCTTCAAATATTTCTTCATCTCTTTTGAGCAGTTTTTATGATAATTACTGCATAAATACGTACAGTTTAAGCCGTGTTTTCGGCAACCACATCTTTGTTTATTACAATCACTTTCACAGCTGCAGCTAATACTTTTTAATAATTTTCTGGAATTAAGTCTGAACCGTCTGGGAAAAATTTGGGCACGAGTCTACCCAGATGTTCGTTCCAGCTCCATGGCCCAGTTTTTTTGTTATCGGGCTCGTTGTCCAAATAATTAAGCCAAGTTTGCAATTGGTAATGAACTCTATAGGTTTTTTTTTTTTTTTTTTTTTTTTCGAAAAATGTAAATATCTCGGAAACTACTTGTTTCCCAGATTCCAAAAAAATCGTGCTTATTCAATGCAAGGAAAGGTATACTTTCACGTAATGTCATGTAAATCGAATTATTTTTACGAGAAAAAAATAAAAAACCGAAAAACCGGTTTTCCGCTGTTTTCTCAAAAAATTAGGTTTTTTGAAAAGTGCCTGACTCAAAAGTTTTAGATTTCTTATTATCTACAAGGAGTATCAGCTGGTCATTGTCTGTTATTATTTTCCTTTCAAAAAGGTATTAGCATCAGCCTAACTTGGTAAACACAATAATAATAATTTAGGTTTCTATGAAATTATTTTTTTTTCTTTTGCATCTAAGTTATAAACACCGAATTTCAAACGGTAAATCAAAACAAACCCAGGAAGTAAAAATACCAATCTCAATAATTTAAAAACATATCGAATGGAATATAATCACTTAAATAGCGAAGTTGATACTAACTTTGGTAGACAACCGAACTGGTATAATTATTCGACACAATTTTGCCCACACCAGAAAAACAGATTAACTATTTGAACTAACTTGATAAAATGATTATGCCCAATGTGCATTCTCAATTACTTAATGAGGTGTTTTTCTAGAAATTATTCAACAAATCACTGGATTTACCACTTGGATTGCGTATGTTTAAAGAACTCACAATTAAACAAATATGCTGTTCTTGAAACTATAGATAATAACAATATAAATATTTATCAGTGTTGTTGTTACACCACTTAATATTTTCCCACTTTTTCCGAGCCAAGTATATAAGCTTATTTTCCTTGTATTCAAATTACAGTGGCAGTTTAAATCAGTAGTTATTGCATTGTAAGTAGTCTCATTTTTATTATCAATATATTTAAAAATATTTAGTTGAGAATAATTTTAAACTCGCTTCCTATTTCATTTAGAATTTAGAATTGAAATTCACATTTTGGGTACTTGTATGAAAAATGCGACAATTTTTATAACATTCTACATAACGTTTTGTAAATGTTGGTAATATTAATATATTTTTTTTATATTCCTACATATGCAAGCATTTGGACTTACCAAAATAATTGAGCTTCTTTCAATATGTATAATTCTGTTATTTTTGGATTGACAATCATACCAATGGCTTAACCATGTCTCTACAAAATCTAATATTTAAAATGATATACCTATAAACTACTTTTTTTAAATAAAAATTTTAAGAGGATACTTATAAATAAATGTATAGATAGTTTTGAATCAATAATAATGTAAATTTGGCAGGTAATTATCTGCTGCTTATTAACTAATTTTAGTTTTGTTAATACAGTTAAATGGGGTTATAGACCTGTATATGTCCGCCATGTTTTTGTGGTTGGTAAGTTTTTAAATTGTCTCTAAAACCTCAAAAAAAACACCCATTTGACTGAATGACATTTTTTTGCTTTACAATATTAGAAGTATACTGTAAAATATTTATATTGCCATTTCCGTGGTTTAATGTGATGATATTAACACCATATTAACTAAAACCTAAATATTCAACTGTTTATTGGCAGAATTTAAACCTAGTGAAATGCGTAATACGTAGCACAAACCTTTTCAGATCTTCTGGGGCACTAAACAAACCCTTAACTTAATGAATTTACAATCATCTATGCGAGTTATTACCAACATTATCACTCGTTGAATAATATACTATTAGGATATTAACAACTTTAACATCACTTGAACGACTAAGAAAGTCTAGTTATCCTAAATACTACAGATGTGTAAAGCAACAAACTGAATATTGGTAAAGCGATAATCTATAATAAATTCACCAACGAAGGTACAGAAAGCATGTGATATTGATATTGTTACATCTACCTTTAAAGTTTGTGACAATCCACTAAAAGTTACAAATATGCCGCAATATTATTAACATGACATGACACCAACGTTATCGGATGACAAACGATGACAACGACAATCGTCAAAATTTGCTCATTGCAATCCGATCGATCGCGGCTGTCTTTGTTAAATGAAACATTAGCATTTCAGTAATTTTACTAGATTTTAGAGGAATATTTGTAGTTTAATTCTTCGATTTTTCTGTATATATATTTAAAAACGGCACTAAACGTAATCCGTTCTACTTCTAGAGCAGTGAAGAAACCCTCACACGCGAATTGACACGTGATGTGACGAGTTTCACGACGTAACGGCTACGCGCATCGATCATGTCATGCGAAATGCGATCTATGCTTCATATTTGCTTTGTTTTTTGTTGAAATCAGAATTTTAACTGCTTTTCAATGGTTCCATTGCAAATTGAAAGTATTTATAAAATAAACAACTTGTTGCGTCCAAATGGCACTAAACGTAATCCGATCTCAACTAAAACCTTTTCAGATCTTCTGGGCAACTAAAGAAACGCACATGCAAAGTTTCATTCAAATCCGTTCAGTAGTTTCGGCGCTATCGTGCTAACACACATACACACACAGAGATATTTTTCAAAAACCACTTTTTTAGGTTCCTAGGACCTCAAAACGTAAAGATTTGATGTTACCTCAATTTTCGTTTTTGAACCAATTTTAGTAACCTGTCACAATTTTAGTGTGGAGAGGTTAAAATTGCAAGTTTTTTCAAACAGTTTCTCTGCCGTCCTCTAGCTCCCTTCCTAATCATTTTATCGCGTTCTGGCCCGGCGGAAATTAAACGTTAATAAAAAAGCTATCAAGTGGCCAAAAGGACTTTTCCCACCGTGCCAAAAAAACTATTGGCATGCAATTTTTATTTCGCGCTTATTTTCGTGAGCTCTTCATTTTTGGTCTGAAGATTTTTTTCGTCAGATCAAAAGCCGCCGAGTTATCTTCGAAAAACCCATTTTCCCATACATTTAACATGTCATTCCCCATCCCCCTTTGACTTCCTCAGCACAAATGTGTCGAAGACCCAACTTTACTTATTGGCAAAAGAAAAAATCGCAATCGAAACTTTCCTTATTCCAAAGCCAGAACTGCTCCACTGTACTGTAAATGACGTGCGTTAGTTAGTTGTATTAGAAAACAATATTGATTATTTTGTGATGAGGTTAGGTGATCTTATGATAAATTATGTTAGAAACAAAAAGATTGGTAATTATTTTACAGTTATTGGTATATGTATAGATTTAGATAGATAGTAATAGTTAATGAAGTTCTGTTGTCGGGTTGGTGGCGTGATGAACAGTAGCGCGTTCTTCCACGCAGACGGCCCGGGTTCAAAACAGGGTCACAGCATGTCGATGAGATACAGTTGATGAGCGGATCTGCTCGCGTCACCATCTTTCGAAAGAGATGTAAAACTGTGGGTTCAGTCTATCTACGATGTGAGCACGTTAAAGATCCCTACCCCACGACACACTGTGGGGATTCGGCAAAATTTCCAGGTTAGGGGTCCCAGTGCCTACACAGACACTGATAGCTTATCCCCAAACGTCGGTGATTGGCCTTGGTAGCGGGAATAGGCCAAGAACTTCTGTCGAGTGTTGATATATCGTTATGATTCAATCGTAGCTTTTTTTAGCTAATAAAGATAACATTATTGTTTTTTATTTGTATAAAGAATTTCAATTCAATTCATTTTGTATCATTGACAATCATTGTTTTGGGTTTCAGTAAAGACGCCGATGATGATCAGCATGATTACATTTACATCTATGCTATGCTTACTGGCAATGAAAGCCAATGCTGTTCAGTTTGAAATTCGCAACAATGGTGTACCCACTTGGATTGGAATCCAGGGAAATCCAGGACATCCCCACCTTAGAGGTGGAGGATTTGCCCTAAATCAGGGACAATCGGTATGTTTTATTACAATTGATTTGAAGAATCCTGGAAGTGTCAGGTATTATAACTATTTGGTATTTAACTTTTTCTCTGCTATTGTTGGGAATGGTCCCAACGCTTGATTCTGAAAGTATATAAAATCTCTGTGTGACGCAGTAGTAACTGTCGGTACTGTTGACATCAGCATCAAACGTCAATATTTATAATACACATGGTATACAGGATGTGCCAATAAAAACTCCCAGGTGAAATATTTTGGAAACTACTGGAGGTATTTGAGTTCTGTAAAAGCCTATTGCTAGAATATACAGGGTGGACCATTAAAAATAAGCCATAGTTCAAGGGTACATTCTTTGGGCCAAAATATGAGGATATAATGAAATATGCTTTAGTAAAATGCTGCTGTAGAAAAAGATACAGGGTGTCAAAGTTCAAATTATTTTTTCGTTTTTTTCTTACAATATCTTAAGAGCCTCTTGACTGATCTTCGATAAATTTGCTAGTTTTTGTTATTCTAAGAAACAATAATTTATGTATTACATCACGTTAGATCATAGAGGGCGCCGCAGAACCTCTATCTGATGATGAATTTTTTTTCATATATTTTTTGACGAAACGTTGTGGTACTTTTGACCAGAATATCTGATGAGGGCGTCATTTCCACGTATAAAACATACGCCGTAAACCGTTTTCGAGGAAAGTGCCGTTAAACGTTTCAATAATTTTTTGAAAGACAAATTCAAATTTAATGAAAAAAGTGTATTTATAAAAGAAGTACAAAACGTAAGGGAAAAAGAAAATCGTAATAACAGCGTAAACTCTTTCTCTCTTTCTTATGAATGAATGGATTATGTTCATGGTATTGAGATAAATACATAAATCAAAAGATTGTCTAAAATAAGGATCTAGTCTCATTAGAAGACCAAAAAATAACGTTCTATTCATAAAAGATTTTCTTACATTGAATACATTTTCCTGTCCTCTAATAAAATTCGCTGCGTTTTGTATTTTGTCCCAAAGTTCTTCTCTTGAGTTGATAGTATTTGCATAGACTAAGGACTTCATATGTCCCCACACGTAATAATCCAAAGGATTATAATCAGGGTTCCTTGGTGGCCAAGCAAACTCACTTCAAGATCAAGATAATTCCTGATTTGGAGAAATGAGGGGGAGCTCCATCTTGCACGAACCACATTCTGTTCCGTATGTCTAGCATGAAAGCATGTAATATATCAGCAAGAGTTTTTGAAGAAAAAACAGATAAGACCGTCCATTTAAATTTGGAGGAAGAACAAGTGGTCCCAATAATGACGAAAATGGACAAATTTGATTGGCGATTTTTATATTGAAATTTTAACTACACCACTGGATTCAGTAACCTCTCAAATGGGTAAATCCCAAGTTCCATGAAAAAATATTGAAAAATGATAGATTTATGACAAAATAAATGTAGACTCATAGTAACTTTTACTTGATTTTTTTTATAAAAATCGAAGTAGCCCATGAAAAATAAACAAAAGAAAGATAAATTAAGTGAATAGTTTTAATAAATATTACATTTTTGTTGAGTAATGGCAGATAATAATAGGGTGCCATGGAAAACAAATTTTATAGCCAAACGTCAAATCTTTAAAATTCGCATATTCTCATATTCATTGTTATTGAATTATAAAATTAATCGATAGTTATTATCAAGTATTAATTTATTAGTTTGTAGTTAATTATGGATAATCTAAATGTACAGGAAAAAATTGAACCTGTGCGCGTTAGAGGAGATAATGACAGAACTTTGAAAGAGGTATGCGAGATATTCAACAAAAGGCATCCGAATAGGCCCAACATTACTAAAAGTAGTGTTTATAAAATAAACAAAATTTTTAATGAGTGTGGCGCTGTGACACGGCGTATTATAAGAAAAGATAATATACAAAGAAGAACCAGGTACGAGGGACAGTTTTAAATTATTTTAACAACAATCCAAACGCCAGTATAAGAGTAGCTAGCTTAGATTTGAATTTACCTAGAGAAAATATTCGCCGATGCCTTAAGAAGAATTTGATAAAACCATTCAAACTCAAATTTTTACACACGTTGGAACCTGGTGATGATAACAGACGGATGGAGTTTTCCTTGTAGGCTCAAGGAGAGTATTTTAATAACAGAGATTTTAATAAAAATATTTTATTCAGCGATGAAGCAACTTTTACAACAAACGGGGTAGTATCGTCACAAAATTCTAGGTTTTGGGCTATAGAAAACCCACAGTTTGTCATTAATTGTAAAAGACAATATTCCCAAAAAGTTAATGTTTGGTGTGGGTTGCTCAATGAAACAATCATTGGCCTTTTCTTTTTTGAAGGTAAAATATGAATAGCATGCAGTTTTTAAAGTTCCTAAGAAATGAATTTTGGAATATTCTACATGAACTTCCAATACAAGAAAGAGTAAATCTACATTTTCAATTAGATGGAAGCCCTGTCCATAATGCCAGAGTGGTTACCAGATGGCTGAATGCTAACTTTCCTAATCGATGGATCGGTCGTGGTAGCCCGTTAATTGAATGGCCACCCCGATCCCCGGACTTAACAGCGATGGACTTCTTTTTATGGTGTTTAATCAAATCTAAAGTTTACAGGTCACGCCCGAGTAATAGAGAAGATTTGTGTGCAAGAATAAGACAAGCTTGTGCAGAAGTTACCCGGCAACAATTTATTTATTTATTTATTTATTTATTTACTACTGCAACATGTTTTCAAGTTGTACATTTTTTGCAATTATATAGTTAATAATAATATTTATTATTAATTTTACAATTCTATTAACATTATGTGTTATGACACCTGAGGGGACCTCGTGTTGTGTCTAACAGTATTTAACATTTTGTTAATAGTCGTTGCATTTTCTAGGGATATTACGATTTATCAGTTTGTAGTTATATATTTAGACAGAGGAAAACCAGAAGAATATATAGTTAATTGCATTTAAATTTATTATATATCATTATCTTTATTTTTGACTCGGAGTAAACGGGGATATATTTGTTTTGTTGTTAGCCCAATAGTTGAAATAGTGTGGCATAACTGTCTGTTATATACTTTTTACACATCCTTTTGATTTCCTTTTTATTATGGACTTTAATGTGTTCAGGTGGTTGGTTGTACAATTTAATTCCATTGAAATTGATTTGCTTCTGGCAGATTGTTTTGTTGTATTTTGGAGTTTGATAAACGTTTTTAGATCTATTTCTATTGTTTCATATTGATGGTTTGTAGGCGATCCAAATGTATGTTTCTTATTATGAGTATAAACTATAGCCGCATGCATACACAATCTCTTCACACTCAGTAATTATTATCAATAAATATATTACAACAGTTGTCTCGACTTTTCCTGTTAAAAATTGTCCGTAGTATATAATTTTGTGTTATTTGAAGAGGCTGGAGAGTTTTATTGTAGGCTGAGCCTTAGACGCAAATATACCTAATTAGGGATTCCGCTAGGCTGTTATCTGTCGCTAAGAGGGTCTTTCTATTTAGTATACTTTTCAGGTTATAGAATTTATATATTTCTTGGCTTCCCGTTTAAATATTTAATATGGTAAACCCATTTTAGGTGATTATCGAAAATAAGGCCGAGGTATTTGATAGTAGTGGTATTTAGTATCTAACTATTCGTTTCTTTATCTACAAGAATAGGTTGCACTGTTTGGGGTAGTCCTGCCTTCGTTGGAGAAAAGGCCATATTTAGTCTTTGCTATATTTAGTTTCAAACACATTCAACTATAACTCCACTATAACTCAATTATAACTTCAGGCAGTGGTTGATGCACCCGATAACTGGGCCGGAAGATTCTGGTCAAGGACCGGATGTGATCCCAACTCCAAACACTGCTTAACTGGAGATTGCGGCAACAAGTTGGAATGTAACGGGGCTGGTGGTAATCCCCCGGCTACCCTCGTGGAAATCACACTAAAGGGCGCCGGCGGCCTGGATTATTATGACATCTCGTTGGTGGATGGATTTAACAATTTAGGTTCGGTAAGTATATACAGTAATGTTTGTAACTGTATTTAATATGCCGGTCTTAATTCACAGATCGAACCGGTAGGTGGCCAAGGCGACGGCGGCCAATACAGTTGCAAAAGGGCCGCATGCAGCTCCCCCATAAACAGCAAATGTCCCGGCGAGCTCCAGGTGAAAAACAACGGAAGGGTCATCGCTTGTAATTCCGCGTGTAACGCCTTCCGCACTGACCAGTACTGTTGTGCGGGGGCCCACAATCGACCAGAAACTTGCAGATCTTCAGATTGGCCTCAAAACTACCCCGCCTTCTTCAAGAGAGAATGTCCCGACGCGTACAGTTACGCTTACGATGATCACAAGAGTACTTTTACTTGTAGGGCTGCAAAATACATTGTCACTTTCGGGTAATATTTATAATTAACCCAAATTCGAAACAGAAAATCTGTTACTCAAAACTTATTTTTAATAAATATTATAAATCTTATATGTCTTACTTATTTTTGAGGGAGCTGAAACCCTTTATCTATTACTAATATAAACATCAAAATGCCAAATATTGTGTAGCAAAGAGACATCCATAAAGTTTCCTCTCAATGATTAGCATATTCCACAATCCAAAATATGGAAGGAAGAATAATAACTGCTTTTCGATCGATAACATCGGAAATTTTAAAAAATAGTAGCAACCTCATTTCAAAGACGCATATAGAGATATGTGTTAATCGAAATGGGTAACATGTGGACTATTTATACTTTTCTCTGTTCAATTATTTGAAAAAACCTCTAATTTTAAAGTTTATTCTCGAATTTTATACGTATTGTTCAATACAGCGGTTACAAATAACCAATGACATCTACTACTTTACTAGTTAGCTATTTATTGTTATTATTTTTCTTGGATAATTGATTTTGTATTAAGAGTGCTCCGGATATAAGCCGGAAAGACGGTTCAATTTACTCTCATATAAATCATTATTTTAAAAAACGGCTTTTACTAAAAGACATTAAAAACATGTTACAATGTGGGATGATGAGAGAAAAAAAAGTATATATATAAAAAAATATTTTTTTTCTTCTATTTTCGATCTGCAAAAATAATTCTTATCATCCCACATAGGTATTATTAAAGTAAACATTTTCCCTTTTGTAGAACTAAAATAAAATTAGCCCTAATGTCCTCAAGTGCACCGAGAAATTTAAAGAATAGGTATAATAAATTTGTCCAATGTCATATTCTATTACATCTCTATCACTCTCTTTCCAAGCACACCGTACATTAGGCTGCGTCATTTTATTGACGTGAAGTCATTTAAAATTAAAATTGGAAGCATGGATGACTAATACACTCCGAACAACTCTTACTGTGTCTAGTTTCACATTTCCAATTTGTTCATCGGTCAGCGATTTTAAATTAAAATGTGGAAAATTTACTGCAGATATATGATCTACTAATGTGTGAGTTTGAGCATTATCAGGATTACATTGTTCCAGTGATGCTAAATCATCTATACGTGAGAGCTTATCAGCAATGATATTATCTTAACCTTTAACATATTGAATGTTGTTTGTAAATTGCGCTATAAATTCCATATAACGTATTTGTTTGGGACGTCTCTCTATCGTGGAGAATAAAGCTGTTGTCAAAGCTTTGTGATCCGTAAAATAAATAAACTTTCTTCCCTCGAAAAGGTATCTGAAATGTTTAATGGCTGAATATAAAGATGTAAGTTCTATATCAAAAGTAGAATATCGTTTTTTGAGCGTTATGAAGTTTTCGCGAAAAGAAAACTAAAGGCTTACATTCTCCATCGTTTATTTACTTGTTCCAACACTACACCCATTGCAACATTTGAACAATCTGTCGCAAAGGACAAAGTTACATTATTGTCACTGTTAGGGTGTGCAAGAATTGTTTTGCCGCTATAAAACTATTAAGACAGTCGTCTGGCCAGGAGCTGATATTCGTCATATCATTACGCTGAAATTCAGTGCTGAATATATGTAAGGGGTTTAAAATTTCAGCAATATTAGTAATAAAACGATGATAAAAATTGAGCATGCCTATAAAACGCTGTAGCTATTTGAGTGTAGCAGACGAGGAAAAAACTCAAATTCATGTAATTTATTGGCAGTAGAGAATAAGAGTTAAAAGTAAGTTAATCACATAGACAAAAAGTGGATTAGGCTTATTGGGGACATCACTTTAAAAAAACGCGCCAAGTGATGTGGATATGATGTGGAAATGAGCGCATAATGGTAGTAACCACTGATAGTTGAAGTCATTTGTAATTGATAATATATATCTTTACTTGAATTTCAAAAGTGACAATTAAACGTAATAGCAAGTAGAAAGCGTGGAAGCCTATAATTCCAAGAATAGTAATACTACGTAAAAACGTGTCTGAACCATTTCGATAGAGAATTTACTTATCTTTAACTTTAATAACCATATTCTTCAGTAGGATTGTAGCGTAGTTTCCCACAATTAAGCACGGAAATACCATAATCTTAAAACTAACAAAGGTTATACCTTTAAGGCAAAAATGCCGACAGGCTAGAGGCAGTAATGGCTACAATAGCTAACCGTAATTTGGAAATTATGCTCATTTACCCATCCTTCGAGAGGTATACGAGGGTCCGCCGAAACGCAGGCAAAAGAGGTCAGTCATATTTCTGTTCTCAAACAATTCACTTCGTATATTTAAACTTAAGATTCGTAACCACTTTTTGTTAAAAGTTTTGTTTAATAAATAACTCCTTCTGAAGAACATTTAATTAGTTGTACCCACACAACAAGGACTATTCACAATTGAGATATTTGTAAAAAAATATTTTTAAGCGATGTTGCCCCAAAATTGGTGGTTGCAATGGTCAATAATATTGGCATTTATATTATAATTAAAGCGAACAAAGTTTAATTTGCGAGTAAAAGTTAAATATCTGCATTTAAATACAATTAATTTTACTGAATTGTTGGTGCACCATGAGACTACACTGTCGAGCTCGTCTTGTAGATTCATGCAATCTTCCACCCTTGTTATCCTTAGATAAATTTTGAAGTCATCCGCAAACAGAAGATGGCCACATTTCATTTATGATGGTAAGTCATTAATAAAGATTAAAAATAGCAGCGGGCCTAAGTAAGATCCCTGCGGAACTCCCGATGTAGTAATATATCTTTGAGATATGTGACCACCATAATAGACATATTGATAATGCAACGACAGAGAAACCAGTAATCTGTACTTCATTTAACAGCAAATTGTGATCATTCGTATCAAAAGCTTTCTGAATATCTGTGTATATCAACCTGGCCTTCATCGTCTAGGGTATTACAAATAAACTGTGTAATGACAGCCAAATTAGTTATGGTCGATTTTTTTCGTCTTGAAACCATGTTGTGTTGGGGATATTAAACTTTCATTATAAATATTTTCATATATTATTTCGAGGACTTTCACAAAATCAATTAAGATTACTATGGATATATAGTTATTAAGACATGAGGGATCGCCAGATTTCAAAATTGGGCAGATTTTTGTAACTTTACAAATCTCTGGAAACCTAGACGTATCAAGAACAAGACTGAATAAAATATAAAGTGGTTTAACGAATACCATTTCTCAATCTCGTACAAGAAAACTCGGAACATTATCTATACCGGAAATCATTTTATTTTTTAGTTTCTTTATCACCTTTATAATGTCATCCTCTGTGATGTGAATAATATTTATACAATTAATCGTTATATTTTAATATTCCTGGAATTCGAGATTTGTTTCTCTTACACCGGAAAAAAGAAGATTTAGATGGATCACCACAAATTTCATTTTCAATATTTGAGACATATTGTTTATATGCACTATTAATTTGACGTTTAATTGTACTTCTAAGTGTTTGAGACCTACGTAGATAGTGATCATTATTATATTTCCAAGGTGGAAAAATTCTGTTAGTTTTTCTAACTTTTGGTACCCATTCATCAAAAATTAATATGGCGTTGCTGTTTACTTCTAGGCATGACCAATCGACCCGAAGAAGTTCCTCGTAGAGAAGTATGAAATCAGATTTTTTAAAGTTATACACTTGATCATCATCTTGATGCATCGGAAAATTATTTTTATATTTAGATTCTAATTCCAAATGAATTGTTAATAATGGGTGGCGTCTGTCCTCACTAAGTAAAGGTACACTATCTCTACAGACATTACATTCAAAGTCTGCTAAAATGCCCCACCCTGTACATAGGATACGGTAGGAATCTCCTTAGAAGTAAGGCTAATACCTTGTTCGTTCCGTTTGGTTGAGCAAACAGAATAATACGAGTAGGTAACCAACAATATAAGGAGCAAAGTTGGGTTGCATACCGATATAGTTTCAAGGCATACATCCATACTGAATGTTCCATAGGTTTCTGTCTATTAAATTGAAAAATTGCATAGACATATATTATTTATAGTACAAAAAATAATTTAATTATGACATTTAATGGCAGCTAGCAGGGATTTAAGTGAGAGGTCTGGGTTTAAGGTGTTGCACATAGGTCGGGCCGTGGAACGTCATTATTGTTGTATATTTTAACATGAATATTTATTTATTTATTTATTAGATACAACCACCCAACAGGTAACCAGTTACAGGGTGGGAACAATTACAATAATAATGTATATAAGGTACAAATATTACAGATCAGTAGAATATAATAAATACAACAAACAAAATGTAGAGTTATAGAAAACAGAATAGGTGAAAAAGACAGAGAAAAGATACAATTATCATACAAATAGTATTAAGCTTATTATACACTAATATTCATGTTACACAGATAATAGATTTTTTATCGAGGCAAGGCTACAATTAAATATATCAAGCTCATTTTGCAGCGAATTATAATTTTTACACATAAAATATATGGGTGAAGTTTTTAATAGATTAGTCCGAGGGGTAACGAGATAAAAAGTTTCACGATTTCTACTTTCTATACGAGGTACCCGAAAACATAGTTGTTCCAAAATAGATGAGCAATCAAAGATATTGTGAATAATTTTATATAAGAATACCACGGAGTGTGCCATTCTTCTGTTTTGTAGACTCGATATGTGAAACCTTTCTAACATAATGCTTTGTGGGTAACCGATTGTAGGATAGTTGCCATCTTCAACAAAACATAAATACTTAACCAGACGACGCTGGATGTTCTCTATATTGTTTATGTATGTAGCATATCCCGGAGACCATACCAGTGAACAATATTCCAGTTTCGACCGCACAAAGGAAAAATATAACAGTTTCGTAATGTCCGTATTATTAAAACCCTTACAATTCCTAATTACGAACCCTAAGTTTTTTAACGCTGACGATACAGTTAAGTTCATATGCTCATTGAAACTTAGATTTCTGTCAAAAGTAACACCAAGATCTTTAAAGATATCAGGTCTTTGTAACTCTTGGTTATTTAAATGGTAATTGTAGGTGACATGAGTGCGGGCTCTACAAAATGTAAACGCGTTGCATTTAGATACATTAAGAGGCAATTGATTTAATATACACCAATGATTTATCTTATCCAAGTTATTCTGCAGCTTATCACAATCTGCCTCAGTTTCAATTACATGATAGATTTTCAAGTCATCTGCGTATAATAGACTTGAAACATCCAGGTCTATAACAATATCGTTAATAAAAATATTAAACAGTAGTGGTCCCAGTACCGATCCCTGAGGAACACCTGAGCTAGCTATAATATCAAAAGACCTGAAACCACGGTATTCTACATACTGTCGCCTGTTTGTTAAATATGAAGTGATTAAATCTAATAATGCTAACGATAATCCGAAATTATTTAGTTTCTGTATCAGAATACCGTGGTCTAAGCGATCAAAAGCTTTGGAAAAATCAGTATAGATAATGTCAACCTGTTTGTTGTCATCCAGTTTTTCGGAAAGATATTGTGTAACACAGGTTAGATTAGTTTCAGTGGATCTACCTGGTACAAATCCATGTTGATTTGTTACGATCTGATTTTGTACGTGCCTGGATAATGACGCATTCAAGGTAAACTCAAAGGCTTTTGCAAAATTGCAAATTATTGTTATTGGCCTATAATTCTCAGCATTATATTTGTTATCTTTCTTATAAACAGGACATAAACGAGAGTATTTCCATACATCAGGGAATACCTGTAACTTCAGGGACAGATTAAAAATTATTTTAAGGGGCAGGGCGAAGACATGTGCACAGTCCTTAACTATAAATGCAGGTATATTGTCTGGACCTTTAGTAAATTTGGGTTTTATCTTCTTAAGCGATTTTAGCACGTCCGATTCCGAAAACGTCGTTATGCATAAATTATTACTGTTTACATCACCACAGGGGGGATACTTATTGCTGTTATTATTAGGATTAAGATAAGCCGATTGAAAAACGGTTCCAAAAGCATCAACAATATTTTGAGGATTTGTGTGTCGAATGTTATTATATGCAATATTATCAGGAATGGCGCTACTATTCCTTTTACTGTTTACATATGACCAAAATTTTTTTGGATCATTTTTTATATTATTTTGAATATTCAATAAATAATTTTCATATGATTGTTTTACGTCCTGCTTTATTTTCTCTCTCATGTTCCTGAATTTATTATAATCATCTTCACTTTTTGTTTGTTTATACTTTCTCCTCTGAATATTTTTTTGCTTTATATCTCTTACAATATCATTTGTGTACCAAGTTGGATATTTGGGTTGTTTGGGAATAGATTTAGGCACAAATTGATCAAAAATTTCAGTTAGTTCAGTTATATGCAAAAATGTGTTTATGACTATGACAAAATAACAAAATCTAAGAACTTTTAGTCGAATTAAAGATCCGTGGATCTTAATAAATGTAAATTATTCTAGTTCTATTCGAATGTTTCGTTTTCTATTTTAATTAATGCTTTTATTTGTCGACAGTTCGAAAGTTCCTAAGAATCTAGTTTTATTAAGTTGAAAATCAATTGTCTCTGGCTACCTCAGACAAAGTTAAGAAAGTACAATTACTCGACGTCTTAAAAACAACGAAGTTCATTCGGTCACGTTTGAAATGAAACGTCACGCGACGTCGCACATATCCTTGCTTGAGTTTCACGTGACATTCGAATGAGACCAGTATTTCGATACTGTGGGCAAATCTTTCATTAACAGAAGTACGATTTGTTATTTGTATTAAATTTCATTTTATACAAGAATTACTCAGTCGTAGAAATGTAATATGTTGGTTGTTTTTCATTATCTCAGGATTTAGATTTCGTTGAAGGCTGTTTATTAAATCTCTTATTAGGTCCACGAGTTTTGTCCGGCAATGGATTTCGCTCACGTACAACATTTATGAGTTATTTAGTTATGAAGAGGCCGAAGAAAAGTACGACGACCGCTTCCATTCTTATTATTAGTCCTGTTTTAATTCCAAAAGTTAGATTTGTGGTAGATAGTAGTTAATTTATTAGTAATTTCGACTTTAACTGCTTTCAAGTGATGATGCATCCATAAAATTTATATTTTGATTTTGGATCAAAATGAGTATATCTCAAAAAGTTTAAATTTTTTATACATTTTTATAAAAATGGAGTAGCATCGCTCTCCTATATATTTTTGTCATTCCTTTATCCCATGCTTGCTAATCTAAATGGTGTAATGGGGTAGTGAAGCGCAAGTTATAGCCTCTCCTACTCAATTGTTAACCTCACCTTCGCGATGAGTTCAATTTGAACTTGGTGCACCCTGTTTTCACTAACGAGGCTCTAACGACCGAGTAAGGGCGGAATAACCCTTACCTTTTGCCGTGAGCACATCCACCTTCTCACGAAGAGTGCGGTAAAAATAACCCACCGCGCACAAAGGTTGCTTTTGGAATCGTTTGGTTACCCCATCGTCGCAGTCTCCTTCTGTGCCATGGGACCACACCACTCGCCTTCCGCAACCGAGCTGGTCAGTTGCATACCTGCTCCAGCTAAAACTTCAAATGCAGCTTCGTTTTCAGTCGATTAAGGCTTTTAACTGTTTGATGCCGTGTGGGAAAGTGGTCAAGCTCCGCAGGAGTTTCGTGATACACTTTTAATCAACCTCTTCAAAAACAAAGGGAGCGCAGCGGACTGTGGAAATTACAGGGGTATAGCTCTCCTGGCTGTTGGAGGGAAGATACTCACTAAAGCGATGGCAAATAGGCTAACACCAGTTATGGAAAAGTTACTTCCTGAAACACAGAGTGGCTTTAGACCAAACCGAGGCACATCGGATCTAATCTTCACACTTAAACAGCTTCAAGAAAAAGCACTCGAACATCAAGGAGAAATTCACATGGCCTTCATTGATTTAACCAAGGCGTTTGACTCGGTGGACAGGGAAGTGCTCTGGAAAATTATGTTCCGCTTAGGTATCCCTAGAAAATTTGTGGAAGTATGTCGCAGTCTACATACAAACAACAACGCCCAGGTTATGTATAATAATGAGGCAACCGAACCTTTCCAAACCCTCACTGGAGTTAGGCAGGGATGTGTCCTGGCACCCCTACTCTTTAATTTGTTTACCACTGCTCTAACAATTATTGTTGACAACAAACTGACAGTCAGAGGAATAGGTCTCAGATACCGTTTTGATGGCGGCCTCTTTAACATAGGGCGCTTTAGAGCTTTCACGAAGACACGCACACGATTCATTTGTGATCTCCAGTATGCGGATGACTGTGCACTTTTAGCCTCTACGCCGGAAGAGCTTCAAGAACTTTTAGATGTGTATGCCCAGAGCTATGATTCCTTGGGACTTAAAATCAACATTGGAAAGACTAAGATTATGTCAACTCCTCATCAAGTGAACCAAATAGACATTACACTTAACGGAAATTCTCTTGAAGTGGTGGATCAGTTCAATTACTTAGGCAACGTTGTTAATGACAAAGCAAACATGGACAGCGAGATTCGCAATAGAATTAACGCTGCATCTAGAGCACTCTGGGGACTTAGAGAGAGAGTATTTGACAACCACGACCTTGCTTTGTCAACGAAAATGGCTGTCTACAGAGCAGTTGTCATTCCAACACTGCTATATGGATGTGAAAGCTGGGTCACTTACCGTCGTCATGTGAAAGAATTAGAACGTTTTCAGCAAAGACACCTCAGAAGTATGATGAAAATCCGTTGGTTCCATCACATATCAAACGTGGAAGTGCTCAGGAGAGCGGGCAGCCTTCCAATTGAGGTGCTTATTTCAAGAGCACGCCTAAGATGGGCAGGTCACGTTCATCGTATGCATGATAACCGCCTTCCTAAATGCACACTTTATGGTGAATTGCTAAGCGGTAGAAGAAGGCGTGGCGGTCAACGAAAGAGGTTCAAAGACGCTCTCCATGAAAATCTAAAATCCTGCGGTATTGCAGACGAGCAATGGGAACAACTTGCAGCGGACAGAACCGAATGGCGAGGGGTTGTGGCCAGCTATCAAGGAAATGTTGCTGCAAGAAGGCCGAATCCAAGACCTAACCAGGTCTATGTTTGTCCTGACTGCGGTCGACATGTGCTCTCCCGAATTGGCCTCTATAGCCATAGTCGTGTGCACCGTAGATGAATGGGAATTACAATAGACTACACCTTTTACTTGTTTTTATTGTACACAATTTATCGACTGTAACATTTTTATACTCGGACTCGAGTAACGGCTAATAAATAAACAAAATAAAAATAATCTAAATCGTAAAGATTACAAGCACAGGTATTGTTGAATTTTCAGAATTTTATATTGGAGGTACTCATAAACCCTACTGATAAATCAAATGTTCTTAAATGTATTAATTGCCTAGCCTAGCTTATCAAATAAATTGCAAACCATGCATGGCGTGCCACAAGGGGCAGATCTTGGGCCAATTCTCTTCTATGTCATTTGAGAGAATACATTTTTCTATCTATCTATTAATTTATCTATTTTTCCTATAATTCTGCACAACTCTCAATGAATATTAAACATTACTCCTACCTACTAGCTTTTATTCAACACAATAATTATAAGTGTGCTAAAAATAATTTATTCTTACAAGATTTTTTAAATAATAATACTGATACAAAACATTAACAAATATAATTCACGCTACAATGTGAATGTTTAATACGAACTTGGGTCAGCCTAACAAGATCAAATAAGACGTAGCTTCACAAGTAAAGACACTGGCAACATCATCAGAAGTAACAATTGCCTTTGGACAGATGGTTTTGAAGACGACAGGGGAACTGTTACACGCCACCACAGCTCCCAGACTATCGGTTACTCGATTTCCCACAGGGCACCTAGCGTTCAGATTTGCGGAACAGAGAGCCGTGCTACAGTTTGATCCTTGAATGGGAATAATCTGAAAATAATAAAATATTAAGATGATCTAGTTTACTATATGCCTCAATATACACTAGAAGAAGTTCTGGGGAATTTAAGCAATAGCTATTATCGTACAACAAAAAGCCCGGTTTTAGCTTCAGGCGTCTGGGTTGCTTACCTTCGCTTTTAAATTAAAACCATCTATCAAAGAAACAGCGTATGAGTCCCCTGTGAGACTCAGCGTCAATTCAGCTCTCGTTCTTGGTACATCAGTGTTTTCAGAATCGCCAGGGATGGCTGAGATACTCCCAGAAAAATCATCTTCCACTGTGACAAGGGCCTGCAATTTATAATGCAATACACGAGTTTATGCTAGACAGGGTGCAACTGAAACGTGTTTTACTTTCGTATTTTATTTACTAAAAGGCATTATTTTCTTTGAACTTTGTTAACAAACTTTTTCGATGTCTTCAAGTTATGTACATGAAATATAGAAGATTCAACATGTCGGTGTATTTCATATAATAGTAAATTAATTTATATTTATTTTCTATGGTGTTATTTTAACAACATGGGAGTATGGGAGTCCATTGGGTGCTGTGTTGTGTATTTTAAACGCGCGCCCGATTTAATTTTAAAATTTTCATTTTCATATTTTCAAGGCCTAAAATAAGCCGAAATTTCAAGATCGACTATTAGGCATTTTGTTATTGGTAAAGTGGATAGCGTATTCGATTTTTAGTTCTCTCAAATAGTTTTATGCAAAATTTTAGTTCGATACCTCATATAGGATGTTTATTACACAATCGCCAAATTTGAATTTTTTTCAATTTTCGACTGGACCTGTGTAAAAGTCTTTTATGATCTAATGAAAGAAAAGTTGAAAAATTAGTGTTTTAATAACATGAACAACATCAAATAATACAACAACAGTCAACACTAATTTAAAAATTAATAAATAACATAACAAAGTATTTCAAATTTTTGTGTTCTCAACCTCAATTTCATAACACTATTTCAAATTTTGAGTCCTCATTAATTGTTGAGGTGTTATTTCCCTATACTATTGTTCAATTCTTTCTCTTAATTCGTCAACATCTTGTGGTCTCGTCCGGTAAACTTTTCCTTTTAAAATTCCAAAAAAATGTAAAGGTGTTAGACCTGGCGAACGTGGCGGCCAATAAATAAGAGGGCTACTTCGTCCTATCTATCTGTTTGGAAAATTTTCATTAAGCCATATACGTACAACCATCGAATAACGTATGGAAGCATCATCTAGTTGAAAAACAACTGTTTTCTTCCTCATTTAGTACTTCCATAAAATTTCAAAAATCTGTATTCAAGAAATTAAGAAACCTTTTAGTGTTTAATGTATCTTGGAAAACTGTGGACCCACTATACGATTATTGAAGATCCCAATCCAAACATTAACTTTTTGAGAATATTGACTCTTTGAATTTATCATCTAGTGTAGATTTTCTGTTGCCTAGTACCTAGAGTTCCGAATAGAAACCACACCACTAATAGTAAATGTCGCCTCATCCGTGATCATTTTTTGTTTAAAGGGAAGTATTTTATTTTTTTCAAACACGTAAATCTCGTATAGCCTGCCTCAAGCCAGTTGTTGGATTTTCTTGGAAATATTGTACAATTTCTCTGTCTGTCCCTACGCCTTTATATTTTGTTGTGGGGAATTTTAAAAGAAAAAGTGTACCGCACAAGAGCATTTTCTTTTAATGGTCAAGTAGAGTTCATCGAGTACAATGTCCCACAAAAAAAAATTAAATCGGGCAGCGCGTTCCAAAATAATAGGGTGTTGCGGTATTAAATTGCACACACTGTATATGTTGGAATATGTTCAGTACATTGGAAGGTATACGAAATAGCAGTCCATAGGGCGTAAGCGGCACATTGAATGGTCTAAGGCCATTGAAGACTATGAGCCTTTGTCTGCGGAAAGCTGTTTGGTGTTCAATACAGGGAAAACAAAGATCTTTTCAATTGATCTTTGAGATTGATTTTGTTTCCGACAACGCATGCAACATAAAATATTGAAAACAAAAAAGTAGAAATTGCAGTTACACCTTAGATACAAATATATTTCTACGTACCTCTATTAACAAAATATTTAAAATACTAGTGATACTTACCGTGGTGCTTGATAACATTGTAAGGTCGTTTTGGCCGGTAACTGACACTAAAAGCGGAATTGGACCAACATTTCTAATTTGTAGCACACGACCGTGAGCCACAACAATTAGAAAAACAATTGTAATAATTTTCGGGAACATTTTGCAAAATGTTATTAGGTAGTTCAAATTTTTCGATACAATACTGATTTGCCATTCAAACTCTTCACGTTTTATATACATTTTGAACCGCTATGGGGGGCAACAATAAGATTTAGCTGTTATTTAACTTTGCCTTAGAAATAATCCCTGTTGAAATGGAATAATTAAATAATATTTGGTATGTTTCATTGTTTTATTGTTTTAGATTAGAGTTAAGTTGAAATTTTCCAACCAAGTATTCTCAAAAACCTTTAGCAAACATCAATATTAGTCATAATTTTGTAAAGTAAACGCAATAAATAGATTAAGTGCTCTGTAGGGGATATATTTGGTAAAAACAACAACAATAGGGAATCAAAAACATCTTCAGAGATCATACGACAAATTCTATGAGTTTCTTTTGTTTTGTTAGGCACTTGATATTAGTTTTTAGTTTAAATCACAATCGTATAATTTCTGAAATCTCGATCTTTTGGTTTATTTTATCCTTTGGGGTATAGCCAAACTGGTTTTCAGAGGTCAAAAATCGACAAAATTCTTAGCAGTATTATGGATGGTCTGAAAATTTAGAATTAATGGTATATATACGGGAAAAAATCGATTGGGCCCCAACAAATAACCAAAAGTAGGGTGGGGGTGGAAAAAGAGGTGTTGTTATGGGTGAAACGCAGTTTTTTACGATTTCCGGCAAAACTACACCTATCGAAAAAATTAATTGAAAGATCTACACCTTTTATTTCAACCATTTTCAACAGAACTTCAAAACTATTGAGAAAAACGCAATAAACCAATTTTTTGATATTTTATTTTTATCTCCCACAAACATGATTCAATTTTAATGAAATTTGGTGAAAGTATGCATTTTCATGTATCAAATAAGCTGTAATTTTTTTGAAGCGAAATATTTATTTTTTGATTTTATGCGAATTTAATTTGAAAAAATGGCTAATTTTCAATAAAAAAAATTTTTTTCGTTGAAACCTCTACTTTAAGATGGTGTAAAAAAAATATGCTATTACTGTGGAAAAACATTGTCAAAAATGGGGAAAACCAAAACAAAGATCGATTCTTCCGTAAATGTCACGAATTCTTCATTGTTTATTGAAATGAAGTGTTAAGAGTGACGTAAAATGGTAATTTCAATGAAATTTCAAATAAGAGATTAACCGTTTAAGGTTCGGGCTGTTGAAAAACAAATTGTTGAAATAATAATAATAATAATAATAATTATTATTATTAAACTAAATTTTAAAGTAAACTAGGGGGCTAATAGTATTAATTATGTCGATTATAAATTAATACTTTTAAAATTTTTTTGAAACAATTTAATTTCATTTCTTTCAAGTTTTCAGGTAGAGGGTTATAAACTTTGCAGATCTGATACCTAAAACAACGCTTAAATTGTTCTGTTCGGTGGATAGGTGGAGTTAAAAGTCCTTTGAAACGTAAATTGAGGTTATGTACATCGGTCCAAAATTTTATTTTATTGTATAAATATTCGGGAGATCTTTTAACTAATATTTTATGATATAAACATGCCGAATGAAACAATCTGCGACTCTCCATATTCAACCAACCCGCGTCCTTTAGCTTACATGATATTCTCTCACGTCTGCGAATACCGTAAAGTACCCTAAGACATGAATTCTGAATTTTTTGAATCTAATTCTTGTATAGAGTAGTTAAATTGGGGCAATATAAACAGTCGGCAAAATCTAATAAAGACAACACCAGGCTTTCACATAACATCACTTTCACTTTTTGAGGTAATAATGCCTATTTCCATAAATTAATTTAATAGAATTATATGCTTTTGTGCAAGTTTATTTATGTGTTTTTCAAACCGAAGCTCACTGTCAATAATAACACCCAAGTTTTTTGAATGTTCAACTAATTCAAGGTTTTCTTGATCTACACTTATATGAATGTGATTTTTAATAATTTGACGAGAGTTTTTAGGACCAAAAAGTAAAGCGTTCGACTTGCTGGCATTAATGATAAGGCAGTGTTATTTTGTTACTTTTAAAAAACATTTTAAATCCTCATTGATGTGTAAACATGCACCATCAACCTCAGAAGCATTAAATGAGTAATAAAGCTGTGTATCGTCAGCATATAAATGAATTTAGCAGTGTTTTAAACATGAAATAAACTGACTGGTATACAGTGTGAAAAGTAGTGGCCTCAGAATAGAACCTTGAGGTACACCTGATCTCAATAATTAATCTTCTGAGGAATAGTGTTCAATACAGACTTTTTTTCGCCTATTTTTTAAGTAGTTTTTAAATAAATCAACTGCTTCCTTCGTAAGACCTATATGTAACAAAATTGATAAGAGTATTTCATGATTAAGCGTATCAAACGCCCGACTAAAATCTAATAAGATTCAAATTGTACATAAACCCTCATCTAATGCTCCTATTATGTCATCAACCACTTGCAAAAGTGGCGTAGTACAACTGTGTCCAGCTCTAAAACCCGTGTTTTAGGTAGTATTTTCTTATCCGATACATATTGCCTAAGTTGACTTTCCATGATTTTTCAAGTATTTTAGAAAATGTAGGCAAAACACTAATAGCACGGAAGTCTTTAAAATCTTCAGGGTTACTCTTCTTCGATAACACAGTGATCACGGCACTTTTCATTATGGATGGGAAAACATTTTCTTGTAAACAACAATTAATTATATGCGTCAGATAAGGAATAATATAATAAAATAATAATTTTACATAAAAAAATTGCTAAAAATGACAGTTCTTGTGCAAGAAAATTTTTTTTATGCATCATGGACAAAAATAAATTGAAAGTAATGTCATTAAAATAAATATTTAAAAAAATTGAATTATGGTGGGTCAGTTCTTCTGTTACGCGGCCTCAAGCGCGCGAGCAGCCCTTTTTCACTCTTTTCTGCTAGCTTGCATGGAACCCACTTGTCCTTCAAATCAAATTAAGCTAAAAAGAACTTTATTAATAATAATACAACAATACTGTCTGAGACCTGGACCGAAGCCAGCCAAATATCCATAGCGCGAAGCGTCATGCAAATTGAGAGGTTGGACGAAGCAGGTCCGATTCAGTTTAAAAAGCAAGTAACACAATGCATATGTAAACAAACTGTAACTCCTTGTGTCAAAGCAGCAAATTAAAAACAGTAATCTAATTTAAAATAACAAAAAGGGGTTTAAAACAATTAAAACTTAAACTATTAAAAGTAAGCGGACACTTAAATAAATTTTGTTAGCTAACACGCAAAAAAGCTAAACGAAAAAACCTGTTCAACAGAACTACAGCAGCGAGGCATCCCAGCCGACGAACATTTGATTTTCTGATGTTTAGATTCAAAGAAGTTACAATTTTGATGAAGACGATTGGTTGGGAAAAACAATTTAGAATAAACAAAAACAACATAAAGAAACAAACAGAAAAAAAAAGGGGGACAGGAAAGGTTTAAAGAGAGAAAGTGAGGTTTTTTAGAGACAGATTGTAGAGCGCGTCCACAACTAGAATGTGCTGTGTTTACATCATTGTTGATCGTAATTCAATATAAAGTTTGTGTGTTTCTCATCACATATAATTTGTTGCATTTCCATGGTACGTTTCTAATTTCCATTTTATGTTTGTGTCTCAGTTAACAGCAATGACTGAGTTGATGAAGAAGTAAGAGATTTATAACCAGAAGATTTATCTATTAAGAAGAATTTGCTGACAGGCAAATTAAGTACTGGGCATAATTTGGTGTACGAGTAGTGTTTTTATGTAACAATTATTCTGTTACTGTTTTTCAAACATACATGTTTGTGTATATGTACACGTTTATGTATGTATGTATGTATGTATGTATGTATGTATGTATGTATGATATGAAAAAGTATTTAGAGTACGATATTGCTCCATTTTCATTGTCACTATTTACAGAAAATGGTACCTATCAGAAAAAAATGTACGATGATTTTACGAGCATTGATGCATTGTCAATCTCCAGCGATATTGTACACGTTGTTGATGGTGAACTTCTGCTACCCAAAGTAATTTGGCAGAAAAATGATACGATTGATGAAATCGTTAATAAATATTTGCATTACGTACAGAGCCATTACGCAGCAAACAGTTACGTTGTATTTGATGGGTACCCCGAAGCTGATATGACTACTACAGAGACAGCATCAACATCAACTACATTAACAAGTTCAATGGGCACAAAAAAAGCTGAACATTTACGAAGAGAACCTTAGCAAATAGTTGTTTTCATAAACTTATTTTCAATTTTTTTTGTCCATGAAGCATAAATAAATTTTTTGTTGCACAAAAACGGTCATTTTTAGCAATTTTTTAATGCAAAATTATTGTTCAAACAATTTGTTTTTCAACAGCACGAACCTTAAACGGTTAATGAAAGTTCCCTTATTTGATAATACATTGATATTACCACTGTGCATCATTTACAGAAGAATCTATCTTGAAGAAATGATTATTTTGGTTTTTGACAATGTTTTTCCACAGTAACAGTATGATCTTTTAAACCATCTTAAAGTAGAGGTTACAACGAAAAAAAATTCGTCTTGAAATTTTCAAAAATCAAAGTTTTGTTAATCAACTTTTTTTATTGAAAATTAGGCCTTTTTCAAATTAAACTCGATAAAATCAAAGAATAAATATTCCGTTTCAAAAATATTACAGCTTATTTGAGACATAAAAATGTACATTTTCACAAAATTTCATTGAAATTGAATCATTTTTGTGGGAGATAAAAATAAAAAATAAAAAAAAAATGGTTATTGGTTTTTCTCAATAGCTTTAAGGTTCTGTTGAAAAATGGTTGAAATAAAAGTTGTAAATCTTTCTATTATCTACAACTTTTGCATTTAACTTTTTTCGATAGGAGGTCTAGTTTTGCCGGATACCGTAAAGAACCACGTTTCACCTCTAAAAACAAACCTTTTTCCACCCCCACCCTACTTCTGGTTATCCGTTGGGGTCCAATCGATTTTCCCCATTTATATTCCATTAATCTTAAATTCTTCGACCATCCATATATGCTAAGAGTTTTTTTTTTAATTATTGGTACTGGGCTATTACTTAAAATTTGAAAATTAGTACTAAGGATGTAGCTAAAAGCAATAGCTACTAAACTGATAAAAAATGTCGGATATCACGATCGACATTTGAAATTCTTCTGTTTTCAGTTTAAAGTTGCTGTCATTTATTTATGGGGAAATATTCGACCGAACTACGAGGATGTAGGGAACTATGTGGAAGTGCGTAAATAATTATATGTTCCCTTTGTAATTTTGGAATCCTGTGAATTTGTGTAATGTTTGTACAAAGAAGGGTTTGGCAGCTCGACGCGGCCTTTTAGTTTCTAAATTAAAATTACTTTATGTAACATTCAAAGGCATAATCATATAATAAATACATTTTTAAAGTTACAGCATTACTTCTGATTCATATTTGATTGTTTCATGTATTGTCTTTGTTTTATTTATTTTATACCCATTTGTTTCTTTTTATTAGCATTGTTCTAAACTTTATTGCTTTAAAAAATTGCTCTCGACAACAATTATTAAAAATAGAGAGATGTAGTTCAAATACTACGTTTAGTTAATTTCTTGGTAAACACGTGCTTATTCTGAACATCACCTCACCGTTATATACTATTTAAACAAACATGTTTTCTGTTAAGTTAATGCAAATATACCAAAGAAATTTTACTAACCGTATATAGGGTGTTCCATATGCAATGGTACACAGAGCAATGGCAAATTCCTTACGTAAAAATATTACAATTTAACCAAACTTGCCTTAGTCCAAAAATGTATATCAATAGAGATACAGGGTGTCAAATTTAAATTTTTGTTTTGGTTTTTTTAAAATAATTTCTTTGAACATTGAAATGTTTTAACAAAATTTAGTGACTGGACATTTTTTGAGGTGACGGATTCAAATATATTCATAGTCTTGCTGTTATTTGTAGAGGGAGCCACCTACGGAAGTTTGCGTGCCATTTATACATCAAACTTGCCTCAATCAGCACACATTTATGCCAAATGGCTCAACCACCAACAATATGGTGTGCATTACCAAATTCTAGCTGAACATTTGGATGCAGGAGGCCAAGTAGATGTCATTTATACAATTTTTTCTAAAGCCCTCGACAGTCGCTGGACCACGGAACAAATTCGAATTTGGACTAACTGAGCATTTCCTAAACTTTTTTAAATCCTACTTAGTAAATAGACGACTAAATGTACAATACCGTGAATTTTAGTCTATAGATATCTCAGCGACATCAGATGTTCCCCAATTTTCTGTGCTTAGGCCTTTGCTCTTTAATATTGTAAATGATATCGCCATTGGCTTATACTGCAAGACATTACTTTATGTCGATGACCTAAAAATGTTTGCATCTATCATTAATGTAGAAGACTACGCGGATTTGCAAAACGATCTTGTACAGCTATGGTCTTGCTTGGTGTAACGTAAGCAATTTACAGTTAAATATCTGAAAGTGTAGCTGTGTCGCATACACTAGTGCACAAAATACAATAAAATTTGTCTATACAATTAATAATGAAAAACTGAAGAGCTGTACTCATCTCAAAGATCTAGCAGTTATATTCGACCCAAGGTTATCTTTTGTTCGCCATATCAATCAAAGCACCGCCAATTCCTTAAAAAATTTAGGCTACATTATCCGTAATTGTAAAAAATTTAACGAAAATACGCTAAAACTTCTCTTTAATTCATTTGTGAGGTCAAGACTTGCTTCAATGGTATACAGTCCTGGTTATGAAAATCATGAACATAACATTGACAAACCTCAGAGACGTTTTCTTAAATACATTTGGTTCAAAAGTTCTGGAAATTATCCAGAGAAAGGTTATCCTGCGTAAAGGAGATTGCTCGCGACGAGCTTTTATATCATAAAACATTGACAAAACATGACAAAAATCGCCAGCCATTTTGAATTTCTGAACTTTGACAAAAAATTCATAATCCGCAACCTAGAAACCCCCTAGATATCCATTTTCAGTTGAATCGGATCTTAAACGGTAAAGTCATCCGCCATCTTGAAGCCGCCATGTTGTTTTTTCTTATTTGAAAATGTTAAAGTGAATTTTCACCGGACTTATACACATGAGCAAAATTTCAAAGCTCTAGCTTCATTAGAACTAATCGAAAACTAGCTAACTAACAAACAAACATTGCAAGTTTAATAAAAGCTTTTAAAAATGAAGCCGATTGGTAGTATGATGTTCACAAACCTATAAAAACAGAAATAATTTTTTGTCGTAATGATCAAATAACATACATTCACACACGATCACTTGACAATTATTATTAATCTCTTCGCTTTGATTTTCAAATTTATTGAAAACAAGATAAGAGAAGGTTTCGCTAGTAAAATTAGTATTTATTTTCTGAGAGTCAACGACTTCATTTAGACAAAGAGTGGTGAAAACTTATTTTTATTTCCTGCCTCGTTGACCTCTGAACTATTTATTACACGCGGTTGTCAGTTTTGTAAATAGTTAATATCAAATATACACGAATATTATTTTCCAACCTAGGCATATACAGGAAAGATAACAGAAGGAAATGTGTCCTAAATCCAATATAAGTATTCTCACTCCTATAAATTCAACACTATACTCTATTTGATCAATATAAATACTTAAGCCACTCTCCAAAAAAGTGCGCTATGTTTAAATAGGATTGTTCTATTGGTTGATTTTTTTATATCCCATAATACAACCAACCATTATGTTTTTGATGTTACATCTACGCTAAATTTGTGCCATTACTGTAAAATTTACTTTCATCACTACAAAGCACATTTTTAAGGAAACTACAATTTCCTTCATAAATAACAGAAAACCCAGCAAGAAAGGTTAAGCGATGATCATAGACCGTAGGCAGTAAATGATGTAATGAATGTGGTTTATGTTAAAGGTACTTATTTTCTTTTAAGATTCTTTGGCACGACGATGGTGATATATTGGTGGAGGCTCTAATTTGTCGCAATGATGAGTGGTGAGATCATTGTTAACGGTTTGTAAAACTAGAGCTATATTCTCCAGGGTTCTTGCCGTTCGTATACTTTCACGTTTTAACTTTTTAGAACTACCATATTGTAATAGTAGAATGCAGGTTTTCACGGCCGTTGTCTAATGAAGTAGATTCTTCCGGGTCTTGCCGTGGTCGTCGAACTTGACTTGACGTTTCGCTGATCATCCTGTCAGCTTCTTCAGAAGGATTCTAAAGACTGAATTTGTTGTGTTACACTCCTCGTTATATACCTAGGCGCCGTTTCGCTTCGCTGGTCATTGGTCGCGCTTGGTTCGCTTCGCTGACCATTCGTCGTGTTTGGTTGACCGTGACTTACTACGGTGCTGGTACTTGGCAATACCAGTCTCCACATGTTACTAAGTCGATACCCATCCTCTCTGTTAAAGTTGTTCACGTTTTTCATAATTTCCAGTGATTCCCTAATGATTTGTGGATAATAGCGCGTATTCCTGTTTAATATATTGACGTCCTCGTAGTCGATTTTATGGTTCTCGTTATTATGGACATGTTCTGCTATCGCCGACCTATCCGTGTATCCAAATCTGGTATTTCTCTGGTGTTCTTTGATTCTGCACTGGATACTCCGTCCTGTTTGTCCGATGTAGCTCTTACCACATGTGCACTTCAACTGGTAAACACCTTTTGATAACAGTTTGGGGACAGGGTCTTTAACTGAGGGAAGCATCTGCTGTATTTTCTTCACTGTTCGAAACCGTACGCCTACTTTCTTTTTGAATAAAATCTTCTTCAGCCTATCTGTGACTCCCGCGACGTAGGGTAGGCATGCATACGTTGTTGGTTGTTGCTGTTCTTCTTCTGTAGTTCTCCTCTGGTTATTTACTACTCGTTGTATATTGCTTTGACTGTATCCGTTCTTCTCTAAAGCTTGTTGGACATTCTGTAGTTCCTTGGGTTTGTTCCCGTCGTCGCATATTGTGTTGGCTCTGTGAACCAAGGTTCTAGTTAACGCTCTCTTCTGTTGTGGATGGTGGTGAGATGTCGCATGTAGGTAACGATCGGTGTGGGTTTTCTTTCTGTAAATACCATGGGCCAGCTTGCCATTGTGTGACCTTTTCACTAATACATCTAAGAAAGGTAAAGCTCCATCTTGTTCGGCCTCCATTGTAAATTTAATACTTGGATGCTGTTTATTCAAATGGTCGAAGAAAATAGATAAAGATACTTTTCTATGTGGCCATATGATGAACGTATCGTCTACGTAGCGTAGCCAGCACTTTGGTTTATTCACACTGCAGCGTATGGCTTCTTCTTCGAAAGCTTCCATGAATAGGTTGGCTATCACAGGTGAAAGTGGTGATCCCATGGCTGCTCCTTGTTTCTGCTCGTAGAAGTCTCCATTCCATAGAAAGTATGTTGTAGACAGGCACAATCGGGCCAGATCAGGTATGTCTTCTCTTAATCCTTTAGGTACAAGTTGTTGACGAATCAGGTTAACTGTTTCCTCAATTGGTACATTAGTGAACAAAGGTTCGACGTCAAAACTAACCATGATATCATTACTCGTCATTTCCAAGTTTTCCAAAATTTCTACGAAGTGTCCGGAGTTCTTGGTGGCTACTAGTCTTACCTATATAGGGTTGCAGTGTGTCTGCGACGTATCTGGCCAACTCATAAGTTGGTGATCCGCATGTGCTGACTATTGGTCTTAAAGGGTTGTTACCTGGTTTATGAATCTTAGGGAGGCCGTAGAGTCGTGGTGGTAAGGTTTCACTTGGCAGCAGGCGACGTTGTTCTTCTACTGGGATTAATGAATTCTTCATAGCAGTCCTCGTTTGTCTTTCAACTCTTGATGTCGGATCCTTTTTTAATTTTGTGTACTGCTCTGGAGCTAATAATGATTGTAATTTTTCCTCATATTCTTCTTTCTTCATTACCACTGTGGCATTGCCTTTATTTGCTCTTAAAACGATGATGTCTTTATTATTCCGAATATCTCTGAGAGCTTCACTTTCCTCTCTAGTGATGTTCCTCCTAGGTGGTTTTGATTTGCACAGTATTCGGCATGTTTCGTGTCTCACTCCCTCAGCTTCTTCAACTGGCAACCCTCTAATGGCGTTCTCAACTTCAGTGATAATGTCTTCCTTAGGTACTTTATTCGGCGCAACAGCGAAGTTCATTCCTTTGGCTAATACAGTTGTCCGTTCTTCTGGTAGTGGTTGGTCCGTTAAATTAATTACGGTCTTCCCGACGTCCAGTTTGGGTGTAGTTGATGTATATTTGGCTTGAAGTTTCTCCCTGTTCCCAAACTGTTATCAAAAGGTGTTTACCAGTTGAAGTGCACATGTGGTAAGAGCTACATCGGACAAACAGGACGTAGTATCAAGTGCAAAATCAAAGAACGCCAGAGAAATACCAGATTTGGATACACGGATAGTTCGGCGATAGCAGAACATGTCCACAATAACGAGAACCATAAAGTCGACTACGAGGACGTCAATATATTAAACAGAAATACGCGCTATTATCCACGAATCATTAGGGAATCACTGGAAATTATGAAAAACGTAAACAACTTTAACAGAGAGGATGGGTATAGACTTAGTAACACGTGGAGACTGGTATTGCCAAGTACCAGCACCGTAGTAAGTCACCGTCAACCAAACACGACGAATGGCCAGCGAAGCGAACCAAGCGCGACCAATGACCAGCGAAGCGAAACGGCGCCTAGGTATATAACGAGGAGTGTAACACAACAGATTCAGTCTTTAGAACCCTTCTGAAGAAGCTGACAGGATGATCAGCGAAACGTCAAGTCAAGTTCGACGACCACGGCAAGACCCGGAAGAATCTACTTCATTCACCATATTGTAATTCCTCAAAAAAATATTACATCAAATTACATTATTTTCTAATTCTCCCACTCTTATTAATTTGTCGCTTGTGAAACTGGTCATGACATACATCGCCCAAAACAAAAATAAATTAATTGGGAGTGGCTTAATTATTTTTATAGAGTATGGGAATGTCGTTGCTAGATCTTTGTAACTGCTGTACCTGTAGAAGGTAGGCAGTCGTGCACCACCCTGTATGTCACGTTAGAAATGGTAATATCATTTATTAATTCGCTCACGCCAGTTTACCATGTCTGCAACGATTGTATGTATAGTAGAATGAATTAAAAGCATTTCTCTTGTTCTAATTGTTAATAATCACTTCGTACCCTTCCATTTGCACACGAGAAAAGCTACAAAGGCATTCAAATGGGCGCTGGAAGCGTTGTTATTTGATCCTTGCTTCTGTTATCTGCGAGTTGAAAATATAATTTAATATATATGTATGTGTTTTCTGTAAATAGATGGGAGAAAAGTAGCCGTTTCATTACAGTTTTTTGAACTTTGTGAGCGAGATTTAAAAACAAATATAAATAATTCCTCGACACATTATTATGAAGTGTCGAAATATTATTGATTTGGTTAGCAATTATAAAGACATTTCTTCACATCTGTAGATACTTGCGTACATAAAAACTTTACGATCGGTTGACGTTAATAAATTAACAAACAATTGATACGAAATGGAAATATCCGGTGGCAGTTATTTTATCAAGCTGTATTGATTTCATAAAGTTGTAAATGTAATGTAGTCCAGGCTGATGGCACGTTGCCAAACGCAGAAGGTGTGGAAGTTAATTTAGAAATGATTTATTTTTGCCCAAGACCCCTATTTGTGTGTCAAAGAAGGGTCTTAAGCTTGTAAATCATAACTCGGTCAGCAACTCAAAATATTATTTTTAAAAAAGTGTAAAAAATTGCAGTGTTATGTAATATTTTTTTATTATACTTTTTTGAAAACACTTTATTTTCATTTGTATTAGTAATAATGTAAGGTGGGCTTTTTCAGACAAGCGGACGAAAACAGCGCAGAAATTTTTTTCCCGATTTCCGATTTTTTTCCGTGCGCTGAATAAAAATATCGAATATATGGCTTGAAAATATAAATATACATCAAAGTAAATTAAATTTAAGAAAGTCTATATGCCATCTGCTGTTTAACATGTACCTATTTTGTATTTTAATTCGTAAATGTTTGAATATTTGGATGAACTTCAGTAATATTTGTTGACGTTCTGTCGTGTAATCTCGCACGATCCCTCTAAATTTTGGTCCTTTGCTCAGTACAAAAGAGGTAAAACTAGAATCCCGGGAGCGGTCTCTTATAACAATGAAACACTGGATACACCGCAAATGATAGTTAATGGTTTTGCAAACTTTTTCTCAAGTGTATATTCTCCTTCGGATCCAAGTCACACAAACGACAACATATCTTACCCATCCGAATTGATAAATATTAACTGTATTACAGAAAATGAAATCTTTGAAGCAATCAAAAATCTGAAAAACAAAATGACAGCCGGTATTGACGGTGTTCCCAGTTTCGCAGTTAGAGACTGTGCTGCGGTGTCTGTTACTCCGCTGCGTATTATTTTTAACATGATACTTACAGCGTCCAAGTATCTAGATATCTGGAAAATTACCAAAATATGTCCTATTTTAAAAGCTGGCGATCCATCGTCCATAATCAATTACAGACCCATTGCCGTTTTATGCAATTTTGCGAAAGCACTGGAAACAATTTTGTATAACCATATTTACAGCACAATAAAATCGTCCATATCACCCACGCAACATGGATTCATGGCACAAAGATCCACAGTAACAATTCTGACTTGTATTTCCCAATTCATATGTGACAGCCTGGATTCAGGGGGGCAAGTGGATGTCATATACACGGACATCCAAAAAGCCTCAGGCTCAGATCAGATAGATCATTATTTGTTATTGTCCAAGTTAAGAGCTTTTGCATTTTCAGATACATTAACCTTGCTTCTCACACCTTACATGTTCTCAAGGAAGCAATTTGTGGAACACGGCGGTCACAGATCTCTTAATTATACAGCAACGTCAGGCGTCCCTCAGGGTTCCAACTTGGGGCCCCTGCTGTTTTTGATTTTCATAAATGACATAACATCAGTAATTAGTTGTGAGCATTTACTTTTTGCAGATGATCTCAAAATTTTTACAAATATAAATAGTCTCAGTGACTTTATTTACTTATAAACAGAAATAGACAAAGTTTCTACGTGGTGTTCCAACAACTTTCTTAAATTAAACATCTCCAAATGCAAAATCGTGACTTTTACTGGTAGGCACAATTCTATACAATTTGACTACAACATAAACAATTTTCCACTCGAGCATTGTTTGGAATTCAAAGATCTCGGTGTGATTTGCAATGCAATGACTGCAAACTTAGTTTTTCAAGCCATATTAATCAGATGACAAAGTCAGCTTCTAAGTTGCTCGGGTTCTTTGTCACAAACTGGAGCTGTTTCTCTAGTGTTGAAAGTTTGAAAATATTATATTTCACATACATTAGATCCAAGCTGGAATATGCCGCTCTCATATGGTCTCCTATATACCAAAATTTGATTTTATTAACTGAATCTGGCCAGAGAAAATTTGTAAAGTTCATGTTTTTTAAAACTAATGGTTTTTTTCCACAGCGAGGCACTGATAATAACCTCTTATTAGATATGTTTAATATGATTTCACTAAGTGAAAGATGGAACTGCGCTGCTCTTTCATTTTTGTACAATCTAGTTAACAACACTATCGATTGTTCATGCCTTGTTAATAAGCTTTGCTTCTTGGTTCCTCGATTGCATTCTCGTGATAGTGATTGTTTTTATACCCCCTTTAGTCGTACCAACCTTATGTGTAAATCACCAATGTTTAATATGTGTAAGGTATACAATTCAATTTCCGGTCTTTGTGATATTAATCACGACAGTTTAAATAGTATAATTGACTTATATCTAAGAAGCAACTCATAATATATATACACACCCTGATACTATGTCTTTTTACCTTATTTTTTTTTATTTATATACTTTTACTGCCTCATGTACGGCTTACTGCATTTTAAATTTAGATCATTTGTTATCTCCAATGCATATAATGTACAATGTTAGGGTCTAGTTCATCATATTATTTGGAATTCTATTTTTATTATTTCACAATGTTCTGATTACTTGTATATTGTCAGAATGTGTAATGTTTTTCTCAAATTTTTTTATATATATACTATTCCATAATTTTAGGCTTACTCTGTATTTGAATATTTTTTCATATTTTTGTAATTTATATTCTCATGCTCTCTGTAACAATTCTATGTTTTCTGTAATTGGGTATTTACCTGTTGGAAATAAATGCGTTATTTATTTATTTATTATCTGACATAGACTAATCACCTTAGAAATAATTTGAGAGTAACCATGGAAACGCATCATATATTCCAAACACTGCATTGTCAGCATTTAATTGTTTATTTTCTGTCAATTAAATTTATGCTGATAAAATGTACTCAGAAGGAAATCCCGAAATTTCCGATAACGTCCTAGAGCAAGCGGCACAAGCGAGCGCGAATTTATTACCAATAAAATTCAGATCAAGATATGAGCACGAATATCAACTTTTAATTGAATGACGAAATGTGAACAAAAAAAAATGTAAGTGATGATATTCTTTTAGTTTACTTTGTTGAAAAAGCGTAATCTATGAAATCTTCCACGTTATGAAGTCGATTCTTAATGCTAAAAAGTTGTTTGGCGATAAAAGAAAATGGTGACATCAACAAATATCCAAAAACTATTGCTTTCTTCAAGCGTCAAGCTGTGCGATATATACCGAAAAAGTCCAGAGTTTTAACAGTAGAATAAGTAACTAAATTTTTATGTGAAGATCCAGATGAACAATACCTACTAGCAAAAACAATTTTAATATTTGGGATCTTTGGTGCGTGTCGAAGAGATGATTTCATACATCATTCATAGTTTAGACGATGTGGTAGATAATGAGCGCTTTCTTGTCACGTTTTTACGAGACGGAAAATCTCATACATCAAGAAGTTGTACCATTACCAATGAAGGATGTACCTACATTTGAGCCCTGCACACTTTATCGTAAATATGCAGCTCTAAGACCTAAAAATATGAACAACAGAAGATTATTTGTTGCACATCGAAATGGCAGGTGTTACGCTCAACATGTTGGATGCCATAGCATCAGTGATGTTCCAAAAATTGTTACAGAATACCTAAAACTGGAAAATCACTCACTCTGAAAACTGTTTAACCCTTCTCACTCGCAAAATACAACAAGTGTATCATTCCTTCAAGAAAATCAAAACATTTGTGAAAATTCTGCTTCAATAATTGCAGTTTCATAAAATGAAACTCCAAAAAGACTTAACCTGTGCAATAATATCAATTGCATAATTAACATAACGATTAATAATAACAATTCAAACTAAAATAGTATAAACTAAGGGAGAGAAACGCCTTATTTTTCCTGAGGTGTAATTTGAGGCCCGAGGGCGAAGCCCGAGGGCAACAAATACATCGAGGGAAAAATGGCGGTCTCTCCCGAGGTGTATATACTATTTTTCCACGATCGAGAGTAGAAACATTTATTTCATAAATAAAGAATTATAATAAATTGGAGCGAAATTACAATATTTAGAAGCCTTTGGGATATTTCCATTCAACGTATCATGGCAACAGATATTTATTTACAAATACATTTGTCAAGTGCAAAAGTTGAGTTTTGGCATTTTTGGTATGGAAAACCAAGAAGAACCGCAAGATATCGTTGAAGCTGCCGGTGCGGCAGTTTTAAACTTATTACCCACAAAATCAAGAAATTTGTATGATAAAGCGTACAATCAGTTCAGAGAATGGTGTAAGAAAAAGAAGGTACAAACGTACACGGAAAATGTTTTGCTGGTTTATCTTCATGAAAAATCAAATGATTATAAATCTTCCACGGTATGGGCCCAATATTCTATGTGATGATGTATGATTGTGATAAATGTAAGATTATATTAGTGTTTGTTAAGGTATGATTATGCATTAATGTTTTGTTACTTTTTTAGATTGCGTTGATCTTCGGAATTTCAGGCGCATGCCGTGGAGACGAATTAACTAACCTAAAAGTTGATGATATTGAAGATGTAATATCATCTTTAATAATAACAATACCTAATACCAAAACTAAAATATCCCGAACCTTTGTAGTAACCAGAAATGAAGGAAACATAAATTTACTCGATCTATATCGTAAATATGCCGCATTGCGTCCCTCTCACACCAGTCATGGTCGATTTTTTGTATTTTATAAATCAGGAAAATGTACTACACAGCCAGTAGGCAAAACCACTTTTGGAAAAATCCCAAGTATAATAGCCACTTACCTAGGATTATCGGATCGAACCTTATATACTGACCATTGTCTACGTAGATCTTCAGCAACTCTATTAGCGGATGCAGGAGCAGACATCACGACTATAAAACGTCATGGAGGTTGGAAGTCGACGACACTTGCTGAGGGGTACACAAATATAGCAAATCAAGTACTACAAGCTGCAACTACGGTTAAAAAAACTATAAATCTGAGTAAAGAAAATGTTTCATTTAGTGAAGTTCCTTCGAATATTAATTTCAATAGTTGTGAGAATGTAACATTTACTATCAATGTTAATAAATAAGAATTACATTTTGTTTAACTATTGGGCATGAAATAAAAACTCCCCTAGGGAAATTATTGTTGTATTTCGTCCCTAGGGAGTAAATGCTTTACTTCTGTCACAATTTTGATGTTATAGAAATCGATTTCTACTCCCGGTCGTGGAAAATAGTACATTATACACTAAGGGAGAGAAACGTCTTATTTTTCCTTAGGTGTAATTTGAGGCCCGAGGGCGAAGTGAATCAAAATTTTCTAATAATGGATTTTTCAATAGAAATATACATTATAAGTGGACACTGGAAAATACACATTGGTGCAGAGATACTGCTTTCCAAGAAAGATTTTCTACGAATGTTTGGGTGGGTCCTTTAGGGAAAGGGACTAAAGTAATTGAACCTTATTTTTATGATGGCAAATTAACCGCTCGTAGAAACTTCAATTTCCTGCAAAACGAATTTCAAGATTTTCTTTATGAATTAACAATCACATTTTCAACAATATGGGACCACCTCACACTACTGTAATATGAAAAATATTGAGGACACCAAAACCAGAATGAACCTGAAATGCTCCAAAATGTAATGCGTAAGGTGTCTCGTAGAGCATGTTTGTATATTAGAATGCATGGTGCACAATTTGAGCGTTTGTAGTTAAGAAAATAAATACACACATTCTCTTTTCAGTAGGATAGTAGGTAGTACTGTTATACATAGTTTTTCGTTTTTTTGGATGTTCATTTTGTACTTGTATTTTTTTTTTATTTATGAGATATTTCTTCGTTTGCATTAAATTGTAATAAATAATTACTGAATCATAATTATTATAAATTGAATTTTTACAATTGGGACAACTATACGTTCTTTAAATGGATTAGGTCTGCGTGTTTGAAGGTAAGGCTGATAATATGTGCTAGAGGTTTATAGATGTGAACCGATAGCAGTTTTAGTGTTTTTACCATTATTCCATTTTTTCCAGGAGAGGAGTTTTGAGATACAGTTGATTTAAAAAAAAACTGGTACGATTAAATTTTAATAGTATAGTTGTGTGCATATGTCTGTAAATAGGGTTGGCCAGGCATGTCGAGAGGGGGGTGGAGAAGAGGTGATTTACCCCAGACCTGGGTTTTTTAGAGGAGACCGGTTTTCTTAGTGTTTTTAAACCTATTAAACCTATCTTTTTAATTTTATTCAAATGAAATTTTAAAAAATAATTAGAAAATAACTTTTTCAAAACATTTTCATATTGTTTAAAAAAATAATATTTGTTACGGATAATTCTACTAATGGTTGTAATTAAAATACTAACTGAATAATGATAATTCTATTTTTAAAATAAGAACACAAAAATACCACTTGAGATTTAAAAAAATGTAAACAATGCAAACTGAACATAAAAATAGAATAAAAAAATAAAATAAATGGACTTCAAATACGTAATACAGAATTAACTAATATTTTGTCATTGCTCCATTAGCGGTTAAAACTGCCTGAAGTCTTGCAGTCATGGACAAAATCAGATTTCTTGCAAGGTCAACTTCTTGCGACAAGTTCTCCCAAGCGTCTTCAATTATCCCTTCCAATTCTTGGGCATTATTTGGATGGTTATTTAATTTTCTTATATGTTGCACCATTAGTCCCAAAACATTTTCAATAGGATTTAAATCCGGACTTTTAGATGTCCATGGTATTAACTCTATGTTCTTATTAAGAAACCATTGCCTGACATGATGGGCCGTATGTATGGAGCAGTTGTCTTGTTGGAAAATAAAATTATTTTCCGGAAACACCTCTACTACTGACGGCACCATAATATTGTCTAATATTTCAATATATTTAATGGAATTGAGATGACCACCACTGTTCCAACACACACCTAACCCATTTAGGCTCATCCAAGTCCAGACATTGACTGAAAACCTTCCTGATATTTGTGGATCGAAAGTATATTTTTCGTGGTATCTAGTGGAAGGAGGCCTATATACGCGAACATGTCCATCGTTATAGGATTTAAAAACCTTTTCGTCAGAAAAGACAACTTGTCCCCAGAAGCTTTCATCAGTGATTATATAGTTCAGTGCAAAAATAATCCTAACTTGCTTCTTTTATTCTGAAAGTTTGTATTTTTTAGCCGCTGAACAACTCTTCAATTCAATTCGCTTCCTAGTTTTATTCTTCTGCAAGTAGTAGGTACCGAAGCAGGGAAATTTATCTCTGAAATTGCATTTACTGCAGTCTGAAAAAGGTTTTCTCTTAGGTAATTTATAAGATTTTCATCTTCGTGATTATTGCTTTTCTGGGCCTACCGGAACCAACTTTACGGGATACCGTTTGGTTAGTTTCCCATTGTTTTTTAACACTCATTATCGTGGTTTTACTCACATTGCATTCAGCAGCAAGTCTTCTTATGGACCAACCATCTTCAATTTTAGAAACAATTCGAAGTTTTTGAATATCTATTAGATGTCGAACCATTTTTAATAATGACGCCACTGATTAACGTCAAAGTGACATTTGTAAGATTATTAATATCAATCAAAGAACGAATGATTTACATAGCTAAAAGAAAGTGTACCAGTTTTTTTTAAATCAACTGTACATATAGTTTAAAAAAATTTTCTACATCATACTCACAATTTTAAATTCTACACTACAATGATAGTTCCTCGAAGTTACAGGAAATGTTACGTACTGTAAAACATTTCGAAAAAAACATATAAAAATGTTCAAAATTTTATGCAATAACTCTGCTAACTATAAACTTGTGGCACATGAGTGCTGGCTGAACTTCAATAAAACCCTTCCCGACTTTTTTTATGTTGTTTCATTACACTAGTACATAGGTGGCTACGCAAATGTGTTCATATTCAAATTAATATGTAGGTTACGTAACGAATTTTAGTAAAAACGCAATAAATCAATTAACAACCTTTATTCTCACAGAAACCGCATTTCTTGGTCACTGAACACTTCCAAAATGTATGGACTGTGTTCGGTGGCCCAGAAAATTCTTTAAACGACCCCTCAAACGAAGTATTTGGGGCAGGCACGGCGATTCTATTGACCAACATAATTTTGAGGCCATTTTAAACCCAAACGCATTTATTAACACTTCGTCTGTTACGTTTGATATACGCAGACTGGTCGTAGGGTAACTCAGTAAATACCAAAAATGTATTTCATTTCCAATTCATTTTCTAATTAAACTAAATGTTTAAAATAACCGACAATACGCAAGGCAATCTTTGAATTCTCGAATGACATTGCGGTTATCCTATTTTTTAATCTGCAATATTGTCTGGTCGATTAAATACACTTTCGACTTTAACTAACCCCATAACAAATAATCAAGAGGGGTCAAATCGGGAGAACAAGGTGGCTATTCAATAGTTCCACATCAAGGATCTGTTAGGAAAAACTTCGTTTAAATAACATCTCGCTCTACATGAATAATGCGGTGGAACTTTATCTTGTTGGTACCAAATAAACCTGTCTATTTGATAATTACCATCGAGAAAAAGGTATTTTTAATGTAGGTACTAAAAAGTTTGTCAAAAAATCTAGATAAATATCACAGTTAACTAGGCTTTTAATAAACATGGCCCAATAACTAAACAGGCTTAGAAGACATTAACAAAATTCTACATTAAAAAAATATTTTCCTGGAAAATAAAACCATTTGGTAAAAATTTGCAAACAAAAAAATTTAACCAATACTGCACTCTTATTAAAAGGTGGCCACAGCACTAATATGCTTAGCGACGATAGAGAGTAATCTCAATTTGACTGGTAGCAGTTTTGCGAAGTGAATACCAAACATCGATGTAAATTCTGATATTACGAACTCCATGACCTTATTTGTTCGAATCAGAGTTGTATGAAAGTACCTCTGGTTGCATGCAAATGAAATTAAGCGAAAGGTAGATCCGCTATTTCCGAGAGCTTGCTTGGATAAAAGCCAATGATGATATCCGGTTTATTTATATTCATCGAAAGTCTTTTCATAATCGAATCATTTTTTGTCTGCTGCTTTCTTATTGTTTCTAATACCGTTGCTGTGTTTCCTTGATTTTTAGCTCTTTTTCATCTTTTGGTTTTTAAAACTTCCATCATTAACTAAAGTATCATAAAAACTTACAACTGTATTACGATCCGGCTTTAGTCTCTCAGGAAAAAGTGTTTCATATAAGACCACAGTTGCAGAAGCATTTTTACGGCATTCTCCGTAAATTAAAATCATACTTAATTTGTCTAAGTTTGTATGTAAACCCATTTCTTATAGTAACTTAACCAACACAAGACCTAAAAATTACATTCACAACAGTTGGAATTTCAAATTGAAGCTAAAACGTCAAATGTTTGCAAAGAATTCCAAAAGCACCTGCGAAGTAGGTAGTTGTGATAATTTGTATTTCATTAATATTTCCTTTATAATAATAATAATAATGTGTTTATTTCCATAGATTATTACAGTATTGGAATTGTCAAATACAAAATAGAACAAAAAATAATAATAAATATATGTACATATACAGGGTGTCTCACCGGGAAGTGAATCGATCGATATAGAAAAAAGTACGCATCAAAAAATTTTGAAAATTTAGATAATTACTAACGTCGGTGTGGCCAATCCAACTAAAATAATTACAAGCAGCTGGCACCCGCTTATACCGGAAGTCGATACCAACTTGCTTATTTCAAATGGAACACCCTATATATTTTAGGGTTCTCGAAAAGAGCATAAAATTCTGAGTTGAAAATATGTAGCATATCCTATACCTAAACTTAGCCATTTCAGAGATATTTGTCATTTTATAGAAAACTTGACAGGTGCAACGGTTTGCAAGAACCGTTATAACTTTCTACGTGTAATAGATCCTCATTTGCTTCTTGTCACGTAAAAAGAACACAAGGAGAACTACGTTCTACAACTGAAATAAATTCAATAATATCATACCAAGTGTTCCGTTTTTCGCGTTACATTTTGTCAACTTCAAACCGCGAGAACTTCTTTAGGTCAAGTTGTGTAAAATTGAATTCTCTTTTTTCTGATATTAGCATTGTGGGGGTTAAAGTTACAACTTTTTGAAGTATTTGCAATTTTATTAGAAATTCATGAATTGTTGAAATTATTTCATCAAAATAGCCATGATTAGAAACAATCAGTCATTATCTTATGTCAAAAATTGCCAGCACGTTTAAATTATACCAACGAAAACTTTTTAAATTTGTTTATTATTTATGGAGAATGAGAAAGAACTTGCAGCACATTTGCTACTCGATATCCACAAAAACGCAAAATAACACTAACAAACATGCGTATTAATCGAATTGAAGATATGGCATGAACTAAAATAGCAGAGATAAGATCAATTTAAAATATGATTTCACTTTCATTTAATAATTGCTCAAAATTCCGCCCTCGAACCTCGACACAATTTTCGCACCTTCGGATTAGTTCCTCATGGGTAGGTAGCTTCTCTAATTGAATCCTGTGATATTGAAATGCATTTCTTACTCTCATAAACTTTATTTTTAATAGTTCCCCAAATGAAATAATCCAGAACTGATAAATCGGGCGAGCGAAGAGGCCATAAGAAGGTCCATTATTGGCAATCCATTGATCATAAAAAGTTTCTTGTAAGTAATTATTAATTAAATATGCGTTATGTGGGAGAACACTGTCGCTTTCTGAACATATGAGGATTTGAGTCACTCCAATAATGCGAATTGTGTCTATTAAAAAGTCCATTTATAGTAAATTTTGCTCCATCTGTCCATATAATATTTCTTAAATAAGAATCGTGACCCTCAGACCTTATTAGAATAAACTCTGTCTTCTTAGGAAATCTGTTTCTTTTAATCCTTGAACCATATGGAATGGAAACGGGTGAAACTTAAGTTTTAATAAGATTCTGTGAATTGAATCCTTGCATAGTCCCGATTCCAGAGCAGCTTGTCTCAATGACATCCTTGGAAATGCATGAGAATATCCCAGAATGACTATTTCAATGTTTTCGTCATTAACTATAGGCTTCCTTTGCATTTTTGCCTTGAATTTTTTTAATTTTCCACTATGCGTTTTACAGTGTTTGGTGACGGTTTCCCTTTTTCTGGATACCGAGTAGCAAATGTGCTGCAAGTTCTTGATATTATTTTATCACATTCTCCATAAATAATAAAACAAATTTAAAAAGTCCTCGTGGGTGCAATTTAAACGTGCTGGCATTTTTTGATATAAGATAATGACTGATTGTTTCTAATCATGGCTATTTTGATGAAATGATTACAACAATTCATGAATTTCTAATAAAATCGCAAATATTTCAAAAAGTTGTAACTTTAACCCCCACAATGCTAATATCAGAAAAAAAGGGAATTCAATTTTACACAATTTGACGTAAAAAATACAGGGTATTCTATTTGACCTAAACAAGTTTTCGCGATTTGAAGTTGACAAAATGTAACGCGAAAAACGGAACACTTGGTATGATATTATTGAATTTATTTCAGTTGTAGAACGTAGTTCTCTTTGTGTTCTTTTTACGTGACAAGGAGCAAATGAGGATCTTTTACACGAAGAAAGTTATAACGGTTCTTGCAAACCGTTGCACCTGTCAAATTTTCTATAAAATGTCAAATATCTCTGAAACGGCTAGGTTTAGGTATAGGATATGCTACATATTTTCGACTCAGAATTTTATGCTCTTTTCTAAAACCCTAAAATATATAGGATGTTCCATTTGAATAAGCAAGTTGGTATCGACTTCCGGTATAAGCGGACATGCCAGCTGCTTGTAATTATTTTAGTTGGATTGGCCACACCGACATTAGTAATTATCAAAATTTTCAAAATTTTCTGATGCGTACTTTTCTCTATATCGATCGATTCAGTTCCCGGTGAGACACCCTGTATATGCACGCATATACTAATAGCCCGGGAGGCAGGCATATTTTTACCCAGTCATTGCATGCGAGCTTATTTTAACAGACATAGCAGATACTAAATCTATTTAATAATTTGGAAGTTTTACCCCCGAATTCTGAGGTGTGTTTAGGTTGGATAATTTTCGGTGAAATCCTCTATATTATAATTCACATAAAGTAGTAGTGAGAGCAAAAAACAACTATAAAATCTAGCGAACCATTAATAATACGATATTGCTAATCGGTTTGCGCACCCAGACACTGGGGAGCAATTTGCGTCGTAACCCAAATAGTAGCCATTCCAGCCACTGTTAACAATTCATTGTATTAACTTATCACACAATGGACTTGTAACTCTTCATTCATCGCGAGCCTGAGCCAATACCGGGTGCTATTAAGTAAGTAAAGCTGTAAACATTATCTATCAATAATGAAATGAAATTAATCGTTCTTATTACTTCTTGGAATAGTAAACAGAGTACAACAACATTTACAGAAAAAAAGTTCATTAATAAATTTTTATTTCTTGCGACATAATGTCGATAAGATAACTAAATATATTTCAATAAAAACAAATATGTGAGTATCCTCCGTTATTAATAATTTAACACAAGTAAATATGAGCTAGTTTCGTCTAGATTTTTCATGTCAATAATTTTTTGAGACGTTTCATAAAAAAAGAACGTGTGTGTCTTAAGGTAAGTACATGTCGAAGATGCCTCGATGAGTGGTGATGAAGACATGAGATGATTAGCTGGATTACAATCTATGTAATACAAACATAAGAATTTAGTGAGGGTATACATAGAAAAGATGTGGCTACACTTGCACCCTCGATGATTCACAGTGATATCCACAACGATACAAAATATTTGTCTCTTCATTGATGGTGAAAGCAAGCATCGAAGAATCTCGAAATACGATTGGTTCCCCACATTAACTTATTTTTTGGACACACAGTTTTGGACGGAATTCAACAGTGTCGTAGATTGTTTACGAGACCAAATATTCATTGCTATTCTTTGCTTTTATTTGAGTTTTCTACCACATGTATTATCCTCTTCAAAAACACATCACCGATTGTACAAAATAATAGAATTAATAGAAAAAAACCTCTGCGTTTCGGAAAGCAGTCTTTCCATTTTCAAAACTTTTTCTCGAAGAACTCTTATTTGCTGTGTATATCAAATATACAGATTTATGATTCTGTTTATGTTATTTCCATATATACTTACTACTTACACAGAACTGATATTTTCTTTCAGATAATGTTGAGTTTGTTAAGTTCTTCTTTTAGCATTGGTAGCCAGGCTGTACAAATACCTACATAACAATTCGATACGCATTTATCTTCATTTAATAAGATTATTGCTGATTCTTTAATTTTTCTTTCCTGTTATCTGCTTCTTTTGTTAAAATTTTTGCCGAGTCCCAGTTTATTCTATGTCCGTTTTCCCAAGCATGTTCACAAATCTTTGATTTCTGAATTTCATTCTTTCTAATGTAAATCTTGTGCTCAACCAACCTCTCACTGAAAGGTCTGGATGACTCACCCACATAACACTTAACACATTCGCACGGGATATTGTAAACACAGTTTCTTGAATTCTGCTCCCGGTTTATCGGTTTTGTTTTTGTCCAAATTATCAACCTATCTTTAACTATTTTTAAGGTTTTTTTAATTTGTAAACTAGAACTAAATTAAGTGTTGTAAATAGCATAATGGAACTATTAACAATATGTATAAAACCAACCAATTTTCAATTGAAAAATAAGTTCCATCAGCATGATTTTGGTATCGCAATGGGGTCTCCATTATCACCAATTTTAAGCAACATATTTATAACAGCAGAATTTTAAAAATCTTCGCTGGACTCTTTCCAAATTTTGAATATGAATATTATATGGAGGACACCAAATAATTGAGGCATACTCAAGTCGTAATCTTACAAATGCAAGGAATAGCAACTTTAATGTACTAATGTTGGAGTTTCTAATAATAAACCCTAGAGCTTTAAAGCAATCTGAAGTTAAACTGCTAATATAATGAGTAAAGGAGAGCTTTCGATCAAAGATCACGCCTAAGTCCTGAAGAGTTTCAGGCCTATTTAAAAGTATGTTATTCAGATAATGGTTGAAGGCAGTCGCATTAGTCTTATTGAAATATGTCATCACATTGCACTTAGCTGCATTTAATGGTAATTTGTTGGCATAACACCATTCATTAATTGTATCAAGATTCCATATTCAGTTTATCAAGATTATTTTGGAGAATTATACAATCCTCATTGTTTTTAATATTGCAATATATTTTCAAATCATCTGCGTAAATTAGACAGTTAACATTTAAGTCACAAGTTATATAGTTAATGAATATATTAATGAGTAGTGGACCCAGATTTGATCCTTATGGGACGTTGGACGTCGCTAAGATCTCCACCGACCGATAATCAGAGCATTCAACATACTGCTTACGATTACTAAGATATGAAGAGAAAAAATTAAGTATGTTTATCGAAAAATCATTAATTGAAGTGTTTTGCCTAAAACCAAATTTTTTTTTTGGATAATAAATTAAATTTTTCGAGATATATTACTAGTTTATATTTTATTGACTCTTCCAGTATGCGGATGACTGTGCACTTTTAGCCTCTACGCCGGAAGAGCTTCAAGAAATTTTAGATGTGTGTGCCCAGAGTTATGATTCCTTGGGACTGAAAATCAACATTGGAAAGGATAAGATTATGTCAACTCCTCATCAAGTGAAAAAAATAGACATTACACTTAACGGAAATTCTCTTGAAGTGGTGGATCAGTTCAATTACTTAGGCAACGTTGTTAATGACAAAGCAAACATGGACAGCGAGATTCGCAATAGAATTAACGCTGCATCTAGAGCACTCTGGGGACTTAGAGAGAGAGTATTTGACAACCACGACCTTGTTTTGTCAACAAAAATGGCTGTCTACAGAGCAGTTGTCATTCCAACACTGCTATATGGATGTGAAAGCTGGGTCACTTACCGTCGTCATGTGAAAGAATTAGAACGTTTTCAGCAAAGACACCTCAGAAGTATGATGAAAATCCGTTGGTTCCATCACATATCAAACGTGGACGTACTCAGGAGAGCAAACAGCCTTCCAATTGAGGTGCTTATTTCAAGAGCACGCCTAAGATGGGCAGGTCACGTTCATCGTATGCATGATAACCGCCTTCCTAAATGTACACTTTATGGTGAATTGCTAAGCGGTAGAAGAAGGCGTGGCGGTCAACGAAAGAGGTTCAAAGACGTTCTCCATGAAAATCTAAAATCCTGCGGTATTCCAGACGAGCAATGGGAACAACTTGCAGCGGACAGAACCGAATGGCGAGGGGTTGTGGCCAGCTATCAAGGAAATGTTGCTGCAAGGAGGCCGAATCCAAGACCTAACCAGGTCTATATTTGTCCTGACTGCGGTCGACATGTGCTCTCCCGAATTGGCCTCTATAGCCATAGTCGTGTGCACCGTAGATGAATGGGAATTACAATAGACTACACCTTTTACTTGTTTTTTATTACACACAATCTATCGACTGTAACATTTTTTTATACTCGGACTCGAGTAAAGGCTAATAATAACTTTCAAAATTAAGCAAAATAAATTTTAAAAAAAACACGAGTATCGTTGATTAGATGAAGAACAAACATCTAGTACACTCTTTTCAATGAATACAGTACCGTTTACCTCACTGTATCGCATTCTTCAACTTTGACCTAGCCTTTGATCTGTATATATTTTTTTCATAATATATATAGTTTTTTATCAATAATATTTTCTAATCTATTTATTTAGAATGAAAAATGTATGCTACATCAGTAACCTCTGTAAATACGTTTAAACAGAAACCTAATTCACATTTACACAGAGCGTGGGCTTTTCCACTTATTGCAAGAAACATTTAGAAAAACCAAACACATTTTTCCAGAGCATGAATCATATTACAATCATTTTAAGGTTCATTTGGGGGTCACCGATCAAGAGCGAATTGTTTACTATCAAAACTTGTATTTATTTTATTCACTATTTCTTACGTACTAGAGCTTTTACGTTACACGTTGTAGCACGTAATATCTCTGCTTTATATATTGATGCTGGTGCTCTTGCTTATATAGAGATAACACTTTTGATTGATAAAATGTATTTATTACAACCGAAACAAAGCAGGATTGCATCTAGGCATTAGTTTGAAATTTTTAAAGTTTGGGATATAAAAGCAACTATTTCACTATTTTGTATGAAATTAAACAAAGTTAAAGCACATTTTTAAAGATGAGTAGTTATTCTCTAAGAAGCAGCACAATGGAGAGAAGTCGGAAAGATAGGTTTCTTTCTATATTGTTGTTGTGTAGTCTTCAAAATATAAATAAAACACGTTTTTTATATATATTTTTTGCTATGTGTTTTAGCAAAAAATGTTTGAGACAAAAGTTGTAGGTCTAGATGAGTACTACCCGATGATGTACAAGATGTACATTTTGAGAATTTTTTTAAGATTTTGAACCGTCGCTATTTTTTTAATTTTTCTTATGCATTTTAGCAAAAATGTTTTAGATAAAACTTGTAGGACTAGATGATCACTTTCTAACGATGTATCACATGTACGGTCGTGAGCAAAAAAAAAAATAGGACAAGTCTTATAACGGTATTTTGCTAAAGTCTAGTTGTGTACATCTAACTCTAATTTTTGTGACATTGTCAGTTAGTTGTCATAATTTATTGCAAGTGTGCAAAAAACTAATATGCCTCATATAAGCGATTTAGTTAAATCTGGAGTTATTGCTAAAGCAGAAGATGGATGGTCAATGAGACAAATTGCACTGCGTTATAATATTGACAAAAGTTCGGTGTGTAACATTTTAAGAAAGTGGAGAATAAACGGTACGATTATTAGAAATCCTGGTTCAGGGCGACGAAGGATATCAACTCAACATCAAGATTTGCAATTGATAAATGCTTTAGTAGAAAATCCATTTTACTCAGTTATTCAGGCTGCTGAAGAAATGAATTTTCCTGGATCGAGTAGTACTGGTCGCCGGCGAGTAAAAGAATCGAAGTTACGCTATCATGCAGCAGCACAGAAATGCTTACTTAAAGCTGAATATAGAGAAGCTCGAGTAGGATTTGCGCTTGAATTTTTAGCGCATGATGTAAATTTTTGGAGCAATGTAATCTTTACAGACGAAAAAACTTTCCAGCCAACACACAGCGGTCGTATTCGTGTTTACCACCCTCCGAATACTCGATTCGATGAGAAATATATATCTAACAATGATAAAAGTTCAAATGTGCTTTTAGAGGGCGAAATATTAAACATAATATTTTTAGTCGCAAACTCCTCTATAAATCCTTATTTTACTATAAGGAAAGTAACCAGACTGCAACCAAAGTTACAAATCTGGCGCGTTAAGTGTAATAATTGCATATTACCATCAAAACGCTAATGCTTCGATTGCAACAAACACCAGCTGAAAGACTGATCCTACTTAAAGGAGCTCCCTTGCCAGTCGACACACACCACTTGCAGACTGCAGTTTCGAGCTGTTGGCTCTCGTCAGTGCAAGGTAGGTATGCGACGACCGACATGAGAATCCTTTGACTATAGTACATTAGCGTTTTGATGGTAATATGCAATTATTACACTTAACGCACCAGATTTGTAACTTTGGTTGCAGTCTGGTTACTTTCCTTATAGTAAAATAAGGATTTATAGAGGAGTTTGCGACTAAAAATATTATGTTTAATGATAAAAGTAGTAGATTTTCCGTCAATATGTGGGCTTGGATATCGGCACGTGGTCTTCGTGTTTTGTCGCATATTGAGGAACGATTTAATAGTGAAACGTATATTAGGATTTCAGACAATATTATGCTCCCTTCTGTGTCACAATTATTTCTAATAATGAGTTCATATATCAACAAGACAATTGTTCTGTTCATACTGCTCATACCGTAACTAACTGGTTTCAAGATAACAACATGAATATTCTTAACTGGCCCAGTAATAGTCCAGATCTTAACCCTGTGGAAGAAGTATATTGTAAATACAGTTTTTTGAATTTTGCTCCCTGTTTATCGGTTTTGTTTTTGTTAAAATAGATCTTAAAATGTTCCCCGTTTAAAATACCTAATATCAAATTTGTCAACTATACGGCGTAGCTTTTCCGATAGTCTGTATACATAAGGAATTATTGCTGTATAACGACGTTCAGGTTTTTGTCGTACTTGATTGTCCCTATTTTCAACATTTATGAAAACTCTATCAACAAAGGCTTCAAGATATTGATTTTGTACTAGAACCTCTTTGATAAATTTTTTCTCGTTATTTAATATTTCATTAATAGATGAAATTATTTTGACCCTATCGTATAAACATTTTACAACACCTATTTTAACATTTATTGACTGATTTGAGTTAAAATTTAGATATCTATTAGTATGTGTTGGTTTTCTATAAACGCATGTTTCAATTGTATTATTTACCCTTCTAATTAAAATATCTAAAAACGGTAGTTCATTCCTACTTTCTACTTCTAATGTGAATTTAATAGACGGTTCCTTACTATTTATATTTTCCAAAGAACTATCTAGTAAATCGACACCATGAGGCCAAATTGCAAAGATGTGGTCAACATATCTCCACCAGACAACCGGTTTGTTTAAACAATTTTGAACATGTGTGTTCTCAAAGTTCTCCATAAATATGTTGCTTAAAATTGGTGATCATGCAGACCCCATAGCCATACCAAAATCCTGCTGATAGAACTCATTGTCCAATTGAAAATAGGTTGTGTTTATACACAGTGTTAGAGTTCCCTTATGGTATTTACACTTAATTTAGTTCTAGTTTCCAAATTATTATCATTTATCAACCTGTCTTTAACTATTTTTAAGGTTTCATCTACCGAAACATTGGTAAAAAGACTAACTACATCAAAACTAACCATCAGGTGTGATTCATGAATATTATTTTCATAAATTTTTTCTATAAAATGTTTACTATTTTTAATATATGAATCGGTATTCCCAGATAATATATCAATAATTTTAAGTAAAAATTTTGCCAAATTATGACATATTGAATTAATAGAACTAACAATTGGTCTTAAAGGAATATTTTCTTTGTGTCTTTGATAAGTCATAAAAATGAGGAGGTTTACTATGATGTGGTGTAAGTTTCCTTCGTTCAAAATCATTAAATTCGTGTTTGTATTTAAACAAGATTCTGTACATTTTGCTCTCTATTGATTTTGTTGGCTCTTTGTTTAGTTTTGTGTAGGGTCCCTCATTTACAAGAGTCATGATTTTTGTGTTATATATATATATCTTTATCTATAATGACTGTGGCATTACCTTTGTCTGCTGGCAATATTTTTATACTTTCATCGCGTTTTAAAGAATTTATCGATAACTTTTCTTCTGGAGTTAAATTATCTTTAATTTTGTATTGCTTCTCTAAAGCAATTTTTTGCCCGTATGCGATATTCATTACCATTATCTGTTGGTAAATTTTGAGCCGTATTTTCTACTGCTACTATATCAAATTTTGGAACAGATTTCTGACTATTCCTTTGGCGTAAACGTCACGGGCGCAGAGGCTTTTTTCCAATAATTCTATTATTTTGTAGATTCGGTGATTTGTTTTTGAAGAGGATAATAATACATGTGGTAGAAAACCCAAATAATAGGAAAGAATATTCGTAGAATGCCACAAATAACTTTCAGACACTATTATTATAACTCTTAAATATAATGGATATTATTGTTCAACGATTCGTTTAACTAGTAAATCAGTCACGGTCCCAACGGCACTTTCCAGAAATATTTAAAACCGCTTTAATTGCACTGATGCATAAAAAAGGTGATGTTGAGGACATCGATAACAAGGCAAATTTAACTACTCAACACTTTATCTAAACGGCTGGGAAGAATTGTTTCCAGTCGCTTGACAGTTTATCATGTACTTGTAAATTTAACGTCACTAATTCGCTTTATTTTGTACTGCAAACAGCAACACCCACTCCTAATAGGGAAATTGGGCGATTACGCGCTAAGTTTAATTCGTACGATTAACAACCGCTTCGGTCTCCCTTTAAATCGCATCCGGTAGCTAGTCCGCCTCTGACCGAATATTACTAAGACAACAAAAGATTATACGTTCTAATAAGCAATTTATAAAATAAACATGTTTACGATATAATGTTAAAATTGTGATACGACCATTAGTCTAACAATAAGTACGTAGTATATAATATCTTAGGATAAGAAGCTATCATCAGTTGTGGATTGTAGTGACTAGTGAGGAAGGTTTAAAAAATGTTTTACAAAATAGTTGTCGCTTGTGCCGTTTTCGCATCGGCATCAGTCGAAGCCAAACATATCAAAGGGATACAGATTAAAAATCGTGGCCACGAGAAGCTCTGGGTGGAGATGACGGACGAAGACGGATTTTTTCTGCCACCTGGTCAATTGGTAAGTGAGACTTAATTAAGTTTTTTAATTAGACAAACTAAAAATGGTCATAGATCCCTTATTGTATCTCAACAGTTTTGACTGAAAGTAAAAATTGACCAAGTAAAAAGTCATAGTGATAACGATCAATATGAGAAAAAGATATAATACGTGTATAACTCTTTTGAAGTTTCGTAAATTTCGAAAGATTTGGGATTGAACTAGCTACAAATAATTTTAGCTATATATGATATAATGACCCTTTTTATTATTGAAGTTGTTGTAAAGAAAATCGTCACGTGATATCCAGAAAATATTTTTGTTTTATCGTACTTTGACTTGATCTCGATAATATTCTACACTTATCACATTTGACTTTCCTTACTATTACAAATCATTTACAATTACATATGAACTAACTCGACTAATATATGGTGTTTCATTTTCAAATATAGCGTTCTAGAATAACTCATCTCACAAAGAAGGTCAAATAGCTCACAAAAAATGGAGATAGTCTAAAAAAGTCTTTTTCTTCTACTATACCCGGTGACACAGAAAGTAACTATCCCCACTTTTTTCTACAGTTTTAAAAATAAAATTTTGAAATTCGTTAAATCAAGTATAGGCATGGTCGGAAATTGTCAGAACTTCCTTATTTTAAATAGCACCCTGTACATTTAAGTCATTTTTCTCATAAAGCTGTAATTTCTCTCTCCAACGCTTTTTTCATATTTAAAATCGGATGAAAAATAACCTTGGAAATGGCATTTATTTGCTATTTCTAGTTGGCTTTGGAATTCAGGAATAAATTTAAAAAATTTCGAAGTAGACTTTGAATTTGAATAAAAGGGTATTTCTCAACAAATTAAATATAGAATTGGCCTATTGTTCATTTGCTTGGATTTAGAAATGTTTTTCCCATTTCATGGAAATTCAATTTGCCATAACTCTAATTTTTAAATAGTACCCTAGATGTTTTATTTTTTTATCAGATAGAGTGATAAATTTGCTTTAGACTGTCTTTTCTGATTAAAAATTGAATATAAATTAAAATAAGTATTAAGCTTTTTGTAGAAGCGTTTCGAATTATGTCCATATCTTGCAGTAAGCCATGAAAAACATGAAAAATTACACACTGCATCTGTCAAAACGTTACTGTTGAGTCAAATAGAGGCGTATTTATTATTTGTAAATTTATAATTAGATGCTTTATTCAAAATAAGATACAATTTACGATACAACATATACAAAATGAAAAGGTAGATTTATTTTTAATTTACGGCGAACGTCAGAAAAATACCCATGCGACCGCACGTCTATATTATGAAAGATATCCCGATCGTCGTCAGCAGTATTTTAGAATTCTAGAACAGTCATTCCGAAATGCAGAAAATATTGAGGTGGTAGAGGACATATTCATAGTAAGCGAAGAAATTGAGACAAATATATTGGCTTACACACGTGTACCCAAATGTTTCTACACGAGAGCTGGCAAAAGAGATAGATATTGGTCGTAAGACAGTCAGACGTATATTAAAAAAACATGGTTTTACATGCCACAAATACCAATTGCATCAAGAATTATATGAAAACGACGGAAACAGAAGATTGATCTTTTGTAATTGGTTTGTTTCCTCAATTCGAATTATACTAAAACAATAGAATAATCTACATTATTGGTCTAAAGAAAATTTACACGAAATGTTTGAAGGTAACAACCATCAGGATAGATTTGGAGTGAATGTGTGGGCTGGAATATTCGGTACAAAAATTATTGGTCCCATACTAATTCAAGGACCACTAACCTGTGCGCGTTATTTAAGTTTTTTACAGAATGAAATAGAAAACGACTGGATGAAGTTTCCTTGGAAGATTTCAGAAATATATACTTCTAGCAATATGGAGCACCACCGCATAATGCTGATTTTGTGGGAAATTTCCTTAGTGCAATGTTTGACAACCGGGTAATATCTACTAATGGAACTATTTAGTGGCCTGCTAGATCACCAGACCTAACTCCGCTTGATTTTTTTCTTTGGGGTTATCTGAAGGACAAAGTATACTCAACGCCGTCTGCAACATTAGAAGAACTCCAAATATTTTAAATGCCTTTGAATTCATAACTCCAGTCATGTTACAAAGTGTTATGAGAGAAACTATTCTGAAATGGGTGGGCGTCATTTTGAGCACCTGTTATAGGTTTGATATTTAGTTGTGTTGTATTGTTCTAATCGTAATCATAATCATAATATTTATAAATTTATTAAGTTGCTATCCAGATAGGTATCGAACTAATAAATTGGTTTTGATTGTGTGAATTTTTCTTTTTTTTTCTTCTAACGATTCATCAAAATTTTTGTTATATTTATCAAAATAAATTTTCTCTAATTACAAATAATTCATCTATTTTTCATAGCTTACTGCAAGATATAGATACCTAATTTGAAACACTTCCACAAAAAGCTTAATATTTAGTTTAATTTATATTTTTAATCAGGAAAAAACAGTCTAAAGCAAATTTACCACTCTATCTGATAAAAAAAATGAAACATACAGGATACTATTTGAAAAATTGGAGTTATAACAAACCTTGAAATGGAAAAATGGGAAAAACATTCTAAATCCAAGCAAATGAACATAATAGACCAATTTTACATTTAATTTGTTGAGAAATACCCTTTTATTTAAATTCAAAATCTACTTTGAAATTTTTTAAATTTGTTCCTGAATTCCAAAGCCAACTAGATATAGCAAGTAAATGCCAATTCCAAGGTTATTTTTAATCAGATTTTAAATCTGAAAAAAGCGTTCGAGAGAGAAATTACAGCTTTATGAGAAAAGTGACTTAAATATACAGGGCGCCATTTAAAATAAGAAAATTGTGGCAGTTTCCGGCCATACCGGAAGTGATTTTTTACCACCGAATAGTCACAATGTGGCTACTGACACCTATATTCGATTTCCCAAATTTCAGAGTTTTATTTTTAAAACTATAGAAAAAAATGTACTTTCTAGGCCACCCGGTATACGTTAAGACTTTTAAGAAAAATTCATAGCCCGGCGTTGTCTCCCTACCCGACCAAGGTGAAGTTTTATAGATTTTTTTTCATGAATCAATAGAATTTTGAGGAATGGGGTGCAGCGAAATAAAACCCGAAAAGAAATATCATCAGGAATAAACTACATCAGTCGAGAACTTATAGCAAGGTCAACGACTGGATACTTACTCAATCTATTACTTTTACTCCGACTCAAATTGGGTCTTACAATGGCTATAATGCGAATTATACAGTGTTTTTGTCCGGTACTTAATAAAAATGTTTGTCCGGATATAACAATATCTTATTTGACATAACAGTCAGTATTTAGGTGACTAACAGGTTTACAGTTAGTTAGTAGCTATCTAATGTATTGTTCCAAGGCTTTTGATACAGTAAAATCATAGGTATTGCAGAATACACTGCCCTATATGTTTCTCCTATATGTATAAACTCACCAATATTGTCTACGTCTAGACAATATAATGAAATGCAGAATTTTGTCGATATATTTTATGATAATTTTACATACTTTTATTGTTCGCTTAAATATGCTGACTAACTCAATATTTGTATATATAATATAACATACATATATATGTATATGTGTGATTATGACAGACTGCTTTCAAGGAGTATGTAATAATACCAATCTATAAAACTGGGGATACGAATAGAATAGAATAGAGTAGAGTAGACTAGAGTAGACTAGACTAGACTAGACTAGAGTAGAGTAGAGTAGAGTAGAGTAGAGTAGAGTAGAGTAGAGTAGAGTAGAGTAGAGTAGAGTAGAGTAGAGTAGAGTAGAGTAGAGTAGAGTAGAGTAGAGTAGAGTAGAGTAGAGTAGAGTAGAGTAGAGTAGAGTAGAGTAGAGTAGAGTAGAGTAGAGTAGAGTAGAGTAGAGTAGAGTAGAGTGAGTAGAGTGAGTAGAGTGAGTAGAGTGAGTAGAGTGAGTAGAGTGAGTAGAGTGAGTAGAGTGAGTAGAGTGAGTAGAGTGAGTAGAGTGAGTAGAGTAGAGAATAGAATAGAATATAATTTTTTATTCATGCTATACTTACTTTAGTAATGTTTGCATAAAAGTAGTATAAAATATAAAAGTACATCACTTATACAAAATTATACACCATAATAACAACCCTATCTAAAATATTTGAAAGAGTAGTTAAAACGAGACTAAACTCAAACCTGAATTTTCTGATAATCAATATGGTTTCAAATAAGGACAAGATGCAATAATAATCTCACAACCAATATTTATTTAGCGTTAGATGAAGGAAAACCTTGTTTATATACATTTATTGATCTTAGTAAGGCATTTGACACAGTCAGCCATGAATTACTCTTACAGACCCTTGAAGACATTGGAGTTAGAGGCACCTGTCTAAAATTTCTCAAAAGTTATTTAATCAATAAAATTCAGTCGATGAGAGTAAAGGATACATTGAGCAAGTCACTAAATATTAAGTATGGAGTACCACAAGGCACGGTATTAGGAACGCTACTATTTTCAGTTTATGTAAATGGAATACATTCCTAAATATTATATATACTTAGGTATTATCTTAAGTTGAAGCTTATAATTAACTGCACGTCTATTCATCAATTGTTACACCCACCTATGTAAAGCTTAATTCTATCTATATACTGATCCAGAACCTCCAGATATGGTATAATTGATTACATTAAACATGAAAGTCTGTAGATACATATTGTCTGAAAGTTATTTGTGGCATTCTACTAATATTCTTTCTTATTATTTGGGTTTTCTACCACATGTATTATTGTCCTATTCAAAAACAAATCACCGAATCTACAAAATAATAGAATTATTGGAAAAAAGCCTCTGCGCCCGTGACGTTTACGCCAAAGGAATAGTCAGAGGTTATGTTTTGCAAATAATATAAATTGGAATAAACACAGAAATAATGTATTTTGCTGACGTTTCGGAAAGTAATCTCTTTCTTTTCTCAAAGCTTTTTTTGGAAGAACTCTTATTTTGCTGTGTATGTCAAATACACAGCTTTAAGATTCTGTTTATGTTATTTCCATAGATACTTACTACTTACACAGAACATAGAACTGATGATACTTTCTTTTAGATAATGTTCAGTTTAAGTTCTTCTTTTAACATTGGTAGCCAGGTTGTACAAATATCTACAGAACAATTCGATACGCACTTGTCTTCATTTAATGAGATTATTGCTGATTCTTTAATTTTTCTTTTTTTGGTATCTGCTTCTCTTGTTAAAATTTTTGCCGAGCCCCAGTTTATTCTATGTTCGTTTTCCCAAGCATGTTCACAAATCTTTGATTTCTGTATTTCATTCTTTCTAATGTAATTCTTGTGCTCATCCAACCTCACACTGAAAGCTCTGGATGACTCACCCACATAGCATTTATCACATTCGCACGGGATATTGTAAATACAGTTTTTTGAACTCTGCTCCCTGTTTATCGGTTTTGTTTTTGTTAAAATAGATCTTAAAGTGTTCCCCGTCTGAAATATCGTCCTAACATCAAATTTGTCACCTATACGGCGTAGCTTTTTCGATAATCATACATAAGGAATTATTGCTGTATAATGACGTTCAGGTTTTTGTCGTACCTGATTGTCCCTATTTTCAACATTTATGAAAACTCTATCAACAAAGGCTTCAGGGTATTATTTTTGTACTAGAACCTCTTTGATAAATTTTTTCTCGTTATTTAATATTTCATTATTAGATGAAATTATTTTGGAACTATCGTATAAACATTTTACAACAGCCCTTTTAACACTTATTGACTGATTTGAGTTAAAATTTAGATATCTATTAGTATGTGTTGGTTTTCTATAAACGCTTTTTTTTTATACATTTATTTAACGTCGGCCTATTTCCGCTACTGAGGCCTAACACCGACGCCTGTAGACGAGCTACCCCCAATCAGGAATTTTGCCGAACCTCTTCCCTTAAGAAGAGTAGGGATCTTTTACTTGCCTAACATTTAATAGACAAGGGACCGACGGCTTTACATCCCCTCCGAAGGATGGTATATCTCCTATACAACCCTCGCCTAAGGTTGTATAGCTTCCGCGCATACACTGATATACAAGCCGCTGGAAGATGTGTGAGGCGAGAACGCGGTTTCCGTTGGAATGGTCACCAATCCAAGTACTAACCGCACCTGTCGTTGCTTTACATCGCATACCGAAGTATGTACATAGTAAAGACGCACCTCTATAAACGCTTGTTTCAATTGTATTATTTACCCTTCTAATTAAAACATCTAAAAACGGCAGTTCATTCCTACTTTCTACTTCTAATGTGAATTTAATAGACGGTTCCTTATTATTTATATTTTCCAAAAAACTATCTAGTAAATCGACACCATGGGGCCAAATTGCAAAGTTGTCGTCAACATATCTCCACCAGACAACCGGTTTGTTTATACAATTTTGAACATGTGTGTTCTCAAAGTTCTTCATAAATATGTTGCTTAAAATTGGTGATAATGCAGACCCTATAGCCATACCAAAATCCTGCTGATAGAACTCATTGTCCAATTGAAAATAGGTTATTTTTGTACACATTGTTAAGAGTTCCATTATGCTATTTGCACTTAATTTAGTTATAGTTTCCAAATTATTATCATTTAGTAACCTGTCTTTAACTATTTTTAAGGTCTCATCTACCGGAACATTGGTAAAAAGACTAACTACATCAAAACTAACCATCAGGTGTGATTCATGAATATCGTTTTCATACATTTTTTCTATAAAATGTTTACTATGAGATACATGTTAATGTTTTTTTATCGTTATTTTTGTAGATAAGTTAGTGATATATTATTACTTTATATTTCGTATATTTTACATTGTTTCGAAACAAATGTCCTCTCACTTGTCGAACTCGAATTTAGCGTAACTTATTATTTATATTATGCGTATCATTTTCTGTAAATAAACATTATTATTATTATTAATGCTGATCTTTTCTTCATAATATTTTGGCACGTTGGTACCGGATTTAGCACTCAAATTGTTCCTATTTCTGTCTAGCTTCAACAAACAGCTCAGAATTACATTTTTTAACCCTGTATGTGCTTGTGTTATTAAACATATCCAAATAACTAAAATCTACTTTTCTATTACAAAAGTTAAAACGTCCTTTTCATGCACAGGCCTCGATTGTGGTGGAAGACGTTTGGACGGGCCGAATTTGGGCCCAATCTGCTGATTGCAAAACAAAAGGATGCACCTCGCCCTACACAGTAGCTGTTCTCAAATTTGAAGGAGAAGACACTGACGACAGGTACTATGTTTCGTTTACAGACGGCTTCAACAGACCAATTAAGGTAAGACCTCATTAGAAATAAATATGCTAAGCATATTAACTTCGTAAATAAATAGGTTGTTTAAAAAAATGTTGGAATTTAAACTCACATCAATGAATAAGGGGGAAATTTCACTCATATCGTATAACTACAAGTATGTTTGTGGAGTGTGACAATCTATTAAATACATAACATGTTATTAACGGTGTAATTTTGACAACTTAATTTAATACGCAGCAATTTAATCATCACTTAAGGCTAATGGTAAATTATTGGTGCTGAAGGGAGCCTCATATATCACAAACTCAAACAGGGGTCTAAATTTACCCCCATAAATACATGTATCAAAACTTACCGGAGGACAAGCGAGATGTCAACCGCTGTTTGCGCCAGCACCAGATGTTTATAGTCTTTTGTGATTTATTAAAGCAGAGTAATAAATTAAAATCCCTATTTTACGCGAAAAACTTTAATGAGACAATAAATAACCTATAATCTAAAAATAAAGGACATAGTCAGTGAACACATAAACACAGCAAAGTTGATATAATTCACTTCCTAAAAAACTATTATGGCAGCCGAGTTCGCCACTTACTTATTAACTACTCTCTAGAGCTTTTAAAAGCTAAGCTTTGTAGATATGGAATAAGATTCCTTTGAATTTGTTGTCCTCTTACCTAAAGGAAAGGAAACAAATTGTACAAGTTCCCAGTGGTGCATCTAACAACAGGTAGTTCCTCAAGGATCTATAAGTGGACCCCTCCACTTTATAATGTTTGCATACGACATATTAAACATATCTAATAGGAGGTTATTATCAGTGCCTCGCTGTGGAAAAAAACCATTAGTTTTAAAAAACATGAACTTTACAAATTTTCTCTGGACAGATTCAGTTAATAAAATCAAATTTTGGTATATAGGAGACCATATGAGAGCGGGATATTCCAGCTTGGATCTAATGTATGTGAAATATAATATTTTCAAACTTTCAACACTAGAGAAACAGCTCCAGTTTCTGACAAAGAACCCGAGCAACTTAGAAGCTGACTTTGTCATCTGATTAATATGGCTTGAAAAACTAAGTTTGCAGTCGAAAATCACACCGAGATCTTTGAATTCCAAACAACGCTCGAGCGGAAAATTGTTTATGTTGTAGTCAAATTGTATAGAATTGTGCCTACGAGTAAAAGTCACGATTTTGCATTTGGAGATGTTTAATTTAAGAAAGTTGTTGCAACACCACGTAGAAATTTTGTCTATTTCTGTTTGTAAGTAAATACAGTCACTGAGACTACTTATATTTGTAAAAATTTTGAGATCATCTGCAAAAAGTAGATGCTCACAACTAATTACTGATGTTATGTCATTTATGAAAATCAAAAACAGCAGGGGCCCCAAGTTGGAACCCTGAGGGACGCCTGACGTTGCTGTATAATTAAGGGATCTGTGACCGCCGTGTTCCACAAATTGCTTCCTTGAGAACAAGTAAGATGTGAAAAGCAAGGTTAATGTATCCGAAAATCCAAAAGCTCTTAACTTGGACAATAACAAATAATGATCTATCTGATCGAAGGCTTTTTGGATGTCCGTATATATGACATCCACTTGCCCCCCTGAATCCAGACTGTCACATATGAATTGGGAAATACAAGCTAGATTTGTTACTGTGGATTTTTGTGCCATGAATCCATTTTGCATGGGTGATATGGACGATTTTATTGTGCTGTAAATATGGTTATACAAAATTATTTCCAGTGCTTTCGCAAAATGGCATAAAACGGCAATGGGTCTGTAATTGATTATGGACGATGGATCGCCAGCTTTTAAAATAGGACATATTTTGGTAATTTTTCAGATATCCGGAAACTTGGACGCTGTAAGTATCATGTTAAAAATAATACGCAGCGGAGTAATAAACACCGCAGCACAGTCTACTACGAAGCTGAGAACACCGTCAATACCGGCTGTCATTTTGTTTTTCAGTTTTTTGATTACTTCGAAGATTTCATTTTCTGTAATACAGTTAATATTTATCAATTCGGATAGGTAAGATATGTTGTCGTTTGTGTGATTTGAATCCAAAGGAGAATATACACTTGTTATAAGTGACCGCTTCCAGGATTTCAGTTTTACCTCTTTTGTACTGAGCAAAGGACCAAAATTTAGAGGGATCGTGGGAGATTATATTTTCGACGACTGAAACATAATCTTTATAAGCAGATTCAATTTGTTGTTTTTTGGTGGCCCTGAATCGCCTAAACTGATTCCGGTAATAATCTGTTTTGTATTTTTTGAAATTTTTCTGAGCCAGTTCTTTGCAGTTCTGGTTACCCTTTATTATGCCAACTATCATTCGAGACTAGTTCACAAGTAAGTAGAGTCTATACTACAGAAGTATGCAGTTTGTAGTACACATAATTTCAGGATTACAACTTTTAAATACCTGTAAAACTATTTTCAAAAACCTTAAAATGTTAAATCCAGTTAGTATTTTATATATTGGAGATTGATCGTGCTTTCAAAAATAACATTAAGCTTTTAAAGAACCAAATTAGTGACGGTTACGAAATGCAACAAAAGGTACAAATTCAAACTAGTTTGTTTCGAACAGCAATGTATCAAAAAAGTTTTATATACAGGGTGTGTCATATATTTGCTTACATTTTAAATGTGGAAATAAAAATATTATTATTATTATTATTACGAAAACGACTTCCATTAATTTCTATTCATTGTGTTACAGATCCAACCGACCGGCCTCAGACAAGGTTGCAAATCGGCCGAGTGCCAGGCCAACATTAATCACCACTGCCCACAACAGAACCAAATTAAAGACGCAGACGACACCGTTGTTGCCTGCAAATTTGCATCAGAGCTCTTCCAAAAGCTGTGTCCACAAGCGATAGCAACTGAAGACGATATTGTTTCTAATATGTTGAGTTGTAGGTCGAACACATATCTTGTCCTTATTGGATAACATTAATTAGGAGATCCGGCCGTTTCTAAGTACGGAGGAGAGGGAGTGATTAATCTAGAACTAAGTTAAATGTTGAATAAATCTAGACGAGAGTATTACAACACATGACAAACGGATTTTTCTGTCATTAGATTTAGTGAACTGGTTTTATTCGTTCTCGAAATAGTTTTTGGAATTCTTGGCTTTATTTGAAGTAATCAATACGAACACAAAAGTAGATTTAAGTTACATTGAATATGATTACTAATATTATTGTTGATATTTATAACATTATAATAATTTTTGTAACGCGAATGGTGGAGTCAGAGTATTTCTTTCATAAAATATCATGTAATGGCAATTATATTCTGTGAAATTTGTGTTTGGTGTCTCAGGAAATAATATACGCAAATGTCTAATATCCGACTGTTACACATAAGTATTTTATGTGAAAGTACTCACTATATATTGACCCCCTTTATTTTCGTTATTATTGAAAAGAGAAATAAAAGTTTCGTATAAAACTCGTAGGAACTTATCTATATTTTATTGAAACGTGATCAACAAAAACAATATTATGTATAGGTCACGTGATACCAAATAAATATATGTTTCTTTTTAAATGGAACACCCTATATATTACTGCATTTTCGAGAAACCCTATTTCCCCTGATATACAATATTATATAGGTCTATCTTAAACACTTTTTGACATGTTTGACATTCAAAATGCAAATGAGCTGCTTTATTGCAAGAAGAGTGAGCCGTGCGTATCAAAACATAAGTAAATCAAAAATAACAAGGGGGGCGTAAGTGTGTCTTTACTATGTACATACTTCGGTATGCGATGTAAAGTAACGACAGGCGCAGTTAGTACTTGGATGGTGACCATTCCAACGGAAACCGCGTTCTCGCCTCACATATCTACCAGCGGCTTGTATATCAGTGTATGCGCGGAAGCTATACAACCTTAGGCGAGGGTTGTATAGGAAATATACCATCCTTCGGAGGGGATGTAAAGCCGTCGGTCCCTTGTCTATTAAATGTTAGGCAAGTAAAAGATCCCTACTCTTCTTAAGGGAAGAGGTTCGGCAAAATTCCTGGTTGGGGGCAGCTCGTCTACAGGCGTCGGTGTTAGGCCTCAGTAGCGGAAATAATCCGTTAAATAAATGTATAAAAAAAAAGATAACAAGGTAGGCCATTCAATTTTGACTTTTCAAACTGTCATTATTAACTCCATAGCAACAACTGTAAATAGTTACTTATTCACTAGTAAAATAAAAAGTTTTTATCCACAATCACATTATAATTGGAATTTTATCCACACTTATGAAGCATATAAAGTACCACTTTATCCACTAGTGGAAATGACGTCAAATCAGGACTATTTGGCGGCCATCGAATGGTCCTAGCATTGCCTATCCAAATGGGAAATTGGTTATTTAAACGTTCCCCAATGCGTCCATAGGGAATTCTTGAATTAGCCGATCTACCTCTGGTAAAATTATTTCGAGATATGTTTGTCGTGTCAAAGTAAAATCATAAAATACAGGCCCAACTACTTTGTATTGAAAAATTCCGCACCAAACGTGGATTGATTTTCTACCCAATTTTTTTATTTGCTGGACCTTTCTCTGTCTTTGGTTTTTATTCTCCCATGAACGTCTGTTTTTTCTATTAAAAACTCCCGCCGCGGAAAAACTTGACTCATCTGTCCACATAATTTCTTTAAAAAAAACAGGATTTTCATCTAATGCATGGAGCATAATCTGACAAAACTCCAATTTACTAATAATATTTTGTAAGGGCTGTATCTCGGGCTATATTGATGCTTTTTCAAAGTTCTTTGAATGTTGCAATAACTTTTTTCTATAATATATGATTTGCAGGAAACAACTACTCAGCGGGCAAATACCCCGACCTGCATTGAATTACACCTTACAAATCATGAAAGAGTGGTAGCCAATATCATTTGTCAATTCCCTGACCAGACATAGACCGGTTTCGAACTTATTAGTTCTCATCAGTATGCCATAGGTCATGGAGCAGACAAATGATAGTGGCCAGCCTGCTAGTTTTATACAAACTATAGCAAATTGAGTAGTGGTGAGAGGTAAGTGAATCCTCTCATATGGTCAATTGCTACTATACGCCATAGACGTATCATGGAGACGTCTATGGCGTATAGGAGCAATTGACCATATGAGAGGATTCACTTACCTCTCGCCACTACTCAACTTTTTTCTATTTCACGACAAACATTTAATAAACAGTAAAATAATTATTTTCATGACCTACCTTGTTATTTTTGTTTCACTTGTGTTTTGACATGCATGGCTCACTCTTCTTGCAATAAAGCAGCTCATTTGCATTTTGAATGTCAAATATGTCAAAAAGTATTTAAGATAGATCTAGACAATAATATATTTAAAATCAGCGGAAAAAGGGTTTTTCGAAAACGCAATAATATATAGGATGTTCCATTTAAAAAAAACATATATTTATTTCGTATCACCAGACATGTATATGATATTGTTTTTTTATCACGTTTCAATAAAACATAGGTAAGATCCTATAACTTTTATGCGAAACTTTTTTTCTATTTTCAATAATAACAGAAAGAAACCTGTACATATTTTCAATTAATGTTTTCTATCAACAGGATTTCGATATACCATTGGGGTCTTCTTTATCATCAATCTTAGTTAACATATTTATGGAAGAAATAAATACATATTGTGATAGTCTAGACACTAGCACAGTACATCAAGTTAACACCCAAATGTACCAAAGGATCCGACGGAATACCATTTTTCATCATCAGAGCCTGTTCATATTTTTGCAGAATCTCTCTCACCAAAATATTAACTTATCATTAAAGCTGGATAAATTCCCAGAAGCATGGCAAATGCAAAATTCTTGCAATACACTTGTTCACGTAAATGTGAAATTTGTTTTTAAACTTTTTAATTTCCATATTTTTCTGTTTTGAAACGCCATGAATTCTATTACTTATAGTGTAATCCAATTTCATTTAAAATTAAGCTAAGATGAGGTAATTCTTACAGACAATCACAACGTTTTTTTAATAATAATAATTTAATTTATTTAGCATATTGCTAGTTTACAATTTTTTTTTTTATAAAATTTTTACATTATTAATCTTATTGTATAACTTTATTACTACAAAGCACAGTGGCAAAAGTACATTTCATGATATAAACAAATAGAGTATAATACATTAGATGCCTAAATACAAAGCTTTTGTCTTATGTTTTAAAGTTTGGACATTTTTTTATTGTTTAATTTCGTTTGGCAATTTGCTTTTTACGTATATCTTGTATTTGTCGTTCAATTTACATCTTTTTAACTACAAACAACACCTTTACAAATTTTTCTAATGTCATTTCAATAAAAGATTCCCATTTAGATGTAACATATATCGACCTACGTATACTTTTACTGTAACTTTAAGTTTCAGCCGTAGACACTTTATACCCCAGTATTTATCATGAATGATTTGAAAAAAATTTATAACTTACACCGAAATTTTCCACATGTTGAAGCACGCATTTCCTTAAAACTTTCAGCGACATTGGTAAAAATTTGGCGGTAAGGAAAGCCTGCCTCTACAAGTTACTAGTGTTATTTTGGACCGTTTTGAATGATAGATTTATCAGACTCATAAATTGTATGCGATATATTTATAAACACAGTTTTGTTCCTATTTATTTATTGTAAATAGCAAATACGTATACCTATATACATATTTAAAATTAGGTTAGTATTAGGAAAATCAATATACAGTATTTTTTGTAATTTTATATGAATGCAAAATTATAAGTAGTTTGAAATAAATAAAGTAAATTCTGGAACAAGTTATTTTATTAATTGCCATGCATTAAATAATTCAGCAACAGAAACTCTGAATCTTGTGAGATTCAATTACTGGTGAGCACTGTATATTTAAATTATCGTTACCCGTAACCAGAATGTGTCAGTATTAGAAAGACGACGCTACACTATACGAGAAGTATCGATTTGCTCGATTGGAAAGTTTTACACAGGATATACACTGGCCGGGGAAACCTAGAGAATTTCTCTGAAGAAATATAATTAGGTTGATTGACTAGATTGTATCTAAAAGGGAATTTTTACGTTTTAGTTTGGAGTAATGCGCGTACATACGCCGAAATCTCTCCAACAGCGAAGGAAAGTATTAACGTATAAAACAGAGGCGAAAAGAGAAACTGAAAATGAAATTCGTGAATCGTTAAAAAAATATGTGCATACAGGGTAATTTCTGATACAGTTGTTCAAAATACTGTCAATGTACTTACTACATTTGATCAACACATCCTTGTCTAGAAGGGAAGTGCCTAGTTCATTAAAATGTAGTATTATTGTACCAGTTGCTAAAATTTCTGTCCTCCCATAGCTGTATTTCGAAGAACATAGTTAGAGTCAAGAATAAGCCTTCATCGTCTCCAAATGATGTCAACTTGGTAGACCAAACTCGCATCGAATTCAATGTCTACAGCTGTGCTAGTTATGAAATATGTTTTAATGTCTCTGCTTTCACAAACAGGAATGAAATTACAGTATATAAGGCACTCACATTCCGGATAAGTAAATAAAGCTAAAAGGCTTGCCGAAGCTCTACCTCTTATAGAACATTCTATATAAACATATTTCATAACAACGAACGACATGGTCAAAGCGAACAATAGAAGTTTTAGATATGAAAATTTAATTTTCTATAAAACTTTGGTTACCCGTGGATACATAAAATTCCTCGTAAAACCAATATTTTTAATATCTTGCACAGTTAATGTCTATCAAAGCAAGTATTCTTGAAGTGCTCGATAAACTATAGATCGTTTTATTTTAAAGGATGTCGTAAAACAATACAAATGAAAAATAACGAACTAGAAATATATAAAAGATGCAGGTATAATAATCTACTGTAGCCAAATAAGGCGCTTTATACAGGGTGTCCCACGACGAACTGCGGCGATCGATATCTCGAAAAGTAGACATTAGTTTACTACCAAATTTTCAAAATTTTCCGATGTCTATTTTACGAGATATCGATCGCCGCAGTTCGTCGTGGGACACCCTGTATATTGGACGTTCCGTGAGTACCTGTCCATAGTTTAATGGGAGATAGAGTACATCGAGCTGATTCCAGAGCACTCTCGTAAGTACCCTCTAGAGTTCTTCGCTAGTGTTATATATATATGTTTGTCTAATTTTTGGACAAATGTTTGAGCCGCCATATTTTTTCTACACGCAACGGTACTGCGTTTTTGAAAAATTTAGTTATTAAAATCGTTCGGAGTTACGTTTGGTTATATGGAGACCAGCTGATTTGTTTTGCCCTCTAAGATCACTGACAATGGCCCAGTTTTCTTCCATTTTATTTTTCGCTTTTTGTAATCTATTTTCAAAGTAAGTTTCTTTGGCATGTTTAATAACGTTTTTGTATATACCATGGTATGTAAACGAAAAATTTGGCAAAAATTAGAAAATTCTCGTATATCACTAATGAAGGACTCCATTGGATACATATGGAGATGTTTTTTAATCTATGTCTCATTAAGCTATGTACAGTTCCGCATGAAACACCTTGTATATAAAAAAAGCGTAGAAGTAAGCAGAAAGTACGGAGGAGGTATTGTCACAAGCAACAACCATCAAGTCTTGAATTAAAGTTGCAATTTTTTCCACAAATAACAACATTGTAGATATAATACGACACCTAATGTGCGTGGATACATTTTAAAGTAGTTCCGTAGGTGCCTTAGGTGACACTTAGTACCACTTGGTGGATGTGGGACGAATCGCCATAGAATAAGCATTCAAAAACAAATGCATTAGTCACTCCGACGCACTGCTGTTATTAACAAAAATATACCTAACTAGACACTTCGATTTATTAACTTTTTTCCACCTCTTTAAACAAAACCACACGTTTTTTGTGAGTGGTCTGATAAGATGAGAAAAACAACTGAATAATAACTTACTTTTAATGGCTTTCGAAAATTGTGCGTCAAAAGAGTGTCCAATATTTTACGGGAATGACTCCAAATTTTATTAACGTTAAATTTAATTTTATATCATCATCAGCACTATAACTTCTCGTTTTATGATACTGCTTATTATTCATTTCCTGATAAGCTGCACTTGCAAATGCGGTTGTTTAACGTTCATTGTAAATGGTTTTTAAATTACATGTTTTTATGTCTTCGTTTCACTAAGAGAACGTGTTCACATATATTGTTACTTAACGATATACTAGAGATGTATAATTTGGAACTACTGATATTTGCTTCCATTTCCTGGTCTTTCATTTCATACAATATATAGAAACTGTTCCCTATATTAACGCAGTACTTTTGTAGTAAACATTTTATAGAATAAATTTATGAAAACGATATTCATGAATCACACCTGATGGTTAGTTTTGATGTAGTTAGTCTTTTTACCAATGTTCCGGTAGATGAAACCTTAAAAATAGTTAAGGTTGCTGCAGGTTGCTAAATGATAATAATTTGGAAACTAGAACTAAATTAAGTGTAAATAGCATAATGGAACTCTTAACGCTGTGTATAAGAACAACCTATTTTGAATTGGACAATGAGTTTTATCAGCAGGATTTTGGTATGGCTATGGGGTCTGCATTATCACCAATTTTAAGCAACATATTTATGGAGAACCTTGAGAACACACATGTTCAAAATTGTATAAACAAACCGGTTGTCTGGTGGAGATATGTTGGCGACATCTTTGCAATTTGGCCTCATGGTGTCGATTTACTAGATAGTTTTTTGGAAAATATAAATAGTAAGGAACCGTCTATTAAATTCACATTAGAAGTAGAAAGTAGGAATGAACTACCGTTTTTAGATGTTTTAATTAGAAGGGTAAATAATACAATTGAAACAAGCGTTTATAGAAAACCAACACATACTAATAGATATCTAAATTTTAACTCAAATCAGTCAATAAATGTTAAAAGGAGTGTTGTAAAATGTTTATACGAAAGGGCCAAAATACTTTCCTCTAATAATGAAATATTAAATAACGAGAAAAAATTTATCAAAGAGGTTCTAGTACAAAATCAATATCCTGAAGCCTTTGTTGATAGAGTTTTCATAAATGTTGAAAATAGGGACAATCAGGTACGACAAAAACCTGAACGTCATTATACAGCAATAATTCCTTATATATACAGACTATCGGAAAAGCTACGCCGTATAGGTGACATATTTGATGTTAGGACGATATTTCAAACGGGGAACACTTTAAGATCTATTTTTACAAAAACAAAACCGATAAACAGGGAGCAGAATTCAAAAAACTGTATTTACAATATCCCGTGCGAATGTGATAAATGTTATGTGGGTGAGTCATCCAGACCTTTCAGTGTGAGGTTGGATGAGCACAAGAATTACATTAGAAAGAATGAAATTCAGAAATCAAAGATTTGTGAACATGCTTGGGGAAACGGACATAGAATAAACTGGGAATCAGCAAAAATTTTAACAAAAGAAACAGATACCAAAAAAAGAAAAATTAAAGAATCAGCAATAATCTTATTAAATGCGTATCGAATTGTTCTGTAGATATTTGTACAACCTAGCTACCAATGTTAAAAGAAGAACTTAACAAACTCAAAATTATCTAAAAGAAAATATCATCAGTTCTATGTTCTGTGTAAGTAGTAAGTATCTATGGAAATAACATAAACAGAACCTTAAAGCTGTGTATTTGACATACACAGCAAAATAAGAGTTCTTAAAAAAAAAGCTTTGAAAACGCACAGAGATTACTTTCCGAAACGTCAGCAAAATACATTATTTCTGTGTTTATTCCGATTTATATTATTTGCAAAACATAACCTCTTTTCCTTTGGCGTAAACGTCACGGGCGCAGAGGCCAATAATTCTATTATTTTGTAGATTCGGTAATTTGTTTTGAAGAGGATAACAATACATGTGGTAAAAAACCCAAATAATAGGAAAGAATATCCCTTTGAAGTTTTGTACAGGAGTGAGATGATATGGGTAGAAGCGTTGTTTACGTAAGACTTTTACGACAGAATGTTTACTCATCTCTGTTGCTGCTGCTAAACGACTTGAGCTGACTTGAGGAACTTCATCCACACGAACTAAGATTTCTAGTTCTTGATCTGGAGTAATTCGTTTCGGTCGTCCTACATTGTTTTTATGGCGAAATGAACCCGTTTCTCCCAAACGAAGAAACAGATCTTTGAAAACCTTATGGTCTGGCTGTATTCTATTTGGATATTGCAATGAGTATCTCCTCGCTGCAGCACGTCCGCTAAAATTATTTTGTGCATAAACATATATCCCTCATTTCCCTATTTGAAAAATTATTATGTCTAGGCATTGTAATTAAAGAAGTTAAAGAAATTAGCTAGAGGAAGATAAGAACAAAATAAAATGATTAAATGACGTAAATGACAGAACCGAAACGTAACCAAAGCACACTCTTCAATAAATACACTTTGTTTCATTAAATTTGAATTTGTTTTTCAAAAAATTATTGAAATTTTTAACGGCACTTTCCTCGAAAACGGTTGGAGTTCTACCAAGTGTAACTTTTATATGTGGAAATGAGCCCTCGTGAGATTTTCTGGTAACAATTACCACGTTTCGTCAAAAAAAATGAAAAAATTCATCATCAGATACGAGTCCTGCGGCGCCCTCTATGATCTAACGTGATGTAATACATAAATTATGTTTCTTAAAATAAAAAAAGTTCCTCTAGCAAATTTGGCGAAGATGAGTCAAGAGGCTGTTGAGTTATTACAAAAAAAGGAAAAAATTATTTGAACTTTGATACTGTATATCTTTTTAAACAGCAACATTTTACTGAATCATATTAGGTTATATCCTCATATTTTATCCCAAATAATCCAGCCCTGAACTATGGTCTATTATTAATAATGCACCCTGTATAATTGACGGAAGAAAATGATCTAACTATTCAATACAACTGAATAGACTTAATCAAATATGTTCGAGGTACTGCTGTTCATTATCAGTATCTAACAATTCACATTTGTATGTGACATGATAATCATGATATACACCCGAACATCTAGCCTCCTATCTTTCCGGTACAAACTATATCCTGGTATTATTCAAATCTATATTTTCAGTTCGCTAATTTTCGCTGAAGGTTAAAATGCAAAAGTTGTGATCTCTTACTAACTCGGGAAATTCTGCAAAACCTATACAAATGCATCTTACATTTAAATGTGCTATTAGTAAAATCGGTAAATTTTGATTGAGACGTATTAATCATAAATTGTTTTGGCAATTAAAGCATCTAGTTTCAAGTTATAAACAAAGCATGTAGAATCCTTAGGAGACTGATCTATTGGAACATTTGATTTATTTGTAGAGTTACATAATTTATCCACTTCTTCGTATCAAGGTGGGTAGTCTTTAATTTCATAATTTTTGCGATGGTCGATCTCCAGTGTTAAACAATTTTGACACTGCATGAACATAAATAATTTAACATTTTAATATTTTAGCATGCGGAACAATCTCCCTTTGTACGAAACTTTTCTGTGCTTCCCGCATTTTTCTGCATCTACAGGCCACAAATAGCCCCGGAAAGGAATAAAACAAAAAGCAAGACTTACATGTGTTTATGGCACACGGTGCACACCCAGTCGGTAGTCCTAAAGGAATACTCTCGGCATCCCTTGCAGACTTTCAACCTACAAGCTCTGCAGTACGCTCCCCTATTGATGACTCGTCCCAATTCCACTCTGCATCTTCCACAGGATCGATCCGGATCCGGACCTGTGCTGTCCCAGTCGGCAGACGGCCTTAATGCACCTTTCCGCCTCAAGTTTTGAAGTTCAGCTTTTAAGTGCCTGAAAGAAAGGAAAAACAAAAATAACCTAATTTACAAATTACGCTCAAGGCGGCTTTCCTAAAATATGAGGCAATAAAAATGGGCTTGCATTAAAAGCTTCGCTTTAAACTTTTCCAGATGAATGGTTTTGTTTCAGATACTGCTTAAAAATTTAATAATGGAATTCTGTTTAAAGCTTGCGCCACAATAGCGTTCTAGTTTACAAGCAAATTGTTGAACACATTAGTCATAGAAAACGTCTTGTATATTATACAAGCGATTGTAACTTTTTTCTTCCAAATTACAGATATTTAAAATATTAACAGTTTTTACCCATTATACAAGACAATGGGATCGTGGTTTAAAAGTTAAAAATTTGTAAAACTTATCAAATAAACATATTTAAAAAGTGGACCAGTAAAATGAGAAAATTTGAATGAAATAATTGAGAGCGGGCTGAAATTTTGGGGACAGGTATGGTACTTTTTAACATATCAAATGTCCTCACCCGTTGACGCTGGAGGAGGGGAGGTGAGGGTCAAGTCTTTAAGTACAATAGGTTTTGAGAAAAGTGCAAATCAATAGTTGCATGTAAATTTTTTAAAAGCCTTTTTAAATAACAATTTTTAAAAGTAGACGTTGTGACACAGCATTATCACAATAAATAGAAGCATATTTATCAAGTAGACATAACGACAAAAATTACCCGTCAAATTAATTTTAATTTTTCAAACAAAAATTAGTTGTTGCGGTGAGTTTTATTTAACTAAGTGTTGTGCTTTTTATTTATTTCTTATATTGTTGTATAAAAAATGCATCGTCAAACATTTTTTCGTCTTCTGAAATGAGAGACATGGTTTGTTTATACTTGCAAGTAAATTTTTGTGGTCATGCTGCAGCTCGAAGGTACTTAGAATTGTATCGAAACAGAAGGCAGATTGATTATAGATTATTTAAAAACCTTTCTGATCGTTTGGGAGAATCAGGTGTATTCTGCCCAAAACGTGATATTGCCGGTCCTCCAAAAAGAATATCAAGATGATGACATTTTAGTTCGTGTGGCAGAAAATCCGCAACTAAGTACGCGGCGGTTATCGGCAGCAAACGGTTTAAGTCAATCATCAATTCATAGATTATTAAAGAAAGAAAAACTTAAACCAAATCACTTTACTCCAGTGCAAAATTTATTACCTCGTGATCTTCCACAAAGATCGCAGTTTTCATTATTTTTGCGTAACAAACAACATAATGACCCTAAGTTTATAAAACGAATATTGTTTACAGATGAGGCCAATTTTATCGGACGTGAGGTATTTAATTGGAGATAAAGTCATTCGTGGGAACTTGGGAATCCCTAGTTATCCAAGGAAAAGCACTTCCAGTACGAATTTAAAATAAATATGTTGTGTGCTATCATTGTAGACTGCATACTAGGAACAATTGAGTTATCACCAAATTTAATCGGTGCATCGTATCTGGACTTTTTAGAAAATACTTTTCCTGAAATCTTATATGATGTTCAGATAAATTTAAACAATATGTGGGACATGTAGGATGGGCCCCAGCACATTATTCGGTAGAAGTACGTAATCATTTAAATATGCACTATCCACATCACTAGATCGGCCGAGTAAGTGAATTTCCTTGGCCACCTCGTAGTCCAGACCTCAATCCTTTGGATTTTTACTTTTGGGGCTACTGTAAGTATTTAGTGTACAATGATAACATAAATGCCCAGGAAGAATTATGGGAAAAAATTTGTGAAGCTGTGGAAACTGTTAGGGATAACAGAGAATCGTTACTTAAAGTTAGACAGTCTCTAAATAATCGTTTAAAAAAATGTATTGAGGTTAATGGCGGTCATGTTGAACATTTATTGTAGTAGGTATTATACATTTTAAAGTTGTTCTTGCGATTGTTTTTGTTCTTATTATTTGTGATACATTGTTTACCATTTTGAATTAAATTATTTATGCCTACTAGTTAAAAGTGTATCATTATTTGTTTTGTTTTAATGTCTGAAATTTTGAAGTTGTTAAACGCCATACAAACAATTACCACATAAGCGGTATTAGCTACACAGAAGAAAATATTTACTTCTAAAGAGTGTCGAATAAAAAAGTTGACATCTACTTCCGATATAAGCGGGGGCGACGAAACTGTAAAAATATTTCAACTACATTGTTTAATACACATACGTAATTTCACAAAAAATCATTCAGTAGTTTTCATTATATGGATCGTATAAGCTCTCCGCTGGATACATTGTGTAATATAGATCATTTCCTCTCTAAATTCCTGTCCAATATTTCACATTTTCATTTTGGTAAAGAAAAATAGCAGCAAATAATCTTTTGGAATTCTGAGCGTAATCTCTAACAGTCACATTTATCGTAATCATTTATCAGATGACAAGCTAAATTAATCTATTACAGAATTGTAAAGCTTTCGAGTTGAAAATATCCAACATTAATAAACTGATGAGAAGTGGATAGAAATCCTTTAGATCTTGACAGATTTATAGCAACATTATGTCTACTGTACTGCAGAAGCCATAAAGGTATATAAATGATGAGGATGTGTGATGATGAAAATTAATTTCGATCTGCTCGATTACTCGTTTAACTTCCTGTGAAGTTGTAGATCTGCTAGGGCAAAGCTTTGTAATGTTTGAGAGTTGAAATGTGTACTTTATGGAATAAATTAAATTTATAATTTCATAGGCATATGATTTTTTTAAAAGAATCCAGACGGGTAGATTTTTATTTGGGTGATAATGCTCGCGTGATAACAGAACCCTTCTCTGCATTCTCTATTGATAAATACTTGGATACGATAGAATCAATAAATTGCTTCATAAAATTAACTTTTGTACCAAAACAATTTAGCAAGAGACAAAAAAACGGCCTAGCCTAAGTTTACCTAATAAATATTTAACATACTTTGAATATTCTACTACCTTTTATAGCTACTGAATTGTTTATTGGGTCCTTTAAAGGTAAAATGTTTACTCGACGTTTCAGAAATATTGCAGGGATCAGGTGTAACAATTTAACATTCAATCCTTCATTATAAAATGGATGGATAATATAAGGTGGAAACATGAGGAGAATACATATTACAGGGTGCCTAGCAGTTTTTAGTTCACAAATTCTTTGATTTTTACAGGTTTTCCAAGATTATTTCAAATAAAATCCAGACCAGTTTTTAAATACTTCAATAATAAGATTGCGGAGAAATTATAATTTTAACATTATACTAAACTAAGAAACTCATTACATTTTATTCGATTCTTGCAAAAGTATTCTCAAAAATTACGGGCTTGTACCGAAAAATAAGTACCAATAGTTTTTCTTTAGAGTTCCAAAAAACCAAGAACCATAACCAAAATTCATTTAATGTATAATACGTCTAGTTTCGGTGCTAATTTACTTTGGAATTATTGGATTTTTGTAGACGCTACATTTACCAATTGGTATTGTTAAAAAAATACTCAGAGATTAAATAAAATTTACAGAAATTATTAATAATTATTTATAAGATAAGGGAAAATAAAATTAGAGCAACTGTTCAAAATGCGTTCCTTCAAATTCAATACATTTTTGCGCCCATGGTTTCCTTTATCATCCGTTCTAACATTTGCGTAGTTATTGATGCAAAAGCTTGGCGAATTTTGGTTTCCAACTCCTGGAGGTTTCTTGAAGGTGATGACTAAACTTGTTTTTGACGTAACACCCCCCCCCCCCCCCCCATAGAAGAAAATCCATAGGGGTTAAGTCTGATGATCTGGCTACGCCCATACGTCGAAATGAATCTATTTTGAAATCTGTTTTCTAAAAAATTAGAGACATATCGAAAGTTACGTGGCGGAGCCCCATCTTGTCGGTAATAAATGCTTCTTCTCAAATTCATACGTAATTCTCTTAAAAAGCCCTCAATTTCATTTTCCAAAAAGTTCAGATAAATAATTCCATTTAAAGTCCCCTGAAATAAAATAGGACCCATGATCCTAGTATTCATAATTCCTGCTCGTACATTTACCCCAAACACTTCTTGGTGACTTCCTTCTCTAAATTCGTGTAAATTTTCCTGAGACCAGTAATGCAAATTATTTCGGTTAAACGTGCCATTGTTAGTGAACCGACTTTCATCTGTGAAATGTTTCTATTTTCTAGCAACCAATTACAATAATGAACTCTCCTACCTGCATCAGCTTCATATAAATGCTGATGAAGTTGATATTTTTATGATTTATGTCCATGTTTTCTCAATATTCTTCTAACAGATTCACGGCTAATATGAAGAGCACTTCCAATCTCATGTGTACTTGCATTTTTATTAATTTCCACACATGCTAAAACATTAATCTCTGTAGCCTCGTCAATAATAAACGTATTATGTCCGTTTTCATTTGGCTGGGGCCCTAAATTTTTCTTCTTAAACTATTTTCTACAAGTGTGATTCATTCCAGGCTACCGCTCTGCATATAACCTTTTAGCTTGATATGTATATCTTTTAGATTCCCATAAATAAGTAACATGTCCACCTTTTCATTTTGGGTAACTACCACCATTTTGTATTTTTTTAAAACTTTTAAATAGTTATATTAGTAAATAAATCACAGGCAAATTAAAAAAGGACTACACAAACTTTATCAAATAATAACTTAGGCAAATGTTCGAAAAAAAATGTAATTTTGTCATGGCACACTTGTAAAATTTAATACATGCATTAGTACATACGGTTCCATTAAATAACTGAAGAATAGCATCTACAAAAATCTAAAAATTTCAATGTAAATTAGTACTAAACTAGACGTATTATACATCAAATAAAAGTTTAATGTTTTGGGCTTTGTTGGTGCAAATAACAAAATAATTCATTCATCAAAATCATCATAATTCATCAAAATTAACAGAACTAATTAGTCTAACAACGTCTTTTGGTTTAATTGTCTCAATTTCTCAATTTACAAGAGTTAGTGCAACATCTTCAAGTTGCATTGACAATATTTTAACAAATTTAAATGAGGATAGTTGTGACTCGGGTGTATTAGATCCTTGCTTATCTGATCACTTTGGGCAATTCATTAAGGTGAATACTATAACAAATCATCCCCGTAAGGTAACATGGAGGAGACATATTAATAAGTCTGGTATGGATGTTCTAAGATCCTCTTTACAGGCAATTCATTGGAGCATTTTTGTTGCGCCAAATTTAAATCCAAATCTCTTAACAGATTTCTTGGTGTATACCTATCAACATTTCGTAAGTACTTGTTTTCCTTTCAAAAATTCAAATACAAATACCAAGAATTATCCTGTAAACTGGTATACTAATTCATTACATTACTTAAGAAATACACTAGCATCTGTAAAGCTATAAACATGCTTGTTAGTAAAAGCCCAGAAGTTTTACCTTCCTATAATGCCTTACGCAAGGAGTATAAGGCTGCCATTAAGAATGCTAAAAAAAGTACCTATGATAATTATATTTTTAACTCTCAAAATAAAGCTAAAGACAGTTGGAAGCTGGTAAATTTTGAAAGAAATAAATCAAAATCTCAGAAAATAAATACTAACTTATCACCAGACATTTTCAATGAACATTTCTCAACCATTGCAGACAATATAATTCTGTCATTGCCAAATAGTAATTATAATGTTTCTGACGTTCTAAAAAATGTTTCAACTTCTACTCTCTCTTTATTTCTTCATCCGGTAACATCACAAGAAGTGATTGATGCTATAGCAGCTTTAAAACATTCTCATCGCTTTGATATTTATGGATTAAACAGTCAAATTGTTAAAGAAACATCTGATACCCTTGTCTATCCACTAACAGTTATAATTAATTAATGTTTTGCTCAGGGTGTATTTACGGACGCATTAAAAATCTCGAAAGTTATACCTTTGTTTAAAAAGGGTGATACACAACTGGTTGATAATTACAGACCGATATCTATTATTCCTATATTTGCTAAAGTATTTGAAATCATATCAAAGTCCAGACTTACCCAGTACTTTGAATCGAATTCACTCTTGTGCTCCTGCCAATATGGCTTTAGGAGAAATTGTACAACAACTAAAGCCGTAATGCAGATAGTGTCAGAAATAGTTCGTGGTCTCGAGGAAGGTAAACATTCAGCTATCACAATATGTGACCTCACAAAGGCATTTGACTGTGTCACACATGACTTGTTAATAGACAAGTTGTATATCTATGGTATTAGAGGTTTACCTCTTGAACTTATTAAATCCTATCTTAACAACAGATCACAGTGTGTAGAAATCGATAATAAGCAGTCAAAACTAAATAAGATAAATCATGGTGTTCCCCAGGGTTCTGTTCTGGGGCCATTATTATTCATTATTTATGTTAATGACTTATGTTATTTCATGTTGCCTAAAAATTGTGTCCTGTATGCAGAGGCCGCAACATTAATAAATTCTGACAAAAATTTAAATCAACTAATTGACTCATCAAATGACACTGTCTCTCGAGCTGAAGAATGGTTCATCGCTAATAAACTAAAACTAAATCAGCAAAAAACTCAAAAACTTATATTTTCTTCACACATGGATATTACGCAAGGTTTGAGTGCAAAATTACTGGGTATCGTCCTGGATGGCAAACTAAACTGGTCCGGTCATGTAGAATAGTTAACCCACAAGCTAGCCAGTGTGATCTTCCTCATCGTCAGTTGAAGAATTTATTTAATTTTGATATTCTTAAATCTATATACTTTTCCTTATTCCACAACCATCTAACTTATGGTACTGTACTTTGGGGAAATTCATACAGTGCACAAACAATTTTTCGTTTGCAAAAAAATAGAGAGAGAGATAAAGGATCATTGTCATCCCTTTTTTGTCAGTTTTAGCATAGTGCCTCTTCCATCTGTTTTTATTTACTACATTTTATTAGATATCCATAAAAACATTAGTGACTATGACATACAGTCAAGTTCTCATAATTACTGGACAAGATTTGGTTTTATATTAAAAAAGCCTCGATTTAGATTAGCGATGTCAGAGAAAAACTCCATTAAATTAGATTTATACAATAAACTGCCTTTTGAAATGAGATCCTTGAATTTTCACTGTTTTAAACGTACATTGAAATCGTTTATGTTAAGAAACTGCTTCTACTCTGTGAGCGAATATTTAAAGTCAAAGAATTTTATTGAATTAATGTTAGTTTCATCTTTTCTGTATTTAACACCTATGTTATTTTATATGCCTATTTTTAACGTATTTGTTCTATTTTACTTGTTTCTATTTGCATATTTTTTGCTCATATTTTAATCTCAAAAAATTGTTTTCTTCTTTTTTATTTTGTTTGTATGTAATATTGCTGTGTATCATGTATTTTTATATACTGTACTGGTTTTTTTTGACCTGCTACAAATGTATTCTGTATGTAATGTAGTTAATAAAGTTCTATTCTATTCTATTCTATTCTATTCTTTAAAAAAATTGAATAAAATTCATTTGTTTTTTGTTTTTTCAAAAAATTGTTTTTTCAATTCAAAATAGTGCTTTTTGCACGAAATAAACTTTTTGTTGAAATGCAACAATAAAAATGAAGGCGAAACATCAGATTCAAGGCCTACTGGGTGAATTTTTTGAAAACGCAGTCTTGCAGTTGCCAATTTAGTTTTTTCACTTTTTCGAATGTATGTATTTTGAAAACAATTCCCTACTTGTCATACATCGTTGTAACGAGAACTTTATTTTGAATCTAAATATGCAAAAATATATATAGGTTGCTATTTAAAAATCAAATTCCAAAATATTATTATTAACAGCAACCGAGAAATTTGAACTGGACTAATTTCGTTGTCGCCCTGTATATTTAACGTAATTATAAAAATAATCCGCTATTAATTGACTGCAACAGTTTTTATTATAAATACGAGATGGTAGGCGGTGTGGTGTAGGTCTGTTTATGGAATATTTTTCCAAGAAATTAGTTCAGTGCTTCGGCGAGTAATATGAATCGCCAGACTAACAATATAAATAAGGAATATAAGGTTTTCTGTAATTCCTATGTAGGTAGACGACAAATCAGATAAGGCCGTAATTAATTCAGGGGCATGACAAACCGAAGGCGTCTGAACAAAAAATAGAATTAGAAAGTAGGCAATTTTCTTAAAATAATCGACACTACCGCACGAAATGTAAATGTGCAACATGTAAAAAATTAATATCTACATGCAAGATAGAATCGAGTTAATGGGTAGTACAATTACCTAAGACATACGAGACGTATTTACCTCTCACGAAACATTTTCACATTACCAATTTAGGGCAGATAAAACTAGTTGCAATATTAACTATGATCCGGTGTTATCGACCGCAAATATGTCATAAATTAAAATAATTTATATCAAGAATAAACATTTCCGAGAGTCCAAGAAAATACAACTGTTCAAACAAATTTAGCATGTATGTGACATGAAATTTTTCAGTTGGATTTACAACTAAAGATCCAGAATGCTCGTGTTCCCGATTTCGTCATATTTTCCTAGCGTGGTACAGCCTGTTGAACACGATGCTCCTCAGGGATCCAACTCGGGGCCGCTTTTATTTTGGTCTTTATTAATGACTTATCGGCAGCGATTAGTAAGTGGTGCCAGAAAATACTTCATGTAACAGTTAAAGGCCAGTTACCCTCGCATACATAAATGACCATGCCACTTTAGGAAACATAATATTTAACTCCTGTTTTACGTCATGTTAGTATAATAACTGGGTCGGTGCCTAGCTCCTAGAATATTGTGTCAGCGGCTAGCGTAGTTTCACATTCATGTATTTGTCATTTTTTGAGTTGCAAGATTGAATATATGAATAATGGATAATTATGATAGGTTTTTCGAGTATTGCCAAAATACAAACTGGGGCAACTTACTAAATAATAGAAATATATTTGATAACTTTCAAAAATTTCAAACTGGCACTTTCTGTAAAGCATTTAAATTACGAAAAATTAAAATAAGAATTAAGAAGCCTTGGATCACACGAGGAGTTAAAACATCCGCCGTAAACTTGCGCTCATTGCATTATATTAGAAAATACATGTGGAATGACTTCTTTATAAAATATTTTAATAGGTGCAGTAGTATATACAAAAAGGTTATTAAACGTGCCAAAGAAACTTACTATGAGAATAAGTTACAGAAAGAGAAAAATAAAATTAAAGAAAACTGGGCCATTGTCAATGATCTTAGAAGCAAAACAAATCAACTGCTCTCCGTACAACCGAACGCAACTCCAAACCACTTTATAACAATTATTGTTCTAATGCTGCAAAATTAACTGAAAATATCATATCACAACAAAACCCTATTGATTATATAACATTTTTCATGTAATAAAGAATTTATCATTAACTCCGGTTACTATAATCGAACTAAAAGAAACCATAAAAGAAATAAAACATAAACTTTCATCTGGTACCGATGATATGTCAGTAAGGGTATTTGAAATCCTACCAGACTGCACCTTGACTTGCATAAGTGGCACCAACTGATGAATTATTTGTATGTCAGACCTAAAAAAAGCAATAATTGTTATCTCTCTCCATAAGGGTGGGGAAGTAGATGATTCATCAAATTTCCGACCTATATCATTACTGTCCACGTTGTCAAAAATTATTGAAAAAAAGAGAATGGTAAAATTTTTAGATGAACATAACGTAGCGTAAATCATGAAATATTGCTTCAAAAAATTTTGTGCTATGGATTTCGGGGTGAATTTTTTAATTGGATTAAATCGTACCTGTCTCAGCGAACTCAAGTTGTAAAAAGCCTCAGCGAGATATCAGATGTGACAGATATTAAGTGTGTTGTGCCACAAGGATCTGTACTAGGGCCCATTTTATTTTGTTATACATAAACGACTTAGCCACTGTTGATATTCAAGGCACTTTTATGTTTTTTTCAGACGATATTAGTTACTAATTCACAATAAATGAAAATTTCTTAATGAAGCTTTTCATCTAGGTGATACTAACTTTAACAATATTATAGTTGTAAAAAATATTTAGGTTATTGATTGAACCTTATTATAAAATGATATTAGACTAATATTGAAAATGAAATCTGTATTTGCATTAGAATTATTTTTATTATTTTCTATTTCCTTAAATGTTATAATACTAACCCTTTGTCTTCAGAAATTAGACACGCCGTTATAGTCGCCATTACCACTCCCCCGCCATGTCCATTTTGTTCCTTTCCCAAGTTGTAACTATTACAAGATATATAAGCATTAATTGACAAATATAGTAATTTATGAAAATAAAGAAAAACGTTGAAAATTACTCTATACTTCTCTCATCAAGCACCTATTCAAGTAATCTTTAAATATCGATTAGTAATATCTCAAAATTTTAATGGGCGAGTGATATTGGTTTGCACTAACATACTGGTACTATGACAGGTGAGCGCACTTGCCTCTCACCCAAAAGTTCCGGGTTCGATCCCCGGCCGTGGTAGTGGAAAATACTGTGGGAGGGATTTTTCCACTATACACGAATATTGGGTGTGTCCGTTGTCTCTAAATGCGTAACCCCCTCCCACACAAGACTCTTCTAGAGCCTTCCAGGGGGTCGTAATTGCGTGTGGTGTTATTTATTTATTCATGATTTATTATACGTCGGCACTAGTTCCCCTAGCCTCGGGTCCATCTGTCTGTACCATTCTAGACCGTTGAGGTGTGTGGTTGGTTTTTTGTGAAACATCTAGTTGCTCAAGAACATTTAAACATCGATTGTTACTGTGTTACTAATTCTAATAAGATTGTGAAGTGCGCCACCATCTTCGAAAACGATAGAAAGTTCAAAGGTTTATTGAGAACCGAGACCAAGTAAAATGGCCCGCAATATCACCAGACCTTAACCCACTAAATTTTGTTTATCGGTGGAGGTTAAATGTATTAGTATCCCCGTTAGGAATTTTCTTGTTCTAGACGAAAGATATATCTCATATTGCTGTTTATCTGGAGACAGTTATGTTCATTCCGGACTGGTTTATTTTCGTATAACGGCGGGCACTTAAACTGCCACTTAACATACACATATCAAAGTAAACAATGAGTATTTGACTTGTACCTCATAATTGGTAAATATTAAACCAACATAAAAAAAGATTTATTTAATACAATCCCCGTGAGAGTACATTTCATTTAACCCATGGATGAAATAACGACGGCATTATTTTTGTCATAGTAAAGTTTACGCTTTAGCAACGAAGCGAGATAATTAAATGATCCTTATTTACTTAAAGCCATTGAAATAGAATTAAGTCTTTTTAATTGATATCAATTTATCGAGGAATTTAATCTGCTTAAGTTGTTCGCTCGGAAAAAGTCGTTTAAAATACACAATTGGAATTTATAAAAGTACAAAAATTAGTTTAACGGTTGTTTTGATACGTTAAACTTTTCGTTTTAATGCGCCTTTTAGCTACAGTTCTTCAATTTGTTATTATACAATATTTATTCAATATAAGAGTTCATGCCTATTTTATATTAGATTCAATTGATTGATCTAAGAAGATTCCACCAAGTTTGTAATCATAGTTGACTGCACTTCCATAAACTTTCGGTTAAAATATAAATTTGTGTTTGAGTCATCAAAGATTCTGAGAACAGACGGCTGTGTTAGTTGATGACGGCAAATAAATAATTTACGAAGCATTAATTGCGGTTAGATTTTTTTTGCTTTAAAAAATTACCTACAATATATTTTGTATCTAGTCATGCGAGAAGACAGAGATACGCAGCTTAAAACACTTTAAAAATGTGGGATAATCCATGGGCGCTGATAATTTCTCAAACGGGACGTTTCGTTTGTCCAAAATACTTCCAATTAGAATCTTTATAACTGATTCTAAATCCATTCAGTTTTATCATTTATTTCCCAACAGATACGTAAGTAGGTATGGCGCCAGTTGAGACCATCCCCACCACTCCACTCACGGGCCACGCCCGTCCACTTTTCAACCAACCAGAATGGTTCATGGGGATGTCATGATCTGTTTGAAAACCGTACAGAACTGTTTATTTTTCGTACAGTCGTGTACGGTTTTCAAACATGTCTGTACAGCTACAGCTGTTTATTTTTCTTACAGACCTGTTTGAAAACCGTACGGGTCTGTACGAAAAATAAACAGGTCTGTACAGTTTTCAAACAGGTCATGACATCCCCACGAACCACTCTGATTGGTTGAAAAGTGGAGGAGGGTGATTGCGTGGGTGGAGTGGTGGGGGTGATCTCAACTGGCGCCATACCTACTTACGTAGCTGTCGAAGACTCTATAAACGTATACTATTGGTGACAATATAAACTGAAACGTGGGGGGGGGGGGTGTAATTTTTTATATTCGTTCAGAAATTAAATATAACGTTTGCTTCTCCATGTCAATTGAAAATAATCTATGGTTCCCTGTGACCAAATAAAAGTAAATAACGAATACTTTACGATAGCAGCAGTTTACCATTCACCAAATCGTTCACATGTGGAATTTCTTAGAAAGATGGTTAGATCAAAATATGTTAAATATACCTCACACATTTTTAATGGTGGGAGATTTTAACATTAGTTGGAACTCTAACCTAAAACATTGCAATCACTTAAAAAATGTAATTAATGACTTTGGTTTAAATCAAATGGTTAACTCATATACAGAATCTTATTAAAACATAAGTTTAATTGCTCAAAATTCCGCCCTCGAACCTCGACACATTTTTCACACCTTCGGATTAGTTCCTCATGGGTAGGTCTTCTAATTGAATCCTGTGATATGTTTTGAAATGCATTTCTTACTCTTTCCATACAATCTTCAATGGTTGTTAATGGGCTCTCATAAACTTTATTTTTAATAGTTCCCCAAATGAAATAATCCAGAACTGATAAATCGGGCGAGCGAGGAGGCCATAAGAAAAGTCCATTATTGGCAATCAATTGATCATAAAAATTTTCTTGTAAATAATTGTTAATTAAATATTCGTTACGTGGGGGAGCACCGTCGTGCTGATAAAAATGTTTCTATATTCGGCGAGAGGTAAATTTTCTAAAGAGTTATTATTCAAATTTTGTAAGATATTCAGATATCTTTCACCTAAAAAAAAACAAAAATTTACCTATACATATTAGCAGAAGAGAAAATTTAATTTACCGTTTAAATTTTCCTGATAAAATTGTAATGCCACCACTCTATCGTTTCTTATGACACAGTAAACATTGAACTGCCAACTTTCCTGAAAGTTTCGCTCTCAGAACATATGAGGATTTGAGTCACTCCAATAATGCGAATTGTATCTATTAAAAAGTCCATTTTTAGTAAATTTTGCTTCATCTGTCCATATAATATTACCCAAATAAGAATCGTGACCCTCAGACCTTATTAGAATAAACTCACAAAAATTCTGTCTTCTTAGGAAATCTGTTTCTTTTAATCCTTGAATCATATGGAATGAAAACGGATGAAACTTATGTTTTAATAAGATTCTGTGAATTGAATCCTTGCATAGTCCCGATTCCAGAGCAGCTTGTCTTAATGACAGCCTTGGAAATGCATGAAGAAAATATCCCAGAATGACTATTTCAATGTTTTCGTCATCAACAATAGACCTTCTTTTTTTGCATTTTTGCCTTGACAGAGCCATAATTTTTAAAATTTTTCAGTATGCGTTTTACAGTGTTTGGTGGCGGTTTCCGTTTTTCTGGATATCGAGTAGCAAATGTGCTGCAAGTTCTTGATATTACTTTATCACATTCTCCATAAATAATAAACAAATTTAAAAAGTCTTCGTGGGTGTAATTTAAACGTGCTGGCATTTTTTGACATAAGATAATGACTGATTGTTTCTAATCATGGCTATTTTGATGAAATGATTACAGCAATTCATGAATTTCTAATAAAATCGCAAATATTTCAAAAAGTTGTAGTTTAAACCCCCACAATGCTAATATCAGAAAAAAGGGAATTCAATTTTACACAACTTGGCTTAAAAAATACAGGGTGTTCCATTTGACCTAAACAAGTTTTCGCGGTTTGATGTAACCCGAAAAACGGAATACTTGGTATGACATTATTGAATTTCAGTTGTAGAACGTAGTTCTCCTTGTGTTCTTTTTACGTGACAAGAAGCAAATGAGGATTTTTTACACGAAGATAGTTATAACGGTTCTTGCAAACCGTTGCACCTGTCAAATTTTCTATAAAATGTCAAATATCTCTGAAACGGCTAGGTTTAGGTATAGGATATGCTACATATTTTCGACTCAGAATTTTATTCTCTTTTCGAAAACCCTAAAATGTATAGGGTGTTCCATTTGAAATAAGCAAGTTGGCATCGACTTCCGGTATAAGCGCAAGTGCCAGCTGCTTGTAACTATTTTAGTTGGATTGGCCACACCGACATTAGTAATTATCCAAATTTTCAAAATTTTCTGTTGCGTAATTTTCTCCATATCGATCGACTCAGTTCCCGGTGAAACACCCTGCAGAGTTAGTGATATTAATCAAAAACATGATTTATTCGTGACGAATTTAAAAAAAAAATTGGATGAATTCGTGCTTAAGAAAGAAGTTATGGTTCTTAGGAGAGATAAAGGATGGTTTAATGATAAAGTTCTTGAAGCCATAAAGCAAAGAGACCAAAGTTAAAATATATAAACCAACAAACAATCAAAATGATTGTATATGTAACAATTACTATGCATGTTCCAATCGGGTTTCAGATAATGATATAGTTGTGAAAGCGCTTTACAATATGTTATTAACGAATGGAAAGAAGGAAGTGGTATAGGCAAAATAACTGGTACAATCTTCTTGGATCTTAAGAGAGCTTTTGAAACCGTAGATAGAGATATTGTTAGATAAATTGAAAGGATATGGGCTTGAGGTAGTGGTACATATGTAGATAAGTAATTATTTGAGTGGTAGAACGAAAATAGTAAAGCATGATGAGTATGTATCTAGTACAGAGTATAAATGTAAGAATACCGCAAGGAAGTATTTTAGGTCCACTTTTATTTATTTTATATATTAACGACATTGCAACTCTTTTTAATAACTGCACTTATGTGCAGATGATGCAGTTATTTATATAATAGAGGAAAATAGTGCTTTATTAGTGAGTCGAATGAATGAAGTCTTGAAAGAAGTGAGTGACTATTTAGACATAAATAAATTGAAGCTAAACGTATCTAAAACAGAAAGTATGATTGTAGGAAAAAATAAATTTAAAAATGAAATAGAACAGGAGGCATTAAAATTTAGAATTTGCGCCGAAACAATTCAGGTTGTTGATGAAATTAAATACTTAGGTGTAATCGTAGATGATAAACTTAAATTTAGTGGTCATATTAATTATGTGTGTAAGAAAATAGCTAAAAAAAATTGGTGTATTAAAAGAGTCAACTACAAGTAGAAAATTGGTATACAATACTATTATATTACCTCATTTTAATTATTGTATCATCTGGGCTAATATCGATACTGACGTCTGTACAAAATGGAACAATTAACGAACCAAATGTATTTTTAACCTACTTCAATATCGGTTCTATGTAATGAGGTTCAGTTAACTGGACGACGACTAATTTTACTAAATTTCAACGTTGTAGGAAGGGTCTAGGGTCTACAATTAACTCCTTCGATTCACCCGTTAGAAGGGGCTTACGAACAATCCCCTCTTAGTAGGCGACTTTGGCACCCTTTATATTTTCATGGGTTAGTCCGCCAGGAAGAATACTTATCTTTACGTACCTAGACAGATTTAAGTAATTAAAATAAATAATTTTAAAATGCGTATATCAATGTACAAAAATTTTAATATAGCTTCCTATTCAATGTTGGCAATTTTATAAAATTTCAACGAAGATGAAAAAGTTTCAATACATCTTTCACCGAGATTCTTTTAATAACTTTTGCGCTGTGATTAAACATACTTTTAGAAAAAATTTACTTGTCATAAGCAAGTAATTCTTGTACTTTTTTATTATACAAAGTCTGCACGTACACTTCAAAAACGTAATTAAATTGTGCCTTGTGCTTAAATTGTGATCGCTATGCTGAAATACATATACAGTGTGGAACAGAAAAATGAAATAAATTCAATATTTCAATTATTGAAATACGTCCTGCAAAGTACAAATTTCATTCCTAAGTTCAACCCCATTTGAGTGGTAGTTACAACCCCTAAATTTTTAAACGTAAGCAGGGGCTTCTGATACCTCATTTGAAAAATCTTTGCATTCTCTATTCAAAAATGCTATGGTTTTAATATTTATTGCAAAAATCAACGGTAAAAAATTAATTCAAACAGCAAACTAAAAAAAACTTAATTTCAATGTAGTAAATGTTCAAAATGTGTTCATTGAACGTCTTGGCAGTATCCTAATCGTAAATAAAAATGTCTTCTATCGTTTTCCAATATCTGATGCGTGACCGACCTAACGCCATCCGTTATTATTTTTCTTAAGTCAGCTATATCGCATGGTTTAGTTTTGTATACCATACCTTTCACATATTCCCAAGGAAAGGAATCTAAGGGCGTAAGATCATGAGAACGTGCTGGCTATTCTAGCGATCCTCGCCTCCCTATCCACCGATTTGCAAATGTCGAGGAATTGCCGGGCATCAATTCGGTAATGTGGTTGTGCTTGTTATAGTACCTTTCTTAAAAGGGCACTATAAGGAATTTAAGAAAACTTAAAATATTCAAAATAATTCAATCTTAGAGCTTACTTAGTCAAACTATTTAGAAAAAGTAATATAGATACTTAAATTCGCAAAAAACTTTTATTTTAACTAAATAAATCTGGAAAAATCCGCATAACACCGATAATTCACAGATAGTCTAAATTTATCAACAAAGCCATTGAAACATGCATATTAATCGAATTACAGCAAAAGAGTTACAAACTACTGCCCTAAAAAATACGCCCCCTCACTATATCCATTCACATCAAGACTACTTTCCACGCCCCCAGTCACCACGTTATGATTCGCTTCTACACAATTTTATGAACTATTTTTCTCTTCAATTCAACCCCCATTCAAGTTTACATTTATATATCAGAACGCCCTTCATGTACTTTCCCAATGTGCCAGCAGGGCATTCATCAAAACCTTTTTCCATTTTGTATGTTCCGCGCGATATCAAAACTTCACTTTCCGTATATTCCGATTGCTGGCGCATTAATATCAAAACTACCTTCCGCAAGTGCGAGCAACTTCAATTCAACGCGTACCCATATCATATTCAACTCTACAAGTAACAATCGTGACGAATTTACGGGGTCATTCTAAAATTAATAAACATGTCAACTAATTGTCCTTAATAACATCCGAAAACGAATAGATTTAAGCTTCGTACATATATCAATAATTTCCCCATTTTATTACCTGCCGATAGTCATATAATTTTCATGGTCGAATTTTCAGTTTTTACATTGTCTGATGCAATATTGTAAAATATTGCACAATGTTGCGCAATCTAGCCCAAATGACTGCCTGGGGACATCTTTCCAGACCTTTCCAGATGTCTGCACACCCAGTCCCCGACGAACCGTATAAATAGCCGAGCCTGGTGAGCTCTGATCAAGTCAGATTGCAGCAGCGACAAGTAAGGTTTCAACGTGTGCGAAGTACTCAAGTTTCAGTAGGTATTTTAAAGTGATTTAATTTGCAAAAAGTGATATAATACTTGTGAATCTCTCGGTTTATAAATAAAAGTCTAGTTCCGTCTGTCTAGTTGTCGTATTCTAGCAGTTTTTCGGTTCGCAGAATAAAGAATTTCATACTGATTGTACGTTAAACAAACGCGAGTTTTCGGTTACCAGATTGCCCTGTCGACTTCCTTGGCCGGCCGAAGTCAAGTAAAAAACAGTATTTTAATAAATTATAATTATCCCTCGCGCATCAAACAAGAAAGTGATTTTTTTCAGAAAGCTAATACGCTTAATAATTTTAAATAAAATGAAATAAATCTCACAAGTCGAAATTCGGTTACCTAATTTAAACGTATAAATAATACGTATTTTTAGTTAAATAAAATTCAAGAACTCTGTTGATTTAAATAAATAAACAATCTAATTTTGCTCTAAACCAAAGTGTCGTTATTTGAAGAAGAAGCATATACAGGGTGTAGTCTTTGACCCTGCCATAGACAGTAAATTAAACTGAAGTGCTAAATAAACTTTTTCAAATAAATACAAGTGTAGCAAAGCTCTGGGATATATACAAGGTGTAGCGTTTGACCCTGTCCAACATTTTAAGAGCAATCCCCCGAATCTTCTCTCAAATCAAAAAATAAACGCGCAACTGCTGTTCAATTTTGCTAATTATACCTTAGGATATAAGCGGCAAATCAGGAATAAAACTGGCAACTAGCTATGAAGTATTTTGATGTTTTTATGCCTTCTTTTTATTTGATAATGTTGAAAAAGAATACTGAAATTGTTTTTGCTAGTCTGCATGAACAAAACGCTGTAAGTTCGTTTGTTGTAGCAAATTTCGTCAAGCAGACCGTTAATTTTTGCAATGAATATTAAAACCATAGCGTTTTTGAACGGAGAACCGAGACCTTTTAAATGAGGTATCAATTTAAAAATTTAGGGGTTGTAACTGCCACTCAAAGGGAATTGAATTTATGTGTGAAATTTGTAGTCGCAGTATGTCATTTCAGAATCCGAAGTCGACGTGTCTCAGGATTTTTTATTTTTTATAAATATGCACAATTTATTCCATTTTACTGTTCCACATTATATATTGAAGTATGATTTTCCTGCTGTGTAAAAGAACAGCTTTAAAGAGTCATGTTGTGAGATGAAAAAAGTATTTTATTAATTAGGTGGTAGTGTAAACAGATTATTGTTGGAAATAAATTAGCCTTTGAAATATTCACGGAAAGCTTTATTTTATTATATTTCAGGGTAATTCGTTACTTTGAAGCTTTGTAATTTTAATGACCGTTTGGTTTGTCTTGAAAGAAAATCTATAAAAAAAAAACGTACCTCATTATATGCACGGGAAAAGGGAAACGCGAAAGAAACGAGAATTCTTTCCATGGTCGCTATTGTCTGTCTACATTGTGTACATATGGAATAAATTCATTCATTTCCGAAAATTCTCAGACAGGCATTTGAAAATATTATTTTTTGAAATTAAACAATTCTTGTTTTATTGAGCCTCCTCCGCATTATGCATTAGCTGTTCGAAGATATCTCAATCAAGTATTTCCAAATAGGTGGATTGGAAAACGTGGTAGTGTTGAATGGCCACCGAGGTCACCGAATTTTACCCTGCTAGATTTTTCTTTCAGGTAAACGAGGTAGTTTACAAATGTAAAGCTGACAATACTGAAGGATTAAAAAACAAAATTAGAACAATATAACAACATTTCTCAAGAAACTGTAAATGAATTTCAGCAAGAATTCATTGATCGTTTGAGATACTGTCGAGCACAAGAAGGTTTTCAATTTGATTAGCTAATTCTTTATGTTATTATTAACTGTTCATTTGTTATTTTACTGTTAAAATAATATTTTCAAGTGCCTTTAACTTCAAACTCAGGAACTCTAGACTCTGCTGCTCTAGGCGCTGCTAACTTCTGAATTGACAAATTGAGTAATGAACAACAAAGTTTTGACATTAGCCATGTAAGTATTTAAAACATTAAACAAGACTACTGAGAGATGGCGCTAGTTACACTCTACTGCGGTGGAACTTAACAGTGTCTATGAGATGCTAACTTCGGGTATTGAAGGTATCACTTGCACTGCACTGACGATACCCAAAACTAGGTCGAAACCGTTCTGCAGTTATTGACATCCTGTGATATGAAGAAGTCCTCGCATCTTCCTCGTAGCATTCGAGCATTTCAAGTCATTGTATTTTAGTGCTAACTGTGTTTAGATAAAATACGCAAATTTTACCATATAATTTGGCGCTCGAAAGGAGGAATAGCTGTTTTGGTTTAATTTGTTGAGTCTTTATTTATGTAAGGCTCTTGCAGATAGGTTGGAATATTATAATTCCTATATTTTATATTTTTATACAATTTTTATGTTGTACGCAAGTTGTACGTTCGTCAAGGTTTATGTATTTGTTTTAAAAATTTAATGAAGTAAATGAAATTAGCTCTGTTGGCAATTTCGGTGAAGATTTTATCTTTGGTGCGTTCTCCACTGCAGATAAAAGCGATTTTATTTTGTGTAAAGGTTCATTTAGACCAAAGCAAAATCAAAAAGACCCGTGCCTCCCGGGGTATAAAGAACCATCCAGTCTTACAAACCAAAATGTAAAGTTACAGATAAATGTCTCCCCAAATCGCTTTTGTAATTGACACAACTTAATATCTTAGTATATCGGTATATCTATAACGCGTGGTCCATATCGGTAACGGGTGTCAAAGTCCCACATATTTCTGTTATGTCTGTATTTATAAGGTGATAATGTATTCCTACGTATGGGCGGAATTCATTATTTCTTGCCTTACAACACCTTCTGCGCAGCTCGTAGAATTATGGAGTGCTCATAAATGTTAACTCAAAAGGAGTAGTTCAATACCTTTTTATAATAACTATCGGGAATTATAAGTGTATACTACTCGTCTGAAACTGATTGTGAGTCAACACTTAATATTCTCTTTATTTTATTCCCCTACAAGGAAAACAGATATGTTGGGATCGCTACAAACCATAAATTGCCTATTCGCCTTAAGCGCGTATGTATTTTCATAAACATTCTTCGTTCTGGATATCGTCGGTTGGGAACGCATTCAGCATAAAGTCTTTCAACTTTTAAATTGCTACTTTAGCAGTTCATGCATATCCTCTCATATTTTCAAAGAACTTTTAAAGTTCTATGTAGATTATACAGAATTTTTGATTCTATTGCACCTAATCCATCACAGATTTCTGAATAATTGGAGAATTTTGAAGAGTGCCCTATTGGGTGAGAAGTATTTGGCTAAATTTGAAATATAGGACATTAGCTTTTGGTTCTGCCATGCTTTTGGGGTCCAACGACTGCCAAAGTGTAAAGGCACTCCACTATTATAAAATTATTATGATTTAACTTTAATTGTCAAACGCTCTAGGCTATATCAAAAAGCCAAGAGATACATTTTGTTCGGTACTATATTTACATTTATAAAATGATGATAATAATTTAAAATATCAGTACGTGCAATTCTTGATAAAACGTGAACATATATCTACTATGTTGATTAAAGTTAGGGCTTACATATTTCTCGTTGAATGTTATTTTACTATTTCTTGTATATCACAGCTCTAAAAGCACTTTTCATGGCGTTGTTTCGGGAATACTGTGTAAGAAAATCTCACCAATTTATATAATTAATAAATAATAATATTTGTAAATAGAAATCTTAATAAATTATCCTGGTACACAACTAAACGTATGTTGTACTCGAAAAATTATTGATAAAGGAAGACATGAAAAATAGCCCTATATTAAATAGGAGCCGAATCAAATGTAAAAAAATTGATCTGTAAAATGACATGACATTTTCGTAAATACTATATCTTAAAAGTTACATGAATGAAATGGTAAGGCTTAGGAGTTAGGACTAACATTTGTCGAATAACAAACAATACCGAGAATCAGAAATCAACTCCTATATTTGTGTCATAAAATTTGTAGGATATAGGTGGGTAGGACTTAAAATTCCAGGCGGGTCTATTACGACAGTCTAAATATAGCATAAAAGAAATTGTAGATGTATGTAGTGTAGATAAATGTAAAGATTATGTTGAGCAATTTTTGTTGAAAACGGATGCGGAATATCAAATACCTAAGTACTAACAAATAAATTATTTTCAACACACCTCCGAGATTAAAGAGTGTCATTTTATCTTTCTGCGTAGCTTCCTGTTCTCGATAATAACTGCACACGAGATGGGGAGAAACAAAGGAAATCAATTCCCTACAACGTGTCATTTGTTACGTCACCGTTGGACACCTTTATTTGTAAAACAATCTGTTTTGTTCTTTGTGGGAATCAGTTAGTCATTATTTTACTAATATGGATGTTTGTTACAGCAGGTTTATTAGAAACCAACAGGCAAAAACAGTTCATAAGGAGAATTCTAAAAGCAGAATAATTCTAGATGACATAATATTACGTGTTTACGCCCTCTAGTAGACACCCTAAGAGCAGTTTCAATAATTGCAACACGAATTGTCAACTACCGATTTATTTGACACGAAATTAACTTACAATAATTAATCCTTATAATTACACACTAATTTTAACTTTTAACTACTATAAACTCACTACTTAATGACTTATTGGTTTATCTGAATTAGAACTGAACGTTGGGTTCTGGGGCTAAATTATCATCAATAATTTATTTTTAAAAAATTAGTTTGCCTAAAATAACTGTAAAAAAATTTTTTTCTAACAAGTTTCACAGCAACCCCCACAGCGGACGTTCACTTTACTAATCAATCAAAGCTTATCGATGGGTAAAAATAACAGTTTAGTGGCATGAAAACACTGTTCAAAATGAACCCCTATCTCCCGAGCTATTAGCATTCAGCACCTGTTTCAAATGTTCCGGTGTCAGATCTGGTGACCGTGCTGGTCATCTATACATTTATGTGGTGCTTAATTTCAAGACGATTCATAGTTTAGGGTACATCAATTAAGTATAAATTGTGTTTTATTTTGCTGAGATAAGCTAACGTTGACAAGTTTTGACTAGGTCAATTAATATTGATAAATGTTTTTTGAATCGGACATGAGCATGAGAGTTTTTTGAATCCACGAATTAATTTCTTTTTTTAGGATCTTAAGACCTATGTAAGTATAATATCTTTGGCCAATTGTTTTATTAAATAGAGCTTCAATTGTTTCTTTGTTGTGAGCGCTATATGTGTGATTTGTATATTTAATTATATGTTCATTCTTAAAAGGTTTATGAGAATTTTTTTAGAAAATAATTATCTAACGTCCAGTTTCTTTGACATGTTGAACCGATCGTTGGTAGGGCATATCATTGTGATGTTTTTATTGTATATAATTTCTAGAAACCATTTCTGTATTATCCCTCCCCAACCTATGATGCCATATGTGAGTTGCCACTGGACCGGCGAATAATACAGTACGTAACTTCGAGCAATAAATTCTCTTGATTGCAAAATTTAAATTCTTTGTTTTTTTTAATAATTTGGAAATTATTTTTTTGGTACATCCAATACAAATTTCTGAGATCTTTATAACACTTTTACTTCATCGTCATTTTATCCCAATTTCAGCATATTTAGGAACGCCCCTGAATTTTACACGAGAACACAAATCAAATCAAGTATCAGCTGATTGCTAATTGCAACCTTAAAATGTGTAAAGTTTGTTACTGCATAGAAACATGAAATTTAAAATGTTAGACTTTGCCTTGACGGCGCCAAGCACTAGAAGGTCAATGAAAACTTGGCTGTAGGTAAATTGTAAAACTAATAAAAAGCAATACTTTTATACATCCATTAGCACTGCAAAGAACTGCTTTAAAACAAGTTCTAAAAGCAGCAACTCAGTAGGTACAATTATCTCGTATCCTTCATTTTGGCACGTACGACCGCAAAAGTTCAATAGAAAATATATTATATTATAGGATTTCAAATAACTCACTTTTAACTTCCACGAGATAAAGTAATTTTCGAATATGTGATATGAGACAGTATGAAGATAATCTTCCAATTTTTATGGAAAAAAATGTTTTTTAAAATAAAATAAATTACTTTCTATAACATACTACTGATGTATCCAAAAGTCTATATGTAAGTGGCCAAAGAAGGTTTCAAACCAGATTTGGTCCTAACATAACGGTTTTCCAGCACATAATAGACACCAGCATAGTAACACAATACTTAAAAGGAATTTTTGATAATATATTCATTGGCAGTAATGGAAATTTTCTACGGCCAGAAAAATCTCCTGATCTGACACCGTTGGATTATTTTCTCTGACAAACACGAAGTTTATGCATTTGAACATCCAAAAAATGTACACGTTATGTTAATTTCTACACAAGACGCTATGTTAAATCTTACAGGCAAAATTTATTCGGCCGTCGACCGTAAAAAACCTGTCATTTGTGTATTTTTAGATTTATGCAAAGCCTTTGATATTGTGTCACATCAGCAATTATTACACTCCCTAGAACATATAGGAATAAGAAATGAGTCACTCAAATTAATAGAAAGCTACCTATCAAACCGAAAACAATGCGTCAAGACCGGTAACAACTGTAGCGATTTCACTAATATTAAATATGGTGTGCCGCAGGGAACAATATTGGGTCTTCTACTTTTTATTTTATGTCTCAATAGTTTATTTGATATCGAAACATATGGATCCATTATCAGCTTCGCAGACGACACAGCCATATTCAATTCTGCTGGAAATGTGGCACAGCTAAAGATCAAATAAACTTAGATCGATTCTTTATCTATTTAAGTAATTAAAGCAATTCATATACCAAAAGAAGTTAGAACTAGCTCACCACACACTTGTAGACTCACACATTCTAAATGCCCATTTGAATAAACTAGATATAATACAAAAATATTCCTCAAACTCCTGCTACTGCTGTTTATAGAAGCATCTCTGTTCGACGCCAGACAACATCAAATTAAGACACGTAACCAAAATAAATCAAGAAACCTTAAGAGTTCTCCGGAGTGTATTAGTCATTAATGCTTCCAATTTTAATTGTAAATGGCTTCACATCAATAAAATGACGCAGCCGAATGTACGGCGTGCTTGGAAAGAGAAAGATAGAGATGTAATAGAATATGACATTGTATAAATTTATTATACCTAATTTTTAAATCTCTCTTTACTCCTGAGGACATTAGGGCTCATTTTATTTTAGTTCTATAAAAGGGAAAATGTTTATTTTAATAATGCCCATGTGGGATGATAAAAATTCTTTTTGGAAATCGCAAATAGAAGAAAAAAATTCTCTCATCATCCCACATTGTAACATGTTCTTAATGTCTTTTAGTGAAAGACGTTTTTTAAAATAATGATTTATATGAGAGTATATCGAAGCGTCTTGCAGGCTTATATCCGGAACGCTCTTAAATGCAAAAGACGATAGGACAGAGATCTCATTTATACTTAAAAGCAAAGGCCATCAACAAACTTCCAAAGAACGTTAGAGACACTAAGAAAATGTTCATGTATTAAAGTCAAAATCTAAACTATTTATGCGCTATACATCGAGAGAGTAGAAATACATAAAATAATTGATATGAAAAACATTTAGATTGATTGGCACTGGTCGGTCTCAAGGATGAAAAAATAATAATAATTAAAAGAAAAACCGCTGCCGAAGGAATCACTACTTCCATGTGCAGATTTGTTAGGCTCTAGCTTGCTTTGCCGACAGACAGACCGAGAAACAAAAAAAAAATATTTTTGCTCAAATTTAACAGCTCGACGTTTCATGACATTCTTAGCCCATTTAAACAAAAAAAATATATTTTTTGAGTCTTTATCCCATTTATCCCCGAACCCTTCAACGAAATCAGATCAAAATCTAATCTAGTTCCAGATCTCGTTATAAGACATAAGTGTACCAAATTTTTAAGTCAATATCTTAATTGGTTCCAGAGTAAACGTACGCACCAAAAAAAAAAAGTGACAGACAGACAGATCGACAGACAGACTGACAGACAGAAAAAAAAATTTCGATCAAATTTAAAATCTCGAGCTTTCATGACATTTTAAGCCTATGTCAACAAAAAAATATATATTTTTTTTTTGCGCTACTACTTCAACTGGACGTGGAAGTAAAAGTTAAATAAGCATATTTTGTTGTTACTAGTGTTACATTTTTTATACCCTTCTAATTTTTATTGCGAGTTCTCTATCTATCTATCTATCTCTAATAATAACGAAGACAGCACTGCACGCACCCTCAATCTGCAACACAGTATGGAAAATGTCACTAATTTTCTATTCGATTGGCTTCTTTATTTGTTATTGTCGTCAAAGTAATAATGTATTTATTTATAAGGGTGTTTGGGGAAGTATTCATATTGTTTGAGATTCATTGGGGTATCTTAAACTTGCTAATAAAAACAGGAGAGACCGGAGAAAAAATCCTATTGCAAGATTTGTGTTAGGAGTTACAGAAATCAATTCGATCGATACCTTCTTTAGTATCTTCCAGAATAAAACTTTTATTAGATATTTAATCCCTATATCGGCATAGTAACTAAGGGCTTCGTTTAACAGAGCCAGTTAGGTTCCATTTTCATAATAGAGCCGATACGTGTTAGTCACGAAATACAAAAATAATTTTCCTTATATTGCACCTAGGCTCAGGGTTATTGACCGTTGCGGTAAAACACACCATGGGTAAATACATAAAACTAGTATGTATATTTGAAAGCACTTGTCATCTTAAGAGTTCACCGTATTCTCACGTCGTAAAGAAACAAATAAATAACATGAAATTGTGCTCGAGAAACCGCAAGAAACCTTGACAGGAGCCGATTATAATCTACTTCTCCTTAATTCACTTTATTAGTAATCAATTTTCAACATTTTTCTTTGTGTAAATATATAAACGAACAATGCTTTTACCTGTTAGGGTACGCTAGGTAGCGCAATAAAATTTGAAATTATTTGTTACACATCCAAAATAGCCACTTTCTGCACTGCAATTCCAAGAGACTACAATACTAGGTAAGATAACAAACCCGAACAGTGCTGAGTCCGGCAGAGTTCAAGAATAAGAACACCAGTTTCACAATTTTAAATCACCACAGATGAACCTTTTTTTGTAGAAATTGGACTATAACGGCACTCTTTTCACATATTCCGATAAAAAATCATTCAAAACGGAGGGACAACGCGGTACCGGTCGCTTGCAAGATTTCACTTTTGTATATTTAACTTCTTAGAGATTGTAAGGAACGTCTCAAGGTGCAAGCGACTGCGCCTGCGCAGCTTAAACAGTTATTCAACTTTGAGACAGGTTTACAATGTAAAATATAAGCAACAGGTGATGCATAGGATAGGACACAGGAGGATATAGTAATAATAATAATAGCACCGGCGTGATGGGTCACTCGGAGTTATATGAATAAAAATCGTTTTCTGCAGAATATTTTTCTTAACAATTTAATATTTCAATAATATTTTTTCGAAATATACAAGGTGTTTCAGTTAACATTTCCACAGCCGACATCTCGGAAACTAAAAAATTTCCGTTTTCCCAAGCATGTTCACAAATCTTTGATTTCTGAATTTCATTCTTTCTAATGTAATTCTTGTGCTCATCCAACCTCACACTGAAAGGTCTGGATGACTCACCCACATAACGTTTATCACATTCGCACGGGATATTGTAAATACAGTTTTTTGAATTCTGCTCCCTGTTTATCGGTTTTGTTTTTGTTAAAATAGATCTTAAAGTGTTCCCCGTTTGAAATATCGTCCTAACATCAAATTTGTCACCTATACGGCGTAGCTTTTCCGATAATCCGTATACATAAGTAGTTATTGCTGTATAATGACGTTCAGGTTTTTGTTGTACCTGATTGTCCCTATTTTCAACATTTATAAAAACTCTATCAACAAAGGCTTCAGGATATTGATTTTGTACTAGAACCTCTTTGATACATTTTTTCTCGTTATTTAATATTTCATTATTAGATGAAATTATTTTAGCCCTATCGTATAAACATTTTAAAACACCCCTTTTAATATTTATTGACTGATTTGAGTTAAAATTTAAATATCTATTAGTATGTGTTGGTTTTCTATAAACACTTGTTTCAATTGTATTATTTACCCTTCTAATTAAAACATCTAAAAACGGTAGTTCATTCCTACTTTCCACTTCTAATGTGAATTTAATAGACGGTTCCTTACTATTTATATTTTCCAAAAAACTATCTAGTAAATCGACACCATGAGGTCAAATTGCAAAGATGTCTTCAACATATCTCCACCAGACAACCGGTTTGTTTATACAATTTTGAACATGTGTGTTCTCAAAGTTCTCCATAAATATGTTGCTTAAAATTGGTGATAATGCAGACCCCATTGCCATACCAAAATCCTGCTGATAGAACTCATTGTCCAATTGAAAATAGGTTGTTTTTATACACATTGTTAAGAGTTCCATTATGCTATTTACACTTAATTTAGTTCTAGTTCTTTTTTTAATATTGGTAGCCAGTTTGTACAAATATCTACAGAACAATTCGTTACGCACTTATCTTCATTTAATAAGATTATTGCTGATTCTTTAATTTTTCTTTTTTTGTTATCTGCTTCTTTTGTTAAAATTTTTGCCGAGTCCCAGTTTATTCTATGTCCGTTTTCCCAAGCATACTCACAACACAAGTATATCTAGTTAGAATGTAATATTATTCAACAACTAACCTTGGTATCGTAATATTTTACTTTACGCACTTGTGCGTATTTTGGAGCGGCGAGAGTAAATTTCACAGTAACGGCACAATTACAAAAAACATGTGGTTTTTTAAATGGTTATATTATAGGTCCGTTTCTATACCATGAAAATTTAACCGGTGTGTGTTATTTAAGATTTTTACAAAATGTTCCCTATAACAGAGCTGAAATTTGGTTTCAGCAAGATGGTGCATCACCGCACAACTCTAATATTAGTGTAGATTATTTGAATAACACGTTATCAAGGCGCTGTATTGGCACCTCAGGACCGGCTAGATGATCCGTGCGTTCTCAGGACTTGACCCCTCTGGACATTTTCTTGTGAGGATATTTAAAAAGTCAAGTATATCAGAAACTAATAGAAGATATGGCAGATTTATACAATAAAACCTACGCCTGCGCTAGTACAATTAATAGATACACATTATTAAGGACATGTAACGAGGAATTGTTAAATTGCTTTGATATGTATATTTAAGCAAACGGAAGCAATTTCGAGCATCTATTGTAAATATTGTTGTCAAGATGTATTGTTCAAAAATAAAATTACCTTATTTGTTGTTTTTCAATTGAAATTTCTCAATTTAAAGTAAGTGCTATTAAAAAAAATCCCGCCAGTAAATAATTCTCTTGTAGCAGGCAAAAAAGTTACCAATAAACTACATCCGAAAACCAAGATTAAAAAAGTTACAGCAATTAAAAAAAATTACAACGCTTTAAAGTTAGATAATAAAATTAAGGTACTATTGCAATTAAAAAATAGTGTAGTTTTAAATTAACAAATTTTACAAACAACTGAAATTATTGAGTGAAAATTAATAACACTACACCTGCCATAGTTCTACTTAGGTAGTCTTATACTTTTTTACCATGTATCTAAAAGAACGTTATGTCCAAAAATAATAAATATTTGCTTATCGGATCCCTCTCCCCCGGATATGCCCACCTTAAAATGACTTCATAGAGTCCTACAGCTCAGCTCATACACTTTTCAACATTCAGTAGGAGATCATTCAATTATTACAAATTAATAAATAAACTGTCAAGATTATCAATAACTGGTCAACACATTTGGTAGGTTTTTTGTTTAGTCTGTACTGTGTCATGGAGAGGTTATGTTGTACATATTTTTGTGGCATTATTTTTGTTTGTATGATATAATCAAACGAAAACAAGGGTATTTAATTAGAGCATGTCAGATGGAGGATTTTGCCAGAGGCTCACATGAGTGTACGACGGTTTTAAAATCGCAAACATGGGGAGGAATCCGCCCCATTTATCTCAGTTAAAAGCGCACTTTGATGCACGCTTGTTAAAAAGATCTAACCAATTTCAAGCTGCTCTTTCGAGTGTGGTGGCCTGCTGGGATACAAAGCGCAGCGAAACGTAAAATTTGTAAGATAATCATGTTAAACGTATATGACGCACTTAAACACAAAACCCTTCTAATAACATTTTTAAAATATTCCTCGATAGCGATATCCTTGTCTAACTGAAGATGCTTTTGGTGGATTCACAGCCTCATCATTTTTTCTGCGTTTTAAGAGTCTGTAGATGGTCAACAGAAAAAAATCATTCCTAAGTAAATTCTCGCGTATAGACCATGCAAATTAAACAATTAATTGTCAAAGATAAAAATATGTCTCATAGTAGTTATTATCAACCATATAACTATATAGTGCTATGATATTCACTTATACTTAATTACAAACATGAGGAATATGTTTTCTAGTGTGTGGAATTAGATGAATACTCTGTATTATACACAAATTATTATTATCTTTGAGTACTCTTGGTATTCTTTGTAGGAATTCGAGTCTGTAGATCGCAATACACCGAAAAGTGTTTTCAGTTTATACTTTCAATGGGGGTTTTTAGTTTTAAAAAACTTATCTTTATAAGTATTTATACTTATTGCATGTTATCTATTATATTTAACTTACCTTTGATGGGATATTGTACTGGGTTTTATTATGGTAGATAGTAAGAAGGACTGGTGTAGATAAAGAGAAAGGGACAAATTCATATTTTATAAGCAATGGAATGAATTCGAATAAATTCTATAGTATATTGTGTTTGTGATGCAAACCATTTTAATTGGGGAATCTGTATGGATAGTTATTGGGTTTTATTGCTATTTTAAAGCATATTTTAATATTTGGTTTTGACATAAGCAAGTAATTTCTTATTTTCCATACAATTTCTTAATTTAGCCAATATAAGCAATTAGAGATTATATAAACTGTTTAAGAAGAGTTGAATTATGATATGAATAGTTTTTATACATCTGGGTATCTGTATCGGACAGTCATAAAACTGAGATTACTCAAAATCATCGTTAGTGATCATAATTCTACTTCTAAACCATCTCTAATTGTTTATTGCATTTTTATTGTTCTATTACTTTTAAATTTGTAAATTAATTTGTGTGTGAGTGCGAATTTTGACACAAAAAGGATCTAAGCTGTACCAGGAAATAAATACTCACAGAATAAGATTAAAATTAGCACAAAAGATATGTAAGACTCTCGGTCACACATTTTATTAAGGAATGTCAACCCCAATTTAAAAGGGGTAGACAGAAAACGTATTGTTAGAACTGTAACATTTGCATTGCTATGGCAATGTTAAACGTCAAACTGACCCTACATAAAGAGCTGCAATAGCTGAAAAATCCACCACGAATCTGAAAACATGTAACAACGTAACCTGAAAATTGGAGATTTGACAAGAGTTGTCAAAAATATAATTTTGAAGAAAAGTCTAAACATTTTGAAATTGGTATCATAGAAATTTAATATTGGAGTGGAAACGAAATAGAGTTGGAGTTTTTTTTTTTATTAATAATTTTGGAAAGCCAGGAGAGAGTACATAGACGTTTGGAATTTATTTTGAAATATAATATCCTTTTAAAACATTCGTGAGTTTTATTAATTTTAATACTGAACTTTTATCCATTTGTTGTCATTTTTATATTTCATATTTTAAGTTAGATCAGGCAGATTAAGTTAATATTGCTGTTTTATATTTGACATTTTATAAAAATACAATATATTGTTAGATTTGAATTCGAATTTGTTTCTTTGTGTGTATGTCGAGTGTCAAACTTGAAGATCAGAATTCATGCTCTGAGCATTAGGAGTATTTTTGTTAATAATAATTTAGAGTGGGAATTTAATTCCAGCACATTAATAAAGGGTTTTTTTTTAAAGGGTTGTACAGGTGTAATTTGCATTTCAGATTGACCAGAGGTTTACACGGCAATAGTTTTACCTTTTTGACGAAACAGTTTTAAAGAAAGTGTGAAAGATAGCAAATCAGTAATCCGCTATGTTGATTTAATGTATTCTCGAAATTGAAGCTTGTCTAAAAATTAAAACATAATATTTTTAGTCGCAAACTCCTCTATAAAATCCTTATTTTACTATAAGGAACGTAACCAGTCTGCAACCAACAGCTACTTCCGGACTATGTGCCCCGCCGAGCGCCGAATTACAAGTTACAAGCCTGGCGCGTTAAGTGTAATAATTGCATATTACCATCAAAACGTTAATGCTTCGATTGCAACAAACACCAGCCGAGAGACTGATCCTACTTAAAGGAGTTCTCGTGCCAGTCGTCACACACCACTTGCAGACTGCAGTTTCGAGCTGTTGGCTCTCGTCAGTGCAAGGTAGGCATGTGACGACCGACACGAGGATCACTTGACCATTTAGTACATTTCGGTATCTTTGAGATAGCGACATGTAAAATAGTCAGCAGGCGCCATCTAGCGGTCCAGTGTCTGTTGCAATCGAAAAATAAACAACAGCTCGAAACTGCAGTCTGCAAGTGGTGTCTGACGACTGGCACGAGAGCTCCTTTAAGTAGGATCAGTCTTTCGGCTGGTGTTTGTTGCAATCGAAGCATTAGCGTTTTGATGGTAATATGCAATTATTACACTTAACGCGCCAGGCTTGTAACTTGTAATTCAGCGCTCTTCGGGGCACATAGCCCGGAGAGTAACTGTTGGTTGCAGTCTCGTTATGTTCCTTATAGTAAAATAAGGATTTTATAGAGGGGTTTGCGACTAAAAATATTATGTTTTAATATTCCGCCCTCTAAAAGCACATTTGAACTTGTCTAAAAATGTCTGGCGACCTAACCTAATAGATCAAATAACACCTATTCAGCTTGTTTTCCACGTCTAATCGACGTGTCAAAAAGTACCATTTAGGTAGATTCGACATTGAATTTATGTCATATTTCACGTATTGAAATTGGTGGCGTGACCTGTTCGACACCGAATCGACGTCGAAAAGCACCTAAATTCTTAGCTGGATAATAATCTTCTATTAATGAAATGGAATCCTAGTGATTGTAGACAAATTTAATTCAGACAAAGCAAAGATATATCATAGCAAAGCCGATTTCCTAGGTCACTCTGTACCACCATTTAGGAGATAGGAGGTCAGCTATAGAGGGCAACTGCAGTGGGTCTCGTGCTCCAACTTCATCTGGAAGGCGTGGGTGTACCATTACCGCGATACGTGAGCTGTTATTTTACAACGTCATGTTTACGAAAACCTGTTTCACATCGGTAAAAATAATAATAATTATAGGAAACGCTGGTATAAATTATGGGCATTTTAATTTACATCTGAAGTAGTTGAAGCAAATTATTCGCAGCTATGAAAAAATAAGGGCAAAAACGATTTAATTGTCCTTATAACAAGCCACGCAGCAAATAAATGATTTGCATCACCTTAATAATATGTTCCCATGTGTACCACCGTTTCAATATATCTACCGATTGTTTGTCTCAAGTCGAAAAACGTGCTAAACAATAGAAAAAATATCGCATAATACTAACATTGAAATTAGTATAATAATAATAAAAAAGTGTCTTTATTTAACAACATATGGCTGAGTCCGGCCTAAGGCTGCTCAGATACTCAACCATCAAAAACTTCACAGGAATTATTGATAAATAAATATAATACTTTTCATTTCGAACTGATCTAGTAGCCATGATTTTGACATAAAATGAGAATAATTGAAAGTAGTATTAATTTTTTTTTCTGGGTGCGTCTTGGTTGCCTCAGTAGTATTTTAACCTCTCAACAATAAAATTGTGAGAGGTTACTAAAATTGGTTCAAAAACGAAAATTGAGATAACATCAAATCTTTACGTTTTGAGGTCCTAGGAACCCAAAAAAGTGGTTTTTGAAAAATGTCTGTGTGTATGTATGTATGTGTGTTAGCACGATAGCGCCGAAACTACTGAACGAATTTGAATGAAACTTTGCATGTGCGTTTCTTTAGTGCCCCAGAAGATCTGAAAAGGTTTTGGTTGAGATCGGATTACGTTTAGTGCCATTTTGATGCAACAAGTTGTTTATTTTATAATTATTTTCAATTTGTAATGGAACCATTGAAATGCAGTTAAAATTCTGATTTCAACGATATATCACACTTCTACCCTTTCGATTTGGTTTCCGTGAAAAAAATTAAAAACAAAGCAAATATGAAGCATAGATCGCATTTCGCATGACATGATCGATGTGCGTAGCCGTTACGTCGTGAAACTCGTCACATCACGTGTCAATTCAGGTGTGAGGGTTTCTTCACTGCTCTAGAAGCAGAGCGGATTACGTTTAGTGCCGTTTTTAAATATATATACAGACAAATCGAAGAATTAAACTACAAATATTCCTCTAAAATCTAGTAAAATTACTGAAATGCTAATGTTTCATTTAACAAAGACAGCAGCGAGCGATCGGATTGCAATGAGTAAATTTTGACGATTGTCATTGTTATCGTTTGTCATCCGATAACGTTGGTGTCATGTCATGTTAATAAGATTTCGGCATATTTGTAACTTTTAGTGGATTGTCATAAACTTTAAAGGTAGATGTAACAATATCAATATCATATGCTTTCTGTGCCTTCGTTGGTGAATTTATTATAGATTATCACTTTACCAATTTTCAGTTTGTTGCTTTACAAATCTGTAGTATTTAGGATAACTAGACTTTCTTAGTCGTTCAAGTGATGTTAAAGTTGTTAATATCCTAATAGTATATTATTCAACGAGCGATAATGTAGGTAATAACTCGCATAGATGATTGTAAATTCATTAAGTTGAGGGTTTTTTAGTGCCCCAGAAGATCTGAAAAGGTTTTGGATGAGTTCGGATTACGTTTAGTGCCGTTTTGTCACACAATTAGGTAAATATATGACCGTTTGAATAATTCAGTGCGGTGAGTGGGAGGTTTTAGGGTTCCTTTAAATCTGATGTTGGGGTTGTGAACATATGACCTATACGATATTTTTTTATGTACATAATTTGGAATTTTCTTTGTAATGATTTTGTGAAATATTGGACCTTGACACACTATTGGGACACGTAGCTTCTCACTAGTAATGATGATAACAAAATAATATACTGACAATGATGTAAGTACTAAAAATGTAAGCAAATACAAATAATTCGTGTATTTTGCGAGAGCTTTATATCCCGATTATTAAATAAAACCATTTCTCTGGCAAGCAGTCTAGTAATACCTTTGAAAACCGAGTCATATTTCCATCATCTAATAAATGCCGTTGTTTATTTAGTTCCCTAATGACGGTTTAATATAATTTTAATTAAATTTTACTACAACCTGGAGGAGAGTAAGTAAATCCTCTAACTTAATTGGCACGCAGCACGGGCTCCGTCGAATTATATTTTACGAGAGGAATATTTAAAGAGATTTATAAAACATTTAGTTCATCATTTTCAAATTATTCCCTACCAGATTAAAAGTCAAAGACTCGTGCTTTTGTCGTCTCACTCGTTGATAAAATATGTATTTAATCACTTATGCTGTAGGTAATTATGAAAATATCTTTGTCTTACTTATTGTATTGATAAGGTGACTATTTGCAAAATACAATCATGGCACATGTCTATGTCTGGCAAGAATATCATTAAAATTTAAACTCACCCAAATGGAAGGCATGGAATCTACAAACGCCATAATGCAAATAACCAAACAACACACTCACTGAAAGGCTCACAAAAACACATAAGACGAATTAACTACAGGCATGATTAAAAGAATATGTTATGTTATTACCAATACGAGTTCAAACACAACTAAAATCATCACAACGCAACAATAAGCGACACTGCAACTGATCGTCTTTTATTTTGTTCGAGGAACGTTGATCAGAATTGCTAGGCCTACTATGACTTGTTTCGTTTCACGATTTGAAGTGTCTAGGCTGCAATATTATTGTTGGCATCTTAACATTGCCTTGTCCTGTTTATTAAAATATATGGTTTATCTTCAGCACTAAAGGATCAGTGATGGATGTTGTATCAATCATTTATAAAACTAGGCTCATTATTAGTAGAGGAAAAATAAATGAAAAAAAGGGTAAAGTTCTTATCGTTACTACTTGAATGTAAAAGATTTCGGCAACATATGAAATGTATGCCTTTAGAAATTAGTGCACTCATCGGGGGGGGGTTTGGAATGGAATTAGCGATTTTTTTATTGAAACTTTAACTACACCACTGGACTCAGTAACATCTCAAATGGGTGAATCCCAAGTTCCATGAAAAAATATTGAAAAATGACAGATTTATGACAAAATCAATGTAGGCTCATGGTAACTTTTACTTAATTTTTTCTAAAAATCGAAGTAGCCCATGAAAAATAAACAAAAGAAAAATAAATTAAATGAATAGTTTTAATAAATATTACATTTTTATTGAGTAATGGCAGATAATAATAGGGTGCCATGGAAAACAAATTTTATAGTCAAACGTCAAATCTTTAAAATTCGCATATTCTCATATTCATTGTTATTGAATTATAAAATTAATCGATAGTTATTATCAAGTATTAGTTTATTAGTTTGTAGTTAATTATGGATAATCTAAATGTACAGGAAAAAATTGAACTTGTGCGCCTTAGATGAGATAATGACAGAACTTTGAAAGAGGTATGCGAGATATTCAACAACAGGCATCCGAATAGGCCCAACATTACTAAAAGTACTGTTTATAAAATAAACCAAATTTTTAATGATGACACGGCGTATTATAAGAACAGATAATATACATACAAAGAAGAACCAGGTACGAGCTGACAGTTTTAAATTATTTTAACAACAATCCAAACGCCAGTGTAAGAGTAGCTAGCTTAGATTTGAATTTACCTAGAGAAAATATTCGCCGATGCCTTAAGAAGAATTTGGTAAAACCATTCAAACCCAAATTTCTACATACGTTGGAACCTGGTGATGATAACAGACGGATGGAGTTTTCCTTGTGGGCTCAAGGAGGGTATCTTAATAACAAGTTTTAATAAAAATATTTTATTCAACGATGAAGCAACTTTTACAACAAACGGGGTAGTATCGTCACAAAATTCTAGGTTTTGGGCTATAGAAAACCCACAGTTTGTCATTAATTGTAAAAAACAATATTCCCAAAAAGTTAATGTTTGGTATGGGTTGCTCAATGAAACAATCATTGGCCCTTTCTTTTTTGAAGGTAATGTTCCTAAGAAATTAATTTTGGAATATTCTACATGAACTTTTAATACAAGAAAGAGTAAATCTACATTTTCAATTAGATGGAAGCCCTGTCCATAATGCCAGAGTGGTTACCAGATGGCTGAATGCTAACTTTCCTAATCGATGGATAGGTCGCGGTAGCCCGTTAATTGAATGGCCACCCCGATCCCCGGACTTAACACCGATGGACTTCTTTTTATGGGGTATAATAAAATCTAAAGTTTACAGGTCACGCCCGAGTAATAGAGAAGATTTGTCTGCAAGAATAAGACAAGCTTGTGCAGAAGTTACCCGGCAACACTTACAGAATGTCGTAAAAAATATTAAAAAACGATTCGACAAGTGCATCGAAATAAACGGCGGCATTGTAGAGGCTACAAGAGGCATTTAAGAAGTTTTAGTGTAATGTTGTATAATGTGTTATTTTTATTTATTTAATAGGTATCTAATTATTATTACTTTTAATTGTTCATACTTATGTTTTTAAGTTCAATATGATTAAGTTTGTTTAAATGACAATATTTATTCAAACTATTAACTTAATTTATCTTTCTTTTGTTTATTTTTCAAGGGCTACTTCGATTTTTAGAAGAAATCAAGTAAAAGTTACTATGAGCCTACATTAATTTTGTCATAAATCTGTCATTTTTCAATATTTTTTCATGAAACTTGGGATTTACCCATATGAGAGGTTACTGAATCCAGTGGTGTAGTTAAAATTTCAATAAAAAAATCGCTAATCAAATTTGTCCATTTTCGACATTGAAAATAAATCATAGAAGGCTTTGAAAATTGAAATTTATGTCATAAAGTGGAGTTTTCGATGGTTTTTCATTTAAAAAAAAGCATAGGATTATAAATACATTTTTTACAGAGAGGTATCCATTTGAAATGGGTCACACTGTATATCTGCCAGAAAACAGCTTTTATATTGATTCATTTACATGTGATGAGCATTTCATTTAGTTAAAAAAAGGCACATATTTTGCATAGAGCATTGGTTTTCTTTCAACAAAATTGTTCCTTTAACTACTTAAAAATTGACCACCTTTTATACCAATTAATTTAGAGGGTCGTGTTGAGTTAGTAGACGAGATATATCACTTCCTTATCGATGGAAATACTAATAATAATAATAGTGATTTAGGAATTGATATATCTATAGCGTTATATAGAATTTTATAAAATGCATCGTCAGCGTCCTCAATGTTTTCATAACTATTAATAAAATTCCAATTAATTTAGCTAAGGCACTCACTAAACTTGTTCGTGAAAGTATAATTATTTGCTTTGGGGATAAGGTCAAACTAAAATCGGAAAAAAATTCTGTAGGTATGATTGTGGACAATCCTATGGTATAGATAGATACATGCTGATTTTTCAGTGACAATGGGGTGGGAAGGATACCATTACTGATGCCCCTAGCAAATATTTGTTAAATTCGTAGATACCGAAGTTTAGGGAAACAACATTTTTTTTATTTCGGAGTTGCAAGAATTTGAAGTTGAGAACACATGGAAATGCTATCTGGCCACTTTTCGCTCATGTTATTAACAATTTTCAGCATTAAAATTTTAAAGTAGATAACTAATTGTCACATGAAGTATTTCATGGATAGCTCAACTGTCTCATATAAATTTAAAAGTATTTCACAATCATTAAATATATTTCATGAGCATCTCAAGTATTTCAAAGTATTTAATGCTGAATGTAATACCAATTTCTCTAGTTTATTAATCGATTTTGACCATTTTTTTTAAAGATACAACATCAAAAACTGTACTTTTGGACAAAACGTCATAATTTAGTTTTTAAAATCATGGTCTACCGCGTTTTTCTAGGAGCTAAAATTTAAGAAATCGTATTCATGGATTTTTTACGTAAAATCTGAATACATTCCTGTATTCAGCTCCCTCCTAAATGGGTATGTACCAAATTTCATAAAAAATACGAATTAACTAAATTTTTGCAGATAAATTTAAAAATGAAAATATTAGTGTGTATTTATTATTGCAGACATAGTCAGTCATGGAATAAACATTAAAAACAGACAACATAATTTAATCTAATAATATTACTGATTAATTAAAATTAATAAGATTGATAACAGTGACGTACGGTAATCCCCCATTATATTTAGTTTGAGGTTCAATTTTCGTGAATGATCACCAGTCTTTTACCCTTTATACTACACTGTATGTTGATATCTTCTGCAAGAAAATGTATAAAATATATTTATTTTCTACATTCTAGTAGTATTTACAATCTACTTTAATTTGTTGCAGTGGTTCTTGTCACCTGATAATATAATTTATTATTTTGCTATAGGTGAAAGCAGCAACATGTAACTCCAACTGTTACAAAAGTAGTTATTTCTATATTGTCTGTCTTTCAAGACGAGGGACATGCTAAACTGATCTGGGTATTAGACAGAGAATCCTTAAGACAATAGCCGAGCCTAGTTATAGAGGTTTGTCTAAACCCTTAAGCCGCTAAGATTCAAGTTTGCAGGCAACTCTGCATTAATGGGAGAATATTGGCAAGATTTAATAGTTAAAATAGCATTTACTCGCGACAAATTAAAATTTCGGGTCAAAACACCGGACAAACCACTGTGTGCATGTTTGGCGACTGCGATATTACTCACACAATTATTATTACAGAGGGGTGTGTTCCTCAGGGAGTTAAATTACGTGTTAAATGAGATTCGATTTTCAATTGACATATTTATTTGCTAACGAAGTTCGTTTTTATTTGAATTTTTACTCTCTAAAGCTAGTAGTTTTATGAAGAAGATGGAAATTATATTAAAGAAATGTTACTTGCAAATTGCTACATCAAATAATTCAATTTAGTTCTATAAAAGAAAAATATAAATAAAAAAATTTGTATGTTTTTGGAGGAGCGTGAAGAGGAAAAGTGTGAAAATTTATCATCCAAAGACAGTGCGGCAGATGGACACGCAGCAGACACAGGTCATCAATCATATCAAGTTTTCTTCCTCAGTTAGTGCTTTAGATATAATATCAACAGACAGACAGACATACAAATGGACTAGGTGGCATTGAAAAAACGGAATTTTCGTAGTCTACATTGCATGAAACGTAAAAATCTGTAGAAATCTAAGAGATAATTTTTTTACAATAATTATAAAACTTCTTTTCGGTTAGCCAGGGAAGCAAAACATCGTGGTAACAATTAAGACCTAAATGAATTCATTTCCTCTACCATAAGAAATTAAGCCTCAGTTTTAAACATCTCCAGACGAGTCAAAAGTTGTGGATCACACTACTCTAACCCATTCAGAAAGTCCTCATTGTCCAACCCTATTTACCTCAAAAAATATGCCCCAATGAGAAAATTGGTGCGCGCCCATGGACTCCCCTAATGCCCTGATTCCTCCATTCGGATAAAACTTGTTGGGTACGTGATCTACTTGTTACGAAATACAATATTTGGTAATAACGCCGGTACGGGATATTAAGAGGGTTTCCTGTCGAACATAAAATATATCCTCAGAAGATTTAGGAGGGAATTAGAGGCGAATGTAGCGTATACTCAGGTAGGGATTCAGAACGTGTCAATTATATCTGCTACGAGTTCAACTTCTGTTTTTAAGCGCAAGAAAAAATAAAACAAATGGCTTTAATTTCCATCCATTTATGTTTCTGTACTGTTTCATTATTCTGGTTCTTTATTAAAATTTTCCACTCTTAGCATACTCATTCTAACTTTGGGTGTAATTGAGTGTGAAAAATTCGTTTCATTTTTTCAAACAAAAAAATGTAAGAACGTCTGTTAAATTTTCATTTTACTGTAAATTAGTTTAAATCAAGCATTATTGCAATTTGTTCAATTAAAAATAATAGTCTCCGTAATTATAAATAATATGTTCTATAATATCCATTAGCATATGTTGTTATATAATTTTAAAATCAGAACGCATTATGTAATTCCGCGATAAATGAAGGCAATATATTAAAATATGTAACGCTTTCTCACATTATTGAGTCACAAAAACGGAAGGCGTAATAATAATTGCACAATTTATTTCAGCCGGAAAATAATGCGATAACGTTTTATCAACAATACCAACGATATTCGTATTTAAAAGGATTTTCAGCCAACCACGTGTAACACATACTTCGTTATTCGAAGGTGACCTGTGGGAATTATTTCTTGTTACTTCTAATACTGTTCAATGTTTTCTACTGTTTTCTTCTTAACTAATAAATGATGGCTGAAAGTGGTGAAATTATATGTAGGTATATGTATATTGCAAGTTCGTTTGTATAAAAGATTATAACATAATAACACCTATATACTTTTATAAAAAATTAACAACAAACTTTACTAGCTTAGGGCCGGTTTATCAATGTAAGGTTAACTCGTAACCAAAGGATAACTGTCAAACAAAACAATAGATAGATACTCATTATTTCGTTTGACATTTATCCTACAATTAAGCGTTAAACCGGCCCTTAGGCAATGACATTTTCTACACAGAACGTAAATATTTCTAGGGAACAAGAAAGATTTGATATTATATATATACAGGCTGTCCATTTTATCAGGGTCTTCGAGAATATCTCACTTAATATAGGTCGTACAAAAAAAATATTTTTACGAAAATTATGCCGATTCATATAACCTACAAAATGGTTTAAAGACATTTGAAATCCATGCCTACTTTAAGAGTTATGGCGGAAGATATCGAAAATGCGGAAAACGTCTAAGCCAAATATCTCCGTTATTTGAAGAGATACTCGAAAAATTCTAAGGCGAAAATTTTTTGCAAAACAGTGTTTCAACGAGGTTTTATCTATTTTTTTTCAAAATATGTATTTTGAGATTTACTCTTCAGGCTGTTAAAAAAATTATTTTGAAACGGACAGGAAATGGCGCCATTAAATAGAGTAGTTTCCTGCCTTTTCAACGATATATCACATGCCATATTTATCCATTGGTACTACGTTAGTAATTATACAAACATTTTTTTAAAACCAATAAATTTTTTTTTAACAAGCATTATACTTGCCGTGGAGAAGTATGATTAAATAAAATGATAAAATAATTCCATAAGTTGTTCAAATCTTTGCTATAATAAAACATTAACACAATTAAGAAGAATAAAGTAAATTCAGGTAACAAAAACAAATTAATAATAAAAAGAATATAGCACACAGAACATTAATATTTATCTAATTCTCAAAATAATTTTTAAGATATCATATCAAGTGTTCAAAGTGTCCACCGCGATTTCTTATGCACAATCTAGCGCGGCGAGGCACTGCCTTTAAAACATTACTTAGCATTTCGGGAGTAACTGTAATACATGCCTGTTAAATTCGAGCTTTTAGGTCCTCTACATTTTGCGGTGTCGTCGAAAACACCTTATCTTTAATATATCCCCATAGAAAAAAATCCATATGGGTTATATCTGGAGAACGAGTGGGCCATCGAATAAATCCATTGGTACCTATCCAATGTTGAGGCAAAATTTCGTCTAAATAATCTAGGCAAATCTGGGAATTGTGGGGAGGAGCTCCATCTTGTTGAAAATATTGCAAGTTGGGTCGATTCTCCAAAGGTAGGTCATTTAAAAATTCATTAAATTCATTTCTCAAAAAGTTTAGGTACCTTTGACCACTGAGGTGACCATCATAAAAATAAGGATATATTAAATTGGTGCCTAAAATACCTATCCACACATTTATTGAAAAACGATTTTGAAACCCAGTCGGTCTATGCCAGTGTGCATTTTCAGGAGTCCATTTGTAATGAATATGGCGATTAAAAAATCCATTATTGGAAAAATTTGCCTCGTCGGACCACAGTATTTTACTACATATTAATGGATCGGCACGCTTCTTTTCCAACAGCCACCTACTAAAAGTCGTCCTCCTTGGTTTATCCCCCGCTTGTAAATTGTGAACTTTTTTGGCTTTATAACACCGGTAACCATTTTTCTTTAAAATTTTTCTAGCACTTTTTTATTTATATGACAAGCAATTTGAATTTCTCTTAATGATGTTTCCAAATTTTCTGTATTTTTATTTCTTACATAATTATTAACTCGGTTTACCTTATTTACATTATCAGTAACACTGTTCAACCTTGTCTTCTTCTTTAAAAATGATCCATTATTTTTCAGTTTCGTACCTAATTTGCTGAACAGAGTTTTATTCGGCTGTAGTACTTGTGGAAATCTGTTTCTATATTCTACTTGAGCTAATCCAGAGTTAAAATTGCATTGGCAATACATTATAACGATCAATGTGAGTGAAAATCATTTTTGAAAATTCTAAATTCTTAAACGAGTGTGATTGAGTGAAAGTTTAAGTATTAACTGAGATGATCTGTCAAAAAATTAAATTGTCAAGTTTATTCATAGCCAACTATTTTAAAATAATTGAAATAATAGTGAAATCATGAAATACAAACAAATGGATATTATACTTAAATTAATTGGTAAAGACATTTTAACTTTCTGAGCAAGGAGTGACGCTTTTATGGAGGACCTCTATACATTGGTATAACTGCGAATACTCTTTCCATAATTGCTCCATGTTGCTTTCTTGATTATTATTTTGTTTTTGTTACCTGAATTTACTTTATTCTTCTTAATTGTGTTAATGTTTTATTATAGCAAAGATTTGAACAACTTATTGAATTATTTTGTCGTTTTATTTAATCATACTTCTCCACATCATCAGTAGATGATTAATAGATTTTATCTTCACATGATGCCAACATAGTTAGCGAAATCCGTGTCGAGTAGTGTATTTGAATGTAGTGTTTTAGAGTTTGTGGAAACTCCGTCAGAGGTAGTGTCGTGCCCTACAGTACTCGAAATTGCATTTTACTTTCTACATTTAGTTATAAATAATATCTTTATAAACAATATTCAGAAATAGTAAAACATTTTGGTCGTCGACATTAATTGATAGCAAATAAAAATGCTAATCTGAACCATAAACCACAACAGCGATATCCTCTTTAATTGGATGCCATTAGTCTAACTTAGCGTCTGGCAGATTTGATACAAAATACATAATAAAACCCATTGGCGGAGGAGAATTAATTGGCAGACGGTAAAACTTTAAAACGACAGCTTTGATATTTCCAAATAATAATTAACTATGAAGAAATCCCTACTAATAGACAACGATTATTCATTGAATGATCAAGTTTTACGACTGGCTTTGCCAGTACAATTTAATCCTCAGGATTGATCATTCAAATACTGTTGTTAATAATCATTCATGAAACTTTAAAATAGCTGTTTTCGTACAAATTACATTTGTGTTTTGGTTCATTATTCAGGCTTATTACAAATATCTAGTTGGACAGGCTTACATCCCCCGCACAGAGCGACTCAAAATATATCCACCCCAAATATTGTCTTCACTTTCATCCGATTTAACCAATTCAAGAACTGGTTAAATAAATGTGCTTTAATAATCGATTGCTAGTAAAATATCTGAGTCACTAGCGTTAGTTATTAAAATGTTCTCCCCAGATGCAGATGATGGAAACATGTTACAATTATACAGGGTGTCTCACCGGGAACTGAATCGATCGATATAGAGAAAAGTACGAATCAGAAAATTTTGAAAATTTAGATAATTACTAATGTCGGTGTGGCCAATCCAACTAAAATAATTACAAGCAGCTAGCACTTCCGCTTATACAGGAAGTCGATACCAACTTGCTTATTTCAAATGGAACACCCTATATATTTTAGGGTTTTCGAAAATTATGAGTCGAAAATATGTAGCATATCGCAAATATTTCAAAAAGTTGTAACTTTAACCCCCACAATGCTAATATCAGAAAAAAGGGAATTCAATTTTACACAACTTGACATAAAAAAATACAGGGTGTTCCATTTGACCTAAACAAATTTTCGCGATTTGAAGTTGACAAAATATAACGCGAAAAACGGAACACTTGGTATGACATTATTGAATTTATTTCAATTGTAGAACGTAGTTGTCCTTGTGTTCTTTTTATGTGACAAGAAACAAATGAGGATCTTTTACACGAAGACAGTTATAACGGTTCTTGCAAACCGTTGCACCTGTCAAATTTTCTATAAAATGTCAAATATCTCTGAAACGGCTAGGTTTAAGTATAGGATATGCTACATATTTTCGACTCAGAATTTTATGGTCTTTTCGAAAACCCTAAAATATATAGGGTGTTCCATTTGAAAGAAACAAGTTGGTATCGACTTCCGGTATAAGCGGAAGTGCCAGCTGCTTGTAATTATTTTAGTTGGATTGGCCACACTGACATTAGTATCTAAATTTTCAAAATTTTCTGATGCGTACTTTTCTCTATATCGATCGATTCAGTTCCCGGTGAGACACCAATGAAACTGAAATCTCTTAAGAAAACGGGGTTATGTTACATTAATTTCACAGGAATTTTGAGGAGACGTATGCAGAATGTCTAAGTCAACGCCAACAAGCAAGTGGAAAGAAAATAAAAACAGTGGCAATTTCAAAGGTATTTAAATATGTTGCTATAGCTCATATAACCGTTGGGTCTGTTGGAAGTGAGTAAGATGTATATTCCTTTGTCTCAACCCCGGCTCAGGAGCAAAATTCATCAAATAGGAGATGACTATGTATAAAGATACTATTATTTTGAAATATTAGCCAAATAAGTACAGAGGCACGTGCGAATCATTTTAGATACACTGATTTCTAAGGATATTGATATTCCCAACTGGAAAACTTTTAATTTGTGGTTCATCAAAGTAAACTGTGCAATCAGATAACAAATGTATATTTTTACAAAAGATCGTTGGAATTGGGACTACTAAAATGTGTCAAGTAGGTACTGTCTTTAGATGTTCTCAGGTAATATATTTAGAAATACGTTTAGCTTCCTGGGTCTTTATAAAGAGGATTGTAAGACGAATGGTAAAGTTGAAAAGTGTTTATTATAAGCTTATACCTAAAACACAAACTAGAAACAACTAGTCTACAGTCTTATACTGATATTAGGGAAGTATCCCTATTTCTTTAATTAAAATAATTAAAACCGTTTTAGGGAAAACTTACTTTAATTCTTTTAATCTAACCCCCTTCGTCCTCCATGTCTGCATTATTTGAGGGAAATGGGTTATGTCATCTCATACTGAATATACATGCGTTACATTTGATCAAAATCAGTAGAGTCCTTTTTGATAAAAAAATATGCTACTTGTTTATATCGGCTTTTAGGGGTTACACCTCGAGGTATGGCCCTCGCATGTAAAATTTGAACAAAATCGATCGAATACTTTGAACTTTACGTAAGACGATAGACATTTTTAAAAAACCGCTTTTTTGTAGTCAGGGGACCAAAAACTCAAAATCTATTTTTCGCACGATCACAATATGGGAAAGTAAAAATTTGCCGTTACCACCAAAAAAGTTAAGCACTGAGCAGTTTTAAATCTGGGGAAAATTAATCCTACGATTATCATATAAAAAGGATACCTTTCCAAAATAAATGTCAATGTTATTAGGTCTGCCCATCATAATAAAAGTTAATGGGTTAATATCAATTCGTCACAGTAGTATAAAAATTAATTGCGTTATTTTCGCTCTACTCGTCCGTGTAAATTCACCACAGGTATTATTAATTAACACTTTTTTATTTCATTAGTTCATTATCCGATCGATCGTGCGGCGACATAAATAGAATAACCTATACACGAATATTATTTTTATATAGGTATAAGTAAATAAAGGTAAAGCTCGTAGTTTTGCGTGTCCCATAGTTTAGTCATTTGTTTACTTGCTGTGTTTTTAATTTTCATTCTTTGCATCAATTTAACTGATTACTTTTTGACAGGTTACTTTCCAAGTGATATTAAATCTCGAGAAATATTAGTTTCGAAATGTTAATTTTTTGAAACTGACGTTTTATTTGCATTTCAGGAGAATCCTCACACAAGCCCAACGCAAGTAACTTTAGATAATAATATGGATCATAGGACGGTTCTAACAATATTAAAAAAGAAAAATGGCATCTCGTTCAAGAACTTCTAGAGGATGACTTTGATCGTAGTCGAGTTTTGTGAAAATATAAAGAAAATCTAATAGGGATCCCTTGTTTGTTAAACATATTTTTTGAGACGAAGCTGTATTTAATATAAATGATCATGTAAATGTTAGACCTGTCGATATTGCGTAACTCAATATTCACACTAGATGCAAGAACATCACACCCAGTACCCCAAAAATGGAAATGTTTGGGCTGGAAATGTCTAATTATAAGAAATATAAAAAATCACAGCAAAGCTATTACAACAACATAAATAATGCAGTAAATAAATCCAAAGAAATCTGGAATACTGTAAAATCTAAGCTGGGAAAATAAAATCTACTAATAAACCCATTACCTTAAACATAAACAATGTAAATATACAGGGTGTCTTACCGGGAACTGAATCGATCGATATAGAGAAAAGTACGCATCAGAAAATTTTGAAAATTTATATAATTACTAATGTCGGTGTGGCCAATCCAACTAAAATAATTACAAGCAGCTGGCACTTCCGCTTATATCGGAAGTCGATACCGTCACCAAACGCTATAAAACGCATACTGGAAAATTTTAAAAATTATGGCTCTGTCAAGGCAAAAATGCAAAGAAGAAAGCCTATTGTTGTTGACGAAAACATTTAAATAGTCATTCTGGGATATTTTCATGCATTTCCAAGGATGTCATTAAGACAAGCTGCTCTGGAATTGGGACTATGCAAGGATTTAATTCACAAAATCTTATTAAAACATAAGTTTCACCCGTTTTCATTCCATATGGTTCAAGGATTAAAAGAAACAGATTTCCTAAGAAGACAGAATTTTTGTGAGTTTATTCTAATAAGGTCTGAAGGTCACGATTCTTATTTGGGAAATATATGGACAGATGAAGCAAAATTTACTAAAAATGGACTTTTTAATAGACACAATTCGCATTATTGGAGTGACTCAAATTCTCATATATTCAGAGAGCGAAACTTTCAGGTTGGCAGTTCAATGTCTACTGTGCCATAAGAAACGATAGAGTGGTGGCATTACAATTTTATCAGGAAAATTTAAACGGTAAATTAAATTTTCTCTTCTGCTAATATGTATAGATACATTTTTGTTGTTTTTCTTTAGGTGAAAGATATCTGAATATCTTTCAAAATTTGAATAATAACTATTTAGAAAATTTACCTCTCGCCGAACATAGAAACATTTTTTATCAGCTCGACGGTGCTCCCCCACATAACGCATATTTAATTAATTATTATTTACAAGAAACTTTTTATGATCAATGGATTGCCAATGATGGACCTTTCTTATGGCCTCCTCGCTCGTCCGATTTATCAGTTCTGGATTCTCTCATTTGGGGAACTATTAAAAATAAAGTTTATGAGAGCCCATTAACAACCATTGAAGATTATATGCAAAGAGTAAGAAATGCATTTCAAAACATATCACAGGATTCAATTAGAAGAGCTACCAAGTATACATTTTTACACCTTCGGTTCTGTCCATGATTTTATTATTTTAATTATGTATCAACGATTTATGATGTTACGCAATATAGTTTTTAATTTAGACGCTGAAATGGTTGTATGTCCGCGTTTTTTCAATGTGTAACCTCCTTCCGCACAAGCTCTGTCTTCTGGAATTGGGGGTTGTGTAATTTTTGTGGTGTTTATTTATTATTTATTTATTATTATTATTAATGGAAATCAGCTATGGCTTCAGCAACCTCATTACATTATTGCTGTTGAATTACCTAAAGATTTATTTTCGTGATCTATAGATAGGTCGAAGAGGGTGAATTGAATGGCCACCTAGGTCTCCAGATTTAAACCCTCTCGTTTTTTTCTATGGGAATATAAAACTGTTCCTAATAATTTTTGTGCTACAAAAGCATTGCTAATGATAATAATATTAAAACAAATTATAATTTTTTAGATAAGAAATTTTATACCCTTTTCCTGTAATTTTAATTCAATGTAATTTTAAGAATTATTGCCATTTTCTAATGAACATTATTATAGCTTAAGAACTACTTATTCAAATGAATATAAGTATAGTACAAAAAGCTCCTAAAATTTAACACACTACTGCAATAATACAATTTCAGACTTATTGTCATCTAAAAAATTATCTAAAACTGCGAACAAATGCATTTCAGTAGACTATTTTATATCGCTTGAACCCCAATTCGTGTTTCACAGGAAAAACACATTAAAAATACATTGAATGTATATTGAAAATTGCCGAAGGCGCATTTCAAAGGGATAACGCTTTTACAAAATCATGTTTTCATGCAGGAATATGACGCTTATTTATAGTCCTTGTCGGGGCAAATTCTGTTTAAGACAAATGCAATAACAAACACTGCCAACTGAAATGTCATATCACGTTTTTCTGTACGCAGTTTCCATCGTGTCTTGTTGAATTCAACATCAAAATTAAACACTGCATCGCTCAAAAACGTGACTCAATAATTGTATAACTGTTTTAGCGAGATTGGAGGAGTGGAAAAGCAAGCCATGAAAATGCAAAAAATTGGTACTTGGAAAAGTCGAAGGTTCATGCCCTAAAAAGCTTAAATTCAAATTTACCCAAAGATTATCCCATACAAAACGGCATTATTCAAAACTATTGAATTATTAGTATGAATGGCTAACCGACTTCATGTTCTATATTCTAGTGACTCTTTAGATGTAATAAAGGCAAATAAATTTCAAAACTATGTGTTATGTACATTTCTATCTTGCAATGGTTAAAAGGTGACTTAATTTTGCTCTCTTCCTCAGCGATTCCCTCAAAAACTGAGCATTGAATTTTAAAAATCCTTCCCTTGCAAAATTGTGTCAACTTCCCTGATTACTACGACATTTCATTCATATTTTTAACATTAATAATAAGGGGGATATAGTACATAGTATAGTACATGATGTTCGATGTTCCCCTTTCACCGTTGTTTTACGTCTAGGCTACAAGTTATATACCTCAATTATAACACTATTTTACAGTGAGGTCCATAAGTAACTGTTAAATTCATTAAGAGAAGATAAACGGAATTAATGGTGTCATGGCCTACTTTGAGATATGTTCTTGTCAAGTCTGTACAAGAGCGTACGTCAAAGCCAACTACGTTTTTCGAATTTTTTGATACACATTATTATTATTATTGTCTTTGCCGTCAACTTTCATCCCTTTCACTTTTTTCGTATCTCCTCAAATAAGGAAGCTATAACCGTTTGTGGTTCTCTTATACAGGGTTACTGGTAATTCGATACATTCCTTTGGAGATGGGATGGGGCATGAGCTAAGGAGTAAATCTAGCCCTAACATACATTATGCAAAACTCAATAGTTTTTGAGATACTTCAATTTTTTTGTTCTTCTCAAAAAAGTAGATCTTAATGTCTTAAAAGTTAATTTCCGAAAAATCTACTTGACACTTTAAAAAATTTTTTTACTGGATTACTTACTTATCCAATATTATAGGTATTCGCTTGGAATGAAAAATATCCGGAAACATTTCGATCATGTGAACATTTAAAATAAAAACTTGTAAATTTTTTTTTTTTAAATCAGTTATGAAATTTACCTATTAGGTTTTTTCAAAAAAATATTAATGTAGCACGCGTACAAATTATTATAAAAACTTCCTTATTTCGATAGCTATCTAACTAGGTAGAAATGTTTAATGTACCCTTGATTGTTCTAATAAAAAATTAGTAAAGATAATGCTGGTGGCGGAATTTATTAAACGACTAATCGTTCATTTTCATTTAAGTCAGTCAGTCTTTGACTTTGCGTTTGTGCATATATGTCATTAACTGACATTCTTATCTCCGTGTCCCTTAAGTTTGTTGGTCTTGTTAAATTAGTTATCGAAGATTTTGATTCTGCTCGTAGTAGTTGTTATTGTATTTTCTGTGCCATGGCCGCGTATGCCAACGCACAATACGCAGATATCTTGTTTGTCTATGGATACTGTGGCGGCAACGCTGTTGAAGCTCGCCGAGAATATGGTCTTTGGTACCCTAACCGCCGCTTACCAAATGCACGTGTATTCGGTACGGCATATCGAAATATCGCTGAAACTGGCTCCGTGAAATGTAGAAGAAGTGACGCTGGTGCTCCTCCCGTTTATGAACCAGATGATGAGGAAGAAATATTGAGGTATTTTGAGGAAGACCCAACTATTTCAACTAATAAAGTCGCAAGACTAACCGGAGCGTCACAATGGAAAGTTTGGTCTACGATACGTAGAGTTGTATGTCATCCTTACCACTATACCCCTGTCCAAGGCTTGGAGGAAGGTGATCCTGGAAGGAGAGTGGAATTCTGCCGCTTTATGTTAAATTCAAATGCAGAAAGTGCAAATTTTTTAACAAGTATTTTATGGACGGACGAGTCGAAATTTAATCGCGAGGGTATAACAAATTTCCACAACCTACATTATTGGGCAGAGGAAAATCCCAAGTTAACACGTGAAACTACTTTCCAAATAAAGTTTTCTATTAATGTGTGGATGGGAGTCATTGGCCACTATTTAATAGGGCCACACTTTCTTCCTCAAAATGTAAACGGGGAAATCTATGAAAATTTTTTAAGAAATGATCTGGCGGTGATTTTAGAAGATGTTCCTCTCGCCGTCAGACAGCGAATGATGTTTCAGAACGACGGTTGTCCAGCACATTATCGGCTGACAGTACGACAGTTACTTGATCAACGTTTCCCTAACCGTTGGATTGGAAGAGCGGGCCCAATACCTTGGCCAGCGCGAAGCCCTGACTTAACACCCCTTGATTATTACGTATGGGGTCATATGAAGGAGATGGTCTATGCCACACCAGTCAATACTATAGAAAACCTTGGACAAAGGATAGTCGATGCTGCCCAACACATAACATAATCTGACAACCAGAGTAACAAGGACGGAAATAGGAAGACGCTACCGTGTCTGTATACGGAATAGGGGCTCCCATTTTGAGCAAAACATATAAAAAATAAAGTACAACTTTGAAATTAATGAAGAATTAAACTCTACTTTTAAAATGTTTTTTACTGTTTATCTAAAAATAAAATTCGTACTACTTGTGTTATTTTTACTAGTATTTTCTTAGAACTATTAAGGGTACATTGAACATTTGTACCTTGTTAGATAGCTATTGAAATAAGGCAGTTTTTATAATAATTTATACGCGTGTTACGTTAATATATTTTTGAAAAAACCTAATAGGTAAATTTCATAGCTGATTTTAAAAAAATTTTTTTAATGTTTTGATTTCAGATGTTCACATGATCGAAATGTTTCCAGATATTTTTCATTCCAAACGGATATCTATAATATTAGATAAGTAATCCAGTAAAAAAAATTTAAAAATGTCAAATAGATTTTTCGAAAATTAACTTTTAGGACATTAAGATCTACTTTTTGAGAAAAACAAAAAAAATTAAATATCTCAAAAACTATTGAGTTTTGCATAATATATGTTAGGGCTAATTTGCTTCTTAGATCATGCCCCATCACATCTCCAAAGGAATGTATCGAATTACCAGTAACCCTGTATATCTCACAAAGTAGGCTATGAGATTTCAAATTACTTTTTACTGAAATATAGCTCACAAAAAATGGGATAACTGTTTTTAAAACTTTGTTCTTTTACAAGCGCGATATTTGGTGTAGCCCTCATGAAATGGACAGACGGCATATCCAGATTAAAGGTAATTCAACCCGCTCAGCGATTATAGCTCACACACACAAATAATATAAATATAATTTAATATTTTATGGCACATAAACACCAAAACTATTAAAAATACTATTATACAACGAAACAAAAAACAACACAGATTAATATTCTATGTATAAAAAATGTAAATTTTCTACGAACAAATGCACAGGCTGTAACGTTAATTGTTTAATTGTATTTTCACACCCTGATCGCTTTGAAATCGGGATATATTTGTTTATATATGAATAAACAATTATTTAGTATTTGCTTTAAATTAAACAAGAATTGTTTAATATAAATAATGAATTACTGATGAGCTTATACAGAGACATACAAGTTGCTGCTAAGCTGTGGATTACTTTTTAAGAAAGTGATGAATGCGCCATTGTTAAAATAATATCTGGCTATCTAAAATACTACGAAAAGACTTGCTCAAACAGAAAATTTTAAGTATGAAATTCGGAATAAACTGATGTACGAAAGTTTTTATACGTGAAAAGATAACAGAGAAATTTACACAATTGACACAAGATTGTCCTAAGATTCATGTTAAAAATGTTCAGTAAAAGCATGACACATCTTCGTCTAACAAGAATAACATCATTAACATTTAAACTCACCTAAATGAAAGACGCGAACGCCACGGTGAAAATAACCACACACTATTAGACGAAGTAATTCACAAAAAACAGAAGAAGGATAAACTAAATATGCACGATTAGATGAGTAATATATTATCGATACGAGTTTCAGCGCAACTAAATACATCACAACAATACGCGACTTCGCAGCTGATTGTCTTTTGTTTCCTTCGGGGTGGGCTGACGGGAATGCTAGGCCTACTATGCATTTATCTCATTTCGTCAAGGCATCGCTTTTATACCCAAGTATGTTTTATTATATAAATATTTATAGGTGGCAATGTATTCATTCATTCACATCCTACCCTTGTTTCGTTTATTGAAGCTAGTGGTTTTTTATTCGATGCCTGTTAGTACTAGAAGACTGATAGATGAATCGCAAAATAAAACCATTTATAAAGCTGAGTTATTTTTCGGTTGCGTTTAAGAAATTCCGATATTATTTTCTTTAAATAAAAACCTAGTTTTTTCCGTTTCCTGTTACAACCTTCAATTTTCTTTCATGTAATATAAAATTTTCTGCAAACTAAATTAGTTTTGAATTATTATCGAAAACTATCGAATATTTTATTATGTAAACTTTGCTAAATTACCAGGTCAAATAATAAAATTCACAAAAAAATTATTAAACTGCGAAATAGGTAGGGCAGTTATGTAGAAAAATTTGAAAATTATTTGTTGTCAAAACTTTCGATTTAATTTTACGGAAAAATCATTAGTTTATTTGCATTAAAATACTATTTCTCCCTTCTGAAGGATTCATTATTTTAAAAACAGCGTTTTTTAAATTTATAATTTTATTTTTTGTTCATATAAAAATTATATTAATAATAATATTTAATTTACGGACTAACGTACATTAAGTGATTATATAGATAATATACATAAATATCTACCACAATAATATCGTTTAAGATGACGTCAAATACAGATTCGAGAGAATACCAATGCTTTCAGTGTTATTTTGAAATTTATAATGTTCCGGTAGATGAAACCTTAAAAATTATTAAAGATAGGTTGCTGAATGATAATAATTTGGAAACTAGAACTAAATTAAGTGTAAATAGCATAATGGAACTATTAACAATGTGTATAAAAGCGACCTATTTTCAATTGGAAAATGAGTTCTACCAGCAGGATCTTGGTATGGCAATAGGGTCTCCATTATCACCAATTTTAAGCAACATATTTATGGAGAACTTTGAGAACACACATGTTCAAAATTGTATAAACAAACCGGTTGTTTGGTAGAGATATGTTGACGATATCGTTGCAATTTGGCCTCATGGTGTTGATTTACTAGATATAAGTAGGAATGGACTACCGTTTTTAGATGTTTTAATTAAAAGGGTAAATAGAACAATTGAAACAAGCGTTTATAGAAAACAAACACATACTAATAGATATCTAAATTTTAACTCAAATCAATCAATAAATGTTAAAGGGGGTGTTGTAAAATGTTTTTACGATAGGGCCAAAATAATTTCATCTAATAATGAAATATTAAATAACGAGAAAAATTTTTATCAAAGAGGTTCTAGTACAAAATCAATACCCTGAAGCCTTTGTTGATAGAGTTTTCATAAATGTTAAAACAGGGACAATCAGGTACGACAAAAAACTGAACGTCATTATGCAGCAACAATTCCTTATGTATAGGGACTATCGGAGAAGCTACACCGTATAGGTGACAAATTTGATGTTAGGACGGTATTTCAAACGGGGAACATTTTGAGATCTATTTTAACAAAAACAAAACCAATAAACAGGGAGCAGAATTCAAAAAACTGTATTTACAATATCCCGTGCGAATGTGATAAATGTTATGTGGGTGAGTCATCCAGACCTTTCAGTGTGAGGTTGGATGAGCACAAGAATTTTAATAAAGGAGGCAGATAACAAAAAGAAAAATTAAAGAATCAGGAATAATCTTATTAAATGAAGATAAATGCGTATCGAATTTTTCCGTAGATATTTGTACAACCTGGCTACCAATATTTAAAAAAGAACCGAACAAACTCAACATTATCTAAAATAAAATATCATCAGTTCTGTGTAAGTAGTAAGTATCTATGGAAATAAAATAAACAGAATTTTAAAACTGGGTATTTAACATACACAACAAATAAGTGTTCTTCGAAAAAGCTTTCAATATACAGGCTGTCCATTTTATCAGGGCACTCGAGAATATCTCACTTAATATCGGTCGTACAAAAATAAATATTTTTACGAAAATTGTGCCTATTTATATTACTTACAAAATGGTTTAAAGACATTTGAAATCCATGGCCTACTTTAAGAGTTATGGTGGATAATATCGAAAATGCGGACCAAATGCTAGGCCAAATATCTCCGTTATTTGAAGAGATACGAGAAAACTTCTAAGGCGAAAAGTTTTTGCAAAACAGTGTTTCAACGAGGTTTTATCTAATTTTTTTCAAAACCGCTGTATTTTGAGATTTACTCTTCAGGCTGTTAAAGAAAATATTCTGAAACGGGCGGGAGATGGCGCCATTAAATAGAGTATTTTCCTCCCGTTTTATCGATATATCACATACCATATTTATTCATTGGTACTACGTTAGTAATTATAAAAACATTTTTTTAAAACCAATACTTTTTTTTAACAAGCTTATACTTGCCGTGGAGAAGTATGATTAAATAAAACGATAAAATAATTCAATAAGTTGTTCAAATCTTTGCTATAATAAAACATTAACACAATTAAGAAGAATAAAGTAAATTCAGGTAACAAAAACAAAATAATAATCAAGAAATCAATATGGAGCAATTATGGAAAGAGTATTCGCAGTTATGCCAATGTATAGAGGTTCTCCATAAAAGCGTCACTTCTTGCTCACAAAGTTAAAATGTCTTTACCAATTAATTAAAGTATAATGTCCATTTGTTTGTATTTCATGATTTCACTATTATTTCAATTATTTTAAAATAGTTGACTATGAACAAACTTGATAATTTAATTTTTTGACAAATCATCTCAGTTAATACTTAAACTCTCAATCAATCACACTCGTTTAAGAATTTAGAATTTTCAAAAATGATTTTCACTCACATTGATTGTTATAATATATTCATTACATATTGCCAATGCAATTTTAACTCTGGATTAGCTTAAGTAGAATATAGAAACTGATTTCCACAGCACTACAGCCGAATAAAACTCTGTTCAGAAAATTAGCTACGAAACTGAAAAATAATGGTTCATTTTTAAAGAAACCAAGGAGGACGGCTTTTTGTAGGTGGCTGTTGGAAAAGAAGCGTGCCGATCCATTAATATGTAGTAAAATACTTTGGCTCGACGAGGCAAATTTTTCCAATAATGGATTTTTTTTAATCGCAATATTCATTACAAATGGACTTCTGAAAATATACACTGGCATAGACCGACTGGGTTTCAAAATCGTTTTCCAATAAATGTGTGGATAGGTATTTTAGTCACCAATTTAATAGGTCCTTATTTTTAAGATGGTCACCTCAGTGGTCAAAGGTACCTAAACTTTTTGAGAAATGAATTTAATGAATTCTTAGATGACCTACCTTTAGAGAATCGACACAACTTTCAATATTTTCGACAAGATGGAGCTCCTCCCCACAATTCCCAGATTTGCCTAGACATTAGATAGGTACCAATGGATTTATTCGATGGCCCCCTCGTTCTCCAGATATCTCCAATGGATTTTTTTCTATGGGGGTATATTAAAAATAAGGTGTTTTCAACGACACCGCAAAACGTAGAGGACCTAAAAGCTCGAATTCAACAGGCATGTATTACAGTTACCCCCAAAATGCTGAGTAATGTTTTAAATGCAGTGCCTCACCGCGCTCGATTGTGTCTAAAAAATCGCGGTGGACACTTTGAACACCTGATATGATATCTTAAATATTATTTTGAGGATTAAATAAATATTAATGTTCTGTGTGCTATATTCCTTTTATTATTAATTTGTTTTTGTTACCTGAATTTACTTTACTCTTCTTAATTCTGTTAATGTTTTATTATAGCAAAGATTTGAACAACTTATTGAATTATTTTATCGTTTTATTTAATCATACTTCTCCATGGCAAGTATAATGCTTGTTAAAAAAAAATATTGGTTTTAAAAAAATGTTTTTATAATTACTAACGTAGTACCAATGAATAAATATGGCATGCGATATTCGTTGAAAAGGGAGGAAAATACTGTATTTAATGGCGCCATTACCCGCCCGTTTCAAAATAATTTTTTTAAAAGCCTGAAGAGTAAATCTCAAAGTACAGCGGTTTTGAAAAAAATTAGATAAAACCCCGTTGAAACACTTTGTTTTGCAAAAAATTTTCTCCTTAGAATTTTTCTCGTATCTCTTCAAATAACGGAGATATTTGGCCTAGACGTTTTCCGCATTTTCCATATTCTCCGCCATAACTCTGAAAGTAGGCCATGGATTTCAAATGTCTTTAAACCATTTTGTAGGTTATATAAATCGGCATAATTTTCGTAAAAATATTTTTTTTTTTTGTACGACCGATATTAAGTGAGATATTCTCGAGGGCCCTGATAAAATAGACAGCCTGTATACTTATACTCGGCACAAGAAACTGAAAACAATAAATCAAAAACTTCAAATTGCCTTTCGTTTGGTAGCTTGCAAGTGGGAGTATCATGGGGTAGACAATTGACAAATATTAGGTCTGAAGAATGTAATTTTGTGTCACATTTATCATTTATCATCCATGCGTAACTTCAAACGGAGCATAATACACTTACGAATCGTTCAACTGACACAATGAAACTCATATCAGCAGATTTTCCAATTGTTTTACAAATACGTATATAAATGGTTCTTTGGCCAGTCGCCATTTGTGAGGTTTTGATAAATATATCATAACCAGCATATTACTCTAGTTAATGCCAGATAGAAAATTATACAGCCCACTGATTCAGATAACTTGTTTGATTCTGCTACAGAATCCTGCTACTTTGGGACCCTGTCGTATGTTTTTTATGCTTATAGCCCGGGAGGCAGCAACCTTTTTTGATGACCAAAAGCGCAAGAACTGGAATTTTTTTCTACGCTTCATTCGGCATGCCATGTAAGGAACCGGACCATCAGTCTGCGCACTTGCGAGGGGTTTATCTCAGTAGCCTCCCATACACATAAAATAATAATAAATAAAAACTAATACAACAAAAGCCGTGATTTGGTCGACATGTTCATGATATTGTTTGAAAGTTATTTGTGGCACGAATATTCTTTTCTTCTATTTGGGGTTTCTTATTCTTTTCAAAAACAAATCACCGAATCTACAAAATAATAGAATTATTGGAAAAAAACCTCTGCGCCCGTGACGTTTAGTCAGAGGTTATGTTTTGCAAATAATATAAATTGGAATAGACACAGAAATAATGTATTTTGCTGCGTTTCAAAAAGTAATCTCTTTCCGTTTTCAAAGCTTTTTTTGGAAGAACTCTTATTTTGCTGTGTATGTCAAATACACAGCTTTAAGATTCTGTTTATGTTATTTCCATAAATACTTACTACTTACACAGAACATAGAACTGATGATATTTTCTTTTAGATAATGTTGAGTTTGTTAAGTTCTTCTTTTAACATTGGTAGCCAGGTTGTACAAAATCTACAGAACAATTCGATACGCACTTATCTTCATTTAATAAGATTATTGCTGATTCTTTAATTTTTCTTTTTTTGATATCTGCTTCTTTTATTAAAATTTTTGCCGAGTCCCAGTTTATTCTATGTCCGTTTTCCCAAGCATGTTCACAAATCTTTGATTTCTGAATTTCATTCTTTCTAATGTAATTCTTGTGCTCATCTAACCTCACACTGAAAGGTCTGGATAACTCACTCACATAATATTATCACATTCGCACGGGATATTGTAAATACAGTTTTTTTAGTTCTGCTTCCTGTTTATCGGTTTTGTTTTTGTTAAAATAAATCTCAAAGTGTTTCCCATTTGAAATACCGTCCTAACATCAAATTTGTCACCTATACGGCGTAGCTTCTCCGATAGTCCGTATACATAAGGAATTATTGCTGTATAGTGACGTTCAGATTTTTGTCGTACCTGATTGTCCCTATTTTCAACATTTATGAAAACTCTATCAACAAAGGCTTCAGGATATTGATTTTATACTAGAGCCTCTTTGATAAATTTTTTCTCGTTATTTAATATTTCATTATTAGATGAAATTATTTTGGCCCTATCGTATAAACATTTTACAACACCCCTTTTAACATTTATTGACTGATTTGAGTTAAAATTTAGATATCTATTAGTATGTGCTGGTTTTCTATAAACGCTTGTTTCAATTGTATTATTTACCCTTCTAATTAAAACATCTAAAAACGGTAGTTCATTCCTACTTTCTACTTCTAATGTGAATTTAATAGACGGTTCCTTACTATTTATATTTTCCAATAAACTATCTAGTAAATCGACACCATGAGGCCAAATTGCAAAGATGTCGTCAACATATCCCCACCAGACAACCGGTTTGTTTATACAATTTTCAACATGTGTGTTCTCAAAGTTTTCCATAAATATGTTGATTAAAATTGGTGATAATGGAGACCCCATAGCCATACCAAAATCCTGCTGACAGAACTCATTGTCCAATTGAAAATAGGTTGTTTGTATACACATTGTTAAGAGTTCTATTATACTATTTACACTTAATTTAGTTCTAGTTTCCAAATTATTATCATTTAGCAACCTGTCTTTAACTATTTTTAAGGTCTCAGCTACCGGAACATTGGTAAAAAGACTAACTACATCAAAACTAACCATCAGGTGTGATTCATGAATATCGTTTTCATAAATTTTTTCTATAAAATGTTTATTGTTTTTAATATATGAATCAGTATTTCCAGATAATGGATCAATAATTTTAAGTAAAAATTTTGCCAAATTATGACATGGTGAATTAATAGAACTAACAATATGTTGCTTATGTGTCTTTGGTAAGCCATAAAAATGAGGAGGCTTACTATGATGTGGTGTAAGTTTCCTTCATTCAAAATCATTAAATTCATGTTTGTATTTAAACAAAGTTCTGTAAATTTTGCTCTCTATCGATTTTGTTGGATCTTTGTTTAGTTTTGAGTAGGGTCCCTCATTTACAAGAGTCATGATTTTTGTGTTATATATACCTTTATCTATAATGACTGTGGTATTACCTTTGTCTGCTGGCAATATTTTTATACTTTCATCGCGTTTTAAAGAATTTATCGATAACTTTTTTTCTGGACTTAAATTATCTTTAATTTTGCATTGCTTCTCTAAAGCAATTTTTGCCCGTATGCGATATTCATTACCATTATCTGTTGGTAAATTTTGAAACTCAATATTATCTAAAAGAAAATATCAACAGTTCTGTATAAGTAGTAAGTATCTATGGAAATAACATAAACAGAATCTTAAAGCTGTGTATTTAACATGCACAACAAATAAGAGGTTTTCGAACAAACCTTTGAAAACGGAAAGAGACTACTTTCCGAAACGTCATCCAAATACATTATTTCTCTGTTTAGTCCGATTTATATTATTTGTAAAACATAACCTCTGACTGTTTCTTTGACGTAAACGTCAAAGGCGCAGAGGCTTTTTTCCAATAATTCTATTATTGGTTCGAATCCTGGCTAAGGTATGAATGTTTAGTGCCGTTTCTCATGTGTTACCGAGTTGGTAGCAGTGAATTATACGAGGTTGTGTGAGAGACAACACGTCTAGTCGCCATACCACTCCTGAGTTCGAGTCTCAGCTGCGACAGATGGCAATGTCGTAGGGAATGGTCGTTGTATAATTGTTTATGTGTATGTGTGTTCAACTCTGTAACTGGGAAACATCATTCCTCTAGAGTGATGATTAATAAATAAATAAAAAGTGACATAAAACGTGGTTAAAAAATAAATTGTTCATACTTAATTCAAAATACGAAATGTAAAGCTAACTTAGGGCGTCAAATAAATCAGAAATTCAAGTCGACTATAAACTATACCTTGGACAAGAACGATAAGACTTTGTATTTAAGTTTACAGTTGATTGACGAGTCTATTCAAGGAAAATGTTATTATAATAATGTCAAGCGTAGACATTTGCATATTAGATACTGGAATAATCAACGCTTACTTCGAACAATTATTCGCCTCTACCTGAAAGCTACAGGATATTATAAACCGTTTGTTTAGAAAATAGTGTGCTGGTATCAGAATGGCAAGAAATCAGGCCTCGCTTCGCCGGGCAGCAAGCCCAGACGTCGCGACGTCGAAATAGATAACCGCTCTCAATCCTCTGTTTAAGAAAATCAAGATTAGTTATTTAATAATCTATATATCTATGCAGACGCATTTTATTTTCAAGCAAAGACTCAAATAATAAGACGTACATTATTCACAAAAATGCACCATCAACTTTAAAGAACAAAAAGTATTGTTGCCTATCCAACCGTGAGGAAAGATAGAAGGTTTGACCTAGATACGGCTTTAAAAATGGCTTTAGGACAGCATTTGGTAAGTGAGAAGGCGTTCAGTTGCTAGCCATTGCAATAGATGACAATCTGAATCATTTAAATAATATTTTATATTACTCGAGTAGAGTTTGGAACTAGCCCAATAAAATGGGACGAAATTTGTCGTTTTGGATGAAATAATTCAGAGAGTTCTGAAATTTTAGGAACAGGCTTACTTTGTGGTACTTTTTAATATTCAAAAGCCCCCACCTGTAGACGCCGGCGGAGGGGATCACATATTTATTAGACAAGAAAACAAAAATATTAACTTGCAGTATAAAGTGAACATAAAACCATTAATATTTCAAACCAACATTACAGACCATTATACATTATTCTTATCGGTACAGTTCGAACACAACGATTACAAGACAACAAAAAACCTTAAAGAAATAAACAAGATAAATTACAATAAATTGAAAAATATATTACGAAGCGAAACGTGGTGTAAAGTAGTGGACAAAAATAATACTGAGGAGGCATATAATAACTTTATGAATATACTTAAATTAGCAGTAGACAGGTCAACTGACGTAATAAAATTAAAAAATAGATCTTATAAAATAAAGCCATGTATAACAATTGGACTTATTAACTCGATAAAGCACAGAGACTCTCTTAAAAGAAGATTAATAAAAAACTATTCTCAAGAGTTAAAAGTAGAGTACAATGAATATAGAAATAGGCTAAATAAACTAATCAAAAAAACAAAAAATAACTACTATACAAGTAAAATTTTAGAAGCACATAAAAATTACAAACAAATCTGGAAAGTAATAAATGAAGCGTCAAACTCGGAAAGCAAAAAAAAATCTAACATACTTCCAAACATCACAGATCCTCAGACAAATGATATAATAACAGACAGCAAAAAGAAGGCAAATACTTTTAATAGGTTTTTTGTTAACACTGGGGCAAAAATGTTAACTAAAATAAACAGAATAAACAATAGTGAACCTAAACTAAACAATACACAAGCACAATCTATATTCTTACAACCTGTAACTAAAAATGAAATTGTTATATCGATATCGAAATTAAAAAATAAATTATCAACTGGCCCAGATGGCATATCTAACTTTATAATAAAGTCCATTCACAAGCAAATACTAACGCCACTTTTGCATTTATTAAATTTAATATTCCAACCGGAAGTTATTCCAAACAGCTGGAAAGAATCTATTGTGGTCCCAGTTACAAATCAGGTGATAAATTAAACGTAACAAATTACAGACCAATTTCTTTAATCAACAATTTCTCAAAAATTCTAGAATTATGCCTAAAAAATAGATTAGTAAGCTATTTAGTAAAACACGGGCTAATATGGGTTTCAAACTGGCATTAGCACCGAGCATGCTATACTGGATCTCACAAAAAACATAGTCACCACCCTTGATGAAAATAAAAAATGTCTTACTGTCTTTTTAGACCTAGCTAAGGCCTTTGACACCGTGTCCCATACTGTTTTACTAAAAAATCTTGAAAATATTGGTGTGCGAGGTCCTGCCTTAAATACTTTTAAAAATTATCTCAAGAACAGAAAACAGAGAACAAGAGTAGACGATGTGCTTAGTGATTATGAAACCATTAATATGGGCGTTCCACAAGGAACAATATTAGGTCCAGTACTGTTCTTAGTCTACATAAACGATATAGCCTCCATAAAAAATTTCTCAGGGCACATAATCTCTTACGCAGATGACTGCCATAAAGTTTGTAGGAGAAACATGGACTGAAGTGTATGAAAAGGCAGAAACAAACTTAAAACTGGTAAATGAGTGGTTAACTACAAATTTATTAAGTCTAAATACAGAAAAATCAAAATTTTTAGCTTTTACTATAACGTCCGATGATCAACCTCAACAGAACAATTTAAAATTACATACAATTAACTGCTTAACGAACCAAAAATGTCAGTGTCCATACATTCAAAAAGTCGAAAAAATCAAATATCTGGGTATAATTGTCGATCAACACTTAAAATGGAAGGAACATGTTTCATATATTGCTTCAAGAATTAAACAAGTCACTCATAAATTTTACCAGTTAAGAGAGATCTTGACAAAAAAAAAACTTATTAATTATTTACAATTCCCTTGTAGAGTCTATTCTAAATTACGGCATTGTAGTCTGGGGTGGTTTGTACAAAAATGCCTCAAACATTCTCCAAGTAGCACAAAACTCGATAATCAAAATATTATTCAGAAAACCGTTCTTATTCCCATGTGAGCAATTGTATAAAGAGACAGGTTTATTTAACATCAGAAATATTTACATATACCACTGTTTGTTATGGATATTTAAACTAGAGGACAAATATAGTAAACCCATTAATTACATAACTAGATTCAAAGAAAATAAAAAAGTTATACCTCCCAAAACGAACAAATCACATTCACAACGTTTTGTATTTTTCCAGGGTTACAAATTATTCAACTGCCTTCCTGTAAAAATAAGAGAAATAAAAGGATACAAAAAGTACAAAATTGAAACAAAAAAATATCTTTTTCAAAACAGTTTGTTATTTGAGGCAGTTCTATAAATACGCGAAATTCACATTTTATATAAGTATTACTCTATGTGCGATTGGTCTTACCTTTCTGTATACCCCTTGTACAGGTTCTGTTTCTGCGGACCCTCTCTGCGTCTTCAAGTGAGGTCTTCTCTTTTTATTAAGAGGAGGGGAAAACATGAAAAATTATCATTTTCAAGTGCATTTTGACAAATATCTATTATTTGATTGGCTTTAGACAATAATGAGACTTTTTGAAGAGAATTAAATTATATGTAAAATAAGCTCCAAGTGACCTTCATACGATGAATGGACCACGAGTTACAACTGTTTAAAGCTATGAGCAAAAATTTATTTTTTATTATAAATTAAGATTTTCCTGCAAGAACTGTGCATAACAATTTTTTAAAAAATATGGACCTAGTATGGAACGACTCAGAAATGCTCACAAAATAACTTCTGATACTTCAGAAAGTGAAGAAATATTATTAAATGTACTTTTTTGTACTTCAAACGTGACGAAAATTGCCTGTTTGTTAAAAATCAACTGCATTTTCAATCGTCAGTTTCTTGTCGCTACTTATTGAAAATCATACACGAAAAAGTGTTTTTTGTAGGAAATTTTGTAAGCTTTCATTTAGGTCTTATGAAATTTTGTCGTAAAGTCAAAAGAAACGATGATATATACAAAAAAAGGAATTAAAAAATGATATTGGTTCAATTTTTCTGAACAAAAACACTTTTCAAGAACCTTCTTTTTTAAAGAAAATGTACCTTGCGAACGACTTATGCTATTGCATTACTTTTATATGTATATAAACTAATAAAATTAGGTCAATACCAATTTTTTTAAAATTGTTACACACAGTTCTTGCAGGAAAATCTTAATTTATAATAAAAATAAATTTTTGCTCATAGCATTAAACAGCTGTAACTCGTGAACCATTTATTGTATGAAGGTCACTTGGAGCTTATTTTACAGATAATGTAATTCTCTTCAAATAACTTTACTGTCATTATTGTCTAAAGCCAATGAAAAAATAGCTATTTGTCAAGATGCACTCGAAAATGCCAATTTTTCATGTTTTTCTCGTTTATCTCCGTTCACCCGTTATCAAAACGATTTTGTACATACACCAGCATATTCAAAATTTTATTCTTTTTAACTTTCATTAGATACACTATATGCGTACGATCTATCGTTTTCGAGTTTTTATCGATTTTATCATGAAACAAGTGTTCTGATAGCGCGCTATAAAGATGTTTAAAAATTCATATCTCTGCCAATATTGATTGAATGGAAAACTGTCAAAATTTCAAAAATCTATCTCGGCTCCAATAGGACATACGAAGTTAAAAAATTGTGCGGATTTTTATTACCCATAATTTTCATGTGTTATATACACAAGCAAAATTTATACTTTCCGAGTTTTTTGCGAAAAAACGATTTTTTTACCTATTTTCTCCCCCTTCCCCTTCGCCCGCGTCTACAGGTGGGTACTTTTGATACGTACTACAAAATAAGCCTGTCCCCAAAATTTCAGCTCGCGCTGAATTATTTCATCTAAATTTTCACATTTTATTGGGCTGAACCGGGTATCAAGCATATCACTGTTTTATTCTCTTATTTCTTATGTAGTAGTTTGTAACAAAATTTAAGTCATACTCTAAATATTTGTCAACTTCACTAGAGCTGTTAGAGTCATTGAAATTAGTGCTAAAGTTTTTTCCCCAGAAATTTTTATACGTATGCTATATGTACTGATGAGGATAATCTAGGATAGACGAAACGTAAACAATGACAAAGCAGGGTTTTCACTTGCTAACCTATAACAATACACTTCAAAAGCGTAGGGTTATGATTTAAAATGAAGCCGAACAAAATCATAAAAATAGTCTTGTAAACATTTGCAGAACGTTCATTTTTGTTTGATGAGAAATTATATGTATATGCGGTAATATCCCCTTTATATTTTCCATTTATTTGAACAAATAGGTCACTGTAATTTGTGAATTTTGTAGCTTTATACCCCAGTTAGTAATTAAAATCGTTTCTCTGTTAAGCACCCTATAGCCTAATAATACTCTTGCAAATTAAATCAGACATATTTCCATCGTTCTAATAAATGCCGTTGTTTATTTAGTTCTCTAATGGCGGTTTATTATGATTTTAATTAAGTTTTAAATCCTTCAACTTAGGGAAATTTTTAAATTCACTATTTTCAAATTGTTCCCAACCATATTAAATATCAAAGACACGGCTACATCTTATTCTATCAGTGAACAAAATATACCTTTATTGAATGGTATAAATAATTATTAAAATATGTATGTCCCACTTAATGCGCAGATAAGATGCATGTTAAAAATGTTCAGCAAAAGCATGACGCATCTTCGTCTAGCAAGAATAACATTATCAACATTTAAACTCACCCAACTGGAAGTCTCAATAAACGAAATCCACGAACGCCATGGTGAAAATAACCACACACTACTCGATGAAGTAACTCACAAAAAAACAGAAGATGGATCAACTAAATGCATGATTAAATGAGTAATATATTATCGATGCGAGTCCCAACGCTACTAGACATCGCAACAATAAGGCGACTTCGCGGTTGATTGTCTTTTGTTTCGTTCGGGGTAGGTTGACGGGAATGCAAGGCCTACTATGTATTTCTTTGATTTCCTCGTGGCATCGCTTAAAAATACCCAAATAATATGTTTTATTACTGATTATTTAGAAAAGCACTCAAATAAATATTTATAGGTGGCGATGTAATTCATCGATTCACATCTTACCCTCGCTTTGTTTAATAAAGCTCACGGTTAGTTATGTCTGTTAGTACTTACTGGAAGACATTGATAGATGAATCACAAAATAAAATCATTTATAAAGCTGAGTTATTTCGGTAGCGTATATTCTAGAAATACAAACCTAGTTTTTTTTCTGTTTTAACTTTCTTTCATTTACTGTGAATTAAATTAGTTTTAAAGCATTATAGAAGTATACCGAATATTTTATTCTATAAACTTTGATAGATTACAAAACCAAATAGTAAAATGCACAAAAGAAATTGTTAAACTACGAAAAATAATAGGTACGACGACTACGACGGCGACGGTTATGTAGAAAAATCGATAAATCTTTGTTCCAAAAATATTGGACTTTAAATATTTTATGGAAAAATTTATTATTATTATTTGCCTTACAATATTGTTTCTTCCTTCTTAGGGTTATTATTTTGAAATCAGGGTTCTTTTAAATTTATAATTCAATTCTTTGTTCATATAAAAAATACATTAATAATAATAATAATACCTTATTTACGGACAAACGTCCGTTAAGGTGGGCACATCCAAGAGAGAGAGAGAGAGAGATCCGATAAGGAAATATTTATTATTTTTGGCCATAATTTCAATACATATTATTGGCAAAAAAGTATAATACTACCTAAGTAGAACTATAAGGATCTAGAGCCGGAGCAATGATCAGACTAGGGGTGGGGGGTAATGAGAGTGGTGGAAGGTAATTAGAGTGGTGGGAAGCAATTACAGTAGTGCGGTAATTAAAATGGTGGGGGCAATTGCAGTAGTGAAAGGTAATTAGAGTGGTGTGGTAATTAAGGTGGTGGGAGGCAATTAGAGAGTAATTAAGGGTAATTTAGGTACAAATAAGAGTAATTAATGGTAATTGCAATAACACTAAGGATATTTAAGGTAATTGCAGTAAGAATAAGGATAATTAAGGGTAGTCACAGTAACAAAAAGGATAATTAAGGGTAATTACCGTAACAATAGGGATGATTAAGGGTAATTGTAACAATGAGGGTAATTGCAGTAATAATAAAGATAATTAAGGGTAATTACAGTAACAATAAGGATAATTGCAGTAAAAATAATGATGATTAAAATAATTATGCCCCAACAGCCCGTCCGCCCGCTCGCATACCCATCTGCTTGTTATTGCAGTATCCTATCGCACTTTGTAGTTTTTTACGATGAGATAACAAACACATTCTTGATTATATGTTCCCCTTATCCTTATGCTGATAAATATTTGCCACCTGGTTGTCTTATCTACAGAGATTTATATGGTTTTTAGTTTATGAGTGCTGGATTGTTACTTTTTAGTGAAATAATGCAGTGCATTTCAGTACCCTTTTATCTGCTGCAGTGGGCTTTATGTGCTTAACATCCTAACCTCTCAAGTGAGGTGAGTGGGAAAAGCTATGAAGCTTACTTATATTATGATGAGGTTAGAAATAAAACAAAGATTAGTATAATACATTCATTGTATTACATATTTTTGATTACATAACTAAAGACATTTATATTCAAATCTACAATACATTTGTATAGAAAATGAACATTTGCGAGACCACAATGACAGTTATCATACTGGTAATGCTCCAGACATTCTGGTATTGTCAATGATCTAAGACTAGGTAGAAGCGGTGAACAGTCATCAAGATCTATAATTTTATGCCATTGTAGATGTTGTAGTAGGAAATTCTTCCTTGTCACACCTTTGCATAGTATTATAACTATTTTTGCGTATTATAAGTATCCTTATTTCCTCTCCTTCCTTCCATCTCTCTCTCGCTCTGTCTTATCCCTCAAGACTTTAATTTAGTTTAAGGTGGGTATATCCAAGAGAGAGAGAGAGATCCGATAAGGAAATATTTATTATTTTTGGCTATTACTTTTTTTAATAGATATATTGGTAAAAAAAGAATAAGACTACCTAAGTAGAACTATGACATATGTAGATATATGAATTTTTAACCAATAATTTCAGTTGTTTGCAAAATTAGTAAATTTAAATTTAAAAAATTGTAGTTTTTCAGTGATGAAAATATAAAATGCAAGTAGCTTATTGCTAAATAAATTCTGAATGGATATGCCGAGAAAGCTGTGTTTTGTTTGTAACTAAAGGTTTGTTTAATAACCATTGTGTAATTAGCATCAAAATGGAAAATTGTGAAAGATATAATATGGAAATTCCGACCGATATTTTGCAAGAATCCAAAGAAGCTACAGCCATTTTAATTCGAGAAAAGTCCAAAGTAACCTATTTTAAAGAATATCTACAATTTGAAAATAGGAGAAAAAATATAGTCGGGGGATACAGACGTCGTTACTAGTATAGAAAAAAATTGTGTATAGAAGAGCAGTTTTCTTCATGAAAACTCGAATGTAATGACAATAAATGTTAACATAAGTATAAATAAATAAATAAGTGTTAGTGGATTTTTTGTTTTCTTAATTTTCCGTATAATAAAGAAAATAAATAAACTGCTTGGAACTTTTTTATATTAAAATTACTCTTCACTGACTAAATTACTACCTACCTCATTAGTAACTTATGAGCCATTTTATACCATTAAAATCTCATCAATAAAGACCACTTTATATGAAAGTGTTGGATAAAGTGTTATAATATAACGTCATATATGTAGATACATATTACAATAACATAATTTAAATTATAACAGTGTTTTTTCATTTTATTTTAATAATTCCCCTTCGCATAATTATCACATCCCCTACTACTTGACCTACCACAAGCCAAAGCAAAATAACCAGGCTCAAAAATTCCGAAACATTGAGCTGGAGACTGGCGGTGATTTCTAACGCGTCGCTCAGCAAAACGTGATAAAATTCAGGTGCCTTTCCCGAGACATTTACTTATAATAAACATTAAGGGTAACTTAACGAGTTAGAAACTTTGATCCACAATATTATAGGCAATCAAATTTCCCAATTTCCAAACCTTAACTCGTTTAGCCATATTAAATCCCCAAATACGGATAATAAACTTACATTACTCGGAGTTGCTGATCCCTTCTTATACGCTCGTCGCGGCCAAGGACTCCCAGGATAATTTCCCTTTCCTTGTCAGTCAGATGTGTTGCTTCTTTGGTTGCCGCGGCAACCACGGCATGGGAACAGGCCGGGTCCTCACAACATGACATCACTTCTTGATTTACGTGGATTATTTAAATAATGCGTCTTAACTCGCTATGGCGGCGGCGCTATCATTTTAAAATTTGTGCCTCTGTACAGGTACCTTCTTTATGTAAATAGGGGAAACGAAACTAATAACGGATGTATGTATAAATAAGTATCGAGTTTGGCAATGTAAGTCAAAATGTACGTTCAATGCAGCAATAAGTAAAGATTACTTTACTAATTGTTTTTCTGATGTCGGTGTTCATGTTAAAGAACACGATAAAACCCTCGATATACTTTTCGATGCTGTAACAAAATCCAACTTAGGAAATATTTCTCGTGAAAAGCGTGCTTCACGTAAAAATATCGTGGAAGAGGTTTTTAATATTCTTAATCATATTTTCGCTCTACGGAGCGATTTTTATGCAAAAATTTCAATACCTTATCAAGGAGCGTCATTTTAGAAAGTGTAGTAAATGTCGCTGCACAGACACGTAATGTCGCCCCGACCACCAAAATTTAGAAAGTATAACAAAATTTGACTTTCAAAATTAAAAACCCTTTTACGAATCCACGTTGTTAAGCACTGCAACTCATGCGAGGTCTTAAATATGAGGACAAGTTAATCCAGCTTCTATTCAAAAGTATATCGTGAGTTTTAGCGAAAATAGCCCTTAGCGACATGGGACCCCCATCATTTCCTAGCAGTCGATTTTGACGGAAAAATGATGAGTTTTAACGGGATTTGCCCTAAACCGGTTCCTCAGTGATTCGGTGTCAGAAAAGTATCTTTACCATGTACTCGTATGTGCATGGGACCGCCTTGCCTGAACGTATGAAATTGTAATTGCCCAAATATAATTCAAAGTCGTTGCGATTCAAGCAAAAATGATATTGAAATAAAAATAGGTGAATAGACAGGCAAGCAAAAGCTCACCAAATTTTATAAACATTGAACTTTTCTTGAATCTTTTTGTGTAATCGTTAGCTCAAAAACTGCATATTGGATGGTAGTTGGTACATTATAAATCGTTCCGTTCCTCACCATGTGTTGTACCTGGGCCAGACTATTGTTTGTCAAACATATTTCTTGTTGTAAAACATAAAAAAATTTTGAAGATTTAATATATATTTTTGAACTTTATATTGTGTTTTATTTTGTGTTTGCAAAAATTCCCTTTCAGGTATAATTTTAAGAAAGTGTTAGTACTTCCAGTGTTAGGTTTATAGTGTTACGACGTCAAATAGATCATCAGAGCAGCAGTTAAGCAAAAGCGAACAGTAAGCATAAATTTTATATTATTCTCCATCTGAAACAGTCGTTTCTAACCCTTATTTTGTGAACGCTAGAAAAATATTAAAAGTCCTTCAGACTCCAAAAGATGAATCGTTCACATTCACAACTACCCATATTTTTTAGAAGAGATTACTTGAGTTAGTTAAATTAAATTTTGACTTTCATACCTCAATTGAATAAGCAGCCCTTTGAGAATGTTTAAACGTGTATCTTTAGAATGAAATATAAGGAATAATCAACTATTTTATAAATGGAGGTGTCGGAACTTAACCCGTTCTCCATCCTGTATCCTGTACACCGTTAAAGTGAAAAGTTCACAACTCTGATTACTTTGATTTAAAAAACAAACATTTGCAGTACATTCGTTTAATTAAATTTTGCAGAGAACAGTTTACAATAATCATAAACTAGTTAATAAAATCGAATAATAATAAAAACTCATCCATTTGTTTGGATTTAAGTGAATATAATTTCTGCGCTGAGCGAATTTGTTTAATTTGTTCAGTGAAACATGCCGGCAAATAGAATCTAGCTACCGCTGATAAAAATGTAAAATGTCCTCCACAATTACTTCCACGCCAGTCAAGCGGAAGTAGTGCAACGCAAGACAAATTTTTTTTGTTGAAATAGACTTAAAATGTCATGAAACGTCGAAATTTTAATTTCTGTCTGTCTGTCGGTCTGTAACTTTTTTTTGTGCTCACGTTTACTCTGGAACCGTTTATGATACTGGCTTGAAATTTGGTACACATGTATTATGAAGAGATCTGGAACTAGAACTAGAGATTTTGATCTAATTCCTTTGAAGGGTTCGGGGGTAAATGGGGTATATAAGGGTAAAAGGCAAAGCAAGCAGGCAAGAGTCCATAAAATTATTTTAATTTAGGGCATGCGCGAAAGGTCGAGGTCTCAAAGGTTCTTTTTTGGCATCAGCCACCCCTCACTATCACCCCAATATCACCCCCACGCTATTATGAAAGGGAGTAAAAAGATTAAAATGTGATTTAATGTACTTATATACAAGAACGAAACGTCTCAAAAAAATTTTTTGGCGTTAGCTACCCCCTCTACCACCCCATTGCCACCCCCGCCCTATTGTTAAAGGAAGTAAAATATTAAATTGGGATTTAGTGTGCATATGAGAACCAAGGGCTTTTAAAAAATTTTTGACATTAATCGCTCCCTCTATTGGGACTTAGTGTGTATAAGACTTGGATACAAAATCTGGATGTGGAAGTAGTGATTTCTTGGGCAGCGGTTTTTTTTAAATATATATCTTCGAAAAGCGCATCTTTGTGTTATATTAAATTTTACAGAACATAATAGCGTGGCCTACTATGTTTTTTTTGTCAGAATATGGTGAAATCTTATTAGCGAGTCTTTAATTTCAAATCTGAGTGTGCCACTAAATTCAGCAACCCCCCAAATAAATTTATATCAAATTTCATTGAAAAAGTGGTATTTTTGGATTTTTCTGAGAGAAATAAAAATTCATAAATTGCTGAACTCTTGCATGGGATTGTGTATTTATGAAAATAGTGCCTTGACTAAAATAACTGTCAATTGAATGATTCATTGTTGAAAAACAGTAATGCTCAATTTAGAAATGATTAATTATCAAACCATTTTTATCCTTACACTCTATAATAACAAACAAATAATTAAAAAGAAATGACACAAAAACGTTTACCTAAAAATATTACAAAATAAATAAATAAACAGAACAATTAAATGTAGGTTCTCTCTACCTTCAACTTTATCTTTATCTCTCACGATTATTACGAATGACATTTCTAAGGTCTTCCTTCGAGATTTCCTGATAAGCTAGTGTAACTCGTGTCACATATAGTTCCAGCCTATTTTGTGTCGAGATTTATAAACTTTGCTTTTAAGAGTACTCCACAAATAAAATCAAGGTGTGTTAAATCCGGCGATCTTGTCGGCCAGGCTATCAATGGACTACTACGTCCAATCCACCTGTGAGGAAAATTTTGGTTGAGCCACGTCCTGACTATTGTATATTTAATTAACAACCAGTATTGTTTGTTGTTTATTGTTTATTATTTGTATTATTTTTATATTGGAAAATCGAATATTCATTATAGTTATGAAAATTATTTTATTATAATCTATTTTGATGGTGGAGAATGTTATATATTTAATTAACAACTATGTTTATTGTTTATTATTTGCATTATTTTTGTATTGGAAAATCGAATTTTTTTTTTAATTCATAAAAAAATGTCAGCTTTCGAATGGCAGTATCGACATTTTGATACGAATTGAAATCAAAAAGTTAATCAAAGTTTTATGGCCCAGAGAAAAAAACCAATTTTTCGATCGTTTTCTGCGATATTTGAAATCGATTTGAGGCTCGCGCAATATTTGCACATAATAGTGTAATTATTAAAGAAAATTTTAAGCTCAACCCCGTTCCTAAAGATTTGGCGGCCTATGAATTAAGGGGATTTTACAAAAACGTTTTTTTTTTTTCGAAAAACTCGATTTTTGCAACAGCTATAAAATATTTTTCAATTTTGAAAAAATCATTTTATTTTGCTCACTAAGAGCTATCCTTTCAGCAAGTTTCATTAGAAAAAAAATTATTTTTGAAAGAGATACAGCTATTTGAAAAATTGCGAATTTTTAGCGGTTTTTGCAATAACTAATTAATTTATTTATCGATCGAAACCGGTTTGGGCTTATTCGATCCGTACTAAAAATTCCTACAACTTTTGTTTGAAACATTTTTTTCTAAAAAGTTTAGTTTTTTTTTATAAATGAAAAAACTGTTTTTCGCGAACTTTGGACGCCATTTTGAAAATGAAGCCCAAAAATTCAGGTGGGGTAAAGTAGTTCATTGAATTCTACGGAATTTTTCCTAATTTTTACATATTTTCAATTACTGAACTATTTTTTGGCAAAAAAATTAGGTATTTTCGACAATTTGATTGGCCTATTTTATTACTTTTCGAACGGTGCTGTCGTCAAGTGGCGGCCGTCGATTTGGTTTACCTCTATTAAATTCTCGGGGTGCTTCTCTTGACGATCTCACATTATCACCAACAACTTCAATAATCTCTATTTTTTTCTTGAAAAAATAACCTTTGCACAGGCATAATTAGGATAATAAGCAGGGATATAAATAAGCAATATCTACTCATCAACAATCAATCAATCATTTGACAGTTATTTCAGTCAAGGGACTCTTTTCATAAAAACACAATCCCATGCAACAGTTAAATTTCTTCGGCAATTTCTGAATTTTTAATTCTCTCAGGAAAAATAAAAAAATATGACTTTTTCAACGAAATTTGATACAAACACTTTGGGGGGCTGCTGAATCCAATGGTGCACTCGGATTTTAAATTAAAAAATCGCTAATAAGATTTCACCATTTTCTGATCTGAAAAAAAGTTAGAGTAGGCCACGCTATTATGTTTTATAAAATTTAATATAACACAAAATGCGCTTTTCAAAGATCTATATTTTAAAAAAATTATCATTAAATAAACTTTTTATAGGGGTGATGCTAAGCAAAATAGGACACCCTGTATGATAAGCGCTTTCAAAAAGTCTTTCGTATAGAAACATTATATTGGCTATCAAACTAATTTTCATATATCCACATTTAATAAATCTTGCTTGAAGAAGGCAGAATAATTTACGGAATTTTCTTTATATCGTGAAGTAAAAAACAAATTGAAAAATCCGGACTAATTTTCTCTCTATCCGCATCGTCATTCCAAAGGCCACTACTTAATTATTTGCAGGCGCAATTTAAAAATTGTATTTTACATAAACTCAAAAAACCAATATCTTCCAATAAAATAAACTAATATATTCTATGATTTAAGCTGTACACAAAAAAGGTACCTCCACATCAGCTGATAATCATTTTAATGGAAAAAATTTAAAAGTTCTTGTCACATTCAACACGTGTTCATTCGCGACCTCGACCTCGCGCTGCTGAAAGATTTAACGCACTTACAGCGCGTTTCAGCTCCAGCGGTTCGAATCCACTTGGCTGCTGGAACGAACTGCGGTAAAGAGTCCTCTCATATCCCCACTAATCAAACTGAAAGACTGGAAGTTGGCGTTGCCAAACGTGACGGAGACGATTCCCCTGGGAGCGCATCAACTGCAAATATTCGGTAGCATATACAAAAAAATTATACATACATTATACAATTCTTCTATATTCCGTTGTTACTTTGTTTTTAAATCCTGAGATGTGCCATAGAACAATAAATGATAAAATTAGATGTAGTATATAGGCTTTTCCTAAATAAATTGATGTTTAAGAATAATTGCTGTATATTTAATTATAATTAACTCCTGATGATGGCAGCTTGATTGACGAAATATTCATCAATATACAGGGTTATTCAGTACGTTTTAACCACGTTGTGATTATAGGCGAATATCACCCATCAATAGATGGCGCTGTTAATTTCTGAATTGTCAAATTGTGTAGTGAACAACAAAGTTTTGACATTAGTTATATAAGTATTTAAAACATTAAACAAAGTTATTGAATGAAAATTGTGTTTTGTGATAGATACATAACTTCCTAAAATATTTAAAAAGACGAACAAGTATGAAATTATGCCTAGCATATTTTTAATAAATGGAATTTCTGAGTAAATTGTAAATAGCGGAGAATAATACAATTTCTCGTAGAGATTCCGAACTTTGGATAGTTTTAAAAATAAGATATTCCTAGAATATATACATTCTGTAAGTATCGAATGTTGTTTTAAACTCGAAAAAGGGGTAAAAAGAGTAAATTAACCCTCTTTTGGCGCAATTTTTGATTTTAATTTTTTTTGGACCCATTAAACTGTAAATTAAGCAACGACAATGTGGTCCTTTTATTGTCAATATATATATTTTTTTTATACATTTATTTAACGTCGGCCTATTTCCACTACTGAGGCCTAACACCGACGCCTGTAGACGAGCTACACCCAACTGGAAATTTTGCCGAACCTCTTCCCTTAAGAAGACTTTTACTTGCCTAACATTTAATAGACAAGGGACCGACGGCTTTACATCCCCTCCGAAGGATGGTATATCTCCTATACAACCCTCGCCTAAAGTTGTATAGCTTCCGCGCATACACTGATATACAAGCCGCTGGAAGATGTGTGAGGCGAAAACGCGGTTTCCGTTGAAATGGTCACCCATCCAAGTACTAACTGCGCCTGTCGTTGCTTTACATCGCATACCGAAGTATGTACATAGTAAAGACGCACCTACGCTCGCCCCTATTGTCAATATTCAACGAACCTCCACTTAAATTTTTGTGATGTTACGTTCACATGAAATTTTGAGTCCAGGTGGCTCATAATACCTACAAATGGCCTGCCACATTTCAAGCCGAAAGCTCCACTAGTTTGGCTACAATGCCATTTTTTTCAATCCCATTTTTTCAAAATGTAGATTTTGTATGTACAGTTGATTTAAAAAAAAACTGGTACAACTCTTGTAATCAAAAATCTTAATAGTTTAGTTGTGTGCATATGTCTGTAAATAGGGCTGGCCAGGCATGTCGAGAGGGGGGGGTGGAAAAGAGGTAATTTACCCCGGACGTGGGTTTTTTGGAGGAGACCGGTTTTCTTATTGTTTTTAAACTTATTAAACCTTTCTTTTTAATTTTATTCAAATGGAATTTTAAAAAATAATTAAAAAATTAATTTTTCAAAACATTTTCAAGCCTGCCATATTATTGTTTAAAAGAATAATATTTGTTACGGATAATTCTACTAATGGTTGTAATTAAAATACTAACTGAATAATGATAATTCTATTTTTAAAATAAGAACACAAAAATACCACTTGAGATAAAAAAAAATGTAAACAATGCAAACTGAATATAAAAATACAATAAAAAAATAAAATAAATGAACTTCAACTACGTAAGACAGAATTAACTAATATTTTATCATTGCTCCATTAACGTCTAAAACTGCCTGAAGTCTTGCAGGCATGGACAAAATCAGATTTCTTGCAAGGTCAACTTCTTGCGACAAGTTCTCCCAAGCGTCTTCAATTATCCCTTCCAATTCTTGGGCATTATTTGGATGGTTATTTAATTTTCTTATATGTTTCACCATGTCCCCAAACATTTTCAATTGGATTTAAATCCGGTATCAACTCTATGTTTTTATTAAAAAACCATTGCCTGACACGATGGGCCGTATGTATGGAGCAGTTGTCTTGTTGGAAAATAAAATTATTTTCCGGAAACGCCTCTATCACTGACGGCAACATAATATTGTCTAATATTTCAATATATTTAATGGAATTGAGATGACCACCACTGTTCCAACACACACCTAACCCATTTAGGCTCATCCAAGCCCAGACATTGACTGAAAACCTTCCTGTTATTTGTGAATCGAAAGTATATTTTTCATCGTATCAAGTGGAAGGAGGCCAATATACGCGAATATGTCCATCGTTACAGGATTTAAAAACCTTTTCGTCAGAAAAGACAACTTGTCCCCAGAAGTTTTCATCATTGATTATATAGTTCAGTGCAAAAATAATCCTACCCTGCTTCTTCTCTTCTGAAAGTTTGTATTTTTTAACCGCTGAACAACTCTTCAATTCGCTTCCTAGTTTTATTCTTCTGCAAGCAGTAGGTACCGAAGCAGGGAAATTTGTCTCTGAAATTGCATTTCTCTTTCTGGGCCTACCGGAACCAACTTTACGGGATACCGTTTGGTTAGTTCTGTTAGATGTCGAACCATTTTTAATAATGACGCCAAAGTGACATTTGTAAGATTATTAATACCAATCAAAGAACGAATGATTTACATAGCGAAAAGAAAGTGTACCAGTTTTTTTGAAATCAACTGTACTTTTGGGTGATATGACTCAAAAAATCTTTAATACAAAAATTCGATCCATTATCGGCCATTTACGGTATACATATGGTATATACTATGCGCGCAGTGATTTTCCGTTGCACAAGGTACATGTAACTATTTGTATAGGTAAATATAACTCGTGTGCCCTATAAAACATCCAAAGTGCCCTTCAAAAAAACTATATGCAACGGAAAATGGAACGAATTTTTATATTTAAGATTTTTTGAGTCATATCACCCAAATGTACATAAAAAAACCTACATTTTGACGGCAAGAAAATTCTCGTACAATAAACAGTTATAAAGTTACAGCGTTTGAAATTTCGTAAAATTTTCGAAAAAATGACATTGTAGTCAAACTAATGGAGCTTTTGATTTGAAATGTGGCAGGCTATTTGTAGGTATTATGAGCCACCTTCGCCCAATATTTCATTTTATTCAGGCAATATTTGCCCAAGTTATCCCAAAATAAATTTTTGGTAAAAAAAATGTACATACATATGAATTACAGAGGGGGGGGACGTAATATCACGAAAATTTAAGTGGAGGTTCCTTGAACATTGACAACAAAAGAACCACATTTTCGTTGCTTAATTTGCAGTTTAAGGGGTCCAAAAAAAATTATAATCTAAAATTTCCCCAAAAGAGGGTTAATTTACCCTTTTTCGAGTTTAAAACAACATTCCGACACTTACAGAAGGTAGATATTCTAGGAATATCTTATTTTTAAGACAACTAACAATTACCCAAAGTTTGGAATCTCTACGAAAAATTGTATAACACTTCGATTACCGTACATCATAGTTCTTGTCATAAAGACAATTTATTATCAATAAAAATCCTTGCGCGTTAGGTTTCATTAAATAAAAAATATAATAACCACACTTGTAATAGTAAATTAATATATAAAAAGTCTATTACTGGATTCAATGGCGATTAAATCTGTATACCTCACTGGTCATTCGATGGTATCACGTTTGGCAATGACTGTTGGGAACAGAGCCTCTTTCAATATTATGTAATGTATATCACGAATTTTACCCGCTCTTGGCAACACCGCTATAAATGAAGTAGCTATAGCGACCAGCTTCACCGCGGCGAGTGCACAATTACCCTCTGACGTCACAGCGGAGAACACCCCCTACAACAGGTGAGTGCTATCCGAGCTGAACATCACTTTCATATTGTCAATCCCAACGTTTCAGGACTAAAGAACTTCTGTCAAACACAGAGGCGTACTCACGCATATGATTACCGATATTTTTACTTAACACTTAATTTGCTCCGATGTTCGCTTGGCTCATTGCATTTTTTTTTGTATTTTAAAATGTCGGAAGAACTACATTGTACTACGATATTTATCTTTTAATATTTCATTGTCATATTCTTGGAATATATATATTTATTTAATTTAAAGATTCTTCGGAAATATCACTAAGGCTTCTGTTCTTTTATTGCCTATTTGTAATAACAATAATGGGTAATTTATTTACGGATAAATATCCGTTAAGTGATAACTATACTACAATTATATAAACTTTTTACATAATCCAAAGAGGAATTAAAACGGGAGTTACCTATACAGGGTGTCTCACCGGGAACTGAATCGATCGATATAGAGAAACGTACGCATCAGAAAATTTTGAAAATTTAGATAATTACTAATGTGGATGTGGCCAATCCAACTAAAATAAATACAAGCAGCTCGCTTCCGCTTATACCGGAAGTCGATGCTTATGCTTATTTCAAATGTAACACCCTATATATTTTAGGGTTTTCAAAAAGAACATAAAATTCTGAGTAGAAAATATGTAGCATATTCTATATCTAAACCTAGCCGTTTCAGAAATATTTGACATATTATAGAAAATTTGACAGGTGCAATGGTTTGCAAGAACCGTTATAACTTTCTTCGTGTAAAAGATCCTCATTTGCTTCTTGTCACATAAAAAGAACACAAGGAGAACTACGTTCTACAACTGAAATAAATTCAATAATATCATACCAAGTGTTCCGTTTTTCGCGTTACATTTTGTCAAATTCAAACCGCGAAAACTTGTTTAGGTCAAATGGAACACCCTATATTTTTTTAAGTCAAGTTGTGTAAAATTGAATTCCCTATTTCCTGATATTTGCATTGTGGGGGTTAAAGTTACAACTTTTTGAAATATTTACGATTTTATTAGAAATTCATGAATTGCTGTAATCATTTCATTAAATAGCCATGATTAGGAACAATCAGTCATTATCTTATGTCAAAAAATGCCAGCACGTTTAAACTACACCCACGAAGACCTTTTAAATTTGTTTATTATTTATGGAGAATATATATTATAAAGTAATATCAAGAACTTGTAGCACATTTGCTACTCGATATCCAGAAAAACGGAAACCGTCACCAAACACTGTAAAACGCATACTGGAAAATTTTAAAAATTATGGCTCTGTCAAGGCAAAAATGCAAAGAAGAAAGCCTATTGTTGACGACGAAAACATTGAAATAGTCATTCTGGGATATTTTCATGCATTTCCAAGGATGTCATTAAGACAAGCTGCTCTGGAATCGGGATTATGCAAGGATTCAATTCACAGAATCTTATTAAAACATAAATTTCACCCGTTTTCATTCCGTATGGTTCTAGGATTAAAAGAAACAGATTTCCTAAGAAGACAGAATTTTTGTGAGTTTATTCTAATAAGGTCTGAGGGTCACGATTCTTATTTGGGAAATATTATATGGACAGATGAAGCAAAATTTACTAAAAATGGACTTTTTAATAGACACAATTCGCATTATTGGAGTGACTCAAATCCTCATATCTTCAGAGAGCGAAACTTTCAGGAAAGTTGGCAGTTCAATGTTTACTGTGCCATAAGAAACGATAGAGTGGTGGCATTACAATTTTATCAGGAAAATTTAAACGGTAAATTAAATTTTCTCTTCTGCTAATATGTATAGGCAAATTTTTTTTTTTTTTTTTTAGGTGAAAGATATCTGAATATCTTACAAAATTGGAATAATAACTATTTAGAAAATTTACCTCTCGCCGAACATAGAAACATTTTTTATCAGCACGACGGTGCTCTCCCACATAACGCATATTTAATTAATAATTATTTACAAGAAACTTTTTATGATGAATGGATTGCCAATAATGGACCTTTCTTATGGCCTCCTCGTTCGACCGATTTATCAGTCCTGGATTGTTTCATTTGGGGAACTATTAAAAATAAAGTTTATGAGAGCCCATTAACAACCATTGAAAATTGTAAGTTTACAATTAGTACGTGTATTATTCATTATTTCTTTTTGTAGTTACGTAGAAGTTTTTCATAATAATATAAATTAAGATGTCATTATTTCTTAAAAGCAAATAGGTATTTAAATAAATATTTGTATCAAGTATTCCAAAATATTTATAATAATAGTTAAAACTAATAATCACTGTTATATACGTATCTACATTTTGCATAACAATATTTTATTAAAATATTACAGAAATGTTTTATCAAAAATGTTTCATGGATATTCCAAAGTAGATAAAAATGTTTATAGGGGGGTTCTAGAAATATTTCAGGTCAATATTCTATTTGCAGAATATTGTCACTTAATATTCTGAAAATATTCTGTGCTGTCTGGGATCGTGCCTCAAGTTTATAAGAATCGCCATATATACAGACTTGGGACTTGGCAAATAGGTTTAATCAATACTTTACTACTATACCACCTCAAAGTATCAACAAGGATATAGCCTTTTTGGAGTCAGATGTACCAATGATGAATAACTCCCTATTTTTATCGCTATTAGTGAACTCTGACATCGTTGAAATAATAAGTAAATTAAAATGCTCGAATTCAAGTGGTTTTGACAATATATTCAACAATACTTTTAAAAAAGCTTTTATTTAAATGCTCTAAAAAGTACAAAATAAACTTTGAAATGAATCGATTTTCCTGTGTAAAGGAGATTGCTCGCGACAAGTTTTTATATCATAAAAAAATTATATAATGTAACAAAATGATTGGTTTGATTTACTTCAAAGTTTATTTTGTACTTTTTAGAGCATTTAAATAAAAGCTTTTTAAAAATATTTTTTTATATAATTTTATTTTTTACTTTTTAGTCTTTTGATGGGTATGCTGTAATCCCCAGATATCGATTTTGAGGCGAATCAGATCATAAACGGTAAAGCCGTCCGCCATCTTGAACTAAATTTTTGATTAGAAACTCGTAATGGGCGAACCCGAAAACCCTCAGATATCGATTTTGATCGATTTGGACCATAAATGGCAAAAATCGTCCGCCATATTGACGCCGCCATTTTGAATTTCTAAATTTTGACCAAGAATTCATAATTGACGATCTCGAAAACCCCCAGATATCGATTTTGAGTCGAATCGGATCATAAACGGTAAAGTCGTCCGCCATCTTGAAGCCGCCATCTTGATATGAAAATGTTAAAGTGTGTTGTCACCGGACCTACACACATGTACAAAGCTCTAGCTTAATTAGAACTAATCGAAATTTTGATTGCAAGACTTGACCTAAACAAACTAACTAACAAACAAACAATGCAAGTTTAATAAAAGCTTTTAAAAAAGTATAAGCATCTAATTTGCACACTCCTCTATCATTCATATTCTAATGTTTCAACAAAAAATTTTCCCATCCAAACTTAAATCAGGAATTGTAACCCATTACATAAAAAGGGTGTTATTTCTAACTATAGATCTATTAGTCTTCTCTCAAGCTTCTCCCAAGTTCTAGAAGTTGCAATAAATGATCAGTTAGCTTTATATCTTTATACTTATGGAATAATTTCCCCAAATCAACATGGATATATTAAAAACAAAAACACTAATTCAGCGGTTACTAACTTCGTCTTTGAAATATTTAAAGCAATTGATAGCAAATTACCAACTTTGGGGCTTTCTATTGATTTCAGTAAAGCATTTGGTAACGTTGATCATGATTTATTATTTGCAAAACTGTTTAGATATGGTTTTGGCGGCGTAACTTCACCGTTACTTAAATCATACCTTCGGGAACACAGCAAAAAGTTCAATTGCGAAATGGCGAAGTTAGCTTAGCCTGCGGCATATTAGCTGGTGTGCCTCAGGGTTCAATCTTGGGCCCATACTTTTTGTAATTTTTGCAAACGACAAACTTCTATTTAAGTAAGGTATCCCCAACAATTATACAATATGCCGATGACACAAGCATCTTGATAACAGCTGAAAGTGCTGAAATTCTTATGACACTCTCTTGTAGAGTGTATGATATGGTCATAACATGGGCTCAGGAAAATTATTCACTGATAAGCCACGACAAAACAGATCTATATTTGCACGATCATAATACTCGTCATAAATCAGAACTTCGATCTGACCTTCCATGTCACATCTATATATCAAAAGTGTTCAATATAATGGCTGTAAATGATTTAATCACATACCGCAACAAATTAGAGAATCACCAAACCAGTATATTTTCAAAAGGAAACTTTAAGAAAATTTTGTTAGATAAATCTTGTTATACATTGAAAAAAACAACAAATATGATTATTATTTAAAGGCCACTAGAAAATCATAATAATCCAGACAAAATTAAATTTCTGGGTATCTATCTAGACCCTAAGCTGAACTTGAGTCAACATGTGGAAAGCGTGGCAAACAAAATTAGTAAAAATATATTTGTGCCGAAAGATCTACACCTCACTGTGCCCGCAAATATTTTAAAGATACCATTCTTTAATAGTGTCTCAAATGGCATAAGGTTTGATAAAGTGGGGACATGCACCCCAAGCCAGCAGAATTTCTGGATTACAGAGAAAATCCATTAGAATAGTCACACACCTGGGCTACAGAGATGATGTTAAACAAAAATTTATTCAAATGAAACTTCTCACTCACATTTCCTTCTTTATTTATTTATACGTATTTACTATAGATTCATGACAATGCATACTTGCTTGAGAAAAAAGGAGACAATCATAAATACCATACTCGAAATGACCAAAACATAAAAATTAATTACAACAGACTAAAGTCTAGCGACTCGGGTAATAACTATTTTGGCCCCGTATTCTTTAACAAACTCCCTATTTATGTAAGAAATCTCCCAAAGTTGAAATATCAACAAAGGATTTCCTAATAAAAATGCCTTTTACAATATACAGGAATTTATAAAATGCGATACTAAAGACATGTGATTTAAAAGTAAACTGTCATACTAGCATAATAAATGTGATAGTTTATTAGTCTATTTACATAGCTATAGGAGCAGCACAGGGAAAGTTGCAGAAACTGCAATGCCTTGCCTGTTTAGGGACTACAGGAGCAATGCACTCGTGTCCCAGAGCAGCTATGGAGGCTACGCTTGACCTACTTCTCTTGCACTTACATGTAAGGAAGGAGGCGGCACTCAGTGCCTTACGACTGCACCAGGCACATAAATTCAAACCAGGTGGTCTGGTTGGTCACTTAAGGATTCTGGAGGTAATCCATCTGAAGTCCATGACCAAACCCACTGACTCAATGCCAGTCAAATAAGACTTTGACTGCCCGTTTGACGTGCTAATTGAAAGTCGTCAGACGAGCAAGATGGAGTCACCGTGATTCGAACAGGGGTCACTTAACTGGTATACAGATGGATCCAAGACGGCTGAAGGGGTAGGAGTGGGAGAAGCAAGGCCGAATTGTAGGCTATCTAAAGCCCTCGGTAACACCCCAACCATCTTTCAGGCAGAAATTTATGCCATTGATCTGTGTGCCCAGGTATGCTTAATAAAGGCATCCGAAGGGCAAAGATCTATATAGCCAGGCAGCACTAAAGGCTCTAAGGTCCTATACCTTTGAATCTAAAATTGCCTGGGAATGTAGACAATCCCTGAAGCAACTGGCTAATAACAACAAGGTTACCTTGTTGTGGGTGCCAGGGCACGAGGGAGTACAAGGAAATGAATTTGCTGATAGCCTTGCAAAAAAGGAGCTGAAGCACCGTTCATTGGACCCAAACCGTTTTGTGGCCTAGCCAAGGGACATATAGCAGAGGAGATCCAAGAATGGGAAAAGGATCAGAAAAAGTCCTACTGGAGGAATGCTCCAGGCCAAAGACAAGCGAAAAAGTTTATAACTTATTCGACAAAGAATGCCACAAGGCTTCTCGAACTGGAAAAGTCCGAATTAAGGCTAATCACAGATCTTCTAACTGACCACTGCCCCTTGAGATACCATCTCAAAAATATGGGCAAGGCGGTAGATAATAAATACAGATATTGCGATACTGCAATTGAAACTGCGGAACACATACTTTGTGAATGTAAGGTGTTAGTCCGCACTAGGCTAAAATTCCTAGAACAGGCGAAATTAACGCCGGAAGACATAGGGAAATTAGCCCCCAGGAAAATCACAAGCTTTGTAAAAAGTATGGGAATCCTGGGATAACCACTAGATGTTGGGTAAATCACAAAAGATCTTTTAGGTCGAAGTGAAGTAAGGCTGTTCGAAGCCAAACGACCCCGTAAAACAATCCACAATAGCAGTATACAATAATGTGATCTGTCTATATTTATTGTTTGTAACAAACAGATATGTGCAAAATATTATCATACGTTAAAACACCAAAAAATCGAGCTATCCATGTAATTATTTTTTCCTGTATAGTAGTTTTGGCTTTGTTGCTTTTATTCACTTTTCTTTTGGATTTTTAAAAATATTCTGTATTGATGTATTTCTTCAGATATATATTTCTCTTTCTGATGTATATATGTGCGAGTTGAAATAAAGCTATCCATCTATCCCCAAAAGGAAGTGTTTTACCTTTTGTTTTGAAAAATTTTGCTGGTTAACTTACGCTAACATTGTAGATTACTATTATTATTTTTATTATTAAAGCTAATGAAAAAGGACACCCATACAATATAAATTCATGTATTTAAATACTCAATACAAATACCAACACTTGTTCAGAGATACGTCTTAAAGTAATATATTACATACGACCTTACATCTAGGGTAAAAACATTCTTTGTAGGATCTATCCTCAATTTTTCAATTGAGGGGGTCCCATCGGAGGCCGAACAGGTCCCATCGGGCCCATAGGCCCCATCGGCATCATTCCCATCATAGGAGGGCGCATTCCCATCATAGGTGGCATAGGCCCATGTGGGCCCATCATCATAGGTGGCATCGGTCCACCGGGACCCATGGCTGAAAAATAAAAAAAATTACTCTAGCTTGTCGGTTGTATTTTAAACAACAGAAATATTATGCAGCAATTGTAATTCATATATAAGTGGCTCTGATAAGCATTCCCCTAAGAATAACAATTAAAAGCACATCTACATCTGCATATAGGCAGTTAGAATCGATGGAAAGGTAAAACGTACCACCAGGCGGCATCATTCCAGGTCCCCCAGGTCTCTGTCCCATTGTAAGTTGTGCTGGCGGTGGGATAGCAACACCGCCCCCCTTTCCGGGCTGGGCGAATGGGTTATTTGCGATTTTGCCAGCTTTAAACGCTGCCGTTGTGGCATCGATCAAATGTTGGGCCTGTTCTTCCATCCATTTTTGGTAGTAAAATTTGACATTATCCTTGTGTTTTCTGCCAGTACAGTGTGTTTTCCTTACACTAGGAGAATCGTGCGTTAAATATGTATCACAATAATCGCAGTAGTACTTCGGCATTTTTAGGTTATGTTATCACAAGCAGTCTGCAACAAATAGAAATAAGTGAAAGAGAAGTTTTATTATATGTGGAAAAAGTAGTTTTCACTTACAAAACTTTTACACTAACACAAGTATATTGACACCTCTTTCAAGATACATACAATATTCAAAAATATCACAAAACTTTGTTGTCAACAATGTCAACTAATGGAAAAGGTTTTCGGTTTTCGAGTTTCTTCCAGATTTGACGGCTTGACGCACAGAGTGATCAGTGATTTGACGTCAACTTACATCACGCTACACCAGTGTTTAGTTGTGTATAATGCAATAGATGGCAGAACAAACGCATAGAAATATTAGAAATACAGTTTTACAGGTTCCGTGTAGTTAATGCTCTGTAGATTTGTTTTATTTATATTTAAAGCTCAGATAAACAAAGACCTGAGATTTAAAGAGCCTTTTAGTTCGTTCTTTTTGTCTTAGTATTGCCGTTTAGTTGTGTATATATATGCAACACTACATACATCAAAGGAAATCCGTCTATCTATGCCTGCTTAATTGCTCCGGGCGCCATCTACTGAATTGAATAGAAACCAAGCCGTCGATTAACATGGCAAGTGCCGTGTGTCGGATCACCTAAATACTACACCGTGCGCTACACTCATCGCAGAGATCCATTTACAGGTATCGTTAGGTAACCTTAAATTATTATATTGTACTTGAATGCTAAGATGGCACCACTGCTCCTTGTCTTGATAAACATTCGCTCATGGCTGTTACAAAGATTCACTGATAGAGGCTTCGAAGGATAGAGGTCGCGTCGGATAATTAAATCGGAACATTACATTACAGTTCAGTCACTTCGTCAACTTACATCACGTCACTGCACTCATCACAGAAATTATTAATTGTACTCCAATTCTAAGATGGCGCCACTGCTCTTAGTCTTGATCAAGGATGTTTTAGGTTAGAACGTGCTTGGTCTTGAGACATTCGCTCATAGCTGATACAAAAATTCACTGATAGAGGTCGCGTCGGATAATTTGATTATAGAGGCCCTTTTAATCAGAACTACATTACAGTTCAAAGGTTTGTTTGAAAATGTTTCCTAATTTTTATCCCATAAATAACTGAACTATTACCCAAAATGTCACAGTTTCAACCTAAAATCTTTATTCTAAGCACTGTTTCCATAGGCACAAAAACATTTAAAGATTGCACTCAACAAGAGTTTCACCAACCACGTTGACATTATCTTGAGATCATTGAAACTTTGACAGCATCATGCTGTTGAACATGCCTTACAGCAAAGGGAGGTGGACTAGAAGAATGGATGGTTATAAAATGTCTGTTAAGATGCACTGATGAATTAATTTCTTTAATACTAGCTGGATTTAAATATATTTTTGGAATACATTTAAGAGCAAAACACTACCCGTATCAAAATATAGTAAAATTAAGAACCGAGGAGAACATATGTTGAACAGTTTTTGCAAAATGTCTATTTGAAAGCAGATTTCTAAAAATAAAAGTAAACATTTAGCAAATTTCTTTATTTAAAACAAGTTTATACATTTACATGCATTATAAAAATACTCTCTCTGCCTATATATATTTAATACAAAGTATGAATAAACAAAATATATGATTAGAGTAACAAGTGACAAATATTTGGGAACAAGTAACACGTGTATTAAGTTTTCACATGAATACAATAAAAAATAAAATCTAACGAGGCTTGCAGACTCGTCCTTGAAACAGAATGATCACTTTGTTGTCCTTCTTATATTGCAAAAATATATGGAACGGACGGTCAGCTAAGAATTGTTGAGTCTGCTTTTTCTTCGAGTCATCCAGTTTTACTGTGAAATAGAGAGGGATATTATTAAAGTTGCTATCGTTAAATTATCTGTAAAAGAGACACTTTGTAACAAAATATGAAAAATACTTATTTTCAGGTGTGCCAAAAACTGACATGAAAATATGTCTAGGAAAGACAAAAACAGAATAAAATAAAAGCAATTTCAATGTAGAAACATCGATAAAGCAGTATCTATTCTGATATATGCAAATAATTTTACAACTCTGACTTGCTTAGAATATATTTGTGAAATTTCTAGAAATTTTAATTTTTTAATCTGAAACTGAAATGGATAGATGAACCTATCTCGGTGAAATATATTTCAAATTGACCACAATTCAATCATAACTGGACCTAAATTGTTTGCTTACCTTTATACTTACCACTATGTGTACCAGGCGATTGAGAAAACTGTATACCTAGACAAAAAGTTTACATGTTAAATTTTCCTTGATGTTTAGAAACCCTCTACATTTTAAATGATATTTTGATCATTCATATTTTTATCAATAAGTATATACTTGCCGCACAGTTATAAATAAAATAATATTTTGATTCAAAACTATATAAAATGGGACTTATATTTTTCTTTATTCAACACTTACCTCCATATTCAAAGCTAAAATTTTGTGTTGTGGCTGTTCCTAGAAAAAATAAAAGAAGAAATAGTATATTGTTAGACACAAAAATCACTTTAGTCCACATATAATATGCTATTATTTCTTCAAACGTCAAATGTGAATTAAATTAATACTGTTTTTTTTTGTCAAATACTTTTAGTGCCGCTCTAAAGAAGTTTCAGAAAAATGACACTTTAAGTTCACGTAATTTGTCACAAAGCTAACGATTTTTTGACACTTGAAGAAATTTTATTTTATGTTCTTGTTACAGGTACTTTAAATTTGTCAACTAAACTAAAATCCTTGGACTACTCATTGAAAATATTCAAGGCATGGGCTTACTTTCAGTTTTATACTCACCACCAAATATAGCAGAACTTTGAGCTGTGGATGCTCCTACCAAAAAGAAAGAAAAATAAATTGTGTTAGATGTATTGCATGATCACTTTACAACATCCATCTATCATTTACCTGCTGATGCGCCAAAAAGTGGTCCTGAGGACATGGTATCTAGAAAATAAAATAATTCTTTTATTCACAAATATTGGCTTGTTGATAAGACAATTAATACCTTCTCTCTAATGGAGAGAGGTTTAATCAATTCCCGGTGGCAGGGTGAAAAGAGGCCTGTCTTGTTGATGGCCTACTGGGTGGCGCCATCTTTGGGCCAACTGGCGAACTGCCATTACCATAGAATACACGAGAAGGGCTAGAAGAAACGCCGCGAACAACGGGGTGGATGATTCTATAGAATTCGAGTATGTTCGCCACGGATATATAAGAGGCGGATACAACGCATGCAGATAGTTCAGTTTGATATGAGATGAACAAGTGAACAGATAAAAGAAGAGTAGTAATAAGCTGTGAACTATTATAGTAGAATGAACTTGTAATTAAGATGTACTAATATGTATAAGGACTATTTATTGTAATTTAAGTGATTAATAAATAAGTGGTTAATGAAAGTTCTTATTGCAATTATTTGAGCCTACATACAAGGTGTTTACAGGGAATTTTAAACACGTAACAATACTCATTATTATTATTATTATTAGCCGTTACTCGAGTCCGAGTATAAATATGTTAACAATTACCTCCTGATCCAAAGCCAAAGGTTTGTGATGTGTCTCCTCCTGGAAAAAAAATTTAAAATTTTTATCATTTTTTACATGCTAGGTATTTCAAATAGGCCAATAAAATTGCAATCCATGAATTACAACTCGTAGATGTGGTACGTTTACTTCAGTGGGGGACTGACCGTTATGGCTCTCATTACAAGGGCCTATTGTCCCAAAAAATGCTCTCCAGATTCATTTACTCTTTGCAATACTTACAAATCACCACAACGACAAGCTAATGTCAGTCCGTCACTTAAGTTTAACTTGGTTACACTTACCACCAGATGCAGCAAAACTTTGGACTGTGGGCTGTCCTAAAAAAAATACATACATTAAATTCGGTACATATAAAACTGCATCACATTGTATTTATCTGTGAAGCATTTGTTGATTTTTAATTTACTCATAGTATATTGGAATGTTTGTTATGTGTATTATGTCTGCTATTATGTCATTACCATGATCACAAGTAAAAATTAATCATTATTAGTATTACTAATCATTTTAAAGATATGCTGTGTGTTGCATAACCTAGTAAAGTTATATCTTGTTCACGTACCTCCCAATGAACCAAAGGGTGATCCTGAAGGTATAGGGCCTGGAAAAGGAACAACAGAAATTAGTTTTTTAGCATTCATGTATACATTGGTGAACTTTTCAAATATTGGCTTGTTGCAGCCGATCATTCATAAAGTGTTTCTTCTTTCTTAATTCTATATTTAAACTCACCTGATCCAAATCCAAAACTTTGTGCCGTGTCTCCTCCTGGAACAGATGAAAAAAATAATAATAATATAAGAATTTTTATATTCAAATGTGCTTGAACATTTATTGTAATTGTTATATGCGCGAGCATCCGGAAGCATACATACTGCGCAGCTGCGGAAATAGGCGACAACCCCTCAGAAAAGGCCATGAGAGGGAGTCGGTGATTAGCAGCGGAGTTAACTGGACGTAACCCGGTGGTGCCGTATCGGCGTTGTTATATGTACCCACAATAATTAAGTCAGGCTGTGATATAAGTAGGCAATAAACAAGTACACGAAAGTTGTAGATATTATTTAACCCGGCTAACCTCGGATGTTACAGTAATGATTACTTTTAAAACATAAAGTAAATTGTTTTGTCCACCCTGTATATTTTCAAATTTCGTTGTGTGTGTGTAGTAACCCTTTTTAATTACCCCAGGTTCTTTTATATAAAGTTTAATATTACTTGTTTCTGTCTGATACGATCTACCTTAGAAAATTTAATCACCCTGTTAACTGAAATACCTGGGAATAATGGTTTATAATTATAGTTGTTAGCAATAGCCAAATAATGAATCGAATGCAAAACAAAGGACAAGAATCATGTCATGTTTGTACATTATCAAAATTAAGTTGAGAAATGAGCATTAAATACTCATGTAAAAGATCATAGAATGTTGAGGAAAAATCCTTTGATTATAATTAAAACAAGCAGTCTACCAAATTTTGTATGACTGTCCAACAACGTAAAACAAGGTGGGTAGAAGTAAATCAAACAGACAAGACGTCCCGGTTCAGTACTCGACGACAAGTAAACCCTTCTTAATACGAACAAATTTACGGGCTAATTAACCCAGCACTGACCGATGGCCTATACAGTTTGTGAGCGCAAGGTAATTATGTGGATGGATCGTCATTAAACAATCATAGAAAACCAAATAGATCGCTGGTGAGAAATCTCAGATAATCATTTGAAAGATAAACATTACTATGACATTTGACATGTCCAAAATTAGGCACACAATAGCCTTAATAAGTACATCAAATGAAAAATAATAGAAGTGAAAGTTTCTTGTCATTGCATAAACGCAGAATATATATAGTTCTTGAATATAAACTTGTCATTTTGCACACGCAAATCTCCCTAGTAAAATATTCAGAAAGTGAAATTTTATGACTTAAATTCGTGAATAAAATCATAACTGAATAACTGGTAATATAATATTATGATAGTTAAAAATCAAAGCTAATATTTCATTTAAAAAAAAAAAATAATATTCTTTTAGTACCACAAATGCGCCAATTTTCCCCATTACCCCCGACGAAACCAGAATATAAATGCAATTGTCAATAATAAAATAGCGTCTCGAAATAAGCAAGCGATCACCTTTAGAAATTTGTGCCTGCAGAATTTCCGTGCGCCCTGTATAGCGTTATATCGCCCTTGAATGCTCTTCCCCAGCTTCTTCATATTTAACGTACTCGTTGAGCATAACAGACAGGTTAAAATGGCACTTCATAAATAGTACGCCAAAGAATGGTTGTCAACGAGATGACTAACAACATTAAATGTGGATTTCCTTGGATTGTTTGGCTTGTAGTTTAGATAATTAATCTCATCAATACTACCATAAGAACAGCTAGCCCAGAGGGTCAGCGATGTGACTTAGGTACAATATCCGCACAATAATACCATAAGAACAGCGAGCCCGGAGGGTCATCAATGTGACTTAGGTATATTGAAATGCAATTACTCAGGAGCACAGCGAATGATAGCATTCGACGATGTAACTCGCGGGAGTGATAGAAGTGGCATCGCCTTCGGTAAACAAGCTGGTCTTCTTTTATATGGTTCCTGATGTCACCCTTCTACCCGGATTATGCATATCCGCTTGTTTCTTGTGGGAATATGTTTATTTTAACGCTATTATAATATTCGACATGACGTAGTCCTGTGCGGCACTTTAGAGTGACGCTCAACTTTCTATTTTTTTCTATGGTTAAGCTAGAAACGTGTAGGCGATTCCATACTATGGGAATACACTTGAGGAAGTACTTGACGCTTATCTGAATATACGATAAACAAACCCTGCAACTGGACTAGATTTTATGTAAATTATGTCTCAAAATTGTAGCGTTTAACTTTGCTTTAAAAATATAATTTTAAAAGCCATTTCTGGTAAATTTAACATGTGTAATATTTAATGACTATATAAATGAAAAAAATTAAATGAATTAAATGCTTCAATTACTTAAATTTGGAAAATAACTAGGAAAAAACTAAATTTGTATATGGGGTATATACGGGATGTTTCAATCTATATACATACCTCCCACTGCACCAAAAAGTGATGTTGATGGCATGCCACCTAGAAAAGAAATAGAAATTCTGTTAGCATTCAGGTATACATTAGTTTGGTAAAATTTTGGCTTGTTGCATCCAACCATTCATAGTGTTTTGTGTTCCTTAGTTCAATTTTAACAATTACCTCTTGATCCAAAGCCAAAGGCTTGTGATGTGCCTCCTCCTGGAAAAAAAAAATTAATAACGTGTATCATTTTCTTGCATCTATGCTAGATATTTGAAATTGGTCAATAAAATTGCAATCCATGAATTACGACTCACAGATGTAGTGCGTTTACTTCAGTGGGGACTGACCATTATAGTCCATGAAAAAGTTGAAAAACTGCAAAAGTTCTGTGAGAGGGATGAAACATGGTTTTCACCACTTGGCAATAACCCGTAAACTCGAAAAACCACCCCTATTTCGCGTTTATTTCCCTCGTAGGCATGCTGATCCGTTTTTTGAGCAAGATTCAGATAAGTCGTATGAAATTTAACCATACAACATCTTATCCACCCCCGGAGTTGCAACTACTAAAATATCCCCAAGAAAATCAAAATGCATCACAATTCTTCTGAGGAACGATCGTGGGAGGCACTACAAGCAAATGTTTGACAAAAAGAGTTAGGTAAAAATGTTTTTTTCGAAAATTACCGATTTTCTATAAGGGTATATCTCGAAAACCGTTGGAAATTCGACAAATATGTATGAAAACAATTTTATCGGAAATTTAATTAGCTTTCATTTTTATTTAGAACATATTTTTTCTACAGCCAACCGTTTCCGAGATAGATATAATCAAAAAACCCAAAAATGGGACCTTACATCCCCCCCCCTCTCCCCCAATGTAAGCTCACCGCCCAGGGGCGGGGACTTCTAGTATGTTTACCTACTAACTACCCCTAACAAAGTCCTGAAGTCGAAAAGTCTCGCATATTCCATGCACTCTACAATAATATTCATCGACTGATAGACTATTTGTGTTTTATCCCTTTTTTTGCAACTTTTTGTTTTCATGAAGTATTATGGTTATCATCACAAGGACCTTTTGTCCCAAAAAGTGCTCTCAAGATCCATTTGTTACTCTTTTCCCCACTCACAAATCACCACAACGTCAATGTCAGTCCGTCGCTTAAGTTTAGCTTATTTACACTTACCACTGGACGTAGCAAAACTTTGAGCTCTGCGCGGTACTAAAAAAAAAATATTAAATTCTGTACATATAAAACTGCACCACAGTATTTTTATCTGTGAGTTTAGGAATACGGCGGAAACACTATTGTAGTGATTGTTAATTTACTTGTTATATATTTGAATGTTTGTTATAATGTATATTATATTTACTATAAAGGGTTGCAAAAGTCACTTCAGCTATTAATAATCTACCAGCAAATATTGATGTCAATTTTTGTTCTTTTAGAAACTTTTTAAATTGTATCTCCGTTAGTAACAATCTGGTTTAGTCTATTGTATTTTAGTAGTTTTCGTTATTAATTTATTCTGTGTTTTGTGATACATTATCATATGTTTATTTTATTTTCTGTTATATGTGTATGTATATTAGTACAGTCATTCAACGTTAAAGGGGCCAAATCTCCAAAATCTGAAGTACTGCTCCGATCTTCTTGAAAATTTATAATAAAGTTCATCTTACCCTCCTCTTCAAACCTGACTTGGTTGCAAAGTGTGTTTTTTGTTTTTAAGGGGTGAAAACTACCCCTTACTCCAATAAATTGAAAACTAATAAATTAACGCAGTGATGGGCTATAACTATGTTCAAATACGTTAAATATCAATTGTTTTTAATCATGGATCTAATATTTCAATATTTTACTACTTAACTACCCTTAAAAGCAACCCCTCATACGAAAATTAATAAAAAAATGTGTTTAAAAAGCATGAAACCTTTTTATTTTCGATCGTAATAGGAGAATTTTTCCCTAAGTACAAGAAATCTGATACTTCATTTTTTTAATGATGCAACCCCCAAAAGCCACCCCTAACAATAAAACTTAGGAAAAATTTAAAACTAATAGATGGAAGCAGTGATAGGTTATCATTATGTTCAAATATGTTAAATATTTGTTGTTTTTTATAATGTAACTAATATTTCGATATTTTACTATGTAACTACCCTTAAAAACTACCCCTCACGCAATTATTAAAAAAACGGTTTAAAAACCATAAAATCTTTTTATTTTGGATCTTGAATAGAAAAAATATATTCTTTAAGTGTAAACGACCTGATACATCATTTTTCAATATGATTCAACCCCTAAAAACCACCCCTTACAATAAAAATTAGGGAAAAAATCCTTTTGAAAGCTCCAAGTAGTGGAATGCGTAAAAAATTAAGATAAATTGCTGCTTATGATATAATGAAATTTTTCTAAAATTTTCATCCCTTAAAAACATCCCTTTCAGGGAAATTAAACTCTTAAAACTTCACATTATAATTATAATAAAAATATTTATTTTACAATATTAAGATGATTTTTAAAGTGAATATTAATAATTTAATTTTAATTTTCAAATTCATCCATTTCTTCACTATCAACTTCCTTTTCTTCTTGGTCGACTGGAGGACAATTTTGGCAACTGTCACCTTAGCAGGTGTTCATAATCCAAGAGCCCCTTCCTCTGTTGAAGGTCGCCTTCAGAGGAATTTCGCCTAGCAAAGCGCACCTTTCCTTTTCTATCTTTTACTCATATTATCTATATAACATCTTTTTATGCATGTGTTTATACATGTAGGAATCCAGATATGTATGTATCAAGAAGACACAGCATGTACAAAAGAATAAATGCTCCAAAACGTTGAAAATTTAGGCGCTCCGTAATTTTCCTACGTTATTTGTAGAAAAATGTATTTAGTTTTTTAACGATAACTCGGCTTCCTTTTAAGCTTTTTGCATTCACCCACACATCATTTTGTAGGGAATTTCATAAGCTATAAAGTCATGATGATTGCAATATTTCTACACCCTTTCGTTCAGAGAATTTTAAAGTTGAAGGGCTAAAAAGAGGTTTCCTTCGCATAGAAATCAAAGCTTTGAATTCCCATATCTCGCTTAATTTTCAAGCTACATGAATTTTAAAAAAAGCAAAATTTTCAGTAAAAAGAAAGCTAAGTTTTTGTTGAGAACACTTTTTTTCGTAAAACCATTATTTTTTGAGTTATTTTGAAAAAACAACGTATTTTTTGAAAAATTGAATAAAAAATTTACTTCAAACAACTTTTTTTAAAATGTACATTCTCTAAACCATTCAAACTTTTGGAACGTGTTATCGGGACATAAATAAAGTTAATTTTTCATGGGCTACGATTAATTTTAATTTTACCGCTCATGGCGCCAATTTTATTGTCAATTTTTTTTCAAAAATTCCAGAGACAACTTATTTTCGTCATAACTTCCTTAATTTTCATGCTAGAGGCTTTTGTAAAAGCTTATTTTAAAGGTCTAATAAAGCACTTTAAAAAAGGTTATGTACATTTTCTCTGAAAAATTACTCATTTTTCCGTTATTTGAATTTAAATCTTTAGATAAAATTACGACAAACAAAAATTCGTCTTCAATGACTCATAAGTCGCTTAATATGACCTAAAACATTAAAAAAAAAACAGACGAATCGCTTTGTTTTTTTATAAGCTTCAATTTTGATACGAATAGTTTTTTCCAGAAAACGTTCAGTTTTCGAGTTATTCACGAAAAACTGTTGAAAAACGTGTTTTTTATTGGAATTTTCAATAGCGAATAACTCAGAAATTATTAGGTTGTAGAAAAAACTTTATACTGCATTTTTTTCTTAAAATTTGATCCTCTATCGATTCCCGGTGTCATTTTGAATTTTAAATTTCCACCCCCGAGAAAGGGTGGCATTCACCCCCAGGGTGGAAGCACATATCGGCACTAAGTCAGGTTTGTTATCTGCATCATTTTTGGGCTACTGTCAAAATTTCAAACAAATCGGTTGAGTTGATCAGATTTCGGAGGTGAATCGGTTCATTGATTGTACTAGGTATTATATTATATCATTTGAGATTCTTTCCTGTAGATATTATATTACGAATAAATGAATAAAGTAATATCTATACGTACTTCTCGGTGCACTCACAAATGCTCTTATGGTATCCGCGGTGCCTAGAAAAAAAAAAAATTATTTTTTAGGATCCATACATTAGTAACATTTTGTTTTATGGTGGCCAACCGTTCATAAAGTGTTTTGCTTCCTTAATTTATACTCACCTCCTGATCCGAAGCCGCTTACTGATCCAAGGCCACTTCCCGATCCAAAATCACCTCTTGATCCCAAGTCTTCTCCTGATCCGAAGCCACCTGCTGATCCAAAGCCACCTCCTGATCCAAAGCTAAAACTTGGTGTAATGGTTCGGCCTGGAAAAAATAATAGAGAATATGTGCCATTTCTGTACTTTATATACAGTGCGTTTTAATGAAATAAATTTGGATAAATTAATTTTTGCAAAAACATGTCAAAAAGATATAATAGAGGGATGCACTACTTTAAGAATAGAACTAGGGTTATGTCCGCCCCGGCACTCCTATTTATTTATCAGTGAGTTTAGACTTGACTTTAATGCAACTAATGTTACAGTGAGTGAATGCGAATCTAATAAAATTTATATAGTTATATAATAAATATTACAGCAAATATATATACATATGCTGTACAATGAGCATTAATAATTTTAAACGACTCTCTCTGTATACATAGTCTATAATGTGGTAAAGTTATATCTACAGGGTGGTTTATGCAAACATGCGGAAAATAAAATGGTATACTAGTCTTCTATGTGGGAAAGCCTCTGTAAAATTTTAAAGCGATCCGAGGTAATTTATTGCATTTTTTTGCATTAAAATCTGCAAAGATGTGCTCCTGAATGGCAGAGTTCTGCTATCTCGACACTGTTAAATGTGTGCTTGTCTGTTTTGCAGGTAGTCATCAGCTGTTTAGTTGTCTATGGTCAGTGGGGCACGCGTTCAAGTCAGTGTCTCTTCGACTTCCGTTTAGAGCATTTCGTATTTTTAAACTGTATTCGCAAATATCGATTATACCAGAGTTCATGTCGCAAGAGTACTGCGACATGATATTAACCTATTGTGCAATGAATGAAAGTCTTGCAGGACCTAATGAGAGTCTTGCAGGGCCTAATGAAAGACAATTTTAAGTGCAGTGCAACGAGTTCGTGACACCGGACCTTGTTTACCAGGCCACAGACAATGTGCAGTAAATCGTCCTGTTGAAGTAGATGAAGAAGTTCTAGAATTACTAGAACAAGACCCTTCAATAAGTACCCGTGCTATTAATTATCAGTTGGGGTTAATTCAGACTATGGAGTGGCGTAGATTGGTTATAAGGTAATTTTTTTCCATATTTTTTTATTTCTCAATTTTTTTAACTCCTTTTGGTCGGGACAACCCACTGAATAATCGTCCGCATGTTTAGGTAAATCACCCTGTATAGATATTTTTTAGTGGAAAATTTTTCAAATAGAGATAAATAGCTCATGTTAAGTACACTAAAGCTTTCAATTTTAGAAAGGATACTAAATAAGTAATAATAAGTATTAAGATAAATTCCATACCAAACGCTGTATGCGGAGTCATACCGAATTGGGGTACAGCTGGACCTGAAATTAAAAGTTAAAAATACTAGGGATAAATTAATTTTCATATTTATTTCATTGCTACCAGTCTTTAAAATTTATAAAGTTACTAAAAAAGCTGAATTTAATGAAAGCAAATACACATGCTGAATACACTGTTACAAAATATCTGTAAAGTAAAAAACGGATTTACATACCATAATTAGTATTGATGCTACTCGTTTCAGTTGGTTTTACTACCACCAGACTGGTGACATCGGTAACAAACGAATACTTTAGGGCCAGGGCAACAGCTTTTCGTGTCAATTCAATTTTATCATCCACTGAATCTCTTTCCTCTAACAGCTGCTTGACAGTTAAATAGGCCCAAAGCCTTTCCAGCGACGTTGTCGGTTTCTCTATGTTAGATCTTATAACTACTGGACCAAGTGGCCCCCAGCAATGCACCAAAGTTGGGAACGACACACCTTAAACGGAAAGATATAAATTGTTAATTAACAGTAACATTATGACGACCTAAGAATATAACAGCTACGCAAAAGTTATAGCAAATGTCATAGCACAAAGATTGGCTATGTTCCTACCTGGCAGGTAGAACACAAAAAGTCATTTTAAAATCTGGAACGAGGGAGTACCATTCTGACCTTCGGCCTCTACGAGTAGGGGTTCCGCAGGGCAGCACATTGGGTCCTCTATTATTTTTATTGTTTATTAATGACATTAATAAGGGACTGAACTTTGGACATCTTTCATTGTTTGCGGATGATACAGCAACAGTCACCTCAGATAAGGACTTTAAATCTCTAAGCCAAAAAGGTACTAATTGTACCGCAAATATGGAAAACTACTGCACTAATAATAGAATTGTAATAAACATTGCAAAATCACAACTAATTTCATTAAAACAATTGCAGTTTATTAGTTAGAACCCCATATAAACCCTATTATGAAAGAGTATTTTGAAAATACATTCTAATATAGATATATATGTTTCTAACGTTTGACTGAAAAATGTGATTTGTAGCTCGTTTGTATTATGTGGTGCTATATTTATAGTTTTATATATTTACATTTTACATAAGTTATGTATTGTTATGTGCTGCCCTCTAATAGGGAGAGATGTGATTAAGTCCCTGGTCAAAGTGAAGGGAAATCTATTGATGGCCGGTAGGTGTTGTGGCGCCATCTCTGGGCCGATTGAGGAACAGCCATCTAGCACGTAGTAGAAAATTCTGGAGGATTTCAACCTGTTCTAGAATGTTATGGAATAGGATTCTGGTACATTCTAAGGGGGTATATAATGAAATGAAGTTGAGCAGACAAGACAGTTTTTAGTTTAGATAAGAGTTAACAAGTGATTAATAAAATAGTGGTTAGTGGAGATTCTTGTTGCAAGTTATTTGAACCTACAGAGTGTTTACTGAAGACTGTAAACACGTAACAGTATGTATATTTCTATTTTTATGCTTTATCAACAAGACTATTCTTCTGAACAATAAAGAATATTTTGATTGATTGACTGCTAATACTAGTTTCATTAACAAGTTCAGCTCTAGTTTATGGCCTTCTATGGTACAACCTACCTCTATACTTTCCGCAGACAACCAGCTCCGATCCCCTAAAGTAAATAGGGAAATATGTCCTCGTGACTTCTTCTACTTCCGTTTCATACTGGAATTTAATGTTAGCCAGTAAGGGGGAAGAAATTTGTTTGTAAAATTCTTGCAGTTGTAGAGAAGCATCTGAAGCTTCATAAATGTGCCTAGAAAATCCCTGGTTTTTTAAAGACAGCTTCCGTAAAAAGTTCTTATCTGCGCCATCTCCAAAAGAAAGGGAAAAAATTGGGACTTTGATATCTCTGTTGTTTAATGTCACCTAAAATTGACGTCATCATATAAATGGGCATGCGTGTTGAAAAAATGAAAGAAAATACACATAAATGTTTGCAAAATCTGCGTACTTGACATAAATCAGATAATTAATGAAAGATCTTACTATTTCGACAATTTGTTGAGGCAAACTTAAACCAACATTAGGCTCACCATCAGTTAGAAACACTATTATCGGCTGACATTTTTCACTTTTGCCGGCAAACCTGTCCTGACCTCTTTTCACCATATAGAGAGCCGTTTGGAGGGCGCCGATTATAAATGTACCTCCATCCGCAAACATTTTCCCAACTACAATCTTTGCATTGCTTATCATCGTCTCGGTGGCATTTGATGGGTCGGGTAAAGTGAGTTCCTGTAATGTAAAAACATCTACAATAAACATTATACTCAGTCCGCATTCGGCAACACAAATTAGCTTTGTTGAGGCATGGGATTACTTACACTTAGTTCATAAAAAGGCTCTAAGTAATTTGTATTTTGGTTCTGAGGCACAATAGTACATGTCCTGCTGCTGATATGCCAAACGATAACTCGACTGTTAAATTCGATTATGTCGATCATGTCTTTTTTCCTTATTTCCCCCAATATACTTGTCATGGCATCTTTCAGTTGGGTTATCTTTCGGCCACCCATGCTACCGCTGGTATCCAAAACGAACACCACATGCTTGGGTAGAGGATCCAAATCGTTTGGAGCCAAGTAGTGTGCAAAATAACCATCTTTAAGCAGTACCTGAAAATTCCGAAATCATATACCATTTTTCTATATAACAACCTCCCCCCTGTTAAATTTGGAATGTTTACGAGTCAATTAGGAAAACTGGGGCAGGTATATCGAGATAAAGTAAATCTTTAACCACCGGTAGTTGCAATAAAATCAAAAATGCAAAACCTTCACCAGAGATGAATTACAGTTACCTCTCCATCTTGTGGATTCCTTTCTACATCATATTGTACAACAAACTGTCCAGACAGGCCAAACGATGGAAATTTCTCTAAGTAATGAGCGAATTTTTTTTGACTTCTCACATCTGCTCGAAATTTTACAATGGCTGATTTCGGATTTTTCATTTGAATTTCTGAAGATGGATCCAGAAACGACTCATTCTTTGTTGCACCAATTTCATTTCCACTTCTCAGTGGCGGTGTTTTCACGAATGTCAGTGGCTTGCTCTCAAAGATGTGAACCTTAAAGTATATGAGACATATTAAACCTTATTTTTTGCATAATAAGGATATAATTTTAGGGAAATAGACTTATCACTAAAACTGACTGGTCTCTAATGATATAACTTTGACGTTGCAAAATTTCGATTGGATTCCTTAAGACTATGTGTGCATATACCATAGTCAATCGCAAATAAATTTGTAAGTAATCAAATTACATCATCCTGTCGAAAACACAGAAGCCACACCAGTCTAGGAACCAGATTTGGCGTACAGGACCGTACGAACTGTAATCGTGACGCGATTTTATGTTTGTTTACATGTACCAGTTACAACAAATTTTTGCAAAACCTCAGTGACACACAGAATGTCTTAAAGTATTGTGGGTTGCGCATATTTAGTTGGCACAAAACACGAAATATTACTAAATCACCGAATTCAGCCATCAGAAACACATAAGTGCTGCGGTATAACTTGATATAAGTCTACTTTAAATAATAAATATGTAGGTATTTAGAACACCAGGAAATGTACAGACTTTACTCATGTTTGTCGCTAATACTTAAATGTTTATAGTTATTTAATAGAAGAAATTAGTGAGCCATGTAGAAACTTTTCTGTACACTCTTAATAAGAACCTGTACCACAAAGGAAAATAAAAAAAACATTTTCCATCTCAAAAACAATGTTTTAGTGTTCTAATTTGCGATCTAAGAGTTCTATTTTAATTGTCACTTTCGAGAACTAAAGTGTAGAAAGTGGCTTCTGTCCCTCGAGAAGTAAAAAAGATCTGTACTTCACTTCTTGACAATGATTATTACAATAGCAATAGAGCACTGTTAGACCGTGGAGTGCAAAAAATGAAATAGTTTGTACCAATATACCACAAATAAGCGAAAGTGCTTTTTAATTCCTCCTGTAATTGATCCTTCACACTCGGTGATAACAAATGTACTAAGTCCCTTGGTATAATTATAGTGCACTATGTATAGTAATAGTATTTTCTGATAAATGGTACTTAAATACCCCGTCTAGTCCATATATAAATTTAATTTTTTTCTTATTTATTTTCCAAATTCAAGTAATAAGTAATTTCATTTTTACGTTTATCTACCCATTTAATATTGAACACAGTTATCAGAAATGCATTTATTTTAATTTAGATCTTTTTAAAGCAACATTCATTTCAAGTACTTCTGTTGCATCACATAGGGGAAATCGCCTACCTTTTTCTATCTTAAGAATGCAAAGGACAGAAAGATGAAAGTTTTGAGTCTATAGAATGTGAAAAACTACGACCGAGCCAGTGTGGAATTTTCGTTAATGTAAACAATCCCGAGCGTCCGGAGTTTCCAGATAGGCTGTGACATATCCGTACAATATAAAACGACCTTTTATAGTTCGAGCTTTGGAAATAAAATTGAAAACAACAGGAGTTACGTCGCGATCTCTTGCAGTTCGCCGAACTCCTATACTTGCATTTGAAGAACATTCTAAGCTTCGTTGCGACCTCTTATAGTTCGCTGAGCTTAACAAATTTTTTTGTGGCTATTTTTCAGTAAATCAGCTGTCTAAACTACGAGCCAAACGAAACGAACTACATATTATTTTCAACTAATTCACCCAGCCACAGACACCATTCTCTATGAGGAAGCTAACCACACTTGAGCTGGGGAGAGTTGAGTTACGCTGCAGAATTTCAGATAGTTCGCCGAGCTTAACAAATTATTTTGTGGTCATTTTTGCCAAGTAATGCCACACAAAATGCACTCCACGTCTACACAAACTTATCTGACTGTTTACCACGTCATTTACACAACGCCAACCTATTTTACTAAGCTTTAAATTTTTGAGGCCTTGTAACGTTAAGTAGCTGGTGCTGTACAATATAAACAAACAATAATAAATAAAATAAATATCCAGATAAATATTGACTTTTAACCTTAAAGTCTGAAGGAAACAGGTTTAGGCAAAACATATAGTTAGAGGATTCATTTCATAACTGGATTGTTTATGGTAGAAATCATTTTATTTTCTAATTATAAATGTTCAACGTATGAAGATAACTATTTAACAGAAAGAGTATGCCATAATCTTTGTAACGTGTAGTATTAGTCCCTAGATTAGTCTAGTGGGTCTTATTTACTGCAGTTTAGATCAGCAATGAAAAATAAATAACTTACCTCCACATTTATATCCCGAACAATCTGACCTGGACAAATATTTAGAACAAGTTCGTACTGATCATGCAGGCGTACCAGCATTTCTTCATATGTTAATGTAAACACTGCTACTATTTCAGGCTCTATATTAACAGACACAGTGAATTCTTTTGAATCTCTAGTCGCTTCCACAAGTCCGGCGCTTTGGCCTCGAGCTAAGGCCTACAAATAAACAGATCTATCAAATTCAAATTTTCATGTTATAATTGTTAACTTGGTAACTTTAATGCTTGCGTACCACATTGTAAATATGTTTCGCCACTTCCTTCTCCTGTATATAAGATACATAACTTTTCTCCTGTATTTCCATGACCAATCCTGTGATAAAAGCTGTTTCGGTCAGGACGACTTTAAAATTTACCATGTTGGTGTGTTTGTTAACATTTCTCAATTTCCACACAACCTTGGTTTTAGCATAACGATTGGAAATGTCGGTGTTCATATTCATTTCGTAAATTATTATACCATCTTTGGATGGTTCCTACAATCAATTATTATTATTATATTATTTATTCTGCTCTTCAACAATAGCAATAAGCAAAAGTAAATATATTCCTTACCTCTTCATCACGTAACACGTTTAAATTGGTCATCGTCCCTGGAAATATTACAAGTTTAATATAAAGCAAAGTCAAATAGTGATTAAATGTACATGCGCCCTGCTCTTGACTATTTGGGAACATGATTTTAGTTACTGGGTGTTTAAGCAGGGTTCACTGCTTTAGAGAAATATGTGAGGGACAAACCCCAGCCCAAAATTTGTGCAACAGATTTCCCTTTGACTTCTTGTAACAATTACACTAGATTTCTCCTGCGGTTTGTCCCTCAAAAAAATGTGCCAAGAAGAAAACTATCCACTTTCAAATCATTTCCCAGTAACTTTTCCAAAGATGGTAGTTATTTTAAAAAGTAAATTATTTGGGAGGATTTCTTAACCTAATTTATTAAATGACCATGATCTAAAAGTTCTTAGGGAAGGAAGAACAATCAATCGTCATTTCACATGATATTTCAATTTAAATACTTGGTGACTCCAACAACTGAAGATTTTCCATAGTTCTTACCTGCGGCCATTTCTGATCCTTCTTCGTTCACGCTAACAAATGCTTTTTGTTGAACTCTACTTAAGTTTACATCTTCACCCTTGATCACTTCTAAGAGACTCGCATCGAATGCTTCGGTGAGTCCCAACTGGAACAGGAAGATCAAATAAGGATGACAACAAAAGCAAATAAAATTTCGATCATTCTACAGTCAGGTAATTAATTGGGAAGATGAAGTGTAATGCTATATTAAAATGCAGAATTGTTTATCCTTTATTTTTGTAAAAATAAAAAAAAGAAACGAAGAGGGGTCGATGGTATGTTTCTAATATTATAAGTGGGGAACATACTCAAAATTTCACCAGAGAAATGTCCTTTTTTGTGAAATTGGTTGATAAAAATTATGGAAATTTCCAACCCTCAAATTACGAGGGGGTAATCACTCGTGAAGGATATTGACCACCCTTGTGTGAAGTATGGTGTAGTACCATGCAGTACCAATGTAGTATCGTGAAGTACGATGTAGTATCATGAAGTACGATGTAGTGTTATAAAATACAATCTTTCACCGGCTGTGATACCACCTCCGCAGCCCTCAGGAAGAGCAAAGTCAGGTTATCATGAAGTATATCATGTAATATATTGTGGTATTATGTAATGCCAGTGTAGTATTATGTAGTACGTATTGAAGAGGTTGAAGCCCACCCCAATTAATTACAAATGAAATCCTGGTAATCATGTCACCAGTAAATTCATTACTATTTATTTATCTGAAGGATAAACTAATAAGATTGGCCATTTGCGTGATCGTCTAGTTTTGTTAGCGTAGGACCCCAATTTCGTTGTGTGTGTAGTAACCCTTTTTTAATTACCCCAGGTTCTTTTATATAAAGTTTAATATTACTTGTTTCTGTCTAATACGATCTACTTTCGAAAATTAATCACTCTGTTAATTGAAATACCTGGTAAACTTGAACACACTGTCTATTAATTGAGAGACTTGGTTAACTATATATGTTATTTATGTAGTATTTTATTACTCAAGATTGCACTGTACATTTATAGCAGAGATTCAGTCGACTGGAATCCTATAGTCAACTTTTCGAATTTTTATATGATATTATATAAAAAATAAATAAATTATAACTTTCTTGGCATCCAAATTTTTAAAATCACAGTTTAGGCCAGCCTATGCGCAGCCCGATGTTACACACCTCGTGGAAGGCTCCTCGTTTTAATTTGAGGTGCTAGCATCAACTGCGAAATTAAAAAGTGTTTTGCGTGAGAGTTCTCTAAATATAGTGTAATTTTTAAGTTTTGTTAAATCTGTTTTTTGGATATGTTTTAATTGTATTACCTATTTTTTATTTGTTCATCGTACAATAGGAGTTTAGGTTTAGTTGTTCTTAATTATTGTTTTCGCCGACCCAGACCTGTCCCGTCCGACCATGCAACCTGCCACCGCGTCAGCGCGGTGGTTGCACGATGGGCCTCGGGGCAGATCCTGGCTAGGCAACTGTTCTGCACCATTTAATTCTAATAAATCTATTTTGCTTTGCTTTACACTTGCCTCTCACCCAAAAGTTCTGGGTTCGATCCCCGGTCCTGGCAGTGGAAAATACTGTGAGAGGGACTTTTCCACTATACACGGATATTGGGTGTGTGTGTCCCTTGTCTCTAAAATGTGTAGCCCCCTCCCACACAAGGCTCTTCTAGAGCCTTCCGGGATAAAAGGGGTCGTCATTACCTGTGATGTATTTATTATTATTTATTTTATTAATGCTTATGTTCCATATTGTTTTCTGTTTTGCAATATTTTTTATGTTTTTTTTTTGTATATGAATATAACTTTAGGTATGTAAGTAAAAATACCTATATATTTTAGTACAATAAATTTGAGATGTATTAAATTGTACTTTGTTTTTCTTTATTTCTTTTAAAAGGGCAGCAACATTGGCTCTCGCCTCAGGCGCCAGTTTTAGACGGGCCGGCCCTGATCATAAATTAATTAGATAAGTAATTTTAGAATATATATTTTATGCTATTACAATACAATATTTATTTATTTCAAAGAAAAGACAAACACAATTCATTCATTCATCATTATGTTTTTAAAAAACGGTTTTTTTTCTAAATTCTACAACTCATTGCATGTTTTTAGACCATTGGCAAGAGGAGTACTCTTGACAAGGACCTAAAATGCAAAAACACGTGTAGAGTTTAATAAAAACTTTTTTGAAGCAATTAAAAGGGAATTTCTTTTATTTAAAAATACAATGGTTCTTTTTTCAATAAACCAAATATTTATTTTATATTTATTATTTATATTTTTGTGAATGACAATTAACAGTGATATAATAATTATTATTAATCATGTTTTACGTAGAATTAAAATGGAGTTAAATTTGTTTTTTAAAATAATTATATGTATGTAAGTTATAATAATGAATGTAATAGCATAAAATATATCTTTTAAAATTACTTATCTAATATAATTCATGATCTATAATAGGTACTTTATAAAAATGTTTAATAAAGTATCGTAAAGTATGCTCGAAGTATCGTGAGGTAGCATGTGTGTTGTGAAGTTTTAGCCTAGAAATAAAACATAAGGTAGTTGCACTTACCTTACATAAACGTTCTTTAAGCTCAACACTTTCTTCTATTGTAAACTTGGGAAGAGAGACATTCACCTTTTGTTTAACCATACCTTCAGCCATTTGTGTCAAATCAGACGCGAAATAATTATGAAGATCGAAAGATAGTCTGGTGTGAGGCAAAATAACAACTAAACTTACATCACTATTGGCAAAAGGCAATTCTAAAATTTTACTACCAGACAAATCATTATACTTGTAATAAAATTCGCCCTCTATCTTCATCATTTGGACTTCAATGGATTCATTGTAATTTACGTGGAACCGAGCAGGTACAGTCTTCTCCGACTGGAATGGTTGAGACCATTTGCTACTAAAATGTATAGCATTCAGTAACGTTAAACGAGAATCACCATCTAGAGTGTCAGGATTCACTTTAGTCTTATCAAATGTTTTATCCTTAATCCAACTATTTATTATATCGCCAGCAGCTTCGCCTACATCAAAATTTATGAAGTTTATGTCGTACAGAAAACTGTTGGTTAGGCGGGTTTTGAAAAGCTCTGGTAACTGACAATTGTACTTGAGGAATGCTTTACTTGCCACGGAGACATCATCGCCTGTATTAAGTAGTGCTAAAATATCTTTGTAACATTCGACGGCCTCATTAACATCTGGAATGTGTAGTGAATTGTTAAAAGCTTGTTTATTGTAAAACCACGGGTCTTGAGATATCAACGTCAGGACTGAATTAATAGTGATGGGCGAAAGGAAGGTATTTTCATTAGTTGTTTGTAGGTCGAACAATTTCTTTGTAAATCCTCTATTTCCTCGTAGAACCTTGCTTAATCCCTCCTCAGTCATGATTGAGTTGTTTTGTAAGGTATGTATTTGTTTAATTTTCTCTCAGGCTGAAATTAAAGACAGGTTGTTATGTTATGCAAAGATGCAGGCTATATGCACTTTATTTATTTTCAAACTTGTCACAGAAAGACCAGAATAAAATTATTTTATTTTAGCTATTACCCATTATATAAATATCTAATTGATAAATGCATATGAATCATTTTATTTTCGCAGAAAGTGGAGATAACAGTTTTATCAAAATATAAAGTAAACAGATTTGAAAAGAAGCCAATTAGAAAATAAAGAGAATTATAATTTTTTTTATGTATAAATAAAAAGCGTTATACAGATATAACAAAAATATATGTCCCATATGTAATATGTGTGTAGAAAATATAGAATTATATTAAAAAATGTTATAATTATTGATTGTAATTCAGTATGGAGTAGAATTTAGTTCACAGAACCACTAAACACTACATCGACGCAAATTTCGCCCACCAAGTTTTCATCATCGGGAGACGATTAAAAGTAACTTTAGTTTTAGTCAACATTCCCAAAATATCACACTGACAGGCTTATCCTCTTCAGTAGTGGAGTACTCAATATCTTTTATAGTACACCCCATTACCTCTAATATTGTGCAAGTATTTTTAAGATTGCGCAAGCTTCATATTGTGCAATATTGTGTAATTGTAATTCAATGATACGTACAGGGCGTAATTACTATTCAATAAAGTCTCGAGTGAAGTACCTAGAGCTGGGCACATGAAAACTAACTACAGGAAATTTCTTTGATTTAAAAAAAAGCAAGGAATGTTTTCATAACTACCAACTGAATACCTAGATTTTAACATCTTTTAGTCTATCTGTAGGTACAAAATATACCAAACAATACAAATACGAAAATTAAATGCTGTATTAAATTTAGAATTATCAAGTATCTAATATCAGTGTTAACAAATATCTCTAATTTACATTGGTGAAGTTTCTGACGCCCACAGCAAAATCGTATCATGTAAATTGGGCTTTAAATGTGAGAAAATAATACAAATTTAGGTTAAATACTTACATATCAGAATTAACACTTGAGACTACATAATATCTCGCTTAAATTCTATTATTTATGTTTTCTTGATTGAGATTTCTAAGAAGCTTGCTGAGCTGGCTTTAGTTTGTTAAGTTTGTTTATGTTTATAATCTACTTATTTTAGAAATATTTAATCAGCTTAACCTTGGTTTAGGGTCTATTCCCACAATACGGAACCAAAACATTCCAGGCGAAGTGAACTTCGTTCAAGGCAATACCTAAGGAGGTAGTTTAAAGCACAATATTTCATGTCTGCAATAAATAATAACAAAGTTAAAATTAAAACGGACACCCTCTTTAGTCCCCGACTATGTTATCAAGTTATTCTCCCCCGCTAATGGGGAACATTCTGTTTTATTGTATCCGCCAGAGTATGTCAATACAAAAAAGGGTGTCTTTGAATAAACAAGATTAATTAGGATGTAAAATGAAAACTTGTTGCTGTGTACCAAAGTGCTCTAACACGGTAGGACATTTATTTCCGCTTTTAAAAGATTTAATGACCAATTACCATAGACCATAATCCTTTTTTTCAATTTGGCTCATCTCTACATTCTCTACGAATTACTCCAGTCGAATTGCGGGGGTTTGTATTATCAGTTACCGGAACAAAATATATTTCAAACCAAGTCATTTTGGTCCTTGATTACGATCCAAAAGTTTCGCTCGGTGAAAATTCCGGAAACACCCCTTGGGGGACTTGGTCTAAAATATATTTTGTACCGGTAACTGATAATACAATCAACCCCGCAATTCGACTGGAGTAGAATAGGAGATTGGGAAAGTATCGGAAATTTAAACTATTTAAAGGTTATATGATACAAGTTGACAATGACATTACGCCGAGTACGCATGACCCCATCTATTGGATATATTAGGAACTGGCTTGTATTGTTCCACATTCAATGTTGGTTCTTGAATTTAAGTGGCGGAAGTCTGGACGTGTCTTTAGGTTTTCTGTCATTAAGAGAAGAAGAAGAGGTTAACCTCAATTCTGTGTGATCCTCATAAACAACAGAGTAACCATAAAAAAGACCCTTCATTAAAGTTGTCGCCAGCTGGCCTTACCACTAGCTTTGAGTTGATAGTATTTCCTAATTTTCGAGATTAGAGGATAGAGTTTTGGTCAAACGTACCATGGCTGCAACGGAAGAAACTTTTGAGCAGGTAAATACATATCATTTACTCTTTTTTCGTATCAGTACCATCAAGCTTAGCAGCGGTGTCAATAAGGCTAACAATATTTAATCCTGAATTTAATGGGTTGTATGTTACCAAAAATGGGTATGACGGAAAGTTCCTTTTTCACTAAATTACTTTTCAAATGTGGATATTGCTAATTTTCAGTTCGAAGAAGACGATGCGGCAGAAACAGCTTTGGCTTTATGCAGTGCTGGGCGTAAACGTTTATTTAGTAAAGAGCTTCGCTGTATGATGTACGGCTTTGGAGATGACCAGAATCCATATACAGAAAGTGTGGACATCATCGAGGATTTAGTTATAGAGTTCATCACTGAAATGACTCACAAGTAGGTGTATTGTAGGTGTAAACTGTTTTCTTAAGCGTTCCTTGTTTTTAGAGCCATGGAGATAGGTCGAACGGGTAGAGTGCAAGTGGAGGACATAGTATTCTTGGTTCGTAAAGATCCCCGTAAATATGCAAGAGTTAAGGATTTACTAACGATGAACGAAGAGTTGAAACGTGCCCGAAAAGCTTTCGATGAAATTAAATTTGCAGGTAATGTACAGTAGGAGTTTGCATTTGGAATGCATGCGAACTTTTTTTACCTTTAAATCTTTACTGGCGCTGGTTTGTTTAGGACTTAAAGTATATTGTTTTAGTGAGTATTTAAAACTACCCATGCTTTTAAAAATGGGTAATATGAGGAAAGACAAAGGCCAATCACTTATTATTTGAATAATTTATAACAGTGGCAAAGAAAAAATAATGTTAAAGCCTGACTTTGTGAATATTGTATTAATTATATCTTCTGTCTATTTTACGAGGGCCATACCAAATATCTCGCTTAATATCTACTGTAGAAGAATAAAGTTTTAGAAATAGTTATCCCATTTCTTATGAGCCATATTTCAGTAAAAAAAAAGTAAATTTGAAATCAATAGCCTACTTTGTGAGATATTACAAAAACCTGAAGCATAAGAAAACCAGAAACGGTTATAGCTTCCTTATTTGAGGAGATACGAAAAAAGTTAAAGGGATGAAAGTTAACAGCAAAGACGATTTGAATAATGATTTGTATCAAAAACACAGTTGGCTATGACATATGCTCTTGTGCAAAAATGAAATGAACAAATCTCAAAGTAGGCCATGACACCATTAATTCCGTTTATTGTTTCTCTTTTCAATGATATGAAACATGTCACAAAAAAATTTAACTGATACTGTCAATATTTAATATTTTATGAAGACCACAATTCATATCATTGAATCATAAAAATCAGCTATGCCATAATAGTAAAAATTCACTTTATAGGTAATAATTATAATTATAATTCAGTAATTATTAATAATAATAATATTTCTTTATTCTAACTGTCCCATCTAATTTTTGTTTAAATGTGCTTTATATGCCTTTAAACATAAACACCTCTTCGAACGCGTGGGGGACAGGCATTGTTTTAATACTAGACACGTGGATGTACTACAAATCCCAAAGCATGAAACGACTACATTTAAAAATTCACCTGCTTGTAGTTTCATACATGCGTACAACAAGTTACCAGTAAATTTTAAAAAAATTGCAACTTATAGTATGTTTAAAAGACAAACTAAAATATTTTTTATTGAAAAGGCTTTTTAAATTCTTGAATCTCATATTTCAATTTAATGATTTCTCTAAAAAAAAATTTTTGTTGCAAACACGTACAGAACATCATAGTTATTAGTTGAATATAGGTTTTATTTTATTTTTTTTATTTTATGTACTGTATTTTTATATATTTACGTTTTGTAAATTTTGACATACTATATCAGATAGTGTAGAACAGGCCAATATACAGAGAACATCGTAATTACATATTGGTAAAACAAACAACTGTGGTTTACATACAGATAAATATGAGACATAAAAATATAAAAAAGACAAACAATTAAATGAAAATAAATGTATAAAATATTACGGTTCACGTAACACAGAAAAGTCAAAATGGTGGTTAAAATATTCTAAGGCATTTATTACAATTTAATACAAACAAACAAATATCTCATAAATAAAAACACAAGTACAAAATGAACATCCAAAAAAACGAAAGAGTATGTATAACAGTACTACCTACTATCATACTACAAGAAAAAGTGTATATTATTTATTTTTATGACCAAAAATGCTCAAATTGTGCACCATGTAGTCTAATACACAAACGTATTCTACGAGACACCTCACGCATTACATTTTGGAGCATTTCAGGTGTAATTGCCTCACATGCGTTTCTGATTCCGGTTTTGATGTCCTCAATATTTTCAGGGGCAGTTTGAAATACCGTGTCTTTAATGTAACTCCAGATGAAAAAGTCCAAGGGAGTAATATCTGGTGATCGAGCTGGCCATAGAATCGATCCATAGGTGCCTATCCAGCTATCTGGCATAACTTGATTTAAATAATTTATATATATTACAGCAGTATGAGGTGGAGCCCCATCTTGTTGAAAATATGAATAATTTAATCTTTCTGTCGCTGTTAATTCGTAAAGAAAATGAAAGTCTTTTTGCAGAAAATTAAGATATCTACGAGCGGTTAATTTGCCATCATAAAAATAAGGTCAAATTACTTTAGTCCCTAAAAGACCCACCCAAACATTCGTAGAAAATCTTTCTTGGAAAGCAGTCTCTCATCTGCACCAATGTGTATTTTCTCATGTCCACTTATAATGCATATTTCTATTGTAAAATCCATTATTAGAAAATTTTGATTCGTCCAACCAAAGAATTTTGCTACATATCAGCGGGTCATTCCTTTTATTATTTAACAACCATCCAGTGCCGGATTAATACATAAGGTGGCCTGGGGCTAATAAGAAGACGGGGCCCACACACCCGCAACATTGTTAGTACTAATCATCATTATTTTGGAAGTAATTTGGACGTTTATTTAAATACTCTTGTCTTATATTATCGGTAATTTATGCGGGCCATAGAGCAGGATATTGTTCAATTTGCGCTTGAGAATGAGATACATTTTGTTTTTGTATATTAGGCAATGCGTTATTCGGGATTGGATATTTTTGGCTTCACATTTTCAATATGGATACCACGAATTGTGCTATATTTGACAGGTGCCGCTTGATTGGCTTGATGTTGAACATGTTGGCTCTTCTTTATTTTCAAATAAATCGGAATTAGAAACTAACGCTAATGGAGATTGCTTAACTTCGAAAAAATCAGTATCTTTAGGTAATTTTTATATATTTTGTGTCTGTAATTCACGAGAAAAAAGCTTCAGCCGTTTTACTTTCGAAAGGTATCTGATTTTTTATGAAAAAAATTAGAATAATGATTAAAGAATCAGGTTCAGTGGAAAATCAGGGTTTTTTTCTTAGAATTCACTGAACCTGTCCCTTATAAACATCCCACTTAATTTTAAAAACAAATTATATTATACATGGGCTGTTTGGCAGATGGTTTGCCAAACAGTAAGGGTGGACAGGTGGGGCAATTTGGAACATATTTAACCTTAATGACCTTTATACAAAGTCGCACGGCTATCAAGATATCATCTTTCTTTGTTATTTTCGAAAATTTCCTAAAATTCAATCTTCCAGCTTTTATAACTCATTTTTATGGTTCTAACAACTAAAAACAATTTTTGTTTCTTAACGTATGTACGTTCCAATGAAATAGATAACTAATGCTGATAAATAAGTAAAAAAAGTCCTATTAAATTTTCCCCAATGCAGCTCAGAATTCCTTATAAATAACTATCACCGATTTCTTCAAGTTATTTAAAACTTTGTATGAAATATGATATTCCAATAGAAAGAGCATAAATTAGAGAGCATTTGATCGTTTTAATCACTTTTAGTTTATCTTTTTTAAATGCAATATGGAAAGTTGAATTTGAAAATAATATCTACCCATTGTTGAAAGTCTGTTAGCTCACAATTTTTTTTTCTTTATCAGCGTTAATTATCGATTTCATTGGAACAGAGATACGTTAAAGATACATATATAAAATATTTTTAGTTGCTAAAACTATAAAAATATGAGTTATAACAGCTGAAATGTTGAATTTTGCAAAACAGATGATAATACCTCGAAAACCGTGCGACTTTGCATAAAAATCATTGGAGATAAATATGTTCCAAATGGCCCCACCTATGCACCCTTTCTGTTATTCTTTACAGTAAACTATAACTACAGCAAACATAATTTAATAACATTTATAAAACAAATATCTATTGCGTTTAGCAGAATCACTAAGATATTTTCTTTGTGATTTGACATTTGATAACTTTACAGTTTTTTCAAATAAACAATACAACAATAATAATGACTATTATCTTCGATTATATTAGACTATTTAGACTATAGGGGCTGAGTAACTATTCAAATTTTAACTCATTTACTGTTATTATTAACCGAACTGCAACTGTATAGGTCACACTGGCGGGATTTTACCCCCCGCCTCGCAATCCTCAGTGCCGGAATGAAGTGTTTTTTTTTTTTATACATTTATTTAACGTCGGCCTATTTCCGCTACTGAGGCCTAACACCGACGCCTGTAGACGAGCTACCCCCAACCAGGAATTTTGCCGAACCTCTTCCCTTAAGAAGAGTAGGGATCTTTTACTTGCCTAACATTTAATAAACAAGGGACCGACGGCTTTACATCCCCTCCGAAGGATGGTATATCTCCTATACAACCCTCGCCTAAGGTTGTATAGCTTCCGCGCATACACTGATATACAAGCCGCTGGAAGGCAGGAATGAAGTGTTAAATAAGTAAATATAATTTTACAACAGTTCAAAGCACCAGATGTAATAGCACATAAATGATGGTTGACGAACCCAAAATCTTTTAATTTAGTATCCTCTGTTTATTATTGACAATAAGGGTTTAAAGTGCCGAAACACGTGTAGAATTACAATAAAATTTATAAACATTCCATTTCATGTTCCTAAAATTCAATATTTATTTCACTGTATGGTCTATCGTTACAGGGTAGGTATGCCAAACGTTGACTTTTGATTGTTTTATTACACTGTTTTACCACTACTGACGTTTTCATTTTATTTCACATACTAAGTAATTCTTGCTTTATTCCTGATTCGCATTGCATTCGAGGTTTTAAAATATGTAAAGTTGTCAGGGGCCCTAACCATAATGGGGCCTGGGGCTATAGCCCCTCCAGCCACCCTCTTAATCCGGGACTGCAACCAACTACAAAATCTTACTCTCCTCGGCTTATCCTCCTCATTTAGATGTTGAACTTTCTTCATTTTGTAGCATCGAAATCAGTTTATTTTTATATTTTTCTTTTTTTATGCGACAGTTTCTCTGAATTTGTCTCAAGGAGATTTCTTCATTTTAGTTAACATAATTCAATACTCTATTCAATTTTCTTACATTATCCGCAACATGCCTTACTACTTTTTTCGAAAATGAACCATATTTTATAGATTTTGAACTAACTTCCTCAACATAGTTCGATTTGGCTGTGGAGCATCTGGAAATCTATCTCCATAAACTGTGACTGCCATCTCAGCGTCAAAATTGCACTGACAGTAAATGCTAATCATATCGAATTTGCTATTAAACAACGCAAGATACAACAGTGACAATCTGTCAAATTTATTAATAACTGTGTACACTGTTTTTCAGTAATCATGGCATAGCTGATTTTTACGATTCAGTGATATGAATTGTTATTTTCGTAAAATGTTAAATATTGACAATGTCAGTAAAAATTTTTATGACATGTTTTATATCGCTGGAAAAAGAAAAATAAACGGAATTAATGGTGTCATGGCCTACTTTGAGGTTTGTTCTTTTCATCTTTGTACAAGAGCGTATATCAAAGCCAACTGTGTTTTTCGAATTTTTTGATCCACATTATTATTCATATTGTCTTTGCCGTCAACTTTCATCCCTTTAACTTTTTTCGTATCTCCTCAAATAAGGAAGCTATAACTGTTTGTAGTTTTCCTATTTTCCATGTTTTGTAATATATCTCACAAAGTATGCTATGGATTTCAAATTTCTTTTTACTGAAATATAGCTCACAAAAAATGGGATAACCGTTTCTAAAACTTCGTTCTTCTACAATAGATATTAAGCAAGATATTTGGTGTGTCCCTCGTGAAATAGACAGATGGTATAGGTTGTTCTATTTAAAGTAAGCAAGTTGGTATCGACTTCCGGTATAACCGGAAGTGCCAGATCTTTGTAATTTTAGTTGGATTGGTCGCACTGCCATTAGTAGCTGTCCAAGTTTTAAAATTTTCTGGTGCATACTTTTCCTTATATCCATTGACGCAGTTACTGGTTACTTGTATTTAATTTTTGATAAAAAATTTATTAGAGGTACAAATGCATCTCAGTTGAACAACAGATATGTTAGATATTCCTTTATTGCACTAAATTTCCTACACGTTATATTTGACTTTCCTAAAAATGGATTTTAGCTGCTCCTGGGAACATCGGATCGAATTAATCTACTACACGTTTTACCCAGCCACAAATTCAACAACGGAAGCGTAATAAACTCGTATTCTTGTTAAACACTCAGTGCCCATGCCTCAGTCTTGAAACTATTTGGTCGGGGGTTTGAATCTCGCTGGGGCATGGATGTTTGGTGGTTTTTAAATTGTAAAATGCACATATTAGTTTGAGACTGTACCTAACACATTTTTATTTTTAACTTGGGTTATTTTTATGCGGGTTTTCTTCATTTCATTTAAGTAGAAGAGTTAATCCTGAAAATGTGTACATACCTGCTAGCATATATTACCCATTTTTGTTTTAGTGATACAATGTATAAATATAGAATGTACTTAGTGGTGATTAAAATAGTAGTCTAATTAGTAATTAATGTAGTGTATTTTTTGTAAACGTTGGTTAATGCATCTTTGATGAATTCCTTTGTATATGTTGGCTTGCTTATTTTTTGGAATATATTACTAAAATGACTCTTCTCACCACATTAGGTAGCTCGGTGTTGGCAATTACCCTCAGGGTGTCGGGTAAATCGTGGGTAATCCTGAAACCGGTGATAGACCAAGTCATGGCCAATCGGAGTACCAAAACTTGACCTTGGTAAAAACCTGGCGGTTTTCGAAATCAAGAATATCCATGATTTATCAGACACCCTCTATTAACAGTGCCCCTAAGAAGTAATGCTTGTGTGCCAAATTTCAAACCCTATAAATTTGCGTTATGTAAATATTTTAATTCCTTATGCTCCGTTTATTTTAGACATCCTGTATTAATACTACTAAAGGTGTTGATTGGTTTAATATGAACAAATAATTTCCAACAGTTAAATATATTTTTGTATTGTGGTGATAGGACTCTGCATTAGATTAATTTGGAATGACAGCATATTTTTGTTTTCAGGAAAAGACGCATGTGTCGGCTAGTTTATGAAAATATTCCAAACAATAATTTTAATTCACAATGTCAACGCGAATTCCATCTTGTTTTTTTCTAAAAGAGCATTTACTTACCAACAGTTAGTTAATAGTGGTATACAATAATAAGGTTAAAACGAAGCACTGTTAGTGCGTGTGTAAATTTGTTACAATAAATTGAGTGATTTTTTATGTGTGATTTATTTCTTTTTCTTTATTTAATTACGAATGTATTTATTTTGTTAAGTTACAGTTTTTGGAGAAAAGGTTGTATTTCAGTAAATTGTCAGTTAAAGACATTTTCAAAACTCCTATATTGGGATCTTGGTGCTGTTAGACAAAACTGCGATTCAACTAGCATTCTTCTACTTTTAAGGGTGCGTTACAAAGTCAAATAGTATGTGAAATATCTTCAGCAAACTTAAGACAAGGACCTATAAAATTAAGTTTCCAAAATTCTCTCCTTGATTATTCAACGCGAACGTTCTACCCATTCGTTTCAAATTCACCACAAATTGTTTTATATTCTACAAAGGGACTTAAATATTAAAATAAAATATAATACGATGTAGTATAAAATAAAATAACATGAAAAAAAGTGAAAAGTCTGCATAATATTTGTTCCTATTAAAGTTTAATGTCAAATACGAATTTGTTAAATTTCGTGTAAAATAGTTGGGCGTTTTCTATCAGAGGCAGCATCATAGCGATGACCATTGCTAGATGTGTGTCAAAGCAGGGTCGGGCTCATAATTTTTCATTTAACCTGAGAGCTGCGAGTGGCGGTATCATAAGTAAATAAATATGCTATGTGCTCCCGATAGGTGATATACTAACGTTTTGTCTTTTATGCCAACTAAATACCCGCAACCCACAATACTTCAAGGCGTTTTGTGTGTCGCCGAGGTTTTGTTTGTAACTGGTACGTATAAACATAAAATCACGTCGCGGTTACAGTTCGTACACTCCTGCAGTGGCACTCTGTTTTATTGTAGAATTCTATAGTTCGACACAAAACTATAGGTTTAGTACTCTGTTATGCAATTTCTGCTCTTGCCATTGGAGAGTTACTTATAGATTTCTACTATAGTCAGGAAATGATAGAAATAAATTGTCAACAGAATGCGACTCCTGTAAGCCGCCTAGACTAGTGTGGCTTCTGTGTTATCGACAGGACGATGTAATTCGATTACTTACAAATTTAGTCGCGAATGATTGGTGCGTGCAAACTCACTCTTAAGTAGAGATTGTCCACTCGGCTCCCACTCCACCCAATCGAATGCATCATGACGACGATGGTTTCAGTGGCGCGTGTTTAGGGACTCCAGCGCGTATGCATCAGCAACACCACCTAGCATCTATGTGGTGGTGGCATCAGTGTATTTACAATGTAACGCAAGTGTCAAAAGCAGGTTGCAGTATTTGTTTTGACAAAGTGGAAAAATATATGTAAGTAATAACGCTACCATTAATTGTTTCGTGATCAAGCCGACTGTTATTTTAATTTTAACCTACTACATTGAGTCCAATAACACTATGCTCGTCGAAATAGGACCAACTCCGCCGCCATTATGCATCCACTTTTCATACGGACCAATAAGTGCCTCCCACTCGAGTGACCAGTCTCTAATTTATAGGGTCTCTAAGGGTTGGTTTATCAATGCAAGGTTAACTCGTAACCAAAGGGTAACAACAAACAAAACTATAAAATAGATACCCATTGTTTCGTTTGACATTTATCCTACAGTTAAATGTTAACCCTGTATTGATAAACCGGAACCGAGTCTATTGTATAACGCCATCTCTTAGAGAATAGAGAAACATTGAACACTTCTCCAAAGTATTTATACATTTTCCAGAAGACTCATCGACTTAGGTCCGGTCACTGAGTAGTCCGGTTTATAAATGCAAGGTTAACACATGACCAAAGGATAAATGTCAAACAAAACAATAGATAGAGATTCTCATTGTTTCGTTTGACATTTTTATCCTATAGTTAAGTGTTAACCTTGCATTACTAAAATGTACTGCCTAAATAACTATTCTTGTGTCCTTATTTCTACTTTCTATACAAATAATAGCTTTAGTATGTACATAGGTATCTTATGAAACCTATTTTGTTAACAATAATTCTTTGCATTGATATTAAAACACATCATGTCGGTCACTTTCAATAATTTTTTTAATCTATATAATCACAATTTCTAGAAAAATACTGTGTTTCAGTATGTACCTGAGGGTTTTATCTTTGGCTAAGAATTATTTTTACCCAAGGATTGTTAACTTAACAGTCCTTGATTCTTACCAACTATGAAACCCTTATTTGTATTATTTTTTGAGGATTATTATTAGGCAACCAGATATACTCCGTTCCTGGCCTTAAGAGGAATTAATTTGTAAACATAAAAAATACATTTTTAATTAAAAAAAAACCTTCAAAATTAATAACAATTTATGCTAGTTTTTCAACAGCTTCCCTGGCAGACAAAATAACATCGTTCACTCCTACACCATAGTACGACGCACCACAAAGAGATATAGGCAGCTTATTTTTGCTTATGTACCGGTTTATTTCGTTTAAATTCTCGTTGTGTCCAACGACGTACTGAGGAATGCACTTGTAAAGAATGTTGACCTTAAATTGGGTCGGTTCTTGCGATATCCCTAATATGTTCTTTAACTGCTCCTTGGCGGTTTGCAGTAGAACAGCCTCCTCGGGTTTTTCTCCAAATAGCTGCTCGAACCAGTACCCTCCCATCATGACGGTAAGTACCGTGTTGTCCCCTTTGGGAAAGCAACAGCTGTCGTATATAACTCCCAGTATAGGCAGGTTCTCTTTTGGTGGGACTAGAAAGCCAAAACCTTCTTTGGATATTAATTTTCTATCGTAAAGTAAATTTACTACGCCTACTGTTACATTCTTTATGTTGCTCAGTAGACCGGACAATTCTGGATGTTGATTTTGAAGCATTTTTCCTAGATTTGCCGCAGGTACAGAACTTATAATATGTTCAGCTTTTAAATCTTTACCATTCTTAAAGTGCAAGACTGCTTCGTTATCCTTTATTTCCAAATTGTCACACCTAGAGTTAACATCTATATTAACATTATTTTCCCTTATGGTTGCTTCCAAACGTTTAGGCAATGTTTCTATGCCATTTTTAAAAGAGTAAACACTCCATCGTTCAACCCTTGACTGTAGAGGCAGACCTTGTAATTCAACTTTCGGCTCACGTTTCTTAAATAAATTTCTTACTAATCCTCCAGATATACTGCCATATTCTTGCTCGTATTCAAACAGCTGTTTCATCAGAAAATTTACGCTTATTTTTTTGGAATTTCCAGCACAAATACCACAAATCAACGCACTTATTAGATAATCCGCAAATTCTACACCGAACCGGCGGTTAACAAACTCATAGATTGACTCGTCTGGTACAACTTTCCTTGCAGAAACCAAGTCTTGTACGAGGTACCTTATCAGTGGCTTAGTGAAGGGTGGTTGTTTTTTAAATAAGGAACTTATGCTGGACGGTAAAATATGCAGCTGTTGATTGGCGTAGATCATTCGGTTTTTTGCAGCAGGATGTGATGAAACAAGTGGAAGCACTTCATTGCTTAACCCCAGATCTTCAATTAAATCCAGAGTGTTAATACCTGGTGTTCCATGAGGTCTTATGGTTCTCGGGCCTTGCTCAAAAACTACTCCATCCTTCAAAACATTTGATTTTATCCATCCCCCAAGACGATCAGATGATTCGATTATAGTTATAGGCTTATTCGGCAATCTCTTTAAAAGATAGTAGGCAGCTGAAAGTCCCGACAAGCCTCCACCTAACACAACGGTGGACATTTGCTTGATAATATTTAAATTATATTATATTATATTATAGGTTATAACAAGGCAATGACAGTGACAGATGACGTGACTTAATTTTAACTTTTAACAGAGATGGCCTTCACATATTCTTCGGCGATGAACAGAACAATGTAAACATCCCAATACTATAAGTCCTAGTTTATTTCATAGATGTCACACGTAGCAGTTCAAGATTATTTGCAAGAAAGAAAGCTCTCACTGATTAAATGTTCAGTCTGTCTCTATAGTCTGAGCTTAATTCATAGATGTCGCGTGCAGCAGATGAAGATCGCAAGTGTCAAAAGTAGTTGCAGTATTTGTTTTGAAAAGTGGAGAAATAAAGTCGCATATTTTTGATACCTCCGAGTGAAAAATAAGCCAAAATATGTAAGTAATAACGTTACCATTAATTGTTTCGTGACCAAATCAGTCACAATAGACTGTTATTTTAATTTTAACCCATTACATTATGTCGAATGACCAGTATAATGGCAATTCTGTAACTACATATTATGTTAAATTTAACCGCACGCTAATTGATTGCAAATTAACATTAAATTGTATTCTAGAAAATGAAAATTGACTTGCGTGCTTTAAAAATATTGAATTTAATCTTGCCGTTAAAATGTTTCCGAGTAGGTCTTAAAGCATCATAAAAAAACTCTTATGGGCGCCGCCATTATGCAACCACTTTTCATACGGACCAATCAGTGCCTCCCACTCGAGTGGCCAGTCTCTACTTTATAGGGTCTCTATTGAATATTATTTGTGAGGGAACCTGTTTAAATATACAGCGTGTTCCTAAAAGATTGCTACAAAAGGCCAGCCATGTTTCCGAAATCCGTATAAACTTTTTGCATTTACTAGGCTCTTTTTTAAATTGTAAAATTATCGCATGTTTGGAAGAAAATTCATACCAAAATTTCAAAATGCTTGTTTGTTTGTCTGTCCCTCTGTCCGTCACGTTTCTTCTAAGCATGATAACTGAAGAGACAAAGGTTAGATTCAACTGAAATTTGGACAGTAAATTAGTGTTAGCCAGAGGAAAGACTCAACAATCGGTTAGAAAATACAAGAGTTAGGCTAAGACTTTCCAGGTCAATGGCTAAATTCTTCTAAATATTACATTTTGAGGTTTAAACGATGTTATTATAATAAGTAATAAATACATAAATAAACACCACAGAAATTAGACAACCCCCAATTCCAGAAGCCAGGGCTTGTGCGGAAGGGGGTTACACATTGAAAAAACGCGGACATACAACCATTTCCTCCGACAGTGCCGGAGCCAGGATTCGAACCCGGTGGTGCGATGTCCGTGATATGGTTTATGTTTTGGGTGCGAGTAATGTGCTGCAAGTTCTTGATATTACTTTATCACATTCTCCATAAATAATAAATAAATTTAAAAAGTCTTCGTGGGTGTAATTTAAACCTGCTGGCATTTTTTGCATAAGATAATGACTGATTGTTTCTAATCATGGCTATTTTGATGAAATGATTACAGCAATTCGTGAATTTCTAATAAAATTGCAAATATTTCAAAAAGTTGTAACTTTAACCCCCACAATGCTAATATCAGAAAAAAAGGGAATTCAATTTTACACAACTTGACGTAAAAAAATACAGGGTGTTCCATTTGACCTAAACAAATTTTCGCGGCTTGAAGTTGACAAAATGTAACGCGAAAAACGCAACGCTTGGTATGATATTATTGAATATATTTCAGTTGTAGAATATAGTTCTCCTTGTGTCCTTTTTATGTGACAAGAAGCAAATGAGGATCTTTTACACGAAGAAAATTATAACGGTTCTTGCAAACCGTTGCACCTGTCCAATTTTCTATAAAATGTTAAATATCTCTGAAACGGCTAGGTTTAGGTATAGGATATCCTACATATTTTCGACTCAGAATATTATGCTCATTTCGAAAACCCTAATATATATAGGGTGTTCCATTTGAAATAAGCAAGTTGGTATCGACTTCCGGTATAAGTGGAAGTGCCAGCTGCTTGTAATTATTTTAGTTGGATTGGCCACACCGACATTAGTAATTATCTAAATTTTCAAAATTTTCTGATGCGTACTTTTCTCTATATCGATCGATTCATTTTCCGATGAGACACCCTGTATAATGTGCAATATCTATGAATGTAAAGAAAAATAGCAGTACGAACATGACTTTCAAAATGTAATCTTTAGGTGCAGCCGTCGGTGAACCAAGCACCCTGTATATCGTATTTTCTAAAGTCACATCAGCAGATTACACTGTATTATACATCAGATAAGATAAGATCAAAGTAAAAAATAAACGCTTACGGAAAAACGGCACGATAAGAACTTACAAAAGCATTTCAACAAAAGAAATCGCACCGCATATAGTTCGGTAGAAAACAAAACTAGGCGCTAGATAATACTCAGTTTTTGTGCGGGTAACAGTTGTTCTATTATATAAGTCCAACATCATCTTTCAGACTGTTTCATGTTTATCTCACCTAGCTGCTGTCATGTCGAGATCATGAGAACCTGCAGCTGTAACCAAATAGCGTGCTTTCAGGGAACTGACGTGTATAGGTGCAGAGCACAACAGCATCCAACCAAGTATTAATCTATTACAAATTACGTCATTACAAGCAGTGATCAGGAAGTTATATATATGAGCGAGGAGCCCCAATGCTGGGCATCTGCGAGTTCCCATTGAGTCACCTACGTTTTCCGCAGGATTACGGCCTGGCTGTGATGAAGATCACTCACATAAGATGGCTTTATGCTCCGTCACCTTACATAATATCCCCTTCAACTATTCCCGACCAGGAATGGACAGTTGTTATTCCGGACTTTTCTATTTTCGCCGTAAAAATACTATTAAACAACTTTCTCTGCGATGTTATAATAATAATATTTTATTTACGGACAAACGTCCAGTATGTGATTACAAAAAGGTGAATTACGAAAGAATAGTAATAACAGTTTTTTCTAATGCTTGTGGAAAAAATCTTGTTGAAATATCAAATTAAATAAATATTTTGTTAATTGGATGGACTCTGCGGTAGGTTCTTGATGAAACATATTTAATAGAATAATTATAAATATTCAAAAGAATAGTTACAATACGCACTTGGTTTATTGTTTCATTAGTTTTTTCTCAGATTTCTTTGACATATGTTTCGGCCTTGCGACAATTATCAAAGAGTCTTAAAAACTGACCTGAAAGTGGTGGTTCACAGTACATATGTTACAAATCCTCTACCCACCTAGAGGGGGATAATAACTTGATTTGCTATTTCTTAAAATTCAACAATACAGGCCGGAACTACGAACTTAATTTTATTACTGTGTCTGGTACAGGATTGTTTATAAATTCTGTTTGTGTATTTGTAACGTTTTTATGGTTTCTTAGGGCCTTCTTAATTTCTAAAATTTCAAGCATGTCTAGGATTTTTCCTTTGTTTGCATTTTGCAAAAGTTTAACACTGCTACCGTTAAAAACGTGATTTTGCTCAATGCAATGTTCGGCGAAACCAGTTGATTTTTTATTATATAAAATAGATTGTTTGTGTTCTCTTAATCTCACATCTATACTACGGCCACTCTGACCTATATATACGGCATCACAGTCATCACACTTTATTTCATATATTCCCGATTTTTTAATATCTTCTGTCTTTTCTTTATTATTAACCAACAAGCGACCTAAATTATTTCTATTCGTTGATATTGTATTAATACCTAATTTATTTAATCCATTACATACTGAGTCCCTAACTTTATTTACATAATTTATATTTGGTACGTTATAAAAATGTTTTTGTAATAATTTTCTCTGTTCATTTTTTATTAATTTGTCAATAAGTGACTCATCATAGCCATTGTTTAATGCAAACAAAGGAAAAATCCTAGACATGCTTGAAATTTTAGAAATTAACAGGCCCTAAGAAACCATAAAAACGTTACAAATACACAAACAGAATTTATAAACAATCCTGTACTAGACACAGTAATAAAATTAAGTTCGTAGTTCCGGCCTGTATTATTGAATTTTAAGAAATAGCCCATTTTATTGGGCTATATAATAGATAGAAAAATTCAAATTCCAGATTTCGATGAAAATGGACGTTTCAAAGTCATAACATTCTAAATATATCCAAATTGGCATACCGTCTGTGTCTCTGTCAGTCTGTCCGTGTGTGATACGTTTTTGATGTCTGTATTTATACAAAAAGCGTTAAATAATATTTTGAGGTACTAATAGTGAAAAGTAGTCTCTATACAGTAGAGCTTTCACGTGCTATATTTCAAGACTTCGCGTCGAGACACAATCTGGGATACAGTCATCATTTTCTCAACTTATCTTTTCATTATTGGAATTTATGGCGAAGGAGCCAGGTATACTTTTGGAGTACTAATTGCGTGATTGACAAACCTTCAACGCTATTTGAGTTATGAGGAAATAAATTATGGCATCATTACCAATGCTCTAACAATCACTTTATTTTAAAAAGTGTATCAAAGCATGTATTTCATGAGACTCTGTTAGCAAGGCAAGCAGAAAAAAAGGTGATATCATAACATCTTTTAACCCTTTTGTACCGGGAAACGGACGAATCCGCAACATTTTTTTGTGATGTATAGCCAGGAACCGGATATCTACGCACGACAAGAGGTGCAGTTAACTACTGGAAACATACGTCTCTGTCTATTACACATTGTTGGTTCAACCCTCTTCTTACTCCTACCACCGTTAGTTCTATTGGTTTTGTTTTTATGTTATTCTTTTTTTTTCAATATTGGTTTTTGTCATTCTTTTTATTACTATTCAATTATCTATATTTTATGTTTGGTAAATAAAAGTATTATTTCTATTATTAGTGTTATTTTATAGACATTTCCCCTAAATCAATAAAAATGTTGAGTTTGTCAAATAATTATAAATCTACTGTTCACGGCTGCAACCGGACAAATCCGCAAGCGCCGTCCGCTGCCGTCTGTGCAGCGTGGCGTGCTAAAACAGTTGCCATCCTGAAAGGGTTAAGGATTTGATTAGCATTATATATGTCATAAAAGTCATTACAGTGTTTATTTTTTAGATTGTTTATAGCATTCCTAACCTCATTGTAAGTAACCTCCCCAAAATCAAAAGATATATTTGATATATTTATGTTAGCTTTATCAAAATATTCTTCAAAAGTTGAATTTGGATTAGTTTCCTGAAGTCGAAGCTTTCGAACTCTTCAAAATCGCATTTTCTGGCGAAGGATCCGGGTATTGTTCAAGTTGCTAAATTGGTGATTCTACAAATTTAACCGCCTTTATGGTTATACAGAGTGGACCATTAATAGTAGGCCATAGTTCAGGGGTAGATTCTTTGGGAATATACTCAAATACGCTTTAGTTGCCGTGGAAAGATACAGGGTGTCAAAGTGCAAATTAGTTTTTCGTTTTTTTGCAATAACTCAAAAGCCTCTTGACTGATCTTCCCAAATTTGCTAGAGGAACTTTTATTAGTCTAAGAAACAATAATTTATATATTACATCATGTTAGATCATAGAGGGCGCCGCAGGACCTGTATCTGAAGATGAATTTTTTTCATATTTTTTTTGACGAAACGTTGTGGTACTTCTGACCAGAAAATATGATGAGGGCATCATTTCCACGTATAAGAGGTACACTTGGTAGAACTTGATAAACTCCAACCGTTTTCGAGGAAAGTGCAGTTAAACATTTCATTAATTTTTTGAAAGACAAATTCAAATTTAATGAAACAAAGTGTATTTATTGAAAAAAGTACAAAAACGTAAGGGAAAACAAAATCTTAATAACAGCGTAAATTCTTTCTCACTTTCTTATGAACTAATGGATTATTCTCATGGTATTGAGATAAATACATAAATCAAAAGATTGCCTAAAATAGGGATCTAATCTTATTAGAACCCGAAGAAATAACGTAAAAGTTGACTTAATGACATTATAAACTTTCCCCCCATACAAATACCCCATTGTTGCAACTTAGAGTAAATGTTCGATATGATCTCCATCTACTTCTATGCCTTTTCTAATTCTATTCATAAAATATTCTCTTGCATTAAAAAATATATTTTCCTGTCCTCTAATAAAATTTCAACGCAATAAAAATTCTTAGCAGTATACGAATGGTCGAAAAATGTAGTTAATGGCGCAAATAATTAAGGAAAAATCGTCCAGACTGAATAAAAGTTCGGGAAGGGGGGTTGGGGTGGTAATATATACGTTTTTAGGGGTTGGTACTCGTTTTTTGCGATTTGCGGCTAAACTATGCATCCTATCGAAAAATAGTATATCGTAAAAGTTGTAGATAATGAAAAAATCTAAAACTTTCTAATTAATTATTATTGACCATAACCTCAAAATTATCGAGAAAAATGAAAAAACCGTTTTTTCGGTTTTTAATTTATAACTATCGCAAAAATGTTTATATTTTCATGAAAATTGCAGAAAATGTTCTCTTTTGTGTTTCAAACAAGCCCAAATTTTCTCAAAGCGAAATATTTAATTTTCGATGTTTTATGAAGAAAATTAAGAAAAAGACCTAATTTTCAATCGAAAAATTTGGTTAGCAAATTTTCGATTAATGAACTTTACTAGTGCTCATTTTTTTCGTTGAAATCTCAACTTTAATATAGAATTAAAATATAATATTGTTTATATACAAAAACATCGTTAAAAAAGCGAAAAACTGAAAAACTACTTTTTAAAAATCGAGTTTTCGGTGAAAATCATTAATTTCTTTTTCTTTATTGTAAATAAATGTTTACATTCATAAAAAGCGTTAATTCTCATACAATACTATGTTATACAAGTAATGTACATGTACCTAACTATTCTCGGCTTTCAAGTCCCGAAAACATTATTTAAACTGCATTAAATAGGTAAAAATTCAAAAAACACAAAGGCTGTAAACTGAGAAAATTTGTTAATTATTTCTTGTGATTCGTAAGTATTTACAAATTATCACGTCAAAGTCTTATATTTGATTATAAAATACAAAAATTAAAAGTAAAATAATTTTATTGAAATCTTTTTTCTTCGTGGGCAATTCTTCATCGCCAGAATCGATCAAACTTTCGATTTCTTCACGTTCATTTTCTATATCTTCAATTTCTTGGAGTTCTTCTGGATTGTCCAGTTCAGTATCATTATTTTTATTATTATTTATTAGACAGTGGGTACTGTCTTCGTCTTCGATGTCCTCGAGATTACAATTTTATTCGTACAACGATTTTTCGGTATTAGAACATTTATCAGAACCGTGACAATTTGAGCACAAATTTGTGCACTTTAAGCCATGCTTGCGAATTTGTTATTACCACATCCTGTTTCGCAGCTGCAGCAGATAACTTTCAATAAATTTTCAGGAATTAATTCTTGTTCTATAAATATAGGTACGATGCCATTAACGTGATGTTTCCATCCCCAATCTGTAGCTGTTAATTGATTACCAAGCCAACTTTGTATTTGAAAATACACCCTGTAACAATGTTGCTTAGCTGCCCGTTCAGTTGGAGGTAATTTTTTCAAATGAAATGAGGATTTAACAGTAGCCGTTCGGTAGAGTTCAAATCTTTTGTAAATCGAAGCTATTATTTTTAATCCATTTTCGGTAATCGTTTGTTTGTCTGCATTTGTATTGTAAAAAATTTCTGCAAGATTAGGTAAATGTTTATCGGCCAATAATGATTTTATAATTGTTTTTTTTCCTTTCCTTGGAAGTTGTATCGCAGCTAGAAAAACAATGCAAAAATGCTACAATATGTTTATGTGATTTATGTTTAAAACTATTAGAGGTGTAATAAGTATCATTAATATTTCCTGCATCAGGTTTGTGGAAATAGATATTCAATTCATGTGAACTGAATTGATTTAAGAGAACTAAAAGATCTATGTCTTGACCAACAACTACCACTATTTTATCGGAGTTTTTTCTACTTCAAGGGATGTATTGATAATTAGGAAATCTGCATCTTCTTCATATAACTATTTTTTGCGTAGTTGTTTTGTACATAATGTAAATATTTTTGTGTTATTTCATTAATTGTATCGTTTTTTTGCCAGATTACTTTGTGCAAGAGAAACCCGCCATCAACAACGTGTACAATATTACTCGAAATTGGTAACGAATCGATGCTCGCAAATTCTGTATATAAATATGACTTAACATTTTTTCTGAAGCCATTCTCTGTAAACAACGGCACAGGAAATGGAGCAAGCTCGTACTGTAAATAATTTTTCATATCATCTGTGCTGCTGATATTTCGCAAAATTCTCTGAAATAATAGTAATGAAGCAATTGTAACAGTCTCGCCTCAGTTAGGTACATGTACATTACTTGTATAACATAGTATTGTATGAGAATTAATGCTTTTTTATGAATGTAAACGTTTATTTACAATAAAGAAAAAGAAAATCATGATTTTCACCGAAAACTCGATTTTTAAAAAGTAATTTTTTCGGTTTTTCGCTTTTTTAACGATATTTTTGTATATAAACAATATTATATTTTAATTCTATATTAAAGTTGAGATTTCAACGAAAAAAATGAGCACTAGTAAAGTTCATTAATCGAAAATTTGCTAACCAAATTTTTCGATTGAAAATTAGGTTTTCTTTTTTTATTTTCTTCATAAAACATTGTAAATTAAATATTTCGCTTTAAAAAATTTGGGCTTGTTTGAAACACAAAGAAGAACATTTTCACCAATTTTCATGAAAATATAAACATTTTTGCGATAGTTATAAATTAAAAACCGAAAAAACGGTTTTTTGCATTTTTCTCGAAAATTTTGAGGTTATGCTCAATAATGATCAATTAGAAAGTTTTAGATTTTTTCATTATCTACAACATTTTTCGATAGGATGCATAGTTTAGCCGCAAATCGCAAAAAACGTGTACACTATGACATTAATTAACAACCCTTTGCGCTGCTCTAGCAATCGCCCTATTTATAAGATTTGCACGACACGTATTTCTAGTTGGTTCACTTGTAGTAAAAAAACAAATTAAAATAATCCTTCAACCCAGCTAATTACCGCCATTCCTTCTCAAGCAGCAGATTCAAGGAGACGCTTTATCCTCCCTGCCGGCGCGGTTGACAAGAGCACTCACATTTAAATAATGACGTTCTGGGGTGTCACATTCACAGCTAATGGAAGAAGCGACTGTCACGATGTCTGAGTGGAGCACTTCCTCACGGCCATTGTCTGCGGCTCGGGATTACTTAGCGCGACACCGTGTCTTACTCCCATGCCTGCTACCTGGTGACAAATGAACACCTAGCTTTTCAATGGAACTCGAGTATCTTGTTAGGAGCGCGTTAATCTCGGGTAATATATCTTCATTTGATGTAAACGGCCACGTTTTAATTAAATTCTGACATATTAATGTACAGTTCGGCGGGATCGCCTAATTCAGTATTTGGATTTTAATCGAACGAATCGTCCTTGATTTGAATTAAGTTCTAGTAGAGAGCTGTTGGTGTTAAATCATAGCCTGCCTAGTAGTACACGTAAATAGTACTTTTTAGAAGAAATAATTTATAAAGTTTTATATTACGTGTGTATAGGTATATTCAAAGCAATGACGCGTAGATGTAGCCCTCTAGAGGCAACCGGATGGCTCTTCGTATTTGGGGTCTTGAATTGATTCAGAACTCTACTGTATTACCAATCAATCAATCAATACTACTTTATTAATAATTAAAATTTACATCTGCCTCCCCAGAACCCACCCAGGGACCGACCGTGCAACCACCGCGCGCTGTTCGTGGTGGCGGATTGCAAGGTCGGGCGGAATGGGACTGGTTCGGCTTAAAGACAATTAAAAACAAGTTAACCTAAACTCCTTCCATCGCAGATGGATAAAATTAGGTGATAAAATTATATATATCTAAAACAGACTTAACTGAACTTACAAACTACACATTTTTAAAAACTTTTGCACTAAACACTTTTTTACTTTTGATACTGACGCAGACACCTCAATCTAAACGAGGGGCCTTCCGCGAGGTGTGAAAATGCTGGGCTGCGCGTAGGCTGGCCTAAACTGTAGTTTTAAAAAATTTTGATTTCGAAAAATTATGATTTTTGAAAAACTTGAATGAAAATGAATTTAGAGACAAACATGTACAAAAAGAAATCGAAAAAACAAACGCGACAAAAACAGACAAGGAAGATTTAAAGACACAACAGGTATGAAATATCAGTAAAGGTGGATAGGGCAAGCAGAAGTTATAGTTGATGAAGTTTGGCTACAGAGGTTGCCGGAAGATCGGTAACGTCTGGTATGGTAGGGTGTGTTTTATCCGAAATGGGGCATTATGCTGTCTAATTTGTGTTATGTTTCTTGTTAGCGGGCTAACGCCCACTACTGTATTACCCGATCGGCCCGAAATAGACAGGGGCGGAGATTGGGGTAGGGGTAAAAAAAAAGATCACGTGGCAACCGAATAACATTACAGTTGCCTGAAAGTTCAGACCCAGTTTATATGATAAAATTTTAATGCCATCAGATACGTACGGATCCCGTTTTCGCACAAGCGAATTAAAAAAAAAGTTGTCAGGCAACCGCTTCAAAGTTTGAAGGCTTATGCGTAGCTTATTTTTCTGCATATAGATAAAATTTCATTAACTTTTCAAAAACCACATAGTTGGTTAATTTTCCTACAATTTTCACTCCATTTTATTAAGAGACGTAAATTGCCAAGGAAACCTTTAGACTCCATTCTTGCAACAAGAGACAACTGTGGGCCTGGATTGCTGTTTCAGAACCAGTCACCTCAACAATACTCAATCCCTGAATCTAGGATCCTGGTATAAATTTGTTATATATATATTTTAATTTCAATAGTCTACTAACCGATTTATCTACTCATGTAGTATATTTTATCATTCATTTTAAAATATCTTTCCATTTCTCTTACCAACAATGTCAGTCTGATCTATAGTAGACTGATTATTCGAGAAAAAGAGACAATTCTACTTATTTTCACTATAGGTGGTGCCCAATTTAACATCAATTTTTCTTTGTCTCCTTTTCTCGAAATAAACAGATCTATCATTTATGCCGTACATTTCAAAAAGGGTAAGTTTCTCCACTCTTACGAATGCTCTGGATCCACTCTCTGCTCCGACTTAAACCAGCTAGTCTTCCGCATATGTTGCCTCAATTCTTTCCCAAAAATAAATAAGGGAAAGGAGGTAACATTATGTCTTACAACTATTACGATTAGACAATGTTTAAATAAGATACAGTATTAAATGTTCACACAATTGCTTTATTGAAATCATTTGGGCATTGAAATGATCGAAAGAGAACTAATTTTCAAACTGTTATGCATTCTACCCAATTCTGCGCTATGATTAGGAAAATCGATTATTAAATTTTCTAGAATTCTGCACAACTTGTCACTTGTCTCCTTCTGTTTGCTGTACTCTGACGTCAGTTGCTCTTCAGTCTTGAACACGGTCAAAGGGGTCCTGCCCATGCTTAAGTCGTTGTACAAATTCAGTTTTTTTTGTTGCGTCAGCAACAATTCAAAGTTCAACTGCCGGTTCGTTTTGGAAACCTCAAGGTCCTGCATTAATTTCCTTGAATATTTATTTAGGAGCTCCAATTCGGATTCCGTTGTGGATGTGTCCTTTAAGAAGATTTCCTTTTGTTCCTCTGCATCCTCACATTTTTGCTTGACTGCTTCCAGTTCATTCTCCGCCTGTTTGATTTTGTTTCTCACGTTGTCCAACTTTTTCGTGAAGTTTATTCTGGTCCTTTCTTCGCCATTCTGTCAAAAATCATTCGTTAGACTTTTTTAAGCAATAATAATACATAATTAATCTAATTCTAATCTAATTGGTTATTCTTACGAGAATAAATTCACTGCTTCCGATCATGTTCAAAAACTATAAGTGTCAAAAATGACAACTGACAAATTAAACCAAACTAGACTAGATTAGGGATGCGATGGTATTAGTCATCAAAAGGAAAAAATTATATCCGAGAGAGAGATAGAGATAGAGATAGAGAGAGAGAGAGAGATCCAATAAGCAAATATTTATTATTTTTGGCCATAACTTTTTTTTAATACACATGTTGATAAAAAAGTATAGGACTAAGTAGTACTATGACAGGTGTAGTCATATAAATGTTCACTCAATAATTTCAGTTCTTTGCAAAATAGTTAGATTTAGTTTTAAAAATTATGTCAATTTTCGTATTTCCTAAATTCATATCTAACTGTTTCGCATAAGTTTGAAATTATTGACTGAAAATTTATAATACTACTCTTGTTACAGTTCTACTTAGGTAGTCTTATAGTTTGTTTGCAATATTATGTGTTTCGAAATAAGAAGTTATGGTCAAAAACAGTAAATATTTCCCTATTGGACCTCTCTCTCTAGGATATTCTCACTTAACGTCATTTTTATATGAGTATATTCAACAATAATTTAATCTTTTTCTGAAATCGTTAATTTTGTCGAATAGAAACAAGACTACATTTGTCTTAGACAAACAATTGAGAAATGTACTTAATCCTAGACACTTTTCCATTTCTATTTTTATCTTTACTTTTTAGTCCAATAAAATGGAAAAATTTGGATGAAATAATTCGAAGTGAACTGAAATTTTGGGAACAGGCTTATTTGTGGTACTTTTTAACATATCAAAAGTCCCCACCCGTAGACGCCGGCGGAAGGTGAGGGGGGGTTAGAAATTTTTCGCAAATAATTCGGAAAGTATCAATTTTACTGTAAAATATGTACACAAGAAAATTATAGGTAATAAAAATCCGCACAATTTCGTTTTTTTTTAACTTCATACTGTCGTGAGCAGAAAAAATAGGACAACTTTTTTTTCTAACGTAAATCTGTCTCTATTTGAATATGTAATGAGTATCCGAAATAAAACAGATCACTTTTAATTTATTTTTTATTTTAATGCTGTAGTTACTGCTATAGTAAATGATGGATGGTTAATGAGACAAATTGCACATCAAAATTTGATGTGTAACATTTTAAGAAAGTGGAGAATAAACGGTACGATTAGTAGAAATCCTGGATCAAAGGACAAAGGATATCCTACTTAACAAGAAACTATTATTAATATTTATTATTATATTAATATTTCGTTATTGCACCATTTCTATTTATAACTTCTATAAGTCTGTTTGGCATAAAATTAAATAACCTTATACAATAATCATTAGTAATAATATTTTCCCATGCATTATTTACTATTTTCAGTAATTCTTCGGCATTCCGTGGTCTCACATTTCGTTTTTGGATACTTCTTACGAGTAGTCCCCATACTTCTTCCACAGGGTTAAGATCTGGAGTGTGACTGGGCCAGTTAACAATATTGATGTTGTTATCTTGAAACCAGTTAGATACGGTATGAGCAGCATGAACGGAACAATTGTTTTGTTGAAATATGAACTCATTATTAGGAAATAATTGTGACACAGAAGGGAGCATAATATTGTCTAAAATCCTAATATACGTTTCACTATTAAATCGTTCCTCAATATGCCACAAAACACCAGAACCACGTGCCGATATCCAAGCCCACATATTGACGGAAAATCTACCACTTTTATCATTGTTAGATATATATTTCTCATCGAATCGAATATTCGGAGGGCGGTAAACACGAATACAACCGCTGTGTGTTAACTAGAAAGATTTTTCGTCTGTAAAAATTACATTGTTCCAAAAATTTACATCATGCGCTAAAAATTCAAGCGCAAATCCTACTCGAGCTTCTTTATGTTCAGCTTTAAGTAAATATTTCTCTGCTGCTGCTGCTGCATGACAGCGTAGCTCCGATTCTCTTACTCGCCGGCGACCAGTACCACTCGATTCAGGAAAATTCGTTTCTTCAGCAGCCTGAATAACTGAGTAAAATTAATTTTCTACTAAAGCATTTACCAATTGCAAATCTTGTTGTTGAGTTGATATCCTTCGTCGCCCTGATCCAGGATTTCTACTAATCGTACCGTTTATTCTCCACTTTCTTAAAATGTTACACACCGAATTTTTGTCAATATTATAACGCAGTGCAATTTGTCTCATTGACCATCCATCTTCTGCTTTAGCAATAACTCCAGATTTAACAATCGTTTATATGAGGCATATTAAGTTTTTGCACACTTGCAATAAATTATGACAACTAACTGACAATGTCACAAAAACTAAAGTTAGATGTACACAACTAGATTTTAGCAAAATACCGTTATAAGACTTGTCCTATTTTTTTTTTTGCTCACGACCGTACGACCTATTGGAGACGAGATAGATTTTTTTAAATTTTGCCGGCTTTGCGACGCAACGGAAACGCGCGCGTTCTTTGCTAAAATCTCATTCTATTGGGCTATTATGAAAAAGAAGTAATGCAAAGAATTATATATCGACTAATCTACCGTACGGTACATATGAATACAAAACTGTTAATGACTTTATAGCTGATCATTTTGCTCAAATAATTAATATCACATATGAAGTAAATACGCCATTTTAGATCCGCCATTTTGAATTTTCCGATTTTCACTTCGAATTTATAATCAGCGACCCCAAAAACGCTCATGATATGAATTTTCTATCTATCTACCTTACGTACCTTGTGTTTTTTTTGCCTAGCTTCCGAAACCATATATATAGAGTCCCTTCTCGATACACATTGGTCCAGATCTTTGATCAGCTTGGCCTGCGCTTTCCTCAGCTGAATCAAAATCACATTCATCTTGTGTATTTCCTGCTTCATGCTGTCCACCTCGCCGCCAGCACTTCTCTCCTCCTTTATACTACTCAGCGTTTCCCTGGCCAGCTGCAATTTTTTCTCCCATTCGAGCGCCTCGCGATTGACCTCTATAATTTCCTTGCTCAAATTCACTTTATCTTCTTCGATTTCAGCTATATCCGCCTCGATATGTAGACAGGCAAGTTCAGCGTCCTTTAGCTTGCAATAATATTCGCTTTGCAGGAGCGTGTTGCTCCTGTCGAGGTTCGTCTTCTGGTTGCGCTTCTGGAACAGCGTCTCACATAAAATGGCCCCTCTGTTCAGCAGGCTGTTTACGTTGTGCATGACCTTCTCCTCGGCTTTCCTGTACGCGTCAATTTCGTCGTTGATTCTCAGGTTCTTCTGTTCCAGAATTAATGCTTGTTTTTTCAGCAAGTTAATGTTGTGAATCTGTTCCTGACGGTCTTTGGAAACCACCAGCAGGTTCTTCTGCTCTCTCAACCAGAACGACTGCAATCCCTTTATAGATTCCTGGACATTTTCAATGTGTCTTTCTAAGTCTATTACCTTTATTTCTTGTCGAGACATTGTAGGCGCGCCGGACACTCCGCCGAGCATTTTCTCTAACTTGTTATTCAAAACATCAGCTTGACGTTCCCGCTTCCTGAACAGGAATTGATATCTTCGCTTTTCTTCTTGTAGACGATCCGCTTCTTTTTCTAAGTCGGTTTTTTGCTTGGTAACTTCGGCCAGCATCCGTTTATTTTCACTGTTGGAATACTTCTGCGATTCGTTTTCAGCGTTCACTTGGCTCGTTTTATTTTCAGTTTCATTCAAAATAATTTCCACGTCTCTCTTCTTTTCCCTGACTAAATTCAACGTTTTGGTTAAATTGGCAGCTGCTTTATCGTTCGCTAGCTGGTCTTCCAGATCGCACAGTATTTTGTTTTCTAGCTTAGATTTCCTCGATAACACTTTTTCAAATTCTTTCATAAAGGTATTCAACTCAGTTTTCTTGACGGTGTTCTCCAAACTGACAAGTTCAATATCCTTTTCTGTTTGCTCTATAATGGCTTGAAGTTCGAATACTACAAGATCTAGCTTATTTTTCTTGTTCATTTCCTCGTCCATTTTTGTTTTGCTATTTCTCAAGTCTAACTCCATTCTGGATTTAAACATTGTTTTCTTTTCGTTCTCCATTAGTTCCAACTTCGTCAATTTCCTAACCTTGTGCTTCTCCGATATTATATTCTTCAGTGTCTCTTGGAGCCTGCGTGTTTCGTCGTTGAGGCATTCGAGCGTTTTGTCCCTGCTAGTAATTGCCACAATCACCGAGTTCCACGAGTGCATGAGACATCGATGTTCCGCCTGCAATGCTTCTATGTTGGTGTTGCCGAGGGCCACGGATTGCTCTTGTTCCTCTATTTCTGTAGCTTTAACTCTCATTTGAACCGCTGCTGTCTCTATCTCACCTTCTAGTCTCCAAATTTCTCTCTGTAATTTGTATATCAGTAGATCCTGGGTTTTCTTTTCTTCAGAGAATTGCAAATGGTCTTTCCTAGTTTTTTCTGCTATGCGTTGATTTACTGTTATCTCTCCCTCGATTTTCTTTTCCCAATCGGACATTTGCCGAATTAGGTAATTCACAGCTTCGATTTCGCTCTGTAATTCCCTGTCGGCCTTCTCCGCCAAGAAATACTTGTCCCTGACCTCTCTTTGATGTTGTTTCCGCTTTTGGAGTTCATTGTCGAGTTCCTCTCTGGCAGCTGTTACATTCTGTAGTTCTATTATTACATTTTCGAGTTCCTTCTGTTGTTTGCATACCATTTGCTGGGCCTCGTACGTTTGAACTCCGAGTTGATCCTTTTCGGCACTTTTCATCTTAGCCTCCGATTCCTGTTCGAATATTTCCTCTTGCACTCGGGCTATTTGAAAAATTAGGTGCTCCTTTAGGGCCTTCTGGAATTTTTCCAATAGAGGGTGATCGGGGCTTAGCGTACATTTCTCGGCGTTTACACTATGCGTGGAAATCTCCACTGAAGCTGTCGAACTCGAAATATCCACAGTGCATATTTCGTAATTTGTCTCTGTTATGAGAGTTTCCGTTGCTTCTTTCTCCATTGTCGATGGAAATTTCTTAACACACACACAAATATAACTAAATCACTGGATAACGTTTGCTTGACAGCTCCAATCAATAATAAAAACGTAAACAAGCTGCTATGGTTACGGGAATCGAATTCTTATGTTGCTAAGGAAACAACCTATGAAGGATATAGTTGTTTGATTGTTATCTTTTGTTGCCATACAGGAAGACGTTAAAGTTTAATTTATACGTGTAGTGGAGTAAAAATAAGGCGATAAAGAAAATTTTACATCAAGCAACGCAACATAGAAAAATAAGTTTTAGTAAAACTAAGAAAAATTGATTAGAAACATGAAAGTTTTGAACGCATACTTAAAAAAATACGAAAAGTAAAACTACTGATCTCAGAGTGAATGATTTCCCGAGCTGTTTTGAGAACAGTGATTTTACACGGTCGTGCGGAAATTACAACAACTATTAATATTCTGTAAATTAATTAGTGGCTAGTAATTTTCAATTTACATTTTTTGCAGGGCAATAAAAAACTTGATTTTAAAAAAACTAACAGTGGTTTTACCTCTTAATTCAGCCACTTCAGATAAGTTCTTGATCCCAGCCAGTGAAGGCAAGGAGGTAGCTCAGCTATTTAAGGCAAGGTGAGGATTTCGGCTAGTTGAGGCAATTAGTTTACAGCTTAACTGCTATCATTTGAGGTGGTATTTCTACAAAAATGTTTATTATGCGTTGCTTCAGCTCATCCAAATCACGAGGTATAGTGAAATAAACCTTACCCTTCACGTTGCCCCAAACAAAATAGTCAAGTGGCGCGAAGTCGGGAGATCTTGCTGGCCATTCAATAGTTCCTCTTCGACCTATCCATCGATTTTCGCAAGTACCATTCAAATAGTCCCTAACAATATCTCGATAGTGTGGAGGAGCGCCATCTTGCTGGAACCAAAAATTATCGGACTCATCACCAGCAATCTCTTGTATTGCGGGAACTATTTGATTTGTCAACATTTCCAGGTATTTTTCTCCATTCAAATTTCCATCTATGAAAAACGGTCCTAAGATTCGATCCCTGAAAACTCCTGCCCAAACATTTAATTTTTGTGGATACTGTGTGTGTGTTTCAAGCATCCAGTGAGGGTTTTCGTCACTCCAATATCTGAAATTATGGCGATTAACTTTTCCACTGAGTTCGAAAGTTGCTTTATCTGAGAAGACAAGTAGAGATGACAAAAAATTTGGGTTTTTGTTACTCCTTTCCATCATTAATTCACTAAATTCAAGTCGCCGATCAAAATCATCTTCATTTAACTCTTGGTGAAGGTGAATTTTGTAAGGATGAAATTTCAAGTTTCAAATTCTTATGAACTGAAAATGCACTCATATCAAGCTGTTGACTGGCTTTTCTGATTGATAATCTTCGATTTTCAACAAATGCCTGGGCCACTTCCATTTGTCAAGCCTATTAGTTTTTCAGCTACGCCACTGGCTGTTTTCATATATTTTTTCTTCCAAACGTTTCAGTCTAAGGTTCAGGTTCCTTTTATATTAATGGTTACAATCACCGTTTAAAAGTCACTCATATTCCTCAGGCTCTATATATTATTTATCGATAATAAATAATACAAATGGAAGATTCTGTCGCAACGCGCACCGCTGTGTTAGGGAAGCAAAGCACAACAAAACGGAATTAGTTCCACAATCGTGCAAGCTCAATGGAACACGCGACCTTGATAGCACCACTTGAGCGAAGATTAATTTATTAAATAGTGTTAGCTGGTAGCTCTGAGTGCAAGTTCGAATATTGGGAAGTTATTGTTCGATGGATCACTTGTCTGTGGAGAGGCGAAACGTGATTTGAACTTAGGAGGGGTGGCTTTTCAATGTTTACTTTGGATGTTTTTATAATTTAATAGACTAACCCTTTCACGGATACTTTTAACTCGGTCGCTGAGAAATTGTAATTATTTAATTCGGGCATTTTAATATACAGTATAATGTTGCTGTGGAAAAAGATACAGGGTGACAAAGTTCAAATTATTTTTCATTTTTTTATTCTAAGAAACAATAATTTATGTATTACATCACGTTAGATCACAGAGGGCGCCGCAAGACCTGTATCTGATAATGAACTTTTTTTCATATTTTTTTTTCGAAATGTTGTGGTACTTCTGACCAGAAAATTTGACGAGGGCGTTATTTCCACGTATAAAAGGTACACTTGTTAGAACTTGATATCTCCACCGTTTTCGAGGAAAGTGCCGTTAAACATTTCAATAATTTTTTGAAACACAAATTCAAATTTAATGAAACAAAGTGTATTTATTGAAAAAATACAAAACGTAATGGAAAACAAAATCGTAATAACAGCGTAAACTCTTTCTCACTTTCTTATGAACTAATGGATTATTTTCATGGTATTGAGATAAATACATAAATCGATTGTCTAAAATAAGGATCTAATCTTATTAGATGACATTACAAACTTTCCCCCCATGCAAAATCCCCATTGCTACAACTTGGAGTAAATGTTCGATATGGTCTCCACCTACTTTTATGCCTTTTCTAATTCTATTCATAAAAGATTTTCTTACATTGAAAAATACATTTTCCTGTCCTCCAATAAAATACGCTGCATTTCGTATTTTGTCCCACAGTTCTTCTCTTGATTTGATAGCATTTGCATAGACTAAGGACTTCATATGTCCCCGCACATAATAATCAAAGGATTGTAATCAGGACTTCTTGGTGGCCAAGAAAACTCACTTCCTCGACCGATCCATCTGCGTGGGAAAGTCTCATTAAGATAACTCCTGACATCAATGGAGAATTGAGGTGGACCTCCATCTTGCATGAACCACATTCTGTTCCGTATGTCTAGCATGAAAGCATGTAATATATCAGCAAGAGTATTTTGAAGGAAAAACAGCTAAGACTGTCAATTTTAATTTGGAGGAAGGACAAATGGTCCCAATAATTGATCGCCGATGATACCACACCAAACGTTAATCTTAAATTCTTGCTGAAAATGCCTTTCTTTAACGGCATGAGGATTTTTAACTTCCCAGTAATGGGTATATCTCCAGTTAAAAACGCCTCGGCGAGTAAAAGTTGCTTCGTCGGTAAATAAAGTGTTCTTAACAAAATTTCGATTCATCTTAATAATAATAATTTATTTTCCATAATGACAACATTACAGTTGTATAAGAATAGTCAAGTTACACAAAAGCAATAAAATATCTTAAAAACTAGGTAAAAAAATCACATACAGAATAAAAGCATTTTGATAACAAAAAGAGTTTTAACTTCCTTTTAAAATCTAGCAAATTTCTAGCAATTTTACATTCTGTTGGTAAATGATTAAACAATTTTGGACCCATGTAATTTGGTGAATTAGAGGTTATATTAAGTATTGCAAATGGTACTCTAAAGTCTTCCTTGCTACGTGTATTTGCGCTATGAATATTTTTATTCATAATAAATATATTTTTATTTTGGTAAACATAAACACACAGTTCAAATATGTACAAAGATAGCAAGGTTAAAATCTTATACTCTCTAAACAATTCTTTGCAAGAATGGGCACTAGAGACATTCGCTATACGACGCAATATACGTTTTTGAGCAATAAAAACATTCTGTGATAGAGTGGAGTTTCCCCAGAAAAAAACACCATACCTCATTCTGGAATCCACTTGGGCATAATATAAATTAACTAATTGATCCCTAGTAAGTACTGACTTAATATTGTTAATTAGGAATGAAATAGATGAAAACTTGAAAATTATATATTCACAATGTGATTTCCAGTTTAAACACTCATCAATATGTAAACCTAAAAATTTTATACTATTATGTGTACCTGTTATAATAGAGTTGTTGACATTAAGAGAAATAGATTCGCAGTTTTTCTGTCTATTATGAAACTGAGTTAACTGAGTTTTATTAGTATTGAAATGAAGTTGATGTTGATCGAAAAATGTAGATACTTTATCAATAACGTTATTACATTTAATTTTTAACTCATTATGCATGGGATCTGAAACAATCATGGAAAGATCATCGGCGTACATTGAAAAGAATTCGTTACATAACATGAAATCAAGCTCATTAATAGACAGTATGAATAACACAGGGCCCAATACTGAGCCCTGTGGAACACCCATACTTAGAAACGAACATCCAGAATTGACCATGCATGTCTTACTTTCATTTGCATATTCTATACTTACATACTGTTGGCGATTGATTAAAAATGACTTGATCCAGTTTAATGAATGTCCTCTAATACCATAACCGTTCCATAAACTTAACAATGTTGAATGGTTGACGCAGTCAAATGCCCTACTGAAATCAAAAAATATTCCAACAGGGCATTTCCCTGTCTCAATGTGATTAATAATACGATTATAGAATGCTGTTACGGCTGTTATAGTTGACTTTCCACAACGAAAACCATGTTGCTTATCCGTCAAAATTTGATGTTCCACTAGAAAATTAAGTAAGCGATCTAGATAACAGTATTCAAATAGTTTAGAAAAACTAAATGGTACTGTTAAAGGTTTTCCAAGAAATGTGGATAGTTTTTCTTAAATATGGGTACTACTTTACCTATTTTTAGTGTATCTGGAAACGCTCCAGTATTAAAGGACAGATTTACCAAATAAGTCAGTGGAGTTATCAATAATTTTAAAACTTTTTTAATTAAGAAGCCAGGTCCAGCTGATCTCTTATTTTTTAGTTTGCTATTTAATAAGGAAAACAGCTCGTCTTCTATGAACGGTCTCAAAAACAATGTATGGTTGATACTTTTTGATACTTTATTAGGAAAAGAAGTATTACTATGAGTATTGAGTATTTGATTTACAATATTGATTGGAGTATTTATAAAAAAGTCATAAATAACGTCTTATGTTTATTTAGAACAAATTGACAAAATTGTAGCCTTTGTGGAAGATCCTTCGAAGTAAGTTTTGTATAGGAGTGAGATGATATGGGTAGAAACGTTCTCTACGTTAGATTCTTAGGTCAGATTGTTTACTCACCCTTGCTGCTAAACGATGTGAGCTGATTTGAGGATCTTCATCCACACGAACTAAAATTTCTAGTTCTTGCTCTGGAGTAATTCGTTTCGGTCGCCATATATCATTTTTTATGGCGAAATGAACCCGTTTCTCCCAAACGACGAAACAGATTTTTTTAAATCTTATGGTCTGGCCGTATTCTATTTGGATATTGCAGCTTGAGGAAAAAAATTCAATCAAAAAATTATTGAAATGTTTAATGGCACTTTCCTCGAAAACGATTGGAGTTATCAAGTTCTACCAAGTGTGCCTTTTATACGTGGAAATGACGCCCTCATCAGGTTTTCTGGTTAGAAGTAGTTTATGTCTTTCGATAAAATTTTAATTAAAAGTTGATTAAGGGCCGAGATAATTGAAGTTAAAAATTTTGGGGCTTTGTAGAAACAATTTTTGTGTATAATTTTGTGTTCCTCAAAATTGAATACTACAAAATTTTTTAAATATTTTTCATATCGTCTGGTCAATACCCGAGTGGCTCCGGCACTGACACTGTCGGAGGAAATGATTGTATGTCCGCGTTTTTTCAATTTGTAACCCTCTTCTGCACAAGCCCCTGACTTCTGGAATTGGGGGTTGTCTAATTTCTGTGGTGTTTATTTATTATTTATTTATATTTTACGGAAAACTTGCTGAAAGCCCTTCTTTAATGAAATGCATTTTTGAAAAGAGCTCCATCTATGTGTGCAAATTTTAATTTAACCTACTTAACATATATTACCTACGTACATACAAAATTCCGAATTAATAGAGTTGTTGAAGTTTTTTCTCTAGCGACTGAACTATAAGAAAATATATTTCCCTTATCGAATTACACGGTATTGCAGAGCGAGCAACATTCAGAGCTGGTTCGACTGACCTACCGTCGAGAAAGTAATTGCTATATTGATGGCACAGCAAAAACCTTGAAGGTATACAAAAAGTGCGGAACAACCGCAACGAACTGCTATCTATAGCTTTCCTTCCATACCTTATGAAAACACGAGGGCGCCTGAAGCAAGAAAAACCTGCACTCGGTAATTGAGTTCGCTAAAAATCACAAAAATCTCAGTTATATACCTTCCAGTGACGCATACCTGCTGACAGATCCAGCGCGGGTCAGAAGTAAAATCGTCGTTTCTTATTTTCGTACATATCATGAATAACCAACACAGTAACACACATACAATACAACTACATTGCAACAACTAACACACACTAAGAAAACAAATATTTTGCATAGTTTTTACTGGAAAATTAAAATAATTTACAATTTTCCTCGCAGAGATCAAAAACTGGTTCAAACTAGAGATACAGAATAATTTTTTATTTTTCATCCTAAATATAAATTTTGATAACAAAAAAAATCACTCAACAAGGAGATCAAACAGTTTAATACAGAAACAAATACCTCATTAGATGGATATATTACAAAGACAAAAGAAATAAAGCCCTACAAGGAATTGGACAAGAAAATGAAGTACAGTTTAAACAAACACTAGTTACGTGTCAGGGTGATAGTAAACAGATGTAGTAAATAATAAAAAAAAATATTGGACACTAATAAAAAAAGGGACCTTGAAGGGGGCAATATAACCATTGAAACTGACATCAGGATTATTGAAGAAACAGCCAAATAGGAAAAATTCAGTATCTCAATTATTGTGCATATTTATAAAAAATCCCGAGACACGTGGATTTTGGATTTTGAAATGACATCCTGCAATTCGCAAATTTAACCCCTAAGTTCAACCCCTTTTAAGTAACAGCTGCAACCCTTAAATTTTGAAATGGGAAGCAGGGGATTGTGATACTTGCCCTAAAATAGAAAAAATTATAATTCCAGAACATGTTATCTACTTCGTTTTAATTACTATTTACGCAAGGTATTTCTGCTGGTACGTTACAATAGTAGTGTTACATGGCCTATGTCCATTTAACAGTTTTATATAAAAATTAGTGTTTTGTTTATATTTAGCACGATCTGTGTAACATTTTGATTCAGTTTTTGTAAGTGAAACTGTTTTCAACTAACAGAATTTACTTGTATAACTGCTAAATCATTTCACACTGTTTTATGTACATATTTTTATATTTTAGGAACTCAGTCATGTTTTTTTTACACTATTATGTATTTCCGTTCTATTATAGCATCCCAGGAAACGATTGTTGATTGTCTAAAAACATTTATTTACATCAGATACCTATATTTCAATTTTTATATTTTTGTTTACTATGTAAGAATATATTGTTATTTTCCTTGCCTTTTCTCATTACTATATATAGTATATCCTATAAGATGTAATATATTTACTGAGTTCTCACAATATGTTTTACTATTTATTACAGCTGTTCTTATTTTTGGTTATGTATTTACAAATTGTTACAATCTAAGTCAGCTGTGGTATGAAAACTATTATTATAGATTCCTTTTATCGATCATATGTCACTATTTTAGTTGTGAGTAGTTGTCCGCATATGTTGCCTCAATTCATTCCCAAAAATAAATAATAAGAGAAAGAAGTCAACAGTATCTCCCTTTCAATGAATCACTCGAATCCTTAATTACACCTAGCTCCTCCGCCACAATATTAATTGCAAATATAATGCAAGGTTTCAATATCAGTAAATATGTTGGAAGTATTTGCTGTCTATTTTATATTTATTTTGAGTATTTACCTTTTATTTTGGGTTTGCAGGGTGGTGGGAGGGTTAAATAATGAACACTTGAAAATAAAATCAGATTTTCAACTAGTTTTTTTTCTTATTTCTGCGGTGTTCGTTTGTCGGTAATTTTGAATAAAACTCTTTTACATATAACAGTAAATTTTATGTACATATTTTAAAATCAACACTTTTTATTTTGACGCGGAATTGAAACTGAATTTCTCCTGAATTAATAATTTAAAATACATTTTTAGTTTACAACTCGATTATTTAATGTTTTTCAGTGACGCAGCTGTAATATGCATTAACAGAAATAGGGTTAGGCAAATGTATTGTCAATGCAAAAAATCCCAACCCTCAGGCTTTTTGTAGGATTAGTAAAATTTATCGTACATATTCTGTTATTTTACATGAACCATTAAATGTAAATATAATTTTGAGTCGTCAAAACGGTATCGCAAAAGGCTTGAAGCGAATACGTTGATTAAGAATGTATTTGGAAATAAGACACTTATGATAGGTCAGTGCTGAGCCGGTTTTCAGGAGCCAAAATTGACAAAATTCTTGGCAGTATATGGATGGTCGGAAAATTTGTAATTAATAGTATATAAATGGGGAAAAATCGATTGGACCCCAACAAATAACCAGAAGAAGGGTAGGGTGAAAAAAGGGCTGTTCTTCCATAAAAATGATTTTATTTTAATGAAAGAACCCCGCGCATGGCCCCCGGTGAAACTCTCTGGAATCGAAATTCCTCTTGAGCTCCTGATCAAAAGTCCTCATGGCCACAAGGTCTGTAAATTACAATTTTCCAGATATGGGGAAGGGGAGTCGATTTTTCGGAGTTTTTTACTAATAGTATGGAGCCATGGTCTTTCAATGCGGCTTCGCTAGTGTTCTATGGATGTTTTTCTTGTCGCTGATTTCAAATCCGATGTTAAAAGTAGAATTTGACAGTTGACAGCTCTCAGAGGCACTATCAACTCACCTGATTTTCCGGAAAAGATTTATCAGACTATGTATAAGGGGTTTTTTAGGTCGTTGATTTCAAAATCAACGTCCAAAGTAGCATTTGACAGTTGACAGCCGTCAGTGGAACTGTATCCAGTATCCAAACGATATCCTACTTAACTCAACAATAGATGTGGCACACAGACATGAATAATCCGCTTGATATTGGACTGGTCAATCTCGATTATTACTCTTATTCTTTTACATATTCAGCAACCGTAAAATCAATCCAAAGTAGATGTTGTTTTTGTTGTTAAAAGTTCCAGATTATATAAAATGTATAATATATAAATATAAAATATTATCCATCTTAATTTCAATTATTAGAGATATAGATTTATATAAAGGGTGTCTCACCGGGAACAGAATCGATCGATATAGAGAAAAGTACGCATCAGAAAATTTTGAAAATTTAAAATAATTACTATTGTCAGTGTGGCCAATCCAACTAAAATAATTACAAGCAGCTGGCACGTCCGCTTATACCGGAAATCGATACCAACTTGCTTATTTCAAATGGAATACCCTATATATTTTAGGGTTTTCGAAAAGAGCATAAAATTCTGAGTCGAAAATATGTAGCATATCCTATACCTAAACCTAGCCGTTTCAGAGGTATTTGACATATTATAGAAAACTTGACAGGTGCAACGGTTTGCAAGAACCGTTTTAACTTTCTTCGTGTAAAAAATCCTCATTTGCTTCTTGTCACATAAAAAGAACACAAGGAGAACTACGTTCTACAACTGAAATAAATTCAATACCATCATACCAAGTGTTCCGTTTTCGCGTTACATTTTGTCAACTTCAAACCGCGGGAACTTGTTTAGGTCAAATGGAACACCTTGTATTTTTTACGTCAAGTTGTGTAAAATTGAATTCCTCATTTTCTGATATCAGCATTGTGGGGGTTAAAGTTACAACTTTTTGAAATATTTACGATTTTATTAGAAATTCATGAATTGTTGTAATCATTTCATCAAAATAACCATGATTAGAAACAATCAGTCATTATCTTATGTCAAAAAATGCCTAAAATCCTAAAATATATAGGGTGTTCCATTTGAAATAAGCTAGTTGGTATCGACTTCCGGTATAAGCGGAAGTGCCAGCTGTTTGTAATTATTTTAGTTGGATTGGCCACACCGGCATTAGTAATTATCTAAACTTTCAAAATTTTCTGATGCGTACTTTTCTCTATATCGATCGATTCAGTTTCCGGTGAGACACCCTGTATATTCAAGACAGAAGAAACAGTCAAAAATGTATTTTTATTCCATTTCATATCATTTCATATGAATATGTAATTCGCCGAGATAATTGAATAAAGCATATCATCATTATTTCCAAGTCGCCGATCTCATTATTTGACTATGTTTTAAAAACAACAAAAAAATGAAATAAATAAAAAATAAAAGAGGAAATACCACTATCTTTCGCCCTCTCTCCCCTCCCCTCTCTCTCACACATTCTCGCTCAATAAGTGAATTAATCAATCAACCATTCTGTATCTGTCTCTCAAAGACGCACTGTATCAACCAATCTCTCTTTGTGTATCTCTCTCTGTGAGATCGATCAATGAATCAATCAATCTCTCTCTCTCTCTGTGCCTCTGTGTCAATAAATCAATGATGTCAATTGACAGTACTACTGACAGCTGTCAATGCTACTTTTGACATCGGATTTGAAATCAGCGACCCAAATAAACCCCTTGTATACATTCTGATAAATCTTTTCCGGAAAATAAGGCGAGTTGACAGTGCCACTGACAGCTGTCAACTGTTAAATGCTACTTTTGACGTCGAATTTGAAATCAGCGACCATTAATCTTAACCTGACCATCCATATACTACTAGGAATTTTTTTTTGACAAAAAATTATTGGCACTTGACTATAAACGGTAATTTAAGTCTATTTTTTAGAATTTCTTTTGCTTCCTAGATTTAAAACGTGTTATAATATAATTCACACTTGTAATGCTCAAAGATAAAAAAGAAACTCTGTGTCTGTCTACATATACATACATGTAGTGTACGTGAACAGTTCTGTACATGTATCAATATTATAACGTCCACTATTCGATAATGTATCATGAAATGTGACATGGTGGCGATGGTGTGTTGACATGTTCAAGTCCCTGGGTCAGCCCGGAAGACACGTTTCTGGGATTACATGGGCAACAGAACCCTCTACCCAACCTACTCCGGTAGCCCCGTGTCAACAATCGCCTCGACATCACGCTTCCATGTTTATCTACTGCGAATCAATTTTTAACCGGCATTACACATATTCTATTAAGGGATTTTGCCGGGAGTTAATGCCGCTTTTTGATAATAATGATTATATTTAGTGCTCGCTGAAAATATCCACGTGGCGCATTGCATTATAATCCATGCAACAAAGTAATCGAATTTAGATTTGATTATTATTTATTACTGTCCGTTAAATTTAAATTTTCAAATATTTTTACAGTTTGGTTGTTATACAGTCAGTAGGTAAATGTTGGAATAAACAGTATACAGAAACGTTTAGGTATAGAATATGCTACGTATTTTCGACTCAGAATATTATGCTCTTTTCGAAAACCCTAAAACATATAGGGTGTTCCATTTGAAATAAGCAAGTTGGTATCGATTTCCGGTATAAGCGGAAGTGCCAGCTGCTTTTTAATTTTAGTTGGATTGGCCACACCGATGTTAGTAATTATCTAAATTTTCAAAATTTTCTGATGCGTACTTTTCTCTATATTGATCGATTCACTACCCGGTGAGACACCCTGTATAAACATAACAAAACAAACCAAGAGGATGGTGTCATACACGGAAATAACTTTTTATTTGGAAGGTGATTAAAAATTTTAATATCAGTATTATTATTATTGGTCCATATGTGACAGTCTGCAAGGAATAAAGTAAATATCATTATGGCCTGTCGCGTATCGTAATTATTGACATCTTTACATTTGGGAAACTGGTTTAAGTTTTTGCTAACAAGGCATAGGTATATGTATAAACGATTTAAGGTTAGTATTCTATTATTTTTAAAAATAGGTTGGCATAAGCTTAAGAAGGAGGTATTGAACACAGTACATACGATTTTTTTTTGTATGATAAGTATCTTAGAAACACCAGTGCCCCAAAACTCAAGACCAATCGACAGTGTTGCTTGAACTGTCCCAAAATAAAAAGTTTTTAATGTAGATCCATTTACACTCGATCTGAGCTGAGCTGGTTAATTACATAGTTTATAGTAGCCTGTTTGAGAGATGACCCCTAGGATGAGTCCCATAAACCCTAGAAATTTCACTTAATTTCGTTGTTTTATACCACCTTGTTCTGATTCTATTAAAATACTATAGTCGATGGTACTATCAAACTGGTTTAAATAATAAAAAAATTGTTTTACAACTATTTAATACACACCCATTTGACTGACACCAAGATGACATACTTTGAACACTGGAGTTGGCAATTGTGCTTAGTGTTGAAACTTTTCCAGAGGTGATAAGGGCGGATGTATCATCAGCAAATAATGTAAGGAAACGTGATTCCATCGAGGTGGCCATGTCATTAATAAAAATATTAAATAAATAGGGTTCCAAAACACTTCCTAGTGGAACTCCGGTGTAGATAAGTATATTTTTTGAATAACTAAATTTGTTTTCATGTAATATTCGAACAAACTGAACGATGGAGGCACATACCGAGTATCCATAGAAAGTTAACGTGTGAACTGGAATTGTTGGAACTACAATTTTAGATCCATTGTTTATTACAAATGACATTTTTTAAAATGGGAATTACTATTTAAAAAAAATCGTTGATAATGTCATAACTCAAAAAAAAGTATTTGTAGAAAAAACATTTTCAATAAAAAGTTGAGAAAAGCCTTTCAACCTTCAGAGTTCAGTTAAAAATTAATTCTGGGTGAAACTCTAAATCGCACAATATGTGGATTCCCCTGTTGTAGACAAGGCATAGTAAATAATAAGTTTTACGTAAAAAGTTCTCGTCTCTATTGGCAAGCAAAAAAAATCAAATTATAATAAAAAAATATCCCCTTTTAAACGTGCTAACTTCTGAAAAGTCTGAAACGATCAAACTTGGTATTCAGAGCGGTAAATGAGTAAATCCTTTTGTAAACTTAGGCCGGCAACCCTTTTGCCACAGCAGCGTAGGGATTAGTAACTTATTGCAAGAGGTTTAAAGTTATATACCTTCTTGAGAATTTCTTAATTGACACCAAAAAATCCATACTTTAAAGTTTGCTTATTTTCCAGAAGTGCATTTTAATCATAGCGATTTAGAAAAGCACGTATCGACGCGTGAAGATGTAAATTTGTCGAAATTTTTATTTTTATAGCAGGCAAATATGGTTTACAGTTTTGTTTCAGGTTAAATAATCTGACGCTTAGACCCCAAGATTACTTAAAAAGCTTTCCCCTGTGTTTCCGCATGTGTTTTTAACTATGTCATCTTCCTATGGAAAATAAACTACATCATACATCTCTATCTGGGATTCTTCTCACATGGGAATATGCCTCGATGTACAAGCCACTGAAAATCACCTGTCTGTGACCGGGCATTGTCAGACAGACAGATAGCCATGTTGATTCTCTGGTGAGTTTTATTAATGGATGTATCTAAATAAAAATAATAATTTATCTTTTAATCACTATGGTTTTAGGGAAAGGCACTTCACTCCGACCTTTGTATACTTTCCTATTTCAAAATTTTGGTGGAAATGAAAGTGTAAACGTCTACTGTTTGATATGTCTAGATTCCAAGTAACTTGCATAACAACTTTGACATGAATTTTCAACTGTTCTTACACACCCAATAATAATGGGTGGCAATAATGTAACTTTGTCCCTTACGACAGATTGTTCAAATGCTGTAATGAGTGCAGTGTTGGAACAAGTATACGATGAAGGATGTAAGGCTTTAGCTTTTTTTTCACGAAAACTTACTTAATAAAGCTCAAAAACGATATTCTACTTTTTGATAAAAAACTTACGTCTTTATATTCAGCCAGTTAAAATTTCAAATTCGCAGAATAAGATTTGGTGTGTTCTTTCTTATTCCAAATTTAGACCTTATATATCCGCCAAAATGAGTTGCGCTATTTTTAAAATTTTTCATAATTTAACTCATTCAGAAATTCTAGCAACTAAAAAATTAATTAACAGTAAATGCCTAAAATGAATACAGGCTGCACCTTATGAACTAAAACATGTATTAATTGTCAGACAACTAAAATAAATTAAACATACAAAAACTCCAATTAGTAAATTCGAAGTCCCTAGAGGACGTTTTGAACATATTCACATAGATATTGTAGGTCAAGTACCTCCTTCCGGAGGTTGATCTTACGGTCTTACTGTAGTTCAACGTTTTACGCATTGGCTGGAGGCATATCCTTTGTGTAACATTACAGCAGAAATAGTTGCTGGAACATTATTCTGACAATATATATGTCGTTTTGGTGTCCCGCTTTACATATCTACAGATCAGAGCACTCAATTTGAATCTAGGTCATTTTCACAGTTATCAAAATTCCTAGGCTTTCATTGAATACATACTACTGCAATCATCCTCAAAGTAATGGGTCAGTTGAAAGATTTCACAGAACTTTAAAAACAACGTTGTTTGTCAGATCTAGTTCCAGGATTGGAAGAGTGAACTTGTCTTTGGTCAACCGTTACGCCTTTTTGGGACATGTATTAATCCAGATGTGGGTAATTTAGTTTCTAAAAAAAGAGTTAGATTCGCCATTGATTAATAATAATAATATAATAATAAACACCACATAAATTAGACAACCCCCAATTCCAGAAGCCAGGGCTTGTGCGGAAGGGGGTTACACATTGAAAAAACGCGGACATACAACCATTTCCTCCGACAGTGCCAGTACCGGAGCCAGGATTCGAACCCGGTGGTGCGATGTCCGTGTGAGATTAATCGCGATTGCCACCTCGCGCCTTAACCCACTCGGCTATCGACCAGACAGATTGTTTGAATGTTTGACTCCTCTTCTTAAGAGGGGAAGTAATGTGGTGTATTATTAGTTAATGATATATTGCTATTATTTTTATATTTAAAAAAAAATACCTCTGGTATCTAGGGCCGCTGCTAATGGTATCTACGACGGAAGCATATTTCAGAATTAGTATCCATACATAATTATACATATGCTATTTACTTGAATACAATAAATTATACCAACTACTCAGATAATTCCTTTATTGTGGTTGAATCACACATACACACTAATAAAACCCTGTACATCATGTAAATGAAGTAATGTCTTGTGTTTGATGTGCAGTATAAATAAAATAAATAATTAATTAAATCTTGTTAATGAACGCAACGGATGATTGCCCGGTATATAATCCCATGCCCATTTAAACATATAAAACTTACGATAAAATGTACAAAATATAGAAACCTCTTTCAGGATGAAATGTAGCAAGAATATTTAACTAAAGCACATTTCAGGCTTCGGTTGAAGCGAGAAGCTATGTGACTGTAGCTGACGTTCACCTATCCTGAAAAGTGATTGGTTTGCGTAGGGGTGGTGACACGCCCTCGAAAATAACCCCGCCAAGTCGTTACGCCCACCTGCATCTTCCCACACTTTACAACCACGGGTCACTTGATACTACCACCGATTTACTGCAGGATTTGCTGCAGGAATACATTCCTGCTGCGGCTGAAATCTTATTAGCATCATCATGTTGGTAACTTGAGAAAGGAAAGCACAATATAGTTTTCGGAAATAATGCATATTTTTTGCTTACAAAATTCACATCGGTTGAAATTTTTTCACAGAATCCGAATCCAGCCTTAGATTTTGGAAAAAATCACAGGAACAGTCTAAAAAATCCGGAAAACTAGATAAACTTACTTTTTTGACTATTTCAATTTTCTGAAATTTTCAACTTTTACAGTGATTTTTTTCCAGAACTAACGCCCTTGCAAGTTTTTTTTCAACCAATTTTAGAAGTTCTACAGTTATTTTCTAAGTTTTAAAATATTAAATTAAAAGAACTTTTCGTCTTCGCGGAAGATCAAGAAAAATTGTGTATATTCATTTGTCATATTTTGAAGAAAATTATATTCTAACATACTGATTTTACAACTTTTCTCTAAAACAAAGAGCAACCGAGTATTAAAGTATTTTATTGTACCTGGACGTACATGTGTCTACGAATTTTCCACTTTTGCAGAAAAACAGGTGAGATTTTTTTGTCTTAGCTCGTCTAGTTTTAAAGAAAATTAAATTTTCAACAACTTTTTTCTAAAACCTAGACCTTCCAAGTTATAAGCCATTTAGTAATTTATTGGTATGTATAAAAATTCTCTTTTGCTTCAAAATGCTGTGAATTCTAAATTCTATTATATAATCTAATTTCTTCAAGCATTAACTAGGATAAGGTAGTACTAGTAATTAAATTAAATTAGACTTTCACTAAATGTTTGACTTATATTATAAAAAAGTAATATAAGCGGTGATTATTTGATTCTCCAACCCAACACTGACAAACGTCATTAATTATGATGTCTGTCACTGTTGGGTTAAATGTAACACCCTGCGACATATTTGGCTGGTCTATGAAGCGACCGACACCACCGGTTGGTAAGTAGATATCAACAAATAGCTATTGTTATTACCAAAAATGAATTGAAAACGTTGAAATCAAAATAAATTCTATAAAAATGAGTTTTGCCGATGAATATTTGCCTGCAGATATCGAAGAAAGTGCATCTGACGATTTAAGGGTAATTTTTTCTATATTCTTTTTACTTTTTCAACAAAATATTTATTTTTTAAGGTCTTACTGACTTTTGGAGTGCCGGGTGTATGTAGAAGAGCGGAATTGACAAACTTATTAAAAAAAGATGTTATAAATAAAAAAAGTTACTTCAAAGTCCGACTTAGAGGTACAAAAACAAACATTAACAGGGAATTTATTATAAACCCAGGAGACACAAAGGTGTTGATATGATGAGTACTACTAAAAAGTATACTGAAATGGAACCTCCAAATTGTACACATAATCGGGTTTTTCGTTACATATAGAAATAAGAAATGTGTTAATATACCGATTGGTATAAATACAATTGGGGCAGTACCCTATAAAATATAAAATTGTCAATTTTTTTGAAACTATCCTAGACAGTATATTGAACACTGTTTCCGACGTTCCTCAACATCAATGCTAGCGAATGCTGGAGCCGACCTTAGGCATGGTGGATGAAGAAGTAATTAATAAACCTCCGAAGAAAATAAAAAGAAAACTGCAATTAAAATATTAGGCGAGAGTACTTCATCAGCATCACAAAACAATTGGATGTTTGTACTACTGTTAATACAAAGACAACATCTCCCCAAACTGAAGTTAATCTCATAGATTGCCAAAATTGTGTGATTAATATTTACAATAAGTAGTGTTGATTATATATTACTTGTAGAAATGGTGTGTTGATAATAAATGATATTAATTAATTAGTAGTTTTTAGGTATAAAAAAATTGATAAGTCGAGAGTAGATAAAATCTTGTATATTATACATACTCTATAAGGTATTTCATAGCACTCGCTAAAAAATTTTCGTTCTTGTACACACACTAAATCACATTTTATTTTTTTTACTCCCTTTCTCAATAGTGTGGGGGTAATAGGGGGGTGGCGGATGTCAAAAAAAATGTTGAGACATTGACTTTTCGTACATACCCTAAATTGCAATTTTATGGACTCTTACTTACTTGCTTTGCCTATTTACCCTCATTTACCCCACTTACCCCCCAACGGAATTAGATCAAAATATAATCTAGTTCCAGATCTCGTTATAATACATAAGTGTACCAAATTTCAAGTCAATATCGTAAACGTTCCAGAGTAAACGTGCGCACAAAAAAGTTACAGGCAGACCGACCGACAGACAGACAGGCAAGAAATTTTTTTCGCTCAAATTTAAAATCTCGACGTTTCATGACACTTTAAGCCTATTTCAACAAAAAAAATATTTTTTTTTGCGTTACTATACTTCCACTGGACCTGGAAGTAAAACTAATATCAGTATGGAAATTTTGCTTCAGTAACTCCTAAAATAACGTATTTGGAATAATTTTATTTTGCAAATCAGCCATATCTTCTATTGGTTCCTCATAAACCTTAATCTTTAAGTAGCTCCATAAAAATAGTCTATCGGAGTCATGTCTGGTGATCGAGCTAGCCAATTCCAACTAATAATCGCGATTTTGTCAGTTTACAATTATTATAATTGTTAATTTTTTACCTTCCAGTTTCTCAACCATAGTTGTTTTTTCTTTTCTAATTATTCATAGAAAACATAAGCATAATTTTGGATTTTATGCTCGAGCGAGGAAATTCACCCTGTATATGTTCATGGTGCCATTATATTGCGAAAGTATCAACGGAACAGATATATTTCCGCGAAGAACAACTGCATTTAGACTCGTAAACGGCATTTCAATAAAACTAAAAAGTACGAAACGCTAAAACGTGGATCGGGAAAGAAAAGTGTTTTATGGTAGCAAGTTAATGATTATGTTGTGAGCATTTGTTAGGTGGAGGCAACCAACCCTCTGCTAAAGCTCTCCGAGGGGGTAGAAATTGTGTACGGGTGGGGATGACATTATAGCGAGTAGGGGTGTGACAAAATGGCCTGCGGACTGAAGATCGCTGGCTGCAGATCAGTCGGCCAGTCGCGATTTTCCTTCAACCACAATCGGGGTGGCATCGCTAGCTGAGCTTCCCGCCAACATTTAAAATACAATCGGACGATAGACAATTAATTGTGAGAGAATTGTTAGGTGGATAATATTTTTGTATACGGAAGGCAGCTTTAATCGTCAAAATAGATTCTTCTATTTGGGGGAAGGTTCGGTCCGGACAGAGCCGGAGGATGGGCACAGGTAATATTGAGTAGATCGAAAATAGTATAATGTCTTATATAATATAAAAAAGTAAGCAAAATATTTCATAGTTCCTTTACTATTCTCCTGGCTGTTTACAAAAAGCAGAAAAGAGAAAGACTGGTTTTAGATTGGTGTAAAATGTAATGGGGAAATTGTATCACAATATTTTATTAATCTCACTGATATTTTAAAAAGAATTAATAGTATTTCAAGCAAAGATCAGACAATATTTCCATCTATTTCACTATTTACAATACAATATATGTTTAAGTTCAAATTATTTTTTCGTTCTTTTTCAATAACTCAACAGCCTCTTGACTGATCTTCGTCAAATTTGCTAGAGGAACTTTTTTTATTCTAAGAAACAATAATTTATGCAAAAACCCCATTGCTGCAACTTAGAGTAAATGTTCGATATGGTCTCCACCTACTTTTATGCCTTTTCTAATTCTATTCATAAAAGATTTTCTTACATTGAAAAATACATTTTCCTGTCCTCCAATAAAATACGCTGCATTTCGTATTTTGTCTCACAGTTCTTCTCTTGAGTTGATAGTATTTGCATATGCTAAGGACGTCATATGTCCCCACACATAATAATCCAAAGGATTGTAATCAGGACTTCTTGTTGGCCAAGCAAACTCACTTCCTAGACCGATCCATCTGCGCGGGAAAGTCTCATCAAGATAACTCCTGACTTCAATGGAGAAATGAGGTGAACCTCCATCTTGCACGAACCACATTCTGTTCCGTATATTTAGCATGAAAGCGTGTAATATATCAGCAAGACTATTTTGAAGAAAAAATAGATGACAGTCCATTTAAAGGAAGAAGGACAAATGGTCCCAATAATTGATCGCCGATGATATCACACCAAACGCTAATATTAAATTTTTGCTGAAAATACCTTTCTTTAACGGCATGATAATTTTCTACTTCCCAGTAATGGATATTTCTCCAGTTAAAAATGCCTCGGCGAGTAAAAGTTGCTTCGTCGGTAAATAAAGTGTTCTCAACAACATTTCGATCCCTGTTGTGTTTATTTAGAACAAATTGACAAAATTGTAGCCTTTACGGAAGATCCCTTCGAAGTAAGTTTTGTACAGTTGATTTTTAAAAAAACTGGTACAACTCTTGTAATCGAAAATCTTAATAGTTTCGTTGTGTGCATATGTCTGTAAATAGGGCTGGCCAGGCATGTAAGAGGTGATTTACCCCGGACCTGAGTTTTTTGGAGGAGACCTGTTTTTAAACTTATTAAATCTTTCTTTTTAATTTTATTCAAATGGAATTTTAATTAATAATTGAAGAATAACTTTTTCAAAACATTTTCAAGCCTGCCATATTATTGTTTAAATAATGATAATTCTATTTTTAAAATAATAACACAAAAATACCACTTGAGATTAAAAAAAAATGTAAACAATGCAAACTGAACATAAAAATACAATAAAAAAATAGAAAAAATGAACTTCAATTACGTAATACAGAATTGACTAATATTTTATCATTACTCCATTAGCGTCTAAAACTGCCTGAAGTCTTGCAGGCATGGACAAAATCAGATTTCTTGCAAGGTAAACTTCTTGCGACAAGTTCTCCCAAGCCTCTTCAATTATCCCTTCCAATTCTTGGGCATTATTTGGATGGTTATTTAATTTGTTTCACCATTAGTCCCCAAACATTTTCAATTGGATTTAAATCCGGACTTTTAGATGGCCACGGTATCAACTCGATGTTTTTATTAAGAAACCATTGCCTGACACGATGGGCCGTATGTATGGAGCAGTTGTCTTGTTGAAAAATAAAATTATTTTCCGGAAACATCTCTATTACTGACGGCAACATAATATTGTCTAAATATTTCAATATATTTAAAGGAATTGAGGTGACCACCACTGTTCCAACACACACCTAACCCATTTAGGCTCATCCAAGCCCAGACATTGGAAAACCTTCCTGATATTTGTGGATCGAAAGTATATTTTTCGTCGTATCTAGTGGAAGGAGGTCTATATACGCGAACATGTCCATCGTTACAGGATTTAAAAACCTTTTCGTCAGAAAAGACAACTTGTCCCCAGAAGTTTTCATCATTGATTATATAGTTCAGTGCAAAAATAATGCTACCCTGCTTCTTTTCTTCTGAAAGTTTGTATTTTTTAGCCGCTGAACAACTCTTCAATTCGCTTCCTAGTTTTATTCTTCTGCAAGCAGTAGGTACCGAAACAGGGAAATTTGTCTCTGAAATTGCATTTCCTGCAGTCTGAAAAGGGTTTTCTCTTAGGTAATTTATAAGATTTTCATCTTCTTGATTATTGGTCTTTCTGGGCCTTCCGGAACCAACTTTACGGGATACCGTTTGGTTAGTTTCCCATTATCGTGGTTTTACTCACATTGCATTTAGCACCAAATCTTCTTATGGACCAACCATCTTCAATTTTAGAAACAATTCGAAGTTTTTGAATATCTGTTAGATGTCGAACCATTTGTAATAATGACGCCACTGATTAACGTGAAAGTGACGTTTGTAAGATTATTAATATCAATCAAAGAAGGAATGATTTAGGGTCTGTTTCTGAAACGTAAAATAAAGTTATCTATTAATAAATGTCATAGTAACAATTGTTGTCACAACTAATAATTAACTCTATTTTACGTTTCAGAAACTGGCCATAACATAGTTAAAAGAAAGTGTACCAGTTTTTTGTTTTAAATCAACTGTACAGGAGTAAGATGATATGGGTAGAAGCGTTTTTTACGTAAGACTCTTAGGACACTTTGTTTACTCACCCCCTTTGCCGCTGCTAAACGACTTGAGCTGACTTGAGGATTTTTATCCACACGAACTAAAATTTCTAGTTTTTGATCTGGAGTAATTCGTTTCGGTCGTCCTACATCGTTTTTATGGCGAAATGAACCCGTTTCTCCAAAACGACGAAACAGATCTTTGAAAATCTTATGGTCTTGCTGTATTCTATTTGGATATTGCAATGAGTAACTCCTCGCTGCAGCACGTCCGCTAAAATTGTTTTGTGCGTAAACACATATCATATCCCTCATTTCTCTATTTGAAAAATTGTTATGTCTAGGCAGTGTAAATAAAGAAGTTAAAGAAATTAGCTCGAGGAACACAAGAACAAAATAAAAAGATTAAATGACGTAAATGAGAACTAAAATGTAACCAAAGCACATTTTTCAATAAATACACTTTGTTTCATTAAATTTGAATTTGTCTTTCAAAAAATTATTATTATTTTATACCTGGAAGTGACGCCCTCATCAGATTTTCTGGTCAAAAGTACCACGTTTCGTAAAAAAATATATGATAAAAATTCCGCATCAGATGCAGGTCCTGCGGCGTCCTCTATGATTTAACGTGATGTAATACATAAATTATTGTTTCTTAGAATAAAAAAAGTTCCTCTAGCAAATTTGACGAAGATCAGTCAAGAGGCTATTGAGTTATTGCAAAATAATGAACAAATAATTTGGAATTTGACACCCTGTATCTTTTTCGACAGCAACATTTTACTAAAGCATATAGTTTGGTTATATCCTCATATTTTGACCCAAAGAATTTACCCCTGTACTATAGCCTATTATTGATGATCCACTCTGTATACAGTTTGAAATTGACCATATAAACACCATGAATTTTCTTAATGTCTTAACGAATCATCCTGTATAATAGAATCAACATACCTCCACTAATTATTCCTATTAATTTCATTCTTGAGCCGCCCATAAAGTTTGTTCTTTTTCAAATGCTATATTAGACATTCACAATTTCACCCAAAAAGACAACAAAGGAAGTTTTATTTTAGCACCGATTTTGGACAAAAGCAAATCAATCGTTTGATAATCCTTATCAAATCTTATTAATTTGAGATGAAACGGGCATGTATTTATCAAAGCCAATTAGGAATTCATGAAATTCATTGTGTGATCCTTTTCCGGTCTAATAAATACTCGCAGTTATAGCTACGGTGCCAGAGAATGTGGTAGAAGGATGAGGAATAAGGATTAAAGTTCGATAGGACGCCTTTGAAGTCGGGGATGTTTGTTCCTTGATTTTGTGTCTTAACAACTTTGGATGTAATACATAAGATTATGGGGGTAGAATATCTTGCGCTTTGACGAAGAGGTGGATATTCTGTTTCGAAGATCAAGCCACGAACATAGTGCCTTAAAGAAATCCCCGCTAGAGCTCAACGAGCATAAATTAAATATATATATCTACATATTTCTTCTTATTTTAATTCACAGAACTGTAGAATTGCAAGTAATAAATATGAGAAATCGCAATTATTTGGAACAAATTACGTCGACCCACGAATCTCTATTCATAATAATGGTAATGGAGCTCCATTAAGTAGGATCAGTCTTTCGGCTGGTGTTTGTTGCAATCGAAGTATTAGCGTTTTGATGGTAATATGTAATTATTACAGTTAACGCGCCAGACTTGTAACTTGCAATTCAGCACTCGGCGGGGCACATAGCCCGGAGAGTAGCTGTTGGTTGCGGTCTGGTTACGTTCCTTATAGTAAAATAAGGATTTTATAGAGGAATTTGCGACTAAAAATATTATGTTTTAATATGTCTTTGTAATTTGTGCAACAGACTTGTACCATATATTTTTATTTCAGGGGACAGACTTCTAGATATCCCCTGCAAAGTATGTGGAGATAGAAGCTCTGGGAAGCACTACGGTATCTACAGCTGCGACGGTGAGCTTAATATTTTCTTATAAAATATTTATATTAGTGTGGTTGTTTCCCAAAAACACTTCGATATTTTCACATTTCAGTAATACCAAATCCTTTTAATCATGCATAGAATTAATCATAGTAAGTAGATTTCTAAACAGACCCACCTCAAAAAATCACGCCAGCTTCCCCCTATCCCCCTTTAAACGGGCTATTTGAATCTACCTATACACTGAGTCTCACAAATAATTGCATCGATCGATATCGTGTGTATAATGTATCGGACCATTCACTGGTATTTTGTTATTTTAATATTTGTGCTCCTAAATATAATCAACAAATTTTCAAAACTAGAAATTTTAAACGGATTGATATAGACTTGCGACAAGAATGTTTAATGATAATAATAATAATAATAATAATTTTATTTTCCATTAAGCCATATAAAAACGGATTAGAATCGTTATAGATAAAGTACATGAATATACATTGTCTAAAAATATGATAAAAATTCACAATCAAGTAAGTAATTACAAATAACATATATGCATATTATACACATTAAATTAAAATTATATATAAAATAAATAGTAAAAATTACATGCATTAATTGACTAAGTGACAAAATTTAAATACTCCTGTACGCTATAAAAACAGTTTTGTTGCAAGAAGGATTTTACTTTTAATTTAAAGCTATTGAAGTTTTCAGTATCAGTTATTTGTCTGGGTAATTTGTTGTATAGTACAATTCCAGAGTAAGTAGGTGCTCTTTCATAAAGTGTCGTATTATGAGTGTTGTTTTTAAGCAAATGCCCATGTCTTGTAGGATAACCATGTTGTTCAGAAACGGTTGAAAGGGTGGCTATCTTTTTCTTTACATACAGAAGTGATTTGTAGATATATATAAAGAGTACCGTCATTATTTTGTGTTTAACAAAATGTTGACGGCAGGATTCTCTACAAGGAATATTGAACATTAGTCGGATAATTCTTTTCTGCATGACTAATACTCGGTTTGTGTCGCATGCTTTTCCCCATAGTACGATATTATATGCAATATGTGTATAACAGAGGCTGTAATAGGAGGTGATGAGTGTTTGTTTATCAAAACTATCTTTCAAATTGAGAATGGCAAAGTAAGATGACCTTAGTTTGTTACATAAGTTGTCTATACACGAGTTCCAAGAGAGGTTAGAGTCGATTACTATGCCCAAGTATTTAACACTGTTGGAAAGGGGAATATTAGAATTATTAATTATAATATTTACGTTCTATATAGGACGTCTGTTATAAAAGTTTACACAAATAGTTTTTTCGGAATTTAGCAAGAGCTTTTTACACTGACACCAGGCTATAAAATCAGTCATAATAATATTAATTTGTTGTTGTAATTGCACAGGGTTCGGTGCAGATGCCAATATTGCCGTATCATCAGCAAACATTATAATTTGGCCCCACGTGATATTATTCGGGAGATTGTTCACAAAAAGCAAGAACAGCAGCGGCCCTATAACTGAACCCTGTACAACTCCAAGATCGATGTTATAGAGGTCTGATTTTGAGCCGTTTGCACTAACTATAATTTTTCTATTAGAAACGTATGATAATATGAGACGCGTTAGGTTGCCCCTGATACCAGCTTCCTCAATAGCTTGGCAGAGTAAATTTGGATCAGCGCTGTCAAATGCAATACTTAAGTCAAAAAATAGTCCCAAAATAAAATGGCCTTTATCAATTTCTCTATAAATAAAGTCTAAGCACTCAATGCAACTATTCTTTCCTATTATTTGGGTTTTCTACCACATGTACTATTATCCTCTTCAAAACAAATCACCGAATCTACAAAATAATAGAATTATTGGAAAAAAAAAGCCTCTGCGCCCGTGACGTTTACGCCAAAGGAAAAGTCAGAGGTTATGTTTTGCAAATAATATAAATCGGTATAAACACAAAAATAATGTATTTTGCTAACGTTTCGGAAAGTAATCTCTTTCCGTTTTCAAAGCTATTTTTTGAAGAACTCTTATTTTGCTGTGTATGTCAAATACACAGCTTTAAGATTCTGTTTATGTTATTTCCATAGATACTTACTACTTACACAGAGCATAGAACTGATGATATTTTTTAGATAATGTTGAGTTTGTTAAGTTCTTCTTTTAACATTGGTAGCCAGGTTGTACAAATATCTACAGAACAATTCGATACGCACTTATCTTCATTTAATAAGATTATTGCTGATTCTTTAATTTTTCTTTTTTTGGTATCTGTTTCTTTTGCTAAAATTTTTGCCGAGTCCCAGTTTATTCTATGTCCGTTTTCCCAAGCATGTTCACAAATCTTTGATTTCTGAATTTCATTCTTTCTAATGTAATTCTTGTGCTCATCCAACCTCACACTGAAAGGTCTGGATGACTCACCCACATAACATTTATCACATTCGCACGGGATATTGTAAATACAGTTTTTTGAATTCTGCTCCCTGTTTATCGGTTTTGTTTTTGTTAAAATAGATCTTAAAGTGTTTGAAATATCGTCCTAACATCAAATTTGTCACCTATACGGCGTAGCTTTTCCGATAGTCCGTATACATAAGGAATTATTGCTGTATAATGACGTTCAGGTTTTTGTCGTACCTGATTGTCCCTATTTTCAACATTTATGAAAACTTTATCAACAAAGGCTTCAGGATATTGATTTTGTACTAGAACCTCTTTGATAAATTTTTTCTCGTTATTTAATATTTCATTATTAGATGAAATTATTTTGGCCCTATCGTATAAACATTTTACGACACCCCTTTTAACATTTATTGACTGATTTGAGTTAAAATTTAGATATCTATTAGTATGTGTTGGTTTTCTATAAACGCTTGTTTCAATTGTATTTATCCTTCTAATTAAAACATCTAAAAACGGTAGTTCATTCCTACTTTCTACTTCTAATGTGAATTTAATAGACGGTTCCTTACTATTTATATTTTCTAAAAAACTATCTAGTAAATCAACACCATGAGGCCAAATTGCAAAGATGTCGTCAACATATCTCCTCCAGACAACCGGTTTGTTTATACAATTTTGAACATGTGTGTTCTCAAAGTTCTCCATAAATATGTTGCTTTAAACTGGTGATAATGCAGACCCCATAGCCATACCAAAATCCTGCTGATAGAGCTCATTGTCCAATTGAAAATAGGTTGTTTTTATACACATTGTTAAGAGTTCCATTATGCTATTTACACTTAATTTAGTTCTAGTTTCCAAATTATTATCATTTAGCAACCTGTCTTTAACTATTTTTAATGTTTCATCTACCGGAACATTGGTAAAGAGGCTAACTACATCAAAACTAACCATCAGGTGTGATTCATGAATATCGGTTTCATAAATTTTTTCTATGAAATGTTTACTATTTTTAGTATATGAATCGGTATTTCCAGATAATGGATCAATAATTTTAAGTAAAAATTTTGCCAAATTATGACATGGTGAATTAATAGAACTAACAATTGGTCTTAAAGGAATATTTTGTTTATGTGTCTTTGGTAAGCCATAAAAATGAGGGGGCTTACTATGATGTGGTGTAAGTTTCCTTCGTTCAAAATCATTAAATTCATGTTTATATTTAAACAAAGTTCTGTAAATTTTGCTCTCTATTGATTTTGTTGGATCTTTGTTTAGTTTTGAGTAGGGTCCCTCATTTACAAGAGTCGTGATTTTTGTGATATATATCTATAATGACTGTGGCATTACCTTTGTCTGCTGGCAATATTTTTATACTTTCATCGCGTTTTAAATAATTTATCGATAACTTTTCTTCTGGAGTTAAATTATCTTTAATTTTGTATTGCTTCTCTAAAGCAATTTTTGCCCGTATGCGATATTCATTCCCATTGTCTGTTGGTAAATTTTGAGCCGTTTTTTCTATTGCCGCTACTATATCAAATTTTGGAACAGATTTCGGATTTATTACAAAATTTAAACCTTTTGATAAGACAAGCCTTTTGATAAGACAAGTCTTTTTGACATATTAATGACAGTCCTGTCAATTAAAGGATTATTATTTATATTTTGTAATTGCCTAATTTGTTTTTCCCTTATTAAGTTTCTAAATTTATGTAAATGCGTTCCTTTTTGCAGATTAATATATTTTTCATAACTCAACCTGACATTCCGGATTATAAACTGATAATCCTGTTCTATAACGTTCCTGTGTAGTTCATTTTCTGTGTAAGTAATGCCACCAATAGTTCGTTCTTTTTGATATCTATGATATTGAATTCTTTCCCTAACCATGGACTTGCTGTATTTGACATACACAGCAAAATAAGAGTTCTTCCAAAAAAAGCTTTGAAAACGGAAAAAGACTACTTTCCGAAACGTCAGCAAAGTACATTATTTCTGTGTTTATTCCAATTTATATTATTCATTTGGCGTAAACGTCACGGGCGCAGAGGCTTTTTTCCAATAATTCTATTATTTTGTAGATTCGGTGATTTGTTTTTGAAGAGGATAATAATACATGTGGCAGAAAACCCAAATAATAGGAAAGAATATTCGTAGAATGCCACAAATAACTTTCAGACAATATGTAACGGTATATCAAATAAGAGAAAGATAACGTGCGGTGTACCACAAAGATCTATCCTTAACCCCTTGTTATTTTGTATATATACATGTGACATAACAAATTGTGTAAACAGTTGTAAAGCTTACTTATACGCAGGACGATACGCAAAATTATTTTTCATTTGCTATGAGTATTTTCCACATGAAGGTTATAAGGGTTATTGAATACCATTACACCTGTCAAATTTTCTTTTAATGCCAAATACCTCTGAAACGGCTGTCCTACATGTTTTTGACTCAGAATTTTATATTCTTTTCAAGAGCCTTAAAATATATAGGGTGTTCCATTTAAAATAAACAAGTTGGTATCGACTTCCGGTATAACTGGACGTGCCAGTTACTTGTAAATATTCTAGTTGGATCGGCCGCACTACCGTTAGTAGCTCCCTAAAGTTTCAAAATTTTCTGGTGCGCACTTTTCCCAATATTAGTCGATGCAATTCCTCGTGAGACGTCCTGTATAGAGTATATCAATAGATTATATTAATACAAGCCTCACTCAAAGAGAAAAACATTAATAGTGCATCTGACACACGCAAAAATTCACCTAATTTGGTGTATTTTTTACGAAACTTCTACTTCAACAATAAGTAGCATACATTTAATAAGAATTAAAATTGTATTTATTTCACTTTAAAATTGTTCCATTTGTATATAGGTTGTTCAGGATTCTTCAAACGTAGCATCCACCGCAACCGTGTGTACACGTGCAAGGCGACGGGCGAATTGAAAGGACGATGTCCTGTCGATAAAACCCACCGCAACCAGTGTCGAGCTTGCCGATTGAATAAATGTTTTCAAGCCAGCATGAATAAAGACGGTAAGTAGAATATTATTATCATAGGTACAAATTATATCCCAGCAAAATATTACAATAGAGTTTTCCCAGAAAAAAAATATTGCTGAAATACTTAACTCACGTAAAAAAATGATTTATGGCATATTTATTATCTTATTAATTTTACTAATAGTAACAAAAAAAAACTTGAAATTTGAAAAATATTGGGTTCATTTTAAACAGCCATAAATTGGCGCGTTGTGACGTCAACACCCTGAAATCCAATCACAGAATTAACATCACAGAGGTTGTCTCTGTTCAAGATTGTTTATTGAACTTGGTCTCTGTTAACATAACATAACCTCTATTTTTTGACAGCACTCAGCACTTTTCTACTTTAGGTAAATTATCGGCGGCACCTTTAACATATCCCTCTTCCACTTGATTCCATTTTGATTGTAGAATTAATAAAACATAAACCAGAAACTGATAAAATAATATTTTCATCCAAACAATACAAACATAAAAATATAAATTTAACGTTTTAAGTTAGTCATCTGATGTGTAATGTCGGTGAAGGTTAAACCTAAACTACAGTACAAAATATTAACGTCCGACGCTTTCACGAATAACTTGTGCGGCATTTATCTGGATTCTGATTGGCCAATATTTACACGTCCACTGCTTTAGACCAATCACAGTACAAGCATTACAAATTGAAATTCTGAGAAGTTTTAGAGGAAAGCTTTCTTTAACACACAGTTAGAATCTATTACAAACTAATTATATCCATAATCTCATTGGTTTTCCGGGTAGATACGTAATTCTGGCGCGTAAAAATGCCCGTTTTAAAAAGCAGTGAAATTATCAGCAAGTTGTTTTAACGATATTTTCTTAGAAATAATTCTTATTAGAAAAGTAAATTGTTGTAAATTAATAAAATGTTTTATTATATCATTTTCACGACACAAATTGTTAAAATAAAATTAGTGGGAAAACCCTATTGTTTATTAATCGTGCACAATATATATATATATACAGTGTGGTGACACAACGACAATTTGACATGGGAGTTTTAGATGATAATAGTATAGATATAAAGAAAGGGAAAGGAAGGAGGGGTGAGTGGTACATCATTGGAAAGCCTCTCGAATCTTCTAAACAGCGGTATGCAGTTTTCGGAATTTTCGAGACAAAAGATACAGGCAAAAATATGAAAAAATTGTAAACCAATTCAAATAATAATTATTTTTACGTTTAACTTGCTATAATTCAAAAACGGAACAATGAATTGCTCTCTTTACTATGTTATTACCGCATATTTATTAACAAAACCCATTAATATGATGGTTTAATTTCAATAGTTGAAGAAAATGTGGATTATTTTCGAAGCCTCGTCGGTAAAATGTGAATATAGCTGGCGGCAAATTTTTTTATCTTTCGAAATAAATACCAAGTGTATTGAGAAGAAATGACGGTAAACAATAGAGGTAACTTTTTTATCAAATTAATGAAACAAATCTAAGTTAATAGAAAACTATAGTTGTCTAATAAACGCGTATTATTCGTACGTCGCTAATAACGGCTTACATATACAGGATGATTCATGATGGGTGGATTAGTAGAAGTATATGGAGAACGGGTAAGCATATTCTTTTGAAAATTTCTGTACCAACGTAACAAAGTATGGTATGTCGGCCTAAAATATCATAGACAGAGCGGCTTTGTTAATTGTAGGTAAAACTGGCAACATCTTTGTTATTTTAAATAGAACACCCTGTATATTTTTCTACTTTTAGAATCTACACTCAAGTCTGAGTAACTTTTGTTAATATTATTTCTATACCTATCTCAAGCCGTTTCAGAAATATTAATTAATTTCCAGATTTAATGAGCAAAATCTGACTCCTAATAAATCGTGTTATCTGCCTACCAAAAAACAATCATAAGCTGGACTGTCGGTTACCATTAGGCAAGACCTAAGGACTTTTCATACTGTAGCCAAACCTTAGTAGTAGCATACAGGGTAGATTAGACACAACTGTCTTTAAATGACATCAAAATACTCGAAAGATTTTTTTTTAATGGAACGCCCTATATTATTACTGATTTAGAAAACCGACACATTTTGCTATTCAGATAAATATAGTGTACCTATACCTAACTCGTAGCGTTTTCGATTTATAAGCATTTATTTATAGATATGCCTTAAAAGTATATACATACTATTAGACGGTGTATTTATCCCTGATTTGTACAGTAAGTGTGTCTAATGCCAGATAATAATTATACAACTATAGTTTTCATTAAAAGATTCATTAATTTATTTATAATGTACGGACAGTGTTATAATCATGATGAAACACTACGAAAATGCGATAAAACCCTCAAGAAGCAATTATTAAATAATTGAATGAACAAAATATAATTACAAAAAATACTAATTCTAATTACTACTTCAATAAATGTTCAATGTTGGCCATTGACATTCAGACATTTAACTAGACAAGAATAGACACCATCTGTTATAGCAACTCTAATTTCAGCAGGATCTAAGTTTTGAAATGCTTGATTCACCCGATGTTCTAATTCGTTTCTAGTATTTACCGGCGTTATTATAAATAATTTCTTCAAAAGTATCCCATGAGTAACAATCTAGAGGTGTAATATCCGGTGATCTCGGAGGCTATGGTCCCAAATGTCTGATCCATCGGTCATCGAAAATCTGGTCTAATTCTAAACTAACTGCTGCTGTATAATACGGCGGAGCCCCATTAAGACATTGGAATTCTCCTGAGTATGTACGTACGGTCGTGAACAAAAAAAATAGGACAAGTCTTATGACGGTATTTTGTTAAAATCTAGTTGTGTACATCTAGCTTTAATTTTTGTGACATTGACAGTTAGTTGTCATAATTTAATGCAAGTGTGTAAAAAACTAATATGCCTCATATAAGCGATTTAGTTAAATCTGGAGTTATTGCTAAAACAGAAGATGGATGGTCAATGAGACAAATTGCACTGCGTTATAATATTGACAAAAATTCGGTGTGTAACATTTTAAGAAAGTGGAGAATAAACGGTACAATTAGTAGAAATCCTGGATCAGGACGACGAAGGATATCAATTCAACAACAAGATTTGCAATTGGTAAACGCTTTAGTAGAAAATCCATTTTACTCAAGTTATTTAGGCTGCTGAAGAAACGAATTTTCCTGGATCGAGTAGTACTGGTCGCCGGCGATGCAGCAGCACATAAATACTTACTTAAAGCTGAACATAAAGAACTTCGAGTAGGATTTGCGCTTGAATTTTTAGCGCATGATGTAAATTTTTGGAACAATGCAATCTTCACAGACGAAAAAACTTTCCAGTCAACACACAGCGGTCGTATTCGTGTTTACCGCCCTCCGAATACTCGATTCGATGAGAAATATATATCTAACAATGATAAAAGTGGTAGATTTTCCGTCGATATGTGGATTTGGATATCGGCACGTGGTCCTAGTGTTTTGTGGCATATTGAGGAACGATTTAATAGTAAAACGTATATTAGGATTTTAGACAATATTATGCTCCCTTCTGTGTCACAATTATTTCCTAATAATGAGTTCATATTTCAACAAGACAATTGTTCCGTTCATACTGCTCATACTGTAACTAACTGGTTTCAAGATAACAACATCAATGTTCTTAACTGGCCCAGTCATAGTCCAGATCTTAACCCTGTGGAAGAAATATGGGGACTACTCGTAAGAAGTATCCAAAAACGAAATGTGAGACTACGGAATGCCGAAAAATTACTGGCAATAGTAAATAATGCATGGGAAATTATTATTACTAATGATTATTATATAAGGTTATTTAATTCTATGCCAAACAGACTTATAGAAGTTATAAATAGAAATGGTGCAATAACGAAATATTAATAGTTCATTTCTTGTTAAGTAGGATATCCTTTGTCCTTTGATTCAGGATTTCTACGAATCGTACCGTTTATTATCCACTTTCTTAAAATTTTACACACCAAATTTTTGTTAATGTTATAACGCAGTGCAATTTGTCTCAATAACCATCCATCATTTACTATAACAATAACTACAGCATTAAAATAAAAAATAAATTAAAAGTGATCTGTTTTACGTAGCTAACTCCAAAAAAAAATGTTTGAGACGTTTCGTTCTTGTATACACACTAAATCACATTTCAATTGTTTTACTCCCTTTCATAATAGTGTGGTGGTGTTATTGGGGGGTGATAGTGAAGGGGTGGCTGATGCCGAAAAAAATTACCCCCGAACTCTTCAACGGAATTAGATCAAAATATAATCTAATTCTAGATCTCATTACAGAACATAAGTGTACCAAATTTCAATATCATAAACGGTTCCAGAGTAAACGTGCGCGCAAGAAAGTTACAGACAGACGGACGGACAGACAGGAAATTTTTTTTCGCTTAAATTTAAAATCTCGACGTTTCATGACATTTTAAGGCTATTTTAGCAAAAAAAAAATATTTTTTTTGCGTTACTATACTTCCACTGGACGTGGAAGTAAATATAGACGTTTATTAAATGAACCACTGTTATCTAGGTGAACACATCTAATTCGATAATACCCAGAAGAAATTGTTTCATACGTCTTTTTATCTTTGGAATTTAATAAAAAGAAATGTTCCAACTTTCCAGGCGACCCTGTATACCACTCGGGAATAAATACGTAATTATTTCACGTAAAATACACTAACGTAGAGTAATTAAACCGTAATAGAATTTAGTTATTCCGTATTGTAAAAACACTAATAAACGTGAAAGTACGGCAGAAATGAACAGGAGCGATCCCGAAAATCCTATTACAGAAAACGGTGATTTACGCGGCTGGAAAGCTTTTCAGTTGGTTTGCGTGTCGTGCCTAAATACATCGTCGAACTCCGAGAAAAATATCTCGTTTCAAAGTTGTCTATGACCATCCAAAAGTACCTTTCACATGAATAGCTGTCTCTATGCCTCGCCCGGAGGTTACTTACTTATTGCTAGTCTTCGGCGCGGAGCTTTTTGTGATGAGGCCCCGCCACGGTACAGCTGATAAAAAGCTTATTGAATCACATCACGGAATCTCTCTGTGGCAAATAAGCGCCGGGAATTGAGATACTGATTGCTGGTGAACGATTCACTGGGATGAAATGCAAAAAATACAGATGTTCCTCTCAGGATGGGAACCGAGGCATAATAAGTGCCCTATATTGGCCTTTAATGGATTGATTGAATTCATTTGCCGGTTTACAATGTTTGCCAAACTCGCTTTTTGGCAGCCAATGGATAAATGAAATAAATAAGGAAGAAAATTTTAAACGATAGAGGCAACTTTGTATTCGAGCATTTTTATGGAAGGTCGGCACAGGTATATTTTAATCAATTATCTTGGCATCTACTTCCTCATTTGTTCACTGTGAATGTTTATTAATTATTATTAATTAGAACTTTATTTATACTACACATCATACAGAATACAACATTCCACTTACATGGTGTACAGGGTTTCAGTAGTGTGTATACTACAGGCTAAAACTAAGGAACAGTAGTATGGAGGAGAAATGTACATTTGACATGTAAAGCTAATATTACATATAATTATATACAAAGCTAATATAATATATAATTTATCATATTATGCTAATATTACATACAATTTTACAGTTTACTTCTACTTATGTTAAAAAAGTCAATGTCATGATTTTTTATAAATTCATTTGTCGTAATCAAACATTGGCTAACGGGCGAAATTGTGTTTGTTATTTTAAAAGTATTATACAATACAATACAATACAATACGTTTATTGAAAAAAAAGCAGTACAGGTACATACATTTTTCCAAAAGGAAGTGTATCAACAATGTTGCTTTACAACACTTCCTGAGTACAGAAATATTTATACATGTAAAAAAATATTTAATTTAGAACAATTGTACATTAAAGTTTTCTAATCTTGATAAGATAATGTCTTCCTTTAACTTACATTTTACAGTTGCCACTGATATGCTGTGATATTGAGCTGGCAGGTTATTAATAATATATGCTACTATGAATGAAAAGGCAGACCGAAAAGATGCATTTTTGTGAGCGGGAATACAAACTTTATTTTCAACATGTCTTAGATCCCTATGGTGGATTTCAGAACGCCTATGTATTTTATTAAATAGATAATTTGGTTTTTCTGTTTTGAAAATGTTTAATACGAATCCTACAATGTGTATAAATCTCCTTTCACACATATTTTGTAAGTTGAAAGCACGTAAATGTGGAGTTATATGACCAAATTGAGGCACAGTTGTAAAAACAGCAATTTTGAATTTTTTGCAAACGGAATTTGTCTTCCTGTGAGAGACAGGGACCGTACACAGTATCTGCGTAATTTAAGTGCGATAGAACCATAGTTTCAGAAAGCAATATTTTAGTATTTGTGTTTAGATATTTTTTGAATGAGTATAACTGTTTTAAACAGTAAAAGCTTTTTTACAAATAGTATTTTTACGTGATTAGAGAAATTTAATAAAGGATCAAAATTAACACCCAGATTTTTAACGTTGTTGGTTGATGCAATGATCTCATTATTTACTTGAATATTCAGTTCTCTAAGATTCAATAGCTGCTGAGATGTTCCAAAAACAATATTTTGGCTTTTGTTAGCATTTAGCATAAGAGTATTTTGGATTGTCCATTCGTATATTAAACGTAAATCATTATTTATGTAAAATTCAGCCATTTGAGCTTCTGTAGAGGAGAAACTATGCATTAGCTGAATATCATTCGCGTACATGTATAATTTTGAATTAAGTGGGAGCCTTGCTACATCCGCAATAAAAATATTAAAAAGAAGTGGTCCAAGGATAGATCCCTGTGGAACACCAGATTTAACTGATCTATAATGTGATGTTAGTATCGAGTTTCCTGTATTAATTAACACTCGTAAACTGTTGTCTGCCGTGGAGATAATTTTGAAACCAGGAGAAAGTACTTCCAGATACGCCATAATAGCTTAGTCCTTCTTAATCTAATATCAGGAACATTAATAGCAATTTCTGCTAAGATGTCAGAATCATTAATCTTATTAAAAACGTTAAATATAAACAATATCTCAGAATTATTTCTTCTATTCTGGAGTGAGTTAATATTAAAATCTAGTAGTTGCGTTGTATAAGATATAAATAATGGCCATGAATTATATTTTCTAAAGAATAGGGTTCTCAGTAGTCTTTTTTGGATTCTTTCTAGCATATCAGAATATAAAGTAGTTTTTGGATTCCATATTATAGCCCCATACTCTAGTTTAGAACGGACATATGAATTGAATAATAATATACAGGTATCATAGTTAAACCCTTTACTAGATCTAGTAATAAAACTAAGCTTTCTGTAACCCTCGGATATTAATTCTAATACATGACTGTTGAAGCTAAAATTACTAGTAAACTTGACACCTAGATCTTTTATCTAACAGACACGATCTAACGTCGTGTTATTGATCTTGTAGTCATTTATAATAGGATTTTTTTTTCTTGTGAAACTAACTGTTTTACATTTGGACTCATTGATAGTAAGGTCACTTTTGCTGCAGTAGACAACAAAAGCATCTAGGTCATTCTGTAATAGATTACAGTCTTCCGAAGTATCTACTCTAAGGAACAATTTTAGATCATCTGCATACAGTAAAAATTTAGAGTGTTTAATGTAAAGGTTTATGTCATAAACAAATAATACAAAAAGCAAAGGTCCCAGAATGGACCCCTGTGGGACTCCTGATGTGGGATTAATGTTATATGATTTATCACTATTAAATTTTACAAACTGTGTCCTTCCTGTTAGGTATGAGTAAAGAAAGTCCAAAGTTCATTATATTCTAAAACAGTCAAATCCTCTCTTCTGTTTAAGGGATGAATTTAGGAGGTAGCTGTCAGTATTTTATGCTTATTTTTTTTTATTTTTTGCAATTTTACATTTTTGCAACCATATTGTGTTCCAGTAGTGCGCAAAGTCCAATATGGGCCTTATTAGAAGACTTTGAATTGGCACGATAATTTCTACGATTTTTGTGAATAATATCCTATACCTAAAATCGATATTTCCAGAGATATTTTCACTTATTCATTAAAAACAGTTAAATTATAATACTTTTCATTTCGAACTGATTTAGTAGCCATGATTTTGACATAAAGTGAGAATAATTGAAAGTAGTATTACATTTTTTTCTGGATGCCTCTTGGTTGCCTCAGTAGTATTTTTTTCAGAGTTTAATTAAATCATATTTGAGCCTATCTTAAAAATTTATAAATAATCGTCTAATATTACAAAAAAATTGACATAAATAATAGGAACAGAAAATACGGTATTAGGTAATGCAAAGAGTGGCATTATTTTAAAAATTCAAAGTTATTTTAAACTTAATTTAAAGAAATAAATAATACCTAATGTTTATAGTAACTGTTCAAAGTGGCCTCCCAGTACGTCTATGCGTTACTGTACACGATTTTCAAATGATCTACCGACATTTCTTAAAATGTCTACAGCAATTTCCTGAAAAACTTCCCTTATTCTTTCTGTCATATTTTCTTTTGTAGTTATAGGAGCTTTGTACACTTGCTCTTTAACATAGCCCCACAAAAGAAGTCCATTTTGGTCAAATCGGGGCTTTTGGCAGGTCAACTATGGTGACCTTCTCTTTCTATCCAACCACTTGGAAAATCGTCGTTTAAATGTTCGTGAATAGTTGCGTTCCTTCATAGAAGTACCACATTCTCTCCCTATCATCCTTGGGGACATCCTCCACTAATTCTTCCAAGCCGTGTTGCAAAAAATCCAAATAAATTTGACCATTCACATGTCCATCAAAAAAATGTGGTCATATCACATAATCCCAACAATTCCTCCCCAAACATTCGACGACCATCTTGTTTGGCTATTTGTTCCGTGAGATGTGAGGATTGGTTGTGTCGTAATGATGAAAATTACGACGACGATTAACATGTCCACTGTTGCTTCATCGGCAAACAAAACATCGTCAAAAAATTTCTTTGTTGTCCTATTTTTTCATTTTGTATTCTGTTTTCGTAATCCCTATCAATCAGTTCCTGCATTACTTTGCATTAGAGGTAATGTCTTAAAATTATTTAAAAGTTTTTTGGAGGAAAGAAAACAAAAAGTTGAAATAAAAAGTGTCTTAAGCAAAGAGCAAACTGTAACCTGTGGAGTACCACCACATTTTCCATTTAAATCTTTAATAGGGCACATATTTTTCCGACTGGGGCCGTACACTGCTTTTACTCCTTGAAAGAAATTCCTGTAGCATTTACTATAGCAATTACAGCATTAAAATAAAAAATAAATTCAGTGATATTTGTTTTATTTCGGCTACTCATTACATATTCAAATAGAGACAGATTTACATTAGAAATTGTCCTATTTTTTCTGCTCATGACAGTACATCTCTTGTCTACATAATTGCAAAATAAATCTTCTTAATTAATAGTAAAACACACACAGGAAATTAATTTGTTAAACTTTGTTGCTATCAAAATATTAATATTTTTTTGAATAACTTGGCAACGCCACGTCAAAAACCAAAAATGTGGAAGTCGTTGGAAAGGTAATTTTACGGTGAATTCATAAATGTAAAAATATATAGGGTGTTCCATTTAAAAAAATTACCTCAAAGATACTCCGCTATAGCGTGTCACCCTGTATATTTTAAAATAATTTTAAAATGTGCTCCTTTTGACACTGTACCGCTTCCATGAAAAAATAATTTTATAATGCCTTCTAATAAGACCAATATTGGACTTTGACACACTATTGGGATACCCTGTATATACAGGTACAAGAAACACTGTATATTCATTTTCTTTCACTCGAATTTGGATTTCTAAGAACATTTATTGCTCTCTGTCCCGATAAGAAACAGGCTATAGGCGGCCAGGAACTTCTTTATGACAAAATATACAACCATAACATTTGGACATATCATATATATGTACACATGGGGATAGACAGCATCAGTGTAATCGTTCGTACCTACAATAGTCTAGCCTAAATCACCTCTGTTGTGCGGGTGGGTTCGGGCTCTCGCATCCCCACGGCCCCGGCTCCAGGCAGCGAGGCCTGCGAACCTGCAGCTGTTCGCATCAACCCCACTCATTAATGATGATGTGCCACCGTCGGCCTCAAGACTACTTCACTTCTCGCTACATCCCAGCCAGACAGGGCTCTCCGTCAAAGCGATAATAAAGCACCCAATAAATCTTCCAAAAAACTAATTTTCGGCTTAACAAAATTTAGGTGTAATATTTTTTAAGGCAATGGTCTAAGTGATTAATGTGTTGCCGGGCGGCGAGTTTATCGACTGTTCCCTTTGCGAGGTTTCTTCGAACGTTGGCCTTTACCATTGAATGGGTGGCGATTTTGATATCTAAGTTAAATTGTCAGGACTAGCTTGAAATTCGATCGGACGAACGTTTAACTGGAAGTCATCCCCGCTAGGAATTTTCTCGCTAATATAATAGAAATTGCACAGAGTGAACAATTAATCTACAAAAATTATGGTGAGCAAGGCTCATCTAAATAAGGAAGGAACTTAAGAGTGCATTTGTATGCACCAGGTAATCGCGAGTAAATTTATAAGTAAGTAATCGAATGTTTGAAAATATGCCAGACAGTACACTAAATATTTTAGTTCACCTTATCAATCAGTCTTTTGAGTCCGGTATATTTCCTTCCTGTCTAAAAACTTCTATTGTCATAGCACTTTACAAAGGGGGAAGTACCGACGATCTCTCAAATTTCCGACCGATTTCCTTATTATGTACTCTTTCTAAAATAATTGAAAAATTAGTTAAAAAAAGAATGTTGGTTTTTTAAATGTTCACAAAATACTAAGTATTTGTCAGTTTGGATTTCAACCTAATAAGAACACTAGTTTATGCTTCTAGAAGAAATCCACTACAATATAAATGAGGATGAGGCAGCTGCGACGGTATTTTGTGATTTGTCGAAAGCATTTGACTGTGTGAATCATGAAATATTGCTACAAAAGCTCCACTGCTACGGATTCAGAGGTACCTTTTTGGCCTGGTTTAGATTCTACCTTACAGGACGCTATCAAATTGTGAAATCTGCAGGGTAACAATCTAGTGTAGCCGAGATAACTTGCGGTGTTCCACAAGGGTCGATACTTGGCCCAGTTCTCTTTTTGTTATATATAAATTACTTGGATTTTATCAACCTATCGGGAAGTTTCACGCTTTTTGCCGACGACACCACCATTTTATGGCACAATAAAAATCCAAAAGTACTACACGATGTAAAAAAAATGGTGTGATTTAAATCTCCTCACGTTTGACATAGCAAAGACTAAGTTAGTAACCTTCGGTTGCAGCCTCGAGCAACTTCATCTTGGAAGCCACATTCTGGCGAATAGACATCACTCTAAATTTCTTGGTCTGCATATTAATGACAAGCAACTACTTGACTGAATTATTACGCGGAAAAACTTTTGTATTTTGCGTTTTGTCGGAGGTGCTGGTTGGATAGTATATTTAATCAATTTTCACCCCGCGCCCCCTACGTGCGGATATTTATAAAAATAATGGTAGGATGACAATACGTATTGTCATCCGATCTCAGTAACTGTGCAAAATTTCATTGATTATGTCAGAAAGTGTGTTAAATAAAGGATGTAAGATATAGACAAACATGAGAAATACTACACTGTGATTTAAAGAATAGCAAGTAAAAAAAATGAAGCTGGATCGGTCTCTTTTAAGGGTTATAATAACCTTATAGAAAAAAGTTATTCAAAAAAATAATAGTAGTTTAGTATTGCCAATCTCAATAAGAAATAGACTGTAACATATTTTTTGTTAGCGTTTCAGACGAATTATAAAAATCACTTATCTGTCCACTTAATTTCTTTAAAAAATCCGGATTTTCATCTAATTCATGGAGCATGATCTAAGAAAACTCCAATCTTCTACATTTCTGGTCTTCATTCAGTTCCTGGACGGGTAATATTTTGTCAGGCCCGTATTGATGCTTTTTCAGAGTTCCTTGAATGTTGGAATAACTTTTTTCCATTTCACGACCTTTTCAGCATCACTAAAACCCATTTTGTTTAAATAAATGTTAATAATGATGGTTTGAGATATATATACAACAATATAATAATTATTTTCATGGCCTACCTTGTTATTTTTATTTCACTTGTATTTTGACATGCATGGCTCACTCTTCTTGCAATAAAGCAGCTCATTTGCATTTTGAATGTCAAATATGCCAAGAAGTATTTAAGATAGACCTATACAATACTATATATTATTATTTGAAATTAGGGGAAAAAGGGCTTCTCGAAAATGCAATAATATATAGAATGTTCCATTTAAAAAAAACATATATTTATTCCGTATCACGTGACCTTATACATGACATTGGTTTTTTTTATCACGTTTCAATAAAATATAGATAAGATTCTACAACATTTATACGGAACTTTTTTTCTATTTTCAATAACAACGGAAATAAAGCGTGGGGGGGGGGGGGGTTGTACGCTCCGTAATACGGCCTGTTCGTGACAATGTACAGATGTAATTTAGGCCTCATGCTCTCGATAGCAGAATAGGTTGTAGATTACCTGCAAAGAGCGATGAAAAACGTGTGATTCTAATGGAAAACGTAACGGGCGACAGCGATAATCTGTTTAGGCAACACCTCTGTGAAAATTACTCGCGATAGGAAAACGTTCAAGCTAGAGGGTCACACGCAGAGTGTTTATTTCGCGACAGCATCGAAATAAATCGAAAGCTTTGTCCGGGGAATAATTTAATCAGATCCCGCGGCGATCATCTGTATTTCAGACTGTTGTCAATTTTTATATAATGGCACCTGCTGGATACTTTTTGATAACATCGGAATACAATGCGAGGGATTTATTGATATTCGGTTTGAGTTATCGAGACGGGTTCTTTGTTGTGATGTCGACACAAAGCACAATTTGTCGTTTGAGGATTGTCGGTTTTCATAAACAAAGAATAATGTGAAAGCGTACAGTAAACAATCATTTAGTTGCGTAATATACAGGCTGGTTCTGCTAGAAGTTCCCAGATCTGTTACTGAGAAATTAAAAGCGGCAACTGATAATAATAATAATTTATTATCCAAAAGACCACATTGGTATAGGATTAGTCACAAAGAAATTGAGCACCTTACAATTAATCAAGTGCTCTTGTTAGTGCTTAATACTAGATAAAATTACAAAAGAAATTATATATCTTATTAACTTAAATATTCGTTAACTAAATAAAAACATTTAACTGTTAGGCATTTCTTTGTTTCATTTTTACATTTTTTTATATTCAATGCTTTTTAGATAGTCTGGAATCTTATTATACAGGTTTATTTCTATGTAATTTGGACATTCCTTATATTTTGATAGTTTGTGTAACGGTGTGCTTAAGTTATTACTTTCCCTAGTGTCATATTTATGGTTGTAATTGTTTTGTAAAAACTTACTTAGACTGCTTTTAACATATATGAGTATTTCTAATATATAAATGTTTGGCTGTGTAAATGTTTAATTCTTTAAAAAAATTTCTACAGGACGTATATTTAAATGCTCCCACAATATTACGTACAGCTTTCTTTTGAAACTTAATCTTTCAAAATGGCATGACGAGCCCCAAAAAAGAATTCTGTATGTTGCCCTTGAAATAAAATTTGTATAATAAATATGCCATAACAGTTATCCTACTTGATATTTTGGGTAATCTATACAACGCATAACAGACGGAAGAAAGTTTTTTGCTACAGAGTCAATATGTGTTTCCCAATTTAATGCATTATCTATATATACAGGGTGTCTCACCGAGAACTGAATCGATCGATATAGAGAAAAGTACGCATCAGAAAATTTTGAAAACTTAGATAACTACTAATGTCGGTGTGGCCAATCCAACTAAAACAATTACAAGCAGCTGGCACTTCCGCTTATACCGGAAGTCGATACCAACTTGCTTATTTCAAATGGAACACCCTATACATTTTAGAGTTTTCGAAAAGAGCATAAAATTCTGAGTCGAAAATATGTGGCATATCCTATACCTAAACCTAGCCGTTTCAGAGATATTTGACATTTTATAGAAAATTTGACAGCTACAACTGAAATAAATTCAATAATATCATACCAAGAGTTCCGTTTTACGCGTTACATTTTGTCAACTTCAAACCGCGAAAACTTGTTTAGGTCAAATGGAACACCCTATATTTTTTTACGTCAAGTTCTGTAAAATTGAATTCCCTTTTTTCTGATATTAGCATTGTGGGGTTAAAGTTACAACTTTTTGAAATATATGCGATTTTATTAGAAATTCATGAATTGTTGTAATCATTTCGTCAAAATAGCCATGATCAGAAACAATCAGTCATTATCTTATGTCAAAAAATGCCAGCACGTTTAAATTACACCCAGGAAGACTTTTTAAATTTGTTTATTATTTATGGAGAATATGATAAAGTAATATCAAGAACTTGCAGCACATTTGCTACTCGATATCCAGAAAAACGGAAACCGTTACCAAACACTGTAAAACACATACTGGAAAATTTTAAAAATTATGGCTCTGTCAAGGCAAAAATGCAAAGAAGAAAGCCTATTGTTGATGACGAAAACATTGAAATAGTCATTCTGGGATATTTTCATGCATTTCCAAGGATGTCATTAAGACAAGCTGCTCTGGAATCGGGACTATGCAAAGATTCAGTTCACAGAATCTTATTAAAGCATAGGTGAAACTTATGTTTCATTCCATATGGTTCAAGGATTAAAAGAAACAGATTTCCTAAAAAGACAGAATTTTTGTGAGTTTATTCTAATAAGGTCTGAGGGTCACGATTCTTATTTGGGAAATATTATATGGACAGATGAAGCAAAATTTACTAAAAATGGACTTTTTAATAAACACAATTCGCATTATTGGAGTGACTCAAATCCTCATATGTTCAGAGAGCGAAACTTTCAGGAAAGTTGGCAGTTCAAAGTTTAATGTGCCATAAGAAACGATAGAGTGGTGGCATTACAATTTTATCAGGAAAATTTAAACGGTAAATTAAATTTTCTCTTCTGCTAATATGTATAGGTAAATTTTTGTTTTTTTTTAGGTGAAATATATCTGAATAATATCTTACAAAATTTGAATAATAACTATTTAGAAAATTTACCTCTCGCCGAACATAGAAACATTTCTATTGTCTGAAAGTTATTTGTGGCATTCTACGAATATTCTTTCCTATTATTTGGGTTTTCTACCACATGTACTATTATCCTCTTCAAAACAAATCACCGAATCTACAAAATAATAGAATTATTGGAAAAAAGAGCCTCTGCGCCCGTGACGTTTACGCCAAAGGAAAAGTCAGAGGTTATGTTTTGCAAATAATATAAATCGGAATAAACACAAAAATAATGTATTTTGCTGACGTTTCGGAAAGTAATCTCTTTCCGTTTTCAAAGCTATTTTTTTTGAAGAACTCTTATTTTGCTGTGTATGTCAAATACACAGCTTTAAGATTCTGTTTATGTTATTTCCATAGATACTTACTACTTACACAGAACATAGAACTGATGATATTTTTTTAGATAATGTTGAGTTTGTTAAGTTCTTCTTTTAACATTGGTAGCCAGGTTGTACAAATATCTACAGAACAATTCGATACGCACTTATCTTCATTTAATAAGATTATTGCTGATTCTTTAATTTTTCTTTTTTTGGTATCTGTTTCTTTTGTTAAAATTTTTGCCGAGTCCCAGTTTATTCTATGTCCGTTTTCCCAAGCATGTTCACAAATCTTTGATTTCTGAATTTCATTCTTTCTAATGTAGTTCTTGTGCTCATCCAACCTCACACTGAAAGGTCTGGATGACTCACCCACATAACATTTATCACATTCGCACGGGATATTGTAAATGCAGTTTTTTGAATTCTGCTCCCTGTTTATCGGTTTTGTTTTTGTTAAAATAGATCTTAAAGTGTTCCCCGTTTGAAATATCGTCCTAACATCAAATTTGTCACCTATACGGCGTAGCTTTTCCGATAGTCCGTATACATAAGGAATTATTGCTGTATAATGACGTTCAGGTTTTTGTCGTACCTGATTGTCCCTATTTTCAACATTTATGAAAATTCTATCAACAAAGGCTTCAGGATATTGATTTTGTACTAGAACCTCTTTGATAAATTTTTTCTCGTTATTTAATATTTCATTATTAGATGAAATTATTTTGGCCCTATCGTATAAACATTTTACAACACCCCTTTTAACATTTATTGACTGATTTGAGTTAAAATTTAGATATCTATTAGTATGTGTTGCTTTTCTATAAACGCTTGTTTCAATTGTATTATTTATCCTTCTAATTAAAACATCTAAAAACGGTAGTTCATTCCTACTTTCTACTTCTAATGTGAATTTAATAGACGGTTCCTTACTATTTATATTTTCTAAAAAACTATCTAGTAAATCAACACCATGAGGCCAAATTGCAAAGATGTCGTCAACATATCTCCACCAGACAACCGGTTTGTTTATACAATTTTGAACATGTGTGTTCTCAAAGTTCTCCATAAATATGTTGCTTAAAATTGGTGATAATGCAGACCCCATAGCCATACCAAAATCCTGCTGATAGAACTCATTGTCCAATTGAAAATAGGTTGTTTTTATACACAGTGTTAAGAGTTCCATTATGCTATTTACACTTAATTTAGTTCTAGTTTCCAAATTATTATCATTTAGCAACCTGTCTTTAACTATTTTTAATGTTTCATCTACCGGAACATTGGTAAAGAGGCTAACTACATCAAAACTAACCATCAGGTGTGATTCATGAATATCGGTTTCATAAATTTTTTCTATGAAATGTTTACTATTTTTAATATATGAATCGGTATTTCCAGATAATGGATCAATAATTTTAAGTAAAAATTTTGCCAAATTATGACATGGTGAATTAATAGAACTAACAATTGGTCTTAAAGGAATATTTTGTTTATGTGTCTTTGGTAAGCCATAAAAATGAGGGGGCTTACTATGATGTGGTGTAAGTTTCCTTCGTTCAAAATCATTAAATTCATGTTTGTATTTAAACAAAGTTCTGTAAATTTTGCTCTCTATTGATTTTGTTGGATCTTTGTTTAATTTTGAGTAGGGTCCCTCATTTACAAGAGTCATGATTTTTGTGTTATATATATCTTTATCTATAATGACTGTGGCATTACCTTTGTCTGCTGGCAATATTTTTATACTTTCATCGCGTTTTAAAGAATTTATCGATAACTTTTCTTCTGGAGTTAAATTATCTTTAATTTTGTATTGCTTCTCTAAAGCAATTTTTGCCCGTATGCGATATTCATTACCACTATCTGTTGGTAAATTTTGAGCCGTTTTTTCTATTGCCGCTACTATGTCAAATTTTGGAACAGTTTTCGGGTTTATTGCAAAATTTAAACCTTTTGATAGTACAAGCCTGTCTGAAATGGACAAAAGTCTTTTTGACATATTAATGACAGTCCTGTCAATTAAAGGATTATTATTTATATTTTGTAATTGCCTAATCTGTTTTTCCCTTATTAAGTTTCTAAATTTATGTAAATGCGTACCTTTTTGCAGATTAAAATATTTTTCGTAACTCAACCTGACATTCTGGATTATAAACTGATAATCCTGTTCTATAATGTTTCTGCTTAATTCATTCTCCGTGTAAGTAATGTCCCCAATAGTTCGTTCTTTTTGGTATCTATGATATTGAATCCTTTCCCTAACCATGGACTTGCTTGCCTTGTCCAAAATTTTTCTGGTTTTCGCATTTTGGAAAGGTACATTTAGCCGTAAAAACTTCGGAATTACATCATGTTCCCGACATTTACACAAAAAGGTTATACTATTTTCTGATCTGGCTAGTTTCTTATAACATTTTTCTAAAAATCTGAAAAATGTTATAAGAAACTAGCCAGATCAGAAAATAGTATAACCTTTTTGTGTAAATGTCGGGAACATGATGTAATTCCGAAGTTTTTACGGCTAAATGTACCTTTCCAAAATGCGAAAACCAGAAAAATTTTGGACAAGGCAAGCAAGTCCATGGTTAGGGAAAGGATTCAATATCATAGATACCAAAAAGAACGAACTATTGGGGACATTACTTACACGGAGAATGAATTAAGCAGAAACATTATAGAACAGGATTATCAGTTTATAATCCAGAATGTCAGGTTGAGTTACGAAAAATATTTTAATCTGCAAAAAGGTACGCATTTACATAAATTTAGAAACTTAATAAGGGAAAAACAGATTAGGCAATTACAAAATATAAATAATAATCCTTTAATTGACAGGACTGTCATTAATATGTCAAAAAGACTTTTGTCCATTTCAGACAGGCTTGTACTATCAAAAGGTTTAAATTTTGCAATAAACCCGAAAACTGTTCCAAAATTTGACATAGTAGCGGCAATAGAAAAAACGGCTCAAAATTTACCAACAGATAGTGGTAATGAATATCGCATACGGGCAAAAATTGCTTTAGAGAAGCAATACAAAATTAAAGATAATTTAACTCCAGAAGAAAAGTTATCGATAAATTCTTTAAAACGCGATGAAAGTATAAAAATATTGCCAGCAGACAAAGGTAATGCCACAGTCATTATAGATAAAGATATATATAACACAAAAATCATGACTCTTGTAAATGAGGGACCCTACTCAAAATTAAACAAAGATCCAACAAAATCAATAGAGAGCAAAATTTACAGAACTTTGTTTAAATACAAACATGAATTTAATGATTTTGAACGAAGGAAACTTACACCACATCATAGTAAGCCCCCTCATTTTTATGGCTTACCAAAGACACATAAACAAAATATTCCTTTAAGACCAATTGTTAGTTCTATTAATTCACCATGTCATAATTTGGCAAAATTTTTACTTAAAATTATTGATCCATTATCTGGAAATACCGATTCATATATTAAAAATAGTAAACATTTCATAGAAAAAATTTATGAAACCGATATTCATGAATCACACCTGATGGTTAGTTTTGATGTAGTTAGCCTCTTTACCAATGTTCCGGTAGATGAAACATTAAAAATAGTTAAAGACAGGTTGCTAAATGATAATAATTTGGAAACTAGAACTAAATTAAGTGTAAATAGCATAATGGAACTCTTAACACTGTGTATAAAAACAACCTATTTTCAATTGGACAATGAGTTCTATCAGCAGGATTTTGGTATGGCTATGGGGTCTGCATTATCACCAATTTTAAGCAACATATTTATGGAGAACTTTGAGAACACACATGTTCAAAATTGTATAAACAAACCGGTTGTCTGGTGGAGATATGTTGACGACATCTTTGCAATTTGGCCTCATGGTGTTGATTTACTAGATAGTTTTTTAGAAAATATAAATAGTAAGGAACCGTCTATTAAATTCACATTAGAAGTAGAAAGTAGGAATGAACTACCGTTTTTAGATGTTTTAATTAGAAGGATAAATAATACAATTGAAACAAGCGTTTATAGAAAAGCAACACATACTAATAGATATCTAAATTTTAACTCAAATCAGTCAATAAATGTTAAAAGGGGTGTTGTAAAATGTTTATACGATAGGGCCAAAATAATTTCATCTAATAATGAAATATTAAATAACGAGAAAAAATTTATCAAAGAGGTTCTAGTACAAAATCAATATCCTGAAGCCTTTGTTGATAGAATTTTCATAAATGTTGAAAATAGGGACAATCAGGTACGACAAAAACCTGAACGTCATTATACAGCAATAATTCCTTATGTATACGGACTATCGGAAAAGCTACGCCGTATAGGTGACAAATTTGATGTTAGGACGATATTTCAAACGGGGCTCTTTTTTCCAATAATTCTATTATTTTGTAGATTCGGTGATTTGTTTTGAAGAGGATAATAGTACATGTGGTAGAAAACCCAAATAATAGGAAAGAATATAGAAACATTTCTTATCAGCACGACGGTGCTCCCCCACATAACGCATATTTAATTAATAATTATTTACAAGAAACTGTTTATGATCAATGGATTGCCAATAATGAACCTTTCTTATGGCCTCCTCGCTCGCCCGATTTATCAGTTCTGGATTATTTCATTTGGGGAACTATTAAAAATAAAGTTTATAAGAGCCCATTAACAACCATTCAAGATTGTATGCAAAGAGTAAGAAATGCATTTCAAAACATATCACAGGATTCAATTAGAAGAGCTACCCATGAGGAACTAATCCGAAGGTGCGAAAAATGTGTCGAGGTTCGAGGGCGGAATTTTGAGCAATTATTAAATTAAAATGAAATCATATTTTAAATTGATCTTATCTCTGCTATTTTAGTTCATGCCATATCTTCAATTAGATTAATACGCATGTTACAGTGTTAGTGTTATTTTGCGTTTTTGTGGATATCGAGTAGCAAATGTGCTGCAAGTTCTTGATATTACTTTATCACATTCTCCATAAATAATAAACAAATTTAAAAAGTTTTCGTTGGTATAATTTAAACGTGCTGGCATTTTTTGACATAAGATAATGACTGATTGTTTCTAATCATGGCTGTTTTGATGAAATGATTACAACAATTCATGAATTTCTAATAAAATCTCAAATACTTCAAAAAGTTGTACTTTAACCCCCACAATGCTAATATCAGAAAAAAGGGAATTCAATTTTACACAACTTGACGTAAAAAAATACAGGGTGTTCCATTTGACCTAAACAAGTTTTCGCAGTTTGAAGTTGACAAAATGTAACGCGAAAAACTGAACACTTGGTATAATATTATTGAATTTATTTCAGTTGTAGAACGTAGTTCTTCTTGTGTTCTTTTTACGTGACAAGAAGCAAATGAGGATCTTTTACACGAAGAAAGTTATAACGGTTCTTACAAACCGTTGCACCTGTCAAATTTCTATAAAATATCAAATATCTCTCAAACAGTTCGGTTTAGATATAGGATATGCTGCATATTGTCGACTCAGAATTTTATGCTCATTTCGAAAATCCTAAAATATATAGGGTGTTCCATTTGAAATAAGCAAGTTGATATCGACTTCCGGTATAAGCGGAAGTGCCAGCTGTTTGTAATTATTTTAGTTTGATTGGCCGCACCGACATTAATAATTATCTAAATTTTCAAAATTTTCTGATGCGCACTTTCCTCTATATCGATCGATTCAGTTCCCGGTGAGACACCATGTATATCCCCAGAAATTTAGTACAACTTACTTGTTCTATAGATCTGCCAGCTATTTTTATCAAGTGACTTTTATCTAGTACATTATACATCGGAGAAAATATAATAAAAACTATCAGTCGACTAGGAACTGAATCTCGTGGATTTAAATGAAAGTGACGACGAAATAAACTCTGGGTGATTACAACAGAATTGTTATTTAATTAACTAATCATTAAATTATAATTAAGCGAAAACAGCTGAAACAGCAACTTTTTGTAAATGAGAAAGGAGTATTTATATTTCACAAATCATCGCTTAATAAAGGTATAACAGAGATTAGTAAATTAAATACAATATCAGTTGAAGAAAAGTTGATAGACGACGTACACAAGTCTTTATATATTCCAACAGCGGTCTGGCGATCTGCAAGTAAACCATCTCGTATTCTATTATTACCGATATAATCGTTAGCCGTCGCAAAATTTGAAAATGTCACGTTCATCCCTTCAAGCGGCAGATAATAGAAAATATCTTAAGGAGTCTATCTGGTAAGAAGGCTCAATGCCGCTCTATTTACGGAGCCGCCAATCCCCATTAACGGTGTTCAGAGCTGGCAAGGATCAGCGGCGGCGATGCAGAGCGCAAATCCGCGTGAAAGCGATCTGCGTTCACCCCCTGTCATTCACGCCAACCCTCAGCTCACAGCACACTTGACGCCTGTACCCGTTGCTCTCACACACATATTCTTGTGTTCCCAAGTAAATTAATTATTTAGTTTTGGGTGTGCACTTTAGGAAAGTTAATAAATACAATTTTTTGCAACGGGCAACAGCAAGTAAAAGTTACTTGAAATTATTTTTGTTATTGAAAAGAACAGAATATATATTTATTTGCGCTTTAACAATTATAACATATACTTAATTTTTATTTTACGTTGCAAAAAATAAAGATAAATAATCTACAAAGTCAAGACGTGTAGATAAGGTAAGTTTTGTGCCTAATGTAATATATAATATGAAATATTGCAAGCCAGAATGAAACATATCTTATGTCTGTACAAAGAACCTCATGTGGAATAAACTGCCTTCTGCGATAGATTTCTTATATGCAGATCTGCAGTTATTTTTCAGGACTTATAAAAAAAAATACTAACCATAAGGTACTAATACTGAAACACTAAACATATTTAAAGGAGAGAGAAATACTAGAAACAAAATAATATAATAACTAAAAAACATATACCATCAGTAATCCTAATACTAATGTCCATAATACATTATATAAATTATATACATATTACACAGAATTAGCAACAAACACCCACTTTATACGTATAGTTGTAGAAGCAAGTTAGCAGTATTACTTAATACAGATATACAGGGTGTCTCACCGGAAACTGAATCGATCGATATAGAGAAAAGTACGCATCAGAAAATTTTGAAAATTTAGATAATTACTAATGTTGGTGTGGCCAATCCAACTAAAATAATTACAAGCAGCTGGCACTTCCGCTTATACCGGAAGTCGATACCAACTTACTTATTTCAAATGGAACACCCTATATATTTCAGGGTTTTCCAAAAGAGCATAAAATTCTGAGTCGAAAATATGTAGCATATCCTATACCTAAACCTAGCCGTTTCAGAGATATTTGACATTTTATAGAAAATCTGACAGGTGCAACGGTTTGCGAGAACCGTTATAACTTTCTTCGTGTAAAAGATCCTCATTTGCTTCTTGTCGCGTAAAAAGAACAGAAGGAGAACTACGTTCTACACCTGAAATAAATTCAATAATATCATACCAAGTGTTCCGTTTTTCGCGTTACATTTTGTCAATTTCAAACCGCGAAAACTTGTTTAGGTCAAATGGAACACCCTGTATTTTTTTACGTCAAGTTGTGTAAAATTGAATTCCCTTGTTTCTGATATTATTAGCATTGTGGGGGTTAAAGTTATAACTTTTTGAAATATTTGCGATTTTATTAGAAATTCATGAATTGTTGTAATCGTTTCATCAAAATAGCCATGATTAGAAACAATCAGTCATTATCTTATGTCAAAAAATGCCAGCACGTTTAAATTACACCTACGAAGAGTTTTTAAATTTGTTTATTATTTATGGAGAATGTGTTAAAGTAATATCAAGAACTTGCAGCACATTTGCTACTCGATATCCAGAAAAACGGAAACCGTCACCAAACACTGTAAAACGCATACTGGAAAATTTTAAAAATTATGGCTCTGTCAAGGCAAAATGTAAAGAAGAAAGCCTATTGTTGATGACGAAAACATTGAAATAGTCATTCTGAGATATTTTCATGCATTTCCAAGGATGTCATTAAGACAAGCTGCTCTGGAATCGGGACTATGCAAGGATTCAATTCACAGAATCTTATTAAAACATAAGTTTCACCCGGTTTCATTCCATATGGTTCAAGGATTAAAAGAAACAGATTTCCTAAGAAGACAGAATTTTTATGAGTTTAAGGTCTGAGGGTCACGATTGTTATTTGGGAAATATTATATGGACAGATGAAGCAAAATTTACTAAAAATAAACTTTTTAATAGACACAATTCGCATTATTGGAGTGACTCAAATCCTCATATGTTCATAAAGCGAAACTTTCAGGAAAATTGATAGTTCAATGTTTACTGTGCCATAAGAAACGATAGAGTGGTGGCATTACAATTTTATCAGGAAAATATAAACGGTAAATTAAATTTTCTCTTCTGCTAATATGTATAGGTAAATTTTTGTTTTTTTTTTTTTAGGTGAACGATATCTGAATATCTTACAAAATTTGAATAATAACTATTTAGAAAATTTACCTCTCGCCGAACATAGAAACATTTTTTCTTATGGCCTCCTCACTCGCCCAATTTATCAGTTCTGGATTATTTCATTTGGGGAACTATTAAAAATAAAGTTTATGAGAGCCCATTAACAACCATTGAAGATTGTATGCAAAGAGTAAAAAATGCATTTCAAAACATATCACAGGATTTAACTAGAACAGCTACCCATGAGGAACGAATCCGAAGGTGCGAATTAAGGAATTTTGAGCAATTATTAAATTAAAATGAAATCATATTTTAAATTGATCTCCATAAATAATAAACAAATTTAAAAAGTTTTTGTTGGTATAATTTAAACGTGCTGGCATTTTTTGATATAAGATAATGACTGATTGTTTCTAATCATGACTATATTGATGAAATAATTACAACAATTCATGAATTTCTAATAAAATCGCAAATATTTCAAAAAGTTGTAACTTTAACCCCCACAATGCTAATATCAGAAAAAAAGGAATTCAATTTTACACAACTTGACCTAAACAAGTTCTCGCGGTTTGAAGTTGACAAAATGTAACGCGAAGAACGGAACAGTTGGTATGATATTATTAAATTTATTTCAGTTGTAGAATGTAGTTCTCCTTATTTTCTTTTTCCGTGACAAGAAGCAAATGAGGATCTTTTACACGAAGAAAGTTATAACGGTTCTTGCAAACCGCTGCACCTGTCAAATTTTCTATAAAATGTGAAATATCTCTGAAACGGCTAGGTTTAGGTATAGGATATGCTACCCTAAAATATATAGGGTGTTCCATTTGAAATAAGCAAATTGGTATCGACTTCCGGTATAAGCGGAAGTGCCCCAGCTGCTTTCAACTGTTGAAATGGAAAAAGAACAGTCAATAAACATTTTAAATATTACGCTGACACGTAAAGAACATGGGCTAGAACTTGATATTTACAGAAAGCCAACTTTTACTGACACTCTTACACGTGCAAATTGTAATCAATCTTGGAAGATAAAAATGTCACCGTTTCATAGCTATGTAAACAGACTATTATCTTTAAACTTAAATAGGGTTAACTTTGAAAAAGAAGTTAGAATTCTTAAAACGCTAGCAAAAAACAATGGCTATGATGAGTGACTTATTGACAAATTAATAAAAAATAAACAGAGAAAATTATTACTAAAACATTTTTATAACGTACCAAATATTGAAAACAAAAAGTGGCATAGTATAAATTATGTAAATAAGGTTAGCAACTCAGTATGTAATAGATTAAATAAATTAGGTACTAATACAATAATAAATAAATAATAAATAAATAACACCATAGAAATTAGACAACCCCCAATTCCAGAAGCCAGGGCTTGTGCGGAAGGGGGTTACACATTGAAAAAACGCGGACCTACAACCATTTCCTCCGACAGTGCCAGTACCGGAGCCAGGATTCGAACCCGGTGGTGCGATGTCCGTGTGAAATTAATCGCGATTGCCACCTCGCGCCTTAACCCACTCGGCTATCGACCAGACCAGACCAGACAATATCAACGAATAGAAATAATTTAGGTCGCTTGTTGGTTAATAATAAAGAAAAGACAGAAGATATTAAAAAATCGGGGGTATATGAAATAAAGTGTGATGACTGTGATGCCGTATATATAGGTCAGAGTGGCCGTAGCATAGATGTGAGATTAAGAGAACACAAACAGTCTGTTTTATATAATAAAAAATCGACTGGTTTCGCCGAACATTGCATTGAGCAGTATCACGTTTTTAACGGTAGTAGTGTTAAACTTTTGCATAATGCAAACAAAAGAAAAATCCTAGACATGCTTGAAATTTTAAAAATTAAGAAGGCCCTAAGAAACCATAAAAAGGTTACAAATACACAAACAGAATTTATAAACAATCCTGTACTAGACACGATAATAAAATTAAGTTCGTAGTTCCGGCCTGTATTGTTGAATTTTAAGAAATAGCAAATCAAGTTATTATCCCCATCTAGGTGGGTAGAGGATTTGTAAGATATATACTGTGAACTACCACTTTCAGGTCAGTTTTTAAGACTCTTTGATAATGGTCGCAAGGCCGAAACATATGTCAGAGAAATCTGAGAAAAAACTAATGAAACAATAAACCAAGTGTGTATTGTAACTATTCTTTTGAATATTTATAATTATTCTATTGAATATGTTTCATCAAGAACCTACCGCAGACTCCATCCAATTAAATACTTCATCACCTGGCACCAATCATTCTATAATTTTAATGTTTTTTTATAAACATCAAGGGTGCTATTTGAAAAATTGGAATTATGACAAACTGAATTTCCATGAAATGGAATAATGGAAAAAAACATTTTAGATCCAAGTAAATGAACAAAATAGGCCAATTTTATATTTAATTTGTTGAGAAATACCCTTTTATTCAAATTCAAAGTCTATCTTGAAATTTTTTAAATTTGTTTCTGAATTCCAAAGCCAACTAAAAATAGCAAATAAATGCCATTTCCAAGGTTATTTTTCATCCGATTTTAAATCTGAGAAAAGCTTTACGAGAAAAGTGACTTAAATATACAGGGTGCTATTTAATCGCAATGTAATTTCCGTCCATGCCAGAAGTCATTTTTTTACCACCGAATGGTCAAAATGTGGCTATTTATACCTATACTTGATTTTGCAAATTTCAGAATTTTATTTTTAAAACTGTAGAAAAAAGTGCGGGGGTTAGGTACTTTCTGGGCCATCCGGTATAAAAAAAAACAATTGAATAAAAAAGTTTTCCATAAGGTGCAGATTCTTTGGCGGACACTGTATATCTCAATAAGGAGAAAGACCGTTTTCGCTGAAAAGTGAAGTCAGTTGCATATTCTAGTGAATGCCTCTTACATAATTCAAATATCTCTTTTGGGCATCCCGAAAATGGCCCCAGGACATTTAAATGATGCACCTTGTATAAGGATTTATGGTCCCCATCTGACAGTAAAGTACGACCCTCTCCTCACGAATCACCCTGTGTTAGTTCTGAAATAATAATAATAATAATAAATCGTCTTTATTTAAAGGGCGAAGTTTAGCCAAAGGCTATTCCTCCACTTAACCCTGTAATTACAAGTTAAATATGAGATATAAACAAAGCGTAAAATAATATAAAAGAGAAAAAGAGAAAAGGTGAAAACAGTAGCAATTAAAAGATAATAATGAGAAAGTAAAAATAAGTAGTAACAATAATAATCATATGACACTAATAAGTAACAATGAAAACCGTTTCATCATTGCGCTGCTAAAAGCGACTTTAAACATTTGCGGAAGGTAAAAATGTTATATTTTTGTATCTCTGAATTTAATGAATTGTACAATTTAACAGCGTAATATGTAAAAGATTTCTGAAACATTGCGGTAGAGTGATGCGGCATGGTGAAATTGTCGATGTGACGAATATTTAGATCGTGCGTCTGGTTACGAGTAATTAGTTTGTCTCTAAGATAGGCAGGAGAAGACGTGATACAAATTCTATGTATAAAAACTATGAAATGCAATTTCCATGTACTGTCCATCTTTAGCCAATTTAGCTCGGAGAATTTTTCGCTAATGTGATCGAACTTTCTTAAATCAAATATTGGTCGACAACAAGTATTTTGAACTTTCTGGATGCGTTTTTTGTTAACTGTATCCAAAAATGGATAGTACATAGCGTCACAGTAGTAAAAGATTGGTAAAATAATCGTTTCGCACAGCTTTTTCCTTGTTTTAAAATTCAGAAACTGTTGTTGGCATATAGTAACTTTAGACATATATAAGATTTCTTAACTAAGTTGCTCACATGTGCGTTAAAACTTAATTTATTATTAAATATAACGCCAAGGTTTTTCGCCTCTTCTACAAATGGAATATTATCAACTGCTATTTCTATATGGTTAATTACATAATTATAGCGAAATCTGGAAGAGAATACCATAGCAGAACACTTTTCTACGTTTAATTTCAAATTGTGATTGGTGCCGTAAACGTTTAGGGAACTGAGATCACTATTTATATGCCTTTCAGCTGCAGGTAGATTGTCTACGTTAAAACTATACTTAAGTTGTACATTGTCTGCGTAAGATTGGATATTCATATATTTAAGGTTGTTGCCAAGATCCATTGTATATAATATGAACAGAAGTGGTCCTAGAACCGAACCTTGTGGAACACCAGAAACCACGGGTTTTGATTCTGATTTTCCAAACTCGGTTTTAACCCTCTGGGAACAACCAATTAAAAAACTTTTAAAAAACCTAACACATACATTATTAAAACCATAAAATTGTAACTTTGCGCATAGTAATGAATGATCAACCGAATCAAACGCTTTTGAATAATCAAGGAAAACTAAAATGTCAGCAATAAACAAATAAAACCGTGGCATAAAATAATGTAAATAAGTGATTAAGATATTGGCCAGGAACAATGCAATTGAATGGTAGATTATAGCTAATGAAAATAAAGCGTCACAAGTCTTTTTAAATACACTAAGTATCTCCTGGAAACTCTTCCAGCTGGCTAAATAGAACGAAAAAAGTTAATGCACACGAGAGCTTCTTAATTCGGATCCGTTAATCCGCGTTTTTCTTAAAGACATGCATTGTAAAGCATAAAAATTAAAACGGCACCACGATCGTCTGGAACTAGATAAGTACGAAAGCTCGAGCTAATAAAAGAACAAATCCCTTTAGCTCTTTTAAAAATGTAAAAGCGACTAAAAAATACTGTTTAACTTCGAGTGTTAAAATGATACGGGCTTTGAAAAGAGATCTTTAAAATCTTAATCACTTTTCGCGCTTCGTGCTCTGATTCAACGGGATTCAATTCGTTCGCAATTTAATCTATTGATTCAGCATTTTAAAGGGAGCAAAAGATCAGCGGTTCCGAATAAATAGGCCATCAGAATGATAGTGTGGGAACACGGCCATTGTACAGACATATGACGTGCTTACGGCGCTCGGGGAATTAATACGCAGACGAAAACGATGATATTACATGCGCTATTAATAAATAAAAATATTGACATATCCGGCTGTTTCCTAACGTGTTTTATTAAGTGAACGCCTGCGGTAATAAATATAAACAAAGAATAATTATTAGACGAAGGAAACTTTATTTTTTCAATGCACCAAGTTTACTGAAAAATTAAGCATGCAACTTCGAACTATTTCAAAAGGAAGTGTGTCAACATGTTGCTTTTCAACGCTTCGGTACAGAAATATAAAAAACACAAATATAAAACACATTAAACCATATACAGGGCGTTCCAAAATTTCAGGACAAGGATATTAGAGAAAGATAATATAAACAGGGTGGGGCATTAGTGCGTCGGACCTCGATATCTCGAGTTGTACGATAGCTAGAAATTTTTTAAAAAATTGCAAGTAAACTAGATAGAAAGTCTATAACTGGAAATTGTTTTCGAATATACAGTGCGAGCCAAGACGAAATTACTGGACCAAGTGCCTTTTTTTAAAATGGAATGTTATGTATATCAGTACATTTTTTGAAGCCCCTTTCTAGTAGTTTCTAGTTAAGTTGGAGCAACGAGGAGCAGCAGTAGGCAGCTTTCAGTGAGAACCTGAAGATGGCAGATGAGATTCTGCCGAAACGTCGTTTAGACAACCGTGACTCCTGGAGGAGTCGATCATCGACATGGGAGAGCACCTGGAAGTACAATAATACTTCTATATTCTTTCCTATTATTTGGGTTTTCTACCACATGTATTATTATCCTCTTCAAAAACAAATCACCGAATCTACAAAATAATAGAATTATTGGAAAAAAGCCTCTGCGCCCGTGACGTTTACGCCAAAGGAATAGTCAGAAGTTATGTTTTGCAAATAATATAAATCGGAATAAACACAGAAATAATGTATTTTGCGGACGTTTCGGAAAATAATCTCTTTCCTTCAAAGCTTTTTTTTGGAAGAACTCCTATTTTGCTGTGTATGTCAAATACACAGCTTTATTTGCCAATAGGCCAATAGTTGGAGGAGTGTAAATTGTCTGTTATATACTTTTTACATGTCCTTTTGAATTTATTTTTATTATGGACTCTAATATATTCAGGTAGTTGGGTGTATAATTTAATTCCACTGAAGTTGATTTGTTTCTGACAAATTGTTTTGTTTTGTGGAGTTTGATATGCGTTTGTAGATCTATCTCTTGTTTCATATTGGTGGTTTACCGGCGATCCAAATGTATGTTTTTTGTTGTGAGTATAAACTATAGCCGGATGCATGTACAACCCCTTCATACTCAGTAATTCATTATCAGTAAATATATTTATTTATTTATTTACATACACAAACCCAACAGAATTTATATCCCATTTACAGGGCCGGAAACTTATGATATAAATTAAAACTAGAATACGCGTTATTGATATATATTATGACTTACTATAACCTAAATTTTAATACTAATATAATTATTGCAATATTCTACAAATGCATTAGGTGAACATATGACCATTTAATATATACATATTTATCTATACACGCACATATACAATTATATAGAAGAATAAAGGAAAAGTGAATAGGGAAAAGCATTAAATAAGAAAAAAGAAACAAACAAAAACTGTTAATGCAAGAGAATCTTGACTTAAGTTGACTTAATCTAGTGTTAAAAATGTCGACATCATGTGCAATAATTTCGTAGCTACGACAGATACAATATAGTAGTGAAAACATTAAAGCATCTGTATCTGTATTAGAAAAGTAAAACAAGGATGTAGATCTAGTTGACCTGGTAGGTGCTCTAAAGTCGATTTGTTCAAGTAATTGCGAACAGTCGATCGTGTTATTTAGAAGCTTATATAAAAGTATAACACTTTGCATCTCTCTCCGCTGCTTCATAGAATTGTATGAAGAACGATTCAGTAGTAATGAGTGATCATAACCTATAGGGGGATATTGATGATCGATTGTAAATGCCAGGAATTTTAAGAAACGTCTTCGAATGCCTTCAATATTGTTAATATGTACGTCGTAGTGGGGGTTCCAGATCACGCTCGCGTATTCCACTCGGGGTCACACTAGGGTATTATATAGAGTTTTTATGGTACTCGTATTTTGAAAATCTCGGGCATTTCGTATAAGAAACCTTAACATTTTAAAAGATGGTGCCACTATGTTATTTATGTGCTCTAAAGGAAAGATGTTACTCCTAGGTCTTTAAATTTATCATGACGTGTCAGATTTGCCTCGTTAATAGTATACTCATATTGTATTTTATTTAATTTCACCGCAAACGATACTACATTGCATTTATTTATGTTCAGAAACAATCTCAATTTGTTACACCACTCGTGAATTGTGCTTAAGTCTGTCCGCAGCTTTTCGCAGTCTGATTCGTCGTTGACAAACTGACTTCTATTAACCAGATATGATTCAAAAAAAGTTATTAGACCAAGGTTAAAACCAAACGAGACTGATTTCGTTAGCAAAACACCATGGTCCAACCTATCAAAGGCCTTAGAGGAGTCCATATAAATAACATCGACTTGTCCTCCATCATCCATAACTTCAGCTAGGTATTGTGTTATACAAAGTAGATTTGTTGTTGTCGATCGTTGAGAGACAAAACCGTGTTAGTTGTTGCGTTGATGAATCTGGGGATATGCATGACGGTTTCAAATACTTTGCCAAAATTATCTATGATTGTAATAGGGCGGTAATTTTCTATATCTGATTTGCCACCTTTTTTGTGTATAGGACGAATTTTAGATGCTTTCTATATTTCTACATTTGTCTCGACTTTTCCTGTTAAAAATTGTCCGTAGTATATAATTTTGTGTTATCTGGAGAGGCTGGAGGGTTGCAGTTTTAGTGTTTTTACCGTTATTCCAACTTTTTCAGGAGAGAAGTTTTTGATTGTAGATATTACATATTTTCGGAATGTCACTAGATATTTTTTCGCCGATGTCAATGAAAAACTTACTGAGTTGTTGTCTGCTATTATTTGCTCTATTTGTCTTTGCATTTTTTATTACAATTTGTGACTTCGTTAATACATCCTCAAAGTTTTCTGTAATTGTCTTCGGCTTCGAGAAGTTTCCCTTTATAGAAATTGTTTTTTTTTTTTAAGTTTTAGTTAGTGTCCTTACAATATTTCTATAGTTTTTATGGTAGTTTTTAATACATATTACGCTTGTTTTATCAGTAATATTTATTTAAGTCTATTACGTTTTCGTATAGAGTTTAGATAAAACAATGTATTATACAATACAAATTAAATGCTCATTTCATACTGTATTTCTGATAGGTTTCTTAACACTTTCAGTGTATACGAAATATAAAATATAAATTAAAACATTTTAATTGCAAAATACTAAACGAAACTTCAATTAAACTCGACGCTGGGATATTAAAGATGTGTTAATTGAAAAGTTAATGAAGGACGGGATACATGATTTCGAAAGTTAGATCTCTAAGTTTCCTTCCTTATATTTTGCCATCGAATTTTAGTTCTTGTTTCTTTACAAGAATAAGGGATTTGGAAACATGGCACGAGTTGAGAGGGCGATGTTCTTTACAAGTTTTGGCGTTGTTCAGCCGCAAACATGACACCACCATCGCCTTACCCTTTTCAAGTTTCAGAACACCTCCAACTTTGTCGAGTCACAGAACTTGCGAACTTCAAGTCTTTATGCAAAACCAGAAATACGGAGGCACTATTGAATATAATAATAGATAGTATTAAAAATAAAATATTTGTATAGGAACTTAATTAAGTGGTAGAAATGAGAATTTTGTTTAATTTTAATGCACAATACTTTCCGTTTATGAGTTCGGGCATCCTTGAACTTATTGCGCTCTTTATGAAAATTAAGAATAGTCATTTGATACTAAAATAAATGAAACAATAATCTACGTTCTTACGGACTTCTTCAGCACAAATTTTGTATTGTATTGACATGCACTGACAAGCAATAAAAGTAATATCCATAATGAAATAGCAACAAGCTCTTACAGAACTTTAAGTGATATTGTTCAGATGTGCTTTTAGAGGGCGGAATCTTAAAACACAATATTTTTAGTCGCAAACTCCTCTATAAAATCCTTATTTTACTATAAGGAACGTAACCAGACTGCAACCAATAGCTACTCTCCGGGCTATGTGCCCCGCCGAGCGCTGAATTACAAGTTACAAGCCTGACGCGTTAAGTGTAATAATTGCATATTACCATCAAAACGCTGATGCTTCGATTGCAACAAACACCAGCCGAAAGACTGATCCTACTTAAAGGAACTCTCGTGAACTTCGTTGCAATCGAAGCATTAGCGTTTTGATGGTAATATGAAATTATTACACTTAACGTGCCAGGCTTGTAACTTGTAATTCAGCGCTCGGCGGGGCACATAGCCCGGAGAGTAGCTGTTGGTTGAAATCTGGTTACGTTCCTATAAGGATTTTATAGAGGAGTTTGCGACTAAAAATATTATGTTTTAAGTGATATAGTTTATCAGTGTATGTTCAACGATTAAAAGAAACAGATTTCCTAAGAGGAGAAAATTTATATGAATTTATTCCAATAAGGTCTGTAGACGACGATTCTTATTTGGGAAATATTATATGGTCAGATGAAGCTAAATTTACCAGAAATGGACTTTTTAATCGACACAATTCGCATTATTGGAGTGACTCAAATCCTCATGTGTACAGAGAGCTAAATTTTCAAGAAAGTTGGCAGTTTAATGATTACTTTACTGTGCCATAAGAGTTAAAAAGATTTCTTCCTTTGATCCATTGTATAGTTAATTTATTTGTTTTTGTTTTCTTTTTAGGTGAAAGATATCTAAATATAGCCTCCATTAAGAAATCATAACATTATTTGCGATATACACGATACTATATCCTTTTTATTGTATTATATTCATATTTTATTCGTTTAATTACTGTATTCTTTTTTCTCATTCTGAAATTGGATTATTATAATCTGTTGAATGATTGTAGATTAAATAAATAAATAATCACATACCGTAAGTCACCCGGCACCTTCGCCAGATATTCAATTTTGTAGATTTACTTGCTCAAATCATATTGAATGAAAATATCTGAAACTAATAACACTACAAAGTACAAAATTTCGAGAGAGCGAACTATTGAACATTTATTTCTTGCAATTTGAATACAATTGCGTCCACATTCTGTTATTTTTCTTTGAAAATTTATCCCATAAACTAGCAAATACTATACAAAAGCTGGACTACTGGCTACTAAATCTGTTTATAGCCCCCCGTATAAATATTTGCTTTGGGGAGCATTTGCAAACTGCATGATTTATTATTTTTAACGAAAATTTCAGTCTCGTAAAGCATCCATAACCCAAAGGGATAATGACATTCACCACACCTAGCATGAGGATAGTGTACAGCGAAGTGACCTGTGGTGTGACCTGCGCGCAGGATATGTGGGTTCGTTTGACCCTCGCTCGAGTAGCCTGACAGAATGACATGACACTATAGGATGATAGGATTACCTCGGCTTAGCATTGCCCTACACCGACATGTCGGGTTCACATGGTACATTCACGTATCAGTTCATTGCCTCAGCCGGCAATCATCATGTTCGTCGCTAAACCACCCCTACGCGTTTATAGTCCAGGCATCCGCGCCCTTTTATATCCCTGAATAATACCAATTCCGAAATCCTGTTGGTAGAAATATTCCTCATGACTCTCAAAAAAATAACTAATTTTAAAAGAACAAATAACTCTCATGTCATGTATTATAATAGAAATAAGCTTAATGAAAGCAGGAGGAAGTGTTGGATAAGTATAGTGAACATCAGTTGACGCAGCCGCGGTGGGGGTTGCTGTGAGACTTTTTTACAGTTATTTTACAGTTATTTTTTTAAAATAAATTATTGATGATCATTTCAGGCCGAATGGAATTTTTTTACATGACTTCTGACACATATAGAAGTATAAAAATAATAATCAGCTACATGTATAGTGGGGGAAAGACCGTCAGCTAGAGCAATAACGTATGGTTATGGTTTCAAACAATCTAACAATCTATCCTAGGTAAATAACAAATTCAAAAAATACAAGAGATAAACTTTATGAACGTCATAAAAAACATCCAACAGATACAGAATTTAAAAATGAGTTTATAATTTACGGAAATCATCTAAATGTATTAATTAAAACCGCAAAAATAAAATATTATAAAGACCAAATAGAAAAAATGCAAACTATGTAAAAAATTTGTGGACCACAGTAAAGAATATTAATTCAGTAAACAAAGAAAATAGTATTAAGGAAATATTAACGAGTATTATGCAAAGGTAGGAAAAAATTTAGCAGAAAAAATTCGTAAACCTAATTCCCTCCTTCCAATATGCCCTCAACACAATTTTCAATCTTTATAGAACCTACAAATGAAAGAGAAATCATAAATATAATATATGTTAAAAGTGAACAAAGCCTCAGGGCTGGACCTAACCAAATCTGAGATCCTTAAGAAGATATCGGAAGAAATAGCATAGCCCAGGGAAATTAGAACTATTTTGCCCGAAATTCCAGAATTTTGACAAACAGCTGGTATCGAGATGCGGTTTTCGACATCGTGTTTGGAAAAATACCGGGAAAAAATCTACATATAGTGCACGCGCCATTTTTATAAAAATTCCATATGGGGTGCAAAAAGTGCATTTAATTTTGCATAATTATTTACAAAATCATAATTTTTTTTATTGCAATAGGCTTCAAGTTACAAATCAGAAATGTATACTGATGATTTATAAATAAACATTATTATTATTATTATAATATATAGATACAAGAAAAACTGGATAATGTACATATCATTTCACAATTCATATAACGGGTGACACAGGAGACATGTAACACCCCGTAGCATGTTTATTTAAAAAGATGATTTTTCATTACATTAAAAAATGGGATACCTCACAACTGAACTTTCCAAACGAGAAGTTTCAAATTAATTAAAAAAAATATTAATCAGGAAAATTTGTTGTTTCAGCTGTTCAACACGAGCGCGGCCCACGTAAGCCGAAACTCCAGGCACCCACGAACTCCCAGGTCCATCATTCTCCACCCCTCGGTCACGGTCTGCACATGCCAACAGGAGACAACAAGTTGCCAACGAGCTCCGGATCTTTTCATTTCGGCTCGGGACTGTTTGCGCCCCCACACCATCCCCTGAAGGCCCTCTCCTTGCCACCACCGCCGGTCTCCAGCCCCACATCACACATTGACGCTTTGCCGCTTCCGATGTTCCACCCTCCCACACTGCCGCCGCCACCTGGACTTTTACACATACTCATGTCGGCCGAAAAATGTCAGGTTAGTCACTTGTTCTGTGTTTCCCTATTTCATAGCGCTCGCCCGTCCTTTGTTACGTTTAACTTATTTATGGCTAAAGCCTCCCGACGAAGACGTAAAGGCCGAATTAAAAATCTAAACGAATAGGGGGATGCAGTGAGCATTAAAAGTCGTATACTGATTCTATAAAATGTAAGAAATAACGTGAATCGTCCATGTATTAAAAAGTGTTGACACACTCGACATCTTTAAAGTTGTAAGACCTATAAGGCTTTATACATTATATGTATACCTTACATACTAAATGTAAAGAAAAATCGAGTGGAGTTAAATCCGGGTATCTAGCTGGCCATATAATCGATCTTTTTCTTTCTGTCCATCAATATCGAAAAGGGTTACTGTATTTGTTACGCATCCGTGTCAAGCCGAGAAAAACTATTATAATATAAATAAATTGTCTTTCACTGATAATAAACCCGGTGATAATCGACCGTCTATTGAGTCGCTTTTTTTGTCTCTAGGAATTAGTTTGGGGAACTAAATTGTCCCAAATAGAACCCGCATCCAATGACACAGCTCAAGGACTGGTCTCGAGCCCTACAGGGTTACCATTAGCATCTAGTCCACCCTTGGCCCCTTTACCACTTACCCCTACCTGGGAGATGTTACAGGTTGGTATTTGGTATATTACTATCTATTCTCGATATGCTTTTATGGATGTTTTATGTTTTTTTTATGTTTGGTAGTATTAATTGTGTATATGTTAAATTTGTAAGATGGCTAATTTGAAAATAAATTTCAAATAAAGGAAGTGGTTCAGAAAATATCGCGTTGGGATCTTATACCTTAACTAGCTCAAGTTGAAATCTTGTATTTTCTTAAAAGTGACTATAATGATATCAGTGCTAAAAGTGACTATCTAACTCAACTCTTTTGGAAGATGATACAACTTTTACCCTTATGTTTCACCCAATTCCACGCAAATAGTACTTTTTAGAAATAATTTATAAAGTTTTTATATTACCTATATACCGGGTGTTAGAAAAGTATGGAAACGGTGGAAAATATCGAACAATTTGCATCAAATCGAAACATAAAAAAATACGTGTCCAAAATTTTTCAAAAAACTATCTACTGATACCAAAATGACCTCCCCACCCACCACCATGTGGGTGGGGCGAGGGGCATCGTTAAAATTTCAAATGGAAACCCCTATTTTTTATTGCGGAATCGGATTCTACGGCAAAAAATACGTAAATTTTATTCCGTACATTTTTTTCGATTCTTGCATGGTGTCGCTAGAATCGCAAAAATGAAGAGAAAACATTATACTGTTTCAAGGGTAGTGTCTTGTGCCCATAAAAAAACGTCCAATTCAAAAACTGAAAAACACGTATTTATTATTTTTACGAAATCTATCCAATGACATTGGATTCGACTCTCCCATCCCTTACCCAGTGGGTGGGACGGAGAGCAACTTTGAAATTTGTAATGAAAATCCCTATTTTTTATAGCGGATTCGGATTCTACGGCCAAAAATACGTGAATTTTATATCGGGCATTTTTTTCGATTCTTGCAAGGTGTCGCTGCAATCGCACAAAATTGAAATAAACCTTAAGCGTCCATAAGTTTGTAAATATTTACAAACTCTAGCTACTCGTGTTGACAAAAAAACATTCAGTTTAAAAAATAATATCTGTGATATCTTGGTTTTTATGCATGTTTTTTTTTAGTATTCTTAATAACAGTATTTGTTTTGTGAAATTTATACGAGAACGTTCTGTTCCTTCCAATTTTTGTAGAGGCAGGAGCGCACTTTTGTACGGAAAAAGTTATTTAATTTTTCATTAGTTCTCGCGTTTTTTTCTGCATAATGGCTACTTTAACAGAGGAAGGGAGAGTTTATCTTTTAATGATGCGAGGGTGGGGCGATAAAGAAAGGTCCTATGGTGAAGTTGTGATTTTATTCAACGAAACTTTTCATGTAGATCAAATGGGAATTTCGAAATCTAGTGTCCCGTACCATCAAACGATTCCTAGACACAAGGACAAATAAAAATCGCCAAATGGAAGTGGCCCAGGCATTTGTTGAAAATCGAGTGTTATCAATCAGAAAACCCAGTCAATAGCTTGATATGAGTGTATTTTCAGTTCATAAGAATTTGAGGGATCGAATCATAGGACCGTTTTTCATAGATGGAAATTTGAATGGAGAAAAATACCTGGAAAGTATTGACAAATCAAATAGTAACCGCAATACAAGAGATTGCCTGGGATGAGTTCGATAATGTTTGGTTCCAGCAAGATGGGGCTCCTCCACACTATCGGGATATTGTTAGGGACTATTTGAATGGTACTTTCGAAAATCGATGGATAGGTCGAAGAGGAACTATTGAATGGCCAGCAAGATCTCCCGACCTCACGCCACTTGATTGTTTCGTTTGGGGCTACGTGAAGGGTAAGGTTTATTTCACTAAACCTCGTGATTTGGAAGAGCTGAGGCAACGTATAATAAACATTTTTGCAGAAATACCACCTCAAATGTTAAGAAGTGCTATTGAAAATTTTTACATTCGTCTCGGACAATGCCAAGAAGTCAATGGGCACCATTTTGAACACCTGCTATAACCTTGAAATTAAAACCTGCTAGTGTAGCAGTTAAGCTGTAAACTAATTGCTTCAACTGGCCCAAATCCTCACCTTGCCTTAAATGGCTGAGTTACCTCCTTACATTCACTGGCTAGGATCAAAAACTTTTATGAAGTGGCTGAATTAAGAGGTAAAATCACTGTTAGTTTTTTTTAAAATCGAGTTTTTTATTGCCCTGTAAAAAATGTAAATTGAAAATTACTAGCTGCTAATAAATTTACAGAATGTTAATAGTTGTTGTAATTTCCGCACGACGTGTAAAATCACTGTTCTCAAAACAGCTCGAGAAATCATTCACTCTGAGATCAGTAGTTTTACTTTTCGTATTTTTTTAAGTATGCGTTCAAAACTTTCATGTTTCCACTCAATTTTTTGCGATTGCAGCGACACCTTGCGAGAATCGAAAAAAATGGCCGATATAAAATTCACGTATTTTTGGCCTGTAGAATCCGAATCCGCTATAAAAAATAGGTATTTCCATTACAAATTTCAAAGTTGCCCCCGCCTCACCCACTGGGTTAGGGGTGGGAGAGTCGAAGCCAATGTCATTGGATAGATTTCCTAAAAATAACAAATACGTGTTTTTCAGTTTTCGAATTGGACGTTTTTTTATGGGCTACTCTTGAAACAGTAATGTTTTCTTTTAATTTTTTGCGGTTACAGCGACACCATGCGTCAAGAATCGAAAGAAATGTCTGGAATAAAATTTATGTATTTTTTGCCGTAGAACTCGATTCCGCAATAAAAAAGAGAGGTTTCCATTTGAATTTTTAAAGTTCCCCCCACACAGGGTGGTGGGTGGGGAGATCATTTCAGTATCAGTAGATAGTTTTTTGATAAATTTTTGACACGTATTTTTTTATTTTTCGATTTGATGCAAACTGTTCGAGATTTTCCACCGTTCCCATACTTTTCTAACACCCGGTATATTCCTAATAGTGTTAGGAACAAGACCCAAAAATGTTCCCATCTAACCAGTGTCCGCACATTCCTTATTTTGGTAAAAACCTCCCCCCGGTGGTACATTCTGGCGGTTTTTCTTAATTTTCTTGTAAACCATTATTCGAACGTAAAAAGCGTATAGGACCAAAAATATTTCCCATTAAATTCTACACAAAAACTGTGATATCAACATTTTAGTAATCCCTTACTCAATTCTCGCAAATAGCGTTCAAAGTTAAGGGTAGTTTTTAGCATGTTGTATAAAATATATATAATTGTATAAGTCCAGTGATCTTACGAACTTATACAATTTATACATTACTCAGGCGATATCTATTCCTATAGATATACGTAATATAAAAATTTGATAAATTATTTCTCCTATGCTGTATGATTTTATGTTTGAATTACGTATACGACTGACACCAGAACCTTCGCCATTTATTGCAAATGATTGCGTTACGAGTAATTTTCTTACTTTTATTATAACATTTCTTAAAAGTAACTTCAGTAAATCCAAAAGTCGATTATAGAACTTGCGTAATTGATATACTTATTACAGAACAGACAATTTGACGCACTATTTTGGGTATATTATTGAATATATTGACTCAGTATAATATAGGTATACGATTACGATAACATTAAGTTCACTTTCATCAACGCTTATTATGAATATTGCAATAGAATTTCCAAATAAACTGAATAATTGTTCGAGGGAGTTTGTGTAGGCGTATCCAAGAATGGAAGGGTGATTTTATTTCAGCCAACTAGGGTTACAGCCGAAAAGTCACGGCGAATGCCATGAAGTCAATATTTAACTTCACCACACCTCTTCCCCGTTTCTCATTTCATTCTGTTGGAGCAAGCAAGCGTTCAAGTCTCTAGTTGAACGAAAAACGTATTTTGAAGATATACATGATGCGACAAAATATTAAATATCAAGAACTGCTAATAAATAAAGAGTGAGCATTCAATATAATATTTAATAGTGAATAATTAATAACTAAAATGTACCAAGAGTTAAACTCCAGCTTTTCTATCGGCGATACACTTTGAAATTATTTGAGACTGGAAGCCGCACTGTCTGATCCTCGTTACATACTATATTTTTCGCCATCTTTATAAATCACTGAACTAAGAAATTGAGAAAAGGTAGTGGAAAATTATAATTTTTGATATACTGAACTGAATTTGTGGTTGGTTCCTTGTGAAACATCTTAACAATAATTGTTTTAAATAAACACTGCTTTTAGACGTATCAAATTACTATGTTTAAAGTTATCTACAAATGTTTCGGAATTGCTTTTCGAGGCCTTTATCAAGAGTACAAAGTGTATGCTAAAATAACACATAAGTGGTTGTTCTAAATATAGAGGGTGTCCCACCGGGAACTGAATCGATCGATATAGAGAAAAGTACGCATCCGAAAATTTTGAATATTTAGATAATTACTAATCTCTTTGTGGCCAATCCAACTAAAATAATTACAAGCAGCTGGCACTTCCGCTTATACCGGAAGTCGATACCAACTTGCTTATTTCAAATGGAACATCCTATATATTTTAGGGTTTTCGAAAAGAGCATAAAATTCTGAGTCGAAAATATGTAGCATATCCTATACCTAAACCTAGCCGTTTCAGAGATATTTGACATAGAAAATTTGATAGGTGCAACGGTTTGCAAGAACCGTTATAACTTTCTTCGTGTAAAAGATCCTCATTTGCTTCTTGTCACATAAAAAGAACACAAGGAGAACTACGTTCTACAACTGAAATAAATCCAATAATATCATACCAAGTGTTCCGTTTTTCGCGTTACATTTTGTCAACTTCAAACGGCGAAAACTTGTTTAGGTCAAATGGAATACCCTGTATTTTTTTACGTCAAGTTGTGTAAAATTGAATTCCATTTTTTCTGATATTAGCATTGTGGGGGTTAAAGTTACGACTTTTTGAAATATTTACGATTTTATTAGAAATTCATGAATTGTTGTAATCATTTCATCCAAATAGCCATGATTAGAAACAATCAGTCATTATCTTATGTCAAAAAATGCTAGCACGTTTAAATTACACCCACGAAGACTTTTTAAATTTGTTTATTATTTATGGAGAATGTGACAAAGTAATATCAAGAACTTGCAGCACATTTGCCACTCGATATCCACAAAAACGCAAAATAACACTAACACTGTAACATGCGTATTAATCGAATTGAAGATATGGCATGAACTAAAATAGCAGAGATAAGATCAATTTAAAATATGATTTCATTTTAATTTAATAATTACTCAAAATTCCGCCCTCGAACCTCGACACATTTTTCGCACCTTCGGATTAGTTCCTCATGGGCAGCTCTTCTAGCTGAATCCTGTGATATGTTTTGAAATTCATTTCTTACTCTTTTCATACAATCTTCAATGATTGTTAATGGGCTCTCATAAACTTTATTTTTAATAGTTCCCTAAATGAAATAATCCAGAACTGATAAATCGGGCGAGCGAGGAGGCCATAAGATAGGTCCATTATTGGCAATCCATTTACCGTTTCAATTTTCCTGGTAAAATTGTAATGCCACCACTCTATCGTTTCTTATGGCACAGTAAACATTGAACTGCCAACTTTCCTGAAAGTTTCGTTCTCTGAACATATGAGGATTTAAGTCACTCCAATAATGCGAATTGTGTCTATTAAAAAGCCCACTTTTAGTAAATTTTGCTTCATCTGTCCATATAATATTTCCCAAATAAGAATCGTGACCCTCAGACCTTATTAGAATAAACTCACAAAAATTCTGTCTTGAACCAGAAAACGGGTGAAATTTATATGTTTTAATAAGATTCTGTGAATTGAATCCTTGCACAGTCCCGATTCCAGCTTGTCTTGACATCCTTGGTAATGCATGAAAATATCCCAGAATGACTATTTCAATGTTTGCGTCATCAACAATAGGCTTTCTTCTTGGATTTTTGCCTTGACAGAGCCATAATTTTTAAAATTTTCCAGTATGCGTTTTACAGTGTTTGGTGACGGTTTCCGTGATTACAACAATTCATAAATTTCTAATAAAATCGCAAATATTTCAAAAAGTTGTAACTTTAACCCCCACAATGCTAATATCGGAAAAAAGGGAATTCAATTTTACACAACTTAAAAAATACAGGGTGTTCCATTTGACCTAAACAAGTTTTCGCGGTTTGAAGTTGACAGAATGTAAAGCGAAAAACGGAACACTTGGTATGATGTTATTGAATTTATTTCAGTTGTAAAACGTAGTTCTCCTTGTGTTCTTTTTATGTGACAAGAAGCAAATGAGGATCTTTTACATGAAGAACGTTATAACGGTTCTTGCAAACCATTGCACCTGTCAAATTTTCTATAAAATGTCAAATATCTCTGAAACGGCTGGGTTTAGGATAGGATATGCTACATATTTTCGACTCAGAATTTTATGCTCTTTTCGAAAACTCTAAAATATATAGGGTGTTCTATTTGAAATAAGCAAGTTGGTATCGACTTCCGGTATAAGCGGTAGTGCCAGATGATTGTAATTATTTTAGTTGGATTGGCCACACCGACATTAGTAATTATCTAAATTTTCAAAATTTTCTGATGCGTACTTTTCTCTATATCGATCGATTCATTTCCCGGTGAGACACCCTGTATACCTAAGAACATTTATGACTGCAACCAACAGCTACTCTCCGGGCCATGTGCCCCGCCGAGTGCTGAATTACAAGTTACAAGCCTGGCGCGTTAAGTGTAATAATTGCATATTACCATCAAAACGCTAATGCTTCGATTGCAACAAACACCAGCCGAAAGTCTGATCCTACTTAAAGGAGCTCTCGTGCCAGTCGTCACACACCACTTGCAGACTGCAGTTTCGAGCTGTTGGCTCTCGTCAGTGCAAGGTAGGCACGAGACGTTTATTGATTATATTCCAAAACATAGTGACAAAATTTCTAGAAAATTAAATAATTTAGGTATCTCTACAATAAATAAAACGAATTTAGGAAAAATATTGGTCCATAATAAAGGAAAATTAACTAAACTCGATAAATCAGGTGTATATGAAATCAAATGTAAAGATTGAGATGCTGTCTATATAGGTCAGAGTGGTAGAGCATTGAGAACAGTGTAAAAGAACATAAGAAATGAATTTTAAATAACAATAAAAATACAGGAATGTCAACGCACTGCATTGAATACAACCATTTCATAGACACAGTTAACATAAATTTGGTTCATACAGAAGGAAAAGGTAAACAATTATAATTTTTGAGTATAGCTTGGCTTCTATTTGTTCGTTGCCAACAGCAACAAGTTAATACTTGTTACCTAATACCTAATGGTGAGTAAAACGCCACTGACAATCTATGAAACAATTGGGTATATGCTACGATGGAAAATATACAACACAAAGTAGAAAGTAGGGACAATATGTCATATCTACGAAATGTAATCCCATTATTTGAATTTGGATTGGATTATGCTTAAGCATATTAAATTGGAAGCGCGATGAATCGCTGCCTATAGTACCTTGAATTCGAACCTGTGGTTCATTAAAATTATTTGTTGTAGGAAACGACAGCTAGACTTCTATTTATGGCTGTGAGATGGGTGCGATGTTTGGCGCCTTTCCAGACGCTTAGCAAACACGACCAACTGCTGCTGTTGCAGGAATCGTGGAAGGAACTATTCTTGTTACACCTTGCGCAGTGGTCTGTGCCTTGGGATCTGTCCACGTTACTTGGGTGTCCGCAAGCTAGGGAACGGCTGCCCGCTGATATACACACTGCTACAGAAATCAAAACGATACAGGTGAGGGCATGGGATTACGATTTATAAATTGTTTTGGGAAATAAATAGCTATGGTGGAGTAAAGACAGATTTTGAGAGAGAATTTTGTATAGAGCAACGCGATGTAGAAAAGTAAGTTTGTTTTGGTAAAACTAAGAATAATTTGAGTAGATGAAGGAACCCTTTTTTTCGCGAAAAATGAGTAAATTGGTCATTTTTAGGGGTGGTTTTTCAGTTTTAATTTATTTTGGACCCTTTAAAATGCTAGTTAAGACACGAGAATGGTATACTTTTGTTTTCAATGTTCAAGAGACCTTCAGTTCAAATTTCGTGAAAATCGGTTCACCGCCCCCACGATATTTTATGTTTATATACTGAAAAAAGTTAAAAAATTAAATTACGGCTATCTTGGCCAAAATTCAACCGAATTTGATGAACATTTTGATGAGAGTAACCTATATGCCGCGTTGCTCTATGTAAAATTTTCTCTATCGCCTTATTTTTGGCTATTTTTACTTCACTAATAGTACAGTCATTCAACGTTAAAAAGGGGCCAAATCTCCGAAATCTGAAGTACTGCTCCGATCTTCCTGAAAATTTATAATTAAGTTCATCTTACCCTCCTCTTCAAACCTGACTTGGTCGCAAAGTGTGTTTTTTGTTTTTAAGGGGTGAAAACTACTCCTTACTCCAATAAATTGAAAACTAATAAATTAACGCAGTGATGGGCTATAATTATTTTCAAATATGTTAAATATAATTGTTTTTAATCATCAACTACCCTTAAAAACAACCCCTCACACGAAAATTAATAAAATAATGTGTTTAAAAAGCATGAAACCTATTTATTTTGGACCGTAATAGGAGAATTTTTCACTTTAAGTATAAGAAATCTGATACTTCATTTTTTTAATGATGCAACCCCCAAAAGCCACCCCTAACAATAAAACTTAGGAAAAATTGAAAACTAATAGATGGAAGCAGTGATAGGTTATCATTATGTTCAAATATGTTAAATATTTGTTGTTTCTTATAATGTAACTAATATTTCGATATTTTACTATGTAACTACCCTTAAAAAGTACCCCTCACACAATTATTAAAAAAACGGTTTAAAAAGCATGATATCTTGAATAGAAAAAATATATTATAGTATAAACGACCTGATACATCATTTTTCAATATGATTCAACCCCTAAAAACCACTCCTTACAATAAAAATTAGGGAAAAAATCCTTTTAAAAGCTCCAAGTAGTGGAATGCGTAAAAAAATGAAAATAAATTGCTGCTTATGATATAATGAAATTTTTCTAAAATTTTCATCCCTTAAAAACATCCCTTTCATGGAAATTAAACTCTTAAAACTTCACATTGTAATTATAATAAAAATATTTATTTTACAATATTAAGATGATTTTTAAAGTGAATATTAATAATTTAATTTTAATTTTCAAATTCATCCATTTCTTCACTATCAACTTCCTTTTCTTCTTGGTCGACTGGAGGACAATTTTGGCAACTGTCACCTGAGCAAGTGCCGCAAGTTTCATTGCAATATAACCCAAGTTTGCGACACCCACAAGTAGAGCCACACCCTTTTTTGCAATTGCAAAATATCTCTAGAAAAATGTATTTAGTTTTTTAACGATAACTCGGCTTCCTTTTAAGCTTATTGCATTCACCGACACATCATTTTGTTTGGAATTTCATAAGCTATAAAGCCATGATGATTGCAATATTTCTACACCCTTTCGTTTAGAGAATTTTAAGGTTGAAGGGCTAAAAAGAGGTTTCCTTCGCATAGAAATCAAAGCTTTAAATGCGCATATCTCGCTTAATTTTTGAGCTATATGAATTTAAAAAAAGCAAAATTTTCAGTAAAAAGGAAGCTAAATTTTTGTTGAGAACACTTTTTTTCGTAAAACCATTATTTTTTGAGTTATTTTGAAAAAACAGCGTATTTTTTGAAAAATTGAAAAAAAAAATACTTAAAACAACTTTTTTCAAAATGTACATTCTCTAAACCATTCAAACTTTTGGAACGTGTTATTGGGACATAAATAAAGTTAATTTTTCATGGGCTACGATTAATTTTAATTTTCCCGCTCATGGCGCCAACTTTGTTGTCAATTTTTTTTCAAAAATTCCAGAGACTTAATTTATTTTCGTCATAACTTCCTTAATTTTCATGCTAGAGGCTTTTATAAAAGCTTATTTTAAAGGTCTAATAAAGCACTTTAACAAAGGTTATGAACATTTTCTCTGAAAAATTACTCATTTTTCCGTTATTTGAGTTTAAATCTTTAGATAAATTTACGACAAACAGAAATTTGTCTTCAATGACTCATAAGTCGCTTAATATGACCTAAAATATTAAAGAAAGACCGACAATCGCTTTGTTTTTTTATAAATTTTGATTAGAATAGTTTTTTCCAGAAAATGTTTAATTTTCGAGTTATTCACGAAAAACTGTTGAAAAAGTGTTTTTTATTGGAATTTTCAATCGGGAATAACTTAGAAATTATTAGGTTGTAGAAAAAACTATATACTACATTTTTTTCTTAAAATTTGATCCTCTATCGATTCCCGGTGTCATTTTGAATTTTTATTTCCACCCCCGAGAAAGGGTGGCATTCACCCCCTGGGTGGAAGCACATATCGGCAGGTTTGTTATTTGCATCATTTTTGAGCTACTGTCAAAATTTCAAACAAATCGGTTGAGTTGATCAGATTTCGGAGATGAACCGGTTCATTGATTGTACTATAATTGGAGATCGTTTTTCTATATGGTATTCTTACCTACGAATTTAATTCTTGGAATATTTATTTAATTAATTCAACAATTTTTTCAGGAAATCATGTGTCGATTTCGTCAGATATCCCCCGACGGCAGTGAATGTGGATGCATGAAAGCTATTCTACTTTTTACACCTGGTAAATATTATCCTTTTTATTCTTAAACTACGAACTTTCGGTAAAATCACATTTGCCATTAGACGTTTGATGCATTAGATGCCATTTTGCTGTTTAACATCAGCTTTTCTCGATCTACCAGGATAAACAAAATAAGCCTGAAGATGAAATTTATATTTGTAGAAACGTCATATTTTTTTCGTGGGAAATGAATTTGGATTTGCCCTATTTTGAGTACATCCTGAATAATGATCTCTTCCCTTGCAGAAACAGCCGGATTATGCGATGTTCAACCAGTCGAAATGCTTCAAGACCAGGCGCAGTGCATTCTAGGGGATTACGTTAGAACTAGATATCCTAGGCAGCCGACTAGATTCGGGAGACTGCTGTTGCTAGTGCCAAGTCTGAGAGCTATACGACCGCTCACCGTCGAATTATTGTTTTTTAAGGAAACCATCGGGGAAATACCAATTACGCAGCTGTTGGGTGATATGTATTATATGGAAAAATGCGTTACTAACCCTTAGAACTATTATTAATGACGTTGCAGAACGGCATATAGGCAATTTTGAACAAATTGAAGGCATTTCGAATTACTTTAACTGTCTGCTGGACAAAAGGGGGGTAATATTATATGTTCACCTTTCTCCTAAGAGTTTATTTCCAAGTGTTGTTTATCCTTTCCAATTATAGTGTGTAAATATTTTCTGTGATATTAAAATATATATGTATTCGATAAAGAAATGTTTTAATATAAAAAGGAATAATAAAACCTAGGAGTATATGTTTACCTATAAATTATTGTACAATTAGCGAGCAAAACCTGGATAGGGTCTGAAAACGAAATAACCAGTATTTGTAAATTATAATATTCTAAGAATGTATATTAAAAATGAATAAGAATAGACGATTTTCATGGACAAACGATATGAAATGGACAAACGGATCCTTTAAACGTGTTAGTGTTGAGATCCGAAATATACTAACTTGATATTCTTTCCTATTATTTGGGTTTTCTACCACATGTATTATTCTCTTCAAAAATAAATCACCGAATCTACAAAATAATAGAATTATTGGAAAAAAGCCTCTGCGCCCGTGACGTTTACGCCAAAGCAATAGTCGGAGGTTATGTTTTGCAAATAATATAAATCGGAATAAACACAGAAATAATGCATTTTGCTGACGTTTCCGAAAATAATCTCTTTCCGTTTTCAAAGCTTTTTTTGGAAGAACTCTTATTTTGCTGTGTATGTCAGATACACAGCTTTAAGATTCTGTTTATGTTATTTCCATAGATACTTACTACTTACACAGAACACAGAATTGATGATATTTTCTTTTAGATAATGTTGAGTTTGTTAAGTTCTTCTTTTAACATTGGTAGCCAGGTTGTACAAATATCTACAGAACAATTCGATACGCACTTATCTTCATTTAATAAGAATATTGCTGATTGATAGTTTTTCTTTTTTCGGTATCTGCTTCTTTTGTTAAAATTTTTGCCGAGTCCCAGTTTATTCTATGTCTGTTTTCCCAAGCATGTTCACAAATCTTTGATTTCTGAATTTCATTCTTTCTAATGTAACTCTTGTGCTCATCCAACCTCACACTGAAAGGTCTGGATGACTCACCCACATAACATTTATCATTTATCACATTCGCACGGGATGTTGTAAATACAGTTTTTTGAATTCTGCTCCCTGTTTACCGGTTTTGTTTTTGTTAAAATAGATCTTAAAGTGTTCCCCGTTTGAAATATCGTCCTAACATCAAATTTGTCACCTATACGGTGTAGCTTTTCCGATAGTCGGTATACATAAGAAATTATTGCTGTATAATGACGTTCAGGTTATTGTCGTACCTGATTGTCCCTATTTTCAACATTTATGAAAACTCTATCAACAAAGGCTTCAGGACATTGATTTTGTACTAGAACCTCTTTGATACATTTTTTCTCGTTACTTAATATTTCATTATTAGATGAAATTATTTTGGCCCTATCGTATAAACATTTTACAACACCCCTTTTAACATTTATTGACTGAATTGAGTTAAAATTTAGATATCTATTAGTATGTGTTGGTTTTCTATAAACGCTTGTTTCGATAGGGTTTTCCCACTGATTTTATTTTAACAATTAGCGTTGTGAAAATGATATAATAAAACATTTTATTAATTTACAACAATTTACTTTTCTAATAAGAATTATTTCTAAGAAAATATCGTTAAAACAACTTGCTGATAATTTCACTGCTTTTTAAAACGGGCATTTTTACGCGCCAGAATTACGTATCTACCCGGAAAACCAATGAAATTATGGATATAATTAGTTTGTAATAGATTCTATCTGTGTGTTAAAGAAAGCTTTCCTCTAAAACTTCCCATAATTTCAATTTTTAATGCTTGTACTGTGATTGGTCTAAAGCAGTGGACGTGTAAATATTGGCCAATCAGAATCCAGATAAATGCCGCACAAGTTATTCGTGAAAGCGTCGGACGTTAATGTTTTGTACTGTAGTTTAGGTTTAACCTTCACTGACATTACACATCAGAAGGCTAACCTAAATTTATATTTTTATGTTTGTATTGTTTGGAGTGAAAATATTATTTTATCAGTTTCTGGTTTATGTTTTATTAATTCTACAATCAAAATGGAATCAAGTGGAAGAGGGATATGTTAAAGATGCCGCTGATAATTTACCTAAAGTAGAAAAGTGCTGAGTGCTGTCAATAAATAGAGGTTATGTTAACAGAGATCAAGATTAATAAACAATCTTGAACAGAGACAACCTCTGTGATTGGATTTCAGGGTGTTGACGTCAATTTATGGCTGTTTAAAATGAACCCAATATTTTTCAAACTTCAAGTTTTTTTTTTGTTACTATTAGTAAAATTAATAAGATAATAAGTATGCCATAAATAATTTTTTTACGTGAGTTAAGTATTTCAGCAATAATTTTTTTTTTCTGGGAAAACCCTATTGTATTATTTACCCTTCTAATTAAAACATCTAAAAACGGTAGTTCATTCCTACTTTCTACTTCTAATGTGAATTTAATAGACGGTTCCTTACTATTTATATTTTCTAAAAAACTATCTAATAAATCGACACCATGAGGCCAAATTGCAAAGATGTCGTCAACATATCTCCACCAGACAACCGGTTTGTTTATACAATTTTGAACATGTGTGTTCTCAAAGTTCTCCATAAATATGTTGCTTAAAATTGGTGAAAATGCAGACCCCATAGATATACCAAAATCCTGCTGATTGAACTCATTGTCCAATTGAAAATAGGTTGTTTTTATGCACATTGTTAAGAGTTCCATTATGCTATTTACACTTAATTTAGTTCTAGTTTCCAAATTATTATCATTTAGCAACCTGTCTTTAACTATTTTTAAGGTCTCATCTACCGGAACATTGGTAAAAAGACTAACTACATCAAAACTAACCATCAGGTGTGATTCATGAATATCGTTTTCATAAATTTTTTCTATAAAATGTTTACTATTTTTGATATAATCTTTAAATCTCAACAATAGGACAAATGACTGTTCTATATTTGATTTTGGAGGCCTTTGTCTCCTTGTGCATATGAGTTAGACCAGTTTCTTTTCATTCCGAGTATTTGTCCAAACAACAGCTAATGTAATTAAAAATCGTCTATTGGCAATTGTAGATTACATACTTCAAACTCTATTCAAATTTTGTATTAAGGAGTGTATAAGAACTGTACATACATTTGATATTAAAGGTGTTAAATTTTTGTTGTTAAATTAATGTGCTTTATATAGTTTTGTAAATAATCCTGTAATTTATTTAAACCAGTTGCCTTTAATTCATTTTTATTCTTCTATCTGTATGTAATTTATTAAAGTTACCAAAGAGAGCAACTAGTCCTGTATAAATATTTACATCGAGAGTACTTGGACAAAGTTTTGTCAATAAATGTTCGCAGAATAAAGTTAATTTAAAAATATGGTGAATCGTTTCATTTTGATATCCTTATACACTAAAAATAATGCGATAGTGTTTGATAAGAATGTTCAACCATCTTCGAATAAATAGTCCTGGAGGAGGTTGGAATATTTGGTGTGAAACTGCCTTGAAATACGAAAATAATAAGTTGAACTCTGCGCCCTGGATAATCTACTCGACGCGAATTTTGCACTCCATGCTATCATCAACAAGGGATGATGACTTCCAAAAAATCTTTAATCAAATAAAAAAAAAATTTTCCAATGGGGAACCATCCATGCCAGTTCCTGATATATCCAATAGATGACGCCATATACGTACTCGGTTTAATGTCATCCACAATTTGTATTATACGTGTGACCCATTTCAAATGGAAACCTCTCTGTAAAAAAGTATTTATAATCCTATGTTAACGCTTTTTTTTAAATGATAAACCATCGAAAACTCCAGTTTATGACAAAAATTTAGAGATAAATTTCAATTTTCAAAGCCTTCTATGATTTATTTTTAATGTCGAAAATGAACAAATTTGATTAGCGATTTTTTTATTGAAATTTTAACTACACTACTGGATTTAGTAACCTCTGAAATGGGTAAATCCCAAGTTTCATGAAAAAATATAAAAAAATGACAGAGTTATGACAAAATTAATGTAGGCAGTTGTGCGACCCATTTTGAATGGAAACACCCCTGTAAAAAATGTGTCTATTATCTGATTTTGACGGGACTTTTTTTAAAAGATACACCATCAAAAACTCCAATTTATGACAAAAATTTAGAGATAAATTTAAATTTTCAAGGCTTTCTATGACTTATTTTCAATGTCGAAAATGGACAAATTTGATTAGCAATTTTTTTATTGAAATTTTAACTACACCACTGGATTCAGTAACCTCTCGAATGGGTAAATCCCAAGTTCCATGAAAAAATATTGAAAAGTGACAGATTTATGACAAAATTAATGTAGGCTCATAGTAACTTCTACTTGATTTTTTCTAAAAATCGAAGTAGCCCATGAAAAAGAAACAAAAGAAAGATAAATTAAGTGAATAGTTTTAATAAATATTACATTTTTATTGAGTAATGGCAGATACTAATAGGGTGCCGTGGAAAACAAATTTTAGAGTCAAACGTCAAATCTTTAAAATTCGCATATTCTCATATTCATTGTTATTGAATTATAAAATTAATCGATAGTTATTATCAAGTATTAGATTATTAGTTTGTAGTTAATTATGGATAATATAAATGTACAGGAAAAAATTGAACTTGTGCGCCTTAGAGGAGGTAATGACAGAACTTTGAAAGAGATATGCGAGATATTCAACAACAGGCATCCGAATAGGCCCAACATTACTAAAAGTACTGTTTGTAAAATAAACAAAATTTTTAATGAGTGTGGCGCTGTGACACGGCGTATTATAAGAACAGATAATATACAAAGAAGAACCAGGTACGAGCAGACAGTTTTAAATTATTTTAACAACAATCCAAACGCCAGTGTAAGAGTAGCTAGCTTAGATTTGAATTTATCTAGAGAAAATATTCGCCGATGCCTTAAGAAGAATTTGGTAAAACCATTCAAACCCAAATTTTTACACACGTTGGAACCTGGTAATGATAACAGACGGATGGAGTTTTCCTTGTGGGCTCAAGGAGAGTATCTTAATAACAGAAATTTTAATAAAAATATTTTATTCAGCTATGAAGCAACTTTTACAACAAACGGGGTAGTATCGTCACAAAATTATAGAAAACTCACAGTTTGTCATTAATTGTAAAAGACAATATTCCCAAAAAGTTAATGTTTGGTGTGGGTCAGTGGCGTCGCCAGATGGTGGGCCGGGTGGGCCTTGGCCCACCTAAAACTGGCTTGGCCCACTCTGACTCATTCTGGGAAAACCATATATTTTATATAAATCATCTCGTAATCGTAATTACTGGAATTACAAACAACATTATTAACATATTAAATTAGTCGAAATCGTTTTAAAATTTAAATTTAAGCGCCATTTCTGAACTTGTAGATACCTAGTTTATTAAAATTTTCAGCGACCGTCGTGTGGCGCTGGCGCTTGCATCGAAATTTGTACAGTTTTCTAAGCTCTAACCTAATTGTATTATTGGCCGTGCCATGCTGCAATGTTTTCAGTTTCAGTTATATTATCAGCGTTATAGCGTTAAGTATTAAGTATTAGTATAGTATTAAGTAAAAGCTTTGTACTTTAGCAATAATAAACATTGAAAAACAGATCTCGAAAAACATTTCTTTGGAAGAAGTTGTGGATGTATTTGCCAAGAAGCATCCGAGAAGACTTAAGAAACTATGAAACCTGACTACTCAAAAAATAACTAAGAAGTTAAAAACAAGATTTACCTGTTTACAGAAAAGCGTAGGAGAGTAGTGGACACTTAATATCCCAGACAGATGTACTACTCTCCTATGCTTTCTGTAAATAGGTAAATCTTGTTTTTAACTTTTTAGTAATTTATTGAGTAGTCGGGATTCATAGTTTTTTAAACTTTATTTTGTTTCAACCTTTTTAGTTTTTATTTTTTTTTATTTCAACAATAGCACCCAGTAGCCGCCATTTTGGTTTCTCATTAATTTCATGTCAGTATTCACACTCTTGGCTTCAAGACGAGTCATTTGACACCTCATTTGTCAAAATCGGTGCATTAGTATAGGCGCTACGAGAGAACAACCATACGTACATACATACATGCATACATACATACATACATCCTTTTTGCTTCGCGTAGTCGGATAAAAAATATTAAACTAATTAAACTTTGCAACCAAAACCAAAAATATCAATATTTAAATTAGTTTTTAAGTATTTACCTTATACTGCTTGTATTAGTATTTAGATGTTTTTTTGTTGTTTTCATATTTTTCTTAGTCTGCATATAGCATAATAATATACCTGTTCTTAAATATAATAAGCCTGCATATTTAATGCTTTATTTTTCATTGATACTAATGATACTTATGTCCCATTTTTTAAAAATACTAACCCCAAAATAATAAAATAAATTAACGTTGGCCCACCTTCAGAGCACCATGCCTAATACTGGCCCACCCGAGCCAAAAAGTCTGGCGACGCCACTGGTGTGGGTTGCCCTGTTGCTCAATGAAACAATCATTGGTCCTTTCTTTTTTGAAGGTTATATGAATAGCATGCAGTTTTTGCAGTTCCTAAGAAATGAATTTTGGAATATTCTACATGAATTCCAATACAAGAAAGAGTAAATCTACATTTTCAATTAGATGGAAGCCCTGTCCATAATGCCAGTGTTGTTACCAGATGGCTGAATGCTAACTTTCCTAATCGATGGATAGGTCGTGGTAGCCCCTTAATTGAATGGCTACCCCGATCCCCGGACTTAACACCGATGGACTTCTTTTTATGGGGTTTAATAAAATCTAAAGTTTATTACAGGTCACGCCCGAGTAATAGAGAAGATTTGTGTGCAAGAATAAGACAAGCTTGTGCAGAAGTTACCCGGCAACAATTACAGAATGTCGTAAAAAATATTAAAAAACGATTCGACAAGTGCATCGAAATAAACGGCGGCCTTGTAGAGGCTACAAAAATTTAAGAAGTTTTAGTGTAATATTGTACAATGTGTTATTTTTTTTATTTAATAGGTATCTAATTATTATTAGTTTTAATTGTTAATACTTATGTTTTTAAGTCCAATATGATTAAGTTTGTTTAAATGACAATATTTACTAAAACTATTCACTTAATTTATCTTTCTTTTGTTTATTTTTCATGGGCTACTTCGATTTTTAGAAAAAATCAAGTAAAAGTTACTATGAGCCTACATTAGTTTTGTCATAAATCTGTCATTTTTCAATATTTTTTCATGAAACTTGGGATTTACCCATTTGAGAGGTTACTGAATCCAGTAGTGTAGTTAAAATTTCAATAAAAAAGTCGCTAATCAAATTTGTCCATTTTCGACATTGAAAATAAATCATAGAAGGCTTTGAAAAATTGAAATTTACCTTTAAATTTTTGTCATCAAGTGGAGTTTTCGGTGGTTTATCATTAGGATATCATAGGATTATAAATACATTTTTTACAGAGAAGTTTCCATTTGAAATGGGTCACACTGTATAATATGATATGATACAAATTGAAAATGACATTAAACAATAATTAAAAAGTTGTATTATAGCTTTTAAATTGTTTAAATTTCCCGATTTCTGAGAGTTCCCATTCTCTTATTCGTAGAAATGAGCCAAATTGATTAAAAAAATGGGGAAGATTCCAAGCCAGTTCCTGATATATCCAATAGATGACGCCATGCGTACTCGGTTTAATGCACTGAACTCTATTCTGTAATAGAGTTCAGTGGTTTAATGTCATTATCAACTTGTATCATATATAATCTTTAAATAGTTTGTCGGAAACGATCATTTTTAGGAAATCAATGTCCTACCGTGTTAGAGCACTTTGGTACACAGCAACAAGTTTTCATTTTTCATCCTAGAGTGACAAAGACATATTTTTTCGTATTGACATTGACGGACAAACAACCGAGTACAGCTGGTGCACTCTGGGGGATAAAATAAAAGATAATGTTCCCCATTAAATTATGTTTTTTTCTAAATAAGAATATTAACCACGATACCTCATGCGACATCTATTAACTAGTACCTGTACCACTACAATAATGGTGAATGAGAAGCGCGAGGAAACCTATCGAGTGGATGAATGAGTAGCTGTTCAATAAACTAGTTGTAATCCTCCTCCCTAGATGGCTCTAATATCAACTGTTGAAAGTTTAAAATTGGGGCGTGTAAAGCTGTATGTATAGAAATGCTTTCTCCTATAATAAGTAATAACATTTACAAAATTTGAGATGATATCAAAGTATCTATTATAGGCATTTCGATTAAAGATCAAGTAGGTAATCTGTATCATCAATAGACTTAGAGTGCGGGACTGGATTTATTATTACACGTCATTGGGAGCACTCTTCCCCCTCGTCAAGTTCCGTAAGCTGGCGTTTGTTTACGGTTTTTTGTTCTGACGTGCTTTCAGTTGCGGTGTTGAGGTTAGTTTTTTTTGCGGCGCTTTTATTGAATGCTTTATCAAAAACGTATATGGTATCACTACTTTGATAACACAGTTTATATTTTAGTGCAAAACAAAATGCAAAACGTAAATATTAGAAAGTAATTAAACCAAATGCCCTAGCATAATGCATCAACTAAACGATTCTCAAGCAGGATCATTAGCATTAAAACATACATATTTACTTTCTAAAGCTTAAACAACACGGTTTATATAAGTACATTATAGTTTCTTGGGTATACACACTTTGTATGTTTAAGTTATTATACAGGGTGTTTTAACTGCACCTGCCATGGATGTTTGTGATTATTTATGTAGACATTTTCTAAATATTCCTAACGGCGTCCACTATTACTTGATTAAAAATTAAGTGTTTTTTAGAAATTAGCATCATTAAGCGATAAGTAGGTGACAATATTGATTTTTACTCTTTTAATCCGGTAGGTATAATCATTTGCCAATTAAATGAAGAGCAAGAATAACAAGAAAAAGCACAATGGCGATGAGGACACAGAGTTGTTAGCGAAGCCAAAGAAGCGCAAATCCTCTGAAAGCGATGATGACAGTTCCGACAGCGAGGAGGAGAGACAACGGAAGAGGAGACGAACTGCTGCTAAGAAGCGCAAGAGACACTCCTCATCTTCAAGTTCTTCTTCATCCTCCACGTCGAGTACAAGCAGTAGTGACTCCTCTTCAGAAGATGAAAAGAAAGATAAGAAGAAAATCAAACTGAGAAAGAAATTGAAAAAGGGAGGCTCATCCTCCAGTTCGTCTTCTAGCAGTGATTCTTCGTCCGAGGAGGAGAAAAGCAAACGGAAAAACGAAAAGAAAAAACGGAAGAAGTTGAAGAAGCACAAGAAGCTTAAGTCGAAGAGAGAGTCGTCTTCGAGTTCTTCCTCCAGCAGCAGCAGCAATTCGAGCGGAGAGGAAAAAGAAAAAATCAAAAAGCTGAAAACTAACGATAAAGAAGTAAAGGAAACTTGTACGAAAAACGTGGACGAAGAGCCCTCCGCGGACATTCCATTAAATTTGATGGAAAAAACTAAAGCAATGGCCCCTATGACTAAGGAGGAATGGGAAAAGAAACAGTCCGTGGTCAGCCGAGTGTATGACGAAACTACTGGACGAAGCAGGTAAATATTATAAAACATACCACTTAAAAAAGAACTAACACAAGTTTTCTTTTCAAGGCTTATCAAAGGCGATGGAGAGGTGCTGGAGGAAATCGTCAGCAAAGACCGGCACAAAGCCATCAATGAGCAGGCCACAAAAGGGGATGGGGATTTTTTCCAAGCCAAATTGTCGGAAAAGTTGAAAAAATAAAACAGCTTCAAGTCTAGTGTAATACATCTATTTTTAATCGAAACAGTTACATAATTCCTAGTAAAATAAATTTTATACAGGTGTCTGTAGTATTTGAGGACTATTCTTGATTGTTAATTTGTACAACATGTATCCATACCAAGGAGCGAGGAATAAAATTGTTTAAAATTTTGCTGTTCTCTAAATAACTTCCAGGAAATTCCGAACTTTCTTTTAAGCGCAGCTTAAACATAAAATAATCGTGTACGATAAATATTTTATAAAATTGTATAAAACAAAATACATTTCGTAAATAATCAGTTGTCTCGCTTCCAAGTGAACAACACAGCACAAAGTAAAGAAGCAACAAAATAAGGACATACGGGGTGTTAAATTTTTTATAAAGTTCACTTATTTTTAGTATCAGAGTTACTGAGGTGAAATTGGAAACTTGGTTCCACATCAAAAGACCTATTATTAAACTAATTTCTTTTTAAATAAATCAAACATGTAACCAGGGCTATACATTTTTACAAAAAAATTATGATTCACTATTAGTTATCAGGAAACGTAAAACTTTCAAGATCTACATTGACAACCAAGATCCATAATTAACAGAAGATGCAATTACTAAATTTGGTTGGTCATAGGCCTCTATAAATATAGTGTGTCGGATGGGGTACCACACTTTTGATTTGCCGAAAAAAGGTCATTCTTTATAAAAAGATTGCTTGTCTTAAGGAGTCATAAACAGTTGTCAAACTTAAGATAAACTATAGAGGGTAATCTAATTTATCTTAAGTTTGGCAACTGTTTATGATTTCGTAAGACAAACCAGACTTTTTATAAAGAATGACCTTTTCTAGGCAAATCAAATATAACGAAGTTTACAAGAGTGCGGTACCACATCCAGACACACACCATATTGAGATATTTGGTTTGGAGCTTCAATTTAGCAAATGAATATTTCTCAGCCATTGCTGTGTTGTAGAATCAATATTAAACCTGTTTAAAGAAGTATTTTTCATTGACTGACCAGAATTGTATCTGGGTTTTCTTCTACAATCATTTCTCCCATCTAGCAGTGGCCATGCAACTAGAGGCACCTTTCTGGCCAAGGCACACATGTTTCTCTAGTTGTTTGAGCAACAGAAGAACAGTTTCTGGCATTTTTTATTATATCCCACTTCTGCGAAATGACCTTGGGCTTGGTCCCACTTCTGCAAACCAATATTTAATTGAACTGTAACAGGGCATATATACCAGCATGAGTTTGGTCCTGCTGTTATAAAGTAACCTTCACAAGGGAGTGTATTTATTAACTACAAATCATAATTTTGAGAAACTAAGAAATTGGCTAGTCCGTGGCTCCTTAGATGCATACATAAAAATATAGGTGCAATGACAAGGCGATATTTTTTGCAGTTTATATCTAATAAAGTTCTATAATAAGCGGTTTTTTCTTAAATTTTGCCATCATAAAAAACCTACCTAGTAACAGTCTTCTCATAAAAGATAAATTTTATTTGAAACTCAACAAGACTATTTTATTGTTTTTTTAAGATTTACAAATACAGTTCTAAAAACTCTTATAAAATGTTATTTTACATGTTCAAGGTGTTTTGTTGCCAACTTTGTTAGCATAGACAATATTTCCAACAAAGTGGAAAACCTTGACATATATTACTTCTGCTACGTTCGATATCTGAGCATTTTATTGTAGCTTACAGCTATAAAAGACTACATATAAGTCTATTTTCAATAGAATATCGCATGTTCTGTAACATGTGAAGTTAAACGAAAAGCATCTCGGATACTCCCACATAAAAAAATCAAATGAGGTTAAGGCCCGGCGATACAGCTGGCCATTATGAGCAGCAGAAACTGAACATTTTTACTATTCCATCTCCACCTTTTCGATAAAAACACTCAAGAAAAAAACATATGAATGTAAACTATAGCTCTGTAACTTTCATAAAAAAATTATAATCAGATTTGGGAATTTAACTGACTACACGGGGCACCCGTGCTTACTCCACTTGAGTTTCCGCGGAAGCAGAAGACATCTTGATAAATTAACTGACGCATGAAAAACATCACATACTTGTCAATAGTTTCTCAAAATAGAATATTCATTACAAGACACCCATCAGTTTAACTGCCCACTTTTCAGTCTTCTTACTTAATTTTTTGTGACAGTGTAGAAGTTGCTTAAAAACCTGGGCATTCAAAACCCGACTATTTGAAAGTAAGATCTATTAAAAATAAAATTCATATAATCACATCCCCTTAGAAAACCTAACATTACCTTAAATGTATAAATAAAAATAATATCTATAAACATGTTATCAATCACAATTACCGTTTGCTTAATATACAATAAGATAAAACAATTCTTCTCATAAATAACAATATAAACTACCCTAAAACAGTTGCATGAAGTACGAAGTGGAACCGTCCCTCCACGAAGGATCGTCGACGATTTTGGCCCTGCATAGTGGGCAAGTCTGCTCTCTGTCGAACCAAGTTGTAACGCAGCTTTCACAGAAGATGTGTCGGCACTGCAGCAGAACGGGAGAATCGTATTCGTCGTGACAGATCGGGCAATGATCTCCAGCTGTTTGGATTTGGTCCTTGCTGGGAGATGATCCTATGCTCTAAAACGTATAACTTGATATAACTCAATTGATGGTATAATAATACTAATTTTGTTGCAATACACTGTGCAATTTGAAATTGGATACCTAATCGTCATCCTATGTCTATAATAAGGCTGTAAGGCGCAAGGTACTCTACCGGCGTATGAGGACAAAGGTATAGAGTGGGCACAGGGCTTATCCTTGAGGCATAGCATTCGTTACTCTAATTTAAATCAGCTATTTTTATAATAAGTTCTGGGAGTTCGTTCTATTGGTGTATAATCTTTTTGGATTTTTTGGTGCTGATCTAACACATGGTCGAAAAATATACAGGGTGTTCCATTTGAAAAAAATTGAGAAAATTCAATTCAAAAAGGTCTAAATTGAAAAATCATTTCAGGCCACCCTGTATATTTTTAGGAAATTAAAATAATTCAAAAGCATCATAAAGATGTTTCATAACTGACATTTACTAATTTTTTAATTAAAATCCATAAAGGTATATTTAATTTGATGTATCTAAAGCCTTTGATTCCGTAAATGGTCCTGTCTTATTTAGTAAATTGAAAAACACAGGTATGAGAGGCAACGTCCTCGATCTAATAAAGTTTTTTATAGATAACAGAACCCAAACAGTTAAATTTAATGAAGCTACTATGTCCCACAAGCTATTACTCTAGATGTACCTCAGGGATCTATCCTGGGACACCTATTATTTCCCATTTATATCAATGATCCATCGCACATTAGCAAGGGACTCTCAATTATGTATCCAGATGATACTACTATGTGTATCTCTCCATCTAGTACTGATGAGCTTAGTTCTGACATTAAAACAACTGTAGATGAGATGAGTGCCAGGTGTGATGGAAATAAATTAATTTTAAATGGGGATAAAACAGCATTCATCGATTTTAAACTTAGAAGAAATATATCACTTTGTGGTGTCCCCTTAAGTGAAAGCATAAAATTGTTGGGCACATGTATCGACAGTCAATTGTCATGATATATAAACTTAAGTATAGAGAGCTGTAGAAACACTTTTGTTTCCAGAAAAATATTAACTATACCATGTGTCTATATATACAAGTGTCTGATTTACGTAAAATGCAATCTACATGATTTTCATGTGCTGTCTGAAAATCACGGCCTACCTGAAAGTATTAGAAGTCTAAGTTTATAATTAAGATATATGAAAAAAAATTAAGGACTTCTACTGAATAGTGGTTACCACAGTATAAATGAATTTTTAGACAGATCTACAGATACATAGTCTCTAATTTTTAATTTGTTGTATGTATTTGCTTGTAAGTATACTTCAATACTTCTGTTCATTATTGTATTATTTTAATTATGTATCATCGTCGGGATACACAGCCTGTAGACTCTACCTCACTTACCACATTTTGAAGAAGTTTAAAGGAAGCTGATTTCAAGAGTTTCACCCTGGACATCAAATCTGTACCTTTGGAAATCATATAAAATGCAGACAAAAATACAGCGACGATTTTTTCCGGGCCTTGATAAGACTCGAGCAGATAATACAGCCAAGGCTGAATGGTCGCGATACTCCTGTACAGTTGAGATATTGCTTCTATAAATAGGTAAATTTTTCCCTGGAACATTAAACCTATATTAATTTGCAATCAGTATGACTAAAATCGTAACAGAATTTAAATGTCCGATAAAAATGTAAATGACAATAGTTATCTAAATTATGTTATAATTTTATGATAAGCCACTATCTTCTTTTTTGTATTACAATAAATAATGATAACATAGTAAATATGTAGTGAAATATTCTGTATACGGCCAGTTTCCACATGCAAAATAGGGTCAATAACCATTAATTGGAAGCTGCAGTTATTTTTTTGAGTCAAAAGGGTCACTTTTTGAGTTTTGGTGTTACATCTCCAAACTTATGGTACTTATCCAAAAACATGGACAACTTTTCTTTTCTATTCTTTATAACAAACAAAATAATACCAATAAAGAAGTTTTTATTAAAATCTACACGTTTTTGCATTTTAGGTCCTTGTCAAGAGTACTTCTCTTGCCAAGGGTCTAAAAACCTGTAACACGTTGTAGAGTTTAAAAAAAACGTTTTTTAAAGCATTTAAAACAGAATTTCTTTTATTTAAAATTACGATACTTGTTTCTTCAATAAACCAAATGTTTATTTTATATTTATTATTTATATTTTTTGAAAATGAGTGATATAATTATTATTAATCATTTTTCACGTAGATTTAAAATGCAGTTAAATTTGCTTTTTAAAATAATTATATGTATGTAAGTTAACACAATAGTGAATGTAATAGCATAAAATATATCTTTTAAAATTATTTATCTAACATAATTCATGATCTTTTCAGTATGAGTTTCCCATGTCATTTTACAATGCAAAGTTACTCCCAGGAATTTTGTCACTTCTGTATGCACAATCGATTTATGATCTGCCTTGATTAAAATGCTTGAACTATGAACATAGTTCTTTGGCAAAAACAACGACATAAAAACGGTTTTGTCAACATTCAGTGCAAGACCATTATTTGAACACCATTTGGAAAACTCCTTTACAGATGTATTAGCTTTAGTGATTGTGGTCTCAGAAGAGTTACTAGAAATCAAAAAGTTTGTATCGTCTGCATAGACAATTGCTACATTGGGTGTTGTACAAGAGTGTGGCATATCATTTATAAAGATTAAGAAAAGCAAAGGACCTAGAATAGAGCCCTGTGGCACGCCAGTGGTCACATGCCTGAAATCTGATTTAAAGCGATCAATTATTACGGCTTGCTTTCTGTTAGTGAGATAGGAGTTGATCCAGTCGTGAGCAGGTCCACGTACACCCAATCTAGATAGTTTCTCTAAAAGCAGATTGTGATCGACAGTGTCGAAAGCTCTACTGAGATCGAAAAATAGAGATATTGGTTGTTCTTTATTGTTTAATGAATTATAAACATAGTCACATAATTTTTCAGTAGCGTTTATTGTTGATTTTTTCCTTCTAAATCCGTATTGGCTAGAGATTAACAATTTATGAAATTCTAAATAGCTTAATAATCTATTATTAAAACAAAGTTCAAAAACTTTTGTGAACTGATTTTGTACACTTATATTTCTATAATTACAAGCCTCCATTTTCGATCCCTTATTTTTATATATTGGTATAGATTTTGAAATTTTCAGTGAATCCGGATACTGGCCAGTAGCAAAAGATTCATTAATTAAGTAAGACAGCGGAACACAAATTTCTTAAACCACTCCTCTTAGTACTTGACCTCTTATCTCGTCAATCCCTGCAGCTGATTTACTTGTTGTTTTAAGCAACAGTTCACTAACTTCAGCTGGAGTGGCAGGGGTTAGGTAAAAGTTATGTATAACATTTTCAAATAAAATTAATTTGCTAAAATCAGGTTTAGGGCTCTTAAAATTCAAGAAGAAATTATTGAAACCATTACAAATATCATAAGTATTAGTAAATATTTCATCATTAATAACAATTTCTGTAACTGATTGCTTTGGATGATGCAGTATATTGTAGTCTGGTGTAATATGAAGTATAGAATTGACATTATCGTAACTAATAGTGAAACGATCTCGGTATTCGACATTGTTTTCTAGCGGTAGGTTTAACTTGGACATAAATAATACCTGAACGATGACAGTTATAAAGATGCATGGTGTAGTTGGAGGTAAAGTAACGCACTAATTAAAGTTGGTTGGATAAATAGAACTATTACAGTAGTATGAATGCAAAAACTGTTTTACCACGCCGCGTTGGTTAAATAAAGATTTTAGATATTCAATAGTAAGTTTGTTTTTAACAAAAAAGCGAATTTTACTGAAAATAGATAATGCTTTACTGCCATACCTGGAAAAAAAATTTAAGAATGCTTTATTTATTCTTTTTTACATCAAATAAATTTGTAACCCACTGCTTATTACTAAAATACTTTATAGTCCAGTAATTTTTAGATTTCATCTTCTTAAAAAATCTCCATGAGTTGGATTTTTTTTAATACACCTTTACTTCCATGTTTTAAATAATCTGTTAAAAGTCCCAATCGATATCGTGCCAGATTGCAAAATATGCGAGGTCAAAGGTTTCAAAAATTGATTTTTCGCAAAAATCTCGCTTCCTATGGCTCGGATGTCGATTATGAAAATTGTAAATCTTTAAATTGCCTACAAAAATTGTCTTTTCTGGTTGAGTGTAAGAGCAGTCTTTCTGATTGAACTCCACCAAATGAAGTCACTATTATTATTATTAAAAAAAATATAAAAAAGTTCATAAATATCGGTATAATAATCATATAATAAACAATACTGTTCAACCTAAGTAATTTTAACGCAGCAAAATTTCGAGCAAAAATCCTCGAAAATTCCTAAATAATTGTAAATTAATTTTACTTCTACATACGAACCTTCTTACTCTTTTAATAATTCTATGACAGTGATAACAACGATGCAGTGTACGGATATTGTGGGTACCCAAAAGCTTAAATAATAATTATAATTAATAATCAGTAGTCCTAATAAAATAACTAACATAATTAACATACTCGTCTCTTCGCACGTCGTACAATTTACATAAGAGCATTCTATTACATTGAAAAGTAGTACCTACTGATAATAATTTTATATTACATAAGTAACTTGGCGATAACACATACTACCCTTCATCGCACCATATAGTTCTACATCGGGACTCCATTACTACATACGTACTACATGATACTACATTGTACTTCATAATTCTACATTATACTTCATAATACTAAGTCACACGTCATGATACTACATTGAACTTCATGATACTACATTGTACTTCATGATACTACGTCGTACTTTATGATACTAGTTTGAATTTCATGATACTACATTGGTAATGCATAATATTACATGAATACTACACGATACTTCACATAAGGGTGGTCAATATACTTCACGAGTGATTACCCCCTCGGTTTTATATTTTAAACATATATGGGGATATGCTATAGGGCAACAATTAAACTACATCACATAATGAAAACAATTACCTGCCGTGGAAGTCTCACATTAAGAATGTGAATGAGTAAATTTATACTTACCCGTTTTTTAAACTCCAAAATGGCACCTGGAGAAATGGTCAGGAATATCTTAACCGTAACCGTAAATAATTTCAAAATAAAATCCGTGATGGTAACAATCCACAGTAGATTCCACACGGTCAACGGGTGGGTAAAAGTCCTTATCAGCACCAGATTTAAAACCACATTGAAATTGTGCAGATCATCCTCGAAGACGTAATGGATAAAAACCAGGCACACCAAAATGTACAGCAGTTCTATGGACAGCGTCGAAATGCTCCTCCGCTGCCTTTTGACAGCTTCTTTTTTCACGGCAGAGTTTGAATGGGCAAATGTCATGAGTAGTATGATCAGTATGAATATTCCCTCGTGGTAGTCATAGACGGTCTTTGCTAACAATATTAGAATAAAAGGAACGTACTTTAGCAAAACCTTTATGCATTGTTGCGTTTCAATCACAGTCTGCATCCTTTCCTGGTCATCAGAGTTGTTATTGTTTGCGTTATTCGGGGGGTTATTTAAAAAGTTTGCTACGTGCTCGTTCAAACTGACGTCCTCAGCAACGTTATTTTCCTCAATCCGAGCGGGAGCCGGGTCACCTAAATTAATCACAAAACTACCGTTGCTCTCATCATTACTAGTAACAGGCCTTGTTAAGTTGGAATCAGACTGTGGCCTGTTCAAAAAATTCGACACTCCAGCGTTCACGCTACGGGCAGTTTCAACGAGAGGCTCTATTTCTCTTATTACGTTGGTCAGACTATCACGTATATGCCTGGCACTCTCCACCGTTCGTCTCTGAAACGACCCAGGCATGGACATCGTGGGCAAGGTGCTGCTGGAATGGGTCATTAGCATTATCCTCGGCTGGGGCTGCGTTAGGTCTGCAGACTGGCTTCGGAGAAAAGTGTGATTGTTGTTGGTGTGATTATGTGTCATTTCTATACGAACCAGTTCTTTTTCACATAACAACTAGGAGCACAAAGTTCAATATCGCAGCTCTGGAAAGTTATAGGACAATCAAAAAAACAAATAGTTCTTATTTACTATCTATGACATTGTCACGTTTATAGGTTAGGTTTTGGACACGATCAGTCATCTTTTGGGCTGCGTTCGGAAATCCGACTGTAGGGTACAAATCAAGGATTTCCACAATCACAAGACATATTATTTATTTCGAGTGTCGAAGTCGAAAAGTTTCTACCGTAACTTGAATTCGGATGATTTGAGTAGTTTTACTCCAAACGCAGAAATATCGCACAACACTATCACGAAAAATATCTCATACGGAAACCAGATACTGGCCACTCGAGTGAGAGGCATTGATTGGTCCATATGAAAAGTGGATGCACAATGGCGGCGGTGTTGCTTTTATTTTGACGAGCGTAGCGTCATTAGACTCAATGTAATAGGTTAAAATTAAAATAACAGTCTGTTATCACTGATTTGGTCACGAAACAATTAATGATAACGCTATTATACTTTATACGAGCACAGTTGAAACTGGTCAGTGTTAAAGCACAGGACCGTGCGCACTGAACTTGATATTTTGTCCTATATATTTAGCAATGGTATCGAGATTCGAATGGTAGTTGAAACTGTGCAGGTGAGTCCGAGATTGGCAATGTAATCAGCCTGAATGAACCATCTACGACTGCACTGGTTTAAAGATAATAAAACGGACAGGCCTACTAGCATAAAGAAAATTCGTAAATCGTTTCTCAGAAGTAACGTGGACTTGTGAAATGTATTGTCAATGTGCCAGTGCAGTGCATAAATACCTATTACAATATCAAGCGTAGGAGTTTAGTTAGTTATTGTTCATATTCATAAATATTTACTACTATATAAAATGTAAAATATTTTAATTATTTACTAATTTACCATGGCTTTCTGGAGACCATTTGAAACAGAGGATAATACAATAACGTCCGAAAATCTTATCATTTTCTTATGGCAAGCATTTCTATTTACCTCTGCCCATGTACAATAAAGAGATGCCGACTGTTTTTGCCGACTCTTAGTTTTATACGGTTTCAATTAAATTCGTATACATTTTGCTTACATATATTTTTCCACTTTAATGTCAAAAGTAAAAACAAATGCCGCAACCTGCTGTTGACACTTGCATTACGTTGTAAACACACTTGATGCCACCACTAGGATTATAAACAAATAATGCTAGGTGGTGTTGCTGATGCACACGCGTCAGAGTCCCTATACACGCGCACACTGAAACCATCGCCGCCATGATGCATCCAATTGAGTGGAGTAGGGGCCGAGTGGCGTCTCTACCTTATCGGGTCTCAATAGAAATTTTCGCCTATACCGATGTACCACCGGTCCCAAACCGTTTATATTTTCCATTTATCAGAATACTTTATATAAAATATTTCTCATAAGTAGATTTTATGTTCTTATATCCGAAGATCGTCACCTGTCATCGAAAAACTTATTTACAGCATAGCGCCATCTACATCTTAGCATTAAAAGATGACCATTCTAGCAATTAGCTTTTACAGAACTCAGATATTTATATTTTCCGAAATGTTAGGCCTGGAAGTTCTTATTGGTGCACCTTGTATAAGCTACAGTTCGATATCATAAAAGGGCGATACAAGACTCAAAATGAGGCTCGACATGCAAGTAACTTCCCCACAAATCCCAAAACAGCATACTCAAAGCGCATTTCGACAACCACATTGGCATCATCTGGAGACAATTCAAAACAAACATCTCCCGCTTAGCACTACATACTCCCTTTCTTGCTGGCTGGTGTTTTTTCTCTTACTTTTCAAACATCACAAGGCTGTTAACGATCCCCTCAGTAAAATTTCGTCTCATGCAAAGACAAATAAAACCGCTTTTCGAAACTTTTTATATTGGATATATTGTTTTAAAAACCATATGAAACATAAAAATAATTTGTACCATAAAAAAATAAATATATTTTGCTGCTCTGTACAATATACACTTGCAGTATCAAGGACACTTATTTCCAAGGCGGTTTGAGATACCTTCTTTCCCTGTGGGTCCCCCTACAAGCTCTATCTGTGTCTTCTTGGCCCTGAAATAATTCTCAATTATTTCAAAAAAATCGCTAAGGCGACATACATACTCACTTGTTGCCAGTAGGCACGGTCGTTGTGGTTATCGGGCGAGGTTTTCCCGCTTCCCATCTGCCTTGCGTCTTGGGTCGGGTTCCCCGGAGGTTTGTTTAACAGCTAAAGAAAACAATGATTATAAAAAAAGCTCTACTTAGGAAAACTTAACAAACAAATAGTGGATAATTATTTAACAGGGGCAAATTTAAATAGCAAATAGTTACCCAAGCAAGAAAGGCACCAAATTAGGTCGAGTCGTAATGTTCATTCCCAGCAATTTTTATTCCATCAATAAAAAACAATACTCTCATGTTTAAGTGTTTATTTCATTAAGAATTTACAATTATGTAACTTATAAAAAAATTATCTTCTTCAGGATCGCAGGAACGTTAGTCATAATCAAGACAACCAATTTGATGCCCTATACAGAAAAGGGTATTTTAATATATTATAAATGGTACACGCTTATTGGAAAAAGTAATTTATAAGATCGATAAAACATTCAGTTTTCACCACCCACTACGAAGCGAGTAACTTCTATCTGATAGCTCAAAAAAACCATTAATAGCAAATATTTTTACCTACGTACAATTTTGTTTCCCAATTAACAGTTCACAAGGTATATGTTAAAAAGTAGGGCGAGTTCTTGCCTGGATTTTCGCAAAAATGATCATATTTAATCCATTAAATGAGTGAAGAAAAGTAAATAAAATATAATTTATTATAAGTTATTTAAAAGGGAAATGTATAGAAATTATTTAGACCATCCAAGTGAGGATTATAAGAGTCATATCAATAGTTACAACAAGGACATTCAAAGACGACAGTCAATATAAAGAGAAACATCCTGATGAAAACCTGTAATGAACAGGAGAAAGACCACTGATCCAAAAATTATAAAACTGTAGGTAGAATACTTAAATCTAAATCTGTATATTCTCCAGTTAGCCCAGGTGGTATCTGCTTAAAATCACCTATGTTGGGGTAAATCGTGTAGTATGGCAGAGTTTTGGCTTAATCGCTCCTAAAAATCATAAGAAATGATGATTTCACTATGCGTTAGTTTGAAAATGTGGGTGTAATTTTTTATTAAACAAAATGTGAAAAAATTCCTAAAAATTCCGTCTTTTTCATATATCTCGGTAATTATTGCTTTTAGAGAAAAGTTATATAGATGAAAAAGTTTTGTAATTAAATTTTACATAAGATGCAGTTGGTTGCGAATCCAAAAATTCATTTTTACTACTGCAAAAGTAGTGAAAATCGAAAAAAAAAAATTTTGAATTTGAATTTTAAAAGTTATTTGTGGATTTTTTTTTCAAATACTTATATTATACCTAGGACCTTCATACTTGGCTAAGGAAAACTATTTAATATAATAAATCTTCCCACCAAATTTCATCAAGATCGGACTTTTAAATTTTTGCATAATAATTTAACAATCTAAACATGGCAAAAAATTTGAAAATTTTCAAAATGTTGCTGAGGCTAAACCAAAGCATTTAGAAAGTTGAAAGTTTTTTGACATATCAAAAAGCGCTCAAATTTCAAAATCCGTTTTGGGATATTAAAATCCGTTAATTAGGAGAGCCTACAGTGGCGTGGATCGGGCAGAAAAAAGATCCTCAATTCATAGTCCTCAAATTGAAGAATTTTTTTTTCTCAATCGACTAAGTTGGGTTTCGGCACTATTTCCCCACTTACGTTTCACAGATCTAAGGGTCGAAAGGAGGGAAGGGGGCAATTTAAAAATACGGGAAACCGGTTTTTCATCAATAAAAAAAATTAAAAAGTGGATGAAAAGAAAACTGTTTGCCCTCTGTTTTGAGCCCTGGTAGAGCACCCCACTTCTCTCTGTTCTCCCGCTGTACAGAAAAACTTTGCACTCTCCCTTAATAATTATCGGATTGCGGTCTAGTTGGGCAGAAATTGAAGATAAAATATAAAGCCATCGATTGACATAAAAATTATTCCCCCCACCCTTCCCTTCATGACAAAACATTTTTTGAAAAAACGGTCAAAAACCATTTTGCGCACCAGCCGCGTTTTTCGCAAAAGTCGATTTCTGCCAATTTTACTTAGTTTTACGTGAAAAACTGAAGAAATGTCTTTAATTTTTTGCGATCCTCCTCTCCGGTCATGAGTTATCGGGCTTTTGCTCTACATCCCTCTCTCCCCTACTAATTGTCCCACCACCCCCAGCCTCTGACCTCTTAAAATGGATGACCTTACCCTTCTATGAAAAATATAATCAAAGCCCTCTGTGCATGTCGAGCCAAGAAAAAATTAATTGAAAAATTTTCTTTCCTGTAACGTTAATTCGCGATACCTCACTAAATAATGATCCGACGTCGATGAGGCCGAGAACCAAAATTACGTGTATTGTCAAGTTCTTTATTTTTGGGAAGTAAATATTTTTTTGTGGAACCCTCTGACTTATTGACAAAAAAACGGTTTTCCGGTTATTTAAATGGTCCCCCCCCCTCGACCTTCAGATCTGTGGAACGTAAGTGGGGAAACAATGCCCCAGACCCAGGCAAAAAAACGGTTTTCCGTATTTTTAAATGGTCCCCCCCCCCTCTCGACCTTCAGATCTGTGGAACGTAAGTGGGGAAACAATGCCCCAGACCCAGACAAAAAAACGGTTTTCCGTATTTTTAAATGCCCCCCCCCCCTCTCGACCTTCAGATCTGTGGAACGTAAGTGGGGAAACAATGTCCAGACCCGACTTAGTCGATTAGGGAATTGTTTAAAAATTTGACAATATTTTTTTGCCGAATGAGGTTATGTTCCCCAGAGGATGCGTTAGGTTATGTGAAAACGGGGTCCACTGGTGAGGTTAGAACAGTTTGAATTTCCCGCGTTACCAAAATTGCATCGGCCGGCAGGGGCTCTAGTGCGGGGTCACGCAGAAAGAGGGAGGGGTCCTTTGACAGCGGAACTCTGGCTCAACTGGGGCCATTTCTACTTTTTGCTAACCAAATTTTTAAACAATTCTCTAGGCTCTCCTAATTAACGGATTTTAATATCTCAAAATAGATTTGAAAATTTGAGTGCTCTCTTATGTCAAAAAATTTTCAACTTTCTGAACGCTTTAGTTTTGCCTCAGTAATATTTTGAAAATTTGCCATTTTTTTTGCGAAATTGAGATTACAAAATTATTATGCTAAAACTAAAAGTCCGATCTCGATGAAATTTTGTGGGAAGATTTATTATATTAAATAGTCTTCTTTAGCCAAGTATAAAGGTCCTAGGTTTAATATAAGTATTTTTTTTAAAATCCATAAATAACTTGCTATTTCAAAATCTTTTTTTTTTCGATTTTTACTACTTTTGCAATAGTAAAAATGAATTTTTGGATTCCCAAGCAACTGCATCTTTTTTGAAATTTAATTACAAAACTTTTTCGTTTCTATAACTTTTCTCTAAAAGCAATAGTTACTGAGATATATGAAAAATTGGGAAGAAAAAAACTAAATTCTTAGGATTTTTTTCACATATTGTTTAATAAAAAATTACGCCCACGTTTTCAAACTAGCGCATAGTGAAATTATCCATTTCTTATGATTTTTAGGAGCGGTTAAGCCGAAAATCTGCCGTACTACCGCCTGGGCTACGTATGCAGATGACACTGCACATTACAATATAGCGGAGGCACTTCAACAGCTGATGGATAGAACACCACATCAACAGTAATACCGAAAAAGAAAATAAAACAATTTGAGCATAGATTCATAAATATGATACCAGTTTATGAAAAATCAATGAAATTATCTGCTAATGAACAAATAATAGAATATGTAGAAACCAACAACCTACCATCGAAATATCAAGCTGGATTTAGAAAAATAAATTTGTGAGACACTGCCTTACAAACATTATCAAGTTGGAAGAACGCCTTAAATAAGAAACAGATCATTGTGGTAGTCTTTTTAGATTTCCACAGAGCCTTTGAGACAACAGATAGACAATTAATTAGTATTAAAGTTCAAGAAATATGGATTTGGACATAACATTATGAAATGGACAATCAGTTATTTAAACACTAGAACACAAACTACCAAATATAAAAATGATACGTCCTGTACCACAAGGAACCGTTGTGGGCCCTAATCTGTTTGTTCTGTACATAAATGACATCATGAAATACGTTAAAAAATGCAGCATACAACTATTTGCCATTGTACTTAGGTGGTCTTGACTCTAAACATAATAAATAGTGAGCTTAGAGAAATAGAAAAATGGTTGGACTTGAATAGCCTTAGTTTAAATACAGATAAAATTAAGTTTATGATAAGTAAAAGTAAATACAGCAACAAGATATTGAATGGGGAACAAACATATTAAAGTTTCTCGTGCTTTTAAACTTTCTTAAAAAAATATTCTTTCTCTAACTCTTAATTTTCTCTAACTCTTAATTATATATCCATATATTTTCATTACAAAATACTTCCCTTTTATGTTTATTTATTTTATGTTTGTTTATTTATACGTGACATTCTGTGTGACCTTCAGTTAATTTGGTTCAGAAATTAAAGGATGATAACGTGAATGACAACATTCGTGATTTCAACTATACTTAATACAAAATCTGTCAGTAAAAACTTAGGAATTGCAGAAACAATAGCCATGCGATCCATTACCAAGAAATCCCCCTTTATAACTCTCCCCAACAATCTTCTCTATCAAATCACACAAACAGCACCCATTAATTAAAAATTGCAATGCCTCAAAATTAGCTACAGAACGAAAAAATATAGAAAATATTCAACCCCTCTGCAAAATTGGAAAACGGAAGAAAATATCCAGAGCTAACACCTTGCGAAGATATCACTGCACTGAAGAAACTTATAGTCATCATAGAACAAATATTCTGTAATGACATAAAATGTATCAATAATCTACTTTGAAAATAGTCGTAACAGGCCGAAGGACTTTGCTCCATGGCTTCTTGGTGGTACCAATAAAATATTTTTACTATTATTATTATAAATTACTTTTTCTATTTCTGAGACTTTAAATTCGGTCGGTTTATACTTTTGTCTTTACAAGTCACTTACCAAATTTATATATTTCTGGATTTCTGTTTCGCTATACTGCCTGTTCGTCGGACCCCGACTGGAGACTGGGGTTTCCACCGGCAAGGTGTACACCTCCTGGAGATTTTTTTCGTAGTTATTGCTAATGGAAGACATTGTTTCCTCGTTCGGCACCGAGAAATGCGATTCGTTCTTCTTCTTTCCTACATTGTACTCCTCCTGACTCAGCACCTCTTCTACGTTATTATACGACTTGGTTTTGAGAGAGTTCAGCTGGTCGAGAGCGTCAAAACCCTGCTCGTTGAAGGTCGGGCTTTTTCCGCTTGTTATTATCCTCAGAGCTTCGGTCCACTGAGCTTCCATGATTTTTTGTAGCTGTTTCGCGATGTGGACGCGCTTCTCTTGTAACTGATCTAACTTGGCTTGCAAACTATCAACCTGCTGCTTGTACTGCATTATTTGGATTTGGTACAGCTTTATCTCTTCTTGGTGCTTCTTCTCTAACAGCTTAATCTCCAACGAATACCTAAAAATTAAATGAAATTTCAAATGTGTTCTCTTAATCCAGTATACATAAGACTCTTAGTTTGTCCATCGTACGCCATGAGAGTTTGCAAAATATAAGTTTTTGTCTATAACCTCTTACTTTTCAGAAATCTGCTGTATGTGACTCGCGGCAGTCTTGGCGATGGACATCTCTCGCTTTTTGGTTTCTTCTTTATAAGTGGTCTCAGCTCGATCCAACTGACCTTGGAACTCGGTTAGTTTGCTCTGCACCAGGATCTCCACCTGGCCTTGGTAGTAGTTCTTCAATTCTAATTTACTGCTTTCCATTTGTTTCTTTACTTTGCCAAGTTCCGCATTCAATTCTTCCTGCAAAATACACAAAATCATTAACAAATATGGAAATACAGTGTTTAAAAAATAAAGTAAATCAAATTGAGTATTTTTTGTGTCAAATGAGGGTCGATTTTCTGTCTTGTTGAGCCGTGGACTTCCGAGATGGAAATAAAATTTTTAAATATTACTAATTTTTAATTAGTATCATATAGCTGTGAACATTTTTAACATGGTGGTATTGCTGTATACAAAAATAATGATCTTGAGTATGTAACTGATACCCAGAGTAGCATAAGTTGTTACTGTATTGAACAACATGCAGAATTTGCCTGCATGGAATTTATGAAAGAAAAAATTGTACTTTTATGCACCTATAGATCACCACTTGGTGATAGAAAATGGTAAAAAAAATAAGAGGAAATTGTTCGTAATCGAATTCTCTACAACTTTCATTTGAAACATTTTGCGATCCGAATGACCATTTTCGAGATTTTAGCGAAAAATGCGCGCGATTCCATTGCGTCCCAAAACTGTCAAAATTTCAAAAAAATCTATCTCGGCTCCAATAGGTCGTACGAAGTTAAAAAAAAACGGAGCGGATTTTTATCACCTACAATTTTCACGTGTGCCTATTTTACAGTAAAATTGATACTTTCCGAGTTTTTTTGCAAAAAAACGATTTTTTTACTATTTACCTCCCCCCCCCCCCCTCTCTCCGCCAGCGTCTATGGGTGAGAACTCTTTATATGTTAAAAAGTACCGCAAAATAAACTTGTTCCCAAAATTCCAGCCCGTTCTGAATTATTTTATCCAAATTCTCCCATTGTCTCTATTATATACAGGGTTACTGGCAATTCGATACATTCCTTTGGAGATGTGATGGGGCATGAGCTAAGGAGTAAATCTAGCCCTAACATACATTATGCAAAACTCAATAGTTTTTGAGATATTTCAATTTTTTTGTTTTTCTCAAAAAAGTAGATCTTAATGTCTTAAAAGTTAATTTCTGAAAAATCTACTTGACATTTTAAAATTTTTTTTTACTGGATTATTTGTCCAATATTGTAGATATCCGTTTGGAATGAAAAATATCCGGAAACATTTCGATCATGTAAACATTTAAAATAAAAACTTGTAAAATTTTTTTTTTAAAATCAGTTATGAAATTTACCTATTAGGTTTTTTCAAAAAAATATTAATGTAGCACGCGTACAAATTATTATAAAAACTTCCTTATTTCAATAGCTATCTAACTAGGTAGAAATGTTTAATGTACCCTTGATAGTTCTAATAAAAAATTAGTAAAGATAATGCTGGTGGCGGAGTTTATTAAACGACTAATCGTTCATTTTCATTTAAGTCAGTCAGTCCTTGACTTTGACGTTTGTGCATATATGCCACTAACTGACATTCTTATCTTCGTATCCCTTAAGTTTGTTGGTCTTGTTAAATTAGTTATCGAAGATTTTGATTTTGCTCGTAGTTGTTATTGTATTTTCTTTGCCATGGCCGCGTATGCCAACGCAGAATACGCTGATATCTTGTTTGTCTATGGATACTGTGGCGGCAACGCTGCTGAAGCTCGCCGAGAATATGGTCTTTGGTACCCTAACCGTCGCTTAACAAATGCACGTGTATTCAGTACGGCATATCGAAATATCGCTGAAACTGGCTTCGTGAAATGTAGAAGAAGTGACGCTGGTGCTCCTCCCGTTTATGAACCAGATGATGAGGAAGAAATATTGAGGTATTTTGAGGAAGACCCAACTATTTCAACTAATAAAGTTGCAAGACTAACCGGAGCGTCACAATGGAAAGTTTGGTCTACGATACGTAGAGTTGGATGCCATCCTTACCACCATACCCCTGTCCAAGGCTTGGAGGAAGGTGATCCTGGAAGGAGAGTGGAATTCTGCCGCTTTATGTTAAATTCAGATGCAGAAAGTGTAAATTTTTTTAACAAGTATTTTTAACACAACCTACATTATTGGGCAGAGAAAAATCCCAAGTTAACACGTGAAACTAGTTTCCAAATGAAGTTTTCTATTAATGTGTGGATGGGAGTCATTGGCCACTATTTAATAGGGCCACACTTTCTTCCTCAAAATTTAAACGGGGAAATCTATGAAAATTTTTTAAGAAATGATCTGGCGGTGATTTTAGAAGATGTTCCTCTCGCCGTCAGACAGCGAATGATGTTTCAGAACGACGGTTGTCCAGCACATTATCGGCTGACAGTACGACAGTTACTTGATCAACATTTCCCTAACCGTTGGATTGGAAGAGCGGGCCCAATACCTTGGCCAGCGCGAAGCCCTGACTCAACACCCCTTGATTATTACGTATGGGGTCATATGAAGGAGATGGTCTATGTCTATGCCACACCAGTCAATACTATAGAAAACCTTAGACAAAGGATAGTCGATGCTGCCCAACACATAAGGCATAATCTGATAACCAGAGTAACAAGGACGGACATAAGAAGATGCTGCCGTGTCTGTATACGGAATAGGGGCTCCCATTTTGAGCAAGACATATAAAAAATAAAGTACAACTTTGAAATTAATGAAGAATTAAACTCTACTTTTAAAATGTTTTTTACTGTTTATCTAAAAATAAAATTCGTACTACTTGTGTTATTTTTGCTAGTATTTTCTTAGAACTATTAAGGGTACATTGAACATTTGTACCTTGTTAGATAGCTATTGAAATAAGGCAGTTTTTATAATAATTTATACGCGTGTTACGTTAATATTTTTTTGAAAAAACCTAATAGGTAAATTTCAAAGCTGATTTAAAAAAATAATTTTTAAAGTTTTTATTTCAGATGTGCACATGATCGAAATGTTTCCAGATATTTTTCATTCCAAACGGATATCTATAATATTGGACAAGTAATCCAGTAAAAAAAAATTTAAAAATGTCAAATAGATTTTTCGAAAATTAACTTTTAGGCGGACATTGAGATCTACTTTTTGAGAAAAACAAAAAAAATTAAATATCTCAAAAACTATTGAGTTTTGCAGAATATATGTTAGGGCTAAATTTACTTCTTAGATCATGCCCCATCACATCTCCAAAGGAATGTATCAGTACCGGTAACCCTGTATATTGTTTTTTTTATAACTTAGTAAGTTTGTATGCTACTTAATTTATTTTTATTTGTTTTATTCTTTTGACGACTGTATACACACTGTGTGAAAATGAGAAATATATTCTATTCTATAAAGCATCGTATATAATAGCTTACTTCACGGCGCTTGTACGCCTCAGCATCCTTCAACAACATCTTCTTTTGATCATTCAACTGCATTATTTGCACTTTCTCCTCTTGCAGTTCATTTTGTAACTTGGCATATTCAGTTTTCATCGAGAGAAATTCTGCTTGGCATGCATCCACCGCTCTCTTCGTCTGCGCCACTTCGGCACTAGCACTGTTTAAAATATTTTTGTTCTAGAAAAAAACATCCAGTAAGATTTATACCCTGAGATACTTAAATTAACATTTACCTCGTTTAATTCGGCCTCTTTCCGGTTTAACATATCCGAGAGCTCTTTATTTCTTTCTACTTCCCTGGAATAATTCTCCTGAAGCTCCCTACATTTCTGTTCGATGGATTCAAGTTCTTCCTGCAGATCGGAGGATCGTCTCTCCAAATTTCCTAACTTTTCCTGATTCCCGTGGGCTAAATTGAGGGCCTTCGAGGCTTCCTTTTCGTAATATGCAACTTTCTGAAATATATTTACGTTTAACATTTATGGCACAGTGCCAAATAGAAGTGGGATTCATGGGGCACATTATTTAATTCAATTATGAAGAAATTTAAGGGTTGCGTTACCAAAGTCAAAAAGTGTGTTAAATCCTCATCCTTATTTTATACAATTCTTAAAAATGAGCCAACAGAATTCAGAATTGATTTCATTATGTAAACTAGCAAACTTAACACAAGGACCTATATTTTATATTGTAATCCTAGTTAAAATTAAGTTTCCAAAATTTCCACCCCCTTGAGAATTCAACGCGAATGTACCACTCATTCGTCCCAAATTCACTATAAATTGTTTTATATTCTACAACAAACAATACTTCAAGATGTTCTGTGTCACCGAGGTTTTGCAAAAGTTGTAACTGGTACATATAAACATAAAATCGAGTCTCGATTACAGTTCGTACAGTCCTGTATGCAGAATCTGGTTCCTAGACTGGTGTGGCTTTTGTGTTATCAGCAGGACGATGCAATTCGATTACTTACAAATTTACTCGCGATTGACTTAGTGCATGCAAAAGCAGTCTTAAACGATGTGAAATATATTTTTGTGCACTTTTACCTGCGACATCTCTTCAAGTTCACTGGAATGCCTGGATTTCAGCCTTGTCATCTCCTGTTCCCATGTCAGCTTCTCGCTGTTGAGTTTCTCTAATCTGGCGACGGTTTTTTCAAAGGCCCCTTGAAATTGGCGAATGGTATTATTTTTTGAATCGTCCACTTTCACGGCCACCGATAACTTTTGCTGCAATTCTAGGTTACGATTCTGCAATTCCTGAATTAATTCCTCGCAGTGCTACGGTGAGAAAATAATAAATTATATGGGCAAACTAGCTCCCGGGAAAACACAAGCTTTGTAAGCATTAGCGTTTTGATGGTAATATGTAATTAGTATACTTAACGCGCCAGGCTTGTAACTTGTAATTCAGCGCTCGGCGGGGCACATAGCCCAGAGTCTAGCTGTTAGTTGCAGTCTAACAGAATAACTAAAAACTTCTTTATTGAGAAGAAGGCCTTTTATTCGGTCCAGGAATATTTGAACAGTTAGCTTGCATCTGGATTTGGTTTTTTATTGATTTGTTTTTTTTTTGCTTGATCTTGTTTATTTACAAATAGGTACTTGACATAGCTTGCAAATTTGTAAATATTTATCTTAATTAGTCTTGAGCAGTCCTTTGCTACTTGCCATCTTATGGAATCGTACAGATATATATCTAGGTATATGTGTATTATCGAGTGTATTATGCATGTGTCTATATGTATTTAAATTTATTTTTATATTTATTTTATATTTCTTTAAATGTATTATTGACTTGCCATATGTACATATTTTGCATTTTTTACTGGTCAATAAAGTATCTATCTATCATAATTTTCCAAACATCATAGCCAGTGTTATAGGGGCTCTCGTAATTTAATGAAACCATGATCACCTCGGATCGATATTAGGATGCCTACTAAATTTAGTTCACACAAAAAAGCTACTAAATAAATACTAATAAAGGTAATTCTAATCTAATGTACCCTCACCTGCCTTCTTAGTTTCTCCTCTTGCAGCCTATGCACAAGCTGCGATGGATCCGATTGCATTACGTGAGAATTCTTATTCCATATATCGGCCAGACTTAACAAACCTAAATTATCACTAACAATGCTGGCCTCCTTTGGCTTACGCTCTCTCATCTTATTCTTCATATTAACCTTCTTAGAAGCATCGTCCAATAATTGCCTGTGCATGTTCAGCGCGTTTAAGGCATTGCTGTGAAGCGGACTGTTCAACAGATCGCCCCTACCCTTTTTGTATTTGTTGTACGCAGTTAACTGTGTCGATTCTGAGCTATCGGAATAGTTGTCCAGACTGATCCAAGAATCGTTAGTGTTAGTGGATTGGTCAGGTATGACATTTGTTTCTTTTCTAAACTCGCCTTTAGGTTTATTTGCCTCATGTTCTGAGTACAGTGTTTCTTTAACACCAGCACCATAATCAGGTACGCTTTCTTTATTGTCGCCTTGCCTCCATGTTTTTTCCTTTGTGATCGTAGGCTCTTTGTTCTTTAGCGCATCACTTTCATCTTTGCTATGAACGTCTGGTGCTTCCAACTCAATTTTTTGCCGCTGTCGATCAAAGTCTGCTAGCAACTGATTGACCTCCTTATAATTTTTCTCCTTTTGGGGAATGTCGCTGCTGATAAATTCGTTCTCTAAATTTCTCGCCGCATTCATCCGCTGAATTACTTTGACTTTAGATAAAAAAGTGTCTATTTCGTTAATGATTTGACCGTCCTGTTTTACTGGGCTGGCAATCGGTGATGGTCTTTTGGTGGTTCTTGGAGATATGTTCATCTTTGGGGGTGGGTTATACTCCCTGCTGAACCTGATGTTTCTCCCAGGGCTGAACCTGTCTCTATCAATGTTTGGGCTGGCCGGCAAAGAATTAATTTTAAATTTTCCATAAGGCTTTTGGGGTGTACTGTGCGTACTTGAAGGGATGTATAGATCATCAGTACTATTGTATTTTTTAAACCCCGACGAGGGATTGTGCATGTTGTCGGGTTGATCACACCAGTGATCTAATGAGTTACTCAATGAAATGGACTCGATGGACTGTATTCGAGTTTGTAAATTGCTAACTTGCTGTATGAGGCCGTCGACTATATTATAATAAGGTTCCACAATATTAGAATGACCTGAATCCGAATCTATCACGAAAAAGTCAGGAGGGATCAGTAGTAGGTCGTCTGTATCATCTGTGTCGCACATTACTTTAAAAAATCTACGATGTTATAATTTCTGTGAAAAGATTGCGCCAACTTCATAACCTATAAAAATCTCATTTTAACTTCTTCATTAAATAATTCACTCACATTACAAACTCACTAAGGTAACTTTTTCAAACACAACAAAGTTAAATTTTCAAACAAAACTGTCAACAAACTTGTTAGATCGACACGACGAACAGTGACATCTGCCAAACGAACGATGTGATGTTTTACCGGAAAGTCACTTGAGAGGAATTGCACAAAAGTGGAATAGACAGAACGTAGAATCGACGTAAGAAGTAGAAGACGTAAAAGGTAGTGTTATACTTTTTTACCAGTATATGTATTAAAAAAAGTTATGGCCAAAAATAAAAAATATTTCCTTATCGCATCTCTCTCTCTCTCTTTTGGATATGCCCACCTTAATGAACTATTTAACATTTCTAAAACTGAATCAAATTGATAAATGAAAAGCTTTATTTACTACAATCAGGAAAATTATCTATGCTGACTTCTATTTTATTTATAGTCGTCCAGGTTTGCGATGCGATGCCTTGGTCAAAATGAACTTATTGATCGCAGAGTAAAATATTCACATCATAAAGGAGGAGTCCTTCTTCCAGCTGGTTCATAACTTTGCTATTTATTGTATCAGATTCCTACTTATTTCTATTACGTTTTCTTCACATCTTCACAGATGACACCAGTAAACAAATTCTTTTTAGAAAAACAATTTGGTTACAGCAAATATCTGATGTTTACAGCGAGAAATTTTTTAAATACTTTATTTACTAAAGTATATACGATTGGAATTGAAACTGGTCAGTTTTAAAGCACAGGACCGTGCGTACTGAACTTGATATTTTGTCCTATATATTTGGCAATGGTATTGAGATTCGAACGGTAGTTGAAACTGTGCAGGCGAGTCCGAGACTGGCAATGTAATCAGCCTGAATGAACCATCTACGACTGCACTGGTTTAAAGGTAATAAAACGGACAGGCCTACTAGCACAAAAAAATTCGTAAATCGTTTCTTTATCTTGGAACGTGGAAGTCTAATATCGTGCTGTCTATGTGCCAGTGCAGTGCATAAATACCTATTATAATATCAAGCGTAGGAGTTTAGTTAGTTACTGTTCATATTTATAAATATTTACTACTGTATAAAAGGTAAAATATTTTAATTATTTACTAATTTACCATGGCTTTCTGGAGACCATTTGAAACAGAGGATAATATAATAACGCCCGAAAATCTTATCATTTTGTTATGACAAGCATTTCTATTTACCTCCGCCCATGTACAATAAAGAGATGCCGACTGTTTTTGCCGGCTTTTAGTTTTTATATGGTTTCAATTCCAATCGTATATACTTTACTACTCGTCATGTATCTCTGCATGATAATGGATTATGTATTAATAATTTTAAAACTCTACACTACAGAATAAGAAAGCTTCATTATTACAAAAGAGAACGCATTGTAAAACATTCTCTTTTAGTATACTAAGAACTGCTTGTAAATCATATACCGGGAGACCCAGAAAGTACCTATCCCCCCACTTTTAACCTCACCACAATAAAATTGTGAGAGGTTACTAAAATTGGTTCAAAAACGAAAATTGAGATAACATCAAATCTTTACGTTTTGAGGACCTAGGAACCCAAAAAAGTGGTTTTTGAAAAATGTCTGTGTGTATGTATGTGTGTTAGCACGATAGCACCGAAACTACTGAACGGATCTGAATGAAACTTTGCATGTGCGTTTCTTTAGTGTCCCAGAAGATCTGAGATCGGATTACGTTTAGTGCCGTTTTGACGCAACAAGTTGTTTATTTTATAATTACTTTCAATTTGAAACGGAACCATTGAAAAGCAGTTAAAATTCTGATTTCAACGATATATCACACTTCAACCTTTTCGATTTGGTTTCCGTGAAAAAAATTAAAAACAAAGCAAATATGAAGCATAGATCGCATTTTGCGTGACATGATCGATGCGCGTAGCCGTTACGTCGTGAAACTCGTCACATCACGTGTCAATTCACGTGTGAGGGTTTCTTCACTGCTCTAGAAGTAGAGCGGATTACGTTTAGTGTCGTTTTTAAATATATATACAGACAAATCGAAGAATTAAACTACAGATATTCCTCTAAAATTCTAGTAAAATTACTGAAATGCTAATGTTTCATTTAACAAAGACAGCCGCGAGCGATCGGATTGCAATGAGCAAATTTTGACGATTGTCATTGTCATCGTTTGTCATCCGATAACGTTGGTGTCATGTCATGTTAATAAGATTTCGGCATATTTGTAACTTTTAGTGACTGCACCAGTGGATTGTCACAAACTTTAAAGGTAGATGTAACAATATCAATATCATATGCTTTCTGTACCTTCGTTGGTTGGTTTATTATAGATTATCATTTTACTAATTTTCCGTTTGTTGCTTTACAAATCTGTAATATTTAGGATAACTAGACTTTTTTAGTGGTTCAAGTGATGTTAAAGTTGTTAATATCCTACTAGCATATTATTCAACGAGCGATAATGTAGGTAATAACTCGTATAGATGAAATTTGCAGCACAAGCCGCAGGCATTGTTGTAAATTCATTAAGTTGAGGGTTTTTTTACTGCCCCAGAAGATCTGAAAAGGTTTTGGATGAGATCGGATTACGTTTAGTGCCGTTTTGTCACACAATTTAATGCTCCTTTCGGCTTCAAATATCCACCGAGTGGGGAGGTTCCAGCCGCTTCCAGTAGCTGCCGATTTTTTTCTACAGTTTTAAAAATAAAATTCTGAAATTTGGGAAATCAAATATAAGTATCAATGGCCACATTTTGGCCATTCGGTGGCAAAAAAATCACTTCCGGTATTTCTGGAAATTGACACAACTTCCTTATTTTAAATAGCACAATTCTCATAGCAAATAAATGCCATTTCCAAGGCTATTTTTCATCCGATTTTAAATCTGAAAAAGCGTTGGAAAGATAAATTACAGATTTATGAGAAAAGTGGCTCAAATACACAGGGTGTTTAAAATAAGAAAGTTGTGGCAATTTCCGACCACACCGGAAGTGATTTTTTTACCACCGAATGGTCAAAGTGTGGCCATTGAAGCCTATATTTGATTTCCCAAATTTCAAAATTTTATTTTTAAAACTGTATAAAAAAGTGGGGGGGGGGGGTAGGTACTTTCTGGATCACCTGGTATATGTAGGTATAACCTACAATAATTAAATAAAATAAATTATGCTCCTACTGAAGATTATTTGCATTTCTGCCAAAATAAATAAATAATATCTAGACCAATAAATATGGCAATTCCCATGGCTAGGTACGTTCTGGCTTTGTTTGTGTTGTGCCCGCTGTATGTCCAGAACATTAAATATTTACACAACTTAAATTATATTATTATGATAATCGCCCACTAATTATGATAAGAAAATTGCTTTCAGGAAACGGTTTGCGATAGTAGTTGGTAATTATTTAGTCTTATTGTGTCTACTCATCTTTAGAAAATGAAAAAGTTCACGATATCTGCGGTAATATTGATATTTTTTATTTTAAGCTGCGTATCCGCTAGAAGAAAACGGCCAGAGGATAAAACCAAATGCCCCAAAGTGAAGGCAATAAGAAACTTTGTCTTGGAAGAGGTAGGATGATAATATTATATTTAGGTTCCAAATTTAATTTAGTTCTGCTTCCGCTAATTGCTTTGAGATATTGTGATTAATTTCGAAAACGTTGCTGTGTCGGTAATAAATGTTTATCGACGTAAATATTGGTCGTTGTATACAAGTTCTTGTCGTGTAATTACAAAGTATACTCAATACCAGGTGCCTAGAATATTTTTAGCCAGCCTATACATTTTGCATTTCGTTGTAGATGTTGGGAAAATGGTTTGTCATCGAATATTACGCCAGCTCCGAGGAGGCCCTTTCCTATCGATGTATGCGTGCCGATTTCACGATGTCTTCCCTGGATACGGTCAACATGAACTTCACTTACAGCTTCACTGACGACCCCATCAACGAACAGCTCATGGGGAACATCACGTGGATCATACCAAATCCTATTGAACCTGCCCATTGGACTCATTCAGAAGACACCTGTAAGTTTTTTGTTGAGGTGAATCAGTTTTGCAATCTACTGCCCAAAAATTGATTTTATTATATTTCATTTTCATCTTTAATCATATCTTTTTGTGCTTAAACCGACAAAAACAACGTTGAATAGTAAGTTTGAACATTAGAATTCATTACTCGTCGTGTGTTTCGCTAACCACACCAACATCATCGGGAGACGAAAAATTTCTTGTTAATAGAAATTGTAGATAATACAAAATTTCACTAAGGGGCTATGCATTAGATACAAAAAGGCAAGAATGATAGTCCGTTTAACGAGGTTCCCAACATCCTGGAGCGACCCCCAGGGATTGAACCTAGGGGTCAAATCCGGACTGTTAGTTGGCCATTTAATTGTTCTATTATTCCTTATCCATATTGGGAATACATTATTCAAATGATCTCGAACAAGTAGGATACTATGCGGAGTTGCGCCATCCTGCATCCAAATCATATCATCAAGTTCGGCTTCCGGAAAATTCTGCAAAAGAATATTTTCTGCTTCTGGGATAATTATTTCCAGATAGGTAACTCCAGTTAAGTATAATCATAAAATATTTGTTTCTGAAAATTCCACACCAAACGCTAACAATTTTTCTTCCTGATTTTTTAATTTGTTTTACCAATATTTTTCTGTTGTACTTGTTTTCCCACGATCTTCGATTTTTCCTATTAAAAACTCCTGCCGTAGAAAAGGATGATTCATCAGTCCATAATATTTTAGTAAAAAAATCAGGATCTTCATCCAAAAGCCCAGCGTTTTCCTTTTATGAGCTTCTGTTAAAACTTGTTCTAAAAATATACTGTTATTGCATCAGGTTATATTTTAGTGTGGTACAGACTAAAAACTGTACTTGGCTGCTCTATCGAATTCAACATTATTTCATTTTCAGATGAAGGAATCTATAATACCTACGTACTGGATTCAGACTACACATCGTGGGCTCTGCTATTGCATTGTGCCGAGAAATCCAAAGTCCCCAGGTACCTATCCAGCTTCATAATGAGCAGAGAACCAAGTCTTGGTATAAATGTCATATCATATTTGCGTGATAAGTTACCACGGTATGATATAGACCTCGCCTACATGTTTGATATGTCGCAAAATGATTGCAATTCGACAATCGACGACTTGCCTCCGGGTGTTGTTATTAGCAGACCGCTGGTAGGTGCTCGAAGACATCCCATGAAACATCACCATGAAGGGCAAATATCCGAAGATATGGATTGACTTTCGCGTACAATTTCAATTGTCTAAATATACACGTTTTAAATAAATATACATACATTAAATAGATTTGCTTTATTTTACAAAATGCGGCCTTCCAATTTCAATATACTGACGTCTAAATAGAATAGAATAGAGTAGGGTAGGGTAGGATAGGGTAGGGTAGGGTAGGGTAGGGTAGGGTAGGGTAGGGTAGGGTAGAGTAGAGTAGAGTAGAGTAGAGTAGAGTAGAGTAGAGTAGAGTAGGGTAGGGTAGGGTAGGGTAGAGTAGGGTAGAGTAGGGTAGAGCAGAGCAGGGCAGAGTAGAATAACTGTCGCCAGTAATGAGGATTTTATATTCATGAAATTTCAATTTACTAATATGAGATTTTCCTGCTGAATTAAAAGGAAATGTTGAAAATTCTGTTTTTGTTTTATTGAGAGTTAATAAATTCTTTACGTTGTGAAGTCCCTTTCCGCTTTAATTTTAATTGCCTTCCAACTGACATCGGAAAATAATAAGACTGCTTCATCGGCACAAGAGATGATTTCCCCCAGAAATATTTAAATTGAGCATATCATTTAGGTAGATTTTATCAAGAATTGGATCTATAACTGCTCCTTGAGGTATTCCATACGTTTTTCTTCACTTTTTTTAGAGTCTATGCTGCCGATCTGTTTACTATTTGTTAAATAGTTTCTGAGTAAATCACCGCACGTGCCTCTGAAACCATATGTATCTGTTACTTCCACCTCCAGTGGAAGTATAGTAACACAATTTTTTTTATTATTATTGAAATAAGCTTAAAATGTCATAAAATTTCCTGTCTGTCTGTAACTTTTTTGTGCGCACGTTTACTCTGGAACCGTTTATGATATTAACTTGAAATTTGGTACATTTATGTATTGTAACGAGATCTGGAACAAGATTATATTTTAACTTAATTCCGTTGAAGGGTTCGGGGGTAAATGGGGTAAATAAGGGTAAATAGGCATAGCAAGCAGGTAAGAGTCCATAAAATTCCAATTTTAGCTACCCCTCATTATCACCCCCAATACCACCCCCTCATTATTATGAATGGGAGTAAAAAATTAAATATGATTTAATGTGTATACAAGAAAGAAACTTCTCAAAAAATTTTTCTTGCGTCAGCTACAGCTTCTGTTTCAATTTGGTTTATTATTGTTCTATTTAGTTTTATGTTTTCATTTGTTGACGTGGTTATTTTCCTAGACAATGTGAAGTTGAAATTTGGCGTACCTCTTCAACTAATCCTCAGTTTTTATAAATTTATATGGGTATATTATTCGTCTTTTCGTCAAACATTGCCACCGGCACCACTCCTTCTCAATTTCCTACTTCTCTTACAACCACAATAATCTAGGAACAATAACTCGTTTGCCCTTGACCCAATACCACAAAATGAAATAGGCCAAAACGTTTATCTGAACTAGTTGATAAGCTCGAATTCAATGTTAAAACTCACTTACGGCTAGTCGCGGGCTCACGTAATTACATTCACGCTGATGAGACTGACCTTACATTAGCGGTAATAATTGCAGTAATTTAAATATAGCTGACCGTTGGGCAGAATCGATTCGGTGCGGTGTTAAAAAATGGCTTTAGTGTTACCCAGTTTGTATGAATATTACACCGGGGGAGGAATCTTCGCCGGCCTAAGCGCCGATAAACCTAATTTTACTTTAAACGACAGAAACATCACGATATATAGCGGCGCCCTTCACTACTTTCGCGTCCCAAAGGCCTATTGGAGGGACAGACTTCGGAAGCTGCGCGCGGCCGGGTTGAACGCCGTCGAAACGTACGTACCGTGGAACCTGCACGAGCCCCAGTCGGGCCGCTTCGACTTTGGTCAAGGGGGCTCAGATATGGAGGACTTTCTGGACGTCGCCGAGTTTCTCAGAACGGCTCAGGAGGAGGACCTCTTGGCTATTGTAAGGCCCGGGCCGTTCATATGTTCGGAGTGGGAATTTGGAGGATTCCCCAGCTGGCTGCTGAGGGAGAAAAATATTAAAGTTAGGACTTCGGACTCTACATATATGAAATATGTTACGAGGTACGTAGTAGATAATCTGCAATATTGAAATATGTTTGTTGATAAGTATCGTAGACAAAATTTTTTAATATAATGCGGTTATTAAACTAAGGCTTTGCAAAAATGGATAAAAATGTGGAATTCAAAAGTTATTAAACAAATTAGAGAAATTATGATGATGTTCAAGGGGGGCCAAATCTGGTGAACGAGGAGGTCATATAACTTTTGCAATACAAACGACTTCGTGTTTTCGTTCTGTGCTTTTCCAAAAAGTTCATGCATGCATTATTTATAAAGGACTGCAGTGTTTATGTATTTATTTATTTCTATAAAATATCGAACGGGTATGAATGAATGAGGTTTATTTATCTCACTCAAGGACATTACATGTCAAGTAAAAAATACAGATAACTGGAATATTACATACTTATGTCTACAGTCTACATTAGCAGAAGTAACCTACTTAAAGATCTAAGGTGGTTTTGAAGATTTATTTTGAATACTTTTACAGCACTTTTTATGTCATTATATAAAATATTATATTCGATGAGACCGGAATGGAACAAACAATTCACAGAACTCGTTTTAGAAGTTGTATTAATATAAATGTTATGCTCTTGACTAGTGCTATATATTGATGGATATCACGTCTTTTAAATAATTTCGTAATAAATTATTAATAGTCATAACATCATTGTATGCATGAAAAGATTAGTTCTAATATCAAACCAGTTTAAAACATTTAACATCAATTTAATGTGTGTATACATGTTACATTCTAAAATAATTCGCATTGCTCTGTTTTGAAGTTTCTGTAGTCTTTCCGTGTAGTCTCGTGTTAGCGTAAGTTAAGTGTAAGAGGCCCCAATATCGAGCCCTGGAGAATCCCGGAAATCTAAGCAGAATCGAGAGACCGGTAGCCATAGCATTGAACAGACTGGGACCTATCAGTTCTTGCATACCAAATTAGTGACAGTAGAGCGACCTTCGATAAAATCGTGCTGTTCTTGAATAATAATATTTGTTTTCTTTAATTTTCATTTCTCCATATTGAACAGAAATTTAATAGAAATATAACAATCTAATTCGTATTTTAGGTACTTTAATATGCTTCTTCCTATCCTGGCGATGCTGCAGTTTACCAAAGGAGGGCCCATAATAGCTTTCCAGGTGGAAAACGAGTACGGTAGTACCGAACAGTCAGGAAAATTCGTGCCAGACAGAGTGTACCTTCGCCAGCTACGCCAGCTAATGATAGACAATGGTATCGTGGAGATTCTAGTGACGTCAGACAGTCCTACATTGCACGGCAGCATTGGAACTCTACCAGGAGTGCTCCTGCAAACGGCGAACTTCGCTGGCAACCCAGAGAAAGAATTTAATCGGCTGAAGCAGCTACAGCCAGGCAAGCCGGTGATGGCGATGGAATTTTGGACCGGTTGGTTTGATCACTGGTCTGAGGTTCATCACGTGAGGAACGATGACGATTTTCATGACACTTACGAGAGGATCTTGAAGTATCCTGCGTCGGTTAATATGTACATGTTTCACGGGGGTACTAGTTTTGGGTTTATGAACGGCGCCAATTTGGGCAACTCTCGAACAGACAATTCGGGGTATCAGCCGGATACGACGAGTTATGACTATGATTCTCCATTGACCGAAAGCGGGGACTATACTCTCAAGTACGTCATGGTGAAGGAACTGCTAAAGAAGTACAATCCAGTGGTGACAAGGTTAGAATCTGTTGGTTATATCTCTCATTTTTTAAATTTTAATTACGAAATCTTACTGAAAAGTTTTAACTTTCTAATAGCTTCTCTAAAGTTTATTTCTGGTTTATTGATTATAGGTATGACGAAAAAATTTATATGCGTCATACAAAAAATATTCATTTTTCATTTCTACAACACACCGTCAAAACAGGTACAGGATGTTTCATTTAAATAAGAAAATTAACTTCAAAAAGTTCTAAATATTTTTGCCACCGTGTGTATTTTTAGGAATTTAGGAAGTGGAAATGATTCTAAAACATGACAGATTATTTCGTAATTGGGATTTACATACTTTTTTCTTAAAATTCATAAATTTTCCCAAATCTAACTATCAGAACTCTTAGAATCGCAAGTAATTACATATTTTAAATATATTCGATATGACTTAAATATCACAGTTAGGATTAATTATTAAAATACATAGTCTAATTAAAATACTTAAAAATATCCACCGACAGATAAAAGCTAAAATAGATTAAACATTAAACAATCACAAAAGGAAATTTAAAAACATGAATTAAATACTTTGAACAAGATAAAAAATAACCGAAATGTTAATAATATTATGCAGAGATATTAATGTTTATTGAATAAACATAACTTTTTAGAACAATGTATTCTCTGGTGTTTTACTTTTTTAACAAATGTAGATACACCCTCTTAATTCCTTCGGTTCCAAGAAAGTCAAAATTTATTAAAGTCTTGTGACGTTCTTGTCGATTTTGTTAGATCAAATCTAGATGCTTCAGTTGACCGATCTAGTATGATAATTTACATGGGCGGAGAATACACTTTTGTTGTGAATTTACATGGTACGGTCATCAACAAAAAAAATAGGACAAGTCTTATAACGCTGTTTTGCTAAAATCTAGTTGTGTACATCTAACTTTAATTTTTGTGACATTGTCAGTTAGTTGTCATAATTTATTGCAAGTGTGCAAAAAACTAATATGCCTCATACAAGCGATTTAGTTAAATTTGGAGTTATTGCTAAAGCAGGAGATGGATGGTCAATGAGACAATTTGCACTGCGCTATGATATTGACAAAAATTCGGTGTGTAACATTTTAAGAAAGTAGAGAATAAACGGTACGATTAGTAGAAATCCTGGATCAGGACGACGACCCAACAACAAGATTTGCAATTGGTAAATGATTTATTAGAAAATCCATTTCACTCAGTTATTCAGGCTGCTGAAGAAACAAATTTTCCTGGATCGAGTAGTACTGGTCGCCGGCGAATAAGAGGATCGGAGCTACGCTGTCATGCAGCAGCACAGAAATACTTACTGAAAGCTGAACATAAAGAAGCTCGAGTAGAATTTGCGCTTGAATTTTTAGCGCATGATGTTAATTTTTGAAACAATGTAATCTTTACAGACGAAAAAACTTTCCAGTCAACATACAGCGGTCGTATTCGTGTTTACCGCCCTCCGAATACTCGATTCGATGAGAAATATACATCTGACAATGATAAAAGTGGTAGATTTTCCGTCAATATATGGGCTTGGATATCGGCACGTGGTCCTGGTGTTTTGTGGGATATTGATGAACGCCTTAATAGTGAAACGTATATTAGGATTTCAGGCAATATTATGCTCCCTTCTGTGTCACAATTATTTCCTAATAATGAGTTTATATTTCAACAAGACAATTGTTCCGTTCATACTGCTCATACCGTAACTAACTGGTTTCAAGATAACAACATCAATGTTCTTCACTGGCCCAGTCTACTACTAATGATTATTTTATTCTATGCCAAACAGACTTATAGAAGTTATAAATAGAAATGGTGCAATAACGAAATGTTAATAGTTAGTTTCTTGTTAAGTAGGATATCATTTGTCCTTTGATCCAGGATTTCTACTAATCATACCGTTTATTCTCCACTTTCTTAAAATGTTACACACCAAATTTTTGTTAATATTATAACGCAGTGCAATTTGTCTCATTAACCATCCATCATTTGCCATAGCAATAACTGCAGCATTAAAATAAAAAATAAATTAAAAGTGATATGTTTTATTTCGGCTACTCATTACATATTCAAATACAGACAGATTTACATTAGAAAAAAAGTTGTCCTATTTTTTTCTGTTCACGACAGTACCATAATAAACATAAAATGGAGTCGCCATTCTTTTAAATTGAATACATAAAGCTTCTTTAATACCATCAAAGCCAGGCACATTTCCATTTTTACTTACAGTAACAGAATTATTTCAAAGAAATTCGACGTTCAATTCTTGTCCATGTTGAGTTCATTATTCTTACACCTATACAGAACAAGATTATTTAAATAAAATTCCAGTAGTTTTAAATAAGTGCTTTTTTTATACATTTATTTAACGTCGGCCTATTTCCGCTACTGAGGCCTAACACCGACACCTGTAGACGAGCTACCCCCAACCAGGTATTTTGCCGAACCTCTTCCCTTAAGAAGAGTAGGGATCTTTTACTTGCCTAACATTTAATAGACAAGGGACCGACGGCTTTACATCCCCTCCGAAGGATGGTATATCTCCTATACAACCCTCGCCTAAGGTTGTATAGCTTCCGCGCATACACTGATATACAAGCCGCTGGAAGATGTGTGAGGCGAGGACGCGGTTTCCGTTGGGATGGTCACCCATCCAAGTACTAACTGCGCCTGTCGTTGCTTTACATCGCATACCGAAGTATGTACATAGTAAAGACGCACCTACGCTCGCCCCTAATGCCATAAAAACTAAGTTTTTTTTGGTTAGTACTACACCATTAATAATTCAATTTTGTTCACAGGTTACCTAAAACGCCTCACATCACCCTCAAGAGGACGTACAAGCCTCAGACGATCGAAAGGCAACTGTTACTAGGAGAAATCCTAGACAATATCCCATCAAGTTATCTAAGCTCCAACGTACTACCAATGGAGTTTCTACCTATGAATAACATGTCTGGGCAGAGCTATGGTTACATCGTATATAGGAAAAGGTTACTAGATATACCTGCTGGCTCAGTATTGACCGTTGGAGGTCGAATTTGTGACAGCTTAGTAGTCATGGTGAATGGCCGCCTGATGACAAAACCACTAGCTACTGTAAGCGACTTAAACAACTTCGGCTTTTGGCGAATTCCAAATTCAAATCTGACCTTAGGCCGCACGAACATCTATGGCGCTACTCTGGATCTGGTAGTGGAGAACTGGGGGAGGAACAATTTCGGTTACTTGGATCAGTTTAATCAGCTCAAAGGGCTTTGGCAAGGTTCTGTGTATTTAAACAACGAGCTGTTATCGGATTGGGAGGTATATCCTTTGGAATTTAAGAAATCTTGGACGAAGACTCTAGCAGGATGGCACTCGCCTATTCCGCAGTTGTCCAGTGGTCCGGCGTTGTACAGAACTAATTTTTACGTAGACGTGCCGCAAGATACTTACATAGATATGCAGAGCTGGTGCAAGGGCATCGTTATAGTGAATAATTTTGTTCTTGGGAGATACTCTAAAATTGGACCACAGCAGAGTTTGTATTTGCCCGCGCCTTTTCTTAAGACAGGCTGGAATACAATTATGGTGTTTGAGCATTATATTTCTGCTGATAAAATAAAGTTCTCTCATAAGATGATTTACAGAACGAGAAGTGGCAAGAAACGTATCTACTGATCTTATAAATGGGTGTATATTATATATTTATTTTTGTAAGGAATAAATGTTTATTTATTTACACAAACTTCTTTGTTTTTACTAGCAGGAGCTATAAAAGAAACTAGACGGCTTTGATTTTTATAAACACGCTAGTATTAGCTTCACTTGTTTGTTTGTAATGGAATCTTTGAACGTGATTCTCACGCACTCCAAAACGTCAGATTAAACTGAAACTTTGCATACTTATCAATGACCGATGATAATACAATAATTTGACAACTTTATCCTAAAGTCCTCACCAGGATAAAATAAAAATATAAAAAAAATAACTAATTTATTGTCGAGATTTTGCCGGAGGCGCCGCTGTTATTAATATATATTTTTTTACGAACGGTCAACCCTCCCAGAGGTCCGATAGAAGGGTAAGGCTCTTATACCTACCAATAATAGTTATTTAAGGTACAAGTGTAAAATAAAAGCCATAAGTGCAATAAAGAGGCTTTTTACAAGTGTCTTACAACGTTTTATCTTCGATCGCACCAATTATTGTAAGAAATGGTCAATTTTTCATGAACATTTGTAAAACTGGATCAACTTTTTGTGAATGTCACTTTGACGGTTAGTATTATTCGAGTTGTAGTTGAATCTCCATTCTAATTATGTTACTTCATGATCGTGACTGAAAATCTGTGATGATAGTAACTAAGGAAACGATTCTTATTTTAAACATATTAAAAATCATTTAATTATACAGGGTGTCTCACCGGGAACTGAATCGATCGATATAGAGAAAAGTACGCATCAGAAAATTTTCAAAATTTAGATTACTAATGCCGGTGTGGCCAATCCAACTAAAATAATTACAAGCAGCTGGCACTTCCGCTTATACCGGAAGTCGATACCAACTTGCTTATTTCAAATGGAACACCCTATATATTTTAGGGTTTTCGAAAAGAGCATAAAATTCTGAGTCGAAAATATCATATCCTATACCTAAACCTAGCCGTTTCAGAGATATTTGACATTTTATAGAAAATTTGACAGGTGCAACGGTTTGCAAGAACCGTTATAACTTTCTTCGTGTAAAAGATCCTAATTTGCTTCTTGTCACATAAAAAGAACACAAGGAGAACTACGTTCTACAACAATAATATCATACCAAGTGTTCCGTTTTTCGCGTTACATTTTGCCAACTTCAAACCTTGAAAACTTGTTTAGGTCAAATGGATTTTTTTACGTCAAGTTGTGTAAAATTGAATTTCCTTTTTTCTGATATTAGCATTGTGGGGGTTAAAATTACAACTTTTTGAAATATTTGCGATTTTATTAGAAATTTATGAATTGTTGTAATCATTTCATCAAAATAGCCATGATTAGAAACAATCAGTCATTATCTTATGTCAAAAAATGCCAGCACGTTTAAATTATACCAACGAAAACTTTTTAAATTTGTTTATGGAGAATGTGATAAAGTAACATCAAGAACTTGCAGCACATTTGCTACTCGATATCCACAAAAACGCAAAATAACACTAACACTGTAACATGCGTATTAATCGAATTGAAGATATGGCATGAACTAAAATAGCAGAAATAAGATCAATTTAAAATATGATTTCATTTTAATTTAATAATTGCTCAAAATTCCGCCCTCGACACATTTTTCGCACCTTCGGATTAGTTCTTCATGGGTCGCCCTTCTAATTGCATCCTGTGATGTTTTGAAATGCATTTCTTACTCTTTGCATACAATCTTCAATGGTTGTTAATGGGCTTTCATAAACCTTATTTTTAATAGTTCCCCAAATGAAATAATCCAAAACTGATAAATCGGGCGAGCGAGGAGGCCATAAGAAAGGTCCATTATTGGCAATCCATTGATCATAAAAAGTTTCTTGTAAATAATTATTAATTAAATATGCGTTATGTGGGGGAGCACCGTCGGTCGTGCTGATAAAAAATGTTTCTATGTTCGGCGAGAGGTAAATTTTCTAAATAGTCATTATTCAAATTTTCAGATTATTCAGATATCTTTCACCTAAAAAAAAAAGACAAAAATTTACCTATACATATTAGCAGAAGAGAAAATTTAATTTACTGTTTAAATTTTCCTGATAAAATTGTAATGCAACATGCAACCACTCTATCGTTTTTATGGCACTGTAAACATTGAACTGCCAACTTTCCCGAAAGTTTCGCTCTCTGAACATATGAGGATTTAAGTCACTCCAATAATGCGAATTGTGTCTATAAGAAGGTCTATTTTTAGTAAATTTTGCTTCATCTGTCCATATAATATTTCCCAAATAAGAATCGTGACCCTTAGACCTTATTAGAATAAATTCACAAAAATTCTGTCTTCTTAGGAAATCTGTTTGTTTTAACCCTTGAACCATATGGAATGAAAACGGGTGAAACTTATGTTTTAATAAGATTCTGTGAATTGAAGCCCTGCATAGTCCCGATTCCAGAGCAGCTTGTCTTAATGACATCCTTGGAAATGCATGAAAATATCCCATAATGACTATTTCAATGTTTTCGTCATCAACAATAAGCTTTCTTCTTTGCATTTTTGCCTTGACTGAGCCATAATTTTTAAAATTTTCCAGTATGCGTTTTACAGTGTTTGGTGACGGTTTCCGTTTTTCTGGATATCGAGTAGCAAATGTGCTGCAAGTTCTTGATATTACTTTATCACATTCTCCATAAATAATAAACAAATTTAAAAAGTCTTCGTGGGTGTAATTTAAACGTGACAGCATTTTTTGACATAAGATAATGACTGATTGTTTCTAATCATGGCTATTTTGATGAAATGATTACAATAATTCATGAATTTCTAATAAAATGCTAATATTAGAAAAAAGGGAATTCAATTTTACACAACTTGACGTAAAAAAATACAGGGTATTCCATTTGACCTAAACAAGTTTTTGCGGTTTGAAGTTGACAAAATGTAACGCGAAAAACGGAACACTTGGTATGATATTATTGAATTTATTTCAGTTGTAGGACGTAGTTCACCTGTTCTTTTTATGTGACAAGAAGCAAATGAGGATCTTTTACACGAAGAAAGTTATAACGGTTCTTGCAAACCGTTGCACCTGTCAAATTTTCTATAAAATGTCAAATATCTCTGAAACGACTAGGTTTAGTATAAGATATGTTACATATTTTCGACTCAGAATTTTCTGCTCTTTTCGAAAACCCTAAAATATATAGGGTATTCCATTTGAAATAAGCAAGTTGGTATCGACTTCCGGTATAAGCGGAAGTGCCAGCTGCTTGTAATTATTTTAGATGGATTGGCCACATCAACATTAGTAATTATCTAAATTTTCAAAATTTTCTAATGCGTACTTTTCTCTATATCTATCGATTCAGTTCCCGGTGAGACACCCTGTATTGAGTTAGTGGACTTTCTATCGCTGTTGAACAGAATCTTATTATTTAAACGTTATTTTTTACTTTTTAGTTCGGTTTGCTATTTAACCGTGTTATTTTAGTTTTTTTAGACTTTATTTTTTTTATGTTGTTACAGAGTGGGACGATAATGAGTCTGGGTTCAAAGACACTACTACGCAGATGTCTCGTAACAGGTATTTACAAAAACTTTTCTTAAAATCCATAATGGCGAATGTAGTGATTTTTCAAAATGCATCTGTAGATGGCATTATTTCAATAAAAAAATTACTACATCCAAACGGTTCGGAGATAGTCAATAATGATATAGTCCGTAATATTGTTGTCACGGTCTATCAGGATCGTGAGCAAATTATTTTTAAAGGGGCATGGGGCATAAAGGAATAAAAATGCGCTTTTCCAGAGGAAATGTCAAGAGATTTTTACAATAAGTATCTTTTTATTTATAGATTATTACAAAATTCCACAACATCGGTACAAGCAGAAGGAGAACCTATAGAAATAAGTTTTGTTAAAGTAGAGGAAAATTAATGCGTTTCGGTCTTAATCGTTACGACTTCAATGTAAAGACTTGAAACGTCTTGCATTATGTTAAGTTTCGGCAACATATAAAATGTATACCTTTGGAAATTAGTGTACTCACCCCGGGGGGTTGCAGCCCCCATTTTACACCTCCAATTCAATAACACGCAAAGTTTTCAACGAAATCCTCTAAAATTCATACCAAGGAGGTTTTTAGAGACGCTGATTACGAATCTGAAGTAAATATTGAAAATTTCAAAATGGCGGACCTAAAATGGCGGACTTTAAGAATTAATTCCTTTTCTTCTTTTGCAAAAATTGCGATAAAATTTTTTTTTAAATTTGTTATTATAGTTTGATAATACTGGACTAATAAAGTTGAAATAACAAAAAAAAATTACCCCTAATCTTTTCAAACCCTTTACTGGGATGAGGTGAACATAGAGTAACATCCCAAAAGATACGATTTCTCCTAGATTTTTACTACAAACTGATGGGGAAATATCTTTTCTCTTTTGCAAAATCGCATTCTAAACACTTTTTTACTCTAGGCATTTTTTATTAAAATCTATAAAAACGGCGCAAATCGCGTATTTATATAATTCCTTAAAAATGAAAAATGTGATTCAAGACGACAAAACTAGTTCCAAAATTTGCATTCTAATCATTTCTCTTCCTCTTGTGTATGAGGTAAAAATCAATACTAACGGAGATAAGTTTTAAAAATGTAATTTTCTGACTACCATGATTACCTACGAGGACAGAACGAAAGGATTAAGGACTAATATTTTTAAAATTATGTATTCTTATGCAAAAACTTATTCTAAAAATTTTTTAATCATCATATTTTTCTTAAAAAATAATAGAAACAGCGTAAATATCTTTTGTTCTAAAAAACGTTTATAAGGTCACATTTAAGCCTTCCATAAAATTGACCAATAATGAAATAAAATGTTGAAAATCCCCTGACATGTTCAATAACAATACAGAAATTACATATATAAACTCTACGGACGTAAAAAATGATTTTTGGTAGCTAAACAACGTTTTTTTAAAACGATTCCACCCTTTAAACACGATTTAAACTATTTCTTAAGGGTGTACATCCATTATTACTGATAATTTGATAAAAATAGACACTATCAGTAAAATTTCCATATTTTCCCGCTTCAGTTTGTAGTAAAAATTTAGGAAAAATCGTATTTTTTGGGAGGTTACTCTATGCTTACCCCCATTAAAGGATTGAACCGATTAGGGTTAATTTGTTTTGGTTATTTCAACTTTATTAGTCCAATATTATCAAACTATAACAAAAAATCAGACGTAGGAGGTTTTAAATGGGGGAGAAACGAAAGAGTTAAATAATGTGGTTACCAAAATGGTATATTTTTCTGTAGAATGGCATTCTAATATTATATCAAACAACAAGTTTAGAAAAGCAAAGTTTTACTAAACGAGTATAGTGTTTGAGTACGAGCGATCCTACTGATCCTACTTGTGTAGGATTTCCGTAAACTAAAATATTACCTTTGAAATCTACATATAAAAGTTAATAAAGCATTTTTAATGGTTAATGTAACTGACACGGCATTGTTTATCAAAAAGCGGGTAAATAGAGCATCTCGTACCGTGATGAAGGTTCGAAACCTTTTGTTAGTGTTTTTTTTTGTTAACTAAAATACGCAATATGAGTATTTCTTTAGGTTAGTTCGTTAAGTTAAATAATATGTTAATATTATTTGATGTAGTATAGTTGCTTATAATAGATAATTTCCCTTGCCCTTGTCATTTATGAGTGACGTGTCGCGGCATGAGATGCTCTATTTACCCGCTTGTGTTTATCATTCAAGAGCACAGATATAGAATGAATAGTTTTCAGGAAGAACAAGTGGAATTGAATAAATATCGTGTGGTTAACTTTTCAAATTTAAATAATTGTACTTTTAATATAGCGAGTGACACAGGAGACATGTAACACCCCGTAGCATGTTTATTTAAAAAGATATTATTTTGAAATTTGGTACACTTATATAATGCGCGATTGTCCTTTTTTAAGTACAAAATTTTTTTCCCACATCTACTCTGTTATTTTAAATGACACCCTGTATATTTTTTTTACCTATCTGATTCGTTTCTAGATTCTCTTTTCAACCATGTATCGGAACACGGCATTTGTTTTTAAAATGACAGATAATATCAATTTTAGTTTGTTAAGTCTAGGTGGCCCTGATATGAACCTTGGCAGATATTGATGCGTAGTGTGCCGTGATATCGAAAGAACTCTAGTATGCGACTTTGTGCCTCATATTTTTTTGGGAATAACCAGCAGCTGAACAGATTAATAACATCTAACTTATTTAAAAAAAAATATCTTTAAACAACCCACGATATCATAAAAACCAAGATAGGAACCCCTTTTTTTTATTTCACCTAGTTAAAAAATACTTATTTATCTTTTATTTTTGTCCAATACAATTGCTGTGCCTATCCTATTTTACTTTCTTCATTAAAGTTAGTATCGAATGTTATTGCATAGTAATGAATATTGTACTGCAACAAAAATAGTAAGCAGGCGGTGGAAACAAAAGAAGGTAAAACGAGGCGTCATTATGATTTGACAATTAAGAATTGTTTACTTTTGCCATGTATTCACGAAATTAAAAAGTAGATATGCTACTAATCTATGGCGAATGTAAGAAAAATAGCAGACGGGCTGCTGACTTATATCAAGAAAGATTTCCCGAAAGAATTCATCCACCAAACAACTATTTTGTAAGAGTTGAACAGCAATTCAGAAGTGAACCAGATGTACCGGAAAATAATTTCATTATCGAAGAAGAGTTGGAAATCAATGTACTTGCAATTGTCGAGGCAGATCCCACGATTTAGATAAGATAGATTGAGGACCAAATCAGCTCGACGCATTTTGAAAAAACACAAATTTAAATCAAGCACCAAATACACCAGCATTTATACGAAAATGATTTTCAAAGAAGATTGAACTATTGCAATTGGTTTCTGAACAGACACAATTTGGACAATAATTTTCATGAACAAATTTCATTTTCCGACGAGTCCAGGTTCACTAATTTGGGATTATTTAATCGTAACAAGACCCGTTATTGGGCACAAGAAAATCCCAGAGATACGAGAGAAAGCGCATATCAGGAGCGATTTAGTTTTAATGTATGGTTAGGAGTAATTGGCAGAAGAATTATTGGGCCAATAATTTTTTATAGTCCATTAAATGGTGAAAGATATTTGGGATTTTTGCAAAACCAGATACAAGATTTTTTGGAAGAACTGCCACCTAATGTTAATCCAATAATTTTTCAACAGGATGGGGCTCCACCACATACCAGCAGAGTTGTGGTGAATTATTTAAATGAAAGGTTTGGAGAAAACTGAATGGGAACAAATGGGCCCGTTCGATGGCCTGCAAGGTCACCAGACCTTACGCCGCTTGATTTTTTTGTATGGGGCCACCTCAAGGAAAACGTTTATAGAACTCCACCAACAAACAAAGGAGACATGGAAATGAGAGTCAGAAGAGCAATCGATGGGATTACTGAATTACAGTTAGATAACGTGCCTAGGGCTACCGTCACAAAAACACGATTGTGCAGAGATAATAACGGACAACATTTTGAGCAACTGCAGTAAAATATGCTTTTATATGTAGTACTTCAGTAAATATTTCATTTTAATTTCATTCATTCGTTGTAAAAATGTATTACATAGTGTAATGGATTTTCATCAATTTTGTTCAAATGTGTTTTACTGATGTTTCTTATTTATTAAAAGAATCGTTTTACCTACTTTTATTTTGTTTCCACCGCCTGCTTACTAAATATTTTTGTTGAAGTACAATATTCATTACTATGCAATAACATTCGATACTAATTTTAATGAAGAAAGTAAAATAGGATAGGTACAGCAATTATATTGGACAAAAATAAAAGGTAAATAAGTATTTTTTAACTAGGTGAAATAAAAAAATTGGGTTCCTATCTTGGTTTTTATGGATATCGTGGGTTGTTTAAAGATATTTTTTTTAAATAAGTTAGATCTTATTAGTCTGTTCAGCTACTGGTTATTCCCAAAAAAATATGAGGTACAAAGTTGCATACCAGAGGTCTTTCGATATCACGGCACACTACGCATCAATATGTGCCAAGGTTCATATCAGGGCCACCTAGACTTAACAAACTAAAATTGATATTAACTGTTATTTTAAAAACAAATGCCGTGTTCCGATACATGGTTGAAAAGAGAATCTAGAGACGAATCAGATAGGTAAAAAAAATATACGGGGTGCCATTTAAAATAACAGAGTAGATGTCACTTCCGGTGAGACCCGAAGTGGTGGGAAAAAATTTTGTACTTAAAAAATACAATCACGCATTATATAAGTGTACCAAATTTCAAAATAATATCTATCTTTTTAAATAAACATGCTACGGAATGTAACATGTCTCCTGTGTCACAATGATATAACAGTGTCTCCAATATTTAAATAAACAATTTTCTGTTTTTATTAACACTGACATTACCATATAGTAAAGTGACAGTTCGATGTGGTAAAGTGCCACTTTATTAAATGATTTTGAATTTAGTAAAATAGCTTATTAATCAATCAAAATGCGAGAAACGGCGTAAATCAGGAATAAATTCTTAAAGTCCGCCATTGGAGGTCCGCCATTTTGAATTCTCCTATTTTCACGTCGGATTCATAATCAGTGACCCCAAAAGCCCGCATGATATGAATTTTAGCCGATTTACTTTGCGACTTACTGAATTGGGGGTGTAAAATTGGGGCTGCAACCCCCCCGGAGGGATGAGTGCACTAATCTTCAAAGGTATTCATTTCATATGTTGCCGAAACTTAACATAATGCAAAAGGTTTCAAGTCTTTACATTGAAGTAGTAACGATTAAGACCGAAATGCATTAATTTCCTCTACTATTAGGCGAAGAAAGGCTATCCTAATACCGGAAGGTCCATGTGAGATGCGCCATTTTGCTTTGCAATCGAGAAGTAAATGGGATTTTTCGAAAAGTTTATCTCATCATTTGCCAGGAACTCTTCAAAGATAAGTATTTCATTTGATCCGGTCTTCAATAGAGGAGCTGGCAGGTATAAAGTTTGCTGAGGCCCAATTTTCCAAAACCTGCCTAGCACAAAGTTGTTAACAATGACGACGCCTTTATTCCAATCACGCATGTCCAAAAATGTATCATTTGTCTCATTTAATAGTAGTTCCGCTTTATACAAGCCGGTGGCAAAGGATTTGGTCGTATCCGGTTCCATATCAACCCAGTTTGTCAAGTTCTTTGTCCAGGATTTTTTGAATTCCACAGGATAAATTTCCCACTCGAAAATGTCTTGGTCATCTAGCAGCACACCTTTCCACAGTCCTTTGAACTGATAAAACTGCGTCAAGTGACCAAAATTATTTCGTCCCAAATTCTCGACCACGAGGTCAAGAGTAGCGTTGTCAAAACTTTCATCCGAGCTTAGCTGTATTGAACTATTCGCAACTTTCCAGTATCCAAAACTGTTTAGGTCCACAACGTTCTTTGTAATCAACTTGTTGTTTATATATACGTTTACCGTGTCATAAACATAGTCCGGGATCTTCAGTACAGAGTTAGGATTGATAATAATACCTCTCTTGCGATAAACGATATATCCAAACGCTTGACCGGTATTGTTGTTGATTGGTAAATTCTCCATTGAAATCAGTTCTTTACTGGATATATTGTAAGGCAGCTGTTCGATTAGACTACTATACGGTAAATACTTTTCAATTTTTACAGTGGGATAGGCCACACGTTCTATCAAAGCAGGCAGCCTTGGCAACAATGTTTTAATAGGATTGTATTTAGCGATGAGGTTTTGAACTGCGAAATACTTACTGGTATAATCGCCGTATTCTGTCAGAGGAGCATTGTAATCGTAGCTGGTTATGTCGGGTTTATAAGAACTCTGAATAACAGAAGCCATATTGGCACCGTTTAAAAATCCCCAGGAGGTACCCCCGTGGAACATGTACAGATTAACCGAAGCGGGGTACTTCAGAATCCTTTCGTAAATGCTTCTAAATTGCCCCACATCTCCTATGAACTGATCCTCGGACCAGTGATTAAACCAACCGGCCCAGTATTCAGTGGACATCGACGGCTTGTTCCCCTGCAACTCCTTCAGTTTGTCAAATTGTTGCTCGGGATTGGAATCAAAGTTTGCTGTCTGAAACAGACTAGGTAGACTCCCTACGCTGCCGTGATCATAAGGAGAATCCGAAGTGAACAACAACTCTGTTATGTTGTTTGTCAACATTAATTGCCGAAGTTGCTCAATATACGCCGAGTCTGGTACGAACGGTGGATTACTGTTCTTGTTCTCAGTACTACCGTATTCGTTTTCCACCTGCATGGCGATTATAGGACCCCCTTTGGTGAATTGGAGTGCCGCTAATATGGTTAGAAGTACGTTGAAGTATCTGGTGACATGCTTCATGAATCTTTCTTCCGACGTACGGAATTTGATGCCTTTTTCTCTAAGCAGCCAGCTTGGTAAGCCGCCGAACTCGAATTCCGCGCAGATGAACGGACCTGGGCGAACTATGGCGAATAGATCTTCCTCCTGGGCGGTTTTCAGGAATTTTTCGATGTCCAAGAACTCCTGCATGTCCGTACCGCCCTGGCCAAAGTCGTAAGATCCTGAAATAAATTCATTATAATTTTTAATAAGATAATCTTCTATTAAGCATGGTGTATGGTCTAAACGACCAATAATTAGTGACACATAGTCTTGGAAAGAAGTTTCAGGGCTGAGCCGGATCCCTAAAACTACCACTGGATACTAGAAGTAATCTTCAAGAGCTATTTAGTCGACCAGGGCTAGCTCAATTTTTGCAAAAGTTAGGAAATCGCAGGGTAAAGAGATATCGATTTTTTGCTTTCTGAAAACTCAACAAAACGACATAACTGCAGATTTTTGGGGTCGCTGATTAGACTCTGATGTTACAAAATGAAAATTCAAAATGGCGGATCCAATATGGCCGACTTTTTGTAAGACAAATGGACAAAAATGCAAAAAATATAATTTACAGCTTTTATATCAATTTATTGGAGAAATGTTTAGAATAATACACAAACAACAAAAATAAGGTAAGTCCAAGTTTTTAGGAGAAACGATTATTTTAACATATCGTTTCCTATCAGTTGTTCACCAGTCTAGAGGTTTGTGAGGGATTTATGAGTTTTGAAGAGTATAAGAGTATTAATATTCTATTGCATTCTACAAGTTTTTATCAGACATCATTCATTCATTTTATCATTCTTGTTATATTTCGTATTTTTGTAAGATAATACAATTCTAGTTTTTATCACATTCTATGAGTTGTTCAAGAGATAACAAGTGCTTGAAAATTTATTAGTTTTTATTAGAAAACAGAGCTTCAGTTTTTATGATATCCCAAGAGTTTTTATCAGACAAGAAATAATTGATGTTCTTATAAGTCAATGCACTTAAAGTTTTCATCATATCCTTTGAGCTTTTATTTGGAAAAAATGCTCGAGAATTAAGGAGCACTTACAGGATAATACATATTCAGTATTTATCATATCCTAAAATTATTTAACCGATAAGAATTACGTCAGTAATAATTATGAGTTTTTATAAGACAATATAGTTCTAATATTTATTGTATTTTTATCAGAAAAGATGTAGTTAATGCTGTATGAGACTAATTAAGAGTTGTTCGGAGTGTATTAGTCATCCATGCTTCCAGTTTTAATTATAAATGACTTCACGTCAATAAAATGCCGCAGCCTAATGTACGGTGTGCTTGGAAAGATAGTGATAGAGATGTAGTAGAATATGACATTGGACAAATTTATTATACCTAATCTTTAAATTTCTCGGTGCACTTGAGGACATTAGGGCGAATTTTATTTGAGTTCTACAAAAGGAAAAATGTTTATTTTAATAATACCTATGTGGGATGATAACAGTTATTTTTGCAAATCGAAAGTAGAAGAAAAAAACCATTTTTTTATATATACTTTTTTTTCTCTCATCGTCCCACATTGTAACATGTTTTTAATGTCTTTTAGTGAAAGCCGTTTTTTTTAAATAATGATTTATATGAGAGTAAATTGCACCGTCTTTCCGGCTTATATCCGGAGCGCTCTTAATTTTTATCGTATTCGATGAGTTGCTCATTATTTAAGAAAATTTGTTTTCATCGCATCCCAAAAATAATATGAGTAAATATACAGTTACAGTGTTTATCATATTCTTTGAGTTTTTGTTTGGAAAGTACTCGAGGGCTCAGGAAGGATTATTTAGGTTTCAATTCCCAGATAGATCCTCATACATACTATTTTGGAATCGCTCAAGCTTTACATATTCCATTGTAGTTTCACGTACATTCTTACGTGTCTTTATATATACTCATAAAGGGAACTTATACTATACAATTGTATTTAGATATAGATTATTCAGTTTCAATTTACAGATAGATTCTCATACTTATCATTTTGGAATCATATCAAGCCTCGTATATTCCACTGTAGTTTCACGTACATTTTCACGGTATCTCATATATACTCATAAAGGACTTATACAATTGCACAGATATGATCACTCAGGTTTCAATTCCCAAATAGATCCTTATACACACAATTTTGAAACCACAGCAAGTCTCATACATATATTCCATTGTGGTTTCACGTACATTCTTTCAGTATCTTATATATACTCACAAAGGTAACTTATACGATTTCATTGATACAGATCATTTAGGTTTCTATTCTCAGATAGATCCTCATACGTACCATTTTGAGACCACATTAAGTCTAATAAATACCCGCTAATTCCATTATTTTTTCCGCATACATTCTCAAAAGATTTCATGATAACCATTTCCTATTTTTAGTAAAACCAGATGAAATATCATATATTCAAATGACTTGCGAATAGGGAAATTGTAATAAACTATATAATAATCTATCTGGATATCTGTTGTTTTTACATAAGTATTTATGCGAATTTGTAGTTTTCCATCCATTATTTAACTCATACAGACCCTTAAGAATTGCTTATGGAAATACCATTTCAAACTGATTAAAAATATATATGCAAATCCTGTTATAAACTAGTAAAGTTCAATGAGGGCTTATTGAGAATTACAGTTTCACTATCCAACTCGAATCTTATAAATTCATGTATATATATTTTTTATAAGTTTCTATGAGGCATTTTTGGCAGGGTGGACATTTTAAAGTTTGAAGTAAGATTTATGTGAAAATTGATAAGCGCCCCCAAAAGCCTCATATATTTCTCTAGTCGTTTTGTTGAGTTATAGTACATAAAAATTCAACTAAAATGCATATAAGGGATGTCCCCCAAATAAAATGTGTTTTAAAAGTTTTCAATTATCTTCCTAACAATAATACCAAGAACAGCAAGTCTTTTGACCTGCGATTGCGTAACTTTTAGCTAAATCTGATTGACTCTGTACATTTTTAATAGCTCTTATACTACAAACCGTTACTTTCAGGTAATAAAATATTTGATACCAATTAATTTGAAAATTATAATACAAAAAGCAAGACGATCATAATTATTCGCAGTGAACCTGGAAAGTTGATAAAGTATTCGCCGGCAACAAAGTTTTGAATTAAATAAGAAAGGAAATCCACACTTCCGTGGTTTCTTTAGTAAGACAATACCTCGTAAAATATACACCATCCTCCAAGTTTTCAGCGAGAACATCGATTTAAGCTTTCGTTTCTTCTTAAAATAATTAAAGGTCTTATTTAATGACTATATTTATTTTATTTTTGATTATATTTCGTTCAGAGAATACGTGAGTAATAACTATTTACCACTTCTCTTCTATCACATCACATCAAATTAACTTAGGGTTCTAAAGGTCCTTTGGGCAAAATTCAAAGATGAAATAAATTACTAATTAGCCTACTGCAAGTTTTGACAATGAAAGTGTTTCTATAAACTTCAAAAATATACTGTACTTGCTTTACAAGATTTTTGTCAACCAAGTTGACATCATCTGCGTACAGGACCGTACGAACTGTAATCGCGACGATTTTATGTTTATATATATATATGTACTGTAATGAAGTATACAATACTACAGGAATACTGTATACTTTCATTCCAGTTTAACTTATTTTAATCATGCCTGGATCAAGTAGTTCAGTTTTAGATTAGTTGAATACCTGATTAGTTCTTTTTTTAACTTTTATTTCTGACTTCACCAGGCCGCAACTTGCGTGCCGTGTGCATTGCGTCCCGTGTGCAAACCACGTGACCGTGATTTTTTGGTATAAAATAGCTAGCCAGAAACCAGTAAATTCAGAGCTTGACTTTCACCTTTCTCGAGTGTATTGAACTGAGATAACCGGAAGATCAAGCTTCTCCGGCGCCGTGGCAGCCGCTGGCCAAGTATCTGTTAGGGAGGATTCGAGTGCGTTGAACTGGACCTCCTGTCAGATTGAGTCGAGTGTATTGAACTGGATCTCTCCTGAAACAGATTTCTTAGTCGCGTCTGTTATGTCCTGGAACTTCGATTAGAGAATTGGGGTTACGACGACGTACATAGAGGAAATATGTTACATTCTCTCTCTCTCTCTCTCTCCGATTACTATGATGTACTTATGTAATAACAAGATTGTCGCAACCTAAGCCATAAAAGATATGGCCACACTGTACATATAATTATTAGGAGAATAAATGTCTTATTTTGGATCTGGATTTTAATTAATATTAACATTGAACCCTGGAATAATCTCCAAACCAGCTACCCAGCAAAACAAGCATCACAGTATATATATCCCAGTTCAAATATGCTTCTGGAGGAACGAAAATTAAAACATATTTTTTCTGTCGTAAGCTCTTCAATAAAATCCTTATTTGACTATAAGGAACGTAACCAGACTGCAACCAATAGCTACTCTCCGGGCTATGTGCCCCACCGAGCGCTGAATTACAAGATACAAGCCTGGCGCGTTAAGTGTAATAATCGCATTTTACCATCAAAACGCTAATGCTTCGATTACAACAAACACCAGCCGAAAGACTGATTCTACTCAAAGGAGCTCTCTTACTAGTTGCCAGGGAAAAAATAAAAAGGATATACAAATAGCCATTACTTCATTTGGACAGATTTTTTCGTATTGTGGCAGAGATCCAAGTACGGTCAATCTTAATAAATAAAAAGTAATTAATCCCAAAAATGTATAATCAGCAATACTTTTAATGACGGTGTCATTTCTTAACATCAATATGAGGAAATAATTAAACCAAGTTTTAAACGCTATTTCAAACATTAAAAATGACAAATTATGAGCCCGACATTGCATTGCGGCACACAAAGCAATCTCATTCTCTACTACTGCCATGTAATAGCAAAACGCCTAACTATTTTACACGAAATTTAACATATTTATGCATATTCGTCACAAAATACTTTAATATGAGCAAATATTATGCAGATTTTTCACTTTTTTTATATAATATATATAATAGGATGTCTTATAACGGTATTTTACTAAAATCTAGTTGTATACATCTAATTTTAATTTTTGTGACATTGTCAGTTAGTTGTCATAATTTATTGCAAGTGTGCAAAAAACTAGTATGCCTCATATAAGCGATTTAGTTAAATCTGGATTCTGGAGTTATTGCTAAATCAGAAGATGGATGGTCAATGAGACAAATTGCACTGTGTTATAATATTGATAAAAATTCGGTGTGTAACATTTTAAGAAAGTGGAGAATAAACGATACAATTAGTATCAGTGCGACGACGGTTATCAACTCAACGACAAGATTTGCAATTGGTAAATGCTTTAGTAGAAAATCCATTTTACTCAGTTATTCAGGCTGCTGAAGAAACGAATTTTCCTGGATCGAGTAGTACTGGCCGTCGGCGAGTAAGAGAATCGGAGCTACGTTGTCATGCAGCAGCACAGAAATACTTACTTAAAGCTAAACATAAAGAAGCTCGAGTAGGATTTGCGCTTGAATTTTTAGGGCATGATGTAAATTTTTGGAACAATGTAATCTTTACAGACGAAAAACTTTCCAGTCAACACACAGCGGTCGTATTCGTGTTTACCGCCCTCCGAATACTCGATTCGATGAGAAATATGTATCTAACAATGATAAAAGTGGTAGATTTTCCGTCAATATGCGGGCTTGGATGTCGGCACGTGGTCCTGGTGTTTTGTGGCATATTGAGGAACGATTTAATAGTGAAACGTATATTAGGATTTTAGACAAAATTATGTTCCCTTCTGTGTCACGATTATTTCCTAATAATGAGTTCATATTTCAACAAGACAATTGTTTCGTTCATACTGCTCATACTGTAACTAACTGGTTTCAAGATAATAAAATCAACGTTCTTAACTAGCCCAGTCATAGTCCAGATCTTAACCCTGTGGAAGAAGTATGGGGACTACTCGTAAGAAGTATCCAAAAACGAAATGTGGGACCACGGGATGCCGAAGAATTACTGGAAATAGTAAATAATGTATGGGAAAATATTATCACTAATGATTATTATATAAGGTTATTTAATTCTATGCCAAACAGAAAACAGACTTATAGAAGTTATAAATAGAAATGGTGCGATAACGAAATATTAACGGTTACTTTCTTGTTAATTAGGATACCCTTTGTCCTTTGATCCAGGATTTCTATTAATCGTACCGTTTATTCTCCACTTTCTTAAAATGTTACACACCAAATTTTTGTTAATGTTATAACGCAATGCAATTTGTCTCATTAACCGTCCATCATTTACTATGCAATAACTACAGCATTAAAATAAAAAATAAATTGATGATATCTGTTTTATTTCCGCTACTCATTACATATTCAAATAGAGACAGATTTACATTAGAAAAAAAAGTTGTCCTATTTTTTTTCTGCTCACGACAGTATCTATACAGAATTTTGTTTAAAATTTACTTTTATTATCCTTTTAAGAGCATTACCTGGTTGTGGTTCGTGCAAATTCCATGGGACGTAAGTTTCGACCGCATTTAGCCCTGCCGCCCTCATTTTCCTCAGTCTATCCCTCCAATATTGCTTGGGTACTCGAAAATAGTGCATAGCCCCACTATATATAGTTATATTTTTGTTATTTAACGTAAAGTATGGTTGATCAACAGACAGGCCATTGGTTATTCCACCCTCAGTGTAAAATTCGTACAACGTCGGTAAATTTGACATTTTTGCCGTCGTTTAACTTCCTAAAATAATTACTACACTTCACTGCACTCTTGATGTTTCTATCGTAAATTTATTTACAATTCAACTTTACCTTTGCTTTGTTCTCTGTATTATTATTGCCGATGAACTAAAACCTGTTTGTATATCTTTGTGCTTATAAAATATTTAATCTGGTTTTAAGTCTAGGTGTATTATGTAGCGGGTAGCCCAAAAAATTGTGCTATTTCGGTTATTGATGTGTTATACAAAAAATAATTCAGTGACTTCGAAAATGGTGACTTAAATTAGGCAAGTAGGTAGTAGAATTTGTAATTTTACATAGTTGTGGTTGAGCTTGCGTTTTTTTTTTCGAGGAAGAAAGTGACTTGGCGACTTTTTTTCTTCCCCCGATAGGCATTCAGGACATAAGTACTGTGTCCGAATTTCAAATCGCTAGGTTGATTAGGGGGGAGGGGGAGGGATAAACGTAAATTAAATTAAAAGTGCTGTATCTTCCGCAATTTTTTCCGCAAATCGCGCAGCAAACGTGACATTGTGTACTAGTGTGCCTACTTTGAGCTCCGCTCATGTATTTTCATTTTCGCCATAAATAAACAAATGTACTATTGAAGGCACTGAATTTTTTAGGTTTGTGTCCAAAATGTTGCTTGTTTATAAAAGCCAAAAGCTTGTCGAATTTAGAAATAGTTATCTTTTCCTGAATGTTCAATGTGGTTCTAAGCATCGAATAAATAGACCGCAGAATTGAAGACAGTATACGCTTTTTCGTACGTACCTCAGCCTACTGTTTTGGGACATCAAATCTTCTATCCTAGATCTAGTGCGGTACAGGTAAACTCTATTTGAGACGCACTATCCGACATCTTTTTAATTTTTCTGCAAAAAGAACCCAAGACGTGACATGCGGTGTCACATAAAACGATGCTTTTATTTTACTTGACTCCATGACAACATTAATTCCAAAATTGAGGTTAGTGCGTTATAGATATTTGGGTTTGTCAATTTGACATGTTGCCTTTTATAATAATTTATAAATTGTTTTTTTTCTTTTTTATTTTCAACATTGAACTGTTTGTAAATAAAACAGAAAGCAAACTTCGGTGAAAAGCTTCATTTTTTAAAATGTATCCAATAATTGAATTCAATGTTTATGGATGCCGATTGTTGTTAAACAGAATATAAATAATTTGTACATGTGTTTTTGTCAATAAACTTATTGAGATTTTAATACAACATGTATTCTAATATGCTAATATTTTGTTAGTTTCATGAATAATTCAATTTCATAGATTGAAGCAAGTCATTGAACGCGAAAATATCAGGTAATATGTAAATTATTCATAGTAAATACTATGTGCATTTGATGAGTTTATTTAAATATAATTAAAAGTAAAATTATGTTGGGCTGTGAGATACATCTTTTCCTTAATAAGTAACAAAATGAAATTATTTTCAGATACATGACTTGTCTTTCGTGGTGGCAAAATCAAGCATTTTAAAATAATTACAAAATATGTATCTACTTAATATTTTACGAGCAGAAGTAAGTATATCACTTCCATTGAACTAGCTTGAATTGATCTCGCTGGCTAACAGGAACCTTCGGAGATTAATCCTTTGGATTTTTAGAAGAACAAAAGATATAAGTTTAGCATACTCTTATGCTTCATTTTAAATATATGTATGTATATTAAATATGTCAAAAGTGGTTTAATATAGAGAGGTTGAAAACTCTAATAAGTTTCGCAAACAACTGAAATTATTGAGTGAAAATTTACAACATTACTCTTAGTTCTACTTAGGTAGTCTTATAGTTTGTTTGCAATATGTGTGTTAGAATAAGAAGTTATGATCAAAAACAGTAAATATTCCCTATCGGACCTCTCTCTCTCTCTCTTACCTTACAGCGTGTTGTTTTAGTTGTTTTAAACTATAATTTATTTTCTAATCATATTGACCCAGAATGAATAGAAAGATAAATACCTCGAAATTGGTAGCTTAGAAACACCGATCTATATCCAAGTGATGTAGTAGGTGCCCTAATGATTCTAATAGCATTTGATGGAATAATAGGTCGTGCGTTATTGACTTATAGCACGATACCTTTGTGTCGGTTATTTCTCTGATTTTACTCAAAAACGTAAGAGATAGAAGAGCTTCTTGCATGTTTTGGTAATTTACATTTTCTGTACTGACACCTTTTACTACTTAACGAAGAAACACACATACTTATACAATATTAACGTTTGGTACTCTAAAATCTAGATAAACGAGAAAATTACCTGAAGTGCCTACACAAAATATGTTTACTTCAAATGTCCATTGAGATAAATGTAAAAAAAATGCCTGATATCAGCTATCTTCGATAAACAATAACCGAGTACATGCCCACGCAAATATAAATGAATACAATTGGTGAAATTACAAAACATAGTTCATTAAATGTGACAGTGGCCAAGTTTTTCAATTTAAACATGACTCTGGTTTTAACGCTTTTGGGGCTATCAGTGTTGGTGCCATATATTACCGGCGACAGTTTACCAACAGTCTATGAGTATTATACGTCAGGTGGCATCAGCTCTGGTCTGTCTGCAGACCAGAGCTACTTTACATTGAACGGCAAAAAATTTTCCCTATACAGCGGAGCAATGCATTATTTTAGAGTACCAAGGGCTTACTGGAGGAACCGCTTAAGAAAAATAAGAGCCACAGGACTTAACGCAGTAGAGACCTACATAGCATGGAACCTACACGAACCAGAATCAGGAGTCTATGATTTCGGTAATGGCGGATCAGAAATGGAAGATTTCTTGTATCTTGAAGAATTTCTGAGAACAGCCCAGGAGGAGGACTTGTTCGTAATTGTGCGGGGCGGACCTTACATTTGTTCCGAGTATAATTTTGGAGGGTTCCCTAGCTGGTTGCTGAGAGAGAAGGAAATGGGATTTAGGACCACTGAACCCACATACATCAAATATGTTACAAGGTACGAGAGAGACCGTTCTCTATGAGCAACTAGCTCAATTTCTCGATAGAACCAAAGTATTTTTTTCGTTGGGCATCCAAACGAATAACCCTTACATACGTTGTGAATTTTCTGCTTTCAGATACTTTAATCAACTCCTACCAATTTTGGCAAAGCACCAATTCACCAAAGGCGGACCTATAATAGCCTTCCAAATAGAAAACGAATATGGAAACCAAGAGTACCAGACATTCCTACCTCAAAAGGCCTATCTCGAAATACTTCATCAGATCTACGTGCAAAATGGCATTGTGGAACTTTTGGTGACATCTGATAGTCCCTTGTCGCACGGTGATAAAGGCACTTTGCCGGGCATCTTCTTGCAGACAGCAAATTTGGGTGCCTCACCTGAGCAACAGTTTGCAAGATTGCTTGAGCTTCAACCAAATAGGTAGGTAACAGAAAATGATTTTAAAAACTCTTAAATCTATGCTATGTATTGAGGTAATTACGAATCGAAACACTAGACATTATTATAAATTCAAATTTCATCCATTATTTTGGCATCATCTGGAATATATGAATTTGCGAAACCTTCTGAGTTTGGTATTTAGTGCTTTGATGTCTGCAAAAATCGCTTTTGTAATAACTGATATATTAAGTTAAAATTGTTTTGTTTTTGTTTGCGACGATAGACCCTTGATGGTTATGGAATTTTGGGTTGGGTGGTTCGATTTCTGGACTAACGCTCACAGTACTAAGGATTCTAAAACTATGGCGGGAATTTATGAACGGATCTTGAAATATCCTGCCTCAGTCAACATCTATATGTTCCACGGCGGAACCAATTTCGGATTTACAAATGGTGCATCTCTCGGTAAGCCTTGTCTATGCATGATAGAATTTTGTGGGGCCTCTTTAGTCCACGCCGATTAGACATTTTAGAAAAAATAATTTATAAACAAATAATATTTGAGATGCGTACTCTCGATAGGGTTGGGAATAGGTATTCGAAAAGCTCCCGCCCCATTCAGGAACGGAAAGTCCCTTTCTTTGCAAAAAAACACTCCTAACAGGGACTTAACGCTGGTCTTTGACTTTTAACTTGTAAAGCGTTCGTTGTAAGAGAAAAAAGTATAGGAAATAAAAAGTTTGTCGTTAAATTCTGAAACAGGGACTTTTCGTTCCTGAATGGGGTAGCAACTTTTTGGATATCTATTCCTAACCCTATCGAGAGTACGCATCTCAAGTATTATTTCTTTATAAATTATTTCTTCTATCAACTGCTTTTTCATTTAATTTGCGTGTACTACTTCCATACCAAGTTAATAAATATTCAATAACAAAGCTATATATCACTTAAATTTGATTAAGAAATTTTCTATACAATGACACTCAAACTGGTCTTTACTGATAAAAGTTTGACGTAGTTATATTAATGTTTGTTATTATAAAGTGATTGATATCGATATTTAAATATTTTTAATATATAATCTAGACAGCTGTTTATTCACAAACACAAAAATATTTTGATGCGGATTCAAAATTTTAATCGAAATTTTCCTTCATGGATAACTTTTCATATACCCTCTACATTTTTCAGAACAGAGAATATTTTTGCCAACCATATTTCTGACTCCACACGACACTAACAATAAAATATTCTTTTCTAGGTAACACTCTCTTCGACAACTCGGGATTCGAACCAATCACAACATCCTACGACTACAATTCCCCATTGACAGAAGCCGGAGATTATACTGACAAATACTATTTGATAAAGGATGTATTAGAACGCAACAATCCTGTCAAAACATTTACGCCAGACGTTCCTGAGCTGATCCCTAGGGTGGCCTATCCTAAAATAACTGTCGAAAAAGAAATATCGTTCAATAACCTCATCAAATATAACTCGCCTTACGTAATCAATAGCGAGACTGTTGTAGCAATGGAAAAGCTGGACATCAACAACAACTCCGGCCAGAGCAACGGTTACATCGTCTACAGGAAAGAAAATGTGGATTTACCAGCTAAGACAGTTTTGACAATTGAGGGACATATATGTGACACTGCTTTTGTGTTGGTGAATGGAGCTTTGGTATCGCCCATTTTGAAAACTTCTGACGATTTGAACAAGTTTGGGTACTGGAGGATGAGAGATTCAGCGCTGGTGTTGAACAGCGAAGCTTTGAAAGGCGCCACGGTAGATATAGTGGTCGAGGATTGGGGCCGAATAAACGGGGGGAAGATAACTCAGTACAATCATACTTTTAAGGGATTGTGGCAAGGTATTTGTTATAAAAATGAATTGCATAACTGAACAATCATAATTACTGTTTGTTCCAGGTGACGTCTACTTCAACGTGAATAAAGCCTCGGGCTGGAAAATCGTTCCCTTGGAGTTCAAAAAAGAATGGACCAACAACCTAGAAGCCTGGTCCGACAAAACCGCTAACGGTGGTCCAGGTTTATATTACGCGAATCTCCAAATTTCCGACGAACCAAGGGACACTTACATAGACATGAGAAAGTGGTCGAAGGGTTTGGTCGCAGTGAATGGCTTTCCTATCGGCAAATATGCCATAATCGGACCTCAGCAGGCTCTGTACCTTCCAGCACCGTTCTTGAAGAAAGGATCCAATAGCATCGTTGTGTTCGAGCACTTCAAGCCTGCCGATGAGTTGACATTTGTCACCGATCAAATATGGAGTAATGCTTAATTGTTGTAAATTAACAAATATATCTCTCTTTTTTCTATAATTGATCCTTTCACTCAAAGTAATGAAAGGTAGGTTTTAGGATTTTTACTTTAATAAATAGGCGTCTTTTTATTTAAATATCTAATTCTGGAATATAAATAAATGAAAAATAGCCCAAAATATGTACAATATAGGTACCTACATATTTATTTCAAATATTCATTGAGATATACAATGTGTAAAGGTATAAATTTATTATTTCCGAATACGACTTTTAGACGTGGTAGTGTTGAATGGCCACCAAGGTCACCGGATCTTATCCCATTAGATTATTTAATTTTTAATGGATCACTTAAAAGGCAGGCTCTGTACCTTCCAACACCCTTCTTGAAGAAAGGATCCAATAGCATCGTTGTGTTCGAGCACTTCAAGCCTGATGAGTTGATCTTCGTCGTCGATCAGATATGGAGTAGATAAATAAAAATTATATGTATCTGATAAATTATTTTCTTTCTACAATCAACATTCTTATTTGGCGAAAACACAAAAATGGTTTTCATTAGCATCAAAGACACCGAACATTCACTTGAGGTGTATTTCGTTAACAAAGTAGGTATCATCTGGAGCATTAGTTTTAATAATCTGCAGACGATGGTAACTTAGTTGGCGAATCACGCGTCAAGTACAGTGTTAGTTGTTTATATAAGTTATTTCAGCATATGTATGACGTTCTGGGTTATTCTCTCGCCATCTTCAGGAGCAGCAAGTTGGACACTTTTGAATTTTAGGGGTAAGAAAGGAAATGTTTGCGTGTCTGTTAATAGAGGCCTTAATATTTTTTAGCAACTTTGCAAATCATTTCAATAATTGAAATAGAATAGAAATAAGTCATTTAATAAATCACAAATACAATAAAAAAGAACATAAATTCTCACTAGTAGTAAAAAACGTAAATAAACAATTTTTAAATAATAACATTCTTTTCTGAAAATGTACGAGAAGGTATTGGCGATAAAAGGTCTGAAACTTTTTCTGAAAACACCCTCAAATATCCAGGTAAATTCTGATGCGATTTTGACATTATCCTTTCCACTAGGGACCTGTGGTACATAGTTTGTGCTTCCTTTAACTGATTTTGCGTCACGGCTTTATCGTCTAGGTGTAGGAGGTTAGGAAAGAGAGATATTATAAAAAACCTGAAACCAAGGACAACAATAAAAGAAAAATCATAACATCTAAGTCGATGTTATAAGTCAAACAATAGTCCAATAATGCAAAAACAAAGTTTTAGTCATCTCCCGATGATGTCCGCTTGGTTAGCGAACGCTATTAAGTATGCTACGTTTGCTCTGTTCTGAAAACGGATGATATTCCAGACCACTCACTAGTCATATGTAAACTAAAAATTAAGAAAGACAAACAATAGACTAAATTTCTAACTTAAATTTCTTAATTTAATAATTCTTGGAAAGATGCATGAGGAGTTTCACATATAACGTCGTCAAAATTTTTAAGAAATTGCCCTTGAACCTTAAACTCCTTTCCAATATCACTTCATTTAAGTCAAAGCCTAGTTCAAATATGCTTAAATATATTATTTTTAGTCTCAAACTCCTCTATAAAATCCTTATTTTACTATAAGGAACGTAACCAGACTGCAACCAACAGCTACTCTCCGGGCTATGTGCCCCGCCGAGCGCTGAATTACAAGTTACAAGCCTGGCGCGTTAAGTGTAATACGAGCTCCTTTAAGTAGGATCAGTCTTTCGGCTGGTGTTTGTTGCAATCGAAGTATTAGCGTTTTGATGGTAATATGCAATTATTACACTTAACGCGCCAGGCTTGTAACTTGTAATTCAGCGATCGGCGGGGCACATAGCCCGGAGAGTAGCTGTTGGTCGCAGTCTGGTTACGTTCCTTATAGTAAAATAAGGATTTTATAGAGGAGTTTGCGACTAAAAATATTATGTTTTAAGTCAAAGCCTGGTTGCAGTTGAATAGATAATTTGTGTATTGTATTGCATTGCATATATATATTTGTTTATTTTACTGTAAAGTCATAAATAAAAGCGATTTATTATTATTACATACCTATAATGTAAATACTCGTAAAAAGTTCCCCCATTGAAATAGGATGGAGCTACAGGATTCCCCATTAAGGATAGATACTTTAAGTTCGGACAGGAGTATTGCAGTTTCTTGGCCCAGGGATATAATTCAGATATCTGAAACATAAAAGATAATACTTTTACCGTGATTTTGGATAAAAGAAATATATTTTTCCTGAACATCAATATAATTAATCAATATATGAAGCCATCTCTAGATAGGGCATATACTGATCAAGTCACTCATAAACTTCTAAAGTCTCCATTCATAGCTAAGATATATTTCAAGTTACATTTTGAGTATTGACAAATTAATTTTGTTAACATCTCCACTGCAGTGCATATTTAAGCCCTAATATTTTATCACAGAGAATATAATAACTACAAGCAATATTAAATTACCTTGCAATGATTCAGCCAAAGTAATTCCAGCTTTGGAAGGAAGGGCATCACCGTCTTGGAAGTTATATTGTTGTGATCACAAATTAGGTGCGTCAGCTGTTTGAACTCACTCAAGAAATCCAAATTCCTAAAAATATAAAGTTAGCATTGCCATTCGACAATATGTTGTACATTTACTTACTCAAACTCATTGTAGCTGATATCCAGAATTCGCACAAAAGGTGTCAGTTCTTCCAGTAGCAGTTTCGGTATCGAATGTAGTCTCTCGTACGCTAGGGACAGCCTTTGTAGATCGGTATCTTCGTCTAATGATTCATTTGATTGTTCAGAAGTTTTCGAGGTTGTTTGGCCTAAAATGTATCGCTTAATCATCGACATCGCCAATTATTTGATAAGGTTGTTCGTAGTTGTAAGCAAGTAGATATAGTTGTACGAAGTTTACTTAACATGATAAACATTGGGGCTTAACTCTTAGGCTAAAAGGGGGGGGGGGAGGAAAAGAAAGAGGGAATGAGCAAAACAGTGAAAGGGGTTGAGGGAAGGGGAGGCTCATACCAAAATTTAGTGTACATATTTTCTACATGTTGTTTTGTGTTCTGCTTGAGATAATACTAATTAAATATTGACAATAACAACGAAATTATGTTTTCATTTTACTCCAACCGATTATCAGTAGTTATTATAATGTTTTCAAAGAAAAAAAGTCAAGTAGTCGGCCTCTTTAGTTTTGCTTTTAAAGTGTGATAATAAATTTTATGTCCACATCGCAGCCAACACAGATATGGAAACAACAGGAATACCGACTTGATTAACTTGTCGAATTTTTAAGAAGTATCTGTTAGAACTTAATAGATAAAGTCGATTTCAAAACCACCTACCCGTTATACATTTGTTATGACTTATTTGCAAATCTGTTACCAATTTTTTAAAACAAATCACAAAGAAAAAAAATCGGCAGCTACTGGAAGCGGCTGGAACCTCCACACTCGGTAGATCTTTGAAGCCGAAAAGAGCATTAAATTGTGTGACCAAACGGCACTAAACGTAATCCGATCTCATCCAAAACCTTTTCAGATCTTCTGGGGCACTAAAAAAACCCTCAACTTAATGAATTTACAATCATCTATGCGAGTTATTACCTACATTATCGCTCTATTAGGATATTAACAACTTTAACATCACTTGAACGACTAAGAAAGTCTAGTTATCCTAAATACTACAGATTTGTAAAGCAACAAACTGAAAATTGGTAAAGTGATAATCTATAATAAATTCACCAACGAAAGTACAGAAAGCATATGATATTGATATTGTTACATCTACCTTTAAAGTTTGTGACAATCCACTAAGAGTTACAAATATGCCGAAATCTTATTAACATGACATGACACCAACGTTATCGGATGACAAACGATGACAATTACAATCGTCGTCAAAATTTGCTCATTGCAATCCGCTCGCTCGCGGCTGTCTTTGTTAAATGAAATGAAACATTTCAGTAATTTTACTAGATTTTAAAGGAATATTTTTAGTTTAATTTTTCGATTTGTCTGTATATGTATTTAAAAACTAAACGTAATCTGCTCTACTTCTAGAGCAGTGAAGAAACCCTCACACGTGAATTGACACGTGATGTGACGAGTTTCACGACTTAACGGCTACGCGCATCGATCATGTCATGCGAAATGCGATCTACGCCATATTTGCTTTGTTTTTAATTTTTTTCACGGAAACCAAATCGAAAGGGTGGAAGTGTGATATATCGTTGGAATCAGAATTTTAACTGCTTTTCAATGGTTCCATTGCAAATTGAAAGTAATTATAAAATAAACAACTTGTTTCATTCAAATCCGTTCAGTAGTTTCGGCGCTATCGTGCTAACACACATACACACACACAGACATTTTTCAAAAAACACTTTTTTGGGTTCCTAGGACCTCAAAACGTAAAGATTTGATGTTATCTCCGTTTTTGAACCAATATTAGTAACTTAATTCATGTCATGTTAATAAGATTTCGGCATATTTGTAACTTTTAATGGATTGTCACAAACTTTAAAGGTAGATGTAACAATATCAATATCACATGCTTTCTGTACCTTCGTTGGTGAATTTATTATAGATTATCACTTTACCAATTTTCAGTTTGTTGCTTAACAAATCTGTAGTATTTAGGATAACTAGACTTTCTTAGTCGTTCAAGTGATGTTAAAGTTGTTAATATCCTAATAGTATATTATTCAACGAGTTATAATGTAGGTAATAACTCGCATAGATGATTGTAAATTCATTAAGTTAAGGGTTTTTTTAGTGCCCCAGAAGATCTGAAAAGGTTTTGGATGAGATCGGATTACGTTTAGTATCGTTTTGTCACACAATTTAATGCTCTTTTCGGCTTCAAAGATCCACCGAGTGGGGAGGTTCCAGCCGCTTCCAGTAGCTGCCGATTTTTATCAGAGAAGCTGCTTTCATCAATGTACTTTTTAAGCGCGTTTTTTAAATCAAAACAAAACGGTAAAAATTTCAAAAAATCTATCTCGGCTCCAATAGGTCGTACGAAGTTAAAAATAAAACGAAATTGTGCGGATTATTTTTATTGTCTTTGCTGTCAACTTTTATCCCTTTAACTTTTTTCGTATCTCCTCGAATAAGGAAGCTATAACCATTTGTGGTTTTCCTATTTTTCAGGTTTTTGTAATATACCTCACAAAGCAGGTTATGAATTTCAAATTTCTTTTACTGAAATATAGTTCACAAAAAGTGGGATAACTGTTTTTAAAACTTTATTCGTCTACAATAGATATCAAGACAGATATTTTGTATGGCCCTCGTAAAACAGACACACGGTATATATACGGTATAATTATAGTTTGAATATCAAGTTTAAGTTTTACATTATATTGTACTGTCTTTGTACAGCAAAAGTTAAAGTCTATCTATCTCTTTATTGGCTTAAAATACCGAGTGTCAACAGGGTCCATTTAAAATTCAGAATTGGATTTATTTTCGAGAAAACCAGAAGTGATGGAGAAGTGTCAAATAATGAAAAATTGGTCGTTATTTGTATATGTATATTAACCCTGCCAAGTTTAAGTCTTTTATCTTGAAAAATGTGGAAACTATGGTTTATCTAATAATTCCGTTGACACCTCGTATAGAGTTGTATGCTATACACTGTAACAATAACAATAAAGTTAATTATCTGCAAATAACTGTTGATACTTTTTGTTTGAAAAGGAAAAGATTGTAGGTAATAGATAATGTTAAAACTAGCGATGAAGTTAACCATATTGTTAAAAAATACAAAATCATTATAGATTGTCCATTGGTATATAAAAATAATGCAGCTCTTTCTTTAATTACGGTGTTGTTGTAATAATTATAAGTTTCACTTTAAAGTAAGATACATTGATCTACCTAATAACCTACAAAAACAATCCAACACTCACCCAGCAACATTAAAGCCCCTAGAGACGTCATATCCAAGGAGTGTCTTATTTCGTCCTCATCTAAAATCGTCGGCAGGTTCTTCACGTCAACTACCTGAAGAATATCATCCTGGTCAGTCCTAAAACACAAGAACATTTATTTTTCCACAGTCACCTTTTTCTGATTGTCCGCTTATCATTGTTTTTCTTACATAACTCGTCATCTCTTGAGTACATAATCTATTTATAAACGCATTTTTATAACCAATACAAAAAGACTTACGCGTCTAGACAGTCGTCCATTATTGTAAAATCCGAATTGTTGCCGTACATCTAGGTGTAAACAGGAATTGTGCGAGAGGCAATGCCAGATTGATTTCTTTCTGTTGTTTGTTATCAAACCTTGGGTAGATAAGCCATTCCACGGACCGATAAACTTTCAACTTTAAAAATCTCCGATGGTTAATTAAAATGCATTGCTGATGTAAATAACAAGTCACGTTTATATTTATTTTGAACTGGTAACGGATCGTTCTAATTTTAACTGAATTTTATGTTTTTGTGTACGTCTCAAAAAACATGTGTTTTGCTGTGTACAATGCAAGGAAAAAATTAGGGATCAACGAAGTTTTGTTGACATATTTTTACTTACGCTCCTCTCTTTTTTTGAGAAATAAATAATTAAGTAAATAAAAATATCTTGGATCATTTGATATTTTCAACAGAAATAGATAGAGGCATAGGTTTATTCAGTATTTATTGATCCCCCTGTTTTATTTCTGTTATTATTGAAAATTAAAAAAAAAGTTTCGTATAAAAGTTGTAGGATCTTGCCTATATTTTATTGAAACGTGATAAAAAAATACAATACCAGATATAGATCACGTGATACGAAATAAATATATGTTGTTTTTTTTAAATGAAACACCCTATATATTATTGCATTTTCAAGAAGCTCTTTTCCCCGAAATTTAAATATATAATATTGTATAGGTCTATATTAAATATTTGACATTGAAAATGCAAATGAGCTGCTTTATTGCAAGAAGAGTGAGCCATGCTTGCCAAAACACACACAAGAGAAACAAAAATAACAAGGTAGGCCACGAAAACAATTATTTTATTGTTTATTCAATTTTGACATTTCAAACCGTCATTATTAACATTATTAACCAAAATGGGTTATAGTGAGGCTGAATAGGTCGAAATGTTTTCCCTTTATGTGAAAAATAATAAAAATAAGTGCCACAAGAAGAGAATGCATGACGTTGTATCCGAATCGAGCGGAAAAAATAATTTACTATAAAAATAGATTGACGGAAGTTTTTAATAGAAAAAATCAAAGACGGAGAGAGATCAAGCAAATAAAAAATCAGGTAGAAAATCTATCCACGGTTGGTGCGGAATTTTTCAAAACAAAGTAGTTGGGCCTATATTTTATGATTTTACTTGGACACAACAAACACATCTCGACATAATTGAACCAGGGTTAGATCGTCTAATTCAAGAATTCCCTATGACGTATTCTCTAGAATGATTTGGCATCAGGACGGAATGACTCCACATGGCGTTTTAGAAGTTCGAGAACATTTGAACAATCAATTGGCCATTTGAATAGACAATGCAGGGATCATCCGATGTCCACCAAATAGCCCTGATTTGATAGTCGTTAGATAGCTTTCTATGGGGTTTTCAAAAAGGCAAAGTCAATTTTAAACATAACCACGATCCTCAGGTCATTAAAGCAAAAATTCAAGAAGAAATTAACAACTGAAACAGAATATTTTTGTTACAGTAAGTAGTAACAATGTTCATTACTATGCAATAGTTTTCGATACTAATTTTAATGAAGAAAGTAAAATAGGATAGGTACAGCAATAATTGTACGCAGAAAAATAAAAGAAAAATGGGTATTTCTTAAGTAGGTCCAATGAAAAAATGGGGTTCCTATCTTGTTTTTTATGATATTGTGGGTTGGTTAGAGATTTCTTTTAAATAATAGAATCTAGTTAGCCTGTTCAGCTACTGATTATGCCCAAAAAATATGAGACACAAAGTTGCGTACCAGAGATCTTTTGATACCATGGCACACTAAGCTTCAATATCTGCCAAGGTTCATATCATGACTATCTAGACTTAATACAATAAAATGGCTATTAACTGTCACTTTAAAAACAAATACCATGTTACGATACATGGTTGAAATGAGAATTTAAAGACGAATCAGATAGTTAAAAAGATATATGCAGGGTACCATTTAAAATAACAGATTTCGGGACACTTCCGCTTAAACCGGAAGTTGAAGAAAACGTTTGATCAGCTGAAAACAAGGACAATTAAGTAATACACAACTATCCCAAAATTCAAAATTTTAACTGCTCAAATAGCAAAGTTACTGAGTGTTACATGTATCCTGTGTCACCGTCAGTATAATATCTTAAAGGTATGAAATTTTGAGCAAAATTTTGGGCTTATGGGGGTTAAATCAAAAGAAACTGAACTATATCTATAGGTAAACCCACAAATAGCTGAGTTTTCAGCGTATACATTTAAAAAATTATAAAAATTACTCGCTATCTGAGAAAAGAATCAAGCCATAACATGTCCCCTACGAATGTTAAGATAATATTATTTTTAATTAGTATTATCTCTTTTAGCAAAACCAAAAACAAACAGATACAACACACTTACCAAGTAACTCTTGCACTAACACATAAAAAAATTCGCCAGAGTGATTCGACAGTCTTGTACCTACAGCACCACTCTATGTTACAACTTTAAATGAACTGCAGAACTTAGCCTGTTGTAGGACAGGTAGGTGTACGATCTTTAATCTCAACGATTACCATCTAATAGCCTAATGCCTGTCTGAATGGGTAATAAAAGATCCTAAGTAATATACCTCTTATGGCCCTATTTCCAAGAGATATATTTCATTACCTTCTTTATTGTAATGTAAATCTAATTTCTAATTATATTATTCACTTCCGCACTTACCTGTGCAATAAAGGAGGGTATAATTGTTAACTTAAACTAAGAAAATTATTCAGTATCTACATTGTCACAACGCACGGTCCCGATAAAATATTTATCTCTTTATGACTATTAGCTCGGTAGACGAATTTCTCTGTGAAAGTATTAATCAATATAAAGCGTGCTTCGATGGAGATATCCTATTACTTCAGACTAATTGTGCACGGTATAACCTATATCTATATTTGACTTAGATATACATAGTACAATAAAGACTATCTTTTGATATGATAATTTGTTTAATTTGTGCATAACTAAATCTTACGTTAAATATTTAAATACGTGAACGAACACGGCTTCATGAATTTTTGTGTAATGTTGGTCGCATACGTTTCATCTATTAGGTGACACAAAATTGTGGCTCACACTTATAACTTTTCTATTTCTGTATACAGGGTGATTTACATAAAACTTCCCAGGCAGTTGCTGTAATAACGAAAAGAGCTATTCAATTTCTGTAAAGGTAAAGGTAAATAGAATCTTAAAGCTGTGTATTTGACATACACAGCAAAATAAGAGTTCTTCCAAAAAAAGCTTTGAAAACGGAAAGAGATTACTTTCCGAAACGTCAGCTAAATACATTATTTCTGTGTTTATTCCGATTTATATTATTTGCAAAACATAGCCTCTGACTATTCCTTTGGCGTAAACGTCACGGGCGCAGAGGCTTTCTTCCAATAATTCTATTATTTTGTAGATACGGTGATTTGTTTTGAAGAGGATAATAATACATGTGGTAGAAAACCCAAATAATAGGAAAGAATATTATTATTTTATATATACCTACATAAATACGTATGTGGCGCTACTGAGTGCCCGGGATATACGATTTCTTTCTTTCTTACCAAGTAGGTTTACGACTGAATAGTTAGTCGAGCATGTTATTAGGTATAAAGACGGCACGTTAAATCATTTACTCTATGCAGTCGACTAGGTCATTAGAATTGTTTGTTGTAGTCGTGGTTTCCATTTCACGTACGCAGATAAAACTTAATATATTTTTCTCGATTCAATGGGATTATAAGGTAGAACGAGGTGCCGCTTTAGTATCAAATAAGAGCTGCTATCCTTTGACGAGAGTGCCGCTTATTTTTTGCGTTACTGCCTCGACTTTTCAGCCGAAGTATATTATTTAGAAAACTACATTTTTTGACATAGGAAGTTATAATTTACAATTTCTAGTTTCGCCGATAATTACCTTATCTTTTGATTTTCAAATGGAACGCCCTATATATTATTACATTTTCGGATTCAGAGTGGATTTTTATGTGTGGTGATTTTCATAAATTTTTAAATACTTGTTATTCTTTATGAACAATTATAAATTTCATTTTTATTAACGATAATTGTTTTGTTCAAAAAATCAAGTCCAAAATTTTATCAAAATTTAAAAATATCGACATTTTGTTTAAAGTGATGTCTAAGTCCAGGAGTATTATTTTAATTTGTTTTTTTGTTTTGTTTAAAAAATATGCTAAGACAATATTGTAAAATTTTATTCTTTTAATTTAGAGATAAGGAAATATTCTGCAGTCAAAATCACATTAAAATGATATTTTCGGACTGACAGTATTATAAACAAAATTTCAATATTTTTTAAATTTTGACGAGAGAAAAAGTTATAAGGGTGTTACATACTTAAGTACGACACTCTGTAGTTTTACCATTACCCTTAAGTACACAGATCAACGAGCGTTTCGCAAACTATATTAGAATTATCGGGAGATGCTGCTAAAAGACACTACTCGTCGAGTAGTGATTCAAGTATAATATTCAAGCGTTTTGGTGTTTGTGCAAACCGGACTTACAGTCGGTCACATCTTGTAAGAAGGGAAGAAAGAATATTTTGCACGTTCCTATTGCCCTCTAGAAACGGTTGATAGTTTTGAAGTACCCTGCTCAATAAATCTTACACATGTTCAATGGGATTCAGATCAAGACGACGCGGTGGCATAGTATCGTGGACATTGAATATTTGACTACAATGGGAACAAGCAGTATCATCCATAAAAATAATACTTTTGCCAGCAGCAGCTTCACAATATTATTAGGCCAGTCATGGTCCGCCTGCAGATTCTGATCTGTGTCCTCCAGTACATATTTTTTCCATATCATAACATTACCATAACACTGCTAAATTTCCTACAATCCACTGCATCCTCACGTACTGTGCTTTTGTAATAGAATGTTGAATGTACAACGTTATGCTTTCAATTAAATATATTTGTACAGAGTTACCCAAATTAGCTAATATACTGGACTGAATTTGTGGTGGGTGGTGGATTCCTTGTGAAACATCATGACCATAATTGTTTTTAAGTAAACATTGCTTTTAGATATATCAAATTACTATACTTAAAATCCTCTACAAATGTTTCGGTTTTTTAGGACTTTATCAAGAGTACAAAGTGTATGCTAAAAGAACAAAAAACCACCTTTGATACTTGCATAATAAAAAATAATACAACGTGATATTCCAGCCAACTTATATTTATTTATATAATTAAAATCACAATGAAAATATATTTTTTAAGGTACATTTAGAACTTAATTTGAAAAATCAAGTTGTAAATCTACGCCGACAAGCCTTATATATATAATTTGTTTTAATTTGCTTATTATTTGTAAACATTAACTCGTAATGGATATGGTTTTATTATTACTTTAAATTTCTATATAATTAACATGTTAAGGACAATTTTTCAGTTCTTCAAAAATTAAAAAGTACATTTTCATTTGCTTCTTAGATGGTTTCAATGGGAACTTCTTGGGCTCTCCTGTAGTTCTGGATCTGGAACAAGTAAGAAACATCCTGAAATCTTTCATATATAGGCAAGAGAGGCTCCAAGATTGAGCTATAGTCCATGAAAGAGTTGTAAAAACCCCCCTACCCGTTGTATGAGCAAATTTCATACGGCCTATCCGAATCCTGCCCAAAAACCGATCCGCGTGCCTACGATGAAAAAATAGCGAATAGCGAAATAGGAGTGTTTTTTCGAGTTTAGGGGTGTTGCTGAGGGGTGGGATGCTTGAAAATATCACCAACGTGTTCAATGCTCCCGAGAGTTGTTGATGTTTCATCCCTCTCACTGTGTTTTAACCCTTTTTTACAACTTTTCATGGAGTATTAAGGGAACTCCCAAAGCTTTAGCTCGTTTAAAAAAGGCAGGATAACTTACCCACTGTCTTATAACTCTCGATAAGTTGTCGTATTGTTGTTGCGTCAGTCTCTGTGATGGATTAGGCTTGTAGGAGCTTCTTGGACCAGTGAAAACAAATGCCGGGTTCTCCTCATCTTGAATATTTTGAAGAACCTCTTCATTTGAATCGATCAAGTCTGACGCTCGTTTGCCCATACCTCCATAGCACGAGTGGCCAAAATTCACGCACCCACCTATAAAAGGAAGATACACGTATTTTTTGGTATGTGTTACGATAGTCCTGTCAATGAATTTTCAATATGGGGGTGTAGACTACATAAAGGGCGGCAGAAATTTTGACTTCAGGGATGGGTTTGGGGTACTTACGAGGTAAATATTCTAAAATTCCCCGAGCTTAGGAGGTCAGGTTTTCTTCCGGAAGGCCTTAAATTTTGACTTTTATTAAAATCTTTTATTAAATTTTAACAGCGTTATCCGGAAATCGGCGATTTTCTGACGCGGATAACTCGAGAGCAGTTGAAGAAAGGAACTTTTTATTAAAATAAAAAATGTAGGAAATTTTGTCAGCTTTCAAAAAGGTGAGAATAATTTTTTCTCTATGACTAATACTTTTCGAGTTATAAGCGAAAAAACAAAAAAGTCCAAAGGGTATTCCAGAAGCCCTCCACCGCAAGGCTGACCTTCTAGGGCCGGGGTGTTTTAGAATGTTTACATTGTTTACCTCCTAACTGCCCTAAACCCATCCATGAAGTAAGTAAGTATGTAGTCTATAATAATTTGTTGACAGGACTACAAGTTAGTAATTCACAAAATATTTTTGACTTGGGCTCAATATTTCAGATTAATTCAGGGGTAACGAATATTTTTCAGTTGTATACACTTTGCATTGAGACATTTCTACATGGTCCTAGTAAAATAAGCATTTTGGAACAGACGTAATTACAAATTGATCGGCTCGTTTAACAAATGAGATAAATGCGATAAGCTGCGGCTTTAACTTATTAACAATCCAATTATTCTAAGTCTTAAATTGCCATGTGCAACAAGATGCAATCAGCCTAAGCCTTGAGGCTGAGTTTCTATAATTTAAGTTGATATTGTGGCGGCCATCCGACTATCACAGTTAATTAAAAACAAAAACAGCAAAGTTGATATCGAGGTAATGGAATCTCTATCAAATTAATAGCTTTAACAAGTAATTAAAGTTGACTAATTATTTGGTTAAATGAAATCTTTTTAGATTTCCAGAAAAAGGACAGGCCTATAACTTATTTAAATCGTTCGGTTCAGTTGAGAGGAATTAATAAAACTCCAATTTACTTCCTTTCTTTCTACGTTTGCTGCTAATGTACCGCGATAAGGAATAACAGTTTGACAAATATATGCTAACTGATATTTAACACGGAGCATTGACACTTACATGAACGAAAAAAAAAAGAAAAATGAAAATGTCTCGTTAACGCAACTGACTTGGCAAACGAAATGACAATATCTTCTTTGAAATATTACATTTTCTGCGTACAGTTAAATTTTATGACATATTGCATCACGAAATTATCCAGAATAAAATTATTTAACATTAATAGCAAACACGTGTATTACAAAGAGACAATATTTTAACAGATAGCCACATGGTTTTAAAAGTGGAAGATCAGCAGAAAGTGCATCTACTAAGTTATTTGATTTTATTTACAGTTAGGTGGATAAAGAAAAATACATTGTGTCTATCTTAGTTGAAAGCCTTTGATTCTGTAAACAATCCTGGCTTATTCAGTAAATTGGAACATATAGGTATAAGAAACAACATTCCCAATCTAATAAAGTTAACAAAACAGAACAGAACAGAACCCTAACGATTAAATATATTGAAGCCTACTCTGTCCTGCAAGCCATTTCTCTGGGAGTACCTCAGGGATATATCCCGGAACCTCTATTATTTTCCACTTATATCAATAATCTACCGTCGCATATTAGCAAGGGACATTTACGTATACAGATGATACTACCGTGTGTATCTCTACATCTAGTACTGATGAGCTTAGTTCTGACATTAAAACAATTGAAGATTAGATGAGTGCCTGGTGTGATAGAAATAAAAAAATATTCGTAGATTTTAAACATAGAAGAAATACGTGTATGGACAGCACACTGTCATGGGAACAACATATCGACTATGATTGCAATAACTTAAATAAGTCGCGATTTATCAATTAAAAAACTTAATTAATGTATATTAAACTTTGGCTTATTCGTATATAACTCAAAATATACATCTTTGGGAAAAATCCAGTCGAGTATCCAAAGTATTTGTGTTACAAAAACGATTAATAAGATTGATACATAAACTTAAGTATAAAGAAAGCTGTATAAACACTTTTGTGTGTGTCTGATTCGCGTAAAATGCAATCTGTATGATTTTCATGTACTGTTTCAAAATCACATACATAACACAAGATGCGGGAACTTATTATCTATTTCTCAGCATAGGACTTAGTCTCTTTATTAAAGTAGGATAATACTACATAATAGCTTACCTGAAAGTATTAGAAGTCTAAATTTATTAAGATATAAGAAAAAAATTAAGGACTTACTACTGAATAGTGATTACTACAGTGTGAATAAATTCTTACACAGATCAACAGATACAAAGTCTCTAGTTTTTAATTTGTTGTATGTATTAGCTTGTAAAAATACCAAATATACTTCTATACGTCCTTTTCTGTCCATTATTTTAATTATATCAACATTTTATGATGTTATGCAATATAGATGCTGATATGCCTTATATACATATATTATATCATACAAATGGTTAATAAATACATTATTATTATTATTTTATTACATTGTTATAGGTAGTTTAGGTTTTCTTCTTGATAATTTCGACTTGCAATAATGCCATAGAATCTAACGTGGTGTATGCAGAAAAATGTGCTCTTTCAAATTACTTTTTAAAAAATGGGGGTTGCCATGTGAAGAAATCGTCGATGGCGTTATAACTTTCCAAAAAATGTTTGTAGACAAAAAAAATTACAAAAAAAAATTGAGGAAAGAGTTTAAAAATTGAGCAAATCTTTGTCAGTTGTTTTGTAACGATTCTAAAGAATTTAATTCAATTTTTACGTGCACTGTATTTGCATTTCCTTTCTTGGTGATGTTTTAAAAACACGGTTTGATTTCCACGTCTTATTTCTTTTATTGATGCTACCTTTATTATTTTTAATCAGTCTAATTATCAAGTTGTTGCGGAAAATGTTATTCTTTCATTTTACGAAGCGATGGCTCGCAAATTAAAGAAGTTATTTTCGCCTCGAGGATTTACTAATTATTAAAAAAGCTGTTTAAAGGACTCAGCAATTTTTCATTATGAAGTAGTCTTCAAATATATACAAGGATTTGATTGCCCTCGGTTTACGGTATTTAGTAGGATATTTTGTTAAAATCTGTGCTAGATTAGTGGATACGTAGAAAGTTTTAGCCAAGAAATTACGTGATAAATTTTTAATATGTAAGCGAAACCAATTTTTCTTTAGCAGCCCATTAGAAACTTATTTTAATTCGGAATTATTTTTCGTCCTGAAATTGTCTTAATGTTAGTTACTCCCGAGCTAGTCTTTTGTGTTTTATAGAAGTGGTTACGGATTTTTGAGACGGCGAATCGGCAATTATTGGTGTCAAAGTTGGAAAAAAGGCATTGAGGGGACTGTACTTAAATGAATTGAATCTTACCTAACTGCAAGAAATAAAGAACAAGATACGTAAATAATGTATCTAACGCAATAGACAATGACTTCGGAGTATCACAAGGAGCAGTGCTGGGACCTTTATTACGTGCGCTATCTATAAATGACATAGTGAAGTCAATAAAAAATTGTAACCTACATTTATTCCCAGACGACACATTATCCCAAAGATACCGAAATGTACTGAATGGTCAAGTGATTTTCGTGTCGATCGTCACATGCCTACCTTGCACTGACGAGAGCCAACAGCTCGAAACTGCAGTCTGCAAGTGGTGTGTGATGACTGACACGAGAGCTCCTTTAAGTAGGATCAGTCTTTCGGCTGGTGTTTGTTGCAATCGAAGCATTAGCAATTATTACACTTAACGCGCCAGACTTGTAACTTGTAATTCAGCGCTCGGTGGGGCACATAGCCCGGAGAGTAGCTATTGGTTGCAGTCTGGTTACGTTCCTTATAGTAAAATAAGGATTTTATAGAGGAGTGTACGACTAAAAATATTATGTTTTAACGTATAGTTTTAAAATCACTACAATTTATATTTAAAATAAAACATAGTATGGCTCCAAGGTATTTATGTGATAAATTGAGTTTAGTACGAGATACTCATGGATATAACACTCGTAGTGTAAATGGCATAATGGTAGATAGAGGCATGACAATTTAATGGAATCGAATTCTTTGTTCTGTAAGGGTATTCAGTTATTCAACAGTTTGCCAAATGAAATAAAATATTGTGAAAAATATAATACTTTCATCAAATTATGCGTTAGTTATAGTAGAAAAGAATATTGATTATTTTTCTGTTGACTGTTGATATATTGTTATGATTAAAGCTCTTTTTAGCTAATTAAGATGCACTATTAAGATTAGTATGTTATTATTATATATTAACTAAACTCTTGTAAAATTCTGTCATAAATAATTACTCTAATTGTAAAAACCTAATTTATCTACAGCACTAAAGGCTACCATTCATAGGCCCCTTTTTTAAAAGGTATATTTGCATGTAAAATCTAATTTTAAACCGCTCAAATCTTTCCACAAAGTATCCAGAAATTTAAAAAGGTATGCTTTGTTTTTGCCCTGTACGTGGTAATTCATTATTCATATGTCCTTGATTAGATTATTCGGATTATGACTGGGACACGTAAAAAGTGCGAATATGCATCATGCAAGAGCGATTACAAACGGGACTGATGGAAGACTACTAAGTAGCCATGAGTGCGTTGAGGGAAAATGTGTACACCGTATGATATATGTACTAGTACTGCCCAGTACTTCGAGATCTTCATTGTCTAAATTCACAAAATCTATTCATTATATTGCACAGAGATTAAAACTCTGGTGAAGGAAGTACATGTTAGGGAAGATTTTACTTTAAATATTTTAAGAATTTAATTTTATTTGAAAATTGATTTAGTTGCAATGTCTTAAGGTGGCCGTTGATGCTATCAGAAATTTTTTATAATATTCCGGTAAATACAAAGCGTTTGAGAACGCTAAACTCTGAACCACTGTAAAATTCCCAGAGAATATATTTTTTTGTTAATTAGTGAGGTTGTGCTAGCTTTTCACTTGATGATTTGATTCCTAGAAAAACTGGCGTTACGTTTTAGACACTCTGTGTAGAACACAACATTCAACTTCGATACTCTAGATGAATTTCTAGGTGGTATCTCCAGAAAATGAAAGGAACCTTAATTCAGCAACAGATCCATTTGTCACCGAACATATTTATCCATTACGACGTTTTATATTATTTATTACATCCATTTCTCAATAACCCATCTTGGGTTTATCGGTCAGCAACTGTTCACTTTCACACATCCTGCAGAATATTATATGCTATTTCGCTTTGTCTTTCTCAATGTTTACAATATAGCAGGCATACATCACATTGCTTTTAGGGATACATTTTCTTATAATTTAAAATCGTTTTGGATGACCCGCCTCGGATTTGCTAGATCATTCGGCCTCGCAAAAAATATAAGAGGCTTGAAGAGATGGTAACATTAGTCATCCTAGGCACCTGTATTTTAGAGTTCCTGTTCGAGAAACTTTATACCGGGTGTTAGAAAAGTATGGGAACGGTGGAACGTTTACATCAAATCGAAATCAAAAAACTATCTACTGATACCAAAATGACGTCCCCACCCATCACCCTGTGAGTGGGGCGAGGGGAAACTTTAAAATTCCAAATGGAAACTCCTATTTTTTATTGCGGAATAGGATTCTACCGCAAAAAATACGTAAATTTTATTCCAGACATTTTTTAGATTCTTGCAAAATTAAAAGAAAACATTACTGTTTCAAGAGTAGCATCTGGTGCCCATAAAAAAACGTCCAATTCAAAAACTAAAAAACACGTATTTGTTATTTTTACGAAATCTATCCAATGACATTGGATTCGACTCTCCCACCCCTAACCCAATGGGTGGGGCGGGGGGCAACTTTGAAATTTGTAATGAAAATCTCTATTTTTTATAGCGGATTCGATCTTACGGTTAAAAATACGTGAATTTTATATCAGGCATTTTTTTCGATTTTCGCAAGGTGTCGCTGCAATCGCACAAAATTGAAATAAACCTTAAGCGTCTATAAGTTTGTAAATTTTACAAACCCTAGCTACTCGTGTTGACAAAAAAACATTCAGTTTCAAAAACAATATCTGCGATATCTTGGTTTCTATGAATGTTTTTTTAAAGTGTTCTTAATAACAATATTTGTTTTGTGAAATTTCTATGAATGTTCAGTTCCTTCCAACTTTTGTAGAGGCAGGAGCGCACTTTTGTACGGAAAAAGTTATTTCATTTTTCATTAGTTCTCGCGTTTTTTTCTGCATAATGGCTACTTTAACAGAGGAAGAGAGAGTTTCTCTTTTAATGATGCGAGGGTGGGGCGATAAAGAAAGGTCCTGTGACGAAGTTGTGATTTTATTCAACGAAACTTTCCATGTAGATCAAGTGGGAATTTCAAAATCTACTGTGTTCCGTACCATCAAACGATACCTAGACACAAGGACAAATAAAAATCGCCCAAAATCTGGAAGACCAAAATCTGAAACATCAGAAGCTCGGCAAATGGAAGTGGCCCAGGCATTTGTTGAAAATCGAAGATTATCAATCAGAAAACCCAGTCAACAATTTGATATGAATGCATTTTCAGTTCATAAGAATTTGAAACTTTTGAAATTTCATCCTTACAAAATTCACCTTCACCAAGAGTTAAATGAAGATGATTTTGATCGGCGACTTGAATTGAGTGAATTAATGATGGAAAGGAGTAACCAAAACCCAAATTTTTTGTCATCTCTACTTGTCTTCTCAGATGAAGCAACTTTCAAACTCAGTGGAAAAGTTAATCGCCATAATTTCAGATATTGGAGTGACGAAAACCCTCACTGGTTGCTTGAAACACACACGCAGTATCCACAAAAATTAAGTGTTTGGATAGGAATTTTCAGGGATCGAATCATAGGACCATTTTTCATAGATGGAAATTTGAATGGAGAAAAATACCTGGAAATGTTGACAAATCAAATAGTTCCCACAATACAAGAGTTTGTTGGTGATGAGTTCGATAATGTTTGGTTCCAGCAAGATGGGGCTCCTCCACACTATCGGGATATTGTTAGGGACTATTTGAATGGTACTTTCGAAAATCGATGGATAGGTCGAAGTGGAACTATTGAATGGCCAGCAAGATCTTCCGACCTCGCGCCACTTGATTATTTTGTTTGGGGCTACGTGAAGAGTAAGGTTTATTTCATTAAACCTTGTGATTTGGAAGAGCTGAGGCAACGCATAATAAACATTTTTGCAGAAATACCACCTCAAATAATAAGAAGTGCTATTGAAAATTTTTACGTTCGTCTCGGACAATGCCAAGAAGTCAATGTTCACCATTTTTAACACCTGCTATAATCTTGAAATTAAAACCTGCTAGTGTAGCAGTTAAGCTGTAAACTAATTGCCTCAACTGACCGAAATCCTCACCTTGCCTTAAATGGCTGAGTTACCTCCTTGCCTTCACTGGCTGGGATCAAGACTTGTCCGAAGAGACTGAATTAAGAGGCAAAACCACTGTAAGTTTTTTTTAAATCGAGTTTTTTATTGCTTTGTAAAAAATGTAAATTGCAAATTACTAGCTGCTAATAAATTTACAAAATGTTAATAGTTGTTGTAATTTCCGCACGACCGTGTAAAATCACTGTTCGCAAAACAGCTAGGGAAATCATTCACTCTGAGATCAGTAGTTTTACTTTTCGTATTTTTTTAAGTATGCGTTCAAAACTTTCAAGTTCCACTCAATTTTTTGCGATTGCAGCGACACCTTGCGAGAATCGAAAAAAATGCCCGATATAAAATTCACGTATTTTTGGCCGTAGAATCCGAATCCGCTATAAAAGAATAGGGATTTTCAATACAAATTTCAAAGTTGCCCCCGCCCCACCCACTGGGTTAGGGGTGGGAGAGTCGAATCCAATGTCATTGGATCGATTTCGTAAAAATAACTAACAAGTGTTTTTCAGTTTTTTGAATTGGACGTTTTTTTATGGGCACAAGACGCTACTTTTGAAACAGTAATGTTTTCTTTTCATTTTTTGCGATTACAGCAACACCATGCAAGAATCGAAAAAAATGTCCGAAATAAAATTTACATATTTTTTATAAAATAAAAAATAGGGGTTTCCATTTGAAATTTTAGAGTTGCCCCTCGCCCCACCCACAGGGTGGTGGGTGGTGAGGTCGTTTTGGTATCAGTAGATAGTTTTTTGAAAAATTTTTGACATGTATTTTTTGCGAAAAGATTCAGGACATTTTACATTAATTACCTTCGGATTTAGAACAGGGAATGTATTTCCAACAAAATGACGTTCCTCCAATAATTTAAGAATAATAACTGATTCCCTTCAATAGAGATTCCGAGAAAACGTCATAGGTTTTCACTGTTTGTGCAGAATTGAAAATCTTATATACACTCGTATATTTACAACTAACTTCAGAACATCAAATAAATTGATGTACGTACGTATATATAAGTAGGTATTGAAAATTGTTAGTAAACTAGAACGTAGTACATCAACGATCCACGTTCTTAATTCGTTAACCCGACTGGCTGTGGTGAAACGTAGCGATTTCTGATTAAAATTCCCACCATAAAACATATTCCCCTATCCTGTATAAATCATACAGACATATACAGAAATTAATCCGAAATAGTTTGGATTAAACCAAGGAACGAGAAACCCAGAAAAGTTTGTACGTGTAAATGAGTAGTAAGCAAAAACCAATTATTAACAGGAGAGTAATCTGGCACCCCGACTGCGCTATATCTGCATGGAATAGGTGCAAGTTAATCATTTCGGCCGCAGGAGGCGTGCAACGGAATGTCTCTCAGATATACAAATCAAAATCCACTAATTTGATTAACCCCAATTACGTTGTTTATCCGTTTTTGTTGCATACTTTAATATAACTCATTTTCTCTGTTTGCTTATGCCAAATCTTGTAATCGATTCTTTACCCACTCCCCATGTACTTAGAGTCTTATAGTAAGGTGCAATAGCGTATTTGCAAAGACCTTATGAAACTGTAAGATGTCATATCCTATTCGTTATAAATGGCACTGCCATCAATAAAATTTCATTCTTGTAAAATCTCGTCGTATTCTGCCACGCCCAATTGCAACTCGTTCTATACCCATTCAAGCAAAATTATACAGGGCGTCTCACCGGGAACTGAATCGATCAATATAGAGAAAAGTACGCATCAGAAAATTTTGAAAATTTAGATAATTACTAATGTCGGTGTGGCCAATCTAACTAAAATAATTACAAGCAACTGGCACTTCCACTTATACCGGAAGTCGATACCAACTTGCTTATTTCAAATAGAACACCCTATATATTTTAGGGTTTTCGAAAAGAGCATAAAATTCCGAGTCGAAAATATGTAGCATATCCTATACTTAAACGTAGCCGTTTCAGAGATATTTGACATTTTATAGAAAATTTGACAGGTGCAACGGTTTGCAAGAACCGTTATAAGTTTCTTCGTGTAAAAGATCCTCGTTTGCTTCTTGTCACGTAAAAAGAACACAAGGAGAAGAACTACGTTCTACAACTGAAATAAATTCAATAATATCATACCAAGTGTTCCGTTTTTCGCGTTACATTTCGTCAACTTCAAACCGCGAAAACTTGTTTAGGTCAAATGGAACACCCTGTATTTTTTTACGTCAAGTTGGGTAAAATTGAATTCCCTTTTTTCTGATATTAGCATTGTGGGGGTTAAAGTTACAAATTTTTGAAATATTTGCGATTTTATTAAAAATTCATGAATTGTTGTGATCATTTCTTCAAAATAGCCATGATTAGAAACAATCAGTCGTTATCTTATGTCAAAAAATGCCAGCACGTTTAAATTATACCAACGAAAACTTTTTAAATTTGTTTATTATTTATGGAGAATGGGATAAAGTAATATCAAGAACTTGGAGCACATTTGCTACTCGATATCCACAAAAACGCAAAATAACACTAACACTGTAACATGCGTATTAATCGAATTGAAAATATGGCATGAACTAAAATAGCAAAGATAAGATCAACTTAAAATATGATTTCATTTAAATTTAATAATTGCTCAAAATTCCGCCCTCGAACCTCGACACATTTTTCGCACCTTCGGATTAGTTCCTCATGGGTGGCTCTTCTAATTGAATCCTGTGATATGTTTTGAAATGCATTTCTTACTCTTTGCATACAATCTTCAATGGTTGTTAATGGGCTCTCGTAAACTTTATTTTTAACAGTTCCCCAAATGAAATAATCCAGAACTGATTAATCAGGCGAGCGAGGAGGCCATAAGAAAGGTCCATTATTGGCAATCCATTGATCATAAAAAGTTTCTTGTAAATAATTATTAATTAAATATGCGTTATGTGGGGGAGCACCGTCGTGCTGATAAAAAATGTTTCTATGTTCGGCGAGAGGTAAATTTTCTAAATAGTTATTATTCAAATTTTGTAAGATATTCAGATATCTTTCACCTAAAAAAAAGACAAAAATTTACCTATACATATTAGCAGAAGAGAAAATTTAATTTACCGTTTAAATTCTCCTGATAAAATTGTAATGCAACCACTCTATCGTTTCTTATAGCACAGTAAACATTGAACTGCCAACTTTCCTGAAATTTCACAAAAATTCTGTCTTCTTAGGAAATCTGTTTCTTTTAATCATTGAACCATATGGAATGAAAACTGGTGAAACTTATGTTTTAATAAGATTCTGTGAATTGAATCCTTGCATAGTCCCGATTCCAGAGCAGCTCGTCTTAATGACATCCTTGGAAATGCACGAAAATATCCCAGAATGACTATTTCAATGTTTTCGTCATCAACAATAGGCTTTCTTCTTTGCATTTTTGCCTTGACAGAGCCATAATTTTTAAAATTTTCCAGTATGCGTTTTACAGTGTTTGGTGACGGTTTCTGTTTTTCTGGATATCGAGTAGCAAATGTGCTGCAGTTCTTGATATTACTTTATCACATTCTCCATAAATAATAAACAAATTTAAAAAGTCTTCGTGGGTATAATTTAAACGTGCTGTCATTTTTTGACATAAGATAATGACTGATTGTTTCTAATCATGGCTATTTTGATGAAATGATTACAACAATTCATGAATTTCTAATAAAATCGCAAATATTTCAAAAAGTTGTAACTTTAACCCCCACAATGCCAATATCAGAAAAAAAGGGAATTCAATTTTACACAACTTGACGTAAAAAAATACAGGGTGTTCTGTTTGAGTTAAATAAGTTTTCGCGGTTTGAAGTTGACAAAATGTAACGCGAAAAACGGAACACTTGGCATGATATTATTGAATTTATTTCAGTTGTAGAACGTAGTTCTCCTTGTGTTCTTTTTACATGACAATAAGCAAATGAGGATCTTTTATACGAAGAAAGTTATAATGGTTCTTGCAAACCGTTGCACCTGTCAAAGTTTCTATAAAATGTCAAATATCTCTGAAACAGCTAGGTTTAGGTATAGGATATGCTACATATTTTCCACCCAGAACTTTATGCTCTTTTTGAAAACCCTAAAATATATAGGGTATTCCATTTGAAATAAGCAAATTGGTATCGACTTCCGGTATAAGCGGATGTGCCAGCAGATTGTACTTATTTTAGTTGGATTTACTACACCGACATTAGTAATTATCTAAATTTTCAAAATTTTCTGCCGCGTACTTTTCTCTATATCGATCGATTCAGTTCCCGGTGAGACACCCTGTATTAACAGCTAGGAGATTGCATTACCAGCAAAGATTAATTAAACGAATTTATGAATTAAAATGCCAGTTTATCTACGAAATGTTAGAAATCCTAAAACACGAACATTATACTAATTTATAAAGGATTAACAAAAGGCCATTTTCATTTAGTAAGTACTACATACAAGACTAAGGTAGCTTTTTTATAAGACTGCATTTCGATTAAAGCTGCATCAGAATCAACGGTCCTTCTATTTTCTAAAGTGGGATATAAGGGAGCTTACTCTTAAGAATGAGGCAAATATTAGTTTTCTACAATCCCAGAATGACAAATAAATGTCTCTTTCTTGGAAGTGCCCTTTTCATTATCTTAATGACTTACGTCTTATATCTACTCCTTTCTTAAACTTCAATTGCGACAAAATCATGTGTACCTACTTAGACATTTTTATTATAAAATCATTGTTCAATTAGGTGAACATCGAAAACAATTTCAATATATAGTACAGGGTCGGCCAAATTAACCCAATTTTTAGCGGATCTAAGGAATAAAGAAGGATTTCTGCCTAATTTTCTGCGTATATTTCAAATACAGAGTATAACGAAAACCAGAGCTGACAAAAGTAAACTATTATTAGTCAGTAAAGAGGAATACATTAATACATTAGTAAAACAACAGATTTGTAGGAATAATCTTGTCAAAAAATACGAAAACGAGGTGTAATATTAAAATAGAATAGAATAGAATAGAAAATGTTTATTGCGTCAAAATGTATAAACAAAAACACAAAAGGTATTAGGTAGAGTGAAAACTGATAATTAAACCTAACTCTAAGCGCTTAAGAGAAAATGTAGGTACGTACGTACATAAATGTGAACTAAAATATAAAACTAAATATTAAATTTTAGTGTTAAAAAGAACAATACATATAAATTAATTAATGCATTTATGTAGTCAAAACTTTCATCCTGTAAATATTAAAAGAGATTCGGATTGATCCGGAGTTCATTTTTTTTAATAAGACGTATAATGTTTTCTTTGAACAATATATATGACTTTTGAAAGAGTCCAACTGGAAGTGCATTATACACATGTGGTGCCAAATACGAAAAACTGGAGCAAAAGCTAGTAGTGCGGTGGTGGGTATGTCGAGTGTATTTGGGACGTGACTGAGAGCGCGCTCATGGATTTGATTACGTTTTACTAGTTTGTTGTGTAAGTAGGCAGATTATTTAAATTTTACAATATTATATAGAAGACAGCATAACTCTTCGTTCCTGCATTTTTAAAAGTTCAAACTGACGAATATATGGTGTAACGTGAGCGAACAGAGGAATATTTGTAATAAATTTCATGCATAGATTTTGCAATTTTTGCAATTTATTTTTATCTTCTACTGTTAGACAAAGCCCTACTATGGTGTCACAATCATTTAAATTTGACAGAGTCAGTGATTCGACTAACATAATTTTTGTCTTAGCGTCCAAGTCCGACTTGAACGCAAATAAGTGCTTAAGCTTGTAATAACTATTTCTTAGGCTATTTTTCACATATTTAGTGAACTTTAAATTGTTATCTACGATCAGACCGAGATCTTTGGTACAATGTGCGGTTTCAAGGTCTGAACCATTCAGTTGTATTGCAAGCTGTAAGTCTCTGTTGGGGAGTAATATGTGTTTACATTTATTCGCATTTAAAATTAATGAATTTTGTTTACGCCAGCTGCTAATTTTTGATAGGTCAGTATTTATTTTCCCTTGCGCGTTCATAGTATCAAGAGTTGAATAGCTCTAATATATTTGTATGTCATCTGCGTAGAGTTGCGTACTACAATAACTGAGTATATTTTGCAAATCAGAAGTAAATATACTAAAAAGGAGGGGACCCAGAACTGAGCCCTGGGGTACTCCAGACATTAAGGCTTTCGGCTGTGAATACATCTGACCAGTACGGCTATTTAAACTAACGATTATCGTTGAATCGTAAAAATCAGCTATGCCATAATAGTAGAAATTCACTTTATAATAATTATAATTCAGTAATTACTTATTTCAATTTAATACAAACAAATATCATAAATAAAAATACAAGTACAAAATGAACATCTAAAAAAACTAAAAACTACGTATAGCAATACTAGATACTACCATCTGAAAAGAAAATGTGTGTATTTATTTTTCTAACTACAAATGCTCAAAATGTGCACCATGCATTCTAATACACAAACGAGCTCTACGAGACACCTCACGCATTACATTTTGGAGCATTTCAGGAGTAATTGCCTCACATGCGTTTCTATTTCTGGTTTTGTTGTCCTCAATATTTTCAGGGACAGTTTGAAATACCTCATCTTTAATGTAACCCCAGACGAAAAAATCCAAGGGAGTAATATCTGGTGATCGAGCTGGCCAATGAATGGGTCCATAGGTGCCTATCCAGCTATCTAGTATAACTTGATTTAAATAATTTATACATATTACAGTAGTGTGAGGTGGAGCCCCATCTTGTTGAAAATATGAATTAATCTTTCTGCCACAATTCGTAAAGAAAATCTTGAAATTCGTTTTGCAGGATATTAAGGATCTACGAACGGTGCCATCATAAAAATAAGGTCCAATTAATTTAGTCCCTAAAAGTCCCACCCAAACATTCGTAAAAAATCTTTCTTGGAAAGCAGTTTTACATCGTTGGAAAGAGAAAAAATAAACGAAATTAATAGTGTCATAGCCTACTTTGAGATTTGTCCTTGCTACTGGACAACTGATAATCCTCTGCAATTGCATGCACGAAGTACCGCTTTATTTTTGAATAAAAATTCAGCCATTAATAAAAGCCACTCAATTTAAAATAGATTTTTCATTATGCTGGACCCATTATTGCAATGAGCCATAACTTTGTTAATTTCTATATTCTGCAGCTCAACTTTTATGCTCTGATCATAGAGAAGTATCCCACCGTCAATATATTATAAAGTTGTAGATGTTATGTCATTGCAGCAATAATCATAAAGCGTTTTATTTTTACGTTACACTATATCAGAGCGCAACAGAATCAGATGGCAACTCTGAAAAAGCAAAATATAAATTATGTTTACGATGTCACCGCAACACAACAAAGCTGGACTTTTCAACATCGTCTCGATCTCAAACGCTTGATGTGTTTTATTGAGTAAACGTGGCAATTGTATATTGCAACAAATATACAATGTTAATTGTAACGCTGATACGTCCAAAGTAGCCGGAAGTCACTCGATATTATTTGGACGAACTAGATACCGAATAACTAAAATAGCATGTTTATGAAGGGTCTCAAATCGATGCCCATCTTTGTGGTCTAATATGACGCTACAACAAATTATTTTAATCGATATTAATTAATGATCATTCATTTTAATTAAATACACGAAACTGTGTTAAATGATGTCTTTATCCGATTTCCAATACCGATAAAAATCGTAATTTGTAGGTGAATGACTTAATTTTCTGAAGTGGTACAGTTATATGTAGATTCAAGATTATTTATTTAGTTGGAAATGTAATTAAATTTTTATATTATTTTGGTTGTACAAGGGTTATTTACTACATCGCTCCCGCTCTCTTATTTCTATTAATATTGGAGATAAATTAACTCCTATATAAAAAAATCGGCAGCTACTGCAAGTGGCTGGAACCTCCTCACTCGGTGGATCTTTGAAACCGAAAAGAGCATTAAATTGTGTTGCAAAGCGTCACTAAACGTAATCCGATCTCATCCAAAATCTTTTCAGATCTTCTGGGGCACTAAAAAACCCCTCAACTTAATGAATTTACAACACTAGCCTGCGGCTCGTGCTGCAAATTTCATCTATGCGAGTTATTACTCACATTATCGCTCGTTGAATAATATACTATTAGGATATTAACATCTTTAACATCACTTGAACGACTAAGAAAGTCTAGTTATCCTAAATACTACAGATTTGTAAAGCAACAAACTGAAAATTAGCAAAGTGATAATCTATAATAAATTCACCAACGAAGGTACAGAAAGCATATGATATTGATATTGTTACATCTACCTTTAAAGTTTGTGACAATCCACTGGTGCAGTCACTAAAAGTTACAAATATGCCGAAATCTTATTAACATGACATGACACCAACGTTATCGGATGACAAATGATGACAATGACAATCGTCAAAATTTGCTCATTGCAATCCGATCGCTCGCGGCTGTCTTTGTTAAATGAAACATTAGCATTTCAGTAATTTTACTAGATTTTAGAGGAATATTTCTAGTTTAATTCTTCGATTTGTCTGTATAGATATTTAAAAACGGCACTAAACTTAATCCGCTCTACTTCTAGAGCAGTGAAGAACCCCTCACACGTGAATTGACACGTGATGTGACGAGTTTCACGACGTAACGACTACGCGCGTCGATCATGTCATGCGAAATGCGATCTATGCTTCATATTTGCTTTGTTTTTAATTGTTTTCACGGAAACCAAATCGAAAGGGTGGAAGTGTGATATATCGTTGAAATCAGAATTTTAACTGCTTTTCAATGGTTCCATTGCAAATTGAAAGTAATTATAAAATAAACAACTTGTTGCGTCAAAACGGCACTAAACGTAATCCGATCTCAACCAAAACCTTTTCAGATCTTCCGGGGCACTAAAGAAACGCACATGCAAAGTTTCATTCAAATCCGTTCAGTAGTTTCGGCGCTATCGTGCTAAAACTATACACACACACAGACTTTTTCAAAAACCACTTTTTTGGGTTCCTAGGACCTCAAAACGTAAAGATTTGATGTTATCTCAATTTTCGTTTTTGAACCAATTTTAGTAACCTCTCACAATTTTATTGTGGTGAGGTTAAAAGTCTATTTGACAGTCACATTCTTGTCATTTTAACAACGATTAAAAAGATGCATCGTTATTTATGTCCGATAAAAATGCCTGTTCCTCAAAAGCAGAGAACATCTAGTAGTCGCACGACCATTTAATGTTAGATTCTGATTTATTCAAATTTTTACGTCAGAAACTAGAATTTTTACTTGTGGTCAATTTGGCTTCATAAGTTAACTTCCGCTTTCACCTGCTTCCTAAACTACCCGAAATAATGAAATAACTTTTGCTCCCATGTCATCTCTTTCAATAAGCGAGCCTACATTAAACAAAAAATAGCTTCACAGCAATCATTTCTGCTAATTGTACCATCTATATTTAAAGCGTAAACAGAACTAATAGTCTGATAAAACACAATCAATTACACCCCTATTAATATTAATTAGGAGAAGTTTGAAAAAGTAGAAAATTACACTTTTTCAATTTATTAGACTATCAATAATTAAATCAGTTTGCCGAAAGCAAAGCCGAATAGAAGCGGTGGTGTTGCAAACTCTAATTAGTGGGAATCACCCAATTATTTCATTACAAACTTTAGAAGGTACCTCTAATAAAGCAATCTTTTTTGGGCTTGCATTAATTATCACTTTATTAGGCAGGCCATGAAAAAGCCTCAGATATTCACAGTCATTTGATAAATGAATGTAATTGTCGGCCTTTTGCTCCTTCTTGATACGCGTTGAGATAGAGCCATAAATTCAAAACCCCGTTTCTCGTTCATTTTTACCGAAAGTAAATACGACAAATTAACGGGAATTTTATAAACTGTTAAAAAGATCTCTTTCTGCAAATAGTTTAAAAATATTGACATTTCTGACAACATTTCTGAAAGAAAAAGTCAATATTTCCTTTCATCTAGAAAATATTATTTTTTACAAAAATAATAAATGTTTAGTAAAGTAAAAATACCTACTAATAAAGTCCAGTATTCCACTGTTTCTTATAAAATAATAGGACCTAACAATGCACTCATTTGTAAATTCCCTTAAACGATATATTGCATAGCAAATCTTTGAAAGTTTGTTACAGAATTGTTGACATGCGTTTCCCAGTTTAAAGAATTGTTAAGATGTTAGCCAAGAACTTCTCATCAGTTACTTGTACTCATTTTCCGTTGATTTTTAATATTTAACTTTCTTTAATATGACTACTTCTCGGTGTGAAATTAATAAAAAGAGTTTTCGATGAATTTAAATACATATTATTTATTTAACATTAGCCTACAAATTTATTTAACATTAGTTGTGCTATTTTCATTACATCAGAAAGGGATCAATCAGTACACAAATATCTTCAGCATACATAACTAGTGAATCAGATTCATCAATGCTTGCCAAATCATTTACAATCAGGATAAATAATAAGAGTCCAAGGACTGATCCTTGTGGCACCCAGATTTTATTTTCAAATTTTCTGACCATACGTTGTTGATATCAACAAACTGTTGTCTTTCTGAAAGCTAAGGCGTATCCAACTGTATATTTTTCCTCTTAGACCATATTTGCATAGATTTTCTAATAGCAAAGTATGATTGACAATTACACTGCAGTTTGCGTGGATAGTTTTTCCTAAAGCCGTGTTGTACAGGAGTTAAAATATTATGTTTTTTTTAAAGGAAAATTATCTGAGACTTTAGATACAGTGAAAAGAAGTGAAATAAGTTGGTAATTTTTAAGACATGTTGGATCTCCTCTTTTGTATATTGGAATTATGCGTGCTGTTTTCAATACGTTCGGAAATACACCTTCTTCTAAAGATTTGTTTATTAAGTACGTTAAGGGCTTAACAATGAAGTCAACTACGTGCTGTAAAATATTTGAGTTTGTGAGGTCATCTCCAGATGAATGATATTTCATAAAACTATGTATTTTTTACAATAAGAATTTGCTTATTATTAGCAGCCTGTTTAAAAATTCCGAAAAAAAAAAATACAAATACAAGTTCACGTGACCATAACAGCTCTTTGGGCCCACGCTAATGGTATGCCTATGGTTTTCCTTGACATGTTTTATCTTGAACTTGACTTGACTAAAATCGTACCCAAACGTATAGTTTACGAAAAATTGGAAACTCATTTTTCCATAGGAAGAACACAGGATGACTCTTTGATTCATACCACTTATTATTATGAGAATTTACGTAGCATAATGCCCTCTGAAAGGCATATTGTCTAAAATCACGGCCAAAAATCTGTCGCTAACCCCCGGTCTAATATGTATGTTTTTCGCTTAAATACATTCTAAAAACTATAGTCCTATATACAAGTTTTCATGGCAGCTTCATGTATTCATTAATTGCTTCTATATTTAAGGTATTTTGAAGCACATATTGTCTGATATATGCTTTGAAATTGTACGTTTGATGCTTCTAATAACGTTCGGTGGGCGCCTGATAAAGCCGTAAAAATAGGTCAATTATTGCTTTAAAGGATTTTTAAAAAGGGAAACGTCTTAATTTGTAGTAATAACAGCTTGAACATCACCGCCCATCACGATCATTCAACATCGGCAATAAATTCAAAATGTCTAAAGAGCAATTTTCAGTTATTTCCGGACTGCATCCTACGCCTCTTTTTTCTAAAAATTGAACATGTTTCAATTTATTTTCTATATTGATTGATCATTGAAAGTTTCTAATGCAGAGGAGCGTTCTGCTTTCAAGCTTATTTGTGTCAATAAAAGGACGACAAATTTGCCGCAATCTGTCAGTTTGTTAGCGAATAGATCTTTTGTAACTTCCTCCAGGATTCAGATATAAAGACATAGTATTTTAGTATATCGCAAAGATGATGCAAACTAGGATTTCGCAAAGGTAGTGAGACGGGGAAATATAGAAAAATATTACTGTTTGGTAGTCTTTAAACGCTGCATGTATTATCATCTCGGTTATAGTTAGAGATAGAAAGGCGGTTAAATGAGAAGGTATTAAAAGATTTTATGGTGTTTTCGAGACGGTTTTTAAGTTTCATGTAGTTATATCCGTTATTGAAATTATTATTAGCCGTTACTCGAGTCCGAGTATAAAAATGTTACAGTCGATAAATTGTGTACAATAAAAAACAAGTAAAAGGTGTAGTCTATTGTAATTCCCATTCATCTACGGTGCACACGACTATGGCTATAGAGGCCAATTCGGGAGAGCACATGTCGACCGCAGTCAGGACAAACATAGACCTGGTTAGGTCTTGGATTCGGCCTTCTTGCAGCAACATTTCCTTGATAGCTGGCCACAACCCCTCGCCATTCGGTTTTGTCCACTGCAAGTTGTTCCCATTGCTCGTCTGCAATACCGCAGGATTCTAGATTTTCATGGAGAGCGTCTTTGAACCTCTTTCATTGACCGCCACGCCTTCTTCTACCGCTTAGCAATTCACCATAAAGTGTACATTTAGGAAGGCGGTTATCATGCATACGATGAACGTGACCTGCCCATCTTAGGCGTGCTCTTGAAATAAGCACCTCAATTGGAAGGCTGTTCGCTCTCCTGAGCACTTCCACGTTTGATATGTGATGGAACCAACGGATTTTCATCATACTTCTGAGGTGTCTTTGCTGAAAACTTTTTAATTCTTTCATATGACGACGGTAAGTGACCCAGCTTTCACATCCATATAGCAGTGTTGGAATGACAACTGCTCTGTAGACAGCCATTTCCGTTGACAAAGCAAGGTCGTGGTTGTCAAATACTCTCTCTCTAAGTCCCCAGAGTGCTCTAGATGCAGCGTTAATTCTATTGCGAATCTTGCTGTCCATGTTTGCTTTGTCATTAACAACGTTGCCTAAGTAATTGAACTGATCCACCACTTCAAGAGAATTTCCATTAAGTGTAATGTCTATTTGGTTCACTTGATGAGGAGTTGACATAATCTTAGTCTTTCCAATGTTGATTTTAAGTCCTAAGGAATCATAGCTCTGGGCATACACATCTAAAAGTTCTTGAAGCTCTTCCGGCGTAGAGGCTAAAAGTGCACAGTCATCCGCATACTGGAGATCACAAATGAATCGTGTGCGTGTCTTCGTGAAAGCTCTAAAGCGCCCTATGTTAAAGAGACCGCCATCAAAACGGTATCTGAGACCTATTCCTCTGACTGTCAGTTTGTTGTCAACAATAATTGTTAGAGCAGTGGTAAACAAATTAAAGAGTAGGGGTGCCAGGACACATCCCTGCCTAACTCCAGTGAGGGTTTGGAAAGGTTCGGTTGCCTCATTATTATACATAACCTGGGCGTTGTTGTTTGTATGTAGACTGCGACATACTTCCACAAATTTTCTAGGGATACCTAAGTGGAACATAATTTTCCAGAGCACTTCCCTGTCCACCGAGTCAAACGCCTTGGTTAAATCAATGAAGGCCATGTGAATTTCTCCTTGCTGTTCGAGTGCTTTTTCTTGAAGCTGTTTAAGTGTGAAGATTAAATCCGATGTGCCTCGGTTTGGTCTAAAGCCACTCTGTGTTTCAGGTAGTAACTTTTCCATAACAGGTGTTAGCCTATTATTGAAATAGTGCATTTCGCAAAATGTTCCTATTTCTCTACTCTGACGACCCGATCATTGTATGCCCACAAATATAAAAATCCGAACGATTGAAATCAGGAGATCTGGCTGGCCAAAGAACTACTTTCTTCTAACATTGTGGTGCATTGTTTAAAAGATACTTTAGAACATTATTCAACCGTAAAATAATCCAATATGACGAATATAATTAAATTCAAAGTTAGTAGCATTAGCTCAAGAACAAATGGAGGTAAAAAAATGTAGTGTGGACAAAGAATTCACTACAATATATTTCTGCTAAAATGGGGCTCAAGGGTTAATTATTAGAATATACGTTTCTAGTTATAGGGGGGGTCAATCAAGGTGGAGGTAAGCTTTTGTAAAATACGTCACAACTTAAGATTTGAGGTCCACGAAAGTCTGAATTTTATTTTAATTATTTTTTTTTTATTAAAGTCAAAGTTGATTTGAAGACAGTAAATACAATAGATTCCAGGATAATTAATTTTTCTGTCAGTATTATCTCCCTTTATCTGCGCAAAATCGTAAATTCCTCCCCACACAGCACGCAACTTAAACTAACAGCCCCTTTTACAATTAGTGTGTTATCATGTGGTAATATTCCCGAGAAATTATAACATCTGCAGGTATTACAGAAATAATTTATCACAAGGGACGAAGGCCACTGCCCTCTTAAGCACTGAAATCCACAAAATTGCCACTTTGGGGCACTATTACACCTTGTAACTAGATATTATGGATATTATAACAACCCTCGGTTCGAGGGTGTCATTAATTGAATTCTGGTATATGAATCTATTACAATGAACGTTATAAACTGACACTCAATCAAAATGCCAAATTATTTTGTGGGAAATAAACTCCTTGCACTGGCATTTTATTAATAGGCATAAAATACGTATATTGATATAGATAAGTTGAAGACGATTGTACTAGGTATTATTTAAACATAATATTTTTTAGTCGCAAACTCCTCTATAAAATCCTTATTTTACTATAAGGAACGTAACCAGACTGCAACCAACAGCTACTCTCCGGGCTATGTGCCCCGCCGAGCGCTGAATTACAAGTTACAAGTCTGGCGCGTTAAGTGTAATAATTGCATATTACCATCAAAACGCTAATGCTTCGATTGCAACAAACACCAGCCGAAAGACTGATCCTACTTAAAGGAGCTCTCTTGCCAGTCGTCACACACCACTTGCAGACTGCAGTTTCGAGCTGTTGGCTCTCGTCAGTGCAAGGTAGGCATTTGACGACCGGCACGAATATCCTTTAAGTAGGATGAGTCTTTCGGCTGGTGTTTGTTGCAGTCGAAGCATTAGCGTTTTGATTATTACACTTAACGCGCCAGGCTTGTAACTTGTAATTCAGCGCTCGGCGGGGCACATAGCCCGGAGAGTAACTTTTGGTTGCAGTTTGGTTGCGTTCCTTATAGTAAAATAAGGATTTTATAGAGGAGTTTGCGACTAAAAATATTATACAAAAACACTAATTTCTAAAGCAAACACCAAAACTAAGTACCCCTATTGCTAACTTAGAAAAACTGGTATGTTGTGTACACTCTTAAAGTGAGAAATACAATTGTAAGAAATAGACATCAGGTGGATTTCTACGGGCAAAGTCATTTAAGCGTAAGAAAGTGCCGGTAAGTTTATTCCATAAATGATTACATTATTCAAATTTTTGCCGCTGCTCCGGAAGTTTTGGCTACATGTTAGCCGGTGTAATTTCATGTTATTTCAATGAGCATAAAGAATAACTCCATCTCCATGAGTTACAGCTTGTACGTACAACTTTCGTAATAGGAGAAATGAATATGAAGTAAGATACGATGGAAATTTGTTTGTTAGAGCGAGAACGCTTTTACAAACAATGATTCACAATAGCGGATGCTCTGGCAGACTTTAGTAGCCAGTTTATATTCTTTCATACAGCTGGACTAAATGTTACAAGCGACTACGAAATTATTTTAAAAATATTTTTAATTGTAAAAAATCTACATTATTATGTGGATAGTTTACCAGAACCATTCTATATAACTATCTAAACTAATCAAATTAATATGCTTCAATCAATTACAGATGTGCCTATTTTAAACAAGACAAAATTTTGACGTTTTTTTTTGTAAAATTCAAAATAAAAAATGTATCCCTCTTTTAAAAGCAATCCAGTGACGTACCGTATAGTTAGTTGATGCACAAATAATTTTCCAGTTCCATGCATGAAATTTTCTTGTGGGAATCTATTCAGTTTTCAAGCAAATTCACAGACACCAATCTACTCTCTACTCTAGTTTGCCTATTAATATATGATGAGAAGATACAAAATGTATTAGCATATAGTTATGAATCTATATAAGCCATTCAAGATTCAATGTCAATATACCAAAATGAGTTTATATATAAAACTATTATTACTACAGCATTTGACTTTATCAGAATACCAACAGCTCAGCACACTGAAAATTATTACTTAAGTTATCTTTCATTTGATTCTCTTTTCTGTAATCTAGTTTCTTTCTGTCTTTTCTAGACTTTCACTCTACATTCTGTATTATGTGCTATACCGGGTGTTAGAAAAGTATGGGAACGGTGGAAAATCTCGAACAGTTTGCATCAAATCGAAAAATAAAAAAATTCGTATCAAAAATTTTTCAAAAAACTATCTACTGATACCAAAATTACCTCACCACCCACCGCCCATATTTTGCGATTACAGCGACACCATGCAAAAATCGAAAAAAATGTCCGGAATAAAATTTACGTATTTTTTGCCGTAGAATCCGATTTCGCAATAAAAAATAGGGGTTTCCATTTGAAATTTTAAAGTTGCCCCTCGCCCCACCCACAGGGTGGTGGGTGGGGAGGTCATTTTGGTATCAGTAGATAGTTTTTTGAAAAAATTTTGACAAGTACTTTTTTATTTTTCGATTTGATACAAACTGTTCGAGATTTTCCACCGTTCCCATACTTTTCTAACACCCGGTATATTCGTAAGGTTTGATGAAACAATTCAGCTTACGAAGTATCAAACAATTAAAATTATAACGACATCTACCTCAACACGTCGGATGTAGAACAAACAAAATTCACGAAATGATCAAGAATAAAATCTTGGGTTAATTAAAATTCTTCTTCAATCAAACCTGTTGTAGACAACTAAATTTAAGGTCTTGATTTGCAGTGTGTTAATTCAAAGTTTCATGTTAATTACCAGAACCAATTTGACAGTCTAATTTACTTAACCAGAATTTTCAAGTATCAGGTACCTAAAATCTCACTTGTTCAAAGGCTTCTAATTTTTTTATGGCTCGTTATTGAACATCCCACTTTTACATTGAATATACGTATTTTTATAACTCGTTATACGTAATTATCATAATGGTTGGAACGAAATAATGGCTTCTGCCGGCAGATATTAACTTGAAGGCGAACGTATTAAACATGGTAAATCCCACTGTGTTTGGTTTGTTTTTGAAACATGTTTTGATGAGTAGCTGGCACAGTTACTATGCAACTAAGCTACAACTTGTTAACGTAGATCCGCCTACTTATAACAAAAATCCGTTGTATATTTTTTAAAGAAAGGGAATTATAAACTTGCCCTATCTAATTAGTAGAGTCATAATATAGTGCAGTAAAAAGGGCCAAAAAAAAATGAAGAGATGGGTATATAGGGTGGATACAGCAAAATTATGATTTTATCCTGTTTTGGGTATTACCCGGAGTATATTCCTTAGTTTTTGACCTCGAAAACCTTGTGCTACTTTTTTTTATATACAATTAAAGTTTATTTACCGCATTTTTTGAGCATAAAATGTGAATAACTCCGGTTCTATAAGTCGGATCGGAGCAAACTAAAAACCAGTCTCCAATCCTCGTTGGTTTCAAGTCTCTAAAGTACATAACCTACAAAAACACATAATTTTTTTTAGTGCGCAAGACCGTTAACTAGACTAATTTGCATAAGACTTTCAGAAAATATACTTTTTGATGTAATAAAAAGACTCTAAAAAGTTGGTGTCAAAATATTGAACCCATTGGCCAAAATTGCATTTGATATCTAAAATTTGAAATGCTCGCCATTTTATGCCAAGTCCAAAGTGAAAAATCATTTTTTCAAAATGTAGATCTGGACACCAGCTTTCGAGTGCAATTAAGAAAGAATTTTTTAAATGTAATTTTGGTTACTTTTTTCGGCCATTTTGAAAAAAAATTAAATTTTTTATCAGATCTGGTACAGAGTTTTGGGAGCTTTAATATAAAAAAAGAAAGTTCATTTTTGTTAGCGTGAACTCGAAATATTTAACTTTTTGCATTTTGGTTAATTGTTAATTAACAAATGCATATTTTGAGCTAAAATTTGGACTGTATCATTTTGAAACCTATTCATTTCATGTGATAAATTCAAAAAAAAAAAAGTTTTATGGAAACTTATTTACAAGCATTATAATGTAAGTATTGTTAAATGAGGTAAAAAAGTGATTTAGATGCAAAATGCAATAACTTCCTTAAACATAATATTTTTAGTCGCAAACTCGTCTTTAAAATATTTATTTTACTATAAGGAATGTAACCAGACTGCAACAAACAGCTACTCTCCGGGCTATATTCCCCGCCGAACGCTGAATTACAAGTTACAAGTCTGGCGCGTTAAGTGTAATAATTGCATATTAACATCAAAACGCTAATGCTTCGATTGCAACAAACACCAGCCGAAAGACTGATCCTACTTAAAGGAGTTCTCTTGCCAGCCGTCACACACCACTTGCAGACTGCAGTTTCGAGCTGTTGGCTGTCGTCAGTGCAAGGTAGGCATGTGACGACCGGCACGAGGATCCTTTGACTATTTGATACATCCCGGTATTTTTACAATAGCGACATGTAAAATAGTCAGCAGGCGCCATCTAGCGGTCCAGTGTCTGTTGCAATCGAAAAATAAATAGCCTGACTGGGCTTAGCATAGTTCAAATGTGGTTTTAGAGGGCGGAATATTAAACATAATATTTTTAGTCGCAAACTCCTCTATAAAATCCTTATTTTACTATAAGGAACGTAACCAGACTGCAACCAACAGCTACTCTCCGGGCTATGTGCCCCACCGAGCGCTGAATTACAAGTTACAAGTCTGGCGCGTTAAGTGTAATAATTGCATATTACCATCAAAACGCTAATGCTTCGATTGCAACAACTGGACCGCTAGATGGCGCCTGCTGACTATTTTACATGTCGCTATTGTAAAAATACCGGGATGTACCAAATAGTCAAAGGATCCACGTGCCCGTCGTCACATGCCTACCTTGCACTGACGAGAGCCAACAGCTCGAAACTGCAGTCTGCAAGTGGTGTGTGACGGCTGGCAAGAGAGCTCCTTTAAGTAGGATCAGTCTTTCGACTGGTGTTCCACCCTCTAAAAGCACATTTGAACAATAACTTCTTTGTTTCTTAAAATTCGGAGGACTTTTTTTTAAATGTTATTTTTTCCCTGGGAATACTATGAGAAACTTAGGAAAATAGAAAAATTTATCCTCATTTATAAGCAACTATTCGCTCCGCAGGTACAGTGTATACGAGCGTAATTGAAACCGTATAAAAACTTAAAGCCGGCAAAAACAGTCGGCATCTCTTTATTGTACATGTACATTGTCATAGGAAAATTTTGAACTTTTTTGAAAATGGTATTCATTTTGATTATTATTTTTTATTAGATACCTATATCTGTTCATTTCGCCAATAACATATTTTTAAGGCATTATATCAGTTTTAGATATAAAGTCTAAATATTTAAATTTATTATATATTGTAATAGGTATTTATGCACTGCACTGGAAAACGATTAAAACACACTAACAGCACATCTCACAAGTCCACGTTGACTGATTAACAGTTGGCATCTCTTTATCTCTTAATATGTATGTCCTTTGTATGTTAAAAAACAAGGAAGTTACTGCATTTTGCAACTAAGCTCTATGAAAAAATTTAAAAAATAATAACAAATTTTAAATTAAAAAATCGGCAGCTATTGGAAGGGGCTGGAACGTCCCCACTCGGTGGATCTTTGAAGCCGAAAAGAGCATTAAATTGTGTGACAAAATGGCACTAAACGTAATCCGATCTCATCCAAAACCTTTTCAGATCTTCTGGGCACTAAAAACCCTCAACTTAATGAATTTACAATCATCTATGCTAATTATTACCTACATTATCGCTCGTTGAACAATATACTATTAGGATATTAACAATTTTAACATCATTTGAACGACTAAGAAAGTCTAAACATAATATTTTTAGTCGCAAACTCCTCTATAAATCCTTATTTTACTATAAGGAAAGTAACCAAACTGCAACCAAAGTTACAAGTCTGGCGCGTTAAGTGTAATAATTGCATATTACCATCAAAACGCTAATGCTTCGATTGCAACAAACACCAGCCGAAAGACTGATCCTACTTAAAGGAGCTCTCTTGCCAGTCGTCACACACCACTTGCAGACTGCAGTTTCGAGCTGTTGGCTCTCGTCAGTGCAAGGTAGGCATGCGACGACCGACACGAGAATCCTTTGACTATTTGGTACATCCCGGTATTTCTACAATAGCGACATGTAAAATAGCCAGCAGGCGCCATCTAGCGGTCCAGTGTCTATTGCAATCGAAAAATAAATAGCCTGACTTGGCTTAGCATAGTTCAAATGCGCTTTTAGAGGGCGGAATATTAAACATAATATTTTTAGTCGCAAACTCCTCTATAAATCCTTATTTTACTATAAGGAAAGTAACCAAACTGCAACCAAAGTTACAAGTCTGGCGCGTTAAGTGTAATAATTGCATATTACCATCAAAACGCTAATGCTTCGATTGCAACAAACACCAGCCGAAAGACTGATCCTACTTAAAGGAGCTCTCTTGCCAGTCGTCACACACCACTTGCAGACTGCAGTTTCGAGCTGTCGGCTCTCGTCAGTGCAAGATAGGCATGCGACGACCGACACGAGAATCCTTTGACTATTTGGTACATCCCGGTATTTCTACAATAGCGACATGTAAAATAGCCAGCAGGCGCCATCTAGCGGTCCAGTGTCTATTGCAATCGAAAAGTAAATAGCCTGACTTGGCTTAGCATAGTTCAAATGCGCTTTTAGAGGGCGGAATATTATACATAATATTTTTAGTCGCAAACTCCTCTATAAATCCTTATTTTACTATAAGGAAAGTAACCAAACTGCAACCAAAGTTACAAGTCTGGCGCGTTAAATGTTATAATTGCATATTACCATCAAAACGCTAATACTTCGATTGCAACAAACACCAGCCGAAAGACTGATGGCGCCTGCTGGCTATTTTACATAAAATGGCGATCATTTCAAATTTTAGATAACAAATGCAATTTTGACCAACGGGTACAATATTTTGACACTAACTTTTCAGAGTCTTTTTATTACATCAAAGAGTATATTTTCTGAAAGTTTGATGGAAATTGGTCTAGTTTTGGGCACTAAAAAAATGAAAAGAATACTATTTGTTTCTCGTTTTTTCAGTTTTATAGGTTACGTAAGTACTTCAGGGTCTTTAAACCAACTAGGATTTCTTGGCAATTTTATTACGAAGAGACTGGTTTTTAGTTTTCCCCGATCCGACTTATCGAACCAGAGTTATTCACATTTTAAGCTCGAGAAACGCAGTAAAAAAACTTTAATTGTTTATAAGAAAAAATAGCACAAGGTTTCAGGTCCAAAACTTAGGAATATACTCCGGGTTATATCCAAAACCGGATAAAATCATAATCTTGCTGTATCCAGACTGTGCAAATTAAAATGTTTTTTACTGCACTATTAGGACGTGAGAATCAATAATTAAAAACACTATTTGGAAACTTTTAAAAATAATTTCTTGGCATTAATGAAAAGTTAAATATTGTACCAGTATGTCCATTTTTCAGTCGCCGTCCAACGACACAACATAAATATGGAAAAGTGCGATAAAATTTGATGGAAGTTATAATCTGCTTCGCTTTTAATTATCGTACGGAGAGGATTAGTCCGTGATTGACATAAATGGCGTGAGGTAATCGGTTCCAATAAAAATCATTTAAATAGTTTAAAATGTTTGCAGTTCCGCGTTTTTCTAAAGGATTTAGTTGTTTGGAGAAAAACAGTAATGACATTTGTGGTACAATTAAAAAATGAAGTAGATCCCAGTCCACTTTTCATTTGATTACATTGCAGTTTTGTATAAATTCTCGTATATTGTTGAAAGTACACATTCTCGTAGATATTGACATTGGGTAAAAAGATCTATAAACTTGTTACCTTTGACTAATGATACAAAGGCATCTGTAAAATTTTTACAAGAAAATTCCTCATAAGTTTTATTCGATTCACGCAATATACGACACGACTTTTATTTTTTTATAAAGTTTGTACGACTCGTGCTGACCCATCAGAAAACGGGAGTTTGCCGGTGGGCCCTCTAATGCCTCCTATATAGGTCAAACTAGTCGTTCATTTGAAATCAGGTACAAAGAACACTTCTTTTTAGACTTCACATAGATTCAACTTTTGCAAACTATATTCTAGAAGCAAGTCATAATTTTCCGAATATAAACAATCTAAATATATTACACGTGAAAGAAAAAAATGTTGCAAATTAAATTTATTAAAGGCAATAGAAATTATTAAATCCAATAAAAGTGCCGACAATAATCTTCTAAATGACCAGATAGACGTATTAGTCGAGTCAATGAACGGAGTAAAAGACCTGAATAAAAAAAATGAAAGTACAGTTAGCCCCAAATATTTGGAAAGAGGGAAATCGTGAAAAATTTATTATATTTCGACCCTCTCGCAATTTAAAGATATTAGTTCAAGTTTCATATTGTTTTTTATGTTTTTTAATACGCCGATTGCAAATTTTAACATAAATAAGTGAAAATCTTGAAATATCCTTGAGAAATTGTGGAACATTCTTGGAAAATGCGGAAAACTGTCATTACAAGACCGTGTAATATGTCGTTCTTGGGGTATTTTGGTCACTGATGGCGAATAAGGTATTCGAAACGATGAAAATTTTTTTATTTTCCCGGAAAATTGTGGAAAATTTCTCTATATAAATATATGAAGTTAAAATGCAAGGAAATCTTTGGATAATTTCGGAAAATATTAACAAAATGCAAACATAAAAATCTAAAATGTTATGTTTTTTTTGTCGCTAATGAAGTATTGGATATTAGAAACTAAATAAAAATTTAAACTTTTAGAAAAATCACGGAAAACTTAATTTTATTCCAAGATTTTGAAGGTGTAACATATTATTCTTATTACATGAAATAAATTAACATATTTTTATTACTAACAATAAAATTTTTATATCTATGTTAAAAAAGCAACAGTAGAATGGAGCCTCAAAAAATATTCTCTACTGAAAACCTTGATGATCAATACGTCAACACTAAAAACCATTTACTCTTTGCGCACTGTTTTACAGGATATGACACAACCTCGGCTTTTTTCAATAAGGGGAAAAAACATTTCTCGAAAATTTAAATAAAAATAATTCCAAAGGACAAGAGTTACGCGATTTTTCAGCGGTATTTAAGCAGCGCATAACATATTGAAGATATCATAGATCCAGGAATAACGTGTTTGTTACATTTATATAAATATAAACTTTCACCAGTCGAAAAAGATTTAAACCCAAGTCAGTAGCTTCATAAATTCAGATTCAATCGTTTCTGCAAAAAAAGTCTACAAATCTTAAAAGCACCAAAAAAATATCTGTCAATCTTGCCGCTTTGCCTTGCCCCTTGTAGATAGTTTCAAAAGAACATCCTAGTTCACTCATGGATTGGTTTAAATCCTACAGATTGGGGGTGGAGGATTATTGATGGTGACCTATGTCGAGAATAGACAAAATAATGTTTAATTGACACTTTTTGTTACCATAATTGCTGTTTCTCTTGTTACTAGTGCTTCACTGTGATCTATCATTATTTTGTAATAACTAATTTTGTGCGTTTCTTTTATTAGGTTCTTTTTTTAAATTTATTATGACTTTGAGTTATACAAACGAAGAAAAGTTAGATATGCTAGAGATTTATTTTAAATCAAATACTGATGAGGCATCAAGGATTTATGAGGATAACTTTCCAGAACGCGTGCAACCGAATCAAAGGTATTTTAGGACTCTCGTTATTAATTTATTAAAATATGGACAGTTTAATGGAAGCAGAAATGATACTTATGAGATAGATAACGAAGAGCGGAATAACGTTGTATTAGAATACGTAGAAGACAATGCTACAGCATATGTAAGACAAATTTCAAATCAGGTAAATGTTCCCAAAGCAACTCTGCATAACATTTTAAAGAAAACTCATTATAACCCATACAAATCAACCATCATTCAAGGTTTACAAGAAAACTACTATGAGAGAAGAGTAACATACTGTGATTGGTTTGTACAAAAATATCTACAGAACCCAGACTTTTATTCAAAAGTATTGTGGACAGACGAGACTAAATTTACTAATTGTGGTGTTTTCAATTGATATAACACATACTACTGGAGTATCCAGAACCCTCACATAATTAGCCAAAGAAGGTTTCAAACCAAATTTGGATTCAACGTCTGGTGTGGCATCAGAGGTAAACTTATTTAAATCGTTCATTGATAATAATTCATTATAAAAAAAATACTTTGCAGGTAATAGCATTATTGAACCACTTATTTATCATGTTAATTTGAACGGTGCAAATTATTTGCGATTGTTGCAAGAACAAATAATACCAGCTCCTTAGAGTTGCTGTAGAGGATGTTAACCAGATTTGGTTTCATCACGATGGTGTCCAGCACATAATAGCGGAATAGTAACACAATTCTTAAGAGCAACTTTTGATAATAAAATAATTGCAAATAATGGCAACGTTCTATGGCCAGCCAGGTCTCCTGATCTCATTCCGTTGGACTATTTTCTTTGGGGGCATACAAAAAACGAAGTTTATTCATTTGAACCACAAACGGTCACAAAATTCTTCAAAAAAGTCGGGACCTTTTCTCTATCTCTAATAATAACAGAGATAGCAATACCTGCACCTCCAATTTGGGACACAGTGTATATCATGATAGACTACCACAAAGTAACGGCTTCCACAACAGAGTGACTTTTAGTTAGTGAGATTGAATTTCGCGGACTGTTTTGCGAATGCAAAATACTACATTAATAAAGTTAAATAAAAAATGCCCTAATAATTGACGTCTTATGGGTTAAAGTGGGTCTGTTCATTAAACGGCGGTGCATGTGCATGGACGTATCTACAGGTTGTTTTTCCATCCCTCTTGTCGAGCTGCGTCCTCCCTCGGGACGTATCTCAGTTTTAATAATTCCGTAGGTCTACCCGGTTACCGCAAACTCACCGTCGACTGGATCAGCGCTCTAATTCTCTCTTTAAACTTACATAATAAGTTTGGAAGACTTCGTCGTTTTTCCGGCGCGTTCTTGATACACTTAACCCAAATTCGGTTATTGTTCTTACGAAAATTCACAAATAATGCCCCGGTGCGGATAAAGTAAACAGGACTACTTAATTGATACGTACAAAATTATCGATCTATCAGCAATAATTCGAAAAACATGTCGAAAATAAAGATACATTAAACACAACAAAATATATTGTCTGAAAGTTATTTGTGGCATTCTACAAATATTCTTTCCTATTATTTGGGTTTTCTACCACATGTATTATTATCCTCTTCAAAAACAAATCACCGAATCTACAAAATAATAGAATTATTGAAAAAAAGCCTCTGCGCCCGTGATGTTTACGCCAAAGGAATAGTCAGAGGTTATGTTTTGCAAATAATATAAATCGGAATAAACACAGAAATAATGTATTTTGCTGACATTTCGGAAAGTAATCTCTTTCCGTTTTCAAAGCTTTTTTTTTTAAGAACTCTTATTTTGCTGTGTATGTCAAATACACAATTTTAAGATTCTGTTTATGTTATTTCCATAGATACTTACTACTTACACAGAACATGGAACTGATGATATTTTCTTTTAGATAAAGTTGAGTTTGTTAAGTTCTTCTTTTAACATTGGTAGCCAGGTTGTACAAACATCTACAGAACAATTCGATACGCACTTATCTTCATATAATAAGATTATTGCTGATTCTTTATTTTTTCTTTTTTCGGTATCTGCTTCTTTTTGCCCGAGTCCCAGTTTATTCTATGTCCGTTTTCCCAAGCATGTTCACAAATCTTTGATTTCTGAATTTCATTCTTTCTAATGTGTAATTCTTGTGCTCATCCAACCTCACACTGAAAGGTCTAGATGACTCACCCTATAACATTTATCACATTCGCACGGGATATTGTAAATACAGTTTTTTGAATTCTGCTCCCTGTTTATAGGTTTTGTTTTTGTTAAAATAGATCTTATAGTGTTCCCCGTTTGAAATATCGTCCTAACATCAAATTTATCACCTATATACATAAGGAATTATTGCTATATAATGATGTTCAGGTTTTGCCGTACCTGATTGTCCCTATTTTCAACATTTATGAAAACTCTATCAACAAAGGCTTCAGGATATTGATTTTGTATTAGAACCTCTTGGATACAATTTTTTTCGTTATTTAATATTTCATTATTAGATGAAATTATTTTGGCCCTATCGTATAAAAACATAACATTATCTAAAAGAAAATATCATCAGTTCTATGTTCTGTGTAAGTAGTAAGTATCTATGGAAATAACATAAACAGAATCTTAAAGCTGTGTATTTGACATACACAGCAAAATAAGAGTTCTTCCAAAAAAAGCTTTGAAAACGGAAAGAGATTACTTTCCGAAACGTCAGCAAAATACATTATTTCTGTGTTTATTCCGATTTATATTATTTGCCAAACATAACCTCTGACTCCTTCGGCGTAAACGTCACGGGCGCAGAGGCTTTTTTCCAATAATTCTATTATTTTGTAGATTCGGTGATAATAATACATGTGGTGGAAAACCCAAATAATAGGAAAGAATAACAAAATAGACATAAACAGAAAAGTAGATGCTAGCATATATTTTAATTATGAAAATAATTGCGGTATTTCTAATTTTAGTACTCATTTAGTGAGCGAAACGCTCGTCAATATACTATTTTATATTTGTAGAAAAGTTATAATCATCCTCATACACATTCTCTTTACAATGATAGCATTAGTTCTATCAAACAAGCAGTTTCTTGATTCTCCTCAAATAATTTAAAATTAAATGAAGACAAAACTCAGAAACTTGTTTTTTTTCTACAAATAACTTACTAAATTAAAGAAAACAGCGTTAAAATTCTGGGTATTGCTTTAGACGACACTCTCAGTTGATACAAACATATTGAGCAACTATCACATAAGTAAATTAGCAAATTCTATATTCAGGCTAAAAAATCAACTATGTTCTAAAAAACATTATTTTTCTTTATTTCACACTCACATTAATTATGCAATTCTTCTTTGAGGTGGGTAACCTCATACAGTTTCGTTTTCAGAAGAAAACACTCAGATTAATTGTCACTGCTGGCTGGGAAGACCATTGTCTACCAATATTCAAAAGTCAGGGTATAATGCCGGTTCCTTCCCTTAATATTTATGTTACATTGCAAGAAATTCATAAGAATATAAACTCATTTTCTTCCAACTCTGATTTTCAATGTTATAGCACCAGGTTTGCAAATTAACTCAGGCTGCCTCGTTTTCGATTAACTGAATCACAAAAGAACTCTCTAACTTTAAGTTATTCAAACACAATCCTAATGACATAAAATCGCCATAAATCGACAAAAATACATCACTTTAAGAACTTAAAGTAACTCAAGGCAACCTCCTTCTGTACATCACTATTTTGAACACTAAAGTTTTCACGTCTTCATTGGTGGAGGAAAATAATACAGTGACTAGCCCTAAGAGTATATCACACGCCTCAGATGTGGAAACGAAAATTCTTATTGCTTCCACCTCCAGTGGAAGTATACCAACGCAAAATTTTTTTTCTTTTTGTTGAAGTAGACTTAAAATGTCATGAAACGTCGAGATTTTAAATTTGAGCGAAAAAAAATTCTGTCTGTCAGTGTGTCACTTTTCTTGTGCGCACGTTTACTCTGGAACCGTTTACGATATTGACTTGAAATTTGGTACACTTATGTTATAACAAGACCTGAAAGTAGATTATATTTTGACATAATTCCGTTGAAGGGGGGTAAATAAGAGTAAATAGGCAAAGCAAGCAAGTAAGGGTCCGTAAAATGACAATTTAGGGCATGTATGAAAAGACAAGATCTCAACATTTTTTTGACATCAGCCACCCCCCACTATCACCCCCAGTACCACCACACTATTATGAAAGGGAGTAAAAAAAATTAAAATATGATTTAATGTGTACACAAGAACGAAACGTATTAAAAAGTTTTTTGGCATTAGCTTCCCCCTCTACCACCCCTTTTGCCACCAACACCCTATTAGTAAAGGGAATAAAACATTAAATTGGGATTTAGTGTGTATAAGACTTGGATACAAAATCTGGATGTGGAAGTAGTGATTCCTTGGGCAGCGGTTTCTTTACACGTTTTTATGCTGGTCCCCATGTGTGTAGTAATCGTGCAGGACAACAGCGAAATATAATTCTGTTTTCCTGTTCAACATAAACTATTCTCGCAATCTGCCTACAATTAGGAAATGCGAATTTGACTTTTAAATTTCTCGGCCGCCTTCCTATCTACATTTTTATTTTGTGCAACGCGAAGGATAATTACAAACAGAATAAAACCAATCCCATTCTAATATCGTTAAATCCTTACTGCTTTGTGATTACTGTGTTACTGCAGATTGACTCTGGTAATTAATTTCCGTAAGTTAGTGTCTAATGTCACCGAATAAGCCAATTTTCACACGCCGTCAAATTATAGCTAGGAAGACATAGTTGGGGAATCCGGTAGCGTCTTTCTAAATATTTTGTGACATGATTTAGGTCTATATGTCGGATGCTGCTCATAACTTTTTGAAAATAAATTAATTTTTAGGTATTTATTATTTCATTAAATTATTTCTCCTTTTAATTTAGTTATTTAATTCTTATTTTTTAAATTGATATAATCAGTGAAAATTTTCCTGTTTTGTCCTAAAATATAAATTCTTAGCTTTCTCTTAAATAGCGAAATTCTTGTCTTTAATAGTATCAGGGAATTATATAGTTTGGGAGCTAAAAAGTGATACCACTTTGACCTATAGTTTATAGCATTAAAGAATATAGACGTTTATTTTTTTGCTTTGTATCATATGTGTATGTCGAATATCTAATTATATCTCTTTCTTGATGTTGCTTCATATTTGCAAAAAAGTAAAAATTTGCCTTATGTCGCAAACCTTAGATTCTAGAAATAGAAGTATTCAGGATTATTCTAAGAAAGCGTTCCTGCAACGGTTCTAATGCGTTTCAGCTAATACCCCCTCCCCCCATTCCTACTATTGCATAAATCAAATGGCTTTCTACTAAATAGTGGTAAATAGTTCTCATCTGTTGAATATTCATTATATTCTGTAGACACTTAAACTTATATAGAATAAATTGTAAAGGAAAATATGCCATTTACATAAACTGAAAATAGTAGCGGTCCTACCACCGTGCCTTATGGTACTCCATATTCGATATTTAGTGACTCGCTCAGTGAGTCCTTTACTCTCAAAGACTGAATTCTATTGGTTAAATAACTTTTGAAAAATGTCAGTCAGGTGCCTCTGACTCCAATATCTTCAAACGTCTGTATGTAAGAGTAATTCATGGATGACTGTGTCGAATGCCTTACTAAATATAACGTACATAGACAAGGTTTTCCTTCATCTAACGCTAAATAAATACACTATGTCTCACTTTTCATGACTTCCATAATATAGCTCACCGGGAACTGAATCGATCGTTATAGAGAAAAGTACGCATCAGAAAATTTTGAAATTAAGATAGAATTACTAATGTCTAATCCAACTAAAATAATTACAAGTAGCTGGCACTTCCGCTTATACCGGAAGTCGATACCAACTTGCTTATTTCAAATGGAACACCCTATATATTTTAGGGTTTTCGGAAAGAGCATAAAATTCTGAGTCGAAAATTTGTAGCAAATCCTATACCTAAACCTAGCCGTTTCAGAGATATTTGACATTTTATAAAAAATTTGACAGATGCAACGGTTTGCAAGAACCATTATAACTTTCTTCGTGTAAAAGATCCTCATCTGCTTCTTGTGACATAAAAAGAACACAAGGATGTGCGTTTTACAGTGTTTGGTGACGGTTTCCGTTTTTCTGGATATCGAGTAGCAAATGTGCGGCAAGTTCTTGATATTACTTTATCACATTCTCCTTAAATAATAAATAAATTTAATAAGTTTTCGTTGGTGTAATTTAAACGTGCTGGCATTTTTTGACATAAGATAATGACTGATTGTTTCTAATCATGGCTATTTTCATGAAATGATTACAACAATTCATGAATTTCTAATAAAATCAAATATTTCAAAAAGTTGTATGTTTAACTCCCACAGTGCTAATATCAGAAAAAAATGAATTCAATTTTGCACAACTTGACGTAAAAAAATACAGGGTGTTCCATTTGACCTAAACAAGTTTTCGCGGTTTGAGGTTGACAAAATGTAACGCGAAAAACGGAACACTTGGTATGTTATTATTGAATTAATTTCAGTTGTAGAACGTAGTTCTCCTTGTATTCTTTTTACGTGATACGAAGCAAATGAGGATCTTTTACACGAAGAAAGTTATAACGGTTCTTGCAAACCGTTGCACCTGTCAAATTTTCTATAAAATGTCAAATATCTCTGAAACGGCTATGTTTAGATATAGGATATGCTACATATTTTCGATTCAGAATTTTATGCTCTTTTCGAAAACCCTAAAATGCATGGGGTGTTCTATTTGAAATAAGCAAGTTGGTATCGACTTCCGGTATAGGTGGAAGTGCCAGCTGGTTGTAATTATTTTAGTTGGATTGGCCACACCGACATTAGTAATTATCTAAATTTTCAACATTTTCTGATGCGTACCTTTCTCCATATCGATCGATTCAGTTCCCTGTGAGACACCCTGTATAATCTACTCCGGTATATTTATTATTTTTTACTTCACAAATTAAGTTTTTGATTTCACTTCTATCTGTGAAAGAACGAGTTTTTTATACACCCCCTCAAACACTCTCTCTCTTTAACTAAATGTTTCCAAGTTCACTGAAACTAGAGTTTTTCTATTTCCTAGATAAGATATTAACCAATTGAGAATATTGCCACATATTTCCATTACATGTAATTTACTTTCTAGAAATTTCGGATTCACTGAATCAAAGAACGCAGTCATATAAAAATAAATTATTTGATTCTAAGTACGAGTAATTTCAATTGGCCACTGCCTTTTCAGTATTTTTAGATGAATAGCTCGGTATGATTAAGATAAGATTAAGCCTTTGATTTTGAACTAATTGCGGATCATCTCTCATGCATAAGGAAATTATTTTACCGAGTTTCGATATATCCGGGAACTGACCGAGATTTATTGATAAATGAATTCCTATTTCTATTTGAAAGAGAATCGGTAGAGTCGTTAGCCGTTATAATGAAATTAAATAATTGTGCTTTTGGATCGAAAATATGTGGAATCCACAATTATAAACTTATAATGTTCTGTTAAATTAGCATAGATAATTGTTTACATTTTATTTTTAAACAAAACTTATATATCTCGCTTTGCCGGACTAAGGGTCAGGAGCATGTTTTGTCAACCACTTCATCGCCACTGATTTCTGTTATGTTAATACGACATCGATTTCAAATAAAGCGTCTATATATAGTGCTTGTGACCAGTCACCTGTCAATTTGTTCTCAAGCCCTTTTAAATATCTGCTAATTTCCCACAAATTGAAGTCAAACAGAAATGTTACTGTTATTTTGAAAGTTTGATAATGAAATAAACTTAAATCTGTGACAACTATTAATAATTTCGCATATTTTTTAAATAGTTTTTATTATATCGTTTTATTCTGGAAATACAACAAATGTGGAAAATGAAAAAATCGGAAAAAGAGGAAACATATTATTAGATTGAAGGTGCATAAGTATTCAGTAACTACAATCTATTTGTTGAAATATGATACAAATCATGCGAATAAATTACTTTATAGCTCCAGTCAATGTATCATCAAAGAAATGTGGTCCTATTACATGTTTATAGACCATCTGTGTTGGTTATCAACTTGCATAAAAAAGTGAGGATTTTCCGAAGCATAGTAATGGAAATTGTGCCTATTAACAAATCCATTTTTATGAAAAGTTGCCTCATCAGTGAATAAAACAGTATTGAACAAGTTGATATCATGTTGCATTTCACCTCTGGACCAATTACAAAATTGTAGGCGCGTTTGAAAATCGTCATCAGATAATTCCTGGCGCATTTGAATATGATATGCATGCAACTTATTTGTTTTTAAGACTTGACCCACAGACCGTCTACTTATTCCTACTAATGAGCTCACTTCTCTGTGACTAACATGGGGATTCTCAACCGTTGCCGGCACCACAGAAAACTCATTTTCTTCTTTCACAACACGTTTTATTCTTTCACTTTTTTTATATTCGACATTTCCAGGTTCCAGAAATTTATCGAGAAGGTTTTGGAAGCTGCTAACATCAGGAATCTTTCTTTCAGGATAACGTTGGTGATAAATTCTATTGGTAAGTAAACAATTTCTGTTTGACTCGCCCAAAATAAAAGTCATGTCTACAAGGTCCGCTTTGTTAAAATTCATATTGGAAAGTTCCAAATATTTTAAATTCAATACAAATTGTAATGATAAGTGTGATAAATGCTCCTTTGTACACGACAATTTATAACAAACTGAGGTTTTATTGCTTGTCGCATAACGAAAACAGCAAAAAAATGTAGAAGAAAACATTACAGTAAAGGACCGGTTAAATACTATTTACTCATTTCAATGGAATGGAAGAAATGGTCCCACTAAATGGCCTCATTTCAAAATTGCATAATGACGTGTGTCAATCAAAATGGGCAACATGTCGAACACATTGTACGAAAAATGTAATAAGATATATATACCATAATGGCAATGAGTGAGCTGCAAGTGCCTATACAATTCCACAAAGTTTTCCTTTTTAAAGTTGAAGTCAAAGTTGTTTTCTTGAGAAAAATTATTATGGCTAGACTTTTGAAAGTCGGCCTGGATTAATATAGCAGGATGATAGTTATCCTCTTTAAGCAGAACTTCAGATGCTTATACACGTTATATAATGGGGAATTGATGTAACATTTTTATCCTTGAATTCATATTTTCACATTTTGATGTGAAATATGCATTTGGGGCCACAATTTCATTAGGCAACGAAAGCTCCGAGACATAGTCTTATTTGAAGTAATGTTTTGTTTTAAAAGATAATGATTTTTAATTAATGTGACATAAACGATGTTTCATCCTCTAAAACAGCAACGAAAATCTGTATGGGAAACCTACATTATTCACAATCAACCATGCCAAAAGGCATTTATTATCACTAGACAACCTCATGTCGGAACAAAATAAATCAAATCATTACGTTTATGTTCGAGTGCTGTATTTGCTCTATCAAGTCCGCATAACAAAAATTAGATAGTTAGAGCCATATACAGACGCGCGACGTATGTATTTTACATATGTACGAAGTAACAAATAACAAACCAAACTCTTGAATGGAACACCAGACCAGACTAGACATTGTAATCATGTCATATAATATACATTTCGAATAGAAAAGCATGTTATGTAACCAGCGGCTATCTTTCTAATTAGTTTAGAGTTTATAGTTATGTTAAGCTAGGAAAGTTGGCTTGTTATCAGCCATGACAATTCACTCATGTAGAACTTAGTGTGGTCCACTCCGCTATTATGTGCATCACACGTTAAATAACCACGACGTATGAAAAAGGATCTAGTAAAAATTTAACTAAAACTCCAAAACTACCGCGAGAACTTTTGAAACTTCCACCCCATTTCGGCCGTACATCTAGTTCGTGGAAAATAATAGATTACATATTGATAAAAAGTTTCGTCAAGGAACATGTACTTTAATGAAAGTTGAACAGCATCAAACTTTACACAAACGAATCTCTACGAGTTGCCTATAATTATATGGAGATTAAATTTTTAAAGAAGATTCCGTATGAAGTTGATGGATAATCAAATACAACAGGTTGTGTAGGTAGGTGCAGGCTGTGTATTTTAAGTAAATAAAGTAACAGTGAAACTAATAAGTGATATTGAGGTCTTTTAGTAGAAACGAGAGTAAAAACTAAGATATAAGATTGAGATATAATAATTCTGTGCTGCTTCCAACCAATATAAGAAAGACCGCTAAAAAGAATGAAACAATATATTCTTGTGGACTATCCTAAAGAAGAAAAATATGTAATGACAGTACTTTGGCGAAGTTAGATCTAAGTGAGATCATAATATCACTCTACAAAAAGTATATAAAATGACGACAAACTAGACTTACAATAAACATAATATTTTTAGTCGCAAACTCCTCTATAAATCCTTATTTTACTGTAAGGAAAGTAACCAGACTGCAACCAAAGTTACAAATCTGGCGCGTTAAGTGTAATAATTGCATATTACCATCAAAACGCTAATGCTTCGATTGCAACAAACACCAGCCGAAAGACTGATCCTACTTAAAGGAGCTCCCTTGCCAGTCGTCACACACCACTTGCAGACTGCAGTTTCGACCTGTTGGCTCTCGTCAGTGCAAGGTAGGTATGCGACGACCGACATGAGAATCCTTGGACTATAGTACATCCCGGTATTTTTACAATAGCGACATGTAAAACAGCCAGCAGGCGCCATCTAGCGTGTGTGATGACTGGCAAGGGAGCTCCTTTAAGTAGGATCAGTCTTTCGGCTGGTGTTTGTTGCAATCGGAGCATTAGCGTTTTGATGGTAATATGCAATTATTACACTTAACGCGCCAGATTTGTAACTTTGGTTGCAGTCTGGTTACTTTCCTTATAGTAAAATAAGGATTTATAGATGAGTTTGCGACTAAAAATATTATGTTTAATATTCCGCCCTCTAAAAGCACATTTGAACTAGACTTACAATAGTTCAAAAGTGCTTTTAGAAAGCGGACAGCTACTCTCCGGGATATGTACCCCGCCTAGAGGTGAATTACAAGTTACAAGCCTGGCGCGTTAAGTGTAATAATTGCATAATGCCATGCCATGCGCCGACTCACTCCCAGCTGAGATCTTTAAAGCTGTGTCATCAGAGCTCATACCCTACCTCAAAAAACTGTTTGATGTCGTGTGGGAAAGTGGTCAAGTTCCGCAGGAGTTTCGTGATACACTTTTAATCAACCTCTTCAAAAACAAAGGGAGCGCTGCGGATGTGGAAATTACAGGGGTATAGCTCTCCTGGCTGTTGGAGGGAAGATACTCACTAAAGCGATGGCAAATAGGCTAACACCTGTTATGGAAAAGTTACTTCTTGAAACACAGAGTGGCTTTAGACCAAACCGAGGCACATCGGATCTAATCTTCACACTTAAACAGCTTCAAGAAAAAGCACTCGAACATCAAGGAGAAATTCACATGGCCTTCATTGATTTAACCAAGGCGTTTGACTCGGTGGACAGGGAAGTGCTCTGGAAAATTATGCTCCGCTTAGGTATCCCTAGAAAATTTGTGGAAGTATGTCGCAGTCTACATACAAACAACAACGCCCAGGTTATGTATAATAATGAGGCAATCGAACCTTTCCAAACCCTCATTGGAATTAGGCAGGGATGTGTCCTGGCACCCCTACTTTTTAATTTGTTTACCACTGCTTTAACAATTATTGTTGGCAACAAACTGACAGTCAGAGGAATAGGTCTCAGATACCGTTTTGATGGCGGTCTCTTTAACATAGGGCGTTTTAGAGCTTTCACGAAGACACGCACACGATTCATTTGTGATCTCCAATATGCGGATGACTGTGCACTTTTAGCCTTTACGCCGGAAGAGCTTCAAGAACTTTTAGATGTGTATGCCCAGAGCTATGATTCCTTGGGACTTAAAATCAACATTGGAAAGACTAAGATTATGTCAACTCCTCATCAAGTGAACCAAATAGACATTACACTTAACGGAAATTCTCTTGAAGTGGTGGATCAGTTCAATTACTTAGGCAACGTTGTTAATGACAAAGCAAACATGGACAGCGAGATTCGCAATAGAATTAACGCTGCATCTAGAGCACTCTGGGGACTTAGAGAGAGAATATTTGACAACCACGACCTTGCTTTGTCAACGAAAATGGCTGTCTACAGAGCAGTTGTCATTCCAACACTGCTATATGGATGTGAAAGATGGGTCACTTACCGTCGTCATGTGAAAGAATTAGAACGTTTTCAGCAAAGACACCTCAGAAATATGATGAAAATCCGGAGTGCAAACAGCCTTTCAATTGAGGTGCTTATTCCAAGAGCACGCCTAAGATGGACAGGTCACGTTCATCGTATGCATGATAACCGCCTTCCTAAATGTACACTTTATGGTGAATTGCTAAGCGGTAGAAGAAGGCGTGGCGGTCAACGAAAGAGGTTCAAAGACGTTCTCCATGAAAATCTAAAATCCTGCGGTATTCCAGACGAGCAATGGGAACAACTTGTAGCGGACAGAACCGAATGGCGAGGGGTTGTGGCCAGCTATCAAGGAAATGTTGCTGCAAGAAGGCCGAATCCAAGACCTAACCAGGTCTATGTTTGTCCTGAATGCGGTCGACATATGCTCTCCCGAATAGGCCTCTATAGCCATAGTCGTGTGCACCGTAGATGAATGGGAATTACAATAGACTACACCTTTTACTTGTTTTTTATTACACACAATCTATCGACTGTAACATTTTTTTTATACTCGGACTCGAGTAAAGGCTAATAATAATAATGCTTCGATTGCAACAAACATCAGCCGAAAGACTGATCCTACTTAAAGGAGCACATAATTTTAAGAGAAAAAAAAATAAGAGATGTACTTATTTATTATTTCTTTTAATTAGTTGTTTGTTTTGTTGAAGCGCATTTTTGGATTAATTGGATTGTTTAGAAAATTCTAGGGCCACTTGCCTTTATGTAGCATGGTCATGATAGCATGATCATAATCCAAATCCAATAAATAATAAGATATGAGACTGCATGTTGGATGGAGTTATTTAACAAAATTATTTAAAGTAGAGTAGGTAACCTTTTTAAATTTAAGCCACAGCAACTTATCCTGATACACTCCCGTTCGGCTGTGAAGTTCACACCTAATTAATTAAGAGCCGGTAGAGGAGCATAACTCACTTTCAGATTGTTGTGTTCAATGCATCGCTGAATGTGTTGATTCCCTTTGAAATATGTGTAACTAAGCACAATGTCCGTTATACGCTCTGGTCTGACTGAAGGATTACCGTAATACCATTACAAAATATCTCGTACTGCCTCAAAATACAATTACATTCATTAACACGTTTCTTTTAGGCGGGGGAGAAAAGAAAAAAGGTGCCCGATAAAATTACATAACGTTATGTTTGCTGAACGTTATACTAGTGGGCCGCAGTTAAGGACGAACAAATAATTTTCCCTGCACTCTGCTGACGTGAACGGTGAATATTCATGCATTAATTTCGGGTTATCTACATTTATTTGCATTATACTTATAAAACCGCTTTAAAATATGAAAGCAAAGCAGAGTTTTACCGAGAGAGATTTACTATTTTTAATGGTATGCCTAGCTGACAATTTAAATTGTGCTCCCCGAGCATATAGTTAATTGCATCGGTAACATTTGGCGACCTTGAAATAGATTTTATTAAAAATATTAACTATTATAAGGATGGGGTTTCAATTGACTCAATAAACTGTGACGTCACTACTTATGCAGCCAAACATACTGTTCCATGGCCTATGTCCATTTAACAACGTTAAAATAACTTATATTTGTTTATGTTTAGCACGATCTATATAGCATTTTAATATAGTTTTTGTAAGTGAGCCTACTTGAAACTAGCAGAATTATCTTTGTATCACTGCTAAATATCTTCACATTTTATATATAGTTATTTTTGTATCTTAAAAACTCAGTCATGTATTTTTAACACTAATTTATGTTATATGTATTTCTGTTACTGCGCTTCAGTCTCCAATTGTCGTTACCATTCCTGCAAAACATTTACATTCAATTAAATTTCATTTTTTACTTTGTTTACTCTGTAGTTATTTTTCTTACCTCTAAAATTTCTTTCATTTACACATGTTATTTAGTGTATCTTATATAATCTAACGTATTTGCTGGATCATCGCAATACAGTTTGGAAACAATTTGCTTTATTTGGACAGTTCGTATTTATTATGTTATGTTGTTATATTTGCAATTTATTGTTTGAAGCATTCCTCAATGATTATTAAAGATTTCTCTAATCGACACTATACCTGATAGTAATTTAATTGTGAATAGAAATCTAACTGAAAAAGGAAGCCGATTGTGCACTTAAGTCGTCCATCAACAGTATCTTTAAGTTATATTGTTAATTAATCATCCGAAGATGCCATTTTCCTTACAAATCTAATCTGGTTAACACCATAGAACTTTTCGATTGTAAAATCCTCCAGTAATTATTATTACAATTAAATTCACATTCCATGGTATTAGAGAACACCATCAGGTACATTTTATTTATTCATTATTTTTATTTTTTTTTATACATTTATTTAACGTCGGCCTATTTCCGCTACTGAGGCCTAACACCGACGCCTGTAGACGAGCTACCCCCAACCAGGAATTTTGCCGAACCTCTTCCCTTAAGAAGAGTAGGGATCTTTTACTTGCCTAACGTTTAATAGACAAGGGTCCGACGGCTTTACATCCCCTCCGAAGGATGGTATATCTCCTATACAACCCTCGCCTAAGGTTGTATAGCTTCCGCGCATACACTGATATACAAGCCGCTGGAAGATGCGTGAGGCGAGAACGCGGTTTCCGTTGGAATGGTCACCCATCCAAGTACTAACTGCGCCTGCCGTTGCTTTACATCGCATACCGAAGTATGTACATAGTAAAGACGCACCTACGCTCGCCCCCTATATTCGTTATTTCATTTTCAATAATTTTCAATTATTTTATTAATGTATTTTCACTCTTATTAAATAAATTAAAATTAATTTCTTCAATTTTATCTAACTAAAATTTTACATGCGACCACATGGAATTTAATTTTATTTAACTTTCTGCAACTTTAACTTTAAGAAGCAACTTCCTTCATTTGAGAAGCAAGTTTATGTATTTGAATTAGCAACTTGATTTAATAATTGAACAACAGTTGGTTAATTAGCCAGCCTACTGTTCAATTTTATTTGAAACTTCTTTTTTTTTGATTTTGCTAAGACGCTTACACCTTCAATTTTTGTACGACAATACTAGAAGTTAAGTTAAATTTCCTCTAATATCGAATGTTGCCTAGCGAAAATAAATTGCCAAAAATATTTAGATTTCATGATCTGAGACATTTGGAATCTGAAGTGCAGTACTAGGACGTCCCAACTTCAACTACAGTCAATTTGGAATCTTAGGAAATTGGTATTATACAGGGTGGACCCATCAATTCACCATCAAAGCTTTAATAGTGAAATTTCTAAATGCTGGAATCTCGGCTATCCAAACAAATGCTGATGCTGACACTGATGTTGTTAGAACAGCTATATCTTTGTAAGAAGTGAATGATTGTGTAACTATTGTTGAAGGAGATACTGATCTGTTAGTCCTGTTGATACATTTGGTAAAAATCTGACGGTGTATTTATACTGTGTCCTGATAGACAGGGCAAGCCAGATAGAGTGAGCAACATTTTTGAGATACAAAAATTATTAGGTCCAACGAAAGAAAATATTATTCCTACATCCAATGACGGGGTGTGACACCACTTCATGTCTTTTTAAACAAGAGAAACTAAAAGTAATTAAAATATTGGGAAGAGACTATCACCCTCAAAACTTAGTTAGTGTTTATAAGAACAAACACGCTAAAGTGGACGATTTTTTTAAAGTCGGAGAGGAATTTTTGATACACATTATTGGTAAAACAAAAGTATCAAAAACTTTAAATGATTTACGATTTACAAAATTTAATAATTTAACGGTGCAGTAAAGTCTAAACAATAATTTTGAAATAGTTGTATTACCCCCGACAACAGATTCTGCTAAATATAATAATAATAATATTGACTTTATTTGGCGGAGTTCAGTCAGAAAGACTGCTCTAACCAGATACAGTATTATAATTGTATAATAATCTCATACAGTGTTATAACAAAGCAATAAAAAAATATAAAACAAACACTAAAAAATATTAAAATTATACAATAGACAACATACTAATAAAAATTTATAAACATATCCACGGGAATTAGAGCTAATAATAATAATAAAATAAAGAGGAATAAAAATTTCACATTATTTGTTCCACATATTTTGTTAACTGGTTTAATAAATGGTTTTTATAAAAATGGATTGCAAAACAAATAAACAATAAATAAAAAATATTAAGTTTATAATATAGACGACATATAAATAATTTTTTTTAAACCAATCTACAAGAAATAGAGCTACTTACAAATTTAAAAAAAAAATAGAAAGAGGATAAAAAACTCACATCATTTGTTCACTGGTTTAACAAGTATTTTTTATAATTGGTTTTAAATGAGTTAAAAGAAAGATTTTTAAAGTTAAGAGGTATAGAGTTATAAAGGGTGAATGCTGCGTATGTAAGTGATATTTTAAAGAATGTCAACAATCTATGCTGAGGAATGTTTAAATTATTAACATGTCTGAGATTACGGTTGTGATAAGCCGATCGTGGTATTAAACATTCATTTATATAAGGTTGATTTGAGGTGAGTATCACTTTATGCGTGAAGCAAGCAAGATGAAACATTCTTCTTGTGGCCATATTAAAGCCATTTTAAACTTTTTAGTTTAACAGACACACGATCTCTTCTGTTTAAATTGAAAATAAATCTAATACACGTATTTGGTACCTTTTGTATTCTGTACGTATCAACTTGATCAAGGCAAGGCCCATAAATAATGTCTCCATAATTGAAAAAAGACAAGACGAGGGAGTCACACAGGATTTTTTTGAGATTTTGATTTAATATTTCGCGACTAAATTCTTTTTAAAGCACAATAAGTTTTTTTTAGTAGAAATTATTGTGCTACAGGTATACAGGTTCAAGAATGGCTTGGGAATTCTTAACCTAGAGAATGGGGTTGGTGATTGTGCCTGAGACCACAGTGATACCAGTGGCTTCAGAATTTATTTTAAAGTTAATTTTCTGCAATTTTAAGAGCGACTAGTAGAAAAGCCAATATCTTTTGTTCAAATCTCTGTAGGAAATGTAATGGCATTGCATGTGACAATATTCCACAACCAATGGAAGATAGTGATTCAGATGGTGATAGTTTTTAATAAGGTTTTTTTTTATACATTTATTTAACATCGGCCTATTTCCGCTACTGAGGCCTAACACCGACGCCTGTAGACGAGCTACCCCCAACCAGGAATTTTGCCGTACCTCTTCCCTTAAGAAGAGTAGGGATCTTTTACTTGCCTAACATTTAATAGACAAGGGTCCGACGGCTTTACATCCCCTCCGAAGGATGGTATATCTCCTATACAACCCTCGCCTAAGGTTGTATAGCTTCCGCGCATACACTGATATACAAGCCGCTGGAAGATGTGTGAGGCGAGAACGCGGTTTTCGTTGGAATGGTCACCCATCCAAGTACTAACTGCGCCTGTCGTTGCTTTACATCGCATACCGAAGTATGTACATAGTAAAGACGCACCTACGCTCGCCCCTTTTTAATAAGGTTCTTAATAATGTTTTTGCTCTTTATTGTAAAGTATAATATATTTAGTAAGATATTTCATTAAATTTTAAAAAACACGTATAATTTTTACTATATTTTACTCTATTTTTAACTTAAAACTTTATAAAAAGTAATATGTAATCGGCCTTAACTTTTTACTAAATAAAGATAAGTATGTATAAACACCAACATTTAATGCAGTTTTCCAAGTATGTACTTTAATTTTTGTCTCTTGTCTTTCTTTTGAATTTATAATAATTTTCGAAATACAATGAATTTTTTAAATTAATCCCAAAATTCAAGATGGTGGTCCGAATTAGGTCCATTAGGTTATTTTTCTAATGATAATAAATATTTTCCGTCGATAAAATAATTGAATTATACCAACTGGAATTTTATTATTCAGTAAAATTAACTGTATCTCGAAAATTTTAAAAGGTACCAAAAGATTCATAAATTAATTTACAACTAATCATCAAATTACATACTTTTTTGAATTCTTAATAGTTTTTAAGTCTTATGTAAAACGGAGGCATGGGGACTTTTAGGTTAATTACTACATTTAAAGCTAACAATCTGCACCGGTTTTATTAGAATGTTAATTAGTTGCGGGTCAAACATATAAATAATTTTAATTGTATTGGATTATTTTCCAAAATACTACGCATGGGAGTTTATTGGTGCACCTTGTATATAAAAATAATAATTTAGAAATACAGTTGCAGGTAACGGAAAAACGTGCATAAAAAATAATCCCAGAATTAACAACTGTTACTCATATTTTACATACAAATGACGTTTATTTAATATTAAAACTTACGTTTGCCGTCTGCCGCCACAGCGTTGAGCACCAAAACCAATGCAGCGGAGGAAAGGAGAGCCACAACAACGGACGAACAACTCATTTTAAACTACCCCTTCGATGTTAAAGTTCAACTCTAACAAACACGACGAAACTGATGCCTGGTTCTTTCGAAAATGTGAGTGTTGATATGCCCTCACCGATATGTCAACTTTGGTGGTGAATTTCGAAGTGAATGGGGCGCTTTTCGCGCTCGGTTTTCATTCAAAGATGCGCCCCTGCGTGTTACAACTTGCCAGAAGTCCACCCACTAGTGTTTTCTTTTGTTTTCACATGCCTCCCTCGCGGGAAGCGGCGAGATAGTGCTGGTGGGGATGACATATTATAACGTTATTCATAATTTGACGTTATAGGTAGGCCGCGGAAAGCTGATCAGGCGATTGGATTTGTTCATTCGGCCACGAAGGCGACGAAGGTATAGCAAGTGGGTTTTTTTGGCTCTCGTACCATATTCCAGTCGAGTTAGTATGAAAATGAGGTGATTTTGACAAAAAAAATTTCTTGGTAAAGCCGATTCCAGGATGTTCAGAATGATGGTAGGAATATACCTAGAGTTTCTTAGGCTTCAATTTTTTTTTGACTGGCAAATTTTGTATTAAACAATTACGATGCGAGATAATGGTTTTTTGAGTTTTAGAAAAAACTATTGATTTTAAAAAAACAGAAGTATTTCTTAAAAGTTGTGTGCTTTGAAAAAAACCTACAAAATGAGACCTATTCCATCAAAATCGGTTAATTTGTTTATGAGCCATTGCAAAAAATATACTAAAATTACTGTTTTTTCAATTGTTAATAAACAATAGAAATACATATTTCATATACTTCTTACTACAGGAACAGAAGGCTCTTATGGCATAGGAAAGGCACACGAAATCGGGAGCCATATGGTCGAATAGTTTTTGCACAGTCAATTTGTTAATAACTGACTTTTTTAACGCTTATTTCTCAGCTATGTGGATAATCTGCGGGAGCGCAAGTTAAAGTTCATGAGTTATACTATCAATATCAAAAAAGAACCAAATAAAGTATTGGTTTTAAATTGTTGAAGACAATTATCAACGTTATCATTAATTTTTTCGTTATAAACAAATAGAATATCTTTTCGGCGATGCATGGTATCGAAATGCTGATAAAAGCAACTGATAGCTAACATTTTTCTCACGAATTAAAAAAAGTCTTTACGACCAATAGAAGCTGAGATAGATTTTTTAAATCGCTGTGGAGTTGTTCATTAATATTAAGGAATAATTTTAGCTGGAATCTACAGAGGAATATTCAAAGAATCCTATGCAAAAGTTTTCGATTCGATCATTTAACAACTGCTGAAGTAGCAATTGTTTAAAGTTGCCCCAATATGACACTGGCAATAAGTCTTTATTAACCAATGACTGTGTCTTTGACATTAAAAATTGACATAATTAAGGTGGTGTATTAGTTATCTCTATATTATAAGAAAATTTGTAGGAGTTGTTTCAGGTCGTTCATCTTGATATGTTACATCGAAACATTTTAACAACCATTATAATTTCAACAGCGTTAATACACTCCTCAAATATATTTCTGGATGTGTAACAAATTGCTTAATATTTCAAAGCTGTATGTATTAAAATAAAAGGTAGAGGTAAAACGTTTAAAGTTATTTTCTTATACTTCTTGATCTGAAAAGCTTCCCAGTTGATTGTTTCTCAAATAGCGGGCATAAATAAGATACAAGAATACAAAACTTTTCATTTTTAAGTTAACGGAAGCGTAAGCTGCGAGATATTAAATAGGGTCGAGTTAGGAATATTAGAATGTGAATAAAAACAAATTATGAAATGGAAAGGAGACATACGTCGGCACATGTTGTAGATGCATGAAAACAAATACACTACAAAGCTTTTTTCTTAAGTATGATTTATCAAATGAGCAAGGTAGAATATCATTCACAAACGCTGGTTTTAATTAAGCTTTGCAGGGGAGCAAGAGACTTGAATTTGAAAAGGTAGAATAATTTTCCAATATTTTTAATATGAAACATTAAAAGAGATCACTTTTCCGAATTACTTTAGCTTTAACCCCCTTTTCAAACACTTAAGGATGCTTTCAGAAAGTATCCCTAAGTGGCATATATGTATCTGTGATGATCTTTTTATTTTTATATTAATCGTTATTCTTAAACAGAATTTTTCTCGCCCAACTCGTATATTAATCGTAGTAGGTCTGCTCCAGAACAAATATAATGATTCTTAATTACAAGCGTTCTCAGAAAAGCATTTCATCATGCACAAAAAAACTATCAAAATCGGTAGCAACAAGATCGCAAGACTTAGGATAATAATAATAGTAATAATAATAATAACATGCCGTGGGCAGCATAAATGTTACATTCATATCGGCTATAAATTATTTTAAGAGCATACAATTTAGATATAAGTATATACATATATATTATGTATACGAAGTATACACGGTGACTCACCGGGAACTGAATCGATCGATATAGAGAAAACTACGCCTCAGGAAATTTTGAAAATTTAGATAATTACTAATGTCGGTGTGGCCAATCCAACTAAAATAATTACAAGCAGTTGGCACTTCCGCTTATACCGGAAGTCGATACCAACTTGCCTATTTCAAAAGGACCACTGTATATTTTAGGGTTTTCGAAAAGAGCATCGAGTAGCAAATGTCCTGCAAGTTCTTGATATTACTTTATTACATTCTCCATAAATAATAAACAAATTTAAAAAGTTTTAGTTGGTATAATTTAAACGTGCTGGCATTTTTTGTCTGATTGTTTCTAATCATGGCTATTTTGATGAAATAATTACAACAATTCATGAATTTCTAATAAAATCGCAAATATTTCAAAAAGTTGTAACCCCGACAATGCTAATATTAGAAAAAAGGGAATTCAATTTTACACAACTTGACGTAATAAAATACAGGGTGTTCCATTTGACCTAAACGAGTTTTCATGATGTAAAGTTGACAAAATGTAACGCGATAAACGGAACACTTGGTATGATATTATTGAATTTATTTCAGTTGTAGAACGTAGTTCTCCTTATGTTCTTTTTACGTGACAAGAAGCAAATGGGGATCTTTTACACGAAGAAAGTTATAACGGTGCTTGCAAACCGTTCCACCTGTCTAATTTTCTATAAAATGTCAAATATCTCCGAAACAACTAGATTTAGGTATAGGATATGCTACATATTTTCAACTCAGAATTATATGCTCTTTTCGAAAACCCTAAAATATATAGGGTGTTCCAGTTGAAATAAGATTCCGAACCCTTCAACGGAAATAAGATGAACACAAGTTGGTAGCGACTTCCGGTATAAGCGGAAGTGCCAGCTGCTTGTAATTATTTTAGTTGGATTGGCCACACCGACATTAGTAATTATCTAAATTTTCAAAATTTTCTGATGCGTACTTTTCTCTATATCGATCGACTCAGTTGCCGGTGAAACACCCTGTTGTATATACACACACACACATGTAGCGTTTAAAACTAAGCTACAACTCCGTATGTGATAAGCAGCTAGGAAGAACTAGAACTAGACTAGTTACGAACTCAAAAGGGCAAAAGGTTGGGAAAAAAATTGAACCCAAGCCTAAATACTCCTCACACACAGAGTCACTGAGCAAATAGTAAATTCTGTTTTAATTATGAAAATAAAAATGTAGTAAATTAAATACTATGATATACCAAAAATACACATAAGAGGAACTTAATTCATTGCCACCCATCAAGGTGTACAATATGCGTTTCCAAAGCGATTGAAAATAATGCCGTAAAACTTGCGACATACTGCGTCTTCAATCAAACGCAAACAAAAGTCTGATTGCAATAATCCCCCAGCAGACAGACTAATCCTATAGAAAGGACCACAGTGCAGAGCTGTTTTAATTTATACTTGAAATTGCAGGGATTAAGACTTCTTAAGCAAGGAGTAAGTTTATTGTATGATTTAACAGCATTGTATGTAAAACTTCTCTGAACGATAGATGTAAAATAATTATTAATAGTAAACATATAGTTCTGTCTAACATTGACATTATAGATGTGAGATCTCATAACTAGCTTTGCATTTAAGGAGCAGTTAATATTTGAATTTACTAATTCGTTTAACGTTTAGATGGAGTAGTGCCCTATTTTCCATGTTTAGCCACCTAAGTTCATTAATTTTCTGAGACACGTGGTCAAATTTACGTAATCCAAAAATAAAGCGAACACAGAAATTTTGAACCTCTTGTATGCGTTTTTTTAGATGACGGTAAGATAGGGACCATAAATAAAATCACATTAGTTAAACAAAGACAGAACTAGATACTTACGAAGAACTTTTTTTAGACCACTATTCAGTATAAATTTGTTGGAGTATAAAAGTTTCATAGAACTGTATGGTTTTTTTTAAAACAAATTATCTACATGCGATTGGAATTTAAAATCATCATCAATAATCAAATCTAAATTTTTAAATACTGATAAAATAGGCAAAGGGTTGTTGATATTAATCGAGATGGAGTTTTTGACAATGTTGACTTTAGATTTGGCTCCAAAATTTGGATATTTGATTTTGTAACTCAGTCTAAGGTTATGCTTCTGAGTTTTATTAAAAAGCATTTGAAATCACTGTTGATGCTGCCCTGTGCTGCAACCATATTCTCAATTGGAAAACTTAAATCAATTTGAGAGTCATCAGCATAATGTACTACGAATGACACAAAAGACGTGTAGTTTCGCAAAAAGTCATGACGTACACCTATGATATTAAGCTATTTATTAAAAAGGAACAAACGGCAAAAATGAAAGACCGTCTTATACGGGTTCTTCGTATACAATTTTTCAAAATAACTCTTTCCTGTCCAACTACACCCCTTAAAGAGGTGTGCCAATAAACGGTTTTTAATTTCTATCTCACAATAACGTAATAAGAAAAAGGCGAAATTTGGCACATCTAGGTTACTTATCAAAAGGCATATAACCAAATCATTTGATCCACCTAGCATGTACACGAAGGGGTGAATTTAACTACCCTCTTGAAATTTTGTAAATATCTTTCTGCATGCTATTTTTTTTTTCAATTAAAAAAATAACTAAACATTATGATTCATTTAGAAACTTTTTTATCTCTGGAAAAAACTTCGTAAAATCGACCATTTTTGAGAAAAATATTAAATTACATCTGCCTAAATTAAATTAGACAATATTACGAACTGCTTATAAATTGCACGAGAGATTATAAATTAAAGACGAATGTATTGAAAAGCATTATTAGTAAACTAAATAGCAGGCAGAAAGATATTTACAAAATTTCAAGAAGGGTAGTTAATTTCACCCCTTTGTGTACGCACTAGGTGGATGAAATAATTTCGTTGGATGGCTTTTGATGAGTAACCGAGATGTGCCAAATTTCGTATTTTCCCCATTACGGTATTTTGAGATAGAAATTAAAAACCGTTTTTTGGCACACCCCTTTAAGGGGGCGTAGCCGGACAGGAAAGGATTATTTAGAAAAATTTTATACTAAGAACCTGTCTTAATTTTCGTTAGCTAATCTACAGTTAAATTTTTTGCACGTTATTACGGGACAGCCTGTATAATGTCGTAGTTTATTTTTAGATGTCTTTCTTGAACCTAAAAAAATTACTGATCGTCAGCAGGAATTGATTAGGTCTAAAAAAATTATGATGATAGTACCAGCTTACCAGTGCTTTTTCTGTTTCATAGCCTACCAAGTATCAAAGCATGAATTATTATTTTACTCAAGCAATGGCCGTCTAGACTCATTTCAACACAATGCATTTTAAAAAACAAAGCTACTTCGCGATGCAAGAATGAAAAGAGAATTTTAAGACGAATAAGACATATGGTTTTATGTAAAATAACAACATTTCAAAGTTGCAAAACATGTCTGTATGATTATAAAAAGTAAAATTATGGGTTAAGTAACTCCTGTCAATTTCAAAATTTTAACTTAGTAAGTAAAATAATTAGAGGCTGATACATGTCTAATGTGTCACCCGATATAGCACACACTCGTATTTATATTCTATTTTCAATTAAACAAATCCATACCCGTATTTATATTAGCTTATCAATTCATTTTAATATCCGGATTAAGTCTCGCGCATTATAGAGAAATCTCTCTATAAAATGCAAATTTCCAATAAGCAAATATATAGGTAAATCTACTTTCAAAGACCAGATTAAATTTAAAACGTTAGACGACTACTAGTTAGTATATATTTACATGAAAATGTCATTGTGATCCTGCAGTTCGCTTCTCAAGCCGTATTAAATATCACACGTTTTCTTAACGATTTAGTGCTTTGTGCTATCAAATACAATCACGGGAACTTTTTTAACAGGCTTTAAAATTATACAGTTCTCCTCCTACTTATTTGAGAAAATATACTGATAATTAAAATAACTTTTTAATATTGATTAAAGACGGTTTTAGTTGATAACACCCGCGCTCCCGCCATTTTCAACAATCCGTAATCACGATGGTGGTATTTTTTATCACGCTATCTTCTCAAAACTATTCCCTACGTGTAAAAACCACCCTTTTTTCCATACTATAGGTCCTAGGTATGTGTGGGTGGATTCATCGGACCAGTCTTATGGGAATATCAGGGAAACTAACCATTACTCAACGACAGTTGACCTAAGCAATCCCAAGGGTCTACATTAATAGTATATAGAAGAAGGGGTATTTTTATACATTGGGGGGTAGTTGCAGGAGGGTAGGGTGAAAAATAGCACCTCCATTCCCTCGAAAACCCATAAAAAACCTTGTCGAGTCCATAGTTTCTTATTTTTTGGGGATATTGCTATTACGGGCGGGGATAGGTTCAATCCCCGGGGGTCGCTCCGGGGTACTTTAATGTAATAATTTAAATGAATTTATTATTATTCCTCTAAAAATTCCGATCCGACGATCCCTCACAAGCCCAAGACCGATAAGTCGGAAATAGGGGTGGTTTTTCCTTGATAGGGGTAGTACGCAAGGGTTTCAAAACTCGAAACCATCACCATCGTTTTTCTCACCCTCGAAAACAGGGGAAGAAATGTACTGCAAAAGATGCTACGAACTTTTGATGCTTTGGCTTTTTTGTACGGTCGTGAGCAAAAAAAAAATAGGACAAGTCTTATAACGGTATTTTGCTAAAATCTAATTGTGTACATCTAACTTTAATTTTTGTGACATTATCAGGTAGTTGTGATAATTTATTGCAAGTGTGCAAAAAACTAATATGCCTCATGTAAGCGATTGCACTGCATTATAATATTGACAAAAACTCGGTGTGTAGCATTTTAAGAAAGTAGAAAATAAACGGTACGATTAGTAGAAATCCTGGATCAGGGCGACTAAGGATATCAACTCAATAACAAGATTTGCAATTGGTAAATGCTTTAGTAGAAAATCCATTTCACTCAGTTATTCAGGCTGCTGAAGAAACGAATTTTCCTGGATCGAGTAGTACTGGTCGCCGGCGAGTAACAGAATCGGAGCTACGCTGTCATGCAGCAGCACAGAAATACTTACTTAAAGCTGAACGTAAAGAAGCTCGAGTAGGATTTGCGCTTGAATTTTTAGCGTATGATGTAAATGTTTGGAACAATGTAATCTTTACTGACGAAAAAACTTTCCTGTCAACAAACAGCGGTCGTATTCGTGTTTACCGCCCTCCGAATACTCGATTCGATGAGAAATATATATCTAACAATGATAAAAGTGGTAGATTTTCGGTCAATATGTGGGCTTGGATATCGGCACGTAGTCCTGGTGTTGTGTGGCATATTGAGGAACGATTTAATAGTGATACGTATATTAGGATTTTAGACAATATTATGCTCCCTTCTGTGTCACAATTATTTCCTAATAATGAGTTCATATTTCAGCAAGACAATTGTTCCGTTCATACTGCTCATACCGTAACTAACTGGTTTCAAGATAACAACATCAATGTTTTTAACTGGCCCAGTCATAGTCCAGATCTTAACCCTGTGGAGGAAGTATGGGGACTACTCGTAAGAAGTATCCAAAAACGAAATGTGAGACCACGGAATGCCGAAGAATTACTGGTAATAGTAAATAATGCATGGGAAAATATTATTACTAATGATTATTGTATAAGGTTATTTAATTCTATGCTAAACAGACTTATAGAAGTTATAAATAGAAATGATGCAATAACGAAATATTAATAGTTAGTTTCTTATTAAGTAGAATATCCTTTGTCCTTTGATCCAGGATTTCTACTAATCGTACCGTTTATTCTCCATTTTCTTAAAATGTTACACACCAAATGTTTGTTAATGTTATAACGCAGTGCAATTTGTCTCATTAACCGTCCATCATTTACTATAGCCAATAACTACAGCATTAAAATAAAAAATAAATTAAAAGTGATATCTGTTTCATTTCGGCTACTCATTACATATTCAAATAGAGACAGATTTACATTTAAAAAAAAGTTCTCACGACAGTACGTACCTCGTTAAATGGACTAAAGACGGTTTTAGCTGACAACACCCGCGCTCCCGCCATTTTCGATAATCGTAAAGCTCTTTAATCTAATTTGCAATAAAGTGTGACGTCAACAAATGGTGCTAGTTAATAACAGAATAATTTGTAACACGATGTAGCTATTTTGTACACTCCATATTTAAGAAATGCCTCAACCAAAATGCGTGTATGCTTCTTTCAAATAAGCTCCACGTCAAAAACGGAAAAGCCAAAGTTAATTGAAATTGGTACTTACTTCTGGCCTCTGTTGTATTCATTTCCCAAACCGCTAACAAAGTCACAGAGAAAAAAAACAGCAAGCAGCTGCGTATGGCACACATTATAAGAACTCGGGCTCACTATTTTTCAATTGCAGCTAGAAAAAATGGGGCGCTAGTGATACAAAAGTGAATTAGAAACGCATCTGTGGCCAGTTTTGTGCAAATATTTGTTTGCTCTCCCTACCTAACTTTTTAAAAGCCTTCATACTTTGATTTCGTGATAACAAGCCGCTTTTCATATTAAAAGCTCATAAATATCAGTGGTGGAGTATGAATATATCTCGCAATCAAATAATTATTTACATAGCTCTCAGGGAAATTTTAAAACGTCGAGAATAACGCACTAGAGCTTGGTTATGATAAAGCATTTTTATACAAGTACTGATCATTTCAAACTCTTAATCAAAATCGTCGAATTTAAATGGTTGCTTGCAATTTTAAATAATTGTTTGAATTATTTGTCTTGCAATGACAAAATAAGACACTCAAAGGCAATGAAATATCGTAAAGAAAAGCTGCTATGAAGGAAGAGGACGATCGAAAAAATGAAGTTATATGGGGTGGAATACAAACTTTATTTTCAACATGCCTCAAATCTTTGCTATGAATATCAGTTTTTATTTATATTTTATGAAATAAATAACTAGGTTTACATGTTCTGAAAATATTTAAAACGAATCCTATTACTTGTATGAATCTCCTTTCATACATATTTAATTGTTTCAAATTGCGTAAATGTGGAGTAATATTACCATATTGGGGCACAGTTTTAAAATATCTTACACAGCAATATTGAATTTTTTGTAAACGGTATTTGTCTTGTTGAGTAAGGCAGGGACCGTAAGCAATATCTACGTAATTTAAGTGCGATAGAACTATAGTTCCAGATACTTTTTAAAGGTATATAACTGTTTTAAAAAATATAATTTTTTTTACAAATAATACTAACGTGACCAGACGCTTAAAGCTACTCATACTTAACCATAAAGTTAAACCTTTAAACATAACGTTAAACTATTGAATAAAGTGCATGGCAATAATATAAAAAATACCATTCGAATAATTTATTGAAATATTTAGGTTCGGAATACGACTTTTGCATTAACTTTTTGATATGTCCATCAAAACGTAAATTAATGTCTAAAATGATACCTAAGTTGGAAATCGAATTAACTAAAGGCAAAGATACACCCTCAATATTAATATTTAAGTTGTGTTTTAAATTGTTAATATTATTTTTATTTCCAAATAACATAATGAAAGATTTACTAGAATAAAGTTTAAAGTTATGTTACTTTGACACTTGATTAATAAAAGCTAAGTCACTATTAATATTTTCAAATGCCTCAGGGTGATTTGTGTGATTAAAATGAATATACATTTGAGTGTCATCAGCGTAAGCTTGTATTTTGCAATGTTTAACAGAAGTTAAGATATCAAATGTATAGATAATAAATAAAAGAGGACCCAAAACTGATCTCTGAGGCACTCCTGATAATATCTCTAAGCTTGAAGAGAGTGATTCGTTAAATGAAATTCTTTGAGATCTACCTGATAAATAAGAATTAATTAAAGACACAGATTCGTCATTAAAACCAAAATATTTAAGTTTCGTACATATAAGTTTATGGTTAATTGTGTCAAAAGCTTTGGAGAAATCTAGAAGCACAAGAACACTAACTAATTTATTATCATAGGCATGTATGATATCATCTGTAATATTTGCTATAGCAGTTGAGGTACTATAGCCTTTTCTAAATCCGCATTGAGAGTCAGGAATAAGTCTGTTTGATACGAAGTACTCGTAAATCTGATCATATTGCACCTTTTCAAATATTTTTGAGATTGTAGGTAATATACTTATTATTCTAAGATCTGAATTTGCTTTTTTAGGTACGGGTCTGCCCATTGACAATTTCCATTGAGCGGGAAAGTAGTGTTTCTCAATACAGCAATTGATTATATGAGTTAGGAACTTATCAATATAAGGCCTGCAATATTTTAACATTGAAGCCGAAATACCATCAATACCATAAGCATTAGACTTTAATTTATTTATGATTTTATTAACTTCATTAATTGTAGTTAGCCGAAAATAAAATTTGTTATTATTATCAAATAGATTATTGTCAGAAAATTCGATTTTATTATCACAAATGTTGGATGTTGACTGTAAAAATCGTTGCAAAATAATTGTTTATTTCATCAGGAATGGATTGAATTGATCAGGAATTGTAAAGTTTTTATCAGATCGAATAGTTAGATTTACGTGTTACGAGTCATTTTCCTTACATACTGTACTAAGGTAGGCCTTTTTTCAGATCGAACCATGGAAACTGTATAATTTCTTAATTCTTTATATCTCACCCAATCATTTTCAGCCTTAGTTGATTTATATTTTTGCAAAGCAAGGTCTCTTTCCCTCATTATTAGCTTTAAGTTGTGAGTAAGCCACGGGGCTTTTGGTTTTGTTACCCTGACTCGTTTAAGAGGAGCATGTTTGTCAAAAAGAAAAGTTAGCATATCGTTAAGTACAGAAGTTTTATTATCAATATCATTTTCCCTAATTATAAAATACCATGGTAGGTTCTCCAAATCATGATTAAACAATTGTATGTAAAAATTTTTAAAACAACGAAAAGTGACAACTTTAGGTTTCATTTTTTTACGTTTAACTGAAATTTCACAATATACCAACATGTGATCAGAAATATTGTCAGGATTTAAAGTACCACAGGCTTGAACAATTTCAATGTTAGTAATAAAAATAGGATAGTGCTCATTTAAAAGTTGTGAAAAATTGTAGGATTGAAAACAAGGGCTTACAGGGTTAGATACATTAAAAAAATCAACATTTAAATCCCCCATACAGACAACTTCATCACAAGTAGGACACAAAGTGGATAATATATTGTCAAAATCATCTATAAAAGTACTAATATTGTTGTTGATGTAAAATTGTGTAACTGTTGAGAAGTTCCAAAAACAATATTTTGACTTTTACTAGCATTAAGTACAAGAGCATTTTGGACTGTCCATTGATATACCGCCTGTCTATATTACGAGGGCAATATGTTTAATATTTTATGAAAACCACAATTCATATAATTGAATCTTAAAAATCAGCTATGCCATAATAGTAAAAATTCACTTTATAATAATTATAATTCAGTAATTATTTATTACAATTTACAATAAAAAAAATACAAGTACAAAATGAACATAAAAAAACGAAAAACTGCGTTTACTGAAATGAAAATGTGTGTATTTATTTTTCTAACTGCCAATGCTCAAATTGTGAACCATGCATACTAATACACAAACGTGCTCTACGAGACACCTCACGCATTACATTTTGGAGCATTCAGGAGTAAATTGCCTCACATGCGTTTCTAATTTTGGTTTTGACAGCCTCAATATTTTCAGGCGCAGTTTGAAATACCTTATATTTAATGTAACTCCAAACGAAAAATATCAAGGGAGTAGTATCTGGCGATTGAGCTGGCCATAGACTGGATCGATAGGTGCCTGTCCAGCTATCTGGCATAACTTGATTTAAATAATTTGAACAAATTACAGCAGTGTGAGGTGGAGCCCCGTCTTGTTGAAGATATGAGTAATTTAATCTTTCTGCCACTGTTCATAAAGAAAATCTTGAAATTCGTTTTGCAGAAAATTAAGGTATCTACGAGCGGCTAATTTGCCATCATAAAAATAAAGTTCAATTACTTTAGTCTCTAAAAGACTCACCCAAACATTCGTAGAAAATCTTTCTTGGAAAGCAGTCTCTCTGCACCAATGTGTATTTTCTCGTGTCCACTTATAATGCATATTTCTATTGAAAAATCCATTATTAGAAAATTTTGATTCGTCCAACCAAAGAATTTTGCTACGTATCAGCGAGTCATTCCTTTTTTTATTTAACAACCATCTACAAAATCTTACTCTCCTCGGATTATCTCCCTCATTTAAATGTTGAACTTTCTTCATTTTGTAGCATCGAAATCCGTTTTTTTTTAAATATTTTTCTTCCACTGTCTTTTTTTTTGCGACAATTTCTCTGAATTTGTCTCAAACAGGTTTTTTATTTTGGTTAACATAATTCAATACTCTATTTACTTTTCTTACATTATCCTCGCCTTACTTTTTTGATACACATCATTACTCTTATTGTCTTTTCCGTCAACCTTCATCCCTTTAACTTTTTTCGTATCTTCTCAAATAAGGAAGCTATTACGGAAACATGTAACCTTAAACCTAACTCTTTAATCACAGAAGTAAATGATTTTTTACACCCGCGTCTGTCAGAAATGGACCTAATGTAATAGCAAATAATTTAGACACCATTGAATATGTTTATATTTTATACATAAATATTCAGTCAGTCAGAAACAAAACATTAGAGCTTGAAGCCTTATTAAATAATAATGTAAATAAAGAATATGATCTAATATGTTTATCAGAACATTTTTTAAGCAGTTCGGAAATTAATAGTTTTGTAATCAGTGGTTATCACATTGCTTCATATTTTGTAGATCTAAAACTATACATGGTGGTGTGTTAACTTTATCTAAACCAAATTCTTCTTTTATTGCACGGGATGATATTTCTAGTTTATCTGTTGAGATTCACTGTGAAATAGCCGCAGTTGAATCAGCTAAATATAATAAAATTGTTTTAACAATTTATCGATCTCCACTAGGTGATTTTGACTATTTTATATATACGATTAATAGTGTGTTACATAAGTTAAACAATTGTACCGTTAAAATTATCATTAATGGTGATTTTAATCTTAAATTTAATTCATCTGACAAAAAATTTCTGGACTTTCAAGACTTAATCTGTTCATACGGTTTTCATGTTACTATAAATGAAAGTACAACACTAAATAATTGTATAGATAATATATTGGTAAATTTTCAATCAGGCTACCGTACAAGTGTATTTGACCCTGGCTTGTCGGATCATAAGGCTGTTCAGATTAAAATAGAAGAAAGTAGTAATATACGGGTTATTAAAAAAACTATTAAAACTAGGGTAGCCAACGATGTAGGTTTGTTTTTGCCCCATCAGAAGTTAATGTCAGTTGATTGGGGCTTACTTAACGCCTCAGGCAAAGATACAAATGTAAAATTTTCGCAATTTATGGACATATTGAGTACTCACATTGAATCTCTTTTTCCGTTGGTCGAACGAACCATTAATATAGATAAAAAGCCAATAAATAAATTGTTCACGACAGAGCTAAAACAGATGAGAGAGCACCTATCTCTATTATCTGAAATGTATCAAAATTTTCCTAACCCCCCTGTTAAAAAGCGATATACGTAGTTCTAAAAATAGGTATCGTCAAGAATTAATAAAGGCTAAAAGTAAATATTATAATGACCACATATCAAAAAAGGGAAATACACCTAAAGCATATTGGGATCTAAAAAACAAACATAGGGATACTAATCACCATCAGTGCAACGAGACACATCCCGAAATTCTGAACGATAATTTTGTTGACGCAGCTGAAAATATTATCAATAATTTACCTGCTCCTAATGCTTGTTTCACTAATTTTTATTCTGATAATACTGATTATCCGGATTTTAAATTCGAACATGTCACTCCTAATGAATTAAGAGATATAATTGATAAAATCAAACTTAAAAGTAGTTTCGATCATTTTGGTATGTCAATTAGTATAATAAAATATATAAAAGATATTATTTTAAAACCGTTAACTAAATTTATAAATGAATGTATAGACAATGGTGTTTTCCCTGATATTTTGATAATTTCTAAAGTTATACCTATTCATAAAGGTGGACCTATAACATCAAATAATTTCAGACCCATATCACTAACACCTATTATATCGAAGATATTTGAGACGGTATTAAAAATTCAAATTTCCAAGCATTTTGAAAATAATAATTTATTCTATTGCTATCAGTTTGGGTTCAGATCACATAAATCCACAAATGACGCCATTATTCACCGTATCAATAATATAATTGATAAACAAGAAATTGGAGAGTATGCCGGAGTAACTTTTTGTGATTTACAAAAGGCGTTTGACTGTGTGTCGCATTATATTCTACTGGATAAGTTTAAGTATTACAAATTTAATAATGCCAGTTGTCAACTAATATCTTCATATCTTTCCAGCAGACAACAATATACATTTAAGGATGGAATCTTTTCTAACTTACGCAATGTTAAACACGGTGTCCCTCAAGGGTCGGTCCTGGTACCTATTCTTTTCTTGGTCTATATAAATGACCTTAGAAAGAGTGTTCCCAATGCTGAGCCTATAACGTTTGCCGATGACACCACACTATTAACAGGGCACAAGGAGTTGAGCAAGGTTAGAGAGCTCATATCTGTTACACAATCTGCTGCCCAGGACTGGTTTATTGCTAACAGGCTAAATTTTTCATGTATTTTTCTCACACAGATCCACTTATTAGATTAGTAATCCGATTACTGTAAAGTTTTTAGGTGTTATGTTAGATCCGAAGTTGAATTGGGGACAGCATATTGAATTTTTATCCAAAAAGTTGGCAAAGAATATATTTGTAATAAGGAGCCTCTCGAAATTAGTTCCCAGACAGGTACTAATAACTGCCTATCATAGTTTGATAGTGTCTCAGATATCTTATGGTCTGATAAGTTGGGGTCATGCCTCTTGTACCTGTAGAATTTTTGGTCTCCAACGAAGGGTCATCCGTATTATAACCAATATGGATTATCAAGCAGATGTTAGACAGACATTTGTCGACCTACAATTATTTACTTTTCCTTGTTTGTATATATACACCTGTCTCATGCATGTCAAAAAAGTCCATGGACAATGTATTACTCAAAAATCGCTACACGACCATAATAACCGTAACGAAAATGATATTAGAATGAGCTATTTAAGATTAAAATCTAGTAGGTATGGTCCTAATTATTATGGCCCCAAGTTTTTCAATAAATTACCTAATTCAATTAGATCTCTACCAGTTAATGTTTTTAAGAAATGTATTAAAAAATTCTTATTATCACAAGCCTTCTACACTATTAATGAATTTTTCGACTGAAATGTACCTGATACCATTTAACTTTAATATTTTAATATGTTTTTATTTATTGTATGTCTTATGTTTTATATTTATATTTAATTTTAATTGTACATTATTCCGATAGAATGTATATTATTATTTACATTGTAATGAAGTATACAATACTACAGGGATACTGTATACTTTCATTCCAGTTTAACTTATTTTAATCATGCATGGATCAAGTAGTTCAGTTTTATATTAGTTCAATACCTGATTAGTTCTTTTTTTAACTTTTATTTCTGACTTCACAAGGCCGCAACTTGCGTGCCGTGTGCATTGCGTCCCGTGTGCAAACCACGTGACCGTGATTTTTGGGTATAAAATAGCTAGCCAGAAACCAGTAAATTCAGAGCTTGACTTTCACCTTTCTCGAGTGTATTGAACTGGGATAACCGGAAGATCAAGCTTCTCCGGCGCCGTGGCAGCCGCTGGCCAAGTATCTGTTAGGGAGGATTCGAGTGCGTTGAACTGGACCCCCTCTCAGATTGATTCGAGTGTATTGAACTGGATCTCTCCTGAAACAGATTTCTTTGTCGCGTCTGTTATGTCCTGGAACTTCGATTAGAGAATTGGAGTTACGACGACGTACATAGAGGAAATATGTTACACTATCTCTCTCTCTCTCTCTCTCTCTCCGATTACTATGATGTACTTATGTAATAACAAGATTGTCGCAACCTAAGCCGTAAAAGATACGGCCACACTGTACATATAATTATTAAGAGAATAAATGTCTTATTTTGGATCTGGATTTTAATTAATATTAACATTGAACCCTGGAATAATCTCCAAACCAGCTACCCGAGTAAAACAAGCATCACAACATTGTATATCTTTTTTTTTATACATTTATTTAACGTAGGGATCTTTTACTTGCCTAACATTTAATAGACAAGGGACCGACGGCTTTACATCCCCTCCGAAGGATGGTATATCTCCTATACAACTCTCGCCTAAGGTTGTATAGCTTCCGCGCATACACTGATATACAAACCGCTGGAAGATGTGTGAGGCGAGAACGCGGTTTCCGTTGGAATGGTCACCCATCCAAGTACTAACTGTGCCTGTCGTTGCTTTACATCGCATACCGAAGTATGTACATAGTAAAGACGCACCTACGCTCGCCCCTGCATTGTATATCTGACGTGTGTAAAACATTCTTGTTACAAGCACGAATAAATTATCTATCTATCTATCATAACTAGTTGTGGTTTCCTATTTTTTAGGTTTTTGTAATATATCCCACAAAGTAGGCTATGGATTTCAAATTATTTTTTACTGAAATATAGCTCATAAAAAATTGGATAACTGTTTCTAAAACTTTATTTTTCTACAACAGATAGTACTGCATATGTATGTGCATCATATATGCCGTGTATGTTAAATACATCATTACTAATATTATGTCAGACAGAAAGCACCCCACAAAAACGCCACTGCCCCTCACAAAGCATTGGCACAGTACACGTGCAATTTACGAAAGTACAATGTATTCATAAATATTGTTTTGATGTTTGCTATGCATACGAGTATACATAATAAAGTGTACTGATATAGAGAAATTGATGTAAGTGGGATAATTGAAACTGCTCTCTGATTTTTATGTTTGACAGATACACCGCTTTAATATCGTATATTCAACTTTAATAGGTAATTAAAGTCGGGGTGTTTAAGCTAACACGTCAGAAAGTGCTACAATATAAATATTTTGTGCCCTGATGTGTTCAGAAGGTTATGTGTTAGTGTCTATGTAAATACAGTCCTCATAAAACAATTTTAGTATTCGAAAAATTAATATTGCGCAATATTTCCTGATATTTTCGTAATTTCCAACGATTTCTCCTGATCTTATCTTGGTTTCCTCTTAATTTCCGCTACATTTATTACCTTTTTTACACAGTTAACAAACGCGCTTAGAGGTTAGGTTCTACGACAGACTAATATATTTTTTGAATGACATGTACCTCTGTATCTCGGACACGCTTCTAGGATCCTAATGTTTCACAATATATCAACCCTACACCCCCCGACAAAGTAAAATACAATTATAGAGATCCAAGCAAGGAAAAATATCCTATAAACGCTAATAATTATTATAATAATCCAATTTTGCATATCCTCCTTTGACAAAGCACATCCGGAGTTGACCAAACTATTTTACTAACTTGTGTGCCAGCCGACACACCTTCCCTCTAATTAAGTAAACGTCGGTACTGAATAATTTAAGCTAGGTAAACGCAGAGGTATCTTTAACACTCCGATTACCATATGCCCCGAATGTTTCCATTTATGTTACCAATTATACACGGTTTCAAATTGCCATGACCTTTCACATATTGATAATGCCACGTGCAATCCTGCATGATGAACTTTTTTTAAATAAGATTATTAATCTATAAGTGTATCTGAAAGAGCAATCGATGGACACTTTACAGCGTGTCCCACGACGAACTGCCCGATTAATATCTCAAAAAGTAGACATTGAAAAATTTTAAAAATTTGGTGGTAAACTAATGTGGATGATGGCAACTCGGCTAGAATTTTCAAGATAGTTATCATGTCTTATACCTAAGTCTCTCCGTTTTGGACGTGTCAAAAATGACATTTGCGGGCCTTAATTATCAATTATTATTTAAATAAATTGGATTAAATTAAATTTGGTTATAATCTATGGACAATGTAACAAAGTTTTATCAAAAATATGCGAAGTATTTGCTAATAGATATTCAGAGAAACAAAAACCATCTCTGAACAATATTAAACGAAAGATAATATTCTTTAATCGCAAACTCCTCTATAAAATCCTTATTTTACGATAAGGAAAGTAACCAGACTGCAACCAACAGCTACTCTCCGGACTATGTGCCCCGCCGAGCGCTGAATTACAAGTTACAAGCCTGGCGCGTTAAGTGTAATAATTGCATATTACCATCAAAACGCTAATGCTTCGATTGCAACAAACACCAGCCGAAAGTCTGATCCTACTTAAAGGAGCTATCATAGTAAAATAAGGATTTCATAGAGGAGTTTGCGACTAAAAAATATTATGTTTTAATATTCCACCCTCTAAAAGCACATTTGAGCTATGCTAACAGTCAGGCTATTTATTTTTCGATTGCAACAGACACTGGACCGCTAGATGGCGCCTGCTGACTACTCTACATGTTGCTATCCCATAGATACCTAAATATACTAAATAGTCAAGTGATCCTCGTGTCGGTCGTCACATGCCTACCTTGCACTAACGAGAGCCAACAGCTCGAAACTGCGATTTACGAGTGGTGTGTGACGACTGGCATGATAGCTTCTTTAGATAGGATCAGTCTTTCGGCTGGTGTTTGTTGCAATCGAAGCATTAGCGTTTTGATGGTAATATGCAATTATTACACTTAACGCGCCAGGCCTGTAAAGTGTAATTCAGCGCTCGGCGGGGCACATAGACTTTCGATTTTTGGACAACATAATTTGGACTGACAACGCAATATTTAAGAAAAATGGCATTTTCAACCGACATAATTCCCACTTTCGGTGTGATTCAAATTCCCATGCCGTGATATTGCGAAATTATCAAGAAACCTGACAATTTAACGTGTAGGTACTGTGCTGTGAGAAATTATGGAGTAGTAAAACTATATTTTTACGAAGAAAACTTAAATGGTATGATAATGAATTAATACTTACACAATTCCTTTTTTTCAAATTACGTATCAACTTTTTTTAGGAGAAAGATATTTAAATACATTACAAGATTTAGATAATAATATTTGAACAATTAACCCATAGCTGAACATAGGCAAATATTTTACCAACACTATGGTGCCCCACCACACAACAGCTTCCTAGTTAACAACTTCTTGCAAGATACTTTTTACCGATAAGTGGATTGCTAACGATGGACCTTTTCTGTGGTCTCCTCGTTCTCCTGATCTGTCTGTCCTAGACTCTTTTATATGGGGAACAATAAAAGATATGGTTTATTTTAATCCAGTCAATGGAAGATTGTCAGACAAGAGTAATTAATGCTTTCGAAAGGTTATCTCCAGGTTCTATTAGAGTGGCCACCAGGCGAGGTCATAGGGGGGGGGGGTCCCCATCCATGAGAATTTACATTCAGTTATGCTGCAGTTTATCCACTTCTCGATTTTTGACTGTTTTTGTGAATACATTAATAAGAGAGTTATATGAAGCGTTTGTGACTAATGAAACGTTGTGCAAATGTATAATAATCGAGGAAATTGACGGGAAAGAGGAGCGAATAGAGGTGCTGGTTGAGTAAAAATGAGTGAAAATACTATGTTTTCAGGTCACTTTGAAACCATTGGGATTGAAAAGTCATTTCAAGGCAAGGGTAAATAAGATAAGAATCATTACAGCATTGTATCTACTAAATACGTCTAACATAACCTAACCCAACTTTTTCAGTTTGCAATGACCAATACATCAAGGAGTAAAAATATGAGAATTTCAGGTCACTTTCACATGAAAAGCATTAAAACAGTCATTTCAGAGCAACGAAAAATAAGCGTCATGACAAATTTGAATGTTTATTGAGGTACGACGGGACTTTTTTCCGATTTGAGTCAAATTTTACTCAGATATAGAACAAAGTAGAATCTACCTACGGCCAAAAAACGTTTGCCCTCTACAAATGCAAAGCTACCTACGATACCAAAATTAACGGAAAAAAATCAGAAAATTTTATTAGACATTTCTTATCGGAAATTTTTATTATTTAAGGTTGTTCTGAATTTTCTAAAAACCTTGAGTCTAAAATTTCATCAAAATTATTGTTTCATGTTGTGTATGTCTTTTAAATTTTATTTTTTATTCCTCGCCTCACATATCTTCCACATATCACTGTATATGCGCGGAAGCTATGCAACCTTAGGCGAGGGTTGTATAGGGGATATACCATCCTTCGGAGGGGATGTAAAGCCGTCGGTCCCTCGTCTATTAAATGTTAGGCAAGTAAAAGATCCTTACTCTTCTTAAGGGAAGAGGCTCGGCAAAATTCATGATTGGGGGTAGCTCGTCTACAGGCGGCGTCGGTGATAGGCCTCAGTAGCGGAAATAGACCTACATTAAATAAGTGTTAAAAAAAATGTGTTTCTTTGCTTAGAAAAGTGTGTTTTATTTTAAATTAAACTCAAGCTGTCAGGTGTTTGTTAAATAATCTGTAAGTTATTTAAAATGATTTTTCGGATTTTAAATAATTTTTTTTTTATTTTAATGAAATCTTGGACTAAAGGTTTAAGACAATTCTGAAGAACTTTCACAAATAAATTTTTTCGATAAAAAACGTTAAATATATATTTTTTTTGTTACTCTGGATATCTATTAGCAAATATTTCACATGTTCTTGATACAACCATTGAAAAGGAGTTAAAATCCTGATTTCAACGATATATCACACTTCCACCCTTTCGATTTGGTTTCCGTGAAAAAAAATTAAAAACAAAGCAAATATGAAGCATAGATCGCATTTCGCATGACATGATCGATGGACGTAGCCGTTACATCGTGAAACTCGTCACATCACGTGTCAATTCACGTGTAAGGGTTTCTTCACTGCTCTAGAAGTAGAGCGGATTACGTTTAGTGCCGTTTTTAAATATATATACAGACAAATCGAAGAATTAAACTACACATATTCCTCTAAAATCTAGTAAAATTACTGAAATGCTAATGTTTCATTTAACAAAGACAGCCGCGAGCGATCGGATTGCAATGAGCAAATTTTGACGATTGTCATTGTCATCGTTTGTCATCCGATAACGTTGGTGTCATGTCATGTTAATAAGATTTCGGCATATTTGTAACTTTTAGTGGATTGTCACAAATTTTAAAGGTCAATGTAACAATATCAATATCACATGCTTTCTGTACCTTCGTTGGTGAATTTATTATAGATTATCACTTTACCAATTTTCAGTTTGTTGCTTTACAAATCTGTAGTATTTAGGATAACTAGACTTTCTTAGTCGTTCAAGTGATGTTAAAGCTGTTAATATCCTAATAGTATATTATTCAGCGAGCGATAATGTAGGTAATAACTCACATAGATGATTGTAAATTCATTAAGTTAAGGGTTTTTTTAGTGCCCCAGAAGATCTGAGAAGGTTTTGGATGAGATCGGATTACGTTTAGTGCCGTTTTGTCACACAATTTAATGCTCTTTTCGGCTTCAAAGATCCACCGAGTGGGGAGGTTCCAGCCGCTTCCAGTAGCTGCCGACTTTTATTCTTATTTTTTGAACACTTTGTATTATCAAAATATTATAAAAAACTCTATTAAAGTAGAGCTTTTTTATCAAAGAATCCAACTCAAATTAGATAATAAAGGCTTCCTTATAGGAAGAATTGATAATGCTTTTAGCAAATGTCATTTTTGACATAAAAATTGAAATGTGTCAAAAACGGAGAAACTTAGGTATAAGACATGATACATAAAATCAACCTAGAATTTTGCGTACAATCCAATAATGTAATAATATATATAGGGTGTACCATTTAAAAGTAACATAGTCTTGAAAACAACACCTGGGGTGAGTGCACTAATTTTCAAATTTATACATTCATTTGTTCTACTAAAATGTAGATTATAGTAATCTTCTATACAGACAAATAATTTCACGAGTTACTTAAAGTGCATAAACACTTTATTATAGTTGACGTTATGGCACGTATAAAATCAGAAACATAAAACTTTATTAAACGTCTAAACTCCTTTATTTACTTTATATCATCTTAGTCAAGTAATCAAAGATTTTTCTATCAATCATAGGAGTACGGGGAAACAAACTACAAAACATCCGCCGATCACAGTGACGATAACACCATTCTTTATGAACCTGCAGTAAGTAGAGAAGTTATTAATTAAAGTAAATTTCTGCTAGAGTCTATAACGGAAATGAGGTTTTTTATAATTAGCTAAATATATAATAAAAAGGTAGTTCTCTAGAACTTGTACATTATTCGTTTATTTTTTGACGTTTTTAATTTGGTGGATAGTCGAGAAAAAGTTAGTTCTACAGAATATTTGAATTTAACATTACCATTCGGCTATATACCTGATGAAGAACCTTTTAAAAACAGCCAGCCACCACTGCTCGTTGCAGTAGCTGTAATAAAAATGTGTTTCGAAGCAGGGAAAATGTCATAAACAATAATATCGTTAACTGAGGACTGCAAGTAAGCAGAACGTAGTACGGAGGAGCTTTATTTTTAAAAGTCGTTTTCTAAACAATTACGAGAATTTATGAACATTTCTTGTAAGCAACTAAACAGCTATGATTCCAGCATAGGGTATTGTTGTACAACATCCGATGCAGACAACTCGGAACGCTCATACATGATTGATTAAATAGAATAGATAGATTATAACCAGATACAAAATTTTAATAGTCATAGTAGAAAAAAAAAATTAAACAGAAATCTATTTTATAACACGCTAGACTCAAATATTGATCAAACATATCTCTTTGATTTGCTTGTGTATATGTTAAGATAGTAATAGTAATAATAAACAATAAACACCACAGAAATTAGACAACCTCCAATTACAGAAGCCAGGGCTTGTGCGGAGGGGGGTTACACACTGAAAAAACGCGGACATACAACCATTTCCTCCGACAGTGCCGGAGCCAGGATTCGAACCCGCTGGTGCGATGTCCGTGTGATTAAACGCAATTGCCACCTCGCGCCTTAACCCACTCGGCTATCGACAGTAATGTCCCAAAGGATACTAAATTCTGTTACAAAACATGACAAACTTAAACGAAAACTAATGAAAAACAAAGAAAACAGACAACTAAAAGAATATTGTAATAACTATAGAAATATTAAACATAATATTAGCTCTCCGGGCTATGTACCCCGCCGAGCGCTGAATTACAAGTTACAAGTCTGGCGCGTTAAGTGTAATAATTGCATATTACCATCAAAACGCTAATGCCTCGATTGCAACAAACACCAGCCGAAAGACTGATCCTACTTAAAGGAGCTCTTTTGCCAGTCGTCACACACCACTTGCAGACTGCAGTTTCGAGCTGTTGGCTCTCGTCAGTGCAAGGTAGGTATGTGACGACCGGCACGAGGATCCTTTGACTATTTGGTACATCCCGGTATTTTTACAATAGCGGCATGTAAAATAGTCAGCAGGTGCCATCTAGCGGTCCAGTGTCTGTTGCAATCGAAAAATAAATAGCCTGACTGGGTTTAGCATAGTTCAAATGTGCTTTTAGAGGGCGGAACATTAAACATAATATTTTTAGTCGCAAACTCCTCTATAAAATCCTTATTTTACTATAAGGAACATAACCAGACTGCAACCAACAGCTACTCTCCAGGCTATGTGCCCCGTCGAGCGCTGAATTACAAGTTACAAGCCTGGCACGTTAAGTGTAATAATTGCATATTACCATCAAAACGCTAATGCTTCCATTGATGGTAATATGCAATTATTACACTTAACGCGCCAGACTTGCAACTTGTAATTCAGCTCTCGGGGGGGCACATAGTCCGGAGAGTAGCTGTTGGTTGCAGTCTGGTTACATTCCTTATAGTAAAATAAAGATTTTATAGAGGAGTTTGCGACTAAAAATATTATGTTTAATATTCCGCCCTCTAAAAGCACATTTGAACTAACTATAGAAATACTTTAACAACGCTAACTATAGCCACAAAATAATTACTATAAAGGAAAAATTCAGTCTCTTGGGAATAACTATACAAAAATTTGGGACTGCATCATGAAGTTACAAATCATAACAAAAATGTAGCGATAGTATACACAAAATCATTGAGAATGATAAGCAAATAACCCATACAAAAGAGATAGCCAATGTGTTCAACAATTTCTTTATTGAAGTCGGTGAACAAATCACAAGAGAAATTCCAAGTCCATAGCACAAAACCTTGCAGACAACGAAAACATAAATGGAAAGCTTAACGCGATGTTTCTGGAGGACGTATGTGACTGCGAAATAGAAGAGGTAATATCCAACCTGAAAAACAACGCCCTGCCAGGGAAAGACGGTATAACAGCGAAAACCTTAAAACTCGTATGCAAACACATTAGTATGTTTAAAAATTCTATAACTCCTAAATTTTTAAAGGAAAGTATTGTGGCACCAATATATAAAAATGGCAGAAAAATGATATGACGAACTATCGCCCGACATCGCTAAAAAATAATATTGCCAACATTTTTGAAAAGTGTTTGAACAATAAAATTCAGTCATTTCTAGAAGAAAAAAATTATATCAAAAAATCAATATGGATTCCAGAAGAATATTGATACTAAAGAACCTCTTCAACGGCTAACAGACATTATACTAAATAACTTCGAATCGAACAAGAAAGTCTCAGCCATCTTCTTAGATTTACAAAAGGCCTTTGACACAATATCCCATATTCATCCATTAAGCAAACTATACAAAATGGGTATTAGAGGGAAATTATAGGATTTATTTAAAGACTATCTAGCAGACCACAAAAAGTTAAAATAAATAACGCTCACAGCACAACAAATATAATAAGAACTGGGGTTCCCCAAAGAACTATCTTAGGTCCTAGCTTATTCCTTATAAATATAAATGATCTTTTACAGAAAAGTTATGCATGCACACGGTACTAATTTATGGGAAGGAGACTTGGGAGGGACAAAACATAACACGCTGCTGCAATTAGAAAAGTAAAAACCTGGCTAGACACCAATCTTCTTAAGCTAAACATTACAAAGCAAAATATAACTCCTTTTCCCCAACTAATGCATGTTAGAATGCCCCATGTACTTGGACCCATTCTAATAAACGAATCTGTTAACGGTTGTGTACATAATGCTGCCACCATAAAATATCAATGACTAGTCTTAGACCACATTTGAAATGTGTAATGTGTAGATAGTTTCTTTAAACAGGATATTTTTTTCATCTTGGAGTCATCACAATTCTCAAAAAGATTTAACAACCAACACAAGTCATTCTGAAATCCCTCAAGAGGAAGACAATTTTGATACAGATAAACATAGACCTCAGAGTAATAGGCGACCCAACAACAAAGTCTCTTCAGAGTAACAAGCTTCTGATGAACATTATAAGTATAAACCACAGCGTAGTAAGTAGCCTCCTAAGTATAGGCACGACTTCATAAGAAAATACGGTAGGGAGAGTATTATAGACGGTGTTTGATTTACCGTTCCATAGTATATAACTTTCAAAATAATTGAAACTTTTTTACGTCTTCCTCATGCTAGTTTTCAAAAAAAACAAAACAAAAAAGCATCACCAGATTTAATCATACTCCGATGATACTGCCATAGCTATCGAAACCCTTGTCGAGTAGTTTATTCGACTGTTATATTAAAAAATTCTGGTATTTTGTAAAAGTGGGTCTCAGAAACTGATTTATATCTGTGACATACCAAAACCAAAAATCCCGGGCGTAATATTTCTGAAAGTAATATAGATATTTGAGTTGTGCAAAAGCAAATTGCTAGCATATGTAAGTGGCCCCAGTTTCGCATCAAATCGTTTTTAATATAATAAGATGTAGATAGCGCAGTGCTACTAAGAAATTTTTTCGATGACAGGCACTTTGAAATGGTGAACATTTAAAAAAGCTTTATTTTTCAATTAGATTTAATTTGGGCTATCACAGTATTTAACGGTGCACTTTTTTCCATATTCTTCCATTGTAACTACCGCTCAAGTACGCGAAGCTTGATAATAGCAAATGAATCTGTGTCGGCGTCATTTTCTGGTAACGTAGCAAATTACTTGTTTCTTTCTTGCATAATACGTACCCAATAGTATAAGTCTGTAAATAACCACTCTTGTCGCCCCACGTTCACCTCATTCATTGTTTCACTTTCCATTTCTGTGCAGAGACCTACTCTCTGCAAGCAGAATTAATCCTAGCTTGGAATCCTTTAAGATCCGACATAAACCGGTTAAAAGAAAATAATGGTTTGCATTATTTCACTAACTTCGTCATTTTTATTTCATTACGCATCTTGCCTCGAGCAATGAACGCTTCCACCGCGTATTTAATGCCTCCGTATAGAGACCTCTATTCAGGGCGTAATTTCTCTGGTATATATTCAAATTTGTTGTATAATATAATGGAGATGTTATAGGCATTAGGTTTTCATTGAAATGTTACTAATTTTATACAATATGGCGATGCCTAATGAAATTTAAATCTCCCCCTTTCGAGGAACTGTCGACAATAAAAACTTTTTATGTGCGTTTCTTTTAATAACGCATAAGAGGCCGAATGCGTGGATGGAATTGTTACTACAGTGCTGAAATTTTATAACTGCATGTATTTTTTGGAAATATTTGGTAACATTTTTACTAATTCATATTATAAAAGGGATGTGAGGGTCTCAAATTAAAAGTAAGTTAATAAGCTCCCGTTTTTAAAGAGAGTATTTCTGAGTAAATTGCTAAAAGTAAACGAAGGAAGCTTCCATACGACCAGCAGCTATCGCCGTTAGGTAGAGGTTCAATTCTCATGTTTGTGCTCCAGAACTGGTTCTTCTTGATTCAATTCCTTCAAGCCACTGACTCAAATAGACTAGAATGCAACTATCAAAATTTGTTGATGATTTGCAATACATGCACAGCATATGAAACCTCAAGTTTAAAGGCCAGGGAATATGATAATGCAAACACCATATCATGGTAAATTCTAAATTGAACGTCTAAAATGTTCTTAAATTGAAACCATTTTGTAGCAATGATGTTTGTTTAATATCATCTTAAATAAATACCGAAACAATCGTATTGTTTATTTTTAATTTGTGTTTATTTTTTGTTTGAACATATAATAAGTAGCTAACATGTAATTTCGCTTTCCGCCGTCATTTGTTTGGATTGAGGGCTGACGCAGGTAACGTGATTGTGATACATTTTATTTTGTTTGCTATTTAAAGAAAATTTGATGCAAAGGAATATCGTATGCTGGAGAAAGATATATTTTTTTATAATTGTTCGTCATGCGTCATACTAAACGTTAAAAATTTGTTACTTTTCCACAAGAAGTAGGAGTGGGATAGAGCAAAGAACTCAGGTATACTTATTATTTTTTAGAGTACCTTTTCATATATATTTATAAAGAGACTGTATGAGAATAAATCGAGGATGTTCATTTTGTACTTGTATTTTTATTTATGAGATATTTGTTTGTTTGTGTTAAATTGTAACAAATAATTACTGAATTATAATTACTTTAAAGTGAATTTTTACTATTGACATAGCTGATTTTTTCGATGATATGAATTGTGGTTTTCGTAAAATGTTAAATACTATCAGTTAAAATTTTTGTGACGTGTTTTATATCGTTGGAAAGAGAAAAAATAAACGGAATTAATGGCGTCAGGGCCTACTTTGAGATTTGTTCTTTTCATTTTCACACAAGGGCGTATGTCAAAGCCACCTACGATTTTAGATTTTTTTGATACACAGTATTAATCTTATTGTCTTTGTCGTCAACTTTCATCCCTTTAACTTTTTTCGTATCTCCTCAAATAAGGAAGCTATTACCGTTTATGGTTTATCTATTTTTCAGGTTTTTCGGGTATACTACTATAACTTCCCGACTTATTCCGTCAAACTCGTTCACTTATTCTTGACGGGCAGATCCCTGCAAGTTCGAGCGAATAACAAACTATCAACACGGCGGGACATTCGCGCGGGGGTTCCTCAAGGATCGTGCCTGTCGCCAAAGTTGTACAACCCGTATGTCTCCGATTTTCCAGAGTTCCTGAATACGAAACTGGCCAAGTACGCCAATGACACAGCCATATATGCAAATTCACATAATGCCCAAGCAGCGAACATGCTAGTCAAGGCGCGCAAAGTCGATTTCTGCCAATTTTATTGAATTCCACGTGAAAAACTGAAGAACTGTCATTTTTTGCGATCCACCTTTCCGGTTACGAGTTATCGGGGTTTAAAAGAAATTCGCCCTACCTCCCTCACTACCCTACTAACTGTCCCATCACCCCCATCCTCTGGCCTCTTAAAACGGGTGATCTTACCCTTATATGAAAAATATAATAAAAGTCCTAGGCGCATGTCGAGCTGAGAAAAAATTAATTGAAAAATTTTCTTTCCTGTAACGTTAATTCGCGATACCTCGCTAAATAATGGTCCGGCGTCTATGAGGACAACGATCAAAATTATGTGTTTTACCAAGTTCTTCATTTTTGGGAAGTATATATTTTTTTGTGGAATCAACACCCGCCGACTTATTGACGAAAAACCGGTTTCCCGTATTTTTAAATGGTCCCCTCCCCCCTCTCGACCCTCAGATCTGTGGAACGTAAGTAAGGAAATAATAGCGAGACCCGACTTATTCTATTGGAAAAAAAAATTTCAATTTGAGGACTACGAATTGAGGATCTTTTTTCTGCCCGATTCACTCCACTAGTATGTCAAGCGAGATTCGCAATAGAATTAACGCTGCATCTAGAGCACTCTGGGGACTTAGAGAGAGAGAGAGTATTTGACAACCACGACCTTGCTTTGTCAACGAAAATGGCTGTCTACAGAGCAGTTGTCATTCCAACACTGCTATATGGATGTGAAAGCTGGGTCACTTACCGTCGTCATGTGAAAGAATTAGAACGTTTTCAGCAAAGACATCTCAGAAGTATGATGAAAATCCGTTGGTTCCATCGCATATCAAACGTGGAAGTACTCAGGAGAGCAAACAGCCTTCCAATTGAGGTGCTTATTTCAAGAGCACGCCTTGGTCACGTTCATCGTATGCATGATAAACGCCTTCCTAAATGTACACTTTATGGTGAATTGCTAAGCGGTAGAAGAAGGCCTGACGGTCAACGAAAGAGGTTCAAAGACGCTCTCCATGAAAATCTAAAATCCTGCGGCATTGCAGACGAGCAATGGGAGCAACTTGCAGCAGACAGAACCGATTGGCGAGGGGTTGTGGCCGGCTATCAAGGAAATGTTGCTGCAAGAAGGCCGAATCCAAGACCTAACCAAGTCTATGTTTGTCCTGACTGCGGTCGACATGTGCTCTCCCGAATTGGCCTCTATAGCCATAGTCGTGTGCACCGTAGATGAATGGGAATTACAATAGACTACACCTTTTACTTGTTTTCTATTGTACACAATCTATCGACTGTAACATCTTTATACTCGGACTCGAGTAACGGCTAATAATAATAATAATGTCAAGGTCGAATATTTCCCCATCAGATACAGCGCTTATCTCGTACTTGAGCCATGAGAAGATTTTTTTAATCTTCCAATATAGTGCAATAGTTAAGGTAAACTAATATATTTTATCAGCTAAATACACGCAATTAAAATATTTATTAAACCTAATCTCATATAGGACAAAATTGAAAACAACATTTATTAATACCAGCTACTACTTTATCGTCTTTTATTTGGAGAGTTTGTTAATTTATATTAAAATAACGAGGCACTTCTTGCATATGGCGATTCCCACTGTTGTTAGCATAAATATTTAGCAGCAAAACATATCGAGTCCTAGCACTAGATTAAACGAAATTTATCATATTAAATTAAATTGCAGCAACTTTAAATTAATAGATCTACAGTTCCTCCCTCAAGGGAAATAATATTGCGCCAAAATAATTTACTGTAGTGGCAAAACTCCTTATTCGATTAAATTTAATTTAGCCTCGGTATAGGCAGAGTCAGATATATCACGTTTAAAATTTTAATTAATCGTACAGTACCACACAATGATTACACGAGTCGCATTATATATACTGTTAATAGATTCTGGATTGAATTCTTCGTGCCTGTCGATTGGATTATATACTGTCGAAGTTGATCTAAGTAGCTATTTGAGTGATTTAAATCTCCATTTCACGTAACGCCTAAATGTGTAAATTGTGTAAATGCAGGGTTAAAGGAGAGAAATCATTTCCCATGGGATAAAACAAAATGTACAGTCTATATAAAAAAATTAGAACATCACAAGTTGTCTATCTTTTCGAAGGAATAGCAATCACATGTAGAAAATACCAGTAACCTAAGTGAAGGTCAAAATTCTCTTGGGGCACCTGAAGAGGCGTCTAGGAGCAACCTATCAAAAATTTACCAAAATGTAAGGGGCCTTAATACAAAGACTTCCACATTATTAAACAATATTAGTGCTATCATAGATAAATATGACATCATAGGAATAACAGAAAGTTGGCTGACCGAAGGTGTATATGAAAATGAATTATTTCCCAGTGATTTTTTGGTGTTCAGAAAGGATAGATGTCGTGAAACTAGTGGAAAAACCAAGGGTGGGGGAGTAATTCTTGCTGCCAAAAACATACATAGTACAAAGCAAATACATATGGATTTTAGCGATCGATTTATTGATACGGTTTGTGTAAAAGTAAATACATCTGAGTCTAATGCACTATATGTTATCTTAGTATATATAGATCCGGCCTGTAACATCAACACTGTAAGTAATTTTTTTAATTTCTTGGAAAATTTACTATTTCTCTATAACAATAATTTCCTAATCATGGGAGATTTTAATATCTCCAAACTGAATCAGTATTACAAGAGCAATACATTAAATGATCAGTATGTTAGAGAACTTATAAATTTTCAAAACTTTTTTGAATGTAAGCAGTATAACAGAATAACAAATTATTTAGACCGTATATTAGATCTGGTGATATCGAATCAAAATTGTACAGTCCAACGTAGCCCATTTTGTTTAGTAGATGAGGATGCACATCATCCAACTTTGTTTATAGAGATCTCTTTAGTAATCAATAAATTAACGCAATTGTCTCCATTAAAATCTACCTATAATTATAAAAAGGCGAATTTCAATCTATTATATGAACTATTTAGAAACACGGATTGGACTGATATTGGAAGGTTTTCTGATGTAAATGAAGCTATAGAATATTTCTATTCCATTATATACAATATATTTGATAAATGTATCCCAAAAACAAAAACTTCCAAGAAGTATGCAGTTTGGTTTAACAACCAAATTATAAAAGATCTAAGAAAAAAGGACAGAATTCGTAAAAAATATAACTTCTCTCAATCAAACGATTTAAAAAATGAATATAGTAATCTAAGAGCAAAACTAAAAGAGGATATTGATCAAGCATACAAACAGTACATAAATAAAATACAAGAGGATATTAGCGATGATTCAAGGACATTCTGGCAATTTATGAAGGACAAAAAAGGGGCAGTCTCCTTCCCAAATACTATGCACCTAAATCACCTAGAATGTAAAAGCGGGGAGGCAATTGCAGATGCATTCGCAAGTCACTTTAAAAGTGTATACAATGTAGATTTCCATTGAGATGACTCACACATAAAACTAAATCCGCACATGGATGAAGTAGTTGTAAACTCTATTACACAAAATGAGATACGTGATGCTGTAAAAAGACTAAAATCAAACAAAGCAGTTGGACCCGACAGGTTACCCTCTTACATCGTGAAAGGTTGTATCGACTTTCTTGCATACCCGCTTCACTACCTGTTTAACCTAAGTTTAAAAACGAAAGTATTTCCTGAAATCTGGAAAGAAGTCCGTCTTTGCCCAGTACACAAGAAAGGTGATAAAACCGATATTAAGAATTATAGGCCTATTGCTATACTATCAGTCCCAGCAAAACTCTATGAATCGATTTTCTATGACGATATCTATAGATCAGTCTCCAATAGCATATCCATTCACCAGCATGGCTTTATGAGACAGAGGTCAACTGCTAGTAACCTGATTAATATCACTCAGTTCATATCCCAAGAAATACACGAAGGAAATCAGGTGGATGTTGTTTATATCGACTTTCAAAAGGCGTTTGACTCGGTGTCGTATAATTTCCTACTCTGTAAACTTAAAAATGAATTTGGATTCCATGAGAATCTTATAGAACTCCTCACATCATATTTACATAATAGAAAACAGTATGTGACTGTAAGTGGTTATACATCGTAACAGTTTCTTGCCTTGTCCGGAGTCCCTCAGGGTTCCAATCTTGGACCACTGTTATTTCTCATGTTCATAAATAGTCTTACTGAAATAATTAGAGCCTCCAAGTATCTATTATTCGCAGATGATTTAAAGATTTACATTAAAGTTGAAAGTAATATGGACTGCTTCCTGCTCCAAAATGACATTAATAATTTATATCAATGGGCACTTCAAAATAAATTGTATCTTAACATTAATAAATGCTTCATTATGACCTATACTAGAAGAAAAACTCCAATTATATTTAATTACAAGATAAATGATACAGATATTCTTTCCTATTATTTGGGTTTTCTACCACATGTACTATTATCCTCTTCAAAACAAATCACCGAATCTACAAAATAATAGAATTATTGGAAAAAATACAAATGATACAGGTTTGGCTAGAGTTGAAACCATGAGGGGCCTAGGCATAACATTTGACACCCAGCTCACATTTAGTAATCATATTAACGCCATGATAAATAAGGCCAATAAAATGTATGGATTCATAGTACGCAATACGAAGATGTTTAACAATACGGAGGTATTAGGCGATTGTATATTTCGTATGTAAGATCTCAGTTGGAATATTGCTCAATTGTCTGGAATCCATTTTATCAAATACACAAAAATAGCATAGAAACAATACAAAAATAAAGTTTTAAGGTTTTTAAATTATAAAGAGACTGGTTTATATGATTTCGATATAGATAAAGATATATTAAGGGAAAGATATGATCTCAAAACACTGGAGAATCGACGAAAATACGGACATAATATTGTATACTTACATAAATTGTTACATGGCAATGTAGACGATAGTAGTTTCCTGTCCATGATAAGTTTAAGTGTCCCCCACTATCCTACTAGAACTTATAGAACTTTCCACTTAGAGCTGGCAGGTACAAATTATCAAATCAATTACCCTCTCCACAGAATATGTAATAACTGTAATATGATCCAAGCCAACTGTGATATATTTGACATCAGTATAAAAAAACTAAAAACCATGTTAAATTCATTGTTTTAAACCATTGCTTTTTAATATTATGTTAATATTAAGCTAGTATTAAGTTAGTTTTAGGTTAATGTAAATATCAAATGTACCATATCACGCTGTAATAGGGCTTGCCTGTTGAGTGCATTACCAAATAAATAAATAAATAAAAAACAAAGTACTAAGGTTAAATCTGGAGACCGAGGAGTCCATTCAGTTGTAACTCTTATTCTAATCCCGTTTTTCGGAAAAATCTCGATTGAACGTAAGATTTGGTATGGAATACATTAATAAAGGACATTACTATCCATTTGTAAATATACTTTTTTAGTAAACGAAACTATTTTCAGTGTAGATACACCTGGCACTCCGATTGTCGCATCGTTGAGCATCTTTGTAACACAGCATGACTAATGGAGAAATTGTACTAATAACTGTCATTTCGGCCATTGTATTTAAACAAAAGCTAAGTACCTACTATTATAACCGTTATATTAATTGTCAACTTTTACTCACGATCTACAAGAATTAAGTCATTTAGGTATAACGTTTTTAATATGCATATATTAAGAACCGCAGGATTTTTAATATTCTGTCTATTTTCATAAAACAATACCAAGACAAATAATGTCTATTTTTATATAGAAAAAATACTGAAAGTCAGATAATGTTCGGTAGGCGCCTCGTTAACCAATCATTATATAAGATTCATCGATTGACCTTTTACTATAGACTTAGACTTCCATAATTGTTATAAATCCATTTGCAATGTTACTTTCCCTAATGTACATTTGGTTATTTTCATGGAATTATGTACAAATTTATCCGTTATATACTCGGGATAATGTGCGTTGATAATAATAATAAGGAAGCTAGAGAAAGGTCTCGGATGCAGACGTGTCCACCCAAGCGCGGTGTAATTCAACAATACCGACCTAGACCGATCCTCACGCATTAAATTTATATCATATTACACACAGTTTAGTAAAAGTTTTCTCGAAACTGGTCATGCTAGGAAAAACAAGGCGTTTGATGTAAACTAACTATTTTTTAAACATTTAGGATACAATATATTATGTCAAAAATGTAAACGAGAAGCTAAATATTTTCAATAACAATGTTTTGTATTTAATTAATAAACATGCTGTGTTAAAACATAAACTGATAAAAGAAAAGCCTTTTACACCATGGGTTACTGACAATATTAAACTTCTTATGAAAATGAGAGATAAAGCTAAAGCAAAAGCAAAAGTCATCAGAATCTAGAATATTAAAAACAAGAAAAATTATACAAATCATGCCATCAAACTGGAAAAATGTGCTTATTTTGATGCCCTATCGAAAAATAAAGATTCCAAATTATCCCGAACAAAGGTAAAAAAATAAGACTAATAACAACATTCCAAATGCGCTTGCTAATCCATAAAGGAAATCAATAATTATTTCATTTCATCCATAATTCCCGACAATGATCCTTCAAATGAAAAACTACTTTTATAATTTACATCAAAATTATTATAAAGACACATTTGATATTAAGTTATTAGCTAGGAATGATGTTTACAACATAATTAGTTATATTAGAACGTTTTGTATAAATCATCTCATAAATATCTTAACACCTGTATACTTGTTGGGGTATTTCCATACCACTGGAAAAAAGCAATAGTTAAGTCTCTTGCAAAAATAGCTAATCCTATAGAACTAAAAGATCTCAGACCTATTAGTATCTTATCTTCCACTTCTGAAATTTTGGATAGACATATTCACAAACAATTTTTCCTTGTTTCAATGAAAATTATTTGACTTCCTCGACACAATCAGGCTTTCGTAAAAATCACAGTATTTGTCAAAATTCAGATAACAATAAAGCGACTTGTCTAGTTCTACTTGATTTAGTAAAGCCTTCTATACGTTGAATTCACAAGTTTTGCTTTCTAAATTGCTTTAATTCGGTTTTTCCAATAATTGCATTATTTTTTAAAAATCTTATTTAAATAGAGAACAATGCCTAGCTTTGACAAAAGATAATAAGACTGTAAAATCCAAATTTACTTCATTATATCAAGGTGTACCTCAAGGGTGAATCTTAGGTCCCATGTTATTTTTAATATACATTGCAGACATGAATGGCACAGTTCAATATTGTAGTGTAATGCAATATGCAGATGATTCTCGATTAATTCTCGATGTTTGTCCAAATAATAAAATATTTGCACAAGAAATTATTTCATCAGATTTACAGAAAACTAAAAAATTTTATTTGGACCATAACCTAAAAAATGAATGCTTCTAAGGCTGTCTTTAGTCCATGAAAAAGTTGAAAAAACCCCAAAAGTTCCGTTACATGGATGAAAAATGCCCTCTCCCCGTTTTCGAGGGCGCTGAACACGATGATGATATTTTTAAGGTTCCCACCCTTCTGCAACTACCCCTAAACTCGAAAAACACCCCAATTTTGCGTTTTCCATCGTAGACATGCGGATCGGTTTTGGGCAGGATTCGCGTATGAAATTTAACCATACAACATCTTATCCATCCAAGGGGTTGAAACTGCCACCACCCCCAGTTTTCTTAACTCAGGAACTAAGAAATTTTGCAAGAAATCCAAGTAAGACGGGCCAGTTAATGTGCTATCAATGAAATATTTAAAAATTTTCAAATTTAATTTTCTGGATGAAGAATATATGAAATTCAAAAAACCTTATACTGCTGGATACAGAATTAACACCCTTTTAAATCAGCTATCACACGTACCCTCGTTCCATTTAAAAATTTTAAAAGGGTAGTCACTCCAAAAGAGTTGAAGGAGGAGGTATAAAATTATACTCGAAAAATGTCATTTTAGAATTAAAATCCGCTGCCTAATGAACCACTACTTCCAAATTCAGATATTGTATCCAGGTCTTATACACACTAAATTCCAATGTAATATTTTACTCCCTTTAATTATAGGGTGGGGGTGGCAATGGGGGTGGTAGAGGGGTTGGTTAATGTCAAAAAAATTGTAGAGGTCCTTGGTTCTCGTATAAGCACTAAATTCAGATTTAATTTTTTATTCCCTTAAACAATAGGGTGGGGGTGGCAATGGGGGTGGTAGAGGAGGTGACTTCTGCCAAAATAAATTTTAGAGGCACTTGGTTCTTGTACACACTAAATCTCAATTTAATTTTTTACTCCCTTTAATAATAGGGTGGGGGTGGCAATGGTGTTAGAGAGGGTGGCTAACACCAAAAAATTTTTCGAGACGTTTCGTTCTTATACAAACACTAAATCACATTTTTTTTTTTACTCCCTTTCACAATAATGTGGGGATGGTATTGGAGGTGATAGGGCAGAGGTGTGATGTAAACAAAATTCTGAGACCTTGACTTTTCGTGCATGCCCTAAATTGCAATTTTATGGACTCTTGCTTGCTTTACCTATTTACCTTTATTTACCCCATTTGCCCCCCGAACCCCCCAACGGAATTAGATCAAAATATAATCTAATTCCAGATCTCGTTATAATACATAAGTGTACCAAATTTCAAGTCAATATCGTAAACGGTTCCAGAGTAAACGTGCGCACAAAAAAAGTTACAGACAGACTGACCGACAGACTGACCGACAGACCGACGCGACAGACCGAATTTTTTTCGCTCAAATTTAAAATCTCGACGTTTTATGATATTTTAAGCCTATTTCAACAAAAAAAATAAATGAATTGAAATGAATTTATCCGTTACTTATGGACCTCACGATATAAGTAAATCTCCTTTAATATAATTGCACCCTCACTACATATCCAACATACTCGACAGGGCAGAAGAGAGGAAAACAAAACTCGCGTGTTTCTCTTTCATTTCATCGCGGGACTTTTGATATACGACTGGCTGACGATAAAAAGCGGCGAACGGATCTAAAATAAAAGCAGGACTAAAGTAAATAATATTTTACGTCTATCTGTTTTCAATATAGTAAACGTTTTATTGTATAGATGTATCACTGCTAGGTACAGGAATGTACTCGGTTGCCGTGCTATGGCCTGTTCTTTTTTGCTTTCGTTCAAATCGGACCCGGTTTATGGCATTAGATTTTTATCTGCACTTGTATCGAGTAGCATAAAAGTTAGGATAATGTCGCATATTTGTTTCCCTTAAATTTTATTACATTTCATGACACAGGCGACAACCGTTTTGAAAGAGACTTTGTTGCTACACCGTGTTCAATGTATGCGAACTTTCGGGAGATCCTTGAGTGATCGTCTTGTCCTTTAATCCGGTCAATTTAGACCAAAAAATGAGAGTGAAGGTGCATAAAGTCCCAACAAGCTGAAAATCAGTAAAATTGTTCAAAACATAATTATAAATAAAATTTAAAAGTTCCCCATCATTCCCGTGTATGGAAAAAATTTTACTCGAGGTCAAAGGTCAAAAAAATGAGTATCGCAATTTTCAGCAAAACGGTAAGTTTTATCATAAAAGTACTCTAGACAAAAATTGTAGATCATAAAATTATCTATAAAAAATGTACCAGTACTTTTTTCCTACGAGCCACCGTTTCTGAGATATTATTAGCCGTTACTCGAGTCCGAGTATAAAAATGTTACAGTCGATAGATTGTGTACAATAAAAAACAAGTAAAAGGTGTAGTCTATTGTAATTCCCATTCATCTACGGTGCACACGACTATGGCTATAGAGGCCAATTCGGGAGAGCACATGTCGACCGCAGTCAGGACAAACATAGACCTGGTTAGGTCTTGGATTCGGCCTTCTTGCAGCAACATTTCCTTGATAGCTGGCCACAACCCCTCGCCATTCGGTTCTGTCCGCTGCAAGTTGTTCCCATTGCTCGTCTGCAATACCGCAGGATTTTAGATTTTCATGGAGAGCGTCTTTGAACCTCTTTCGTTGACCGCCACGCCTTCTTCTACCGCTTAGCAATTCACCATAAAGTGTACATTTAGGAAGGCGGTTATCATGCATACGATGAACGTGACCTGCCCATCTTAGGCGTGCTCTTGAAATAAGCACCTCAATTGGAAGGCTCTTTGCTCTCCTGAGTACTTCCACGTTTGATATGTGATGGAACCAACGGATTTTCATCATACTTCTGAGGTGTCTTTGCTGAAAACGTTCTAATTCTTTCACATGACGACGGTAAGTGACCCAGCTTTCACATCCATATAGCAGTGTTGGAATGACAACTGCTCTGTAGACAGCCATTTTCGTTGACAAAGCAAGGTCGTGGTTGTCAAATACTCTCCCTCTAAGTCCCCAGAGTGCTCTAGATGCAGCGTTAATTCTATTGCGAATCTCGCTGTCCATGTTTGCTTTGTCATTAACAACGTTGCCTAAGTAATTGAACTGATCCACCACTTCAAGAGAATTTCCGTTAAGTGTAATGTCTATTTGGTTTACTTGATGAGGAGTTGACATAATCTTAGTCTTTCCAATGTTGATTTTAAGTCCCAAGGAATCATAGCTCTGGGCATACACATCTAAAAGTTCTTGAAGCTCTTCCGGCGTAGAGGCTAAAAGTGCACAGTCATCCGCATACTGGAGATCACAAATGAATCGTGTGCGTGTCTTCGTGAAAGCTCTAAAGCGCCCTATGTTAAAGAGACCGCCATCAAAACGGTATCTGAGACCTATTCCTCTGACTGTCAGTTTGTTGTCAACGATAATTGTTAGAGCAGTGGTAAACAAATTAAAGAGTAGGGGTGCCAGGACACATCCCTGCCTAACTCCAGTGAGGGTTTGGAACGGTTCGGTTGCCTCATTATTATACATAACCTGGGCGTTGTTGTTTGTATGTAGACTGCGACATACTTCCACAAATTTTCTAGGGATACCTAAGCGGAACATAATTTTCCAGAGCACTTCCCTATCCACCGAGTCAAACGCCTTGGTTAAATCAATGAAGGCCATGTGAATTTCTCCATGATGTTCGAGTGCTTTTTCTTGAAGCTGTTTAAGTGTGAAGATTAAATCCGATGTGCCTCGGTTTGGTCTAAAGCCACTCTGTGTTTCAGGAAGTAACTTTTCCATAACAGGTGTTAGCCTATTTGCCATCGCTTTAGTGAGTATCTTCCCTCCAACAGCCAGGAGAGCTATACCCCTGTAATTTCCACAGTCCGCAGCGCTCCCTTTGTTTTTGAAGAGGTTGATTAAAAGTGTATCACGAAACTCCTGCGGAGCTTGACCACTTTCCCACACGACATCAAACAGTTTTTTGAGGTAGGGTATGAGCTCTGACGACACAGCTTTAAAGATCTCAGCTGGGAGTGAGTCGGCGCCGGGAGATTTGTTATTTTTTAGCTGCCCAATGGCGGTTAAGATCTCTTCCGTTGTTAGTGGTTTATCTAAGTCTTCGAAGGTGTCATATTGAGGGAGAAGATTTATAATATCGTGATCGGCTTGACTTTGCTGGTTAAGAATGTTAGAGTAGTGTTCCTTCCATCGGGCTCTTATTTCCTGGTCTTCTTTGAGCAGATTTCCATTTAAATCTTTAATAGGGCACATATTTTTCCGACTGGGGCCGTACACTGCTTTTACTCCTTGAAAGAAATTCCTGTAGTCGTGTGAATCGGCGTACCTTTGAATTTCTCTGGCCTTGCTTGCCCACCACTCGTTCTTTATTCTTCTGATTTCGCGTTGCGTTTCATACTTAGATTGGGTAAAAGCTTCTGCTTTTGATGAGTCGTTGGGGTGGTTGATAGCGTTTTGGAAGGCAATATGTTTGCGGTTAAGAAGTTCTTGTATAAAAGCTTCATTATCATTGAACCAGTCCTCCTGTTTTTTACTTGCTGCAGTGCCAAGAATTTCCTCACTCGCACTTTTTAAACTGTCTTTAATTTGTGTCCAGGTAGCAGCGACATCTACAGAATTGGTTTCTTCTAGTGCACTCAAATTCTCTTGAACTTTTTGCTTTAGCTGCTCGACGGTTTGTTGGTCACGCAATTTACTAATACAGAGACGGAGTCTACGTTTTACTTGAGTTCTTCGGTGTTTGGGTCTCATAACAATTTTCATTTTAGAGACAACAGGACGATGATCGGTCCAACATTCGCTATCAATGCGCGCCTTTGTAATTTGGACGTCCTTGAGATGCTTCCTACGTACGATAACATAGTCCAGTAGATGCCAGTGACCTGATCTGGGGTGACGCCAGGTGCCTTTAAATTTATCCTTTTGTCGGAAAATGGTGTTTGTTATAACTAGATCATGTTCGGCGCATTTAGTTAGGAGTAGTTGACCGTTAGCGTTCATGTTGTCCAAACCGTTCTTGCCTATGATGCCTGGCCAGGTGTCTGCATCTCTCCCTACTCTAGCGTTAAAATCGCCAAGAATAACGAGTCGTTCCGTTTTAGGTATTCTACAGAGGGTTTCTTCCAGCTGTTGATAGAAGCTTTCCTTGGTTTCGTGACTTGCATCCAGAGTGGGAGCGTAGGCGCTTATTAGATTTACCGCGTTGCCATCTGATAGCTCATAGCGTAGCAGCATTAGACGCTCGGATAGGCCTTGTGGTACTTGTGTTAAGTTGGATACAAGTTGATTCCGAACGGCAAATCCTACCCCATGTTGTCTTCTTGAATTGGTGGGAAGACCTTTCCAATAGAAAGTGTAGTACTTTTCTGTGAGAGAACCTTCCTCCAGAAATCGAGTTTCGCTGAGAGCTGCAACGTCAACATTGAGTCGGTGAAGTTCTCTATCTATTAGAGCAGTTCTTCTTTCAGGCCGATCGGTGCGAGTGCTGTCGTTCAAAGTACGAACATTCCAAGCGCCGTAAATGAAAGAATTAGTTTTCTTGCATTTAACTTGTCGATGTTTTTTCGACATTCGATGAGGTGTCCCTGTGGGCACCCTCCCCCGGAGATCCGATCGGGAGGGTATTTTACCTCCGGATGATTTTGTCCCACTTGAACGCTCCATCATTTTTTAAAGCCTTAGTCGACTGAAAACGAAGCTGCATTTGAAGTTTTAGCTGGAGCAGGTATGCAACTGACCAGCTCGGTTGCGGAAGGCGAGTGGTGTGGTCCCATGGCACAGAAGGAGACTGCGACGATGGGGTAACCAAACGATTCCAAAAGCAACCTTTGTGTGCGGTGGGTTATTTTTACCGCACTCTTCGTGAGAAGGTGGATGTGCTCACGGCAAAAGGTAAGGGTTATTCCGCCCTTACTCGGTCGTTAGAGCCTCGTTAGTGAAAACAGGGTGCACCAAGTTCAAATTGAACTCATCGCGAAGGTGAGGTTAACAATTGAGTAGGAGAGGCTATAACTTGCGCTTCACTACCCCATTACACACCTTCTGAGATATAACGATTAAAAAAATTGTAAAAGTTGTTATCGTCATAATATGCATGAGTACGCCACGTATATACATCTCTCGTTGTTTGATGACATCGGGATGCGTAAAACACAGAAGTCTGCCATTTACGATTGTTTTGAAAAGGTAAATATCGATATTAACAACACTAATGCGACATACATCATTGACGGAGGATACTTACTACACCGCGTTGTGTGGGATAGCGAAGAAACATTCAACGTTATCTTAGATAAATACGTTCAGTATGTACGTCGACATTTTGGTTCCAGAGTTACTGTCGTATTTGATGGCTATGATGATTGCACGAGAAATATCAAAGCTGCAGAACAACGTCGTCGAACTTTAGCAACATCTTCATCTTCTGATATTTTATTTGATGAACTTATGACAGTTCCAACCAGTCAACAGAAATTTCTTACAAATACTCACAACAAGTCTCGGTTCATTTCAATGTTGAAAGAAAAGTTTACTGCTGAAAATATATTGGTAAAACAAGCTAATAATGATGCTGATGTATTGATTATTGAAACAACAATAGAGCAATTCAATTTGACAAATACAACTATTGTTGTTGGTGGAGATGTAGACTTACTCGTATTACTCACTGCTCGAACGCCAACTGAAAAAACTATTTTCTTCTTAAAACCAGGAAAAGCTCAACATCAATCAGATATATATTCATCAAAAAGTTTATCTACTTTTGTAAAGTGTCAAAATCATGTACTATTTTTACACACAATAACTGGCTGTGATACGACATCTGCATTTTACAGGAAGGGTAAAACAGCAGTTTTCAAAATGTTTGAAAAACAAGATTTAATTCAATGTGCTGAAGTTTTTAAAAAGAGTAATTCAACTCAACAAGAAGTTATCACCAACGGCATCCGCTTTCTTCTTTCTATGTACGGAGCTCCTAAAAAAAACTACCTGTTTAGATAAGTATCGATATGCAAGTTTCGTTAAAAATACTAAAAATAAAAAACAAGTTCAATTAGCTTGTCTTCCTCCAAACTCAGTTGCTGCTCATCAACATCTTTTTCAGGTATATTACCAAGCTCAAGTGTGGCTTGGTTATCAGCTAGACCCTACAGACTGGGGTTGGAAGTTGGTCAACAATATATTAGAGCCAGTTCAAACTTTACTCCCACCTGCGCCGGAAAAATTGCTGAACACAATTTTTTGCAACTACAAAAAGGGATGCAGTGCTAAATGTGGTTGCAAAAAAGTTGGACTGTTTTGTTCTCTGGCATGCACAAATTGTCAAGGCCGGTCGTGCTTTAATGTTGAATCACCAACAGTGGAGGATTGGTTTGATTCCGACGAAGTGTCATACGATACATCGCTATTGACGCAATTTACTTGCATCCAAAATGAAGATGAAGAAGAAGCAGGAGAAGAAGAAGAACAAGAAGAATTTGAAAGTTACGAATCAGACGAATGAACTTCACCACTTTTTTTAAATTTACATCGCTTTTACCTTTTCCAATCTTTGAAATTTTCCGTTATTTTGCAATAGCTTCAAATTAAACAGGATCACAACTGACCCGTGGGGTAGGCCTACTGGGGAAACCACGTTAAAAAAAACGCGCTAAGTACACTACCTCATAGGTGGCGTGGAAACGTGTGCATATTATGACGATAACAACTTTTACAACTTTTTGAGTCATTATATCTCAGAAACGGTGGCTCGTAGGAAAAAAAGTATTGGTACATCTCTTATAGATAATTTTATGATCTACAATTTCTATCTGAGGTACTTTTATGATAAAACTTACCGTTTTGCTGAAAATCGCGAAAAATTCATTTTTTTGACTTTTGACCTCGAGTAAAATTTTTTCCATACACGGAAATGATGGGGAACTATTAAATTTTATTTATAATTATGTTTTAAACAATTTTACTGATTTGCAGCTTGTTGGGACTTTATGCACTTTCGAATGTCTAAATTGACCGGACTACTTAGACTTTAGAAATGTTTTAAATTGTTGGCATTTTTGTTAAGAGGAGTGATATTAGGGACGAACAAATTTGATTCATTAATTCTGTTGCCTTGTTGTTAACATCTGTAACTGCATTAGTGGACCTTTGGGCTTATTTAGACCAAAAGCTACATAATTTTTGAGTTGAGAACCTCCTTCAGCTTGTATGGTCAGTAGTCTTGTTTGAGAAAATAACCCTACGTTGGATCCTTGTCCAAGTTGAGGGAATTTTGTAGGGACAAAACAAACCCGGAAAGAGGAGCTCTCAGGTGCCCTTTTTAAGGAGATTATATTTAAGCCTGTCCAGAGTCAACAGTATGAAGATAAAAGAAAAATGAACCCTCCTGCGACAAAACTAAGAGAGAGAGAAGTACTACCCTACGACTTTTTGTGGGATGAAGCAACTTCATCAGGACTCCAACGCCAGTTAGCTTGGAGATGTGGGGCAAGTGAAAGACGTACTTTTTTATAACAGAATCGGACAATTTTGGAAATTCAACGAATACAATTTCAATTCTGCTTTGCCACCAATTTATAAGCCCTGTACTACATTATAATACCGACAGAAGAGGCCACTGTGCAAAACAATTGCCATGTGCTTATGTATTTGACAAAATATACAAGTAAACATGACTCTTGCAAAAAATATTGATGTCATTATCTAAAAGTCAACTGTCGGAAAGTTTTCTGTTAATACCTGGGCATGGATTGGCCAAAGAGGAATGGGAATCTATTGGCTTATTAATGGTCATGTTAATTCCACTAAATATATTGAGATACTTGAAAATGTTATATTGCCGTCAATAAGGGAGTATATTTATCTTCCAACAGGATGCTTGTACCATACGTGCTGCACAAATATAAAGCAATGGCTCTGGGATAATAATGTTGAAGAGCTACCGCGACCTTCTAAAAGCCCCGATATTAATCCCATTGAGAATGTTTAGGGATTTATGGTGACGCATGTATAATAATTAAATTATCGTTCTCAAGATGCTGAACAACTTCGCGCCGCCCATACTTAGAAACGAACATCCAGAATTGACCATGCATGTCTTACTTTCATTTACATATTGTATACTTACATACTGTTGGCGATTGATTAAAAATGACTTGATCCAGTTTAATGAATGTCCTCTAATACCATAATCGTTCAATAAACTTAACAATTTTGTATGGTTGACGCAGTCGAATGCCCTGCTGAAATCAAAAAATATTCCAACAGGGCATTCCCCTGCCTCAATGTGATTAATAATACGATTATAGAATGCTGTTACGGCTGTTATAGTTGACTTTCCACAACGAAAACCATGTTGCTTATCCGTCAAAATTTGATGTTCCACTAGAAAATTAAGTAAGCGAACTAGATAACAGTATTCAAATAGTTTAGAAAAACTAAATGGTACTGTTACAGGTCTATAATTCTCCAAGAAATGTGGATCGTCTTTCTTAAATATGGGTACTACTTTACCTATTTTTAGTGTATCTGGAAACGCTCCAGTATGAAAGGACAGATTTACCAAATAAGTCAGTGGAGTTATCAATAATTTTAAAACTTTTTTAATTAAGAAGCCAGGTACATCGTCTAGTCCAGATGATCTCTTATTTTTTAGTTTGCTATTTAACGAGGAAAATAGCTCGTCTTCTATGAACGGTCTCAAAAACAATGTATGGTTGATACTTTTTGATACTTTATTAGGAAAAGAAGTATTACTATGAGTATTGGGTATTTGAGTTATAATATTGATTGGTGTATTTATAAAAAAAAGTCATTAAACAACGAGGCAACCACTTCTGGATCTTCGATGGTACACTCGTGATGATTTATCTGGAAATTATTGTGTATTTTATTTTTATTCGATAACTCTGAAATTGTTTTCCAAGCAGCTCGCATAGGGTTATTTGAGTTAATAATTTTATTTTGATAATATTCTCTTTTTGATTTAGTAACTAAGTTATTTTGCGTCCTTTTTGCCTCCTTGTAAGCAGTAGTCAAGTCAGGATATGTTCTTTTTAAAATATATAAAACGTTCAGATATGTACTAGATGATCTAACCTCATTATTCACCCATTTTTGTCATTTTTTGTACTATTAAAATATCTACGTTTAGGAAAAGAACAGTTAAAATGATATAGAAATGTTTCATAAAAGAGATCAAATGCTGAATTAAGATCTTGTATATTATAAATGTAATGCCAATTTTCATTTTGAAGTGCTTGTTCAAATTTTATAACGGCACTATCATTAAAACTTCTTTTAATATAAGATGTACTATGACAATTAGGCTTTTCAGAAGATAATTCCAATAGGACAGTTCTATGATCTGAGATGGTATTGTCTAGAACTAAACAAATTCCGTTGTTTTTATAATTAATAAAAATATGATCTATAGAGGTACTGGTGGTGTCTGTAACACGAGTTGGCCACTCTACCACAGATATTAAGTTAAAACTAGATAACACAGTACATAAGTAGTTAAAATGTGTAATATTATACCTGTCATAATTAAAATCACCGCATAAAATAAAATCATTATTTGGTTTAATAAGCAAAGCAAGCAGGTAAGGGTCCATAAAATTGCAATTTAGGGCATATACGAAAAGTTGAGGTCTCAAATTTTTTTTTGGCATCAGCCCCTTCCCCCACTATCACCCTCAATACCACTTCCACACTATTATGAAAGGGAGCAAAGAAAAATTAAAATGTGATTTAGTGTTTATACAAAAACGAAACGTCTAAAAAATTTTTTTAGCGTTACCTACCCCCTCTACCACCCCCATTGCCAACCCGCACCCTATTATTAAAGGGGGTAAAAAAATTTAAAATGTGATTTAGTGTGCATACAAGAACGAAACGTCTAAAAAAATTTTTTTTGGCGTTAGCTACCCCCACTACCGCCCTCATTGCCACCATCACCCTATTATTAAAGGTGGTAAAAAAAATTAAAATGTGATTTAGTGTGTAAACAAGAACGAAACGTGTCAAAAATTTTTGTTGGCGTTTGCTACTCCCTTACCACCCTCACCCTATTATTAAAGGGAGTAAAAAATGAATTGGGATTTGAACCAAGGGCCCGTAAAATTAGTTTTGGCATTAGTTACCCCCTGTATCACCTCCAATTCCACCCCCACGCTATTGTTTAAGGCAATACAAAATTAAATTGGGGTTTAGTGTGTATACGAGAACCAAGGACTTCTACATAGCCATCCCCTCTACCACCCTCACTCTACTATTAAAGGGAATAAAATATTACATTGGGAAAAGACTGGATACAAAATCTGTATGTGGAAGTAGTGATTCCTTGGGCAGCGGTTTTTTAATCCAAAATCTACATACACAAAATACATTTCTATTAACAATAGGACTGTTTATTTATATAGTTATGACTTAATATAAAACAACCAATATTACTGATAAATTTAGCATCCCATTTCATGTCTTTTTGATATCATTGAACTAATTTTAAAATTTTTATCAACATATCAGTATCAACTAACATAATTACTAAGTAATTTATTCTCATTATTAAGTTAATTTTAATAAGAACAATTTACACAACTTATATCGCATAATTCTCAGGATAATTTATACTTCGCGTTATTTTTAATTGTTGTTATAGTATGCTTTACAAATATATGTTTTTAAGGAGATTATTAGTGTTATTGTTAATTTTTAATCCATCATGAAAGTGAAGAGATAAGCTTATGAAAATTTTAGCCACTGACATTTTCGCTACGTTAAAAAATCTAACTACAACCCGTTATCACTCAAATACTAAAGGTGAACTAATAGAACATCGATTTACTTTCCTCCTCAATTCTGCCCTTAAGTGTTAAGTCACTTAAAATGAATGAAACATAAAAAACAGTAGAAAGGCAACACTTTAAGCAGTTCACGGGATGAAAAGCCAAAGTGGTTTATAGTTTACACTCCAGCTGTTACTCTTTATAGTATTTATTGTTGCGGTGGCAATCCTTGGCTGAACCAAGAACATCTGGGGAACAATTCCCGATTGTATTGCATGCGATGCCTGATCATAGCTCGCCCGCGATTTGTGTGATTTTGCATTATTTCGTATGGATATCCTCCCGAGAAAATTACTTTTTCCTATCGACGAACGCACATCATGAAGCAATCAGGACTGAACTCGCTGGCACGATGATTGTTTCTTATTCGAAAAAACACACTGGCCGTATAAAAGATTGCTCGGTATCCAGAGCATGCGGTGATAAACTCATTTCGATCTACACTCATATTAAAATTTATTTTCGCGTCGCTGATCTCAAGTTTGCTCCTATCGATTCCACTTTTAAAACTTATAGAAAATAATAAAGAAAAACATGAGTGATGTTTGCGTAAGGGTAAAAGGGAAAGTTTTAGTAAGGTAGGTTTATAGTAAACTTCCTATCTTAAATCTTATAATACAAATATCCCCGGAGCTAAGCATATAATTCGGAAAGAAATTTAAGGATCGCTTACACAGTGAGCTGGCATGCGAGTTGAGATAGCAAGTTACTCCATGCCAATTGCTGTCATCATTTGAACGGATCGTTTGTGTTACTGTAAATTTGATGTACAGGGGTTTTAGTTAGGTCATGCCGAATAAGATTCTGTAAAAACAAAAACTCTATCTCAATCGCTGATATAAATTCCTAATTTTTGCCAATATTTTTGATCATACTAGGCGTATTTAATTTTTTTTTAAAATTAAATAACTTTTTAATCACAATCTGAAACACAAGAAATATACCAAATTTGATCTAAATCGATCAACAAATGGCCGAGATATTGAGCTGCAGTAGTGAAAAGTGAGACACACTGTATATCAAATAATATGCCATACATGTGGCAAAGTTTATATAGGACAAACAGGAAGATACCTAAAACTAAGATTAGTAGAACACAAATATGGTAACAAGAACGTGTTAAGGAAGACCAGTACTACGCAGGATCCATCCACTTAAATTCTAGTAAACTAAAATAATCGATTAACAAAGCAATTTAAAAAATTCTTGTTCTCGAAATGACATTCATAAGGAAACATAAAATATGAGTAAGTATAAGAACCGGTACCGGAAAGTTACACTCACTTTCATTTTTTAAATCATCACGTAACTACTCGATAATTTTTTTCAAATGGATAAATCTGTTGGATCCGTCGATTTTGCACCGATTTTCTTGGTTTTCTTCAGGCAGTGACGCGGCACGGGACATTGCTAAACTCCCAGAGGCGCGAAATGAAAGGGGAAGCGCTCGGAGTAAGATGTTCAGACCGTGAAATTTATTTCATTCTTGTTCAGGACAGATTTCAGTTTCACTATAAACACGCTATTGTTTATTCAGTTCAAATGCTAACGTCGTTCCGCATATTTATAAACAATCATTGTTATTAAATCGTTTATTTTAAATAAAAACAATATTTCAATTTCTTACAACAATATTTGTTAATGTTGGATATGGGTATGCGAATGTGTGTTTATTTTTGATGTTTAAATTATAAATAATTCATCGAAAATCATGTCGAATACGGGTCGTTTTCAATTCAAATCGGAGCGATTTTAGTTCATGTCAGGTTAAGTTTCATGCCCGGAAAATGTTGCATGGATGTGTTTAAAATGGTACAGCTGTTTTGGATTATTATGTGGCTATCATTAGGTAAGTTTTGAATCAATAATGGCTATAATAAAGTCATTAATATTATTAAGTTGCAGCAATGGGATGGGGAAAGTTTATAATGTCATTAAGTCAACTTTTACGTTATTTTTTGCCTTTGTCTTTCAAAAAAATCATTGAAATGTTTAACGGCATTTACCTCAAAAACAATTGGAGTTATCAAATTCTACTAATTGTACCCATTATATGTGGAAATGACGCCCTCATCAGATTTACTGGTCACAAGTACTACAACGTTTCGCAAAAAAATATGAAAAAAATTCATCATCAGATACAGGTCCTGCGGCGCCCTCTATGATCTAACGTGATGTAATACATAAATTATTGTTTCTTAGAGTAAATCAAATCAAATCGAATCGAATCGAATCGAATCGAATCGAATCGAATCGAATCGAATCGAATCGAATCGAATCGAATCGAATCGAATCGAATCGAATCGAATCAAACCAAACCAAACCAAACCAAATCAAATCAAATCAAATCAAATCAAATCATTCTTTATTTTCAATAGGACTCGTAATACAAGTATATAGAATAACGTCAACAGTTTCCGTACAACTACATAAAATTGCAAGAAAAACTACAAAAAATACTCTAAGCTGCAAACTACAACTACAGAAGGCTGCAAAAACAGCAAACAAACAAACAATGAAATGTAAATACGAAGTATAAAAAACAAATACTGAGAAAAGTAAGAAAAGGTGTAAAAAGAAATATTCCAGGTATGGTACATGTGATATAAGAAACTAAATGTCAGGATTAAGAAATACGAGTTTTTAAATATAAATAAACAAAAAACTATTTGTCATAGAAGTTCAAACATCAAATTCGGAACAATCCAAGTACTCTGAAATGGAGTAAAAAACATTATTTAATAACAATCTTTTTACAGCTCTTTATAAACGTTTGATATTTCTTTAATAAAATTGGGTAGTTTATTAAACAACTTAATAGACATGATGTGGGTCCTTTGGCAACCATAGCTAAACGGTGTTGTGGTAAACTAATGTTATTATTCAGCCTTAAATCGTAGTGCGCCATCTCTCTTCTGAGGGCCAGTTTTAACGGAAACGACACAACTTAGTATATACAAACTTGTAACTGTAAGTATACCTAATTCTTTAAAAAGTTGTCTACAAAAATATTGGAGTGATTTAAAAGTTATTGTTCGTATGATTTTCTCTTGTATGCCTAAAATGTATTTTACTCTCGAGGAGGTTCCCCAGCAAATAATTCCATAGTTTAAACACGCATGTACATAAGCAAAATAATACAATTTTATCAGTTCAACACTAACTTTTGATCTTAGCTGCCATAAAACAAAGCAGTGCGTGGTAAGTTTTTTTGTTCCGCCTATATGATAATTCCAAGATAATAGAGAATCAACCTGCAATCCAAGAAATTTGGTAACTTCAATCTGTTTAATAGATTTGTTATCCATTTTTACAAGGAGACTTTTGTTTAACTCACGAGTAGCGAAAACTATCAGTTCTGTTTTTAAATTGTTTAAAACCATACCATTGTCCAAGCAATATTTCTGCATAGAGATAACAGTATCATTTGCATTTTTACTAATTTCGCTAAAATCATCACCAGTGACAGCAGCAGCAGTATCATCTGCAAATAATGAGATGTAACAATTTGTTAATGGCTCAGCTATATCATTGATGAAAACAATAAAAAGTAACGGCCCCAGGATACTTCCCTGAGGCACGCCAGTAGTAGTAGAAGCGAGTTCATTTGATCTATATGTTGAACCGTCATCTGATAACCTAACTTCTTGTGTCCTATTACAGAGATAAGTTTTTAACCAATTTAATTCTGTTCCGCGTATACCATAATTATAACATTTGTCTAGAAGAAGCGCATGATCTATGGTATCAAACGCACGTTTTAGATCGAAAAATATACTGGCAGTAGTTTTGCTGTTATCTAAATTTGACAAAATAAAATTGTACACGAATAGTACTGCATGTTGAGTGGAAAGACCCTTTCTAAAACCAAATTGATGATTGGTAATAATATTTTCTTTCTCTAGAAATTCAGAAGTTCTTATGAAGTAAGCTTTTTCAAGAACCTTTGAAAAGGCGGATAGTACAACTCCTCTGTAATTAGAAATATCATTACTATTGTTCTTTTTATGAATAGGAATAATAAAAGCTTTTTTAACATTGATGGAAAAATTCCTTCCCGAAAAGAGATATTTATCAATAGTGTTAGAGGCCTAAGCAAAGTCAAGCCGATCACGATATTATAAATCTTATCCCTCAATATGACACCTTCGAAGACTTAGATAAACCACTAACAACGGAAGAGATCTTAACCGCCATTGGGCAGCTAAAAAATAACAAATCTCCCGGCGCCGACTCACTCCCAGCTGAGATCTTTAAAGCTGTGTCGTCAGAGCTCATACCCTACCTCAAAAAACTGTTTGATGTTGTGTGGGAAAGTGGTCAAGCTCCGCAGGAGTTTCGTGATACACTTTTAATCAACCTCTTCAAAAACAAAGGGAGCACTGCGGACTGTGGAAATTACAGGGGTATAGCTCTCCTGGCTGTTGGAGGGAAGATACTCACTAAAGCGATAGCAAATAGGATAACACCTCTTATGGAAAAATTACTTCCTGAAACACAGAGTGGCTTTAGACCAAACCGAGGCACATCGGATCTAATCTTCACACTTAAACAGCTTCAAGAAAAGGCACTCGAACATCAAGGAGAAATTCACATGGCCTTCATTGATTTAACCAAGGCGTTTGACTCGGTGGACAGGGAAGTGCTCTGGAAAATTATGCTCCGCTTAGGTATCCCTAGAAAATTTGTGGAAGTATGTCGCAGTCTACATACAAACAACAACGCCCAGGTTATGTATAATAATGAGGCAACCGAACCTTTCCAAACCCTCACTGGAGTTAGGCAGGGATGTGTCCTGGCACCCCTACTTTTTAATTTGTTTACCACTGCTCTAACAATTATTGTTGACAACAAACTGACAGTCAGAGGAATAGGTCTCAGATGCCGTTCTGATAGCGGTCTCTTTAACATAGGGCGCTTTAGAGCTTTCACGAAGACACGCACACGATTCATTTGTTATCTCCAGTATGTGGATGACTGTGCACTTTTAGCCTCTACGCCGGAAGAGCTTCAAGAACTTTTAGATGTGTATGCCCAGAGCTATGATTCCTTGGGACTTAAAATCAACATTAGAAAGACTAAGATTATGTCAACTCCTCATCAAGTGAACCAAATAGACATTACACTTAACGGAAATTCTCTTGAAGTGGTGGATCAGTTCAATTACTTAGGCAACGTTGTTAATGACAAAGCAAACATGGACAGCGAGAGTATTTGACAACCACGACCTTGCTTTGTCAACGAAAATGGCTGTCTACAGAGCAGTTGTCATTCCAACACTGCTATATGGATGTGAAAGCTGGGTCACTTACCGTCGTCATGTGAAAGAACTAGAACGTTTTCAGCAAAGACACCTCAGAAGTATGATGAAAATCCGTTGGTTCCATCACATATCAAACGTGGAAGTACTCAGGAGAGCAGACAGCCTTCCAATTGAGGTGCTTATTTCAAGAGCATGCCTAAGATGGGCAGGTCACGTTCATCGTATGCATGATAAACGCCTTCCTAAATGTACACTTTATGGTGAATTGCTAAGCGGTAGAAGAAAGCGTGGCGGTCAACAAAAGAGGTTCAAAGACGTTCTCCATGAAAATCTAAAATCCTGCGGTATTCCAGACGAGCAATGGGAACAACTTGCAGCGGACAGAACCGAATGGCGAGGGGTTGTGGCCAGCTATCAAGGAAATATTGCTGCAAGAAGGCCGAATCCAAGACCTAACCAGGTCTATGTTTGTCCTGACTGCGGTCGACATGTGCTCTCCCGAATTGGCCTCTATAGCCATAGTCGTGTGCACCGTAGATGAATGGGAATTACAATAGACTACACCTTTTACTTGTTTTTTATTACACACAATCTATCGACTGTAACATTTTTTTATACTCGGACTCGAGTAAAGGCTAATAGAGGCTCTACGATATAATCAACAACTTTGCTCAGCAGAGAACATGGTAGCCCATCAAAGCCAGAGGAGTCCTTGGCCGAGATGGACTTGATTATATCGTATACTTCGGGCATAAAAATAATGATTTATTATTAATCTTAGACCTAGTATTATAGGCAAGAGGCAAGTTATTTGTTAGCATTTGAATAGACGATACAAAGTTCTCTAGCAAATTTGGCGAAGGTCAGTTAAGAGGCTGTTAAAAAAGAGAAAAAGTAATTTGAACTGTGACACCCTGCACCTTTTTCCACAGCAACATTTTTCTAAAGCGTATATCCTAATATTTTGGCCCAAAAAAATCTACCCCTGGACTATGGCCTATTATTTATGGCCCACCCTGTATAATTTAAAAAACAAACAAAACACCGAATTCGAATGATAAACCTTCTAAAATATTAATCCTGTAAACATTTCCTCATTCAACGCGCCCCCGGAGGGGGCGGTATTGTGTAGGCTGTGGCCTTTACTCCAGCATTACATATTTCAGACAGGATAACTACATAGATACAGCCACTGTCAAATTTTAATACCAATTTCACGCCGAATTTATTTCCTTTGTAAAATAATGCATGGAAAATTCATAATATCAGCGATAACCTTGGTATTGATATTTTACACCCCTCGATTCCACAATACATCAGATCAAGAGTAATTCCCCACATAAGACTGATTCTCTATATAAGGCTGATAAATGAACTGTCACATTAATTATGCTACAAAACAATACTGTTCTTACTATAATTTAACCATGTTAAATTTCGTTGTGGTCTGTTTAGCCATGTTAGAGATAATAGTTTCACATGGCGGGTGGTAAAATAAGGGTTATTTTAATTATATGTTTTTCTGGCAGGACATTAGACGTGGTTTGTGCTAGCATCGGTTATGATACAAGTTATTCCAATCATAGATAATCATATTCTTTGGGCATAATCAGTAATTGAACAGACTAACTAGACTACAGTTTTTTTAATTTAAAATAAAATCTCTAAGCACCCACAATGTCATGAAAACCAAGATAGGAAGGAACCCCGTTTTTTTAATTTGACCTACTTCAGAAACACTCATTTTTCTTTTATTTTTGTCCAGTACAATTATTGCTGTACCATCCTATTTTGCTTTCTTCATTACAATTAGTATCGAAAATGATTGTATGGCAATGAACATTGTTATAGTAAATACGGCCAAAATTGAAACTGGTCAGTTTTTAAGCACATGACCGTGCGCACTGAACTTGATATTTTGTCCTATATATTTGGCAATGGTACCGAGATTCAAACGGTAGTTGAAACTGTGCAGGCGAGTCCGAGACTGGCAATGTAATCAGCTTGAATGAACCATCTACGACTGCACTGGTTTAAAGGTAATAAAACGGACAGGCCTACTAGCACGAAAAAACTCGTAAATCGTTTCTTATCAGTCAACATGGAAGTCTAACAACGTGCTGCCTATGTGCCAGTGCAGTGCATAAATACCTATTATAATATCAAGCGTAGGAGTTTAGTTAGTTACTGTTCATATTTATAAATATTTACTATTGTATAAAAGGTAAAATATTTTAATTATTTACTAATTTACCATGACTTTCTGGAGACCATTTGAAACAGAGGATAATATAATAACGCCCGAAAATCCCGAAATAGTTGAACCGGTTATTGTCGAAAAAGCCGAAATAAATTTAGAGTTTAAAAACCAAGATTTACACGTACAAAGTCAACATATTATTTTAAATATACATGAATGTTTGAAAAGCGAAAATCCTGAATAATGTGAGAAAGAAATAATACGACGTATTAACGAATTAACTAAAATATCAAAATCAACAATTTATCGCGTAATTCAAGAAGGCGATGTTATAGATCACAGCGCAAAGAGGAAACGGAAAAATACGAAATTAAAAAATATTGATGATGCCACTAGAGATGTAATACGGCGTATAATTTATAATATGTATGAAGAAAATATAGTTCCTACGTTAAAAATGATTCAAGAAAAATTGAGCGATTATCCTGATTATAATTATAGGTCTTTAGATACACTACGAAATGTCTTATTAGAATGCGGTTTTAAACATAAAAAACTTGACAGTCGTATGGTAATTATGGAATCGCGACGTATAGTTTCACTTCGAGTAGATTATTTGGAAAAAATTAGAGAATATTGTAAACTAAATAGACATATAGTGTATCTAGACGAGACGTGGTTTGACACGCATGATGTTGTTCAGTATGGTTGGGTAGATAGTTCGCACAATTGTGTTTTAAATATTCCGTGTTCTAGAGGAAAACGCGTTATCATACTTCATGCGGGAAGTGAAAATGGGTTTGTACCCAATGCGTTGCTCTTGTCGGCCAAAAAAATATCGCAGTCTACTGCAGACTATCACGAAGACATGACAGCCGACCTATTCGAAAAATGGTTTTCTCAACAGCTTCTACCAAATATTCCGCCAAATTCGGTAATTATATTAGATAATCACTCGCGTATATTAAATAAAATACCAAATAACAGCACAAAAAAGGAAGACATTTTAAAATTCATGAGAGAAAAAAAATTGAAATTCCTGTAAAATTCCAATAAAACGCGAATTACTGAAAAGAATAAAAGAACAGAATTTAAAAAAGGAATATGTTATTGATAACTTATCCAATATACACGGTTTGCGGTTACCTCCATACTATTGCATATTTAATCCTATCGAGATGGTTTGGGGAACACTAAAAGTACGTTTACGAAAATGTAATAACTCTCCAACGTTAAGCGCGATAGTAGTTGATCATATAAGAGAAGTAATAAATGACATTGACAATAATACTGATTTATGGAAAAATTGCGTTAGGCATGTAATTGGAGAAGAAAATCGATATCCAATGCTACCCCCTAGTGCGCCGATTTTAATTCAACTGGATAATGATTCCTTCTCAGAAAGTGAAGATTCGGACGCGTCAATTAACATTTAACTTTTCTTCATTTTTTCATTCATTTTTTTATTGTTACATTTCGTGGAATATATTTTATTTAGTTGACAAGAAATTTTAATTTAAGTTACTTCATTCTAGAGAAATATTTTAATTTTGTTTTTAATTCTGTTTTATATAAGTATACAAATATTTTTTTTTGTTTGTTTGTTTCATATAATAATTCTTTGCTTTGTTCAAGAAACTTACGTTTTTATTTTAGAAGAAACTTAAATTTTTATTTTATTTTTGACTAAAATCGTTGCCCCTCGTTAATCTAACCTGTCCCATCCCCTCCTGGCAAGATATGTTCATACCTTCTCGTTGGTCCTTGCTGAGCAATAACATATTTCAATATAATATGGGTTAACGTTAAAACTAAAACCAATAAATTTAAATATTTAGACTTTATATCTAAAACTGATATAATACCTCAAAAATATGTTATTGGCGAAATGAACCTAATAAATAAAAAATAATAAAAATGAATACAATTTTAACATTTTATTATGACAATCATTTCTATTTACCTCCGCACATGTACAATAAAGAGATACCGACTGTTTTGCCGGCTTTTAGTTTTTATACGGTTTCAATTCCGGTCGTATATACTTTACTGCCTACTGCAACAGAAATATTTAAGTAGGCAGGCGGTGGAAACAAAATAAAATAAGAAAAGACGTGTCATTTTGATTTGATAATTAAGGACTGTTTACTTGACAAGTATTTAATAGGTATTTACTGTTAAAATATACCCAAGTTAGAACATTTTAAATTGTATTTTAATCATGTATTCAAGAAACGAAAAAGTAGGTATATGCTATTAATATGTGGTGAATGTAATAAGAATAGCAAACGGGCTGCTCAGTTATGAGAAGAAAGATTTCCGGAAAGAAATCATCCACCGTACAACACTTTTGTAAGAGTTGCACAGCAATTCAGAAGAGAACCAAATGTACCTGAAAATTATTTTATTATAGATGAAGAGTCGGAAATCAATGTATTGACAATTATCGAGGCAGATCCCACGATTTCGCTAAGATATATTGAGGACTAAACTGGTGTAAATCAGGAAACATATTTTAAAAATCCACCACTACTTATACGAAAATGATTTTCAAAGAAGATTAGACTATTGCAATTGGTTTTTGAACGGACACCCGTTATTGTGCTCAAGAAAATCCCAGAAATATGAGAGAAAGTGCATATCAGGAGCGATTCAGTTTTAATGTATGGCTGGGGGTAATTGGCTGAAGAATTATTCGGCCAAGAATTTTTAAAGAACCATTAAATGGAGCAAGATATTTAGAGTTTTTGCAAAACCAGATTCAAGATTTTTTGGGAGAACTGTCACCTAATGTTGACCCAATAATTTTTCAAGAAGATAAGGCTCCAACACATAACTGCAGAGTTGTGAATTATCTAAACGAAAGGCTGAGAGAAAACTAGATGAGAATAAATTGGCTTGTTAGATGGTCTGCAAGATCACCAAACCATACGCCGCTTGTTTTTTTATAAGAGGCGACCTCAAGAGAACAGTTTGTAGGACTCCATCAGCAAATAGAGAAGACGTGGACATTAGAGTCAGAAGAACAATTAACGGAATTACTGAATTACAGTTAGATAACCTGCTCAAAGTAATAATGGACAACATTGTGAGCATCTAGATAAAAACATATTTTTTAATGTTCAATGCTTCAGTAAATCTTTTATTTAAATTTCATTCCTTCGTTGTAAAAATTTATTACATAGTGTAATGGTTTTTCATTAACCTGAAAATCTCCTTGCATTTCAAGAAGACGGCACCCCCACATTATGCTGTGACTCTCCGTCAATTTCATAATCATATATCTCCTGGTTCGTGGTAGGTAGAAGAACCTCGGCCACCAGATTTGACTCCTTTAGACATTTTTGTGGTATTTGAATACGAAAGTCTATACAATTCAACCAGAGTTACCAGATGACGACAAAGGATTGTTTAAGAATGCCAACACTTATCGCGACAAGATTTTGGTAATGTTAGACAGGCGATGCGTTTAAAACATGGAAGTCAATAGAAATCAATTTGAACACTTAAAAGTAATATTTAGTATTGTTTCGTTTATTAATTTAAACCTTTTTTTTAATCAAAAATAATGTATCCACTGCTTTTGTAGATAGAGGTTCTGTTCAATTAACATTACACCGACCATTATTTGAGTTTCGCTTCATCTTCCTTGCATATACATACAACAATCATTCTCTCTAAGTCGGATTTTAATAGGAACAAAAAGTTAATTACATAGCCTCAACTCGGCTAAACAAAATTGTGCTGGAAAACGCCTCTGCAATCTACTTGAATTTTAACAAAAGTTGGAATACAAAGTGACAAAACTTTGACAAATTGTGATATTGAGAACAAGGCGATCATATCCTGAGCGACGTTTTTGCAATTCCTGTCCGTTGGTTGTTGGAAATTCTATGCAGAGTCCAAGTTGTTATACTTCATGCTTGCTTGGTTTATTTGTTGAAGTTTAAATCGTATTCCGAACTCAATATAAGGCACAGGGTGTACAAGAGTCTGACGTATTTTTTTTTTAATTTGTCAGTTTTATGCATACAGGGTGTCCCAATAAAAACTCCCAGGCCGGATATATTCTAAACGAAAAGAGATATTTTAATTCTGTAAAAGCCAGTTTGTAGAGCATACAGAGAGATTCATTTTTGAATATAATTGTTTTTTGAATATATCAGTATGTAGATGGCGCTGTGCTCTAAAGAAATATTTCGATAGGAGAAACTTTGAAATGGGGTTTATGTGAGAGAAAATGCATTTCTAAGCAGATTATGTTCTAAAAAAAAATACCATAAAACTAACCGTTTTCGAGATATTTGAGTCCAAATGTTGACATTTGGGAATATTGAATAATTATAATCTCTTCAACATTTCAGTCCTTTAAGTTGGACAATCTGTATTTAATTTACAAATTTTGGAAGAAAATATTTAAAGAATTTTTCATATAATTGCTTTGTTATTAGGTTAGATTATAATTAAAAATATTTGATATCTAATGAGTATAATAACCTCTTATACCTTATAAATTAAATACAATTTTTCATATCTTATGAATTGACTGATGGTCGAGAGGCGAGCGCACTTGCCTCTCACCCAAAAGTTCCGGGTTCGATCCCCGGTCGTGGCAGTGGAAAATACTGTGAGAGGGATTTTTTCACTATACACGAATATTGGGTGTGTGTCCCTTGTCTCTAAATGTGTAGCCCCCTCCCTCACAAGGCTCTTCTAGAGCCTTCCGGGATAAAGGGGGTCGTCATTACCTGTGGTGTATTTATAATTAAATATATTTGAAGTAACTCTTGAAAAGAAAACTAAAAATATTATTTATCATATAATTCAAACATTTAAACAATAAAAAAAAATACGAACATAAAACAATTTTTACAAACTAATGAAATTAAAATAACTATTTTAATAACTGTTCAAAATTATTGCCATTTTCATTAACACGCATCGTAAACCTAATAATTAGTTCAGATCTACAAACTTTTAATAATGTATGCCGATTAATGGGTGCAGCACTAGCATAAATTTTATTATAAAGATCTGCCATGTCTTCTATTAGTTCTTTGTACACTTCACTTTTTAAAAATCCCCATAAATAAAAGTCTAATGGAGTAATGTCAGGAGATCGAGCGGGCCATCTAAGTACTCCATTGGTACCAATCCATCTTCATGAATATGTTTGATTTAAATAATTAACAACGTTGTGATGATTATATGGGCCGGCTCCATCTTGATGAAACCACATATTATCCAACTGAGCGGGCAAATTCCTTAATAGTACTCGTAAATCATTTTGCAAAAATTGTAAATATCTTTGACCTGTTAAATTCTCATGGTAGAGGTATGGGCCAACAATGTAACCATTAACGATACCACACCAAACATTTAGTCCAAAACGATCCTGGGATCTGGTATGTCTCATCCACCTAGGATTCTCTTGTGACCAGTAATGACAATTATGTCTTGTGATTACTCCATTTGTTATGGAAGCGACTTTCATCACTCCACATAATTGTAAGTAAAAGATTTGGATTTTCTTCTAAGAGAATTGAAAAATGCGCCAAAAAATCTAATCTCCGCTCATTGTCCCCTGGACTCAAATGATGAACTAAATGAACTTTATATGGAAAAAATTTCTTTGTTTTAAGAATTCTGTGGCAGGTGGAACGTGCAATATTTATTTCTTCCGTCAACTTGCGTACTGAAATGTTTGGGTTATTTTCTACTTGATGTAATACCAATGCGATATTTTCATCAGTTGCAGTTCTTTTTCTTCTTGTTGTTTTTGGTTTTTTAAAACCTCCATAATTTTTCAAATTAAAACACAAACTTACAAAAGTTTTCCGATCTGGTGAAGGTCTGCCAGGAAAACGTGTTCCATATAAACTTACAGCCCTTGAAGCATTTTTACGACATTCCACATAAATTATAATCATGTTTAATTTATCTTCATTTGTATGAGAAACCATATTTAAAAATCAATATTCACAAAGAAAACAATAATTAGGTAAAATAATACAGTTCTATTGACACACCAATAAACAAAATGTGATTGAAATTGAAAAATGTCAAAACTATTATTCCAAAGGTAACTTTAGTTGTATTTAATTTATAAGGTATAAGGGTTATTATACTCAAACGACGAAATAGATCTTTAAAAATCTTATGTCCTGATTATATTAAATAAATAAATAACACCACAGGTAATGACGACCCCCTTTATCCCGGAAGGCTCTAGAAGAGCCTTATGTGAGAGGGGGCTACACATTTAGAGACAAGGGACACGCACCCAATCAATATCCGTGTATAGTGGAAAAATCTCTCTTACAGTATTTTACGCTGCCACGACCAGGGATCGAACCCGGAACTTTTGGGTGAGAGGCAAGTGCGCTCACCTCTCGACCATCAGTCATTCTATTTGGATATTGTAATGAGTATCTCCTCGCTGCAGCACGTCCGCTAAAATTATTTTGTACGTAAACACATACCATATCCCTCATTTGCCTATTTGAAAAATTATTATGTCTAGGCATTGTAAATAAATAAGTTACAGAAATTAGCTCGAGGAACACAAGAACAAAATAAAATAATTAAATGACGTAAATGGCAGAACTAAAGCGTAATCAAAGCACACTTTTCAATAAATACACTTTGATCATCAAATTTGAATTTGTCTGTCAAAAAATTATTGAAATGTTTAACGGCACTTTCCTCGAAAACGGTTGGAGTTAAGTTCTACCAAGTGTAAATTTTATATATGGAAATGATGCCCTCATTAGATTTTCTGGTCAGAAGTACCACACCGTTTCGTCAAAAAAAAAATTCATCATCAGATACTATACTGATACAGATATCAGGTAATGAATATCGCATACGGGCAAAAATTGATTTAGAGAAGCAATACAAAATTAAAGATAATTTAACTCCTGAAGAAAAGTTATCGATAAATTCTTTAAAACGCGATGAATGTATAAAAATATTGCCAGCAGACAAAGATAATATCACAGTCATTATAGATAAAGATATAAGTAGTTATTCTATGCGGGTTCTGGCTCACTGAGTAGAGGAACACTGCCGGTTACAATGACGTCATGAACTGCATGGCATGTGTCCATCAGGATATAAAACGGATTTTAAACAGGTCTGTACAGGTTTTAAACAGCTCTGAACAGGTTTTAAACAGGTCTCGAACAACTACAAACAGTTCTGTACAAAAAATAAACAGGTCTCAAATAGGTCTGTATAGGTTTTAAACAGGTCTGAACAGGTTTTAAACAGATAAAAACAGGTCTTAACTCACAATGACTCCTGTTGGACACATGCCATGCACTTCATGACGTCATTGTAACCGGCAGTGTTCCTCTACTCAGTGAACCAGAACCCGCATAGAATAACTACTGATATATATAACACAAAAATCATGACTCTTGTAAATGAGGGATCCTTCTCAAAACTAAACAAAGATCCAACAAAATCAATAGAGAGCAAAATTTACAGAACTTTGTTTAAATACAAACATGAATTTAATGATTTTGAACGAAGGAAACTTCATAGTAAGCCTCCTCATTTTTATGGCTTACCAAAGACACATAAACAAAATATTCCTTTAAGACCAATTGTTAGTTCTATTAATTCACCATGTCATAATTTGACAAAATTTTTACTTAAAATTATTGATCCATTATCTGGAAATACCGATTTACATATTAAAAATAGTAAAGATTTTATAGAAAAAATTTATGAAAACGATATTCATGAATCACACCTGATGGTTAGTTTTGATGTAGTTAGTCTTTTTACCAATGTTCCGGTAGATGAGACCTTAAAAATAGTTAAAGACAGGTTGCTAAATGATAATAATTTGGAAACTAGAATCAAATTAAGTGTAAATAGCATAATAGAACTCTTAACAATGTGTATAAAAACAACCTATTTTCTATCAGCAGGATTTTGGTATGGCTATGGGGTCTGCATTATCACCAATTTTAAGCAACATATTTATGGAGAACTTTGAGAACACACATGTTCAAAATTGTATAAACAAACCGGCTGTTTGGTGGAGATATGTTGACGACATCTTTGCAATTTGACCTCATGGTGTCGATTTACTAGATAGTTTTTTGAAAAATATAAATAGTAAGGAACCGTCTATTAAATTCACATTAGAAGTAGAAAGTAGGAATGAACTACTGTTTTTAGATGTTTTAATTAGAAGGGTAAATAATACAATTGAAACAAGCGTTTATAGAAAACCAACACATACTAATAGATATCTAAATTTTAACTCAAATCAGTCAATAAATGTTAAAAGGGGTGTTGTAAAATGTTTATACGATAGGACCAAAATAATTTCATCTAATAATGAAATATTAGATAACGAGAAAAAATTTATCAAAGAGGTTCTAGTACAAAATCAATATCCTGAAGCCTTTGTTGATAGTTTTCATAAATGTTGAAAATAGGGACAATCAGGTACGACAAAAACCTGAACGTCATTATGCAGCAATAATTCCTTATGTATACGGATTATCGGAAAAGCTACGCCGTATAGGTGGCAAATTTGATGTTAGGACGATATTTCAAACGGGGAACGCTTTAAGATCTATTTTAACAAAAACAAAACCGATAAACAGGGAGCAGAATTAAAAAAACTGTATTTACAATATCCCGTGCGAATGTGATAAATGTTATGTGGGTGAGTCATCCAGACCTTTCAGTGTGAGGTTGGATGAGCACAAGAATTACATTAGAAAGAATGAAATTCAGAAATCAAAGATTTGTGAACATGCTTCGGAAAACGGACATAGAATAAACTGGGACTCATCAAAAAAAGAAAAATTAAAGAATCAGCAATAATTTTATTAAATGAAGACAAGTGCGTACCTATCGAATAGTTCTGTAGATATTTGTACAACCTGGCTACCAATGTTAAAAGAAGAACTTAACAAACTCAACATTATCTAAAAGAAAATATCATCAGTTCTATGTTCTGTGTAAGTAGTAAGTATCTATGGAAATAACATAAACAGAATCTTAAAGCTGTGTATTTGACATACACAGCAAAATAAGAGTTCTTCCAAAAAAAGCTTTGAAAACGGAAAGAGATTACTTTCCGAAACGTCAGCAAAATACATTATTTCTGTGTTTATTCCGATTTATATTATTTGCAAAACATAACCTCTGACTTTTCGTTTGGCGTAAACGTCACGGGCGCAGAGGCTTTTTTCCAATAATTCTATTATTTTGCAGATTAGGTGATTTATTTTTGAAGAGAACAATAATACATGTGGTAGAAAACCCAAATAATAGGAAAGAATGTCCACCCTGTATATTAGGATTTTTTTTTATTTTTAATTTAGTGGGCAAGAAATGCAGCTTGTGGGAGTTGTGGGTTTAATAACAAGCATCTTAATAGACATCTTGTTATCAGCAGTACTATACACTACATAAATAAAGCTTGCAACTGAAGTAGTGTATCACAATTTGAAAAATAGAAATAAGTCACTGAGAAATAATGAACGAGTGTAATACCATTATTATTACGGGGTACAAACCAGTGTGCAATGCCCTCTACGACTGTTACATCAAGTATTTCATCATTCATTGTACCTACATTCTTTAGATTTACCCAATGGACGCATAAATTAAATGTTTACATTCATTAAAATTTAATTTCAACCAAATTACGTTATACTTTAGTTTAGTTGAACTTCTTCGTTCCGTCCTCCAGTTCTCTGTTATGCAAAAAACCGCGCATATCTTGTTAATTCGTGCCAATTAAATGCCTACGTATGCTCTCGCTCCATCGGCTATTGCGAAAAACTAGATTTATCACTGGAATAAAAGTCGTTTTAAACTTTTGTTTAGTACGCTATTTAATTCAATTACGACATAATTTTTGTAAATTTCGACCTGTGCAATTTGTATTGTTGGAGGTAATTTATTTCAGTTGCTCTCTTTGTGTTTTGTTATGATCCTCTTGCGTATAGAACGATGCAGGAAATAAACTGTCAATTATATTCTGTTTAATAACAACATGCGCCTTGTTATTTTTAAATAAAATGATCGTCCGACTATTTCAAGTATACAGGGTGTGTCACCAGGAACTGTATCGGTCGATATAGAGCAAAGAAAATTTTGTAAATTTAGGGAGCTACAAATAGCAGTGTGGCCAATTCAACTAAAATAGTTATAAGCATCTGGCACTTCCGGTTATGCCGGAAGTTGATGCCAACTTGCTTACTCTAAATTCTTCGATTGTTAAACCCAGTCAGGCTATTTATTTTTCGATTACAACAGACACTGGACCGCTAGATGGCGCCTGCTGACTATTTTACATGTCGCTATCTCAAAGATACCGAAATGTACTAAATAGTTAAGTGATCCTCGTATCGGTCGTCACATGCCCACCTTGCACTGACGAGAGCCAACAGCTCGAAACTGCAGTCTGCAAGTGGTGTGTGACGACTGACACGAGAGCTCCTTTAAGTAGGATCAGTCTTTCGGCTGGTGTTTGTTGCAATCGAAGCATCAGCGTTTTGATGGTAATATGCAATTAGTACACTTAACGCGCCAGACTTGCAACTTGTAATTCAGCGCTCGGCGGGGCACATAGCCCGGAGAGTAGCTGTTGGTTGCAGTCTGGTTACGTTCCTTATAGTAAAATAAGGATTTTATAAAGGAGTTTGTGACTAAAAATATTATGTTTTAATTGTACTATATTTGTTATTAGATATCCATAAAAACGGAGAATAACACTAAACACTGTAGCATGCCTATTAATTGGATTGAAGACACACACTGCGCACAAACTCAAATGGCTAAGATAAAATCAACTAAAAATATTAATCCATTTTAATTTAATAGGAGTAGCTCTTCTAATTAAATCCTGTGATAAGTGTTGAAATGCATTTCTTACTCTCTGCAACAGGTTGATTTAAGTTAAACTATGTATAGGACTATTGTTATAATGTTATATTTTTCGTGTCTCTACAATACTGAATGTTTTTAAGAACTGTTATCTAGTGATGTCCCAGAAATTATATATTTTATACGACGTCAAAACACAAATTAAATTGTCCTGAGGCTGTTTATAATATTAAACGAAACGTCGACAAATTAAAAATTGTGTTTTTTGACAAAACGTTGACCCCAACACCCACCAAACTCGTCAAACAATTAAAAAGTTTAGTTCACTAAATTTAATTAATACTTATTAAGGTTTAAAAGTTTTTCGTGTATCTCCCAGTGCGCATCTAGTATTCCAAAACTCACCTGGGATATTTCTCTCGGTCATCAAAATCCGGTAGAAATGACAGCCAAGTTGTTTAATAAAAAATAAATTTCTCAATGAGTTAATATTTAGCCACATCCTGCGCCGCCATCACTATAATATTTCTTTAATACGAGGCATTGATGAAGTTCTAACGTTTGACTTAGGTTGGATTATTTGTTAATGTTAGTTATTTTTATATACATGTTTTCAAGAGCACAAAGGAATGCTATTATACTTAGTATCCTTTTGTACTCTTAATAAAGACCTAACAAACCGAAGTACGTGCGGAATTTTAATGAAACTTTTTGATGTATTAAAAAGCTAATTTTTCTGAATATTTAAAAATTTATGAAATAGCCCATAATTAAACTTTATCTATACAACTGTTATTTGTTATATTGTACACAAATATGAATGAACCATCAGAAACAGATATTTTTAGTTTTGTGTGTGTTTTTTTTAAATAATGATTGTTTTTTTCCCTATGCAGTCTTCCCTTTTCAGGTACAGCTCCCTTTCTGCTTAGCAGCTTCAAACATTATCACATTCTTCATAAATAATAAATAAATTCAAAAAGTCTTCGTTAGTGTAATTTAAATGTTCTGGCATTTTTGACATAAGAGAATGACTGACATTACTGATTGTTTCTAATCATGGCTAATTTGATAAAATTGTTACTAACAATTCTTGGATTTCTAAGAAAATCGCAAATATTTGAAAAAACTGTAACTTAAACCCACACAATGCTATATCAGAAAAAAAGGAATTTAACTTTACATAACTTAATGTAAAAAATATAGGGTATAGAGTATCCTACATGTTTTTGACCCAAAACTTTATGCTCTTTACGAAATCCCTGAAATATATAGGGTGTTCCATTTAAAATGAGCAAGTTGGTATCGACTTCCGGTATAACCGAAAGTGTCAGATATTTGCAATTATTTTAGTTGGATTGGGCATACTGCCATTAGTGGCTCCCTAAATTTTAAAATTTTTTTGGTGGGTACTTTTCCTTATATCGATCGGTGCAGTTTGTTGTCGAATCATAAAATTCATAAATATAATTGAATTAAATAATATTTAAACCACTACTATGCACAAAACACATCAATCACAGCATCAAAACACGCCAAGGGCCTTCCACAACGTTCAATACTCCAGCCGTCCTAACGTCTAGACTCCCGTCCGATCCGATGTCTAATTATATGCAGCAAGGTTTCTGCAGCGGCAGTTCTTCCGCAGTTCTCGTCGCTACAACATCAACTACAACCATCAGTCCAGTGAAAGCAGATCAACAAGAAGCAACCAGTCCAGCCTACCAGTATCTACTCGACCCTCAATACGACGCTTTGTGTGCCGCCAGCGCACGATCCAAGGCTCTGTTGATTTGGAGAAGAGTACGAACAGCGTACAGCGACAGTCGTGACTTATAAATGTTTCATCGATGCATAGTAGTGCGGAGAAAATTAAAATCAGTGTTAGCTCAGTACAGTTAGGGCCTAAATAATTAAACAAATACCATTTCTGACAGTAGAACGCCGTTCGAGTTGCTTTTAGTTATTTTGCTTGGCGCTGTACTCAATCAGTCTGAGCTCTCCCGCCATCGTAGAAGCCACTAGAAGTCTCGAGAACTCTGACGTCATAAGCAATACCATCCTACAATTGGAGTCTCATGCCATATCTATAAAAATCGACCCTGAGAACCAGAGTTCATCCTCACCAGCTTGTCGGAATCTTTAACTAGACTACTGGCGCCCTCTATCAATCAAAAAACGTAGTCTCAACCCCCATTCACGACAAGTTTCTGATGAGACAACCTGTATATAGGTAATTTTTTGTGACTGTTGTATTCTGAATAAATTGCTAATGTGACGTACTTGAAATAACAACGAGGAAACTAAATCACGATATAAAAAATGTACATAACAAAGTTAATTTTCTAGAGAACCAACGATGGAATATTTGTGTCTTGAATAATTGGTGAACTTGATTAAGCCATGAAAAATAAATACTTGTTTTCTTTTCATTTTCGTTTCATTTGCCAAATACTTTATTTCTTGTTTGTTGAACATGAAATATTTTTTTCAGATTTTACCGAAGGCGCTACAGAAACGAACGAAGGTGAGGACTGGATGCCTATAACTGATCCTCGTCAAAGGTTCCCAAAACTTCAAAGTATTTCTTTGTTGATCTCATACGCTAACAACATGTTCGGACCATCCATGAGAGTGAGAACAAATAATGAATCGTGAGTATTTTTTGACAATTTTGGGTGCTAGAGCCTTAGACCTACGTAACCAGAAACCACGGAGAAGAAGTCCCAGTAAACATTGTCTTCTACTAACAATAGTTATACCGGGTGTTAGAAAAGTATGGGAACGGTGGAAAATCTCGAACAGTTTGCATCAAATCGAAAAATAAAAAAATACATGTCAAAAATTTTTCAAAAAACTATCTACTAACAACCCCTAACAATATCCCGATAGTGTGGAGGAGCCCCATCTTGCTGGAACCAAACATTATCGAACTCATCACCAGCAATCTCTTGTATTGCGGGAACTATTTGATTTGTCAACATTTCCAGGTAGGTATTTTTCTCCATTCAAATTTCCATCTATTTTTGTGGATACTGCGTGTGTGTTTCAAGCATCCAGTGAGGGTTTTCATCACTCCAATATCTGAAATTATGGCGATTAACTTTTCCACTGAGTCCGAAAGTTGCTTCATCTGAGAAGACAAGGAGAGATGACAAAAAATTTGGGTTTTGGTTACTCCTTTCCATCATTAATTCACTAAATTCAAGTCGCCGATCAAAATCATCTTCATTTAACTCTTGGTGAAGGTGAATTTTGTAAGGATGAAATTTCAAAAGTTTCAAATTCTTGTGAACTGAAAATGCACTCATATCAAGCTGTTGACTGGCTTTTCTGATTGATAACCTTCGATTTTCAACAAATGCCTGGGCCACTTCCATTTGTCGAGCTTCCGATGTTTCAGATTTTGGTTTTCCAGATTTTGGGCGATTTTCATTTGTCCTTGTGTCTAGGAATCGTTTGATGGTACGGGACACAGTATATTTCGAAATTCCTACTTGATCTACGCGGAAAGTTTCGTTGAATAAAATCACAACTTCATCATAGGACCTTTCTTTATCGCCCCACCCTCGCGCCATTAAAAGAGAAACTCTCTCTTCCTCTGTTAAAGTAGCCATTATGCAGAAAAAAACGCGAGAACTAATGAAAAATGAAATAACTTTTTCCGTACAAAAGTGCGCTCTTGCCTCTACAAAAGTTGGAAGGAAACTGACCGTTCTCGTAGAAATTTCACAAAACAAATACTGCTATTAAGAACACTTAAAAAAAACATTCATAAAAACCAAGATATCACAGATATTCTTTTTTAAACTAAATATTTTTTTGTCAACACGAGTAGCTAGAGTTTGTAAATATTTACAAACTTATGGACGCTTAAGGTTTATTTCAATTTTGTGCGATTGCAGCGACACCTTGCGAGAATCGAAAAAAATTCACGTATTTTTGGCCGTAGAATCCGAATCCGCTATAAAAAATAGGGATTTTCATTACAAATTTCAAAGTTGCCTTCCGGCCCACCCACTGGGTTAGGAGTGGGAGAGTCGAATCCAATGTCATTGGATAGATTTTGTAAAAATAACAAATACGTGTTTTTCAGTTTTTGAATTGGACGTTTTTTATGGGCACAAGACGCTACTCTTGAAACAGTAATGTTTTCTATTCATTTTTTGCGATTACAGTGACCCATGCAAGAATCGAAAAAAATGTCTGGAATAAAATTTACGTATTTTTTGCCGTAGAATCCGATTCCGCAATAAAAAATAGGGGTTTCTATTTGAAATTTTAAAGTTGCCCCTCGCTACACCCACAGGGTGGTGGGTGGGGAGGTCATTTTGGTATCAGTAGATAGTTTTTTGAAAAATTTTTGACAAGTATTTTTTTATTTTTCGATTTGATGCAAACTGTTCGAGATTTTCCACCGTTCCCATACTTTTCTAACACCCGATATAAAGTATATACGAAGGTAAAGAAGATGTATAAGAAAATTACCAGGATTTATTACGGTTTTATAAGTTACTGTAAGTTGCAGGTATACCGAGGGACACAGGCTAGTGGCTTACCCCTATATTTCCTTTATTTTTTAACTTATCCATTTAAAATTTAGGGTGCAGATTTTTGGACATAAAAGCGACCATTTTCGGTTTATCCGGAAATTACCGCAACTTTCGATTTTGTAATAGAACACCCTGTATATTTGACTTCAAGACGACATTCAGAGTATACCATGAGACTTTCGAGAACTTTTGAGTCGATGTTCAGTTTTTTAAAAGCATTTTAAGACATTCGTCCAAAGTACTTTGGAATACCAAAATTTGTTCTACGGCAGGTAAAGTCCATGGGAATATAGTTTTTCATTAATAACTATTTATGAAGCCTCCAAAGTTGAACATATCAGTTTTTATCGAAAACTTTTTTTCACATAGAACGGTGATGATTCATAGTGTTCAATAAATTATACATTTTTTTCTGAATTTATTAATATCCATTTCAAATCTATGCTATTTGTTTTTCTACTTTATTTAGTTTATTTAAAAATAAAAAATCACATTCAAAATAATTTGTATTGAACTTTAACATAAGTTGCCTTTGCACTACGATTTGATCCAATATTATGAAACAAAATAACGGTGACATTATTGTTAGAGAAAGATTTGTGTCCATTATTAATATAACTTAACATGAACTACACCAATAACGAAACAACTGACATGATATCAATTTATGGCGAATGCCGAAAAAAAATCTGTGCTTGCAGATCAAATGCATGCTCAAAAATTTCCTGAAAGAAGACATCTGTCCCGTCGGGGTTTCCGGATAAACCGGAAATGTTACTTGTTACTTGAATTTTACTGTACTCATTTTACATAAAAATCAAAGCCAATACTATAAAATACATATTGTTGTATACAAGACGTGCTAAAAAGCGTATAGCATCTTTTAAAATTATGAACATTCGCTTTAGACAAATGATTGTAAGAAAGAAAACGTTTATAATGACGTAGATACTTTTCCTTCAATTTCCATTCCCACATTTCCATTTTTGGTATACAAAACGTAGGTATCTACAATAATGAGAAAGCTGATTGAGAATAACTAGCGAAATATACATTATACATAAACAAAAAATAAAACACATTGCAGTAAAGCTTATAAATTCATTATCTGAGCTTGTCCATTTCTCTTTTTGGGTCCAACACCACGGAAGCATTCGTACGAGGTTACGCTTTGAACCTTCGCAGGATCAAATTTGAAGCGCCGTCAACAAACCGCACACTACATCGGGAACAAGCAATGAAACCCACTCGTCTCTTTCAAGAACAACGTGCCAAACGTGGTGTTTTACACCTTTATAACATGGTTAGTTGTACTACCGGCTGCAATCCACTGATATATAAGGGTTATGGATGTTACTGTGGATTTTTGGGATCTGGGTATGCCGTTGATGGCATAGACAGGTGAGTTGAACATCTGTAAATTTGATTTTAACAGGCTTGTCTCAATAGTTCTATCAATCAAGGTCTGTGTAATATGTATAATATATAGCTTGTGTTAAATCAAAAAGCTACTGATAGGTTAGTTTTTCTTAAACGCCAAAATCCTTGAAATATAATGTCTTCTATTGATGTTAATTTTTTTGACGAAAAGCACACCGAATGTAATATTTTGTTTTCTTTTTTTATGCTTATGAAAGCTTCCACAATGTCTGTGTCACATCGAATTCTCTATTTCCTCTTTAAGTTCACTCTATTTCGTCAGAACAAACCTTATCCTAAACATTTAGGTTTAAGTTTCTCAAACAGTCGAAATGGAATTTAAAAGTTATAAATCGTTGTTTAATGTAATTTTCAATTTGTATCATATATTATATGATACAAATTGAAAGTGACATTAAACCGAGTACGCGTGGCGGCATCTATTGGATATATTAGGAACTGGCTTGGATTGTGATTACAACAAGCAACAATGGAAGTGTCGCGAAGCTTGGCGATCACCACCCTAACCGCTCAACCAACACCCGGTTACTTGGCAAAATTTAATTTTGAAAACTTTTACATAAAAATATTGCTCTGGTAGCTTTGTAGCTCTAATTAAATTATTTTAAAAGAGATGTAATCTTTTATACACTGAACTAAATTTGTGGTTGATTTCTTATAAAACGTGTCTAAGAAATGATTATTTTTATTTTTCAAATCTGGTAATGTTTTTTTGTAAATGGTATTTTCTAAAATGATTACAGATGCTGCAAGATGCATGACCAATGCTATGACACTGGGAAATGTCCAATGTTTTTTGAATATATTGTTCCATATTTTTGGAAATGCTACTATAATCGACCCCTATGTGGTAAGTATTTTTTCCTCTTCCACTCATATGTATGTTTAGATTCATGATTGGAATTGAAGTTTGAAGGAGATGCGATTTTTCAAACAAAAGTTACAAAGAATAAAAGGCAACCCACAAGTACCGCTCCTCAAGAAGCGAAAGATTATAAAGCTGTAAAAATCTTCTATTTAATTCTCGCCAGTAATTTTTTGAAACTATATTATCATGTATATTTTACTAATGATTTGCAAATATTCAAGCGTTAACAACTTTTTAGCTATAGACCATGGTGAATTTGGAGGACCAGGCTCCTGTGCAAGTAGGCTATGTGAATGCGACAGAATACTGTCGGAGTGCCTCAGCCAGTACCCGTGCCCTTCGTCCAGAGCTCTGTGCAGATCGTCTCCTCTTCGGCTGCTGCAAAATGCACTTATGCTTTTTCCGTAAGGAAATAAGAAGTTACATGGATAAATATTTGAATTGTTGAATGTGCTGTAAATATGTCAACGCTTTTTTTATACTTTATAATAAAGTTTAAATAATATAACAAAGTTGTTTCATCAATGGCTTAATATGTTTGAAAACGATGGGGGGTTACCATTTAGGTTTCATCTTTCATCATCTCTATTAAAATAAATGCATCTACACTTTCAATCAATACATAGGATGCAAAGAGGCATACATATATCATAGAACACTGATGATTTATCGTGGCCATGAAATTTTACTTTCGTAGCTAGCAAAACGCACCTAGCTCGAAGTTTTATTTTCATTGTCATGAAGTGTTAAAGTTGCAAGATTCGTTTATATAGGTGTAATATAAGTATGTAGTAGAGACAGATTTCGTAATTTAGATTTTCTTTAAAGTAATAATGATAAGAGAATACTTATCTTTCTGTCCGAGGAGGACATAGAGACGAATTTCGTGCAAGTATATGGCTAAGCATGTGCGATGGTATCTTTTTAATATAAATTTTAATTAACGTATAATATACAGAGGACATATAATAAGAATTGACATATCTACATGTTACGGATAGTCTAAGGCAAGTCTCATATTATTGGACGAAACAATGAATATTCTCTACAAATTATAACAATAAAGTGTAGACTTACCCCGAAGCACAGCAGTTTGTAGCATATAAGGATATATGGCGATTTACCAGTGAACTCTATAGTTAGTATAGAACTCACTGCGATTTACTCAACTCAGTATTACAGATTTATTTAAATATATCATCATCCTTGATACTAAGAGCGCTTACAGGATCAAAATGCTTCTAGTTATCCAGCCCAAATAATTGTTAACACACACACACACACGCATCAGCAACTATTAAAATGAAAATATTTTTTAAACATTTAAATTGAAAACTAGTCTTCGACAGGCAACAGAAAATTCAGCTTTAAGGAAATTAGAGTTAAGGGTCATTTTCGTCTGAAACATAGCAGGCTGTCACAATAGTACACGCAACAATGGATTGTTGCGAAGTTTGGCGATTACTACTCTAACCGGTCGACCAACATACGGTTATTTGGTATCATTTTAATTTTAAAGGCATTCTTTTAATTCAAATATACATACCATGGATATTGTTCTGGTATACCCTTTAATTATAATTAGTTTAAAAGAGACACAATGCGAATATTTTCAATTTGTTTATAAACGATACTCCCCCGACATAAAACTAGGAGTGGATTCATTTAATAATAATAGTACTTGTTAGCAACCGGTTCTTAATGTTTTGGTTTAAATCTTTTTTAGACTATTACAGATTATGCAAAATACATATAGCGATGCTATCATACTGCGAAATATCTGTTTATTATTATATTGTTAAATATTTTTGGAAATGCCACTATAATTTACCCCTATCATAAATAATAATATAATTCGATATTTTTCTTGTTACAATTTCATATTATATTAAAATTCATAATTGAATTGAATATTATTAGTCTATATTAGAATCGAAAAATCGGAAATTGCTATGAACAATTACAGGCAACCCACAAGTGACGCTTGCATTGCAGATTGCCTATCAGACAGGCGGTAGCCTATTTAGCTGCTGATTACAGGTAAGCCTTAAATCTAATATTATCCCAATATATTTTTTATTTTATCACCCTTAACAGTTGTACTCGTTTACTACTGAGTTCCGGTAATTCTAGCCCCTCTATATAGTTTGTTTTTATGCAAAATGCTATCATTCTTAGGAGTAAATTTAGTTCCATCTGATCTGTCCATTAATTTTTGCTCTGAGCCTTTTTTTAATACATTTATTTAACGTCGACCTATTTGCGCTACTGAGGCCTAACACCGACGCCTGTAGACGAGCTATCCCCAACCAGGAATTCTTGCCGAACCTCTTCCCTTAAGAAGAGTAGGGATCTTTTACTTACCTAACATTTCATAGACAAGGGACCGACGGCTTTACATCCCCTCCGAAGGATGGTATATCTCCTATACAACCCTCGCCTAAAGTTGTATAGCTTTCGCGCATACACTGATATACAAGCCGCTGGAAGATGTGTGAGGCGAGGACGCGGTTTTCGTCGGAATGGTCACCCATCCAACCGCACCTTACGTTGCTTTACATCGCATATGGAAGTATGTACATAGTAAAGACGCACCCACGCTCGCCCTGTGTTTTGCACTGAGCTAGTATTACTTTTATTCTATCGCCTTATTTAGATTACCGAAGCTCAACCTTAGGAGTGGTAGAGCAACTAACCGTGTTGTCTCTCACACAACCCCGTCTAATCCACTGCTACCAACTCGGTAATACATGAAACACGTCACTAAACATCCATATCCTAGAAAGGATTTGAACCCGGGACTTTTTGGTATCAAACCTAACGTGTAAACGTTGAGCTACTTAATATATCATTAAATCTTCATGTTGCACAGCGTTTTATGCACATCTCTGCCCTGTATAATCATAGTAGCACATTTATAACAAGGCTCCACAGCAGACAAGATAAAACACCTTCTGTGGTACACCCTCACCGCCAGTGTGTTTTATACTGTTATGTGCTGCCCTCTAACGGAGAGACATGTGATTAAGTCCCTGTTCAAGGTGAAGGGAAACCTGTTATTCTGTTACTCCCTGACTAGTAGGGTGGCGTTGTCTATGAGCCAATTGACGAACAATCATCTAGTACATAGTAGAAAACTATGGAGGATTCCAGAATATTATGGAATAGGGTTCTGGTACATTTCAAGTGTGTATATAAAGAGGTGAATCCAGCAGATGGGGAATAGTTCGGTTGAGTAAAGTATGCAGAACAGTTCAGTTCAGTTGAGTGAAGTATGCAGTAGAGTTCAGTTCAGTGAAGTATACAGTACAGTTCTAGTATACAGACAGAGAATTTTTAGGTTAGACAAGAGTTGACAAGTTTAAGAAGAAAAGTAAATAGTGTTTTAAAAGTAGTGAATTTATAATAGATTAACTTATTATTAGTTGTGTGATTTTTAAGTATTTACTAGTGTAATTTTAGTGATTAATAAAATAGTGGTTAGTGAAGATTCTTGTTATTTGAACCCACAGAGTATTTACTGAAGACTGTAAACACGTAACAATACGAAATCAGGTAATGAATTCCATTACTCTGACACTTGTGACAGAGATGTCTGGTAAAAAGATCCCTGATGATGAAGATAGAAGAATTGTGCATACACTACATCCACTAATAAAGAATACTGGTCACTGGGTCACTGCAGTGTTACGCAATATTGTAGTTAGACATGGTTGAAAACAATTTGAGATACGTTGCCTGTAACCTTTGTAAAAATAACAAAAAATATCTCTAACATAGCTTTATTGATGAAAAATATTTACATATAAATTATCTTCACGGTAAACAACTTAAAAGTTCCTAGTAAGAGGATGTTTTGGGAAGTAACGTTTGGATTTGAAAAGCTTCTCCCCAATATCTTTACAGTTTGTATCAGTTGTATTCACTTCGCCCAAGTAAATTTCCCAAACGTTACGTTTCACTCGCTCCTTTGCTTGTATAGAGAAGGTGTCAGCCACCACCATTTCAAAGTCGCTGTTTTGAAGTCCAATACAGTATGACCTGGAAGCTCGACCTGGTAGAAAATATAATTGGATATATATTTATGTTTTTTGTTAAATTGGTAATGAGGATATTATATCTGATTTTAATGACTGATAACTTTTCATGTCTTAGTCCTGAGGAAGACAATAAAGATTGTGGAAAAGTCGACTCTAAAAGGGAAATAAGGTTTGCTCTTTCTTTATTCAATTACCGATGAAAGACCTGCTGAATAAACAATTTATTAATATGTCCATCCAAAAGTACATACCAATGCATGCAGTCATTGTGTAAATGTCTATTATGCATTCCGCTATCCTCCGTAAATCCATGTGTTTATTTACAATCTCTCCTCCGAATCTCGACAACAAAATTTCTGTGGCAAATTCAAGCCTCTTTACACAGTACCTAAAACATAATATAAAGCAGATTACATACAGTTAGTGTAGCTATAACGACAGCATACTGGACAAACAAAATGTACAATTACCGCTAGTTTTAAGGAGCAACTGGCCTTAAATATGAAAAAGAAATTGTTGTCAGAATGGCATGTATCGGCCAGCAACGTAATCTTTAATAAATTCTCAAAATGCTTATAAATTGGTAGTCACAATATACAAGGTTCTTTTAATTTAGAACTATGCCTTCATTTCAAAATACTCACTCTAAATGCTGGGAAGCCATATGCGTTGAAGGGTGGAGATACTCCCCTAGTCCAAGATTCAACTTTGGATTATCCTCTATATTTTTCCTGGCATTCCACTGATGCTTGATAACGTATGCCGCATGGAACAGTGGATTTCTCAGCTTATTGATTTTGTCTTGAAGTTGTTCCTAAGAAAAATATGAAAAAAATAATGACGAAAATAAGAAAATCACCGATTATTTAGAAAGAGACAATATATTAACAAATAGCCAACATGGTTTTAGAAGTGGAAGATCAGTACAAAGTGCATCTACTAAGTTATTTGATTTTATTTATAGTGTCTATCTTATTCGATCTATCTAAAGCCTTTGATTCTGTAAATGGTCCTGTCTTATTTAGCAAATTGGAAAATTTCGGTATAAGAGGCAACATTTTCGATCTAATAAAGTCTTTTATGGATAACAGAACCCTAATAGTTAAATATAATGATCTCTGTCCCACAAACTATTACTCTGGGAGTACCTCAGGGATCTATCCTGAGGCTTCTATTATTCTCCATTTACATCAATGATCTACCGTCGCGCATTAGCAAAGGATTTACAATTATATAAGCAGATGATAATACTGTGTGTATCTCTAATACTGATGAGCTCAGTTCGGACATTAAAACAACTGTAGATGAGATGAGTGCCGGGTGTGATCGAAATAAATTAATATCAAATAGGGATAAAACAGTATTCATCGATTTTAAATTTAGAAGTGGTATCCCCTTAAGTAAAAGCACAAAATTGTTGGGCATATGTATCGACAGCACACTGTCATGGGAACGGCATATCGACTATGTTTGCAATAAATTATATAGATCTTGTTTCATTTATCAATTAAAAAACATGCTCGGTGATGATGGTTTAATGAATGTGTGTTATGCTTTGGCTTATTCGTATATAACTCAAAATATACATCTTTGAGGAAAATCCAGTAGAGTATCCAGAGTGTTTGTGTTACAAAAACGTTAATAAGATTGATATATAAACTTAAGTATAGAGAAAGCTGTCGAAACAGTTTTGTTTCCAGGAAAATATTAACTGCACCATATAGCTATATACAAGTAGTGTCTGATTCATATAAAATGCAATCTGCATGATTTTTTCATATGCTGTCTGAAAATCACAGATATAACACAAGACACAGGAACTTATTATCTATTCCTCAGCATAGGACTTCAACTTTTAAAGTGTCTCTTTACTATAATCGGATAATACTATACAAGGCGAGCCACGGTGGGTGGAGTATTACAAGTATATGGAGAACAGATCAACCGATTGCTTTGAAATTTTACCAAGATAATCGAGTATGACCTCTCCAACCAAAATATTTTGGAACGTGCGGTGTTGCCACTTATACGTAAAACTCTCGTTATTTTAAATGGAATACCCTGTATATTTTTGCATTTTTTTGATCGTCATCTCTTTCTGAGTAAGTTTTGTTAATATTTCCCGATACCTATCACAAGCCGTTTTCGAGATAATAATTATTTTCTGAATTTATTGCCAAAAATTTGACTTTAAGTAAATTGTGTTTTCTCCTAGTTACGCAGCAATTAAAAGATAATTTTTTAGCTGCGGCTGGGGGCATCTCCTCCATTAATCAAATGTTTCGAATATTATACAGGGTGAGTTAGAGAACACTTTCTAAAAGTGACTTAGAAAATGCACGAAAGTCAAATTTTTAAAAATAGAATGCCCTGTATATTGTTACTGATTCAGAAAGGTGATACATTTACTTATTTAAAAAGGTAATATATGGTATATTACCTAATGCGCACCGTTTTCGATTTATGGGCACTTTTCCGTAACCTTACTAAGAATGAGAGATCATACTCGATTATCTTGGTAACCAAAATTTCAAAGCAATCGGTTCATCCGTTCTCCATATACTTTTAATAATCCACATATAGGGTAAGCCACGGCGGCTTACCCTATATAATAGCCTACCTGAAAGTATTAGAGGTCCAAATTTATTAAGATATAAGAAAAAACTAAGGACTTACTACTGAATAGTGGTTACTACAGCGCGAAAGAATTCTTAGACAGACCTTCAGATACATAGTCTCTAATTTTTAATTTGTTGTATGTATTAACTTGTGAGTATACATCTATTCGTATTTGTTTCTGTCCATTATTTTATTATTTTAATTATGTATCAACGTCTTAATGATGTTACGCAACATACTTTTTAATTTCGATGCCGACATACCATATATACATATATGGTTAATAAATATATTGTTATTGTTATTTAAACCTCGATTTAAACTTTTATTCTTGCAAATAAGATGTTTTAGTAAGTAATAAAGTTTGTATTTTATCTTTATAAGCTTCAAGCTTGAAAAGAAAAAAAATGGCTTCATTAAAATCATGGCTTGTATGAAATAATTAATTTAGTTAAATTCAAACCAGCTCAACTCTGGCAAATATATTTCTAAAGCTACTAAATACAGATTTCTTTAAATGTAAGCGGCTGGGTTTAACTATTGTCGTGGATGAGAAAATCGGTCTATAAACATGCCACCAAAATAGTAACCCCTTCTTTGCTTCAGGCGCATAAAAAACACTTACCCCTGCATACTGGAGACCTAGAAGTGCTATAAGCATTTTCAAACTATCATTGGTTTCGTGTACTTTTAAATTTCGTAACGCCTGCCTATGAGTTTCATTGGCCCAATGCGAATCACATATAGTCTCCGCTCCTAATAAGTCAAAGGTCATTGTGGAAGTATCCAAGCAATTTTCTGAACAAAAAATCTACAACCAGAGCTACATTTACAAACATTATTAACTAGCCGATCTGGAAAGCAAACCTTTACGATAGCGTTTTCTAGCATACAGTCTTGATTTTCGTAGTTATCTGTGAGGCCTGTCGTCAAGTATAGCACACTCTCCATAGCGTATAAGTTTATGGCCGCCTAAAAAAGATGAAAGCTTAGAAAAATCCAGTATCAACGTGTAATTTTACCTGTCCGATTTTCCCCCTCACTGCGTCAGATTTGTACAATAAATTTGTATCATCTGATTGTTGCAGGATGTTCTTTGCTAAATTATTCAGTATTTTTTTGGTTAGACTAACACACGCTGGACCTGCGCTTAAGCGGAACTCATTCACTATGGACATAATAATGCCTTCCGCATGGTTAACTTCACCGATGACATTCTCTAAAAATAATAATTACGGGTTAGTACGGCCGCATTATTTGGCATTATTTTCTTACCTGCCGGTACCACTGTATCGTTAAAAGTTATGTCGGCTACTTCTAAGCCACTGTTGTCTATTTTTTGAACACTTAATCCAGGGGAATCCTTCTCGACAATAAATGCTGTTAATTTTGACTCTTTTATAAAATCCTTTGAAATAATTTCTGTTAAAGCAAAAACTATGAAGACGTCGGCAGAAATTCCGTTGACAACCCTAATTTTGGTGCCGTTTAAAACCTGCAAAACGTAATTTCCCATAATTTTTCTGATAATATACAGGATATTTCAGTTAACATCCCCACAGCGGATATCTTGGAAACTAAAAGATATATCCTTATTCTGTAAACGGTAATCGATTTCTATGGTTAATGCCTTCTTCAGGAAGTATAATTTACTATTATCACAAGAGATGGCGCTGCAGTTTACATATATTTTTCGATCAAGGAAGCTTTGGAACATATATGCCATTCGATTAAGAACTAAATTTTAAGCAAAATAGTTCTTATTTCAAAAAGTCAGATCTGTAGTAGTTTTTGAGATATTTTAATTTTATTGTCTAACTTTGAAGTGTTGTAATTTATTTTGAATTGCTGTAACTTTTTTGCCTGCTGTAATAGAATTATTTATTGGTGGGAAATTTTTTTTAATAGCGCTTAGCAATAGATTTGACCAGAAATTACTTTAAACTGAGAAATTTAAATGGAAAAACACCAAATAAGGTAATCTTCTTTTTGAACGTCTATCAGTGACAGTTGAGCAGTAAGGTTGACCAGACAGTTTTAGTAAATAACGTATCAGAGTTATTACTTAAAATCAGTGATGAAAGTAGTGAAAGTGAAATGGAAATTAGTGAAATTAAAAAGATTCTTGGAAAACTGTGAAGAAAAAAAAGCTCCCATCCAATTTCAAGGAAAAGGATTAAAACTATTTCTAGAGAAGCTATAAATACCATAATAATTGGAACTCCACAAAAAAATAACAGCGCAAAAAGCAAACCAGATAAACACAACCAAAACCCAAACAAACACTCCACAACAAAAAACTACTCAGCTAAAATGAAGGAAATAAAACAAAAACAGTATCATAATTTATTTTAATACAAATATAATAAACAAGCTAGAAATGGCAGATATATGGGAAAATGAAAGACCGAAAAATCAAGACATATTAAAAACAAGCAAAGGATTTTTGCTGAAATCTAACACTTCTAAAACTATTTTAATAAATTCTTTACAAAAACTTAAATCTAAAGAAAAAATTTCTATTTTTTCTGAAACTAGACCCATGTCAAAATACTCCAAAATGCAGTAAGTGTGGTCAAAATCGTAATACCAACAAATGTAAAACTGATCTTCCTCCCAAATGTAACGCTTGTGGAGCAGAGGATCATCAAGCATGGTCATTTAAATGTACTAAACGTCCCACCAAATCCATAGAAGGTATATGAAATATTCCAGTAAAGTCATTAAATAAAAAATCCAGTCAAATCACAAGCTTGGCAAAAAAATCTTCTAAAATACATGCACCCCTCACCGTACATGATTTAATCATAAATACTTACACACAAAAGCTAAATAAGCCCAAGAATACAAACAGGGAAGAATTGTTACTAAAATTATTAAGTTTGGACAAGAACTTGAGCATTATTTTCTCCGTGTGTAGGTTCCGTAGGAGCAGGCAAATCTGGAGAGTCCATATCGAACATCAAAATATAAATTCTATTTCCAGAAATAAATGAAACTATAGTGTCAATGTAATAATCAGAGTTTATTACCTGAAGAAAACAAGCACTACCCATAGAAATCCATTACAGAATCAAAATATATTTTTTTGTTTCCAAGATATCGGCTCTGGGTAAGTTAACTGAAACACCTTGTAGATATATAGTTAGTCAATTACCCAAGTTTTTTTGTCCCCGGATAAGGTTGCCTTGGTTTTTGTCGAGTCGCTGCCGGCCAATGCATCTTCGGTCAGGCAAAAGGCGCTTAATAGCTCTCCTTTCATTATTCGATTAAGGTAATTCTTTTTCAACTGGTCGCTTGAAAACTTCACCAATGTTTGCACACCTAGCTGTTCATTAGAAATTATACTATCACGTAAGTTATGTTCGGAGAGCACTTCTAAAAATCTGCTGCTCTCTGTAATGTTACATTCTCTCCCATCCAAGAACTGAGAAGCCTGTAGACCGATGGCTTTGTAATCCGATAAATTTTGTCTGAAATATTTATTGGACAGTGTATCACATTCAACCATGTGTTTCTGTTTCATTAATTTTTCCAGAGGAGTTACATTTTGTTCGAGATTGTCGATGTATTCGTTCTCGAGTTCTGGGTAAGTTAAAATGTCGGTGTCAAAGACTCCCACGAAAAGATTTTTTGCAAAAGGTGGTTTCTGAGGCTTCTTCGTACGCACCTTTTTCGTTATATTTGAAAGTGTTTCGAAGTCTTTTAGCTGTTTCTCGTAGCTTTCCTGTGTATTTTGAATAGCCGGTTGTGTAGACGTTGCATACGCTTTCCTTATCAACATTATTTTCATAAAATTCACATTTTTAAGCCTTCTACAATTTACTAGTGTTACGTTTAACATTTTTATAAAATTTTCGTATAATAACCCACAAAAGTATCTTTAATCTGCGACCCACAGCTTCAAACTTCCATAACATAACCTCAAAGTAAAATTCGATTTTGAATTTGACAGCTGACACTTGGAGTTGCAACAGCAAAATATTTCTGGATCGAAGTATTCGAAGTTGTTTTATTACAAATACCGTTCTCAATTATCCTTTCTCATAAAAATTATAGTAGCAGCACCCCCTAATAAACTTGCACATAGAAGTATAAAAAAGCCAATATAAAATAATAATGGTTTTTGAAATGCACGTATCGGCTGATTTTCTTCTGGCATTTGAAAATTGTGAAAGTCAATAAAGTAATTAGTGATGTTTCTTTCAAATTATCATGTTTCTTGATTTCTACTTTATATTATTTCGAGAATGCTCAGGTTTATTCATTTGTAGACCCAGCCAGACCTCTTAGGAAATTAAACTAGGATTAGGAGAGGATTTTGTGAGAGATACGTTGAACATAGAGCTCATGATGAGTCACACCTCATTCTAGAGAGTTGCAACTCTCTAGATCACTCCTCATCAGCTCAAAACTGCCAGAAACCTACCATAAACGTACAAAATTCTATAAGATGTGAGGCTTGGAAAGAAAAACATGTTTTTGAGAGGTATATATAAAAATATCTTACTAATTTAAAGGCATTTAAATGGTCAGCCCTGTGCACTACGCATGTGGAACATTTGAAATCGTGAACCAGGCAGATGGTGGTTATATAAGGCTGCTTCCAGCTGCAGCCTATGCTGTACTAGCAATTTTAGCTAACCGATGAAAGTTCTGTGCCAATTATTTCCGTGGTATCAACTGGCTAAAGTAGGAGATATCACATATTGTACCATGTGAAAACGACATGAGTGCATGAATTGTGTTTTAATAAGGCATCATGAACATTTATCTTTATGAATATTGGGCGCAAACTGTACGTAACTATCCTATCAATTTAATGAGACGAGATCACTGAATACCACTGAACACAACGCCGAAATATCGAAGGATGCCGAGAGACTGTCGTATCTTTGTAAATAAAGTTACAGAAATAAATTTTGTGTGACTGTTGCTAACAATTTTGAAATAATGTCATAATGTCATAATTACATGCAGGTTGGCGAAATAATCCATCCTCGATAGTTTATTCGTTATCAACAATTTCAAGACCACAATAATATTATATTGCCTGTGCACATTAAACAAGATATACTATTCGTTATCGTGGAACGTACTATTTTGGTTAGCTAGAGGCGCTCGTGATAACATGGCTATTTAGTATTTTGACAGCACTGCGTTCAAAATTTGCACGTGCGGCGTGGTTGTTATTGCGCATGAGTCGCCATTTTTATATTTATGCAAAGCTTTCTACTTTCTACCTGTCTGCGTCTGCAGGGGTATTTTTGACGATAAATAAGATGATTGGGGTGAGTTTTGACTTAGATCTGTTAATAATTATGAAGAAAGAAGAGACGTAAATAAGCGGAATAAATTAGAAACCCTTTGATGAACTATATATTATATTATTATACCTGCCTTATCAGTGATTATTATTGTTTGGAGTTTTGGAGAACCTATATAGGTATTATATTTTAAACGTTTTGGGATGGTGAGTACCGATATTCAATTTTTTATTCCTGATTGCGACAATATATTTATGTTGGTTTGCAGGAGAATAATTTAGAGAACAAAACTAAGAAGTACATCACAAGTTTGCTGACATCGACGCCGTTGGTTGTTACATTAAGTCAGTTGAGTAAGGATTATTTAAACACAATAGGAGAACCGATTCCCTATCAAAGATTGGGGTACAACTCGCTTGAACACTTTTTACGGTCCATACAGGACACAGTTAAAGTACGTATAATCTTTATTTCTTGTGAAATTTGATGCTATTCTTATGCCAACAGTATAAAGATATCATTTGGCTTCATAATCTTATCCAATTTTAATTTAATTTTTCAGGTTAGGGGATCAGGAGGTACTGCTGAAATAATCCCCATTGTTTCACAAAAATCTGCGCATGTGCATGAGCTGGTAGCGAACCAAAAAATTACAAAACCTAGAAGGAGACCATATGCCAGTCAACGGTGAGTTTTGAGCATGAGAACTGACATTTACCCGATTTGATATTAAATAACTATTATTTTTAGGAGACGTACAACAAATTATGCCCCACCACCTGCACCCCGCCAATACCCTAAACCTGCTCTGGCGAGGAAAATTTTTTACCCTCAGGCGACAGCATCCAGTTCCTCTACCCAGTCCCAGTCCTTCGATTATCGCAACAATAATGCTTCTGCTGTACCATTGATAAGTCCCCAAATGCCCGTTTCCGTTCCTAACAAGACCACTAGAATTGAAACCGTTGCCGAGACTAAAATACAGGTTGACAAAAAATTAGACGACAGGCTGAAATTAGAGAGTAAACAGCACACAGAAGATAAGGTTGAGAGCAGTACAGGCAGTGAGTCAAAAACCACAAACGTAAGAAATTTACTGAAAAAGATAACACCCGACAAGAATAAATTTTGTGCCGATCAATTGGAAAGTAGCGTTCCCTATAATGTTAGAAGTAATTTGAGAAGTTTGATTAATCAGTGTCCGAAGGGTATATGGTGTGCCGAGGTTCCCGAGAAATACAGGTTGGTAAATATTGTTCCCTTCTTCTGTTGATTTAATAATTTAATGTGCGAGTTAAATTTCATTGCAAAATATTATGATAGGGGAAACCTCGAAAGTTTGCATAATTTTTCAGGATACTCTATTTTGGGGTTGTAGAACACGAATCTGAAATTTGTTTTATGTGCATACAAATCATTTAAAAAAATGCTAACGCTTCGATTGCAACAAACACCAGCCGAAAGACTGAAGCATTAGCGTTTTGATGGTAATATGCAATTATTACACTTAACGCGCCAGACTTGTAACTTTGGTTGCAGTCTGGTTATTTTCCTTATAGTAAAATAAGGATTTATAGAGGAGTTTGCGACTAAAAATATTATGTTTAATATTCCGCCCTCTAAAAGCACATTTGAACAATTTCCATGTTGTATAGGTAGTTATATACATAAGAAAATTCCTACACAAAATCTTTCAGGTTATTTAGGAAACAGCTTAGTATAATTTTAGCTGAACATTGCTTTTATAACATGACTGAATTTTTAAGAGTTAAAGGAAAAGGTTTAGATACCTACCTGGTTTTATTGTAGTTGTTTAGTTTATTATTTATTTGCAACATTTTTATAAGTTGTACATTTTTTTTAATTATACAGACAGTCTATTTTACCAGGGCCATACCAAATATCTCAGACAGTCTATTTTACCAGGGCCATACCAAATATCTCGCTTAATATCTATTATAGAAGAATAAAGTTTTAGAAACTCATCTCATTTTTTGTGAGCTATATTTCAGTAAAAAGAAATTTGAAATCCATAGCCTACTTCGTGAGATATATATTCTCGGTACACAAAAATACTCAAAAAAGTAATAAATGAAGCAAAGAAATTATCAAACATATCTTATATTGAGAACTCACAAAACAAAAATAAACCTGTATGGAATATAGTAAACAAACAAACCAAAAAATCCAGAAATCACCAAACAATATTAGATAACATTGAACCAAGCGAAAAAAATAAATATAATGTTCTAAATAAAATCAATAACTTCTTTCTAAATCAGTGTCCAAAATTAAATACAAACACAGAAAATTTGAAAAATATTACTAGGACGAAAATGAGTGTCTTTTTAAAACCAGAAGATAACATGGAAATATTTTTTTTAAAGCCTTAATCGACTGAAAACGAAGCTGCATTTGAAGTTTTAGCTGGAGCAGGTATGCAACTGACCAGCTCGGTTGCGGAAGGCGAGTGGTGTGGTCCCATGGCACAGAAGGAGACTGCGACGATGGGGTAACCAAACGATTCCAAAAGCAACCTTTGTGTGCGGTGGGTTATTTTTACCGCACTCTTCGTGAGAAGGTGGATGTGCTCACGGCAAAAGGTAAGGGTTATTCCGCCCTTACTCGGTCGTTAGAGCCTCGTTAGTGAAAACAGGGTGCACCAAGTTCAAATTGAACTCATCGCGAAGGTGAGGTTAACAATTGAGTAGGAGAGGCTATAACTTGCGCTTCACTACCCCATTACACACCCCATTACATGGAAATATACAACACTATCAAAGCGTTAAAAAATACAAAATCGGTTGGCGAAGATGAAATACCAGTAATGTTACTAAAGTATATTGCTGAAGAAATAACACCACCCTTAATGCATATTATTAATCTATCTATGAGCACGGGAATATTTCCTGACAGACTAAAACTAAAATAAAAGCCATACACAAAAAAGGTGACAAACACCAAATTAGTAACTATCATACTTTAACAATGTGCCTAGATCTACCTAAATCTTTTGATAGTGTTGACCACGGTATATTAATTCAAAAAATGGAAATTTATGGAATCCGAGGAGTACCCCTAAAACTGATGAAATCATATCTGAATAATAGACTGCAATGTGCTGTTGAAACAGACAAATCAGGAAGCATCTTAAAGTCAGAAATAAAACCCATAACAGTAGGTGTACCCCAAGAATCCATTTTAGGACCTCTGCTATACTTACTTTATAAAAACGAACTGCTTACCGTCATATGTCAAACTATGTTACAGTATGCAGACGAACTTCGATAATATTTAGTGAATCTGATGCCATAGATATAAATGCAAAAATGTATAGTACGCTTAGCGATCTGGAGACATTTTTTACCTCAAATAACTTACAGCTAAATATTACAAAAACTCAAGTCATCAAATTCTCTTACCAGCACAATGATGAAATTTCATTAACGGAGTTTCAACACTTGAAACAGTAAGCAATGTATCGTTTTTGGGTGTGAAAATTGACTCCATGCTTGATTGGAAATGTCACATTGATATGCTAACACAAAACTTATCGAAGTATATGTATGCACTGAAAATAATTTCACAAACTGTTAATATAAAGGCAGCCTCGACTGCATACCACGGATATATCCAAAGCAGAATCAGATATGGCATAATATTTTGGGGGAATTCCACAGATATCCACAAAATATTTGAATGGTGAAGTAGATTCTTCCGGGTCTTGCCGTGGTCGTCGAACTTGACTTGACGTTTCGCTGATCATCCCGTCAGCTTCTTCAGAAGGATTCTAAAGACTGAATCTGTTGTGTTACACTCCTCGTTATATACCTAGGCGCCGCTTCGCTTCGCTGGTCAAAGGTTGCGCTTGGTTCACTTCGCTGCTCATTCGTCGTGTTTGGTTGACCGTGACTTACTACGGTGCTGGTACTTGGCAATACCAGTCTCCACGTGTTACTAAGTCGATACCCATCCTCTCTGTTAAAGTTGTTCACGTTTTTCATAATTTCCAGTGATTCTCGGTTAATAGCGCGTATTCCTGTCTAATATATTGACGTCCTCGAATTCGATCGGATATATATATATGAGTCTGTGATATTTATAAAAGAAAACAAGAATCTTTTCTCCGACTGTGATTTATAGAAATCACATTTATGATACAAGAAAGAAAACAGATCTCGCACATGCAGAAGCAAAATTTACTTATATTATAAAAAATGTGAAATGCTCAATAATTAAAGTGTTTAATAAATTTCCTTCAGAATTGAGAAATTTGCCTATAAACAAATTAAAACCAAAACTCAAGCAATTACTACTGCATAAGGCCTACTACAGTCTAGACGAGTACTACAAGGATAAGGACTTGTATATTTAAAATTTATAATTTATAAATTAGATTCCATTTTATTCTGTTAAAAAAAAAAAAAAATAATGCAGACACTATTTAGCTTATAATTTTAATATGTTCAACGTATTTGTCATCTTTTTTGTCTTACTGTTTGATTATTGTTTTTCTTAAAACTTATTTTATTTTAGCTGTGTGGTTTACTTCAAGTAGACTTTGGTATTAATTTTAAAGTTATTTTAAGAACTATGACATGTTCTTCATCCCATGGGTACTGTAATTTATTTACACGAATTAATAAAGACCATTCTATTCTATTCTAGTCTATATTACAAAAATTTGAAAAACAGGAAAACCACAAACTGTTATTATTTATTTTTATTGTCTTTGCCGTCAATTTTCATCCCTTTAACTTTTTTCGTGTCTCCTCAAATAAGGAAGCTATAACCATTTGTGGTTTTCCTAATTTTTCAGGTTTTTGTAATATATTTCACAAAGTAGGTTATGGATTTCAAATTTCTTTTTGCTGTTTCTAAAACGTTATTCTTCTATAATAGATATTAAGTGAGATATATGGTGTGGCCCTCGTAAAATAGACAGATGGTATTTGTTATTAATTTTACAATTATGCACATATTATTTATGTTATTGTACAATGGTGTTTTGTTTTACATACTTTCTTATATTTGTTTATTTTTATCTATACATTGTCTGAAAGTTATTTGTGGCATTCTACGAATATTCTTTCCTATTATTTGGGTTTTCTACCACATGTACTATTATCCTCTTCAAAACAAATCACCGGATCTACAAAATAATAGAATTATTGGAAAAAAGAGCCTCTGCGCCCGTGACGCAGAATCTTAAAGCTGTGTATTTGACATACACAGCAAAATAAGAGTTCTTCAAAAAATAGCTTTGAAAACGGAAAGAGATTACTTTCCGAAACGTCAGCAAAATACATTATTTTTGTGTTTATTCCGATTTATATTATTTGCAAAACATAACCTCTGACTTTTCCTTTGGCGTAAACGTCACGGGCGCAGAGGCTCTTTTTTCCAATAATTCTATTATTTTGTAGATCCGGTGATTTGTTTTGAAGAGGATAATAGTACATGTGGTAGAAAACCCAAATAATAGGAAAGAATATTTATCTATACACTTACACACTTTTATGTATTTTTGTTGACAAAGCCGATATTGTTATATGACAAGATTATGGTCAATGAAATTTATTCTATTCGCAAATCTTATTTTTTCTTGTAGGAAGATGTTCAAGCAGGAACTAAACTACCACGAATTAGGATTCAGGAGCCTGATAGATCTGTGCGTGTGTCTGTCCTCGATATTCCACTATGTGAGGCCGTCGACGGAAGACTTCAAACTGTACGACCGAAGTAAACCATTGCCCGATTGTGCAGAAACAGAATTCACCTTTGCTAGTTATAACATTGGTGGTAATAAGAGTTCGGAGCCTGAGCAGGGTGCCCTGCCAAATATAGAGGTTAGTCATTATGATCATTTAATAAATGAAATTCTTATATATTTCAATAACAATTTCTCTTTAAATGGAAACAGTTTTTAGATATATACAATTAAGTATTTAATGTAAAAATATGGTTCCTCTGAAAATTGTTGTTAAAATGGTTACAGAATTAGTTTGTACGAAAATAAATAAATTGGAAAAGCCAGGTTTATGTTTTGTTTCCTTCTGTTGTTTAGCTAAAGTTAAATCAAGCTCTATTTAAACGATTTGTATTAACAATGTGACAAAGTTCCGGTTCTTTTGATGATGAAAACAAATTTAGAAGGTTAAGGTCCAAAATTAAGTCAGATATCGATAATGCATACAAGTTATATAGAAAATAATATTCACGGCAACCCAAACAACTTCTGGAGTTTTATTAAAACAAAAATAATTCTACGTTCATCCCTTCATCTTTAAAATATGAAAACCAAATTATCGAAGACTCGCAATTAATTGTTGATAGTTTTGTTGACTTCTTTTCGAAATTCTTCACACTTTCCAATTCCAACGTCGATAATTTTAACGACACACCTAAGATTAACTCCAATGTCTTAAATCTGTCTGTTACCACTGAGGAAGAGGTAATTAAGGTCATTAAAAAAAACTAAAGCCACTATGACCATTCGTCCCGATTTAATTCCTGCATTTCTTATTAAAGATTGTGCGACTGTATTTGCCAAAGCGCTATTAATTATCTATAATTTAATATTGAGAAGTGCAAGTTTTCCTCAGAAGGGGAAATCTTCACGGGCACACCTGTATTCAAGAAAGGTGAATTGAACAAGATAATACATTATACACCAACTTTGGAAAAATTTTTGAAGTAATTCTTCACTCCATATATTCTCATGTCTCTTGCACAATATCTATCGGTCAACATGGTTTTATGAACAGTAGATCAACTGTCACAAACCTTGTGTGTAATACACAGTTTCTTTCTGAAAGTCTGGATAGAGGTGGTCAAGTTGATATTATCTACACGGATTTCTCCAAGGCTTTTGACAAGCTAGATCATAGTACTTTGATTAGTAAACTGGACATCTTCGATCTTTCTTATTCGTTATTACAATTAATTGAGTCACATTTGCAGGATCGATATCAATTTGTTCAGTACAGAGGTTATAAATCTGGCAGTTTCTTACAAAATATCAGGTGTGCTACAGGGGTCGATACTTGGTCCACTTTTCTTTGTTATGTTCATTAATGATATTTTTGAGGGCTTTGATAGTAACACCCATTTCCTCCTGTATGCAGATGATCTACAAATATATTGATTGACTCAATTGAAGATTGTGTTAATATTCAAGACTGTTTAAATGCCATTAATATTTGATGCAATGACAACTATTTGCCTCTTAATGCCAGCAAATGTAATGTAACGTCGTTTGGCAGAAAACCAACATGTATATTTATATATTATAATGTTGACAATGAAAGTTTACAAAGGTCTGAATTCATCAAATACCTTGGAGTTTATTTCAATCCAAAATTATCTTTCAATGAATATGGGGAAATGACAACTGACGCTGCTTTTAAAAGCCTTGGTTTCGTGATACGTAACTGTAAATAATAATACACCACAGGTAATGATGACCCCCCCCCCCCCTCCTATCCCTGAAGGCTCTAGAAGAGCCTTGTGTGGGAGGGGGCCACACATTTAGAGACAAGGGACACAACCCAATATCCGTGTATAGTAAAAAAATCCCTCTCACAGTATTTTCCACTCCCACGATCGAGGATCGTACCCGGAACTTTTGAGTAGCTATAAAGCTCTATTATCACGAAGTCATATGCTGCTAGTTTATGTGATGTGGGGCCGAGTGAATAATTTGAAATAGTGTCTCTGTGAATGCTGGTTTTCTATAGATATTGAAGTGAATTTTATTATCTTTGTGGGTTAGGGTTAAATCCAGAAAGTTGATTTTTTTATTTTCTTCTATCTCAACTGTAAATTTAATATTGAGATGAATGCTATTTACGTAATTTAAAAAAGTATTTAGTTGCCTCTTTGTACCTAAAAAGCAAGCTAACATGTCGTCCACATATGTATACCAAAATTTGTTTTACTTAACTGTGAATTGATTATTTGTTGTTAAGTGATACATAAAAATATCAGTCAAAGAGGACTCGACGGGGATCCCATTGCTTACCCCATATTCTGAATGAAATATTCATTGTTATATTGGCAATAATTTTGGCTAATGCCTAACATATTATAGCAGGCAGCATTTCTGAAAAAAATTGGAAATCTTTTGTCATCACATAATCTAAAAGTTATATATTATATATACCCTCAAATATGAAACCAACCAAGTTAAAAAATCAGGAGTTATCAACTAGTATGTCCTCCTATATAGGTCAAACTGGTCGTTCATTTGAAATCAGGTACAAAGAACACTTACGTTCTTTTAGACTTCAGAAAACAGATTCAACTTGTGTAAACCATATTCCAGAGACAGGTCATAATTTTCCTAATATAAACAATCTATATATATTACATGTGAAAGAAAAATGTTTTAAATTAAATTTATTAGAGGCAATAGAAATTATTAAATTCAATAAAAGTGCCGACAGTAATCTTCTAAATGACCAGATAGACCTATATCAATCTAAATGTATTTAATTTCTGAAAACTAATTTGCATTTAAATCTTGGTAATGTTTACTCATAATTTAGTTAAATAGTACCTTGCATCTTTGTAAATAATAAAATGAAAATAAAGTTTAAGCTTTTTTGCACTTGCATTAACTAGCATCTGCATCGAAAGCATGTATATTCTCCAGTGGTACCGAGCGTAGTACTCATCCATGGCATGTTTGAATTACATGCCATGGATGGTAACGCATGTGCAAAAAAGCGCTATCATTTAGCAGCGCTTCAGGTCTGGCTGCAGGAGAGACTTCCCCACCACGCGTCACTTCCCCACCGCTCGTGCGCCCGAACGCCCAAAATTCAGAAATAGCCCGATTTTCAAATGCATTTTTAAGGTACTAAACGAAATCATACGAAAATTTAAAGATAATTGGGTTGTAGAGAATTTCATCAGGAACAAATAGCTTTTTAAAATATCGTTCTATGACCTATCTTGACCATTTCCACGCTGTTTTTCGGAAACGCCTTTCTTTACAATTTCGCTATTTCCACTAAAAGTTATTAATATTTTTGCATGAAATTTTTAGAGTAAGTAGGTACCAACAGAAGCTACAATTTAAGCTCCGAAACAACTTCCTACGATAATTACAGTCTCTTTTATTTAAACGGCAAAAAATGGCCATATTTAGCGGTTTGTAATGTTTTCTGCAAAAAGTTATTGACCGATTTTAATTGTCAAAAACTCATTTTTTTCTGTGTTTTTATGAACTATTTCGTGGAATTTTTGTACAAAAAAAATTCCTTTCACATCGAAAAACCCGTTTTCGGTACTTTCATGCCCTTTTTTCAATGGGTTCCAAATAAAATTTGCTTTCCAAAACATATACAGCTAGTTCCCACTATTTTTCTCCTAATTATCACTTTCACAAAATGCACCGAGGAATTTTTCGAAAAAATGCATTCTCCTTTGCTATCTGAATTGGACTATAGGAGTTGTTTAGATGTTTTACAAAATCAGCATAGTTCACAAATAATATATGTGTTTTAGTAAGTAGAGTAATAAATTTCTTCTTAGTAAGAGTAATAAATTTCTTCATGTTTTTTTTTCACATTATTTGTGTTGGTAGTAAGTTGTAAAACTTAGGAGCCAAATAGTTTGGTTATGTTTTTGTTATTTTGGTATTTTTATTTTTTATATGACAGTTTGCTTTGATCCTTGTTTTATGAGTATGAGAGATAAAGTCCTTTAGATTTATATTTTTGTACATAAAAGTACAAATGTTTATATATAGTGTTAGCACATTAGGTACTTCTTCATTATATAACAGGTTAGTTGAATAATTAATTTACTTTCCTTCATTATTATCTTTAATATAATGTTTTGAATTACATTTAGTTTTTCAAGTGCATTGCTATAAAGACATGTCCAAACCAATATTCCATATCTTAGTAATGACTCGACTAAAGCCTTATAAATGCTTTGTAGTAATTTTCTCGCTAAAATCTCTCTTAGTAGACAGAATTTATGTCTAAGATCTTAAGTTTCTTAGGTAAGTAAATACTTGCTCATCCCATTTCAGGTGTTTATCTATCATGATGCCTAAGTATTTTATGTGGGTGGCATCTTTTAAATTTTCAATTTTAATGGCGTTGAAATTTGGGCGGTTTGCTGCTATGATAGAGAAGGTTTATACATTTAGTTTTTGTAACATTTAGTGACAATTTAAGTGTTCTAAACAATTTTTAACTATCTTGACCTCCTTTGCACACTCTTGGGTTTCTTGCCATGTTGGTCCGTGAAATACAAGTACAGTATCATCTGCGTATGTGAAGATTTGTTACTGCATTTATATATAAGTTAAAAAGAATTGGACTGAGAACTGTACCTTGCGGCACTCCAATATTTTTGGGATTGCTTAGTGTGTTTCTAATTCTAACATATTGTACTCTATCTGATTAATATGATTTGAAAACGTCTAATGCGGTACCTCTTATTCCATAGTTGCCTATTATATTAAGTAATATATCATGTGAGACAGTGTCAAATGCCTTGGCTAGGTCAAAAAAGACTGCAATACATTTTGATTTTTATTTAGAATGCCTGTAATCATTTTTGTTAACTCGTACATTGCGTCATTTGTACTTTACCTGCTGTGAACCCAAATTGATTAGGTGATAGTACGTTGCTTTTGCTACAAGAATTTATGGGTCGTTCTTTTAAGGATTTCTCAAATATTTTGGCTAGGTTGTTTGTTAAGCTGATAGGTCTACAATTCCTGATTTCTTTCTTATTTGCAAATTTATATATTGGTACTACTATTGATTTCTTAAAGTGACTAGGAACAATTCCAGTTTTGAATATATGTTTATAATATGGGGAATGGTAGCTCAGTGTGTTAAAGCGACTGGCTAGCAAACTGAGTTGCCTAGCGAAGTGGGTTCGATTCCCGCAAAGCGAAACAATTTTTCATTAAAAAAATTGACCCAAGAGTGGTTCAGAGTCCACATTAAACTGTAGGGCCTCGTCTCTCTTTGCCTAGCACAAGATCCTTGAGATCTTTGAGGGGGTTACTTCAGTAACTTGAGAGGCGGTTAAGAAAACATTTTAAGAAACATTTTTTTAATATGTTGTAAAGGTGTTAAAATGTATTGATGTGTGTTTTATTGTTTCCACTGATACTGCTGATATTTTTTAGGCTACTAATATGTTTTATTAAATTTCTGAAGACATTCGTGAGCAGAAAAAAATAGGACAACTTTTTTTTTCTATTGTAAATCTGTTTCTATTTGAATATGTAATGAGTAGCCAAAATAAAACAGATATCACTTTTAATTTATTTTTTATTTTAATGCTGTAGTTATTGCTATAGTAAATGATGGATGGTTAATGAGATAAATTGCACTGCGTTATAACATTAACAAAAATTCGGTGTGTAACATTTTAAGAAAGTGGAGAATAAACGGGTACGATTAGTAGAAATCCTGGATCAAAGGTCAAAGGATATCCTACTTAACAAGAAACTAACTATTAATATTTCATTATTGCACCATTTCTATTCGTAACTTCTATAAGTTTGTTTGATATATAATTAAATAACCTTATACAATAATCATTAGTAATAATATTTTCCCATGCATTATATTTCCAGTCATTCTTCGGCATTCAGTGGTCTCACATTTCGTTTTTGGATACTTCTTACGAGTAGTCCCCATACTTCTTCCACAGGGTTAAGATCTGGACTATGACCGGGCCAGTTAAGAACATTGATGTTGTTATCTTGAAACCAGTTAGTTACGGTATGAGTAGTATGAACGGAACAATTGTCTTGTTGAAATATGAACGCAATTATTAGGAAATAATTATGACACAGAAGGGAGCATAATATTGTCTAAAATCCTAATATACGCTTCACTATTAAATCGTTCCGCAATATGCCACAAAACACCAGGACCACGTACCGATATCCAAGCCCACATATTGACGGAAAATCTACCACTTTTATCATTGTTAGATATATATTTCTCATCGAATCGAGTATTCGGAGGGCGGTAAACACGAATACGACCGCTGTGTGTTGACTGGAAAGTTTTTTCGTCTGTAAAGATTACATTGTTCCAAAAATTTACATCATGTGCTAAAAATTCAAGCGCAAATCCTACTCGAGCTTTTTTATGTTCAGCTTTAAGTAAGTATTTCTGTGCTGCTGCATGACAGCGTAGCTCCGATTCTCTTACTCGCCGGCGACCAGTACTACTCGATCCAGGAAAATTCGTTTCTTCAGCAGCCTGAATAACTGAGTAAAATGGATTTTCTACTAAAGCATTTACCAATTGCAAATCATGTTGAATTGATATCTTTCGTCGCCCTGATCCAGGATTGCTACTAATCATACCGTACATAACTTTAATGATAATATTTATAATGTTTACTCTCAGAATGTATTTAAATTTCTTGGCATCCCTTTGGAAATTCATTCATTTGAATCCTTCGTTTGATAATGATACATTAAGTACCGAAACTGCAGTATCGGTCAAGTTAAATAAATTAGTGATAGAAACAAAGTAAATTATTTTAATATATCGTCATGATTGACTATCACAAAGTAATAGTTTCCACAACATAATTTGGAGTATAATTTTACGATGTTTTTCCCACACCACCACACCTCTTAAATTGCTCTCAACAGTTTGATTCGATTGTCATCTAGTACAGTCATTCAACGTTACAAAGGGGCCAAATCTCCGAAATCTGAAGTACTGCTCCGATCTTCTTGAAAATTTAGAATTAAGTTCATCTTACCCTCCTCTTCAAACCTGACTTGGTCGCAAAGTGTGCTTTTTGTTTTTAAGGGGTGAAAACTACCCCTTACTCCAATAAATTGAAAACTAATAAATTAACGCAGTGATGGGCTATAATTATGTTCAAATATGTTAAATATCAATTGTTTTTAATCATGGATCTAATATTTCAATATTTTACTATTTAACTACCCTTAAAAACAACCCCTCACACGAAAATTAATAAAAAAAAATGTGTTTAAAAAGCATGAAACCTTTTTATTTTGGATCGTAATAGGAGAATTTGTCCCTTTAAGTATAAGAAATCTGATACTTAATTTTTTTAATGATGCAACCCCCAAAAGCCACCCCTAACAATAAAACTTAGGAAAAATTGAAAACTAATAGATGGAAGCAGTGATAGGTTATCATTATGTTCAAATATGTTAAATATTTGTTGTTTATTATAATGTGACTAATATTTCGATATTTTACTATGTAACTACCCTTAAAAACTACCCCCTCACACATTATTAAAAAAACGGATTAAAAAGCATAAAATCTTTTTATTTTGGATCTTGAATAGAAAAAAATATATTCTTCAAGTGTAAACGACCTGATACATCATTTTTCAATATGATTCAACCCCTAAAAACCACCCCTTACAATAAAAATTAGAGAAAAAATTCTTTTGAAAGCTCCAAGTAGTGGAATGCGTAAAAAAATTAAAATAAATTGCTGCTTATGATATAATGAAATTTTTCTAAAATTTTCATCCCTTAAAAACATCCCTTTCAGGAAAATATACATGTAGAAAGAAACCGTTAGCAGGTGTTCATAATCCAAGAGCCCCTTCCTCTGTTGAAGGTCGCCTTCAGAGGACTTTCGCCTAGAGCAGCGCACCTTTCCTTTTCTATCTTTTACTCATATTATCTATATAACATCTTTTTATGCATGTGTTTATACATGTGGGAATCCAGATATGTATGTATCAAGAAGACACAGCATATACAAAAGAATAAATGCTCCAAAACGTTCAAAATTTAGGCGCTCTGTAATTTTCCTACATTATCTCTAGAAAAATGTATTTAGTTTTTTAATGATAACTCGGCTTCCTTTTAAGCTTTTTGCATTCACCTACACACCATTTTGTAGGGAACTTCATAAGCTATAAAGTCATGATGATTGCAATATTTCTACACCCTTTCGTTCAGAGAATTTTAAGGTTGAAGGGCTAAAAAGAGGTTTCCTTCGCACAGAAATCAAAACTTTAAATGCCCATATCTCGCTTAATTTTTAAGCTACATGAATTTAAAAAAAAGCAAAATTTTCAGTAAAAAGAAAGCTAAATTTTTGTTGAGAACACTTGTTTTCGTAAAACCATTATTTTTTGAGTTATTTTGAAAAAACAACGTATTTTTTGAAAAATTGAAAAAAAAAATTTACTTAAAACAACTTTTTTCAAAATGTACATTCTCTAAACCATTCAAACTTTTGGAACGTGTTATTGGGACATAAATAAAGTTAATTTTTCATGGGCTACGATTAATTTTAATTTTGCCGCTCATGGCGCCAATTTTATTATCTTATTTTCGTCATAACTTCCTTAATTTTCATGCTAAAGGCTTTTATAAAAGCTTATTTTAAAGGTCTAATAAAGCACTTTAAAAAAGGTTATGAACATTTTCTCTGAAAAATTACTCAATTTTCCGTTATTTGAGTTTAAATCTTTAGATAAATTTACAACAAACAAAAATTCGTCTTCAATGAAGTCGCTTAATGTGACCTAAAACATTAAAGAAAAACCGACGAATCGCTTTGTTTTTTTATAAGCTTGAATTTTGATAAGAATAGTTTCTTCCAGAAAACGTTTAATTTTCGAGTTATTCACGAAAAACTGTTGAAAAACGTATTTTTTATTGAAATTTTCAATCGCGAATAACTCAGAAATCATTAGGTTGTAGGAAAAACTTTATACTACATTTTCTTCTTAAAATTTTATTCTCTATCCATTTTGAATTTTTGAATTTCCACCCCCGAGAAAGGGTGGCATTCACCCCCGGTGTGGAAGCACATATCGGCACTAAGTCAGGTTTGTTATTTGCATCATTTTTGAGCTACTGTCAAAATTTCAAACAAATCGGTTGAGTTGATCAGATTTCGGAGGTGAATCGGTTCATTGATTGTATTAATCCCCTGTGCCAATATACCCTCTTGAGAATATTTGCTTTTGAAATCGGTATTGGACTTGTTGTCGGTATTGATCGCATGGTTTGTTCATTTGTAATATCTCTGTGTATTTTTTTGTGTCATATTTATTGTACGTTATGAATTTTAGTGGTCTGATATCAACATGTTTCTCCCGGAAGGCATCTTTAAACCTGGCCAGGAAATACCAAGGACGTTCATCCCTGTCGAAATGGCAGACTATGAACTTGATATTGACGTAGTGGTCGGTGAAATATATGATCTCTCAAAATTCTGGATATACCTGCAGCATTCCTTGTTGGACGCCCTCATGGATAATATACAGTGAGTAATCAATCAGATTCGAATGTAGTGGGTAAACGTAGACAGATTTGTAGGGTAGAGTGGTGCAAGTTATGTATATGTGTGATTTTCGTACTTTCAGAGAGTTTTATAAGGACAAAGCCTTAGATTACCAGATTCCAGAACATTTATTGAAGGAAGGGCTTTATTGCGTTCAGATAATTTTCGGAGAATACCACAGGGCGTTAATAGTGGACGTCATGCCGGAACTTGAGGACAGTATCAGGGTAAGCTATAAAATTTATAGCCAGATAAGGGTTGACTTTTTCACATACATCTTTATTTTATTTAATACAAACTTTCTACTTCTTCCAGGTAATATTTATAGATTATGGTACAATGACTAAGGTCCCTAAGAAAGGTGTTTGCTTCCTGCATGAAGATTTTGCCCACTTGCCTGCGCAGGCGATCAGGTGCCGGCTCGCTAATATCTTGCCGCTGGAAGAGGGGATTCCATGGAGTAGGGAGGCGTCCAAAGCTTTCAGGAAAATGGTTTCCAACAGGGATATGTCCATCAAGATCAGTCACATAAATTGGGAGGTAAGAAATCTGACCTATTTTGGAAATTGCAGCCTATGAGTCTGTCTGACTGTTTGGGTTGATTTTGCAGTTCACTGTTATTTTAGTGTTTAGTATTTTTTTAATTTTATCTTACCCTTATAAATATTCAAACGTTCGGCTGAATAGCAGGGCCGGCTCCAAGGAGGGCCCAAAAATAATTGTTTAATCAAGAAACGACAATGATTAATTCTAACTATTTTAATATCGAAAATCGTGACTGTACCCACATTTTTAGCAAGGTAATGCTTGGACTTCCTCGAAGTCCTTGCTAAGCAACAATAATAATATGATATATTCGATAAGTAAGTAAGTATTTATTCGTCCATTTTGATTATGTTTACATAATATAGGACAGGTCAAGTGTAAATAAATAAAATGTATAAAATGTAAAATTTACAAAGTTCTAAATAACGAGATACATGAATAACAAGTGTAACAAACAAACAAATATACAAGAGTACATTTAAATATGCAAGCATAAGATATGATCATCTTAATATGGTCATAAAACAATATTGAATAAAACTAATGAAACATAATAAATTATAATAAATTGTAGTGATATCACAGACTGTCGGTCATATATTCATTTAAAGAATAATAAGATTTTTCAATTAACATACCTTTAATACTTGTTTTGAACTGTTTTTGACTTAAAGACTTGTATTGGTGAGGTAATTTGTTATATACTTTAATAGCCAAATATTTAGGATTATGCTCAAACAAGCTGGTACGATGTCGAGGAATCTCCAGGGTCTGATTATTTCTTGTGTTATATGAGTGGTAGACATTTAAAGTATTTAACTCTTCCAGATTAGATCTGGCATACAATAAGAGATGCATTATAAATATTGATGGTAGTGTTAGAATTTGCATAGCTTTAAAATAGCCCCTGCAACTAGCCCTATGTCCGATGCCAACTAAATATCTAATGGCCCTTTTCTGTAGTGTAAATACCCTTTGACTCTCACCACAATGCCTCCACGCAATTATACCGTAAGATACGATTGAGTGACATTGTGCATAATAGTACATTTTTAAGGATTCAGTATCAACTATATGATATAGTTGCTTTATGCAGTAACAAGTAGTAGCGATTTTCTTACAGACAAAGTCAATATGTGTTCTCCAGCTGCAATCCTCGGATATATATAATCCTAAAAATTTAGTAGACTCAACTTGTCGCAAGGAGCCACATTTTGATTTAATTAGAACACTTTCATTGTAATTGGTATTAGAGTTATTGAATCTAATGCATACAGATTTTTTGCTATTTAGTAACAAATTACTATTCGAGAACCATGACTGAAGATGTTGCATTTGGATGTTACATGAGTTAATAGTATTACTTAGAGTATTATCACTACAGAGAATGGATGTGTCATCAGCAAACATAAAAATGTTAGATCGTTTATATAAATTAAGAACAGCAAAGGTCCTAAAATTGACCCTTGTGGAACCCCTATGGTTGTGGGTAGTATATCAGATTTGTAATTTTTGACCTCAACATACTGTGTCCTATCCTTTAGATAGCTTTTAAACCATTCTAGGGCTTGACCACGTATCCCATACTTTTCCATTTTAATTAGAAGAGTTTTGTGACATACCAGGTCAAATGCCTTACTGAGATCCAGAAAAATTCCAACAGCATTTTTCCGGTTGTCCATATTTTCATACAATAAATTCAAAAATTTGTTTATAGCACTAATAATGGAGAGACCCTTCCGGAAACCAAACTGGTTTACATTGAATAGCCGGAAAGTATCAAAAAAATGTGTAACTCTAATAGCTATAACTTTTTCAAATATTTTTGAAAATGTAGTCAGGATCGCAATTGGTCTGTAGTTTTCAATGTTGTTAACTTCACCCGATTTAAAAAGTGGAACAATTTTGGCAATTCTCAGTTCTTCAGGAAAGATACCTTCACTAATTGAGAGATTTATTAAGTACGTCAGTGGTTTCACAATGTGTGGTATGCACTTTTTTAATAAACTTGAACTAACCTTATCAGAACCAGCGGCATTTGAGTTCTTTAAATTGATAACAATGTTGATAACTTCTGATTCTGTCACAGGGTCTATGAAGATACAAGAAGGATTTATAGTAAAGTTATTACAATCAGCGTTATTAGTAAGTGACATACTTTCAATAAGCTTACGAGGTACATTAATGAAGTAATTGTTAAATGTATTACTGATTGTTTGAGAATCATTCACTACTTTATTATCTATATTTAGATGGACATCGTTTTTCGTGTTAATTTTAGGTTTGATGATATTCCATGCCGTTTTAGACTTATTTTCTGAGTTAGACAATAGAGAAATATTTTACATTTTTTTAGCCTTTCTAATAAGTTGCCTATATATCGCTTTATATTTTTTATAGTATGTTATTATGTCATTATTACCTGATAAAGTCAATGAATACAAGTCTTTAAGCCTTTGCGCCGAGTTTCTCCAATGTGTCATCCAATTATTTTTTAATTTCTTATTTACAATATTTATAGAAGTCTCCGGAAAAGTCATATTAAGGTGATATAGAAAGTTATTAAAAGAAAATTGTTAAATTTTGTATTAACATCGAAATTATTGTCAAATACATCAGACCAATTTTCTGTTTGTAGTCTAGAGCAGAAGTACCTTATTTTTTCCTGATTCTGTACATCCCTGAACATCAGTCTTTTATTGGTCTGTTTAGAACAATTTATTGATGTTGTTCATAATAATGCATCATGGTCAGATATGGCACTTCTTATAACTTTACTTTCGTAATCATCAATATTTAAATTGATACATGTATTATCAGTACAGTTCCTTATTCTAGTTGGTTTGTTAATAGTAGGTACAAGACAATAAGCATTAAGTACATCATTCAATTTGGTAAGATTGTTGCTATGTGCTAAGAAATTAATATTAAAATCACCCCATGATACAATCTTTCCATTTTTATATTTACTAGTTACCATTTCAAGCAAAGAATTTAACTTATCTAGAAAAACATCAATATTTCCATGTGGAGATCTTATTATTATTATTATTAGCCGTTACTCGAGTCCGAGTATAGAAATGTTACAGTCGATAAATTGCGTACAATAAAAAACAAGTAAAAGGTGTAGTCTATTGTAATTCCCATTCATCTACGGTGCACACGACTAGGGCTATAGAGGCCAATTCGGGAGAGCACATGTCGACCGCAGTCAGGACAAACATAGACCTGGTTAGGTCATGGATTCGGCCTTCTTGCAGCAACATTTCCTTGATAGCTGGCCACAACCCCTCGCCATTCGGTTCTGTCCGCTGCAAGTTGTTCCCATTGCTCATCTGCAATACCGCAGGATTTTAGATTTTCATGGAGAACGTCTTTGAACCTCTTTCGTTGACCGCCACGCCTTCTTCTACCGCTTAGCAATTCACCATAAAGTGTACATTTAGGAAGGCGGTTATCATGCATACGATGAATGTGACCTGCCCATCTTAGGTGTGCTCTTGAAATAAGCACCTCAATTGGAAGGCTGTTTGCTCTCCTGAGTACTTCCACGTTTGATATGTGATGGAACCAACGGATTTTCATCATACTTCTGAGGTGTCTTTGCTGAAAACGTTCTAATTCTTTCACATGACGACGGTAAGTGATCCAGCTTTCACATCCATATAGCAGTGTTGGAATAACAACTGCTCTGTAGACAGCCATTTTCGTTGACAAAGCAAGGTCGTGGTTGTCAAATACTCTCTCTCTAAGTCCCCAGAGTGCTCTAGATGCAGCGTTAATTCTATTGTGAATCTCGCTGTCCATGTTTACTTTGTCATTAACAACGTTGCCTAAGTAATTGAACTGATCCACCACTTCAAGAGAATTTCCGTTAAGTGTAATGTCTATTTGGTTCACTCGATGAGGAGTTGACATAATCTTAGTCTTTCCAATGTTGATTTTAAGTCCCAAGGAATCATAGCTCTGGGCATACACATCTAAAAGTTCTTGAAGCTCTTCCGGCGTAGAGGCTAAAAGTGCACAGTCATCCACATACTGGAGATCACAAATGAATTGTGTGCGTGTCTTCGTGAAAGCTCTAAAGCGCCCTATGTTAAAGAGACCGCCATCAAAACGGTATCTGAGACCTATTCCTCTGACTGTCAGTTTGTTGTCAACAATAATTGTTAGAGCAGTGGTAAACAAATTAAAGAGTAGGGGTGCCAGGACACATCCCTGCCTAACTCAGTGAGGGTTTGGAAAGGTTCGGTTGCCTCATTATTATACATAACCTGGGCGTTGTTGTTTGTATGTAGACTGCGACATACTTCCACAAATTTTCTAGGGATACCTAAGCGGAACATAATTTTCCAGAGCACTTCCCTGTTCACCGAGTCAAACGCCTTGGTTAAATCAATGAAGGCCATGTGAATTTCTCCTTGATGTTCGAGTGCTTTTTCTTGAAGCTGTTTAAGTGTGAAGATTAAATCCGATGTGCCTCGGTTTGGTCTAAAGCCACTCTGTGTTTCAGGAAGTAACTTTTCCATAACAGGTGTTGGCCTATTTGCCATCGCTTTAGTGAGTATCTTCCCTCCAACAGCCAGGAGAGCTATACCCCTGTAATTTCCACAGTCCGCAGCGCTCCCTTTGTTTTTGAAGAGGTTGATTAAAAGTGTATCACGAAACTCCTGCGGAGCTTGACCACTTTCCCACACGACATCAAACAGTTTTTTGAGGTAGGGTATGAGCTCTGACGACACAGCTTTAAAGATCTCAGCTGGGAGTGAGTCGGCGCCGGGAGATTTGTTATTTTTTAGCTGCCCAATGGCGTTGGTTGTATTGTATGATTGGTGTCCAGAAAATTAGACTCTATTGGATCACAAGGACATCAGCTGATATGGGCACGTGTGTTAGAATGATATTATTATTGGCAGATCTGAGCAACAAGAGAATATTAATTTTAATTAGAGTACCAAACTTAATCAATGTTTTACCAATATGTAAAATATTCCTATCTTCTACACAAATAAAATATCGTGAGATTGTTTAATTTACCAGAAACGGTATCAAATATCTATTTATCGAAGACAATACTTTTATATCTAGTATTATTAATATCTACATTCGAATTTTAAGTACAGCTCTGTATATTGTCTGAAAGTTATTTGTGGCATTCTACGAATATTCTTTCCTATTATTTGGGTTTTCTACCACATGTACTATTATCCTCTTCAAAACAAATCACCGAATCTACAAAATAATAGAATTATTGGAAAAAAGAGCCTCTGCGCCCGTGACGTTTACGCCAAAGGAAAAGTCAGAGGTTATGTTTTGCAAATAATATAAATCGGAATAAACACAAAAATAATGTATTTTGCTGACGTTTCGGAAAGTAATCTCTTTCCGTTTTCAAAGCTATTTTTTGAAGAACTCTTATTTTGCTGTGTATGTCAAATATACAAATACAAACGGCTAATAAAAAATACACAGCTTTAAGATTCTGTTTATGTTATTTCCATAGATACTTACTACTTACACAGAACATAGAACTGATGATATTTTTTAGATAATGTTGAGTTTGTTAAGTTCTTCTTTTAACATTGGTAGCCAGGTTGTACAAATATCTACAGAACAATTCGATACGCACTTATCTTCATTTAATAAGATTATTGCTGATTCTTTAATTTTTCTTTTTTTGGTATCTGTTTCTTTTGTTAAAATTTTTGCCGAGTCCCAGTTTATTCTATGTCCGTTTTCCCAAGCATGTTCACAAATCTTTGATTTTTGAATTTCATTCTTTCTAATGTAGTTCTTGTGCTCATCCAACCTCACACTGAAAGGTCTGGATGACTCACCCACATAACATTTATCACATTCGCACGGGATATTGTAAATACAGTTTTTTGAATTCTGCTCCCTGTTTATCGGTTTTGTTTTTGTTAAAATAGATCTTAAAGTGTTCCCCGTTTGAAATATCGTCCTAACATCAAATTTGTCACCTATACGGCGTAGCTTTTCCGATAGTCCGTATACATAAGGAATTATTGCTGTATAATGACGTTCAGGTTTTTGTCGTACCTGATTGTCCCTATTTTCAACATTTATGAAAATTCTATCAACAAAGGCTTCAGGATATTGATTTTGTACTAGAACCTCTTTGATAAATTTTTTCTCGTTATTTAATATTTCATTATTAGATGAAATTATTTTGGCCCTATCGTATAAACATTTTACAACACCCCTTTTAACATTTATTGACTGATTTGAGTTAAAATTTAGATATCTATTAGTATGTGTTGGTTTTCTATAAACGCTTGTTTCAATTGTATTATTTATCCTTCTAATTAAAACATCTAAAAACGGTAGTTCATTCCTACTTTCTACTTCTAATGTGAATTTAATAGACGGTTCCTTACTATTTATATTTTCTAAAAAACTATCTAGTAAATCAACACCATGAGGCCAAATTGCAAAGATGTCGTCAACATATCTCCACCAGACAACCGGTTTGTTTATACAATTTTGAACATATGTGTTCTCAAAGTTCTCCATAAATATGTTGCTTAAAATTGGTGATAATGCAGACCCCATAGCCATACCAAAATCCTGCTGATAGAACTCATTGTCCAATTGAAAATAGGTTGTTTTTATACACAGTGTTAAGAGTTCCATTATGCTATTTACACTTAATTTAGTTCTAGTTTCCAAATTATTATCATTTAGCAACCTGTCTTTAACTATTTTTAATGTTTCATCTACCGGAACATTGGTAAAGAGGCTAACTACATCAAAACTAACCATCAGGTGTGATTCATGAATATCGGTTTCATAAATTTTTTCTATGAAATGTTTACTATTTTTAATATATGAATCGGTATTTCCAGATAATGGATCAATAATTTTAAGTAAAAATTTTGCCAAATTATGACATGGTGAATTAATAGAACTAACAATTGGTCTTAAAGGAATATTTTGTTTATGTGTCTTTGGTAAGCCATAAAAATGAGGGGGCTTACTATGATGTGGTGTAAGTTTCCTTCGTTCAAAATCATTAAATTCATGTTTGTATTTAAACAAAGTTCTGTAAATTTTGCTCTCTATTGATTTTGTTGGATCTTTGTTTAATTTTGAGTAGGGTCCCTCATTTACAAGAGTCATGATTTTTGTGTTATATATATCTTTATCTATAATGACTGTGGCATTACCTTTGTCTGCTGGCAATATTTTTATACTTTCATCGCGTTTTAAAGAATTTATCGATAACTTTTCTCTGTACTATTTCGTCCGCAAATTGACTCGCTTACCTTTATGGGTTTTTAATGTGCCTCGTCTTGTTTGATGACAACATGCCGCATGGCCTAAGGGCGATAATAATGAGATAGTAAAATTTTTGTTGCTTTCTTTTACTACCCAGCAAAACTGTACTCGACTATAACTATTTTTCTTTTTACAATGAAACTGTTATCATTTTAGACTAAATTTAATTTTTTGCGGCAGACATCAAAGTTTATATAATTGACAGACTAAAGGGCCTCGGTCGAGGGCTGTTTGGTTATATTTGTAGTTGTTACACGTATGATCAATAAAAGTCTCTAGGGCCACTGTTTTTGGTTTCAGGATCAATTTCTGGAGGTGTACCTAGCCGATGTGACCGAGGAGGACAACATATATTACATAAACGACAGACTAGTCGAGGAAGGCTTTGCCCAATACCCCAGCAAGGTAAATAAAGTAGTGAAAAGTAAACGGCAGGCAATTTTAGACCTCATCGCAAGTCGTAAGTCTTCCAACCACAATGCGGCCTGAAACCCGTACGATTTTAGAATACATATTTAATTTTCTACAATAATTTATTGTTTGATTGTGATTTCTGGAGTAGCAGCTGCCGCAATATTATGAGATTAAAGATCTAGAAGACTGCTGTATAATTTTAATTGTAATAAAGTATTTACTTTGCCATTCAATTTTTAATTTTAAAGCTCATGTCCCAGTTACTTATTCGGGGTTTTGTGACGCTTATTTTAAAGCTGTGAGTGTTTCTGCAGCCGCATATACAACATAGTCGAATCAATGAAGCCTAAACTTTTTCTTATGATACATGCTTTGAATTGGATGCATTCTAATGGACAGACTCAAGTATTTATATTGTTGAAATAATTATAATTAATTTCTTTTTATCGCGTTTCAATAAAATATAGGTAAGATCCTGCAACTTTCATACGAAACTTTTTTTTTCTATTTTCGATATTAGAAATAAAGGGTGGTCAATATCTAGTGAATAACCCTGTACATAGGCAAGATGTAACATCAGCAAACGTTTGACCAATGCTTTACAATACTGTTTGAAAACTGCATATATAATGTGATGGATGTTACCGGAATGAGGGTCCTGTATATTGAGATAAATACTAATCATTTCGTGTAATGATTGACTGGAAGAAATCATCTGTGCATACATGTCTGCAGTCAAAACTATTTTTTAATTGTTTGTAACAACTGCATACAACATATTGAATGCCAACAGGTCAGTTAAAAGGAAGATCAAAGAAATAATACTGCCGAGTGTGAGGATCTGGGTAACACTGTCAATCATTTTGAACCAAACTGTATGCGCATCGTATGTGCCATTTCCTTCTTGACACCTTTAAAAATCCGTATTTTTTTTTTCAGCGATTGTTACTAAAAGATATTATCCCATTTCTCGGTGGAATTGCAAAATATGAAATCCATATTCAACTTCCAAATGTGTTCAAGTTTCGGCCATGTTTTAGAGACCAAAAGTCACCACAAACATCACCAAAACACTATGTTTAGCCAACCCTGTTGGCCTCATCTCCAGATGTTGCGGCCCCGGTTGCTAAACTCAAGTGGAGTGTATGTTTGTCTAAATTATTTCAGTCTTAGTTTATTCTTTCATTTTATTTTATGTAATTTGTGGTTTTACCACTCACTTTAATATCCAAACCTGAGAGAATGTTACGTAATGTTTGTACTAGTACTTTTTGATTTCCGATACCCTCGTAAACCATATAAACATTACAGACCGCTAAGGCAGCCAGAACGCCTCACTAAGTTATTTTAATTTTTTCAGGACCGCAAGGAGACCTTTGTAGACCCTATATACACGTCGATAGTTAAATACATTCACTTATTTCCTACATTTTTGGAACTTGAACATGGATTGGCGCCCTCCACCGCCGAAATGGGAATACTTAACGATTGCGAAGTGCCCATAAATTTCTGTTACCCACAATATTTCTATATCGATTACACCTTCGAGGAGGAGATAATAAAGGCCGCCGAGGATTTCCACGAAAAGAACTGCATGAAAGGGAAGCAGAGAGCTCCGGTTCGCTGTTACGACCTGGACCAGTTCAAGTCGCAAGTGCCGGATATGTCGATATTTGGCGACCTGGAAGGCGAGATAACGGCCTTCTTGAACAAGCCTGCAGAGCAGACACCTACAGGAAGTAGTGACGAGGATTTTGTGGATGCTGACGAGGAGGAGTTCCATGCTAGGCTCGATATGATGACGGAAAAATTTAAATATTTAAGCACCAAAGAGGAGGAGACCGTGAGCGTGCTCAAGGAAGATCTCCTGATGACCGAGGATATCATGAAAGATATCAATTCCTTTTGCAACTTTGGGGATCAGAGCTTTGAGAGAAGTATAGAGTCTCAAAGTGACGACATACAAAGTAGGTGTGAGTCCGAGGAAGATTATCGCCTCCGTACGATAGAGGAAACTAGGGAGAGCACGGACAGCCTAAGTTCGTTGGCTTATTGTGAAGAATCTACAGATGTACCTGTCGAAGATTCTCCATACGACCAAATAATGTTTTCAAACCATCCGTTGAGTAAATTGACTTTTGACAATTTGTCTTCGACTGAGGGGAGTAGTTCAAATAGCCCACGATCAGAACAGAGCCCGGCCGCCAAAAATGGGGATTACGACTTGAAGCAACACAATGTTTGGCTTAAGCCCATCAATTTCTCCTTCCTCTCCACCAATGAGGCAAGCTTGGACCGCGTTCTTTATAATGATAAAACTTTTGCGCCTGACCTTGACGATCGCGTGTCTTATAAGAGTTGCGAAGATACCCAGAAAATACACAATGCCAACTCATCTAATAGCACGTCCAGTGGCTCACGTAACAAGGAAATCACGGCGAAAGCAAACAAACCCGTGTCAACCAATCCTTTCCTCGAACATGATTCTGCAACGACTGACACCGACTTACCCCCGGGCTTGAAGTTGAATCCCAATAATCCGTTCTTGTCCTTTTTGAGCAACAAAGCCGAGAGAGAATCCTCCTCCTCCTCAGGGAGTTCGCAAGGGAGCAGCACGTCAACGTCTTACGACTCGCCTATCGTACAACTGAGGACCATGCACAGCTGGTCGAACTTCGATGACATGTCACCGGAGACGATAAGCCAGCTGGGGAGGACGTTATCCAACAACTCGAGTGGCGACTCTAGCTGTGCGAACAATTACTCAATGGCCACACAGACTGTTGAGGTGCCGCCTCCTCCTCAAACCGGGCCTAACCCATACTACGCCCACCAACAGGCGGGTCCTTACAATTACCCCAACTGGTCGATGGGCTTCGCCAACCCCTACTACAATGTTCATCGTTTCCCCAATTATCAAGGTTACTCCTCCTACGATCCAGCTTATGGTGGTATGCATCAGTTTAGGCAGCACGTCGGCCCGCCCGGCTTCCCTCCCCCACCAGGATTTGCTCCGTTGAGGCCTAACGTCATCATGCCGCCATGCCCACCTACTTTTCCACGGGGCACAACCTACTACCCCAGACTGGAGGGACCCAAGCCACAGCCCTATTATGCGGGAGGGGTTCCACCGCAGCAGGGTGCGGCCCTTCAGTATAACAGGACTACTTCTGTGTCTGTGAGTGTTGTGAAGGACCAGAAAGACTTTTATGATGTCTACAATGAGCGCTTGAGGCTGCAGTCGGACAGCGATACCCAGTGACCCTGTTGAAAGGTAATTTTTTGCTTTATTATTTTGTTTGTTTACCAAATTTAACCTTGTTGGGCTTTAGAGTCTTTCTGCATAAAATCCACACACTTTTGATACAAATTTTACCTTTATATAAATGTCGGAAAGAAAGCGAAAATCACAAGAATGACGTATTTTAAATTATGAACAACTCTCCTAATTAAGCTGGTGAGGTGGGCTAGGTGTCCTTTCGCAGCATTTTTTTTGCACTTTCCTATGATATGCAATACAATATGGGTTGTGAGGAGACTTTTTATTCAAATTTTAAAGTGAAAATGTTGGTTTTGATTGAAGTGTTGAAAAAATACGTCTTCAAATTTATTAAAAAATTTTGGAAATAATTTATATCAATGTTAAATGATATACAAAGTTTTATAGTGAGGTCCCAATAAAATGGGACAAAATTTGTCGATTTGGATGAAATAATTCCAGACCGGGTTGAAATTTTGGGAACAGGTTTATTTTGTGATGCTGTTTATCAAAAGTCCCCAGCCGTAGACGCTGGCGGAGGAGAAGGGAGGGAGAAAATAGGTTAAAAAAATCAGTTTTTCTCAAAAAAACTCGGAAAGTATCAACAATAATAGTAATAAAAGTATTTTATTGGATAAACCAGATGGCCATCGACCGAAGTCCTTCAGCCAGTGTTACAAAAGATTTTTTTGTGAGTTAACGAATTATGTAAATAAGAAGGTGTTTACATGTTATACAGAGTAACCCATTTAAAAGCGGGGCACCTTTATAAAAATTTTATTCTAGAAATAAAAATTCGGTCTAGACCGATTTAAATGATTTTTTTTTTAATTATAGGGCTTCAATAATTCTACTGTGGTGCAAAATTTCAGATCGAAATTAAAAATTTCAAGGCCTATTTCAATTTTTTCAAAGCCAAAAATCCAACAAAATTATTAGCAATTTTTTTATCTCAAATGCGACTACGCCATTGGATTTAGAATATCTTCAAATGAGTATCACCGAAATTTAACAAAAAAAATATTGGTTTCTAACAGAAATATAGCATAATTAAAATTTATATTATGTTCTCGAAATATTTCGAATATTCGTCATGTAATTCACAATTGTTTAAATAATATTGTTTACAATACTCGTTTAGATCGTTATCAGTTGAATTTTAAAAATTATAAACCATCAGTTATTCAATATTGGCAATATTTGTTTTCTTTAAACATGTTCCACATTGTTACGTGTTTACAGTCTTCAGTAGACACTCTGTAGGTTCAAATAACTTGCAACAAGAATCCTCACAAACCACTATTTTATTAATCACTTAAATTACACAACTAATAATAACAATCTAATATAAATTCACTACTTTTAAATCACAACTGTACTTTACTTTTCTTCTTAAACTTGTCAACTCTTATCTAACCTAAAAACTCTCTCTCTCTCTGTATACCAGAACTGTACTGTATACTTCACTGAACTGTTCTGCCTGCTCAACTTCACTTCTTTATATACACCCATAGAATGTACCAGAATCATATTCCATAACATTCTAGAATCCTCCAGAGTTTTGTACTATGTGCTAGATGACTGTTCGTCAATTGGCTCATAGATGGCGCCACCCTACTAGCCAGGGAGTAATAACACTCTCCTCTCTGTTAGAGGCCAGCACATAACAATATTAAGGATAATTATTTTTATTAGCAAGTCCTGTAAATATTTTTATTATCAAAGCTGGCGTTGGAAGATTATGTAAATAATAATAAATCCCCAAAATAGTTTATGGACTTTATTATTATTTACATAATCCTCCAAGGTCAGCTTTGATAATAAAAATAATTGCAAGACATGCTAATAAAAATAATTATCCTTAATATGGAACATGGAACAAACATAATTGTGAATTACATGACGAATATTCGAAATATTTCGAGAACATAATATTAATTTTAATTATGCTATATTTCTGTTAGAAACCAATATTTTTTTTGTTAAATTTCGGTGATACCCATTTGAAGATATTCTAAATCCAGCGGCATAGTCAGATTTGAGATAAAAAAATTGCTAATACTTTTTTTGGATTTTTGGCCTTGAAAAAATCGAAATATGCCTTGAATTTTTTTATTTCGATCTGAAATTTTGCACCACAGTACAGTTATTGAAGCCCTATAATTAAAAAAAAATAGATCATTTCAATCGGTCTACAAATAAAAATTTTAGAAAGGTGCCCTGCTTTTAAGTAGGTCACTTTGTATATGAAAAAAAATTATATATGTAAGTAACAGACAATATATAAAAAATACGCATAGAATACATGTAATTTAATTGTGCAGGTATGATGTTTTTCATTCGGGTCTTAGGATTTTAAGGCATTCCCATATTGTGTGTTCTGGGTGTTTTCTGTGGTTGTGGAGTTCTTCATTTCATGTTTTGCAAAGATGTTGGAATATTTTTACGTTGTAATCAGATGAAGAAAATTTTGTGGATAGTTTAGCAATTCTTCGGTGAATGGGTTCAATATGTGTGATTTGATAGAGAACCTGATTAGGGGGATTATGAAGAGGATTTCTGTGATGTCGAATTTTTGTAATGGATCGGATGGTAGAAGTTACCGCTACTTTTAGATTGCAAATTGCTGGTGCCCTAGCGTTTAAGTATATGGGGGGCTATATTCCAGTATAGGTCTACATATCATTTTATATATGTGCGCAGCAATTTTTGTGTTGATCCCTTTATTTTTATAGGTAAGACTTCTAAAATGTCTGCCTCTAGAAATACATTTCTTTTTAATTGATTTTGTGTGACTGTTTAGATTAAATTTTTGATCCAAGGTAATTCCAAGATATTTAGCTGATGTTTGGCTTGTTAGTAAAGAAAGCATAAATTTTTGTTGTTGTCTTAAATAATCACAAAATTGTGGAGTAAAACACTTTGACCTTCTACACTGGCAAATCAGAACTGGTAGCAAATTATATTATAACATATTCCCAATTTGGATTCGCATAATGTAAAAAAAACCACGCGAGTTTATGACAGATCGGCGAATAAGAACACGGCATTCAGCAAATCACGCCTTGACATGTGTTGATTTCTTTACTTCATATGCATCTGAAATGCACATATGAAATTTATTGAACCAAAATTGATTTATTAGTAATATTAGTATGATTTACAATAATTCTGTTTATTCTGTTCTGTTTATTTATGTAACAGATTGCACAAAGGCATGTCTTTGGCCTGATGAGTGGTGTGCTTATGTGCATAATAGTACGTTTTATAAGCTTATAATTCTTATCAATTTCTAATTCCAGGGACCAACCGGTACATTTTTGGGCGTGTATGTGAAAAAAGCTGTGAAATATAGTTTTAAGTTTTGTATCTCGAACTAAAAGTATTGTTTATTTTAATTACTGACACTTCCGTGACATATTTGGAAGCTTCATTGTATAAAACATGTAAGCCGCGCCTAGAATGTTATGTTTTAATTTTTAGTTAATAGTATTGCATTTAGGATTAACTTTTTAATAATAATAAAGAAAACTGTTTCATTATAATTGTCTGTTTGTTTGTAAACCCCATTAGCTATGTTTTTCCACAAATACCAAAACATTATTACTCACAGAAAACAGTGGATCTTTTGATTAATGCGTCTAAAACTCCTTCAGGAATTTTTCGTTCATGTGATGCTCATCAAACAGTCATTGTTTCCATGAATAACCACAAAACATTGGCATTTTATACAGGACATGTCGTTGAGAGCCGAACAAGGAAAAGACTAGATCATGGAACTTGACCAATATCTGAATAAACCAGATTTTATTAGCATACAATTTTTTTCTACATTCAACGAAGCCTGGTACATTTGTATTTTAGTCGGGTTTCATGATTTTGGTCTTCTGTTTGGCTTTAAGCAATATTTGCTGTGGTTTTGTGTTTTTCAAAATCCAGTGTTGCGGGTGTAAGAAAATTCCCCATTTTTAAAAATAATTAATACAACGAACCATCTAGTTTCCAACCAAGTTCTTAAAAGTCGATTAATAGATTACTTTGAAAAGAATAAATATATTAGCAACTCTCAATTTGGCGGCACATCTGGCAAATTAACAGTACTAGCAGTTTGTAAAATTATTGAAAATGTTTTTGAAGTTTTTGAGAAGAAAGAAAATTCTATGACTTGTCAAAGGGCTGTCGGTACTGTTGACCATAATATTTTATTAACTAAACTTGAGTACTATGGTCTAGGAGACATTACATTACACTAAATCTTTTTTGCATCATCCCAGCTTGTTAAATGGAATAATGCAGTATCTAACCAGAAATACATTAAATTTGATGTTCCTCAAGGATCAGTTTTAGGACCTGTTGATTTTATTATTTATGTCAACGATCCCTCCTCAAATATTGATGATAACATTCTTCCAGTTGCTTATGCTGATGATACAACTCTGTGATTTAAAAGTAAATTTTCAAATGAAATAATAAATAATATGGAATTTTCTGAAAATTTGTTACAAAAATGGTGTTCTAGCAACTTCCTAAGTTTGAACTTGGATAAGACTAATACACTCGACATTGCAGTGGTACATTTTGTAAATAATGATCCTGTAAAGACATTATAGGTGTCTTTCTTGATAGCTCTTTAACTTTTGGTAAAAAAAATGGTTTTTCTCAAAAAAATCGGAAAGTTGATCAATTTTACTGTAAAATATGCAACATGAAAATTGCAAATTGCAAAAATGCTATTGCTACTTTCATATGTATATAAACTAATAAAAATAGGTCAAAACCAAATTTAAAAAAAATATTTATTTCCTATAATTTTCATATGTACATATTTTACAGTAAAATTGATACTTTCCGAGTTTTTTGCGAAAAACAGTTTTTTTTTACCTACCGGGTGACACAGGAGACATGTGGCACCCCGTAGCATGTTTATTTAAAAAGATATTGTTTTGAAATTCAGGTCTCAGTAGCGGAAATAGAGCGACGTTAAATAAATGTAAAAAAAAAACCATTTTTTATTTCACCTAGTTAAAAAATACTTATTTATCTTTTATTTTTGTCCAATACAATTGCGGTGCCTATCCTATTGTTACGTGCTTACAATTTTCAGTAAACACTCTGTGGATTCAAATAACTTGCAACAAGAATTTTCATAAACCACTGATTTATTTATCACTAAAATTACACTAGTAAATACTTAAAAATCACACAACTAATAATAACTTACTCTAATATAAATTCACTACTTTTAATACACTATGTAATTTATTTTTCTTCTTAAACTTGTCAACTCTTGTCTAACCTAAAAACTCTCTGTTTACTTCACTGAACTGAACTGTACTGCCTACTTCATTCAACTGAACTCTTCTACAAACTGTCTCTGTAACCAGAACTGTACTGGATACTAAATTGAACTGTTCCTTATACTTCACTAAACTGTACTGTTTCCCCATCTGCTGGATTCACCTCCTTATATACACCCATAGAAATGTACCAGAACAGTATTCCACAATTTTCTGGAATCCTACAAAGTTTTCTACCATGTGATAGATGACCGTTCGCCAATTGGCTCATAGACGGCGCCACCCTACTAGTCAGGTTTCCTTTCACCTTGAACAGGGACTTAATCACATCTTTCCTCGTTAGAGGGCAGCACATAACACTATTTTACTTTCTTCATTAAAATTAGTAGCGAATGTTATTGCATAGTAATGAATATTGTACTTCAACAAAAATATTTAGTAAGCAGGCGGTGGAAACAAAATAAAAGTAGGTAAAACGATTTTTTTAATAAATAAGAGACATCAGTAAAACACATTTGAACAAAATTGATGAAAAACCATTACACTATATAATACATTTTTACAACGAATGAATGAAATTAAAATGAAATATTTACTGAAGTACTACATACAAAAGCATTTTTTACTGCAGATGCTCAAAATGTTGTCCGTTATTATCTCTGCACAATTGTGTTTTTGTGACGGTAGCCCTAAGCACGTTATCTAACTGTAATTCAGTAATCCCATCGATTGCTCTTCTGACTCTCATTTCCATGTCTTCTCTGTTTGTTGGTGGAGTTCTATAAACGTTTTCCTTGAGGTAGCCCCATACAAAAAAAAATCAAGCGGCGTAAGGTCTGGTGACCTTGCAGGCCATCGAACGGGCCCATTTGTTCCCATACAGTTTTCTCCAAACCTTTCGTTTAAATAATTCACCACAACTCTACTGTTATGTGGTGGAGCCCCATCCTGTTGAAAAATTATTGGGTTAACATTAGGTGGCAGTTCTTCCAAAAAATCTTGGTATCTGGTTTCGCAAAAATCCCAAATATCTTTCTCCATTTAATGGACCATCAAAAATTATTGGCCCATTAATTCTTCTGCTAATTACTCCTAACCATAGATTAAAGCTAAATCGCTCCTGATATGCACTTCCTCTCATATTTCTGGGATTTTCTTGTGCCCAATAACGGGTGTTGTTGCGATTAAATAATCCCAAATTAGTAAACCGGGTTGAGGATCTAGAGACGAATAAAAAAAATATATATACAGGGTGCCTTTTAAAATAACAGAGTAGAAGATGTTACATCCGGTGAAACCGGAAGTGGTGGGAAAAAAAATTGTATTTAAAAAAGGACAATCACGCATTATATAAGTGTATCAAATTTCAAAATAATATCTTTAAATAAACATGCTACAGGGTGTTAAATGTCTCCTGTGTCGCCCGGTATATATTTTTCGCTAAAGACGCCCAATTTTTTAGAATACTTAATCTTTGAAATAATCCTGGAAAACCTGAAAAAGTCATGGAATTTGCTAGGTACTCTGTTCAATCTCATGTGACATTGAATTAAGGCGTATACAAACTACTCTTTATTCTTGGCCTCTCTGTATGCTACATTTAAAACAAGAAATATCTGAGTGGAAATTTCCAGATTAGATGATGATATTGACCTTCAAGTTATTAAAATGTAATAATTCCAAAATATGTAAATTTCCCATGTTTGTGTAGTCGTTGGCCATTTCTAAGTACTTATGTCTGAAAGTGTTACGATGTGTATGGTTTTTTATATCATAATTTTTGTGTCTTATTCAACAAATAATGATCAAGCCCTCTTTTTTATGAGGTAATTATCAAAGTAGGGGTGGACTTTCATCCCTTATTTATGAGTATGCTACAGAAAAAAGTATAAATCAAGAGCTGATGCAAGTATGACGTTTACATACTTGGAAATGCAATTACATCAACGAGCTATATTTAGGAGTGTACCCAGCTGATGAATATGAAACAAAAAAACTTGTTTCAAGTGAAAACAGTTGTTTTTATTATCTGCTACTTTAACACCTATTATGTGAATGGAACATCAAATGACATTAGCAAATACACAATGTTTACCAATATGGGGATGGCACAGGTGTTTTTGTTAGTCTGTAAGTAATGTATTTTTCGTTGACATCTTTTTTGTGCCTACTTTAAAAATTTTTTTTTAGTTAGTCTATTAGCAGCAACTGCGCAAAGTAATGAAGGTTGGTCAAGGCTGTAATATTTATAAGTATGTAAATTTTTTTATGATGTGTTTATTTAAGGATGTGGTGTTTTCAAAGATATAAATCATGTGCCTTGGAATGTAGGAATTTACATGGAAAATAAAGCTAATAATTTGGAGTTGATATGCATTGGGACAGCCATTAAGCCACGTTTCATTGTCACAGGTATTCATATACAATCGTTTGTTGCTGTGAATGATTCTTTCGTTTTCAGCTGCTCATTGTTTGTGTGACGATTTGGGGCAGGTTAAGAGTGACAATTTTTATGTTTCCTCTGGGAAATTGGAAAAAAGTCTCGCTGCAAATGATGGAAGAAATTTGCAAAAAGTAAGTAGAAACAAAATTACAAGATTAGTCCCGTTCCAATTTCAGTTGATTTTAAGAATACAATTTTGAAATTTTACCATATTATTTCTGACACAAAAGCCAAAATTCAGTTTTTAAGACTCTTTGATAATCGTCGCAAGGCCGAAACATATGTCAAAGAAATCTGAACAAAACTAATGAAACAATAAACCAAGTGCATATTGCAACTATTCTTTTGAATATTTATAATTATTCAGCCTAGTATTTATCAATTTTTAGTTAGTAGTTCAAATGATCAGTAGTTCTCCGTTCTTGTCGAGTAAAATTTGTGGCATAAAACTTCTTTAATTTACCTTTTTCAACTTTCTTGTAAACGGTTTGCGATAAATTTCTGACATTTTGATCACACTCATAGTTAGGCAAATTTTAGTGTCATTTCATGAGACTTTGTCATTCTAGTGGTGTAAAATAGTACAGAATGATCCCATTTTCAAATATTTAAGGCCTACAATATTAAATGTAACTAATGCTTTTATTTTTCAGGTTGAGAAACGAAATATTTTTATAAACAAACATTTCAAAGGCCTATCAACCAAATTTACGGGAGATATTGCTGTTGCAAAACTGCAGAACCACCTGAACCATGATGGTTTCTCTCCTATCTGCATCGATTGGGACAACACCACCCCAAATTTGGAAGTAAGATTTGTTCCAAATTTGTCTGTTTTTCTCAAAAGAAACGTTCGCAGAATTATGCCATTCTGTAGATAAGTATTTTTAGTAACACATCCAAAATTGGCGTATTTTTTCAGAATGATTTGAAGCTAAGGCATGCAACATGGCAAAGGAACAGAATTAATATTGCAGATGTTTCTTACATTGATCCAGAGTTGTGCCAATCTGTCACTTCGACGCCCTTTGTGGCCTTTGTGGCCTTTGTGACGTCCGATAAGATTTGTGCTAAGTCTGACAGTGGTAAGTACATATCGTCAGCTCTATAATTTTGATACAGAAAATTTATAATTTTTTACTTCTAGATCAGTTAACTGAAGACATTGATGGTGGTGGAGGTTTAGTGTTTCTAAATATCATTGATAATGTATGGTATATACGGGGGGTGGTCAGCCGACACGACCCGGAAAATAAAAAATTGGTTTTCTATTCTAATATAAATTTTTATTTGAACTGGATCTCCGGCATTTGTGCTAGACCGTAGGAATAAGCAAAGTTTGTAGTGAGAATTAAATACATTTACTTTTTCTTGACGATTTTTATTTATATTTGTAGAAATGGAACATCCCGTATATTTTTACATTTTTTTTAGAACCTTTCCCCCTGATTTCAAATATGTGTCAATAGATGTAAGTTATTAAATATGTTCCTAATATATAATATGCTCAAAATAGTCGAGGTCAGAGTCTGAAGGGGTACCTTTTTTTGCCAGAGCGCCAATCTAGAGCCCCACCCCCCGTTGTCGAAATCGCTAAACACGATGGTGGGAGTCCCACATTTTTTTTTCCTCGGCAACCCCTTCAAATCCGTGAACCCGTTTATTTTCCCCAGTTTTTCGACTAAGTGTTATTCCCTCGAGTAGAACGGAAGGTCCCTCGAGGGACCTCAGTCACCCCTACACCAAGCTTCCAGCCCTCTAGGGGGTTGAAAAATTGATATTTTCTTTGTGGGAAAAGGAATGATATTTTACAGGAGGTGTTTCTGTGAGGAAGGTGGCAGGTGAGCAGGGTTGTGTAACCATCCCCGGGGGTTATTTGTACCCTTCAAAGGGGTGGGAAATTTTTTTTTTTTTGGAAAAACATATTTTATAGGGGGCGTTTCATTGAGGAAGGTGGTACGCCTACTATGAAATATTTTTTTCTCACCCCTTCGAAGGATGAAAACAACCCCCGGGGTTGGTTATACAACCCTGGTCACCTGCCACCTTCCTTAAAGAAACAACTCCTACAAAATAATTATTTCTTTAAAAAATCAAATATCCACCCCTTTGAAGGGTGAAAATATCCCCCGGTAGTGGTTACACAATTTTGGTCATCTACCACCTTCCTCAAAGAAACGCCTCCTACAAAATATTATTTAAAAAAAAAAAAAAAAAAATTCCACCCCTTTAAAAGGGTGACAACACCCCGGGGATGGTTACACAACCGTGGTAACCTGCCACCTTCCTCACAGAAACACCTGTGAAATATCGATTTTTTTTCCACAACAAAAGTTTCGATTTTCCAACCCCCTAGAGGGTTGGAAGCCTGGTGTAGGGGTGGCTGAGGTCAAATCCCTCGAGGGACTTTCCGTTCTACTCGAGGGAATAACAGTTAGTCGAAAAACTGGGGAAAATAAACGGCTTCATGGAAAAGAGCACTTTGGGGGTGGTTTCTGGTCAATTTGAGGGGGGTTGCCGAGGAAAAAAAATTGCGGGACCCCCACCATCCTGCTCAGCGACCTCGAAAACGGGGGAGGGTCTCTAGATTGGCGCTCTGGCATAAAAGCAAAAACACCAAAAAATCCCAACTCCTGACATCGACCAAAAGGTATTTTATGGAAGTGCTGTAATTATTTTTGCTACGTAGTTGGCTATGACAGATGACAACATTGTTATTGTTTGACATGTTGTGTCATTATTTCATCAAAATGGAATGGAGAGAATGGAGAATCAGAGAAGTTTGAAAAATGCCGAGAAGAACAACAGTAACTTATATAGATGAAAATAATGAAAATATTCCATTTTACAACGCGCGGTTCTTAAACTATAAATGCTGTTCGAAATGGCCTCCATTATTTAAAACACAAAGTTCGTATTTTTCCTTAAATTCTTTAGACGGTTTGAAACAGACAGCAATAATTGTCCTGGTTTAATTCGTCAGTTGTTTCCCTAATTTTAGATTTAGTAATTTGAGCACTAACTAAATTTATTAATAACTTGCAACTCGCAAAAATCTATAGGTGTTAAATTGGGGCTGTTTGGTGGTCATGGAATGAGTTCGCCTTTACCAATCCAAATGTTAAATTGGCGTCCTCAGCAGAAAAATGTTGTTTAAGAAACTCCTGTGCCTCTGGAAGAACCATTTGGTAGGTATGTTTCCAGGTTAGGATATAATAAAATATGGGCCTTACAATTTTATATGGTAAAACCGCCCAACTCACCAAACTGACTCTTTACTGGATTTTGAAAGTTTTTGTTCTCCAACAGACGTTTTTTTCTTATTTTAAAAATCCCCCCTTGCGGTGGAAAGCAACGATTCATCTGTCCATCGTACGTGTTTAAACAAATTAGAGCGATATACTTTTTAACATTCTTTAAATTTGGAAATAGCCCTCAAAAAAATTATCAGACGAACAGTATTACTTGCATCCATGAAAATTAATCATTTACTTTTTGTTAAAGTATTTATCGAAATAGCTTTTATTCAACGAATTAGTGAACGAATCGTTATCTAACCACATATTTTTTATTTATTTTGTATTCTGTAAGAATGCACTGGAATCTGCAAGGCTAGAAGTTAAGGGCCTCGTCCCTGTAGTATATGTTACTTACATCCAAATCAAGTGGCAAGTTGATTTGAAGTAAAAATTCTTTAATGAAACAATTAAAATAATAATCGTTTATTTCACTGCAACAAAAATTAAAAATTGTACGATATTGCTGACATCTGTGAATGAAGGAACAAGGTATTAGCTCAAAAATTTACATTAAGCTACAGTTTTCTTCGACCATAGATACGGCAAGTTTTACGTTTTAGTATGTTTCTAGATAAATATTGAAGATGGCACCAGCATGTTTATTTCGCCTCGTATGTTGAGGATACCAGCGGATATAATAAAATGACGTCAAAACCAGGGTTGGCTCAAAATGTATTAGAATTTCTAATGACCTGTATTTTTTAGAGGCTTTATAGTAGAGGAAATGAATGCGATAAAGGGTATAAGTTCTTAATCGTTACTACTTCAATGTAAAAACTTGAAACCTTTTGCATTATGTTAAGTTTCGGCAACATATGAAATGTTTACTTTTGAAAATTAGTACCCCCCGGGGGGGGGGGGGGGGGTGTTGGTATTTTTTGGGCGGTCACTTTATGTTCCCCCAGTAAAGGGTTAAAACGATTAGGGTTGATTTTTTTTTGTTATTTCAACTTTATTAGTCCAATATTATAAACTATAATAAAAAAAAATTAAAAAGTTTTTATCGCAATTTTTGCAAAAGAAAGGGTCAGACGTAGGATGTATTCCACGGGGAGAAGCGAAAGGCTTAAATAATGTGGTTACCAAAACGGTGTTTTCTTATGCAAAATGGCATTCTAAACACTTTTTTACTCAACATATTTTTCAATAAAATCAATAGAAACGTCGTAAATCACATTTTCAACAATACTAAATACTTGTGGTGTAAAGTGTGGACATTCTTGAACAATCCTTTGTCCTTAACCATCTAGCGATTCTGCTTGAGTTGCAAAGACTTTCGTCTTCAAATATTCCCACAAAAAGTATATAGGAATCAAATCTGGTAACCGAGGTGGCCACTCCATCATCGGACCTTTATTTGCCTCTGGATTATTTTTATGGCCTAACCTCTACAATTTATGTAAATTTTTAAGTTATCAATCTTTATGTCGATTTTTACAATATCTTGATTAGGTTAAGAACTAAATGGTTTGAATCTTTTTATTATAATTACTACTATACACGAAAACCATGATTTTATTCAGAGCAAGTCAAATACCTATATGGTTTTAGGCTCTAAAGCAAGTTGCTGAAATTTCTCTATTAAAATGCGACGACCCCCTGACTGATTATTCTTGTGGAAATCATGAATCATCGGTTTTATGTACACAGTTTTTACTTGTTTTTTAATCATGATCCACCCACCCAACCACCCCTAAAATCATCCCCTTTTCATATTTACTGATACTGGGCATGTGGGGACTTGTTGCATCGGGTCTTCTAAAGGGGATTTTGACATTGTAAAGGGAGTTGAGTGATGAGACGTGCCAGAATCCCGGGGTTGAAACTACCACCACCCCTAACATTTGGTGGAGGGTGTTAGAGAAATGAATATTACCATCGTGTTGAACACCCTCAAAAACTGGGATAACCAAATTTTCATGCATTTTGATTTTTTTCGGAATATTTTAGCATTAGGGGAGGGGGCAGTTTCAACCCCGGGGCTAGATGGTTAAATTTCATACTGCCTACCCGAATATTGCCTAAAAAACCGATTCGCATGCCTACGATGAAAAAAAATGCGATAAAGGGTGTTTTTTCGAGTTTAGGGGTAGTTGCTGATTGGTAGGAACCTTAAAAAGATCACCATCGTGTTCAGCGCCCTCGGTACCTATGTTTCATCCCTCTCACAGAACATTTGCGGTTTTAAAAACTTTTTCATGGACTATTATCTGAAATTTTATCCTACCTCACACCGTTTTCGCGGCGGTCGTGCTGGAAGGTAAGCTATACGAAACGTTGCCAATTGGCCTTCAAACTCTTCATTTTAATTTGAGGAGTGAGCATTGTCAGCAACCTCGCATTTTTCAACCAAACTCGCAAATTCATCGGTGCATTAAAAATATCGCATTGGATTTGTTTCATCGTCTAACACCATCACAGCACTGAAAACCTTAATAGGCCATGGAAAAATCTGAATGCGACTGACATCACGCTTCCAAATTCATTGTTGTGGATCGAATGTTTTGGTTTTAAACAATCTGTTGCGAGTTTTTTGTGGTGTGAATTAAATTTTCACATAGGTAAAGTGACTTTTAACCACGTTTTAATGTGGATTTGTAATCTGTGTTGTATTGTTCGCATCGTTTTGAAGACCACTAAACACGATATTAATTCATTAAAGATAATAATTATTGTCTTTCCATAATGACCTTCACCTGCAACTTGGAATTAATTCGTTTTATTAGGATAAAACGCCTCTCTGATCATTGAAGTTGAAAAAAGATATCCAAAATTATTATGATTTATGGTAAGTATTTAAGTCAAAATATGTTATTAAAACAAAGTCAGACAAAGGGAAAACAATATTCAAGTTTATTAAACCAAAAAGAATACAAAATTCTTACACAGGTTCATCCTATACTAAAGTCTACAATAATTTATGTATAAGTATAATGTAACACAAGAACAATTAATTTCAAATTAGTTATATATTTCATGTTAACTAGATTACTGAATTGATGCATTATTTAATTGTTGCGTTTGCTAATTAAAAGAATGAACAGTAATTAATATAAGAATACAAACAATAAATATATATCATAATAAATGGAACAACGAGAGAAACAGTGAAATTTTAAAATAATAACAGATAGCAGTACATAAACACAGGTAAATAGAATAGAAGAAGAATAGAAGGTATAGGTAAATTAGAATCTGGAATAAAATGCACCTAGTACTGACTGACTGTAATTGTTTATTTATTTGCCAGATTGTTTCGGCAGGCAGAACCATGTAGAGATAATAGGAGAAATTAAAATTTTATTATATCAAGTTTTCCAATGTCTGTGAGTTTCTTTCAATTGATAAGGAAGTGATATACAGAGTGATTCATAAGTAATGGTACAACACTTAACTTTTAAAAGTATGCGTTGTGATACAGCATTATCACAGTAAATAAAGAAGCATATTTTTTATCAAGTAGGCATAAAGACGAAAAGTACCTGTCAAATAATTAATCTTTCAAACAATAATCAGCTGTTGCGGAGAGTTTGGAGAGACATGGTTTGCGTATACTGGCTAGTTAATTTTTGTGGTCGTCCTGCAGCTCGAAGGTACTAACTACTTCATAGGTTATTTAAAAACCTTTCTGATCGTTTGGGAGAAACAGGTGCATTCCGTCCAAAACGTGATATTGCTGGTCCTCCAAAACAACTATCTGTGGATCAAGAAGATGACGTTTTAGTACGTATGGCAGAAAATCCGCAAGTACGCGGAGTTTATCGGCAGCAACTAGTTTAAGTTAATCATCAATTTATAGATTATCAAAGAAAGAAAAACTTAAACCATATCACTTTACTCCAGTGCAACATTTGTTACCTCGTGGTCTTCCACAAAGTTAGCAGATTTCATTATTTTTGCATAACAAACAACATAATGACCCTATGTTTATGAAACGTATATTGTTTACGGATGAGGCCACTTTTACCGGGCGTGGGCTATTTAATTGGAGAAATAGTCATTCGTGGGAACTTGAGAATCCCTATTTATCCAAGGAACACTTCCAGCACGAGGCTAAAATAAATGTGCGGTGTGCTATCATTGGAGACTGCATACTATAGCCGATTGACTTTTTAGAAAACATTCTTCCTGAAATTTTATATGATGTTCCGATAAATTTAAGGAAAAATATGTAGTACATGCAGGCCGGGGTCCCAGCACATTATTCGGTAAAAGTACGCAAACATTTAAATATGCACATCCACATCACTGGATCGGTCGAGGAAGTGAATTTCCTTGGCCACCTCGTAGTCCTGACTTCAATCCTTTGGATTTTTATTTTTGGGGCTACTGTAAGTATCTAGTATACAATGATCACATAAATACCCGAGAAGAATTATGGGAACAAATTTGTGAAGCTGTGGAAACTATTAGGGATAACAGAGAATCGTTATTTAAAGTTAGACATAGACAGTATCTAAATAAACGTTAAAAAAATGTATTGAGTTTAATGATGGTCATGTTGAACATTTATTGTACTAGGTATTATATATTATAAAGGTGTTCTTATAATAATAAGAAGTAAGACATCAGAAATTTATATCCCAACTAAATGCTCTAGAGGCCATTTTTCATCAATACCCTTTTATTATATCAGCATTCTGCTCAGCATAGAAGTTTCGCTTGATAATTTCTAAATAACGTATTTTTCTATACCTCCTAATGATGCCGGCTTGGTTGGCGAAGCGCTTGGCAGTACATTATGCAACATTTGTGTTTTTCTAAATTATTAACCTGTATATTTTTTCCCTTAAAATGATTATACCTTTTATGCTTACCGGTCAACTCTTTCAAAAACAATGACGTTCTGCTTTAGTAAATATTACGTTAACGTAAGCTGTCCAAATTTCTATACAATCGGATTCTCGCTTATTCACTCGAATAAGCGAGAATCCGATTGTATATACAAGAAAGTGACGGACGGTTAAACAGATGGACGGACGTTTTAAAAGTTCTTCAGAATTCGACGAGTAACATATCACAATGAAGTGTTTTCTGTACGAGCGGTATTTGCTTTTTTATAAAGGGCTTTACGTTTCAAATGTAGTCTGCCAGGATCATAATAATAAAAGGTATATTGATTAGAATACAGTTACAGTTTCTTAATAAAATTGATTTATGATTCAGGACCCTTATTTGCCACTTATTATATATTATATATATATATATATATTTATTTGAAAATATATAGAGAGATAAGAACGATAAGTGATTGTAGAATGATCCAAAATGACCTTAAAGCCGTATCTGATTGGTGTAGTGCGAACCATCTGTGCATTAATGTTCAAAAATGTTACGTTATCTCTTTTTCTCGGAAAAATAAACCTGAAGAATATGATTATAAAATAAATTCACAGAGTATAACCAGATGTACAGAAATCAAAGATTTGGGTATAATCTTCGATAGCCAGTTAACATTTCGAGCCCATATTAATAGTGCTGTATCAAATTCATATAAAATGCTAGGCTTCATATTAAGAAACTGCAAGTGTTTTAGCAAAACTTCTAGCCTAATGTTGTTATATTACGCATACGTTCGCTCAAGATTGGAATATGGTGCCATCATATGGTATCCGTGGTACACATGTCACGTGAATAATATTGAGTCAGTTCAGAGGAAGTTCCTAAAATATTTGTTTTTTAAGGAAGATGGCATTTACCCGCCGAGAGGAATTAATACGTCCATTTTAACGAACCGTTTTAATATCGTTTCATTAGAAACTCGTCGCGAAATAATTTCCATTAAATATTTATTCAGTTTAATTCACAACACTATTGATTGTCCCTTTTTGTTAGATAAAATCAATTTCCACATACCCAGACTTGAAATCCGCCGTCACACAACCTTCTATGTCAAGAATTATAGGACAAATATTATGGTGAGATCTCCAATTTATGTAATGTGCAATAATTTTAATAAAATCTCCCATCTATGTGATATTAATTTTGATAGTCTAGGCAGTATATTAAGTCATATAATTATTACTGAATAGTAGGTTTAATTTTGTTTGTAACTTAAGTGTCAATATTATTTTTCTTTTTTATTCGCTATTGATATATAAATGATATGTGTTTTCATGTATTTCCTGTAATTGGGTGCTTACCTGTTGGAAATAAAGAGATTATTATTATTATTATTGATGACGAAGGACGACATATTTTGTATTATTGTACGTTGTATACATTTCTTATACATACATCAAATCAATAAGATAAAACTGAAAAAACACCTGTTTATGAGTACCTGTATAAATATACGAGTAACTCGGCATAACGTGAGATTCGTAATAAGCTACACCGTGTGATCGTTTTCAATATGGATGTGAAACAAATGAAGTTATTGATATTATTAGTGTGTAGTGGATATTTGGTAAGGAAAAATTCATTTCAGTTATAATAACTTTAGGAACAATGTTAAATAATTTTTCGACAAATATTGCAATTATATATTTTGTGCCTAGAGTGCAGAAGAAATAATAATAGAAATCCGGGATGGAAAAATAAAAGGCCGCACAGAAACTACCATAACGAATACCACTTTTTACTCATTTCAAGGAATACCTTTTGCAGCGCCTCCTATAAACGAGCTGAGGTTTCAGGTAAGTGCTGACTACAATTTTCGTAACAAATTTATTAGTATTATTGTATTATGGTCTTATTCTTGTCAAATGTTAGTTTAGCATCACTGTAGTATATGTTTTTGTAATATACAGAGTGTTGCATCATGAGAGGGACATAGCTTAATAGGAGGTAGAGAACGTCAGTGGTAACCGGAACCTCCCATAGAAATGTCTCATTGGGCCTTCATTACGAAGTTACAGGGTGTTAAATAATTTTTGGCCAAACCTGTTTTTTGTCATAACTTTGACAGGGAATGAAATAACGGATTCATATTTGGTACGGCTAATGTACTAACGAGCCCCAAGAGGTACATGTATAAAAAAATATATATCCAGGTCCGGACTCACTATAATTTATGTTTCTTCTTTGCATCAATAAAACATCACCCTGTATATATTTTTTTGAAATTTCGATACGATATTCGAAAAGAGCAAGAAAAAACAAACAAAATGGCCTATTTCATTTTTTTGTTACACCTTCGTGGTTATTTAAATACGTTGTTAAATGTGCAAGAAAATGGATTACAGAACCCTATTAAATGAGAGGCACGTGAAATAAATAGTTTTATAACTAAAATTTGCAAAAATTCTATTGAGCCTAGGTGGTCTGGGTGAATCCTAATTCCGGCACGTTTTAAAGGTCCATTTTGGTAAAAAAACTGTGGTCCTAATAAGTAATCGGGTATGAAATAACAAAATTTTTAATCAATCACAGTAGGCTTGTTCAAAGAATAAAAGTGACAGATAATTTAAACCATTTAGGCCTAAGCAACCAGTTACTTTGATCAAGAAAATCATCAACATTTTATACTTAATAAAAATTGGAAAAGAGAACAAATTAAAATCTAAATAAATAAAATATTTTCCATTCAATTAACAATAAATAACAAAACAATAACTAAATGTGTTTAAAAATAAAACGTAATTGACACTAAAGTAAATTTTCAAAATGTCCTCCCCCACATTCTGTGCATTTTCTTGCGCGTTTAGAAAGGTCACCAATTGCTCGACGTATCATTTCTGGATTATTCCGTATTTCGTCGCAGGTTGTAACGATGCGCTGGATTAAATGTTGTCTACTTTCAATTTCAATGCTATAAACCTCGTTTTTTAAGTGGCCCCATAAAAAGTAATCACAAGGGTTACAATCAGGAGATCTTGGTGGCCATTCATGTGGACCCCCGCGTCCAATCCATCTATTAGGATACACATTGTTTAAGTGTTCTCTTACTTGAAGGTTAAAATGTGGTGGGGCCCCATCATGCTGAAACAACATGCCTCTTATACCGATATTTTCTAACATATTCGGTAAAATGTTTTGAAGAAAATCAAAGTAAATTTCACCATTCAATCTTTCTTCAAAAAAATGTGGCCCTATCAAATGTCTATTCACAAGTCCGACCCAAACATTTACAGAAAACCTGTGTTGCGAACGGCGTTGGCGTACCGCATGTGGGTTTTCCTGTGCCCATTTATGATTATTTCGTGAATTGTTTACTACATCCCTTGTAAATTGTGCCTCATCCGTAAATAAGGTTCTGTAAATGACTGGGCGATGGTTAGACAACCAATGACAAAATGCCAGGCGGGGGATATCGTCGCCTTGTTGAAGACGCTGTACCTGCTGGATATGATATGGATGGTAACGTTCTCTTTTTAGGGTTCTCCATACTCGCCAATGAGGAATACCAGTTGCCAAACTGATTCGTCTAGTGCTCATATTTGGGTTTTCTTGAACTACGTTTATAATATTGTTTTGTTCCTGCACACCTTGTTGTAAAACACGCTCCACAACTGCAGAAGTAGGAAACTTTCCGTGTTGTCTTGCATACTGGAACACCGTACTAAAGGTTTTATGATTAGGGCATCGACGACCAGGAAAACGCAGCCGATATTCCCTTTCCGCCGACCTACCATTTCCATTACAGAAACCATAGATGAATATTATGTCAGCATATTCCACGTTTGTAAATTTTACTGGCATAGTTAAAATATTTTCACAAGTTTTCACTAACTAAATACGGATTATTGACACATTAAATTACTAACAAACAATTATTCAACTGTTTAGGAGATTTCTTTTTATTATCTCTCACTTTGAACAAGCCTACTGTGATTGATTAAAAATTTTGTTATTTCATACCCGATTACTTATTAGGACCACAGTTTTTTACCAAAATGGACCTTTAAAACGTGCCGGAATTAGAATTCACCCAGACCACCTAGGCACAATAGGATTTTCGCAAATTTTAGTTATAAAACTATTTATTTCACGTGCCTCTCTCATTTAATAGGGTTCTGTAATCCATTTTCTTGCACATTTAACAACGTATTTAAATAACCACGAAGGTGTAACAAAAAAATGAAATAGGCCATTTTGTTTGTTTTTTCTTGCTCTTTTCGAATATCGTATCGAAATTTCAAAAAAATATATACAGGTTGATGTTTTATTGATGCAAAAAAGAAACATAAATTATAGTGAGTCCGGACCTGGATATATATTTTTTTATACATGTACCTCTTGGGGCTCGTTAGTACATTAGCCGTACCAAATATGAATCCGTTATTTCATTCCCTGTCAAAGTTATGACAAAAAACAGGTTGGCCAACAATTATTTAACACCCTGTAACTTCGTAATGAAGGCCCAATGAGACATTTCTATGGGAGGTTCCGGTTACCACTGATGTTCTCTACCTCCTATTAAGCTATGCCCCTCTCATGATGCAACACTCTGTATATTTTATATCTTCAGATTCTAAGCAATTTTGGTCATTTGTATATTCAAAGACAAAACAGGTAAAATGAAATATATGAAAAAACCTATGAAAATTTTGAGCAGTTTGTTGACATACTTAGTGAGTTTTTTAGCTCATTATTTGCAAATCACACGATGGTATAAACATTCACAATAATAGAAATAAGAACCTTTCTGCAAGACAGATTTTTAACGTATAACAATTGATTTTTAAAGAATATTTATTTTACCTATTTTTGGTAAACCACAAAAATGAGGTGGCTTGCTATGACGTGATGTAAGGCTTCTTCATTGAAACCCATTAAATTCTTGTTTATAAATAAACAGAGTTCTATAAATTTTACTTTCGATTGATTTTGTTGGATCCTTGTTTAATTTGTTGTAAGGGCACTCATTTGCAAGAATTTAAGAATTTTAATACGTTCTAATAAATTTTCGTTTTCCAATTTCAGGCCCCGCAGCCTGTAGAACCATGGGATGACATTGTGGATGCAACATATGAAAAAAGTATCTGTAACCAAGTAGGAGGCGATAGTCCCGCCGAAAGTGAAGACTGCCTTTTCATAAACGTTTTTACCCCTCAGGTAAGCAATACGACAGACACAAAATTGAGGTGGATTAGTTACGAAGTTAATAGCCTAAATATCTTCGATATTGGATTGAAAATTACTTAAGAAATAAATAAATAAATGTTATAAATGTTTTAACCGCCCTCCAGATCACTTGAATGACCCTCTTATGCCTAGAGTTGTGTGAGAAAAGGAGACGGGGCCCTACAGTTTACAGAGGGATCCGAATCACTTCTTGGAGGTAATTTATAATTGAAAATTATTTTGGAGCAAGTAGGGCTCAAACCCATTTCACTAGGTATGCTCAGAGAGAACGCTCCTCAGTTAAAAGATCCAATTCGCATAATTATTCGATGAGATTTGCTGGAAATTGTAACTGTGGCTATATAAAAATAATACTCTTAAAAAGGTCAAGTTTTAGTGATGGATTACGCCCATTTAACGCTTTGCCCACTGAAATTAAATTTTCTAGAAATTTTAGAACTGTACTAAGAAACTTACTAAATTATATACGGATGTTAGAGCCTAATATAATGAATAACTATGTACAAAATAATATTAGTGCTTATTGTAAACAGCCTATGTTGAATACATTCTTTCTATAAAATAAGAAATTTTACGCAAAAAGGTCTCTATGTATCGAATCTAATGACGTTTATAAGCCTATTAAAACTTACATTTCTAGTGACTGCATACGCAAGAATCATGTTCCTAACTTCAAAGATACTAAATTACAAATGCGGAATGTGAGACAACCGATTTTTTTAAAATAAATGCTACTGCCAGCACGATTCCCACTGGATTTCTCGACGTTTCAGTTCGTCAGTGTCTTTTTTATCAGGCGTAGATGCTTCTTTACTATGTACATACTTCGATATGCGCTGTAAAGCAACGTTAGGCGCGGTTAGTACTTGGATGGGCGACCGTTTCAAAGAAGGCCGTGTCCTCGCCTCACTTATCTTCCAGCGGCTTGTATATCAGTGTATGCGCGGAAGCTATACAACCTTAGGCGAGGGTTATGTAGGTGATGTACCATCCTTCGGAGGGGATGTAAAGCCGTCGGTCCCTTGTCTATTAAATGTTAGGCAAGTAAAAGATCCCTACTCTTCTTAAGGGAAGAGTTTCGGCAAAATTTCTGGTTGCGGGTAGCTCGTCTACAGGCATCGGTGATAGGCCTCAGTAGCGGAAATAGACCAACGTTAAATAAATGTTAAAAAAAAATATATTTTATAGTCTACGTATAAGTATACAGCAACGTTGTTAATGACAAAGCAAACATGGACAGCGAGATTCGCAATAGAATTAACGCTGCATCTAGAGCACTCTGGGGACTTAGAGAGAGTGTATTTGACAACCATGACCTTGCTTTGTCAACGAAAATGGCTGTCTACAGAGCAGTTGTCATTCCAACACTGCTATATGGATGTGAAAGCTGGGTCACTTACCGTCGTCATGTGAAAGAATTAGAACGTTTTCAGCAAAGACACCTCAGAAGTATGATGAAAATCCGTTGGTTCCATCACATATCAAACGTGGAAGTACCCAGGAGAGCAAACAGCCTTCCAATTGAGGTGCTTATTTCAAGAGCACGCCTAAGATGGGCAGGTCACGTTCATCGTATGCATGATAACCGCCTTCCTAAATGTACACTTTATGGTGAATTGCTAAGCGGTAGAAGAAGGCATGGCGGTCAACGAAAGAGGTTCAAAGACGCTCTCCATGAAAATCTAAAATCCTGCGATATTGCAGACGAGCAATGGGAACAACTTGCAGCGGACAGAACCAAATGGCGAGGTGTTGTGGCCAGCTATCAAGGAAATGTTGCTGCAAGAAGGCCGAATCCAAGACCTAACCAGGTCTATGTTTGTCCTGACTGCGGTCGACATGTGCTCTCCCGAATTGGCCTCTATAGCCATAGTCGTGTGCACCGTAGATGAATGGGAATTACAATAGACTACACCTTTTACTTGTTTTTTATTGTACACAATTTATCGACTGTAACATTTTTTTATAGTCGGACTCGAGTAACGGCTAATAATAAAATAATAATAATAAGTATACAGGGTGATTCAAAACATTTTAAGTATAGGTTCTTATTCGCCCTGTATGAAATGAAAGGGGCATTGTAAATGTACACGTTGCAGGGGTTCGTAAACAATTGACAAACACTTTCAGGTTTTTGTTTTTTGAATTATCTATTTTACTTCGTCGCTTATGTTAAATTTATTTTATCTAGAGATTTTATCCTGTTTTTTTAAATTAAATTTTAAAAAGCCCTCTCGATCAAAAATATGTTTAAAAATAGACGACAAGACGATGACATATTTATGATTTATATGGATTAGATAGTAGAAATATCTATTTTTATATGTAATTTATACTTCAGATAGGTATCAATTAAAGGTAATTTAGTGGTATGGATAAGGCGATAATGTTTTTGTAAAATTTTGAATATCTACAATGCGTATACATGAAATTTTTATGTAAGAACGCATTTTTACAAACATTTATTTATACAAAGGAAAACACAACACATAATTATTTAAAAGTTGCAAAATAAAGCTAAAGTAAATTTCTTCTTTTTCGATAAACCACTTCCCTTTATTCTATCTACGACTCATGCTTTGTCGTAAACCATCTAGCAACCCTGGTTGAGTATCATACTTTCATATTCAAATAGACTCACAAAAAATTCTAATGGAGTTAAATCTGGTGGATGAGCTAGCCACTCCGTCATCTAGTCGAGAAACCAGGGAAATTCTAAAACATTGCCATGTCAAATTTATTTAGGGCAGATGGTTTTCATCAAAATGCACCCTACGTGTACAATTTCATTTACAGAATCCCTTAGATGCTTCAACCCCGTTACCAGTTATGGTTTTCATATACGGAGGTGGATTTGTTGGTGGCTCCTCAGACGCAAACAGCTTAGGACCACACTTTTTAATAGAGTATGATGTCATCCTTGTCACATTCAACTACAGAGTAGGACCATTTGGTAATTGACGATTTTCGCTAAGATATTTTTAAATCCTAGAACTGAACGTTTGAAACTAAAATCAAATTCAATTACATAGAAATAATAAGCTTACAATTATACACAGTAGCTTATACCTGGTTTAAGTAATTCTCACCCTGTGTATTTACTACCAAAATTTAAAAACTTTTGGATTTCCGAAAAGCGAGATGTCTACAGAGTGTCCTAGAATATATTCTACAGTCAATATCATCATTATTTGAAAAGTTAAATAGATGAACTAACAACTATTCTATATTACAGTGAAACCTTGCTGATTGCATACTCCAAACATTCTTGCTTTTTTCTACCCCTAAGGAACAACCCCCAACTTGTTTTTCAAATTACACCTCTACTTTTTTTTACTGAAGATGAATGTTCACTTCATTCTGAATACAGTTATATATAGCATACTTAATATTTAAAGTACAATTCTCCATGGAAAAAAAGTGTAATTTTTAATAACAGAGATACTGACTGTAAAAGACATTTTGGGATACTCTATATAAAAAAGAAGAGAAATAAATTTAAAACACAAGGGATAAAACAACTTTGAAATAGAATTACCGAATTGGTGTCATAAAAATTTCAATGCGGCAACAACATTGTTTGTGGAAGTGAAAATAAATTTCTCTTTACAGGTTTCTTCTCAACTGGAGACTCTGCGATCCCCGGTAATGCCGGGCTAAAAGATCAGACCTTGGCTCTGCAGTGGGTCAACAAGAACATCGAATATTTCGGAGGAGATCCAGAAAAAGTGACGATATTTGGAGAGAGCGCAGGAGGGGCGTCGGTAGTTTATCACATCTTGAGTCCTAAATCAAAAGGTAACCGTTTATAGTTCTCATTTAATAGGAACTTGGTACAGTATGTGCCACAAGGTGGGGAGACTTTGGTGCAGACATTGCGATACTATGAGTTATTGCTGTTGATTATATGAAAACTTTGGGGTTTACTACCCCTAAAGCTCGTAATCGAGTAGGCAGAATTTCATTTTTGTAACCACATGCCCAAAAGAACAATGAAAAAAATAGCTCGTTATTGATGAAATAACTGAAATAAATTCAATTCATAACAAAATTCCACCGCTCTTTTTAAAATCTTGTTCGAAATCACTCTTTCTACCACTCTTTCTCATATTTTCTTTATCTTTAAAAACAGCCACGTTTCCATTTTGTTGGAAAAGTTCATACGTAACTCCGATTTACAAATCCGGCAACAAATCTTTCATCAGCAACTATAGACCAGTGTGTAACCTATCCGCAATCCCAAAACTATTTGAGTCATTAGTGGAAAAAATATATCTGTCTCTTTAAGTAATGTCATCATTCCAGAGCAGCATGGATTCCTCCAAGGTCGTTCTGTCGATTCTAACTTGTATATCTACACCAATTTCATTGTTAAATCATTAGTAGAAGGTGCTGACGTTCATGCCATATACATGGACTTTAGTAAAGCATTTGATAAGGTAAATCACTCTCTTCTTATAAAAAAAACTTCATAGCATTGGACTTGGTCCTCCTATATTATCGTGGATTCAGTCGTATCTCTCTGAGAGAACTCAACAAGTTCTCGTTGACGGTTATACATCTGAGTCATTTTCGGTAACATCTGGAGTGCCTCAGGGTTCCCATATTGGTCCCTTATTGTTTAACTTGTTCATCAACGACATTGCTAAGTGTATCGAATATAAATTTTCACTGTTTGTGCACAGATTCAAAAAGATCTTCAAACAATGTATGCTTGGTGTGTTGATAATGATATGATTCTTGTTGTCGAGAAATTCTACTCCATGTCGTTTTGTCACAGGCTGTCATCCATTAATTCTGACTACAGCATTAACAATGTGAGATTACGTAATGTAACCACTGTGAAAGATTTAGGAGTTATATTTGATTCTAAACTTTCTTTCTCAAAGCATTTTGAAAAAATGATTGCGAAGGCAAATAAAATATTGGGGTTTCTTAAAAGAATGGCTCAAGACTTTTCAGATCCCCGTGCGTTAACTACATTGTATATTTCTCTGGTTAGATCTGTTATGGAGTACTCCAACATTGTTTAGTCACCTTACTACAACGTATATATCAATAGGCTCGAATCTGTTCAAAATTAATTCATTCGATTCATGTGCTATAAACTGGCACAAGGGGAATTTTTTTAAACTGTGGGGAAACGAAATTATATTTGGGTATCAATTCCTTACATACCAGGCGTCAATATTACGATGTTTTTCGCATTCAAAATTATCAACAATTACATCATCTCCTGATTGCTTGGAGTCTATGTGTTTTAGGGTACCATCTTTCAACACTAGGAATGTGTCCATTTTATCTATACCTTATTATAGAACAACGTATGCAATGTTCAGTTCTGTAAATAGAATAAGTTCAACTGTGAACAAATTCTACAACGAATTTGATTTATTTAATAAATCTCTTGATGGTTTTAAAAATCAGGCAAAACGTGCTATACTGCAGTGCTCCTTATAAATAATCATAGTTTTATTTATATATTATACTTTTTATTAGTCTTTAATATTTGTATTTATTTGTCTTTACATCTCTTTCATATAATGTTTATTTTAATTGCTAATGCTATTGTCTGCCATGTAAATGTATTTATACGTAAATAAATAAATAAATAAAGAAATAACTTCTTATTTCAAAACTTTTACATATCTTTCTTATAGTTTGGAGCTGGTTCAAGTTTTTTAAATATTTTTGTTTTATTACGGGTTAATGACACACCTCCATCTCTCATCCAAATTGCTATATTGCAGTCATATGAACACACTTTGAGATTTTACCAAATATTAAAAATATAACAGACTTTATTTGTAGGTCTATTTAGAGCTGCGATTGCCGAAAGTGGAAGTGCTCTAAGTCCCTGGGCCTATCAAAGAAATCAAGTGGCAATTACCTACCAAACTGCAGGATACATCAACTCTGGTATTAACGTCACTGAATTGAATTCGAGTGAACTTCTTGAATACCTACAAAGTCTTCCGGCGAAGGCAATAAACGCTGCGTCTGGTATCTTGGCTAGAACGGTAATCATTTAGGTGTTAATTAATAACATTGTTTATTATTATTACGACAGATACTACTTAAAGAATTGCCAAATCATGAAAATATGAATTCCTCCAAAATTGTCCGTTCTTTTGTAGGAAAATGTGAACTACATACAAATTCAGCAAGGATTCTTCTATGCTCCGGTCGTGGAACATGACCACGAAGGCGCCTTTATTTCAGACACACAGTACAATATTTTGAAAAGTGGCAATATTAATAAAGTGCCACTTATAATTGGTTATAATAGTGAAGAATCCATATTTATGACCAATGGTAAGTGCCTAAAAATGAATATACTCGACACTCGTAGATATTCAAAATTAAACTTAATCCTAACTATTAACCGCTAGATGGCGCCTGCTGGCTATTTTACATGTCGCTATTGTAAAAATACCGGGATGTACCAAATAGTCAAAGGATTCTCGTGCCAATCGTCGCATGCCTACCTTGCACTGACGAGAGCCAATAGCTCGAAACTGCAGTCTGCAAGTGGTGTGTGACTGCTGGCAAGAGAGCTCCTTTAAGTGGGATCAGTCTTTCGGCTGGTGTTTGTTGCAATCGAAGCATTAGCGTTTTGATGGTAATATGCAATTATTACACTTAACGCGCCAGACTTGTAACTTTGGTTGCAGTCTGGTTACTTTCCTTATAGTAAAATAAGGATTTATAGAGGAGTTTGCGACTAAAAATATCATGTTTAATATTCCGCCCTCTAAAAGCACATTTGAACTATGCCAAGCCAAGTCAGGCTATTTATTTTTCGATTGCAACAGACACTGGACCGCTAGATGGCGCCTGCTGGCTATTTTACATGTCGCTATTGTAAAAATACCGGGATGTACCAAATAGTCAAAGGATTCTCGTGCCAATCGTCGCATGCCTACTTTGCACTGACGAGAGCCAATAGCTCGAAACTGCAGTCTGCAAGTGGTGTGTGACGGCTGGCAAGAGAGCTCCTTTAAGTAGGATCAGTCTTTCGGCTGGTGTTTGTTGCAATCGAAGCATTAGCGTTTTGATGGTAATATGCAATTATTACACTTAACGCGCCAGACTTGTAACTTTGGTTGCAGTCTGGTTACTTTCCTTATAGTAAAATAAAGATTTGCGACTAAAAATATTATGTTTAATATTCCGCCCTCTAAAAGCACATTTGAATTAATCCTAACTAGTTTATATCGAACACTATTTTCACAATGCGTAATTTTTTAAGATTTCAAAAACATCCAGCAGTCCTTTAGGTTCACAATTAACATCGGGATATGTTTATTTTAAAAGACATCCTGTGTTAATAGCCATATATTTATCAGATCTTCCATTATCAAGGAGTGTTATGATTCTTGTTATCTTACAATGCTTTGTTTTTTTACTTCTAAATCATCTAGAAACTGTAATTTAGCGAGAAAAGAATCGTTTTAATTAGTCTTTATTGTATATTTATCTTAGGGTTGTACTGTAACGAATCATTCTTCCCTGTTACAGACCCGAACTACTTGTTAGAGACTGCGCAAGAGTTTGACAAGAATCACAAGCTCTTGGTTCCACTCGATTTACATCTAACAGAAGAAGAGACTATTAAGAAGGCTGCCCAGGAAATCAAACACATATATCAGGACGGCAACTTTGCGGATGATCCTTTAAAACTTGTCACGGTAAGTAAAATCATTATTTACAAATAATAGGCTCTTATAATCCTTACAAAGTATACAGTTTCTTTGCATGAATAATATTAGAGTGCTTTTTATTTTTTAAATGTATTTCGCTTTCAGTACTTCAGCGACCAGTCTTTTATCCGATCCCTTATGAAGCATACAGAAATCCAATCGCAATTTACTGACGTTTTCTTCTACCGATTCGCTTACAGTGGACCGTTGGGAGGATATGTCCAAGAACCAGGTAATGCATCATCATTAATAAAGCTACAAAAAACCGAAAAAGTTTATGCTTCAAATGTTTTTCTGTCTTTTTATTGTAGTTGAAGGATTTTCCGACATTGTAAGGCATGCAGAGGAACTTGCTTACCTGTTCAGACGCAATTATGTTGATTTAAATTCTACCGATTTGTCACAGTTTCCTGAAAGTGATCGTCTTGTGTCTAAGAGGTTCATTACCTTGTTCACGAATTTCGCCAAAACGCTGTAAGTAACTAATAACTATATTGAACATAATTAAATTAGCTTCTACGAGTTTTTTCATAAGACGCGACGTGCCAGCTCCATAGAATATTACTACATCATCGGTGAAATTGACATGGAAAATATTCCATTTACGTGAATTGAAAATAGTAACGGTCCTAGTACTGATCCTTGATATTTAGTGACTCGCTCATCAGTGTATCATTTACTTCGACAGACTGAAGTTGATTAAATGACAACTATGGTTATTTGTAGCCATTTTCGATTTATGGAGCAATGAGAACAAAACTCAAGAACGAACTTTAAAAATTTGAAGTTTATTCAAATAATTGAACAGAAAAAATGATGATAAGTGTTACATATGTTGCTCATTTCGATTGACCCACATCTCTATGCGACTTTGAAATGAAGTTTTTCTACTGTTCTATAATCTAAAATATCAGAGAAAAAATAATAATAAGAATAATGATAATACACACTTGGTTTACTGTTTCATGAGTTTTGTTCAGTTTTGCCTGACATATGTTTCGGCCTTGCTACTAGGAACTTCATTTTAATTTTACTACGGTGTCTATTATAGGGGTATTCACAAATTATATTTGTGTATCTTTAGCATTTTTAAGGTTTCTTAGAGCCTTTTTAATTTGTAAAATTTAAAAATAATATATTTTACTGTGAATGGGCTAATACAAATGTAATATACTTTTCTTTTAGTAGAATGCAGGTTTTCACGGCCGTTGTCTAATGAAGTAGATTCTTCCGGGTCTTGCCGTGGTCGTCGAACTTGACTTGACGTTTCGCTGATCATCCTGTCAGCTTCTTCAGAAGGATTGTAAAGACTGAATCTGTTGTGCTACACTCCTCGTTATATACCTAGGCGCCGCTTCGCTTCGCTGGTCATTGGTCGCGCTTGGTTCGCTTCGCTGCTCATTCGTCGTGTTTGGTTGACCGTGACTTACTACGGTGCTGGTACTTGGCAATACCAGTCTCCACGTGTTACTAAGTCGATACCCATCCTCTCTGTTAAAGTTGTTCACGCTTTTCATAATTTCCAGTGATTGCCTAATGATTCGCGGATAATAGCGCACATTCCTGTCTAATATATTGACGTCCTCGTAGTCGATTTTATGGTTCTCGTTATTATGGACATGTTCTGCTATCGCCGACCTATCCGTGTATCCAAATCTCACCACCATCCACAACAGAAGAGAGCGTTAATTAGAACCTTGGTCCACAGAGCCAACACAATATGCGACGACGAGAACAAACCCGAGGAACTACAGAATGTCCAACAAGCTTTAGAGAAGAACGGATACAGTCAAAGCAATATACAACGAGTAGTAAATAACCAGAGGAGAACTACAGAAGAAGAACAGCAACAACCAACAACGTATGCATGCCTAACCTACGTCGCGGGAGTCACAGATAAGCTGAAGAAGATGTTATTCAAAAAGAACAGTGAAGTTAATACAGCAGATGCTTCCCTCAGTCAAAGACCCTGTCCCCAAACTGTTATCAAAAGGTGTTTACTAGTTGAAGTGCACATGTGGTATGAGCTACATTGGACAAACAGTACGGAGTATCCAGTGCAGAATCAAAGAACACCAGATAAATACCAGATTTGGATACACGGATAGGTCGGCGATAGCAGAACATGTCCATAATAACGAGAACCATAAAATCGACTACGAGGACGTCAATATATTAGACAGGAATGTGCGCTATTATCCGCGAATCATTAGGCAATCACTGGAAATTATGAAAAGCGTGAACAACTTTAACAGAGAGGATGGGTATCGACTTAGTAACACGTGGAGGCTGGTATTGCCAAGTACCAGCACCGTAGTAAGTCACGGTCAACCAAACACGACGAATGAGCAGCGAAGCGAACCAAGCGCGACCAATGACCAGCGAAGCGAAGCGGCGCCTAGGTATATAACGAGGAGTGTAGCACAACAGATTCAGTCTTTACAATCCTTCTGAAGAAGCTGACAGGATGATCAGCGAAACGTCAAGTCAAGTTCGACGACCACGGCAAGACCCGGAAGAATCTACTTCATTACTTTTCTTTTGTCATGAGCACTACATCACAAGTTCGGGCTAGCCGTGACACGACTATGCTACACACTGTACCCCATTATAGTTATAATCTACCCTTCTAGTATCACACATTAGGGGTAGAAGCCCAGTAGCAATGTTCGGGAGGTGAATAAACTGGTTCTAAGTTTTCAAATATTATAAGTTTTATTATAGAATTTTGCTATATTATAAGTTTATAATATAATTTCTTCTACAAATAATCGATTATAGAATTGTGTATAATTATTGCCCTGTAATTGGGTTGTACCCGTTGGATAAATAAAGTGTTTGTTTATTTATTTATTATAAAACCGAAAAATTTTCGTCAAGCCCAAGAAACGCTCACTTTACTGAAATATAAATTATACTATTAAATTTTGTGCATTTTGCAGAGATCCAACACCTGAAAGAGACGAGCTCTTGCAAAATGTCAGCTGGTTTAGAGTAAATCCAACCTATTTCCCTTATCTGGACATAGGATCGTCTTTGCAGCTGAAGCTGCATCCAAGAGGTGCATCAATTGGCCCTTGGGATAGTATTTATGAAAAGTACGGAAAGGAACCCTACGACACATACTAAATTTTATTTAAAAGTGTATAATAAATGAGTAATATATATTTGTTGTTTTATATTCATTCCAGCAAATCTAATAATCGGGGTAAACGAAGACTAGTTTCTTTTACACTAGGCTGGCAACTATTCTAAGTGTAAATCTCGGGATCTCGAATTTCTGGAGTCTTAGAGAGGGTTTAAAGCTTTGAGCAAAAATTTATTTTTATTATAAATTAAGATTTTCCTGCAAGAACTGTGCATAACGATTTTTTAAAAATTGGTTTTGATGTATTTTTATTAGTTTATATATATAGGAAAGGTATATTTTCTAAAAAAAAGTTCTTGAAAACTGTTTTTGTTCAGAAAAATTTGACCAATATTTTTGTTATTTCCTTCTTTTGTATATATCATCGTTTCTTTTGACTTTACGACAAAATTTCATAAGACCTAAACGAAAGCTTACAAAATTTCCTACAGAAAACACTTTTTCATGTATGATTTTCAATAAGTGGCAACAAGGAACTGAGGTTTGAAAATGCGTTTGATTTTTAATTTTTAGCAAACAGGCAATTTTCGTCACGGTTGAACTACAAAAAATTACATTTAATGATTCATTTCACTTTTTGAAGTATTAGAAATACCCACAGAATAACTCTGCCAATATTGATCGAATGGAAATGAAAAATAAAAGGAAATTGTTCGTAATCGAATTCTCTACAACTTTCATTTGAAACATCTTGCGATCCGAATTACCATTTTCGTGATTTTAGCGAAAGCCGCACGCGTTTCCGTTGCGTCACAAAACTGTCAAAATTTGAAAAAAATCTATCTCGGCTCCAATAGGACGTACGAAGTTAAAAAAAGACGAAATTGCGTGGATTTTTAATACTTGTAATTTTCATGTGCATATATTTTACAGTAAAATTGATACTTTCCGAGTTCTTTTGCGAAAAAACGATTTTTTAACCTATTTCACCCCACCTCCCCCCCTATCATCCGCCGGCGTCTACGGGTGGGGACTTTTGATATGTTAAAAAGTACCACAAACTAAGCCTGTTCCCAAAACTTCAGCCCGCTCTGAATTATTTCATCCAAATCGACAAATTTGCTCACATTTTATTACACGCTTTATATTATTATCTGTATGTTTGTTTGCATGTAACTGAATCTTTGAACGTGATTCTCACCCACTTTAAAATGATGACAATACAAAAATTTGACAACTTTGTCCTCATGTCCTCACCAGGATCATTTAAGAAAAAAAAATGACTAATCTATTATCGATATTTTGCCGGAGGCGCCGCTGTTAATATTATATAATATTTTATAAATTATAGTTTATAAAAAATAGCAAGCCGAACTAAAATGTAAAAAATAATGTTTAAATAATATTTAAACAATAATTTTTACTTTTTAGTTCGGTTTGCTATTAAAGCGTGTTTTTTAATTTTTTTAAAGTATAATTTTTTGGGCTATAATGCAAGTATTAGTCGATCACAGGAATTTTTAATTTTTTGAATTCGGTTTTTGTTATTTTGGCCAAGACATGACCCAGAAATAAAATCATAATAGTTAAAATGTGCTAGTACTAGTGATTCACAGAGTTTTTTTAATTGGAAATTCAAGATAAGCCGGCTGGAGTAGATATGTTTCAATGATAAAATGCCTTTTGTAGTAACGATTTCACATGCTGTCGAAATCTAAAATCAATTTCTAAAATGACGCCCAGATTTTTCGCGGAATTTACTACTGGTAATCCAACACCAGAAATATTAGTGTCCATGTCATTTTTCAAAGCGTTAATATGATTTTTTTTAAATAAAATTCACCAAACATCACAAACGACTTCCGTGAATTAAGTTTCAAATTGTGTTCTCTAGGTAATTCATTTATAATAACATTGTATGTCATCAGCATATGTTTGAAGCTTACAACGCTTCACTGACGTTAGAAATCTGATGTGTAAATTAAAAATAATAACGGGCCCAATATTGAACCTTGAGGCACGCCAGATAAAATGTTAATGCTCGATGACGTTTTGTTATTGCACTGATTTTTCTGAAACCTTTCTATTATGAAATTACTAAATTCGTGCTTGACGGGATAAAACCATAATATTTAAGATTTGCTCAAAGCAACTGATGACTGATTGTGTCAAAAGCCTTAGAAAAGCCCAATAATAGAAGCACACTATCGTCACCACTGTCCCATGCTTCCATAATATCACTAGTTACGTTTGGAAACGCTGTCGCAGTGCTGAATCCTTTCCTGAAGCCGCATTGAGTATTCGGGATAATTTTATTATTTACGACGTTATCTTTTATAGAATTTTTGACAATACTAATTAATCTTAGGTCAGCAAATGTTTCGGGATTTGACATACTGTCCAACTTTCAATACAATCGGATCAGTTAACGTGCATACGAGAAAGTGACGGACGGATAGACAGACAGACCATTGAAAGTTGTTCATAATTCGATACAATGAAGTGTTTCTTTGTTTCTACGAGCGATATTTGCATTTTGTAAAAAATACTTTTCAAATGCAATCTATGAGGAGCATGATAATAAAAGATATATTTATTAGAATACAATTAGATTTTTTTTAAATAAAATTCACTCATGGAGCCCTACTTGTCACCTATAACGACAGAAGACAACACAATTTGTATTATCGTTTTAAATCTTATATAATTTTCTTATACATACATCAAATCTAACTCAGTGAGATAAAGTTTAAAAAACACTTGTATATGAGTACCTGTATAAATATAGGAATAATTCGGTATAACGTCAGATTCGTAATAAGGTACACTGTGTGATCGTTTTCAATATGGATGTGAAACAAATTAAGCTATTGATATTATTAGTATGTAGCGGATATTTGGTAAGTACAAAAATTTTACAGATTTATGTCAAATAATTGTTCGACAAGTATTGCAGTTGTATATTTTGTGCTTAGGCTGCAGAGGAAATAATAGTTGAAATCCCGGATGGAAAAATAAAAGGTCGTACAGAAACCACAGTAACGAATACTACTTTTTATTCATTTCAAGGAATACCTTATGCAGCGCCCCCTGTAAAGGAATTGAGGTTTCAGGTAAGTGTTGACTACAATTTTTCTAACAGAAAGATATGTTTATTATTAGTATTATTATGTTATATCACAGACAACTTTAAACATAATTTTGCACTTTTTTTAAGTATCTAAACCCCTTAAGAAGTTTAAAATTTTAAATTGACGGTTTTCAATTTCAGGCTCCTCAGCCAGTAGAGCCATGGGATGACGTCGTGGATGCAACATACGAAAAAAACAACTGTTACCAAGTACCGAGCGATAGTCCCACAGAAAGTGAAGACTGCCTTTTCATAAATGTTTTTACCCCTCAGGTAAGTAAGACAAGAGACGCAAAATCGAAGTAGATTAGTTAAGAAATTAAATGCGGAAATATGTTCGATATGGATTGAAAACTACTATCTTTTTTACCTCACACAAGTATGCAAAGGAGAGTCACATGTATGATAGTCTACATGTAACTATACAGGGTGATTCAGAGCAATTTAAGTATAGATTATGCATCATGCATCATCCTGTATGAAATGAAAGGGGTTTGTAAACAATTTAAAAACAGTTACAAATAAAACATCAGCCATGTCAATATTTTTCAACCACAATAAACTTCTACTAAAGTCTTTAAATAAATTAAAATTGAATTGAAAAATATATGAGCTTTCGTAAATGACGCAATGGGCCCATATTCGAAACCTTAGTGTATGTGAGCGCAAGCTGGCCTTCCATCAACCAACCCAGAATCCAGTATCAATTGTAAAGTTCGAAATAAAATACTAAATAATAAAAAGAAACGAAAGAACTGCTATTGACAGTTAAACTTTTATACTAGTGCTATTATTAGCACTCCCTTTTAGAAGTTCAGGTCTTTTAGTTTTTGAATTATCTATTTTATTTGATTGCGTTGTTTATGCTTATTTTATTTTATCTAGAGATAGTCATTTTTATCCTGACTTTTTAATCAAATTTTAGACAGTCATTTCTATCAAAAATATATTTAAAAATAGACGACAAGACAATGACATATTTATAATTTATGTGGATTAGATAATAGAAATATCTATTTTTATATGTAATTTATCTTCAGATAGGTATTAATTAAGGTGATTTAGTGGTATGGATAAGGCGATAATATATTTGCAAAATTTTCAATACCTATCTATAACGTGCAAAAATAAAGCAACACGATATTTTTGTGTAAGAACGCATTTTTAAAAATATTTATTTATACAAAGGAAACATGAGACCTAATTATTAAATTACAAAATAAAACTAAAGGAAATTTTCTCCTTTTTGATAAATCACCTCACTTTTTTCTATCTACGGCTTTGTCGTAAACCATCTAGTGATTCTGGTTGCGTTTCATCCCCTTTCATCGTCAAATACCCCAACAAAAAAGTCTAAAGGAATCAAATCTGGTGGCCGAGGTGGCCACCCCATCATCGGGTCTTTTCTATCTATTCAACGACCAGGGCATATATCGTTAAGAAATTGACGGTCAGTCACAGAAAAAAATGTGCTCCGCCTTGTTGAATTGGAAGAATATATTCATAAAGGGTCTCATCGTTTTCTAATATGCGTGTTAATTTCATTTACAGAATCCCTTAGATGCATCAACCCCGTTACCAGTTATGTTTTTCATATACGGAGGTGGATTTGTTGAAGGCTACTCGGACCAAAACAACTACGGACCACAGCATTTAGTAGAGCACGATGTTATCGTTGTCACATTTAACTACAGAGTAGGGCCATTTGGTAATTGACGATTTTTGCTAAAACACTTTTTAATCCTAGAACTGAACGTCTAAATTAAAATTAGATTTAATTACATCAGAATAATAACCTTGGAATATAACAGTAGTTTACCAGTATCTTGGTTTAAGTAATTCTCATCCTGTATATTTACTACCAAAATTTTAAAATTTTCGGATTTCGGACAAATACATTTATACAGAGAGTCCCAGAATATGTTCCACAGTCAATATATGGGTATTTGAAAAGATAAACAGTTGAGCTTAAACCCTTTTTTATATTCCAACGAAAAACTTGCTGATTGCATACTTAAAATCTTCTTGCTTTTAATAACCACCAAGGAACAGCCACCAACTTTTCTTTTTCAAATTGCACATCTACTTTTTACTGAAAATGAATTTCCACTTCATTCTGAACACAGTAGTATATATAGCATGCTTTATATTTAAAGTAAATTCTCCATGGAAAAAACTGTAATTTTTAATAACAAAGATACTGACTGTAAAAGACATTTTGGGATACTCTGCATAAAGAAATAAGGAAAATAAAGTTAGAACACATGAGAATAAAACAACTTTAGAAATAATATTATCGAACCAGAGCCATAAAAATCTCAATACGGCTCGAAGAATAACAACATTGTTTGTAGAAGTGAAAATAAATTTCTCTTTACAGGTTTCTTCTCAACTGGAGACTCTGCGATCCCCGGTAATGCTGGGCTAAAAGATCAGACCTTGGCTCTGCAGTGGGTCAACAAGAACATCGAATATTTCGGGGGAGATCCAGAAAAAGTGACGATATTTGGAGAGAGCGCAGGAGGGGCGTCGGTAGTTTATCACATCTTGAGTCCTAAATCAAAAGGTAACCGCTTATAGTTCTCATTCAACAGGAACTTGGTACAGACTTATCGCTGTCGATAAAAACTTTGGGATTCACTACCCCTAATGCTCTTAATCGATTAGGCAGCGTTCCACTTTTGTAACCACATGCCCAAAAGAACAATGAAAAAAATAAATTGTTGAAGAAATAATTCAAATAAATCCAATTCACAACCTCTTATACTGTAATAGGATTTTAAACCTTTTAAATATTTTTCTTATATTTTGGAGCTGGTTCAAATTTTTTGAATATTTTTTTATTACGGGTTAATAACACACCTCCATGTATCGTCCAAATTGCTATACTGCAGTCATTTTTACACATTTTGAGAGTTTACCAAATATAAATATAAAATTCTTTATTTGTAGGTCTATTTAGAGCTGCTATTGCCGAAAGTGGAAGTGCTCTAAGTCCCTGGGCTTATCAACGAAATCAAGTGGCAATTACCTACCAAACTGCAGGATACATCAACTCTGGTGTTAACGTCACTGCACTGAATTCCAGTGAACTTCTTGAATACCTGCTGAGGCTTCCAGCAAAGGCAATAGACGCTGCTTCTAATATCCTGGCTAGAACGGTAATAATTTAAGCGTTAATTAATAAAATTATTTGTTATTATTATGGCCGATAAGAATTGCCAAACCATGAAAATATAGATTCCTCTAAAATTTTCCATATTTTTGTAGGAGAATGCGAACTACATACAAATTCAACAAGGATTCTTCTACGCTCCGGTTGTGGAACATGACCACGAAGGTGCCTTTATATCAGACACACAGTACGATATTTTGCAAAGTGGCGATATTAATAAAGTGCCACTCATAATTGGTTATAATAGTGAAGAATCCATGTTTATGACCAACGGTAAGAGTCTAAAAAAATTGATGTACTCGACACGCGTTTCGCGAATAATATTTAAAGCTAAATTTAATCTTAACTTGTGTATACCGAACACTATCTTCACACTGAATAGTCTTTAAGCTTTCAAAAATATGCAGCACTCGGTTAGGTTCATAATAAACCTTACAGTATATGATTGCTTTAAAATATATTTTGTGTTAATAGCTATAGTTGTCAAATCCTTCATTATCGAGATGAGTTATGATCGTTGAATCTAGTTATCATATAATGCTTTGTTTGTCCACCTTTTTTAAATTGTAACCTTTACAAGGAATTTCCTAAATTCCAACCCTATTTTTACTTTTAAATCACCTAGAAACTGTAATTTAGGGAGAAAAGAATCATCTTAATTAGTTTTTATTGTATGTTTATGTTGCAGACCCGAATAACTTGTTGGTGACTGCACAAGAGTTTGACAAGAATCATAAGCTCTTAGTTCCACTCGATTTGCATCTAGCCGAAGAAGAGACTATTAATAAGGCTGCTGAGGAAATAAAATTGATATATTCGGACGACGACTTTGTGGAAGATCCCTTAAAACTTGTCAGGGTAAGTAAAATCATTATTTACAAAAGTAAAGCCACTTTTGTAACCCTTACGAAGTATGCAGTTTCTTTGATTAATAGTATAGGAATGCTTTGTATTCTTTAAATGTGTTTCTCTTTCAGTACTTCAGCGACCAGTCTTTCATCCGATCCCTTATCAAACACGCAGAAATCCAATCCCAACTTACTGACGTGTTCTTCTACCGATTTGCTTACAGTGGACCGTTGGGAGGAAATATTGACGAACCAGGTAATGTCTCACCATTAATAAAACTACAGATTGGATATGTTTCTTTCATTCTATTGTAGTTGAAGGATTTTCCGACATTGTAAGGCATGGAGAGGAACTTGGTTACCTGTTTAGACGCAATTGGGGTGATTACAATACTACCGATTTGTCAAAGTTCCCCGAAAGTGATCAACTTGTGATTAAGAGGTTCATTACCTTGTTCACGAATTTCGCCAAAACGCTGTAAGTAACCAAGGACTATATCGAACACAATTCGTGTGTTTATCAGTTGAAAGTATGTTCTGTTGAGTTTCCAGCGTGTCAGTATTAATTTGATTAAAGGATGGAAGCCTTGCTCTGGTACAGCTAAAAGATAAGTGAAATGTCTTATCAAAACTAAATATCAACAATTTAAAATCGGGCCAACTTCTTATGGTAGTTAAATCAGTTTTTACGATGTTTTTCAGCCCACGTGACAACTTCATGAGAAATTGCCGTATCATCGGCAAAATTGATTATTTGCTTGGACTTTCCATGGAAAATAGATATAAATTGAAAATAATAACGGTCCTAGCACTGATCCATGATATTTAATGTCTCAGTGCATCATTTACTCCGCAGACTGGAGTCTATTAATTAAAAAATTGTAGGCAAGTGCCTCTCACTCTATATTCTCAAGCGCCTGTAACAGTAATTCGTCGCTGACTATGTCAAATGCCTTACTAATTTATAGATGTACATAATAATAACTTCCTTTTAACTAAGGCTAAGAAGTAGATATTGGTTGTGAGATATATTATTGTAGTAAACAAACCTAATTATGATTGTTGTTTTTATTTTCGAAACATATCAGATTGACTTGAACAACCATAAACTAGCTAATGCTTCTTTTCGACCTCGGCCAAATAAATATACAGGGTGGGACAATAGCTCGAGTTCTACATAGCTAGAACATTTTTTTTAAAATGGAGTGCTATGTATATCAATACATTTTTTGAAGCCTCTTTCTAGGCTCTATTCATTCCTATATTAGCATTGAATATCTCCCAGCCACTTGGATGTAATGAATTTTTTTGTTGAAATAATGCTATCTACAGATGGATATTAAAAAAAATGACCACAGTCACAATTATGAGTTTTAAGAAAAACTTATGTGAATACCAGTTACGAGACATCTAATTAATGTTTTTGAATCATTTTCATTTCCTAAGAATGTATAGGGTGGCCAAAAATTATTTTTCAATAAAAAGATTTTAAATTAAATTTTCTGATTTTTTTCAAATGGAACACCATGTATATTTTTCGACGATGTGATGTAGAAATGAAAAATGAACATTTTTTGTAAGTACTTCCCTATGGCTAAGTGCAACCATTTTCGTTTTATAAATAAATAAGTGTCAAATTCAAAAATAAATTTAAAAAAAGAGATTCCCTCAAATATTTCATTAGAAGAATGTATAATAGGTGTCCGACGTGTTGCCCATTTTGATTGACACACGACTTTATGCAATTTTGAAATGAGACCATTTAGTGGGACCATCTCTTCCAATCCATTGAAATGAGTAAATAGTATTTAACCGGTCCTTTACTGTAATGTTTTTTTGTACATTTGTTTGCTGCTTTCGTTATTCGACAAGCAATAAAACTTCAGTTTGGTATAAATTGTCGTGTACAAAGGAGCATTTATCACACTTATCGGTCGTTACAATTTGTATTGAATTTAAAATATTTGGAATTTTACAATATGAATTTTAATAAAGGGGAACTTGTAGACATGACTTTTGTTTTGGGCGAGTCAGACAGAAAATGTTTAAATGTCAATAGAATTTATCACCAACGTTATCCTGAAAGAAGGATTCCTGATGTTAGCAGCTTCCAAAACTTTCTCGATAGATTTCTGGAAACTGGAAATATCGAATATAAAAAAAGTGAAAGAATAAAATGTGTTTTGAACGAAGAAAATGAGTTTTCTGTGGTGCTGGCAACAGTTGAGAATCCCCATGTTAGTCAAAAAGAAGTGAGATCATTAGAAGGAATAAGTAGACGGTCTGTGAGTCGAATCTTAAAAATAAATAAATTGCATGCATATCATATTCAAATGCACCAGGAATTATCTAATGACGATTTTCAAAAGCGCCTACAATTTTGTAATTGGGCCAGAGGTGAAATGCAACATGATGTCAACTTATTCAATACTGTTTTATTCAGAGATGAGGCAACTTTTCATAAAAATGGATTTGTTAATAGGCACAATTTCCATTATTATGCTTCGGAAAATCATCACTTTTTTATGCAAGTTGATAAGCAACACAGATGGTCTATAAACGTTTGAGGAGGAATTATTGGAGAACATGTAATAGGGCCACATTTATTTTGATGGTACATTGACTGGTGCTATTTATCTTCATTTATTGGAAAACTATCTGCCACAATTATTGATAAATCTCCCTGAAAGAATTCGAAATAGGATGTGGTTTCAGCAAGATTGTGCTCCACCACATTATTTAAATGCAGTTAGAGACCACTTAAATAATACCTACCCCCAATCAATGGATTGGAAGAAATGGACCCACTAAATGGCCTGCTATATCCCCAGATCTTACAAAAATTGATTTCTTTTTATGGGAATACGTGAAGGAAATTGTTTATAGAGGCACACCAACAACAGTACAAAATATGGAGGAGGAAATAATAATAACTGGCTTTATATCTATCACACCGGCAGTTTTAGGAACAGTGGGAACCTCGTTTCAAAAGCGCGTGTCAATCAATATGGGCAACATGTGGAACATTTCAAATGTGCTTTTAGAGGGCGGAATATTAAAACAATATTTTTAGTCGCAAACTCCTCCATAAAATCCTTATTTTACTATAAGGAACGTAACCAGACTGCAACCAACAGCTACTCTCCGGGCTATGTGCCCCGCCGAGCGCTGAATTACAAGTTACAAGTCTGGCGCGTTAAGTGTAATAATTGCATATTACCATCAAAACGCTAATGCTTCGATTGCAACAAACACCAAAAGACTGATCCTACTTAAAAGAGCTCTCTTGCCAGCCGTCACACACCACTTGCAGACTGCAGTTTCGAGCTGTTGGCTCTCGTCAGTGCAAGGTAGGCATGCGACGATCGGCACGAGGATCCTTTGACTATTTGGTACATCCCGGTATTTTTACGATAGCGATATGTAAAATAGTCAGCAGGCGCCATCTAGCGGTCCAGTGTCTGTTGCAATCGAAAAATAAATAGCCCGACTGGGCTTAGCATAGTTCAAATGTGCTTCATATTATTGTTATTAGATATTTTTAATGTGCTGATTTTCAAAGCATATTTGCTGGAAAAGTGAGATATTTTTAATGTGCTGATTTTCAAAGTATATTTGCGATTTTTTGAGATACGATATGGCAAATTTTATTACTGATAAAAGGCAAAACTAATGAAATAATAGCACATTCTAAATCTCTTCTATTTTGCAGAAACCCCACTCCTGAGAGAGACGAACTTTTGCAAAATATCATCTGGCCTAGAGTAAATCCAACCTATTTCCCTTATCTGGATATAGGATCGTCTTCACAAGTAAAGCTGCATCCCAGAGATGAATCATTTGCCCCTTGGGAGACTGTTTATGAAGAGTATGGAAAGGAGCCCTACGACACATACTAAATTTTATTTAAACTTGTATAATAGATGAATAATATATATTTGTTGTTTTATTTCACTCCAGTAAATCTAATCATAAACGAAGACTGGCTTCTTTTTCATTAGGCAAGCAACTAGTCTAAGTGTAAATTCCGGAGACCCCGGATTTCTTAATTCTGAAATCTTGGAGATAGTTGTTTACATCCTTAATAGGTGATGAACAATTTTACTAAAACTTCTACCCCTGCATTTTCATCATCTCCTGATAGCGCTAATATATCGATTTCTGCCAGTTTTTACCACCATGATTAGAGCTTTATATGAAGCCAGAGCCCGACCAAGGATAAACATATAGAAATGTTCAGTAAGGCGTGAACCAATAGAAATAAGGTGAGAGACCAATCTTGGTATGCCATTTTTGATGCTGAGTAGAGCAGACCTTAATGTTACTAATAGAAAATAACAGGGTAGACGAAAGCGAGGACTGTTATTTAGAAATTTTACACATCAAGTGAACAAGCGTAATCAAATTGCGTTTCTAAACAATCACAAATAGAGATTGCTTATGTTATATGCTACGTAAGCGATGATACAATTCTTACTTATTGAAATAATTTCGAGGAGATTACTATCACAGATAAGATGATAATAATTAATTGTCTAAGAGCCATCACTTACTTTACGATGTAATTTTCCAATTAACATTTTATGATCTTTTGATATCTTGAACAACTTAGGAATCCACGTCCTATTAGCAGGCTTGCTATTCCACTAAAAATAGCAGAATCAGGTATACATGAACAACTTTCAGAATATGTCTTTCAAAATTCAATAATTCCATCTAATCAGTCCGGATTTCGAAAAGGCTTTAGAACCTCTACGCTACTAAGTAATATCACTGACGAGATTTTGCGAGCCATTGACAACACGAAAGTCACCTCTTTGACATTACTGGATATAAGTAAGGTTTTTGACTCCTTAGATATTAATTGCCTAATTGCAAAATTAAGTTATTATTATGCATATCTGGAAGTACTTTGTTCTGGTTTCAAAATTATCTGAATGACAGACAACAGTATAATAGTATTAATACAGAAAACTTGATACTTACATCATAAAATAGATGTTTTATCCGGCGAACCGCAAGGATATATTCTTGGACCACTTGTTTTTAATATATTTATTGCAGATATTTCGAGACGATATTCGGCTAATATATAGTTTTTCTCCTTCTGAATTTCAAATGGCAAAATTTGTCGGTTTGGTGGTGTGATGGACAGTGGCGCGTTCTCTCACGCAGACGGCCCGGGTTCAAAATCGAGTCACAGCAAGTGGATGAGCAGACCTGCTTGCGTCACCATCTTTCGAAAGAGATGTAAAACTGTGGGTTCCGGGTATCTACGATGTGAGCACGTTAAAGATCCCTACCCCACGACAAATTGTGGGGGTTCGGCAAAATTTCCAGGTTAGGGGTCCCAGTGCCTACACAGACACTGATGAGTACATACCCTGGTGTGGTAGCGGAAATAGGCTGACGTTAAATAAATGATTTAAAAAAATTGCAGAATTTTACAACAATAATGACTTAAGTCTTATATACCAATGGACACTCCAAAATACTCTTGTACTTAATAATGCCTCATTTCGAATTCAACACCCTTTACCGTACCAGACGTTACCGATTTTCCGGCAACCCCTGTAGCCAAACTTCACCAACTATAACTTCCGCTTACTCTATCCACCTTTACTGATATTTCATAACTTTCGTATTTTTAAATCTTTCCTATCCCCCTTCTTCCTTTCTGTTTGTATTCTTTTTGTCACATTTGTTTTTTCTTGGTTTCTTTTTTTATATTTTTGTCTCTAAATTCGTTTTCTTATCATCAATTTTTCACAAAATCAAAACCTTGTGGTATCGAAAATTTTTAAAGTTAAAGTTTAGGCCAGCCTTGCGCAGCCCGGCGTTCATAGATCGGCTTGGTGGTTGGTCCCGGGATGGGTTCTGGGGAGGTATTGTTGCACTTTTAATTTATAATAAAGTCTTGTTGATTGATTGACCGATTGGTTAAGCGTAAATTAAAGGAAGACATAATCCTCTCAAGATTAGAAATATTTTTGATGGTATTCACTCGTTACTTATATTATTATATGTATGTGCTTAATTGTATCTATACGTAGGTATGTATTTGTATATATTATATTTAAATGTATAATAATAATAATAATAATAATAATTTATTCATTCATATAGAGCTGTACATTTTACAGATATGAAACGTCAATATAAAATATATACCTACATGTAAAAGTCACAAGATACAATAAATAGAAAAGAGTAACAAACAAACAAGCATACAAAAAATAAAATATAAGTAAAAGAGAATACAGACGTTTACAACAATTATTGTATGTGATAAAAATATAGAGAAAAATCAAATATATTAAATGCATCGTGAGGCAAGCAAAGTTTGAGATATATATGTATTGGTTAATAAATTAAATCTTTTATCACATATTATATTCAAAGGGAGCTGATAGAAATTCGTCAACACTGTAAAAACATCCATTGACTAACAAGGTTCTTACAGATTTTTTGAAGGTATCAAAACTTGCCACGTTCTTGAGGTTAGTGGGCAATTTATTATACAGTTTGATACATTTGTAGTTGGGTGAATATTTATATGTAGAGGTATTATGGTGAGGAATACGCAATAATTCACCATGTCTAGTACTGTGGTCGTGCAGACATGAATTGCTGATGAATAAATTGTAGTGACTTTTGGACAAACGTTACACACTTAAAGATATACATTGATGGGGCTGTAAGAATTTCATTATTTACAAAATTCTGTCTACAACTTTCATTGTACTTCATATTAAAAATTAGTCTTAGAAGTTTCTTTTGAGCTACAAATATTCTCTTGAAGCCTCTCCCACCACCCCAGCTAACTATATTCAGAGAAATATGTGAGTATGCCATAGCGTAATATATGTTTAGAAGTCCTGGAACAGTTAAGATATCTTTCATCTGCAAAATGGCATAAAAGGCTTTATTCAGTTTGTTACAGACACCATCCACATGAGCATCCCAGGTAAGTCTGTCATCTATGCAGGTACCTAGAAACGTTATCGACTGCGAGAATTGGATATCGCTAATCAGGTTTTTGTTAGGAATGTCTCTTCTCTTAAAAAAGTGTATATATTTTGTTTTGCTTTTATTCAAAACGAGTCTATTTCTTTCGCACCAAGTACTTAAGTCACAGGTGGCATAATGAATCATATTTACCAGCTGCTGGGGTGTTTCAGCTGACAGGGTTATGGTAGTATCATCCGCGAACATTGTAACAAGGCCTCCAGTTATATGATTCGGCAAGTCATTAATAAATAGTAAAAATAATAATGGACCTAGCACAGATCCCTGTGGCACACCAAGTTTAACATCATGCACAGCTGACTTGACACCATTAATATCAATGACCATATTTCGTCCCTCAAGATACGATTGGATCCAATTAATTATGTTGCCTGACAAGTTATATCTGCTAAGTTTCATTATTAAAAAATTAGGGCATACAGAATCAAATGCCTTGGAGAGGTTAAATAGCAGTGAGGCCACATATTTGCCTATGTCCAGTTCAAGGTAAACGAAATTTAGCAATTCACAGGTGGCTGATTCGACAGATCAATTTTTCCTGAAACCATGCTGAAACGTGGTCAGTAATGCATTATTCTCCAAATGAGCAGAGAGGTAATCACAGACAATTTTTTCAAATAATTTAGATAAGGAATTCAGTATGGAAATCTGTCTGTAATTATCAATATTATTTAAGTCGCCCTTTATGTGAGTTGGTAAAACTAAGGCTGTTTTAAACACGTCAGGAAAACAACCTTGGTGCAGAGACTAATTAAATAAATAAAGCAGTTGTTGCATAATTAGATCTAGAATACCAGAAATTGTAACCAATGATAATTCATCAGTCTCTATGGATTTTTATTTTTAATCTTTTTATTTATTTATGATTTCCCAGAGATATATTACTTTAATGGTCTTTTTATATTTGCAACAAAATATTTGCTTTCTTTTTCATTCAAAGGAAATATCCCTTGCTTTGACTGCCATATGGGGTAGAATATCTTTTACAGTCAATGCGTCTGTTATTTTAAAATATAGGTTTTGCTAAAATACTTACAGTTTCTTCGTATGAAGCCTGGCAGTTTATATGAATTTGACACGGCACTATTAACATGGGCTCGAAATGTTACATTGGTTGGTTACATTCTCTGAATTTATTTTATACTCATATTCTTTCGGTTTATTTTTCCGAGAAAAAGCGGTAACTTAACATTTTTAACATTAATGCATAGATGGTTCGCACCGCACCAATCAGAGATGGCTTTAAGGTCATTCTTATCTCTCTATAGATTTTCAAATCATCCGCGAACATTAACTTTGAAAAGCTAATAACATCATTAACATCGTTGATGTAAATGAGAAATAGAAGTGGCCCTAAATTGGAGCCTTGTGATACTTCGGACGTAAGTAAATTTGTCTTTTAATTTCTTAGATGCATAAATAACATCATCTCTATGTATAGTGTTTATATATATATAGGATGAGTTATTTTGCAAAATGTTTCTGTAATCTCGTATAGTACATCGTTTGAGTCGCCTCTTGAGATCTAATAGACAGTGCGATAAAACACTCAAAAGAATAATGGTTGCTCTCGAAAACATAATATGATATGCACTCTTATAATACTATATAACCGAGTGCAACAATAGTATAGTAAAATACTTACGATATAATCATTTTTAAGTTAACATGGGTCTAAGAAGCGTTAAAGTGTGGATTTTGTTTTTTTGCATTGGATACTTGGTAAGTGGTTTTTAAGTGACAACCAAATCTCTGTTAGAAGTTGTGCGTTTACTGAATAGCAAAATGCTTCTAAGCGCCATTTGGATACTGTATCTGCGTATTTTTCATGTGAATTATCCTTGACAAATAGAGAAATTCTAAAATTACCATATGGTTATTTTTTATAAATCTTGGGGTGGATTTTCTGCGTCACAGAGCTATTGTCCTTTGTTTCTCACTTATATTGTTCTTGTCCAAAATTCTAATTTCAAATGAAAAAAATATAATAGAACTACAATTTCTTCAATTTACCTACTTTTAGGCCGCAGAAGAAGTAATTGTCGAAGTGCCTGATGGGAAAATAAAGGGTTATACAGAGAGCACCGTAGCAGGTACTACCTTCTACCTATTCCAAGGAATCCGTTACGGACAGCCACCTATAAATGAGTTGAGATTTCAGGTAAGTCTGCAACGAAATCGGTTTCATTATTGTCTAGGTTCTTGCCTATGTCACACGAACAGATTTATGTACCCTTAATTTGAATGATGAGCTTTATTATATCACCATAGTAATTAGAAAATTGACTGGTCACCTAGCCCAGATTTTGGTCATTTTTCCGCGTTTCTACATCTAGTGTGGCTGCACGATATTTTTTTAAATATTAATTATTCTTATTTATTTATTTTTAATTATTAATTCTGGCAAAAATTTAAATTTTAAACATTTTTGATTCGACAAAGTTTTAAAAAATCACTCTCTGTTATTGTTATTGTATTATTACGTTATTTAACAATCAATCAATTAATGTTATTTGCTTTAACATAATATATGTTTTACTAGTTAATATATACACTATGATATCAGTTAATTATGTTATTAGTTAACATCTGCGAATAGTACGAGTTCGGTGCTGTGTACCGCCATACTAAGATCGTTAACATGGGTCAGGAGAAAGACGGGGCCCAACACCGAGTCTTGTGGAACTCCAGAATTAATTTCACTTTGCTGTGAAGTTTTATTTTTGTCCTGAATAAATTGTTGCCTATTTGATAGATATGATTTGATCATATTGCAACTTAACGTGATCGAAATTTAAGACATTCTCCAATGAAAGAGAATGTGACACACAGTCGAAAGCTTTCTGTAAGACACAGAACGTAACCCCAATATAGTTGCTATTTTCCTGACAAACAATAATTATAAGAAGTACCGCAGTACATTTTTTGCCACGGAATCCGTATTGCTTGCAATAAAATAAGTTGTTGTACTCAAGATGGATTACCATTTGCGCTTTTAAGGTCCGGTTTATCAGTACAGGGTTAACTTTTAGCTAGAAGATAAATGTCAAATCAAACAATAGATACCTATTATCCTGCATTGACACACAATTATTATTAGTTTCAAGCGGATCAGCCCCTTTCAAGACAGGTTCCAGCTAGATGACCCATACCATGACACAAATCTTCATGCCCACTTATAGTGCTATTTATTGATATAGTCTTTCAATGATTTATGATTATTAATTTTAGGCTCCGAAGCCAGTAGAGCCCTGGGAGGGCGTTCTGGATGCAACATACGAAAAAAATATGTGTTTTCAAATAGGTTATGATTACCCGCAAGAAAGTGAAGATTGCTTGTATTTAAACGTGTTTACTCCACGGGTAAGTATGAATCAGTGCCAGTGAAGCATCAACATTACATAAACATTGCAAAGGGTTATTAATTATAAATTACCCCACCTCTTATCATCATTATTATTGCCTACAGAAAAAAGTTTTAAATAAAAGTTGTGTGGTTATGTCTGAATTTTGTTAAAATGCTATCAAAAGTACAGTAGCGTGCAGATTTCAAGGAATACAAAAAAATAATATATTTTTGTAAACATAACACCCTGTATAATATTAAATTTTTGGAATGATCCTTTTTTCCTGATTTAAAAAATACCATATACCGTTTTTAAGTTATTAAACGTCGAATATCTCATTTAAAGTTAACATTATTAAAGTGAGCTATGAAAGTGACAACTATTATGTTTGATAAGTGACATTCCTTTAATGAAATAATCAAAGTGGTTTACAGTGAGGAAGAAAATGTCCAAATATTTACTTGTTATATACAAAATAACAAAAGTAAACGTGCAGCAAAAATAACATATAGGATGTTGTATCCAAAACAAAAATTGCTCGAAAAAATTATGGACGTCGGTTAAAAATGTGTGCAATGAAACAAAAAATCTAACTGCATAAAACAAATTATACTAGAAGACGGCACAAAAGACAATCAACCCAAGTCTCGACATAGGAGATAAAGCTAATTCAATTTATATATTTCCAACCAACGCATTTGAAATTAGGGAAACCATTACACCACTAAGAAACCACTGCCCAAGGAATCACTACTTCCATATCCAGATTTTGTATCCAAGTCTTATTCACACTAAATCCCAATGTAATATTTTATTCCCTTTAATAATAGAGTGGGGTGGTAGAGGGAGTGGCTAATGTAAACTAAATCCCAATTAAATTTTTTTACTCCCTTTAATAATAGGGTGGGGGTAGCAATGTGGGTGGTAGAGGGGGTTTAATTTTTCATACTCCTTTTCATAATAGTGTGGGGGTGATATTTGGGGTGATATTGAGATAGAATGCCCAAGTGAATTTAAAATAGGATTAATAACATTCCTCTTCAAAAATGGCGATAAGACGAAAGCAGTAAACTATAGACCCATATCTCTAACATCCAAAATCTTTGAGAAAATCATTAAAATAAGATTAGATAATTTCCTTAACAAGTATAATATGCAATTCGGGTTTAGAAATAAAACGTTAACAGAAGATGCAATAGCTTATTTAACAAACGCCCTCTATCAATCCTTAGATAACAAACAACCTACGCTATGTATCTTTATTGACTTAGAAAAGGTCTTCGATTCAGTCAGCCATGTACTGTTATTAAAAAAACTGAAAAATATTGGCATTAGGGGCACGCTTTTAAACTTATGGAAAGTTACTTATCCAACCGAAGGCAGTACGTTAAAATTGACTGGACCATAAGCGATAAGCGAGATAAAATACGGCGTTCCCCAATGCACGGTTTTGGGTCCCTTATTATTTAATATTTATATCAACGATCTACTAAACTTACCATCTGAAGGAAAGATATTGAGTTTTGCAGACGATACTGCAATTATATATGTTGCCGAGACCTGGCATAAACTAAAAAATATGGCAGAGACAGCCTTTAAATCAATCAAACCATGGTCGAGGAGGCCGATTTTGTTAAATACCTGAGAATAATTGTGGATAAACACATTAGGTGGAACCTACAAATAAATTGCATTATAAAAAAGCTAAGAACTCTACTTTCAATTTTTAAGTAACTCAAACAATTTCTAAATCTAAAGAAACTTAATATATTGTATTACTCCTCGTGCAATCACAGTTAACATATAGTATAATTGGTTGAGGAGGTGTGAGTAATAATTTCTTTAAAAACTTAAACGTATTAAAAGAAAGTAACAAGAGGAAGTTTCAAAACAATCTATTTAACACCAATCAGAAAAGTTTTACAGAAGCTTGGGAGAGGAGAGTAAGACAAATGGAGTAGATGAAACACCGTCTGATGAAGATACACGGAAATTTTGATCAAACATATGGGAAAATGAAAGTGAGCATAGGAAAGGCAAATGGATAGAACAAGTGAGAAGGAAAACAAGCAAGATCCAAATTATGTTGCCCCTAAACTTAGAAGAAAAAGACATTAGAGATATTGTTAAAAGAACATCAAATTGGAAATCGCCGGGCATCGACGGAATTCATAACTATTAGTATAAGAAGTTCACAAGCATACATAAGCACCTTGCCCGATTTTTCACGCACCTAGAAGACACCCAGAAGACACCCCTTCATTCATGACAATAGGACTTACGTACCTCCTACCAAAAACAACGCCAAGCAGTCCAGAGCCTTCCAAATATAGACCCATTACATGTTTAACAACTATATATAAAATATTTACAGCTGTACTAACAGAGAAAATTTACTACCACCTAGACAGTAACAAAATACTGGCAGAAGAACAAAAGGGATACAGGAAAAAGAGCCAGGGTGTAAGGAGCAACTAATGATAGACTCCATAGTAACAAATGCAGCAAAAATAAAAAGAAACAACTTATGCCCAGCCTATATGATTACAAAAAGGCATTTGATAGCGTCCCACATAGTTGGCTTCAGGAAGTGTTGAGCATAGATAAAATAAACCCTCAAATTATTAGACTAATGCGAACACCAATCTAATAGCTAAGGGGAACAACGCAAACGAGAGCAATGTAGAGATACATATAAAGAAAGGGATATTCCAAGGGGACTCCCTAAGTGCCTTATGGTTTTGCACGGCACTAAACCCCTTATCTAATTTATTGAAGAACACACAAAAAGGACACAAGATTGGCATTGTCATTTAATATATATGGACGACCTGAAATTAATAGCGGATTCAAAAGGAAACCTGCAGAAATTGATCAGTATCACTCAAACATTCAGTGAGGATATTTCAATGCAATTTGGACTGGATAAGTGCAAAATAAATGGAATGAAAGGAGGCAAGTGAAAAGATACACCGCAATATGAATATGAGCAGGAGGATAAAAGTTTTGAGTGCAGAGGACGCCAATCATTAATTTGTGTAATCTTGCTCCCGTGACGAGCCGATAAACATTTAATCCAGTATGAAGCTGAGTACAAAGATATAATAATAATAATATTAGTATTCAAGTCATTAAATACAGGATTAGAATGGAAATAAACAATCTAATGTAAATAATAAAGCCATTTTTGGTGCAATTATAAATATAAGTAGACGTTACCAATTATCCATTGATAATAATGGCGGACACATGGAACATCTTTTATGAGTTATCATTTATTTATATTTAAATTTCCTAAATAAATCCTTTATTTGTTACAATATCTATTTTGTATAAATATTTGGTTTTATCTTCCTCACTGTAAACCATTTTGATTCTCTCATTTGCTACGATTTACACGTACATAAACAAATAAATACGTTGGATATTAATGGTTATAAGGTATTACATAAAGAAACTCACTTGGGCTACTGTAGCGTAGCAGATATCGCAGACACAACTTACCCCGGATAAGTGATGTAACGTGCCCACGATAAAATTTCACTAGCTCGGACTATCTCAGGGCGCTAAGCCCAAGTTTACATAAACTATGACAAATTATTAGTTTACTTACTTACACAAATCACTGTGGGTTCCATACGTAGTGGTCGTAGATGAAATAATGACACTTTCTTTAAACATGAACTGCACTATATTACAGAATTTACAAATATTGGATCTCTAGCATATAACCTGGCGATGTTCAACATTAATAAAATGCCTCGTGTAGCTACACATCGGTTTACAACGTGAGGATAAATGGTAATAAATTCGGCCACAATGGGTCTGATTTAGAGAACCTGCTTAAATAAATATAAATGCATAAAATCTTTAAGTATGTACAAGTTACAATACAAAAGTAAGTATGAATGAAATATAACCGCGCAGAACCACTGAAGGTGGCCCCGGTAAATAAAAAACAACACACTTATCTAGGGTGGTACTATACCGACTTCGACGTTGAAGAACCTGTAGCCCTACGGAGGTGTCTTCGGGACGAAAGAAATTGACCCGAGTATGGGGTTGATTATAGCCTCTCCAGCCCTGGAACTTCACTACTGTGTGTGGAAGCTCCGTCCGTGACCCTAAAGATTTCCTGATTTAATTTGCATGGTCGGAAATGCACGTAAAGCGTGCCTAATGAGAGCAATTTAAATCTGACATAACCCACAAAAGAAATATAATTTACCTCACTGATGAGGGAATAATCCACCAATGTTCCTAGAAAGCCACAGTTGGATGAATGGGGTCGAGTCCTTCTTTCAAGTCGACACGATACTTTCAAAGGAAAGCCTGTAAATTTGTGAAACACGTGGGTAGAGAACAAGTAAGATGGCGTGAAGAGATTATCTTACCTTGTATACTGAAATATCCTGCTTCCGCAGTTAAAATTTACTCACAACAACAAAATATTCCGCTAAACGGAACAAACAACAGATGGAGAAAATTTTCCTGTGTTGACAATCCCAAAATCCACCAGGATGCCTCGGATAAAACGAGTTTTGTGAGATTATCAACCGTATACGCCAACAAAAAATGTCTCTCTGCCTTGCACCAGCTGGAAGTATATCGCGCCTTCCGTGGACAATAGCGAAACTCTGCTACGGACGTAGCGGTTGTTATTACGCGGCCCACAAAATGCTAAGGCGTATGGTGGGTCGTATACGCTAGAGGTCCGCAACACATTAAACAAATGACACTAATATATTCGACGTTTAATAACTCAAAAACAGTATGTGGTAGGGGTAACATATGGTATATTTTTGAAATCATGAAAAAAGGATCATTCAAAAAATTTAATAATATACAAAGTATCCCATATAAAAAATATATTATTTTTTTTGTATCCCTGAAATTTGCACGCTACTGTACTTTTGATAGCATTTTAACAAAATTCAGTCATAGCCACAAAACTTTTATTTAAAACTTTTTTCTATAGGCAATAATGACGGTGGGTAATTTATAATGAATAACCCTCTACACTCGAAGATGTGTTAGAATCAAGGGCGTAAATAATATTTTTTTCGTAGGGTTATTTGAAAAATTAAAAAAATGTATTATTATTTCGAAATCCGAGGCAAGATCGAACAGACTCATCTCTATGTACACTTATTTGTTTGCAGAATCCTTCATCCAATTCATCGATACCAGTCATGATTTGGATATATGGAGGAGGATTTCTAAATGGTTGGTCAGAGACCGCTTGGTTTCGACCAGACCACTTTATGGATCGAGATGTTATTCTTGTCACGTTCAACTACAGAGTAGGACCATTCGGTAATTACCTAATAATATTTTTAATCTGTGGCAATAGGTATTCTAAATTATTGGATGCCACTTATGGAGTTTTTACCTCTGTTAAAATTCTATACGGATTTAAACAGGTTTCTTCTCCACTGGCGATTCTGCTATTCCCGGAAATGCAGGCCTTAAGGACCAAAACTTGGCATTGCAGTGGGTTAACAAGAACATCGAATATTTCGGAGGCGATCCGGAAAAAGTGACTCTGTTTGGGGAAAGTGCAGGCGCAGCTTCAGTGGCTTATCAAATTCTAAGCCCCAAGTCAGCAGGTAACAAGAATTTGAAATACAGATTGATAAATTCTAAATTAAATATGTTTGTGCTAGTGAACTACCGAACAAATAAATGACATTTTCATCAAAATATCAACATTTTTTAGGTTTATTTAGAGGGGCTATTTGTCAAAGCGGTAGTGCTATAACCCCTTGGGCGTATCAAAGGGAACAAGTAAGAATTACCTACGGAACAGCCGGATTTCTCGACCCTGCCTTCAACAGCGGCAATGCTACGTCTAGCCAACTTCTTGAGTTCCTGCGAACTATTCCGGCACAAGATATTAAAGACGCGGCTACTTCTGAAACCTACACAGTAAGCACTGATTTAGAACATAGTCTAGAAGATCAATAAGAGCTGAATAGATCTCTCGATACTGAAAATAGTAACAATAACGATAAAGGTTGATAAAACTCTTAATTTTTAGGCTGGTATTGATCAACTGCAACTTCAACAAGGATTCTACTTTGCACCTGTCATAGAGCATGACCATGAGGATGCTTTAATTTCGAAACCGATGTACGAAACTTTGAAGACCGGCGATTTCAACAAAGTGTCACTGCTGATTGGCATTAATAGTGGAGAGGCGGAGATTATGCGAGATGGTAATTGATAATAAAGGGTGTTTCATGAGGAACTGTACATACTTCCAGGGGCAGTAGAGGACCACTTGGGTACTCAGGAACGGCCATTGAAATTTTTCCGTCGCTCTTAATTTCTGAGATACAGGGTGATTTATTTTGGTCAGAACGTCCTTACTATTGATCGGATTTTGATTAAATTTTAGACACTTTGTACACTTATCACAGTTGATAGATTGCTACTACAATGTTTTAAAGTTCCAGGGCAGTTCCAAAAATCCGATTCCTGTAAAAAAGATCACCCTGTATATATATTTTTTTACATTCAATTGCCAATTATAAAAGCCCATACATCACTAAACCAAACCATTTAATTAGATTTTTTATCGCACCTTTATTTTTTCCAAATCCAAAATCCAAATGATACCAGATTTGGATACACGGATAGGTCGGCGATAGCAGAACATGTCCATAATAACGAGAACCATAAAATCGACTACGAGGGCGTCAATATATTAGACAGGAATACGCTCTATTATCCGCGAATCACTAGGGAATCACTGGAAATTATTAAAAGCGTGAACAACTTTAACAGATAGGACGGGTATCGACTTAGTAACACGTGGAGACTGGTATTGCCAAGTACCAACACCGTAGTAAGTCACGGTCAACCAAACACGACGAATGAGCAGCGAAGAGAACCAAGCGCGACCAATGACCAGTGAAGCGAAGCGGCGCCTAGGTATATAACGAGGAGTGTAATACAACAAATTCAGTCTTTAGAGTCCTTCTGAAGAAGCTGACAGGATGATCAGCGGAACGTCAAGTCAAATTCGACGACCACGGCAAGACCCGGGAGAAACTACTTCATTAGACAACGGCCGTGAAAACCTGCATTCTACTAATGTTCAATATGGAAGAAACACTCAAACCAAAGGTTTTTTTATTACAAAGAAAGTGTAGGGTATAAACAAGTAGGTACATTTTAAAATAGGAAACGTTAAACAGTTTTTTCCTTATTATAATTATAGTAGGCCTAGATAGTTTGACATTTCTATGTTTGTTGTCATAAACATTAGAACTAGTGTACTGTTGATGGTTATCTTAGTCTACAAATAATCATGCCTTATAATTTCACAAATGAGGAATATGCCGATATTATTTATGCTTATGGATTGTCTAATGATAGACAAGATGCGGAGGAATACCATATCCGTTTTCCTAACAGAAGAACATCAAATCATCAGACATTTTCAACTGTGTATCGCTATGTAAAGGAGCACGGCAGGTTTCCATCATCAAAAGTAGAACAAAGTATTGTTCAAAACGTTGATGAGCAAGAAAATATCAATAATATGGTTGAAGAACACCCTCATGTGCTGGTTTGGACGACTCTAAATAAAGAAAGATTACATTCATATCATATTCAGCAAGCGCAAAGCCTTCAACAGGGTGACAAAGTAAATAGGTTAGAATTTTGCCAGTGGATTATTAATCACAGACCGACTACATATCAAACTTCATTTCTAATTTCTGTGGTGTTTATGTGGTGTTTTATTCACAGACGAGGCCCACTTTACACGGGTTGGCGTATTTAATTCAAGAAATTCGCATAACTGAGCCGAAAACAATTTTCATGCGATAAAAGAAGCCCGTTCTCAACATAAGTTCTCGGTAAATGTTTGGTGTGGTATGATTAACAGCAAACTAATTGGCTCACATATTTTTCGGGCAAAGCTAACTACAGAGGTGTATTTAGATTTCTTACAAAATATTTTACCTGGCTTAATGCAAGGTATTAATATAAGCGGACAATATATCCAGCATGACGGAGCTTGCGCTCTTTTTGGTAATGAGTATCCAAACAGATGGATGGGACATGGGGGACCTCATCCTTGGCCGGCTAGATCACCAGATTTCAACCCCGTCGATTATTCTCTATGGGGATATCTCAAAACTGAAGTTTACAGTGTCCCAATAAATAGAAGAGAACAGTTACTTACTAGCGAATTATCCGTTGTAGTGACTATTATTAGAAACAATCCTCCGCAAATTAGAAAATCTATTGGCAATTTAAAGAAACGCCAACAAAAATGTATGGAAGTTGGAGGTTCTCATTTTGAAAATTTGCACTAAGTAAACAAAATTCGATTAATAGTAAGGACGTTTTGGCCAAAATAAATTTGGACCAATATCAGTTTATCACCTGTACCTCAGAAATTAAAGGCGACAGGAAAATTTCAGTTGCCGTTCCTGAACATCCAAGTGATCGTCTACTGCCCCTGGACGTATGTATGTTAGATAGTGGATTGTTTGAATAACTTTTTAAAAAGGAACTTTATTTGTTACACTGGAGTCTACTTTGACTCTTTAGAAAAATACAATAATAATTTAGAAGTAGTTTAATCGAAAGTGAGTATAAGACTGATTACAAAAAGGTTGTTGGTAATATTTATAATGTTTTGAGAACAAAGGAAACAGTGTTGCTGATTCAGCACAATCAGGATTACTTAGAATTGAAATACAATGCTCATGCAGCGTGAGCGGTTATTGAGAAGAGCTGTTACGCAGTATGTAATACGATATGTTTGAGAAGGTTAAGCCTGTCTCGATAATATTATATATCATAGTATATTTCTAATATAACAGCTTCCCCCTTATAAAAAAAGTTGGTGTTTTATGCAGCAACTTTTGAAATGAATATAAAATGTATATAAAAGGTAATTGTGCAATTTGGAAAAATATAAAGAGCACAAAAATGTTAAATCGTAAGGTTTAAAATACAGAATATAACCTTAGCGTCTAAAATATGAAATGCAAGCACAATAAGCTTGATTCATAAAATAAAATAACATAAAAATGTTAGAGTTAAAATATAGCTTTAGCAAGAAAGCGTAAAATACAAACATACTAGGTTTGAATTGTAAAATAGGATAAAATATTCCTAAGGTTAAAATATAGCTTTACTGTGAAAGCATAAAATATAAGCATGATGGGTTTGAATGAAAATGACGTAAAAATGTTAATAAAATTGAAATTAACAAATGATAGAAAAATAATGAAATATAATGATTAAACAAATGAAATAAAATTCACTGAAGAGTCCAGCACTGAAAGTCAGTAAAAAGGCACAAAACAGTTTGTCTTTATGTAAGTTCTATGTCTTCGGCTTCGTTGTCTTCTCTTCTTAAGGTAGGTCGTCTTCGTGAAGGAAATAGGTTAGCAAACGTCCTGTAGGGTTTGCTAGGCCTCGGTGGAGATGGGGGTGATGCAGAAACATCGATGGCTAGTCTTCGTCTTTTTGTTCTGCACTTACAAAATAGGTACAGAAATAACAGTCCAATTATTAGCACAATGATAAAATAGGCGAACCAGGATATGTGTTTTGTTATAAAGGGTTCGTTGATCAAATCATGTAAATCTCTGGAGTATTGGTCCAACTTGTGTTTGGCAACTTCGAGGTCTTCCGTATTGAGATTGTTTAATTTTAGTGGTTTAAGATTTGGAGCTCGGATTTTGTCTGGAATATGTTTACAACATTCAAATGGAATTTGGATTGGATGAATGTCGTCTTTTACATCGGTTACTTCATTGGTACTGGCTTGAATTTTTGTGATGCCTATGAAGGCGTAATAATTTGGTTGTAATTTTACTATTGAATTTTTGTAGATGACTCCAGTTTTTGAATTTCTTTTTGGACAGTTGATGGTTGTTTGTAGAGGTTCTGCGTTAATAACTAACCATGTGTTTTCGTCTATTTTTTTGGACGTTGTAGCCTTGGCTGATGATAAATGACGTCTGGCAGTTTTCTGGCAGAGTTTTGAGGTTCTTGAAGAGACGGGCTTCGCATATGGCATTGTTGTCAATAGGATATGCAAATAAATTTGGACATAATTTGGTGTTGAAATAAAGTGGTTTGCATTCTTCAAGGTTCGAGATAGGTATGTACATTAATGAATCATCATCTCTCGCGATATATTTTTGAGAAGTTGATAATACATGATATAAACCAGTTCTATTATCCAAAATAGGAATAGGGTATAATTGAAATACTGAATATGTTTGAGGGTCTATTAAAGGTATGTCTAACACAAATATTAGATCCGAATTTGTTTGAAAAGCTTTTAGTTCTATAATGTCTAAGTACTGTGCAACCTTTGATAGTTTGATTGGAAGCGGTAAATTGTTCCTTTGTAGGTTTTGCGAAATTTCCTGTAGAGAATTTATTAAGTCTTTTGGATTTATAATTGACGTGTGAATTATTTTAAGCCTCGCGAAAGTGATGGAATTTAGGATGTCATTTAAGTTATCCTCGATAAATAAATAACTTGCCATAAGTTGTTCGCAGATTTCGATAAATTTCAGTTTTGCATGGACGTTTTCTATGTCCTTAGTCATGTCTAAAATTGAGGTTTCAATTTCTTTATTATTATTTATAATATTATTATTATTATTTATAATATCCTTATTGAAAGTTTCTTCGTCAACTTGCAATTTTTGAATAGTTGCGTTGAAATTTTTGATTACTGAAGTTGTAACGGATATTTGGTTTTTAATTAGGTTTTCGAGTTGATTGAAATGATTAATTTTGAAAAGAACATTACCTTTTAAAAGTACCGTTGTCATTAAATTGTTTTGCAATTTATTTTGTCATCTGAGATTATTTTTAGAAATAGGTGTTATTGTCAGTTTGGTATTTGGTCAATTCTTGAAACGTGGTTATCGAAACGATTTTTAACATTTCTTTTGTTTTGGTCTCGTACGCTAATTAATACACGCTATTTCGTAAAATAGTGTACCAATCATGTATTTAGTTTCTTGTACGATTGTCGTGTAGTCGGGGATATAACATATTAGGACAATAATCATGTTTATGATGTATTATCGCAATATTTTAATGTTTCGTTTCGAACGTATGTCACAGTAGTTGCTATTCATATGTTGAATAGTTTTAACAGGGTTGTACACTTGGAAAATCATAATGTTTAGTTATTCGTTTCCTTTGATTACATAGGGCTTTAAGATTGAGTTTCATAGGGTGGACTGAACTATCTGAATGTTAGAAAACTTTGGGATATTTTTCTTGCGTGACAAATTTTCTGAGTGGGAAAATTACAGAATTTTAGTTTCTGGAGTAGCGTTAAAGATGGGTAGTTACCGCGTGTTCATTTGATATGGAGTTGTCAATATAAGAATAAGAGGATTCACTTATTAGTTTATAATGCGAACATAAATGATTGTCATAAGTCTATACGCATTATATTTCCGAGGTAATGAAGAGATTGACTGATGGAATTATTCGGAAAATTATAGATGAGATTTTTGAAGGAATAATTGTTTGAAATTAAATTCGTGAAATGGTTACTACTTGTCAGAATTAGGGTGATGTACGTTTCGGATAATAATTCTATGTAAATGTTACGAGAAAATAATTTCTTTTTATTTTAAGAAGTTGGCCAGGGAATGAGGGAATGTTCCTGTTAGTGTCGAAATTGTCACATAAGGATGTTTACGATTGATTTTGCAATCTTGTGTAGGACAGTGTAAGCTGTGTGAATTTGTCAATTTTTTGTACGTGTCAGTGAATGTTTTGTGTGAGAATTGAAATGGGTCGATATTGATTTGTCGAACGGTGCTTTTTGGGGTTTTGGTGATTACCAAAGGATTGTTAGGATCCTTGCGATTTGGTTTTCGACAAATTTTGCATTTTTTTTTTTATAAAATTTGGCGTGGTTTGTTAGTTCTTGCCAATTATATTTGTTTTTGATGTAACCTATTTTTATAAACGGAACCTTATTTATCAGGGGTTCTTGTTAGGTTCTGATTAGTAGTTGAAGTATGATAAATTTTGTATATTGGTCTAACATAAGTTTTGGAAATTTTGAGGTATTGTTTTCAACATGTTTTTCTTTTGAAATCCCTAAATTGTTTTGATTTTTAAAATAATGTTGAGAATAAATGTCTTAACATTGATCCTAAAGAGAAATAATTCTGTCCGTCTGTGTTTTTTTTTTGAGTTAATGTTGGTTTTGTTGTTACTAAACTACAGAATAATTTCGTAGTTTTCTTTTTATAGGGAGATGTTTTAGTGAAATTATTGTGTGGAAGTAAGTTCACAATTTTTCGATATAGTAGTTGTGTGAAATTTGTAGTTTTACGTTTTGTTTTCGTAATCTACTAGAAGTTTTGTCTCGTGTAAGTATAAAAGTTGTCAAATGGTGTAAGGTGTAGGGTTTGTTTGTAATTTGTATTTTAGAGTAATCTATTAAAGATATCGTTTTGTAAAGTCAAGAAAATGTGTAAAATTCTTGGGCAATTTGTTCGTTTGTACTTAGGGTCATACAAATTTAATTCTGAACATTTTTGAAGAAAGTTTGATTTTTCAGTTCCTGAAATTTCTTTTGTATATTTGTGAATTTTCAGGATTTTCGAGTGATTCAATTTTTTTTAATTTGAAAAGGTATATTCTGAATTTAGGTTCTAATTTAAAGTCTGAAAATTTCTAAATGTATATTATTTAAATTTCTGCCCTTGCTATTAATTAACAGCTGTTGTTACTTGTGCTTGTAAAGCGTTTATGTTGGTGTAATGAAATATCATAATGAGTACAATGCAATATTGAGGTGTTGGATATCAGGGCATTTCTTTTTAAAATGTTTAAGTTCATAAACATACAAGACGTGCTTCTGTGCAAAAGTTCAAGGCACTGTTATCAAAGTAGTACTATTATTATGAATTTCTTCGAATTAAATGTAAATATTTTATGTGCATTTATTTAAATGAACAAAAGTATTTCCTTATGATTAAGGTTTTGTAGAATTTATTACAGGAGAAGAAATGTCGAAATATCCTAGTAATAGAGGAAAGGAATAAAATTATTTACATAAGAAGTGTTTTTGATCAATAATTGATCTATGCAGTTAGTTGATATATCGTACAATTATTTTTTAAAGATTTTCTAGTAATATTAATTTAGAAAAATTTGAGAAAAGTGGAGAATATCTTTAATATAAAAACTGTTAATTTTAAGTAATAATATTCTAAAAGATTTCGATTAAGTGACTAAAAATTTGTGAGATAATTTTGAAAGTTATTTTGGGTTGTAAGTTTTTTGTGTAAGTGTTTGATTTCGCAGGGTCGGCATATGGTTGAGACGAGAATCGGTGTTATCGTTATCAATTAAGTTTAAATATAGATTTGAATTTTTGGACTGGTTCAAATTTTAAGTTTGAAAATTCAACGATTTTTGGAATTGTTTTTTTAGGAGACACAAATGGATTTTGTCGGTACATTTTCCTGATTGTGTGGGGTGTATAGATTTTTCTATTGTTTTGATTACGCAGGATTGTATGCGTGTTTCTTGAATTGTTCTTTACCTTGTTTGTCTTTCGAATTTTAGATTTCCTGAGTATTTTATTACTAATTTTAAATAATGTTTGCGAAATAGACATTTTTTTGTTTAATGTTTTTGGTTTTATCTGTTTCGAATTATTTTTTGAAATGTTTAAATTTAACTTTACCAATTTAGATTTATCTATACGGCATGATTTTGTTTTCGAAAGGTTTATTTTTTGTGGGTTAACGTTAGGGGTTACATTTGAAGTTTTTTCTGTTTCTTGTACTTTACTTTTAAATATTTTTTTAATACGTGATTCGGTGAAAGTAGAACTTTGATTTTTGTTTTCACAGGACATGTCTAAAAGTTTAGGAATTTTGTCTGTTTGATAGGAGTCTGATTTTTGATAATTTACATTAGATGTTATCTCGAAAAATTCACTTTGTACGTTTGTCTTTGCAGAGGTGTTAGGTAGGCGTATTTTTTCTTGTTCCTGAGCTAGCGGTATAGCGTCAGTGTCACAATAAAATTCAAATATTTCTTCAGTGTCTGGTTCGAAAAAAATAGGATTTTGATTAATGATGTTGCCTGAAATGTGATTATTAATATTTTTGTTTGAATTTGTGACTTGTTGTAAAGGTAAATAATCGTTAACTTTAAATAATGGTATATTTTTAAAATTAGTAATTAGTTGATTATTTTTGAAGTCTATAATGCATTCGTAATGTTCTAGAAAGTCGCTACCTACAAAACCATCAAAGTCTGTATCTAAATCGTGTACATAAACTTCGTATGGGTCGTTAGAATTGAATGCTATGAGAACAGATTCGGTGATATTAATTTTTTGACCTATTGCTTGTATATTTAAATTTTCGGGGCGTCTTTGATTATAATTTTCTGTTGCTTTGGGTTTGAAAATGGAAATATCTGCACCTAAATTGATTAGAATATTAAATTTATTTGTTGGGTCTTTCATGAAATACAGGTTTGCTGAACTTACTTGAAATGGAGGGTTGGATGGTGAATTTACATGAAACATTGCTCTTGAGGATTCGAATGTGGGTCGGAATTGTCCTTGAGGTTTATCGCTTGGACTTGGCGAGCAATTTGGTCTAGCTCGTCCGTTTGTTGTGTTGGAGTATTCGTGGAATACTCCGGGCAAAAATCCGGAGGATTAGCAGTATAATCCTCGTGCTGTTGAGGTTGAGAATTAGCAGTATAATTCTCGCATTGTTGGGTTCCAAAATCGTAATCATAATCATTTTCGTTAGAATAATTGGGAGAATAATTGGTAGAATAATTTACAGGATAATTTTCATATTGGTTTGGGCTATCAGTGTAGTTATCATAAGGTTCTTGATTTAGGTGATGTGTCTTTTGTTGATTAAACCTGTTGAAATTTGGGTTTGGTTGGATGGCAGAAGGTCTTTGTTGGTTGAAATTTGGATTTGGCCTGATAGCTGAGGGCCTGTTCTGTTGAGAATAATTTTGCTGCTGGTTAGAGAAATTTTGGAAATTTTGCGGTCTATGATTAGATGTGAAATGTTGCCTTGGAAGCTGTGCTTGATTAGAATAAGCATTTGGTGTGAAATTGGGAGATGGGGATTGATAGTTTTGCCTTGTGCGGCATTCATTAACATGGTGTCCGCTTCTTTTGCAGAAGGTGCAAAATTGTGGGGAGTTTGGACGTCTTTGTGGGTTTTGAATGAGATTTTTATTTGGAACTTTATTAGAAAATTTTTGTGATTCAAAATAGGATAATTGCAATTCACGTTTAATGCGGTTTATTGCGTCTAACATGTCGCCAGGGTTACCAGCCCTAATGATTTGACCTAATTTGGGTTCTAATCCGGTTAATAAAGTAGTCAATGTCATATTTTCAATGAGGTTACATTGAGCAGTTTTTTCCTCTAGAGTTAGAGTCTGCTTTTGCACTGCTGCGTGCATTTTCGCGTTGTGCGTTTGTAGTCTTGATACAAATATTAGTGCGGTTTCGTTGGGTAACTGACGAATCCTCTGCAGATCCTGAATCAAAGCTGTCAGGTCGCGAGAGTCGCCAAAATGAGCTTCAAGTAAGCTTTTGATTTCTGCCCATGTAGCAGGGTTTCGGGAATTTATTAATTCTGCGGCTTTTCCGCGTAATTTATTTTTTATGTGAAGCGTTAATAAGACGCGCTGATCATCAACAGCGATCCCCTGAGCGGTTATGCAAGCTGAAATAAATGTTTGCAAGAATATGGGGTTGCCGTCAAATTCGGGCACTATGGAAAATATTTCGCTTAACCTATAAGGTTCAATATTTATTGTTTCGTTCGCCGTGATTGAATTGTTTGCATTGGAATTGCTTACGTTTGTAGCCATTTTATTTATATTATTTAGATAATCGAATAACTTAAAACGCCTTTTTCCAATTTAAGTTAGTACGCTACTGGTGTTTTTAAAAAAAAAATTTTTTTTTATATGAAACGTGCAAGAGTGTGTTATTTATTCTGTAATATTTAAAATTTATATTATGAAATAGCTAGGTTAATTCGAAAAACGCGTTTGGTTTAAAAAGCGTTTTGAGTTTGGAAATAGTATATCTCTGATAATTTTATATTTTGCACACACGGTATTATAGAACATAAGCTTGTCTTACGGCCTTAACCTTAACCTTTTATGTGGTATGCAATATTATATTACGATAAAAATGCTAAGATAACAGTGGTACGTGATTACAGTTAATTAGATAAATTCGCACTTAAAGAGTATATGATATTACCATAAAAATAATGTTACGATAGGAACAGTGTATGATTACGGTTATTTATATAGGTCACACAATTATAATCAAGATATTTTGTTTCGAGTTTAAATAAAATTACTACCTTAGATATTAGAACTGTATGTAGCAATGCAATGTATTTTGATAAAATAAAATGTAAAATTATGTCGTTGTTTGCAAATAAATGTTTGCGAGATGATTCAAAAATGACTTACCCTAAATTTTTCATTCCTCGTGGTCCAGTTGAATGCGACTTCGTGAGCTTAGCTTCACCAAAGGTCTCTCTCTGCCAGGAGTGTCACTGGGTGTTCCTTCCACAGGGTTGCCTTTGATGCCGAAGACACCAACGATGGGACGGGATGAAATTCTTACTTGCTAATTGTTGAATCGTGTTGATTTGAAATGTTGCTTTGTTGCTTGTATTTCTTGATAATTATTATTGTTTCGCTTCTGTGCGTTTGAGAATAATGTAGGTTCTTCTGAACAAAGGATTGGGATCCACCACTACAGCTAAGAAGTTCTCCTTGTTCCAGAAGCTCTTTTCGTCCGGTTAGGCACCTTTTTCAGATGGACTCCTTGTTCCCTCGGATATGTTTGCTACTGGTTAGGCTCCCGAACTGCGTGTTTTTCAGATCCGCCACGACTGCGCCAATGTTAGATAGTGGATTGTTTGAATAACTTTTTAAAAAGGAACTTTATTTGTTACACTGGAGTCTACTTTGACTCTTTAGAAAAATACAATAATAATTTAGAAGTAGTTTAATCGAAAGTGAGTATAAGACTGATTACAAAAAGGTTGTTGGTAATATTTATAATGTTTTGAGAACAAAGGAAACAGTGTTGCTGATTCAGCACAATCAGGATTACTTAGAATTGAAATACAATGCTCATGCAGCGTGAGCGGTTATTGAGAAGAGCTGTTACGCAGTATGTAATACGATATGTTTGAGAAGGTTAAGCCTGTCTCGATAATATTATATATCATAGTATATTTCTAATATAACATGTATAATTCGTCATGAAACACTCTGTATCTTTGTTTTAAGTATTTTCTTGTTCCATTATTTTTTTGTTTTTTCTTAGGCCTTATTAGTAAAACCTCCTTTAGAGATATTATGAATAATTCATAACATTATTTACAGTTTCCATCAAAAAGCTTACCTACTACATAAACACAGAAAATCATAAATATCAGAAATTAATATTTTATGCAATTCTGGTAGGTTATATAGATCACAAAAATAATGTGTCATATATTGCTTAGCTTGTCATTCATTATTTTTTACCAGTAGGTACTATTAATAAAATAAAGAATCTCAGAACTAATTTATTCCGAATTTTTCATGTTTATTTTTAACTGCAATATTTTTTATTTCGCAGACAGTTTAACCTGGATCCAGAATGAATATGAAAGAAATGTCTCGCTGCTAAATCCACATGATATGCACATTCATGATGAAGCAACCCAACAGAAAGTGGCTGAAGAAATAAAAGATCTATATCTTCCAGGTGCCAGTTTCTTAGACAGTCCGTCAGAACTCATCAACGTAAGTATGTTTATATGATTGTATTGGTTTAACAAAAAATCATGGTTGGATTCGACTCGGCTGCTGAGGACGACTTTTTACAAAAACAAGAAGTTTCATCCATTAGACGCATGAGAAAATGGTGTTTAAACTTGCATTGTTTTACGAATAATATGAGGTGTTATCGGAAAATACTTAAATATCACAATAAATAACAATGGCGTGCCTTCCTTACCCGGGGGTGTAGGGTGGGGGAAATGAATATTAACATTGTGCTGAGCACTCTCAAAACGGGGATAAATAAATGTTCATGCATATTGATTTTTTGGGGATATTTTAGCATTAAGGGAGGGGATAGTTTCAACCCCGAGGGTGGATAAGATATTGCATGGTTAAATTTCATACGGCCTACTCGAAACCTGCCCAATAAATCGATCCGCATGCTTATGATGGAAGAAAATCGTGATTTTTCGAATTTAAGGGTAGTGGCTGAAGGGTGGGAATCTTAAAAATATCACCATCGTGTTCAGCACCCTTGAAAATGAGGGGTACCCATGTTTCATCCCTCTCACAGAACTTTTGGGATTTTTACAACTTTTTCATGGACTATTATTAAGTACGTGCTCACGTTTACTTATTTTTTTAGTATTTCAATGACCAATGTTTCATGCGGTCCATAATGAGGCATGCAGAAATTCAATCAACAATGACTGACGTATATTTTTACCAATTTTCTTACACCGGCGTTATAGGTGGATATGCTACAGAACCAGGTATGTATGTATGTATGTATGTAATGTTAATCAAACACATCTTCACACGTGCTTAACACACAGAAGTGTATATTTTTTTATACATTTGCTAATACTTTTTGTTTTATTTATTCCTCATGGTTAACACTTTGACAATTATAACTATAACATTTATTTAACTTCGGCCTATTTCCGCTACTGAGGCCTAACACCGACGCCTGATATAGACGAGCTACCCCCAACCAGGATTTTTACCGAACCTCTTGTCTTTCGACGAGTAGGGATCTTTTACTTACCTAACATTTTACAGACAAGGGACCGACGACTTTACATCCCCTTCGATGGATGGTATATCCGCTACGCAATCCTCGCTTAAGATTACATAGCTTCCGTGAATACACTGATATACAAGGAGCTAGAGGACATAGGGCGAAGACACGATCTTCCTTGTGAACACGAACGGGCCCTCGAGTTTGGGGAAATAAAAAATTTCGTGCACTTATTTTTGAATGAAAGAATGTTTCAGAGAAATAAATATTTTTTGTATCAGGGTCATTGCTTCACCCTGTATGATCAGTCGGAGCACTTAAATTTTGCTTAAAAGTAAAAAAAATCACTTTAGGTAGGTTGGCAGGGTAATTTTGTACCACCCTGTATATTATTGTTCAGAAAAACACACTTGTTTTTAAAACAACAACTAAAATAATTTTTATTTAATTCACTTCACAAGTTATGGAAAATATTTAAAAAATTAACTAGAAATATATTCTAACAAAGGTAACTTTTCAACTGCGAAAGTTTCGTCGAAAAGGAAAAAATTAACACATTTTATTTTTTGAAGATTTAAAAAAATTCACTTTTTGGCGAAGGAGCCGGTTAAATATTAATAAATTCACTTAAAAAATTAAAAATTGTACTAGGGCAGAGATTATAGTTGTTTTTACTTGTACCACCAAGGACGAACTCGAGAACGGTTAAAGAACGCGGCACTGAATTGTATTACTCGAGCCTCGTCGGGTCCGAGCTTATATACTATCGCTGAATTTCGTTAGTCGTGCCCATCGAGTCAGGCACGATCGTTGTTTTGCTGTCTGGATAAATCCCCGAACTGGTCGCTCACCCCAGCCAGTCAGTGCGTGTACGTAACTGCGTAATTATACCATTGAATAGAGCCTAAAATTTGAAGCGTTTTCGTTTTTTGGTGATCCCTGTATTTATTTTATTATTTTAAATTTCGCCAAGCACCCGTACTATTAATCCTCAGGCCAGAACTTACTCACACTGTGGTCATACTACGTGCTATTGTTGGCGCGCTCGGACTGATGTAGATCTTTATAAATATAAATTATAAGTGCAGTAAGATGCAGATTTTATGTCTCGGTGAATGTTTGGGAAGCAGAAGTAAATATTGATAAGGGACTATGGGAGGACGTGTAGAAAGATAAATAACTGTTTGTTCTTTACGGCGCAATTTCGGGTAGAATTTAGATCGCGAGACTGAATGCGTGTAAAATTTGTATTTAAACGAATTAAAAATTGATATTTGGGGTATGTGGAGAGTAATATTGGTGGTTTGAAAATATACAGGGGTAATAATTTTAAAGTTGAAAATTGTTGCTGTAAAATGGCAGATTGAATGTTTTGAAGGTTTCGACGATATTTTAGGCATCTTTATGGATTATCGAGTGGGCTGAATTTTTTCGGATTTCAATAAGAAAAATTGTGGTTTTTGATTAATTTGGAGGATAAGGACTCTTTTTTATGGTATTTGACACTGCGGGCGGAAAGATCGAGTATTTTGACAAATTCTGGAATTTTTCTAGTAAATTTTTTGCAGCATACACGACAACACTTGTGAGCACGAATGGGACTCTCTTTTTGTTAAAATAAAAATTTGGAGCAGTGGGGGTTTAGAGCTGAGACCCTGGAGGGTTATCGTGCACTTTATTTTTATGTGAGAAGCGTTTTTGTTGTACTTCTGTAGTGATGGTTAGGGTCAAATACTACACCCTGTATCTTGTAGTCGGGATCTGCTGAAGCACTGTGGTTTCAATTTTATTTTTGTTTAACACTGTATAGTTCTTTGAGTTTTTTGGCAGGGTCAATGAGTGCACCCTGTATATGGTAGTCAAAAAAATAACACTGGTTTTTAAATCGGAACGAACAATTATTTATTTAAGCTTTTGCTTTGAACAGAGTTTGAAAAAATATAGTAAAAAGTTTTATTTAACAGAGTTTCTTTTGTAGGATGAAACTATTCGACAGCATAAATTCTGACAATAGAATTTAGCAAAAATTATTTATAGAAATATTTTTTATATGAATAAATCTGAACAAATTCACTTGGTTTAAAATTGAATGGGCCGTAAAGGCGAGAATAAATGTTGTCACTTAGGACGAAATAATAATATTTTTTTTTTTTAAAGAAAAGGGGCCACTTAAGGCGAATACTTAAAACTAATCTTTTTAACCAGGTATCGGCCTGGGAAGCAAGTTTCGTTTGTCGCGCCCCATCGAGTCTCGCATCCCGTTATAAAGATCTGGAAAGGCTTGGAATCGCTCCGTGCGGGCGAGGATGAGTCATCGATTACGACATGTTGCGCAATACTGGAAATTTTAAGATTTCGAAGATGAAAGTTATATAGAAAAATCGGCAATGAAAATAGGGATTTATTAAAATTAGAATGAAAGTCGGATCAATTTCGGTTTAGAAGTTATTTGAGTTTTTATTAGCAAAATCTGGCGCGACCCCGTAAAGTATTAACGGAGGTCCGATGTTAAAAGTCGAAACGAAATGATAATGTTCCCGATAGGTGCGTAGTGTCTGAAGATAAGATATTAAAATGTTCCTAACGGGTACGAGTCGAGTTGAACCGAGATATTGTATGCTTGTATGCTATTATACGAGGAGTGATCAAAAATGGTGAAATTTAAAATAGCAATCGGGTTGCGAAATTTGATGAAATGAAGTTTGAACTTTTAAGACTCGAGGCACGGAACGTGATTTGAAGTATACAGGGGGTGATCGAAAAGTACGAAGGATAAAGGTTGCAAGAAAGTTGGGAAACGAGCTCGAAGGTTAAGTTTGGACGAAGTTACGTATACGAGGGGTGGTCAAGAAGTTTTAAAATTTTGAAAATGAAATTGTTTATAGAAAATTTACGGATTGAAGCAAGACGTTGAAAATTTGGGTTTAGATAGTGATTTTGGTTAGGTTGATGAATATACGAGGGTTGTATTTTTATGTGACTTTTTCTTAGCGAATCGGTTACGAATGAGCTTGACTGAATGTTTGAGGTTGGAATTTAGTGAATTTACGTTATTTATGAATTATCGAGTGTCTGTGAATTTTCTCAGATTTCTTTGGGTTTGACTATGGTTTTTTGATGGGAATGGCGTCTGGTTAACTTTTTTATATGGTTTCCATGCTGCATGGGGCGATCTGAATTTTTTGTGATTTTTGGAATTTTTTATTGTTTACTTTGGATTTGTAGGGGACATACCCTACAACACTTGAAATGCTCACCCATCTAAGTACTAACCGAATATGACGTTGCTTTATATAATTATTATCGCCCTTGGCTCTCGTCAAACAAGCCGACGCACATTAAAAACCTATACGGACAAGTTTTAACAGGAAAAGTCGAGAAAACTGTGGAAAAATATATTTATTGATAATGAATTACTGAGTATGATGGGGTTGTGTATGTGTATACGTGCGGCTATAGTTTATACTCACAATAAGAAACATACATACTATACATACTATAACTATATTATTACAAAATATGTACAACTTCTAAAAATATTGTAGTAAAAAATAAAAATAATAATTAAGGATTAATTTTCGCTGTAACTGTATCAGCCATTTTGTGTCCGGTTAATACAATACAAATTAATTTTTCTGTATAACTTTAAAAATCACATTACCATTGTTTGTAGTGGAAGGATTTTCTGACCAAGTCAGACATGGAGAGGAAGCAAATTATCTTTTTGGACATACTGGAAACAACAGTACCGACCTATCAAATTTCCCTGAAAGCGATGCTCTAGTGTTTAGGAGGTTCATCACTATGTTCACCAATTTTGCTAAAACATTGTGAGTAAATAGACACACCACTTGTAGTATATAAATGAAAAAGAAAATGAGAGTATTTTGGGATTGACAAAATCAAACTTTGATTATTTTTTTAGAAATCCTACTCCTGAAAGTGACGAACTTCTGCAGAACATCAACTGGCCCAGAGTGAATCCAACCTACTTTCCTTATCTCGACATAGGGTCGTATTCGCAGGTCAAGCTGCATCCTAGAAGGGACACTTACAGCGATTGGATTTCCCTTTATGACGAGTATGCAGAAAGTCCCTTAGATACCTATTAGATTTTGTTTGAGAGTGTATAATATTTATTTAAATAATGAATATTTTTGTTTTATCTTTAAACCAGGCAAATATAATCTTTATAAAATATTATGGATAAGTAAGACTAGTTCTTTTATTCAAAAATAGTACCAAATACCTTATTTGTTAGCTGGATTGGGTAAACCCGCTGCCAAGCTCTGGAACATTCTGAACTATCTTATTGAATATTAAGTAATAAGTCATTCAAAAGTGACCCACCTAGAGAGGGATAATAACTTGATTTGCTATTTCTTAAAATTGAACAATATAGGCCGGAACTACGAACTTAATTTTAATTTTATTACTGTGTCTAGTACAGGATTGTTCATAAATTCTGTTTGTGTATTTGTAACGTTTTTATGGTTTCTTAGGGCTTTCTTAATTTCTAAAATTTCAAGCATGTCTAGGATTTTTCCTTTGTTTGCATTATGTAAAAGTTTAACACTACTACCGTTAAAAACGTGATTTTGCTCAATGCAATGTTCGGCGAAACCTGTTAATTTTTTATTATATAAAATAGACTGTTTGTGTTCTCTTAACCTCACATCTATTCTACGGCCACTCTGACCTATATATACGGCATCACAGTCGTCACACTTTATTTCATATATCCCCGATTTTTAAATATCTTCTGTCTTTTCTTTGTTATTAACCAACAAGCGACCTAAATTATTTCTATTCGTTGATATTGTATTAATACCTAATTTATTTAATCTATTACATACCGAGTTGCTAACCTTATTTACATAATTTATACTATGCCACTTTTTGTTTTCTATATTTGGCGCGTTATAAAAATGTTTTTGCAATAATTTTCTGTTTATTAATTTGTCAATAAGTAACTCATCATAGCCATTGTTTTTTGTTAGCGTTTTAAGAATTCTAACTTCTTTTTCAAAGTTGACTCTATTTAAATTTAGAGATAATAGTCTGTGTACATAGCTATGAAACGGTGACATTTTTATCTTCCTAGATTGATTACAATTTGCATGTGTAAGAGTGTCAGTAAAGGTTGGCTTTCTGTAAATATCAAGTTCTAGCCCATGTCCTTTACGTGTAATATCTAAAATGTTTATTGACCGTTCTTTTTCCATTTCAACTGTAAACTGAATTTTGTTGTTTAGGGAGTTAATAAAATGGATAAAATACACATCGTCAACAAATCTTACCCAAAAATGTATGTATTTAAAGAGATGATTGTTTTCAAAATTTGCCATGAATATTTCAGATAATAATGGACTTAACGGACTACCCATAGGTAAGCCGTTTACTTGTGTATACATTTTATTATCGAATTTAAAATAATTTTTTTGATACACATATTAATTCATGTTTGTAAATCTTTTTGTTCATTTTGATTCAATTCACTATTTGAGATAAGATGTTGCAATATATCCTTAAGCTCATGAATAGGGATAGAGGTAAATAAACCTTTAACATCAAAGGAAACTAATTTGGCATTTTCGGGTAACGAATCAAGGATGTTAACTTCGAAACGTCTAGCTGTGGTCTGTAACATTTGATATTGTAAAAAACTAAAGCGAGTTTGTGTCATTTTTCCTCCTAACAACGACCTTGATTATTGCGACGTCACTTTCATATAGCGGCTTTTCTTTCGAGGGCAGCTTAATAATTCTGTATATATATATATATATATATTTTAACAAACCTCAGACCTCAGATGAACGCTATCAAATTATGTTTTAAACAATCGACACGTATGATAACAGTTATTGTTTATATTATGCTCATGTAAGTGATGATACAATTCCTACTTATCGAAACAATTTCCAAGAAACTATCGAAATCTAACGATAAGATATCTTAATGATAATGGTACAAGAGCTATCAGCCATTTCGCTTACGTGGTCCTCTAATCATTTTTGCATGTTATAATATTCTCTGGATATCGAAGATTATTGAAAATAAGTCTGATAGCTGGCCACGGTGACATTTGGTGGGAGCGGGATAAATTTTTTTTTGGCGACTGTCAACAAAAAATTATGCTTATCGGATCTGACAGCATTCTTAAAGTGTCATCTCTTTGTACTCATAAATCCCCATAAAAAGAAATCCATTTTTGTAAGATCTGGGGATCTAGCAGGCCATTTAGTGGGTCCATTTCTTCCAATCCATTGATTAGGTTAGGTATTATTTAAGTGGTCTCTGACTGCATTTAAACAATGTGGTGGAGCACCATTTTGCTGCAACCGCATTCTATTTCAAATGCTTTCAGGGAGATTTACCAATAATTTTGGCAGATAGTTTTCCAAAAAATGAAGATAAATAGCTCCAGTCAATGTACCATCAAAGAAATGTGGCCCTATTACATGTTCTTAAATCATTCCAACGTTTATAGACTATCTGTGTTGGTATCAACTTGCATAAAAAAGTGAGGATTTTTCGAAGCATAGTAATGGAAATTGTGTGAATAACACTTAAACCCTTTGCTTATACGCTTCAAAATATCAACTAAGCGCAAATAAATATACAGAATTAGAAATAGAACTGAGAACCTCACGTCAGTATTGTTAAAGTATGTTTAGCACATTTTAAATGTTGCTTTCCGTATTTATTGTTCATCTAACCTCTTGAGATTTATTAAACAAAGCGATAAGATACTCGAAGAATAATTGTTGCTCTTGAAAACTTAACTTGATAATATGTATTCCAATAATACTATATAACTGCGTACAACAATGCTTTAGTAAGACACTTATGAACTAAACATTTTTAAGTCAACATGGTTTTAGGAAATGTCCAAGTGTGGATTTTGCTCCTTTGCAGTGGGTGTTTGGTAAGTGGTTTCTAGATGACCAAAGTGTAATCTCTGTTAAAAGTTAGTAATCTTAGAGCAATTATATTTGATAAGTTCATAGATTATATAGAAGCAACGTAAAATGCAATGGTTTTGAACATCATTTTAAAGTAATCCTCTAGAAAACAATATATATCTGCTATGTTCCGTACGATTAACCTTAAAGAAGAGTACTGAAGTCGTGTGGTAGTTAATTTATGCAAATCTCTTGAAACCCTTGGCTTGTAATACTGCCATTTTTGAGCTGTTAGCTTTCCTTTTGCTCTTGAACAAAATTATAGTCCTGTAATTGAGATCAGATTGCCGTGTTTATTACCACACCAAATAAATTTTACCTATGAAAGAAAAATGGAATATGGTTGCAAAAGAATTAATTGTTTAATTTGCCTATTTTTTAGTCTGCAGAAGAAGTAATTGTCGAAGTACCCGATGGAAAAATAAAGGGTTATACAGAGAGCACCGTGGCAGGTACTACTTTTTACTTATTCCAAGGAATTCGTTATGCACAGCCGCCTATAAACGAGTTGAGATTTCAGGTAAGTGCGCAACATATTATCTACAATTGCTTTTATTATTTACGAATCTAGATATCCAAATTTTTTATAAAGCGGCTCCACCAGTCACATTCGAAATACTGACATACTCAGAAAAAACTTTAAGAGTGGATTTGTACGCATCAGTCACGAGTAAATTTGTAAGTAATTGAATTACATCGTCCTGTCGATAACACGCAAGCCACACTAGTCTAAGCGGCGTACGGGACCGTACTAATGTAATCGCAACGTGATTTTATGTTTATACGTACCAGTTACAACCAAAAGCAATTTCATACGTTCAGGCAAGGCGGTCCCATGCACATATGAGTACATGGTAACTATACTTTTCTGACACCGAATCACTGAGGAACCGGTTTAGGGCAAATCCCGTTAAAACCCATCATTTTTCCGTCAAAATCGACTGCCAGGAAATGATAGGGGACCCTTGTCGCTAAAGGCTATTTTCGCTAAAACTCTCTATATACTTTGAATAGAGACTGGATTAACTTGTCCTCATATTTAACACAACGCATGAGTTGCAGTGCTTAACGTGGATTCGTAAACGGTTTTTAATTTTGAAATTTCCGAAATTAAAGTCGATTTTTGTTACACTTTTGGTAAATTTTGGTGGTCGGGGCGACATTACGTCCCCGTGCAGCGACATTTACTACAGTCGGATTTTGTTACAGTTTCAAAAAGTACATCGAGGGTTTTATCGTGTTCTTTAACACTAGCAATGGTCATCGCTATGTTGCTGCCTCTAGTAGCAAAACGCCCAACTATTTTAGACGAAATTTAGCAAATTCGTATTTGACATTAAACTTTAATAGGAACATATGCAGACTTTTTTTCATGTTATTTTATTTTATAGTACATCGTATTATATTTGAATAAGTCCCTTTGTGGAATATAAAATAATTTATGATGAGTTTGGGACGAGTGAGTTGAACGTCCGCGTTGAATAATTAATGAGGAGAAAATTTTGGAAACTTAATTTTACCCAGGATTACAATATAAAATATAATATGTCATTATCTTAAGTTTGCTAGTTTACATAATGAAATCAATTATGAGTTCTGTCGGCTCGTTTTTAAGAAGAGTGTAAAATAAGAATGAGGATATTTTACTAATTATTTGACCTTGGAACGCACCCTTAAGGATTGTCTTTGCTGGAGACTCGTAAGCCACATCGAAAATTTAAACAGAAATTTCTTTACTGTAATAGAGAGACCCTCTATTAAGGGATAAAGCAATATGTTGCCATGAAAGGAAACTCATAATTTTAATCTAACAATACTTTCGCAACAGTTTTTAACGAAATCTCTATTTGGGCCGACTACATAAATGGCTTATTGCCACTAACAAATTGTAAATAAGTAAACAGAAATTCTAAATCTAACTAGTATCCATTTGAATACAACAGAATTACACAAAATTATTTCTCAAATACTTTGCTATACTACCTAATGTAATAAAGGTTTCACTTACTGGATAATGAAATAGGATGCTAACTATCCAACACAGAACAGTTTCAAATAATAGTATTCACACTCAATTCTGGTAACATCATTGCCATGGCGATGATTAATGACTCAAAATAATATACAGCGACCACCAATAATAGAACGGAAGCTATACCACTTGATTAATATTATTGTACATTTTATGCGGTCAAAGATAATGTTCTTTCTTGCAATGTATGTTTCAAGTTGCCCTTTAAAGTGTTGACTCGACAGCCATGTTTAATTGTTTAACCACCATAATAGTTGCGTATGTAAATTCCACTAAATGTCCATACCTTAGCCAGGATTCAAACAAGGGACCTCTTGGTCTGAAACCTAATGCGTAAGCATTGAGCCATTGAGGCGAACTGATTTAACTTTATTAATTTTAGGCTCCGAAACCAGTAGAGCCTTGGGAGGGCGTCCAGGATGCAACATATGAAAAAAATATGTGTTTCCAACTGAGCAATTTTTACCCTGCCGAAAGTGAGGACTGCTTATATTTAAATGTTTTTACTCCACGGGTGAGTAGGAATCAATATTATATATATTACCCACTTAAAAGGATATAGAGTGGTATTTCGAAGCACCAAACAATAGATGCGCCTTTCGCGACACCGGGAAATAGTCCACTTAACGACGTACAAAAAAAAGACTAAAACATCAAAAGTTTGTAGGACCACTTGCAATACATTTCCTCCCCGTATTCGAGGGTGAGAAAAACGATGGTGATGGTTTCAAGTTCTGAAACCCTTACGTACTACCCCTATCAAGGAAAAACCACACCAATTTCCGGCTTCTCCGGTTTGTCCTTGCGAGGGATCGTCGGATCAGGTTTTTTTGGGGGAATAATAATAAATTCAGTTTACATTAGAGTACCCCGGAGCGACCCTCAGAGGTTGAACCTACCCCCGCCCGTAATAGCAATGTCACCAAAAAAATAAGAAAATACAGACTCGATAAAGTTTCTTATAGGTTTTCGAGGGCAGAAATCACGATGGTGATGTTCTTTTTCACCCTATCCTACCGCAACTACCCCCAACGTATAAAAACCACCCCCACTTCCATGCTGTCGGTCCTAGGCATGCGGGGATTCGTCGGATCGGGGTTTTTATGGGAATATCAGGGAAACTAACCGCTACTCAACCACAGTTGAAATGTGTTACAAAGGATCCTACAAACTTTTGATGTTCGGGACCTCGTTAAATGAACTAAAACGATTAACATTAAACTAACTAAGGTCTCAGTAATTTTAATCATCTCCAGATGATATCTACTTGATTGGCGAAATTTGTGATGATTACAGTTAGTTTAATAACGGGGTACTTTATAGTTACAATAAATGAGGTAGTAGATATTTTTTATCATCTTGTATGTATTGTAGAAAGTATGTAGAATCCTAGTTTTAGACCTCCAAAACCCTTGCAAAATTTTTATCCCTCATTGAGCAACATCCACATCTGACAGCACAAACAGCTACATTTCTCGAGACTTGATAGAACAGGCAGGAGAACAGCTGGTCTTGGCACTGTACGGACAGGTGGACAGTGGACCTCTCTAAAATCCGCCTCAAAAAAGTCGTTCAACCTAGCACGGTTGCCACCAACATCGGATGCAGCAGGTAGCACCCAATGCGCGCATACCACCAAGTGCAAACTTGGCTGGGAAACGTATCAAATCCATGCCAATGGAGTTGGATGAAAGGCTCGTCAGGCTTATTGGCTATAACAATGTCAAAGGATGCTGGATCCGACATGCTGCCGAAAATTGTTTCGTGTACATGCAAAGAAGGTTGCACTGCAGTATACAGCTGTCGGAAATCAGACCTGAACTGCTATTTGACCTGTAAACACTGCTCTGGCCTCTCATGTCTCAGAACACTCCTGAGATTGAGTTGGATGAAGATGAAGACGACGACGACGACGAAGATTGCTTCGAGGAAGTTGGTGGTGCTGCTGCAATGAATCAGGAATATAGGATGCAGTATTGCAGTACGAGGACATTAGTCAGCCCCAATCCAAACGGATTTGACTACTATAACCACTACACGCAAATAATTGGTTTTTTCCGAAACTCATTTTTACTTCATTTCAATTTTTTCTTACACCATATATTGTTCTTGCACTTTGTATTTATTTATTTTCTTTACACTTTGTTGTGTTACTACCTACTATTGGGTAAATTTTTATTTTTGGTTAATAAACTTTGGGCCTTTCTTTACATTATGCTTTTATTTCGACAACCCATTTTCAAAAAGGAATAAAGGAATATAATAAATATATTTATGTGTAGAACATTTCGGATTTTGAGTGTACTTTGCTCCATATTGAACGAAATTGGAAAACCAATTAATCTATGACCTTGAAATTACATGCTCTACAACTTTCATTCTATGGATTTTTCCGTTTGGATTAACCGTTTCAGAGCTGAAGACGATTAAAAAGTTACCCAGTGTGAATTTTTTATAAGTAGGTAAAAATTGTTGTTATTCGACTGTCAATTACGCCCATACCTCTTGATGAAATTTCAAGTTTGAGGTACTCGTTCGATGCAAAATTTAATGCTCTTTAATTTTGATAATAAATGACTTTTCGATTAGATGCATTGTTTTTACGTTATAGACCACAAGCTGAAAAAATTGCCAAAAATTCGTGGTTTTTCGATCACACGAAAATTAACCTAGGGTTTTGGAGGTCTAAAACTTGGATTCTGCATACTCTCTACAATATATATAAGATGATAAAAAAAAATCTACTACCTCGTTTAAAGTAACTATCACCCCCTTTCTATGAGGCCGTTCCTGGTGTTTTGGCGTTTATATACAGGGTTACTGGTAATTCAGTACATTCCTTTGGAGATGTGATGGGGCATGAGCTACGGACTAAATCTAGCCCTAACATACATTATGCAAAACTCAATAGTTTTTGAGATATTTCAATTTTTTTGTTTTTCTCAAAAAAGTAGATCTTAATGTCTTAAAAGTTAATTTCCGAAAAACCTACTTGACATTTTTTAATTTTTTTTTTACTGGATTACTTGTCCAATATTATAGATATCCGTTTGGAATGAAAAATATCCGGAAACATTTCGATCATGTGAACATTTAAAATAAAATCTTGTAAAAATTTTTTTTAAAATCAGTTATGAAATTTACCTATTAGGTTTTTTCAAAAAAATATTAATGTAGCACGCGTACAAATTATTATAAAAACTTCCTTATTTCAATAGTTATCTAACTAGGTAGAAATGTTTAATGTACCCTTGATAGTTCTAATAAGAAATTAGTAAAGATAATGCTGGTGGCGGGATTTATTAAACGACTAATCGTTCATTTTCATTTAAGTCATTCTTATCTCCGTGTCCCTTAAGTTTATTGGTCTTGTTAAATTAGTTATCGAAGATTTTGATTTTGCTCGTAGTTGTTGTTATTAGTTGTTGTTATTGTATTTTCTGTGCCATGGCCGCGTATGCCAACGCAGAATACGCTGATATCTTGTTTGTCTATGGATACTGTGGCGGCAACGCTGCTGAAGCTCGCCGAGAATATGGTCTTTGGTACCCGAACCGCCGCTTACCAAATGCACGTGTATTCAGTACGGCATATCGAAATATCGCTGAAACTGGCTCCGTGAAATGTAGAAGAAGTGACGCTGGTGCTCCTCCCGTTTATGAACCAGATGATGAGGAAGAAATATTGAGGTATTTTGAGGAAGACCCAACTATTTCAACTAATAAAGTCGCAAGACTAACCGGAGCGTCACAATGGAAAGTTTGGTCTACGATACGTAGAGTTGAATGTCATCCTTACCACTATACCCCTGTCCAAGGCTTGGAGGAAGGTGATCCTGGAAGGAGAGTGGAATTCTGCCGCTTTATGTTAAATTCAGATGCAGAAAGTGCAAATTTTTTAACAAGTATTTTATGGACGGACGAGTCGAAATTTAATCGCGAGGGTATAACAAATTTCTACAACCTACATTATTGGGCAGAGGAAAATCCCAAGTTAACACGTGAAACTAGTTTCCAAATGAAGTTTTCTATTAATGTGTGGATGGGAGTCATTGGCCACTATTTAATAGGGCCACACTTTCTTCCTCAAAATTTAAACGGGGAAATCTATGAAAATTTTTAAGAAATGATCTGGCGGTGATTTTAGAAGATGTTCCTCTCGCCGTCAGACAGCGAATTATGTTTCAGAACGACGGTTGTCCAGCACATTATCGGCTGACAGTACGACAGTTACTTGATCAACGTTTCCCTAACCGTTGGATTGGAAGAGCGGGCCCAATACCTTGGCCAGCGCGAAGCCCTGACTTAACACCCCTTGATTATTACGTATTGGGTCATATGAAAAAGATAGTCTATGCCACACCAGTCAATACTATAGAAAACCTTAGACAAAGGATAGTCGATGCTGCCCAACACATAAGGCATAATCTGACAACCAGAGTAACAAGGACGGAAATAAGAATACGCTGCCGTGTCTGTATACGGAATAGGGGCTCCCATTTTGAGCAAGACATATAAAAAATAAAGTACAACTTCGAAATTGGGGGCGAGCGTAGGTGCGTCTTTACTATGTACATACTTCGGTATGCGATGTAAAGCAACGACAGGCGCAGTTAGTACTTGTATGGTGACCATTCCAACGGAAACCGCGTTCTCGCCTCACACATCTTCCAGCGGCTTGTATATCAGTGTATGCGCGGAAGCTATACTTCCTTAGGCGAGGGTTGTATAGGAGATATGCCATCCTTCGGAGGGGATGTAAAGCCGTCGGTCCCTTGTCTATTAAATGTTAGGCAAGTAAAAGATCCCTACTCTTCTTAAGGGAAGAGGTTCGGCAAAATTCCTGGTTGGGGGTAGCTTGTCTACAGGCGTCGGTGTTAGGCCTCAGTAGCGGAAATAGGCCGACGTTAAATAAATGTATAAAAAAAAAAAACTTCGAAATTAATGACGAATTAAACTCTGCTTTTAAAATGTTTTTTTACTGTTTATCTAAAAATAAAATTCGTACTACTTGTGTTATTTTTAATAGTATTTTCTTAGAACTATTAAGGGTACATTGAACATTTGACCTTGTTAGATAGCTATTGAAATAAGGCAGTTTTTATAATAATTTATACGCGTGTTACGTTAATATTTTTTTTAAAAAACCTAATATGTAAATTTTATAGCTGATTTAAAAAAAAAAATTAAAGTTTTTATTTCAGATGTTCACAAGATCGAAATGTTTCCAGATATTTTTCATTCCAAACGGATATCTATAATATTGGACAAGTAATCCAGTAATAAAAAATTTTAATATGTCAAATAGATTTTTCGAAAATTAACTTTTAGGACATTAAAATCTACTTTTTGAGAAAAACAAAAAAAAAATAAATATCTCAAAAACTATTGAGTTTTGCATAATATATGTTAGGGCTAAATTTACTTCTTAGATCATGCCCCATCACATCTCCAAAGGAATGTATCGAATTACCAGTAACCCTGTATATTATTTTAACGTAGTGTTAGAAAATTAGTTTTAAAAAGTTAATTTCAAGCAAAAATTTCTGCTACTTCACACTTTGATATCCAATAAATAAACATGTGATTACTCTCGAGATTCGAAATGAGTCGAGATGACACCTACGCAACTCAATGTACACGCATATGTTTGCAGAATCCCTCATCCAATGCATCTATACCAGTCATGATTTATATATTTGGAGGTGGATTTCTGAATGGTTGGTCAGATACTTCCTACTTCAGGCCCGATCACTTTATGGATAGGGATGTTATCCTTGTACACTTCAACTACAGAGTAGGCCCATTCGGTAATTAATAAATATAAAATAGTAGAATGCAGGTTTTCACGGCCATTGTCTAATGAAGTAATTTCTTCCGGGTCTTGCCGTGGTCGTCGAACTTGACCTGACGTTTCGCCGATCATCCTGTCAGCTTTTTCAGAAGGACGATCGGCGAAACGTCAAGTCAAGTTTGACGACCACGGCAAGACCCGGAACAAATTACTTCAAAATATAAAATAGTCTGATAATTTTATTCTGTGACGGTAGTTAAAATTGCATACGGATTTAAACAGGTTTCTTCTCGACTGGTGATTCTGCGATCCCTGGAAATGCAGGACTTAAAGACCAAAACATGGTGCTGCAGTGGGTTAATAAGAACATCAAATATTTCGGAGGTGATCCGGAAAAAGTGACTCTGTTTGGTGCAAGCGCAGGGGGAGCTTCAGTAGCCTATCAAATTTTAAGCCCAAAGTCAAAAGGTAAAATGACCTTAATTTTTCATTACTAGAATTTTTCTGAATATGTTTGTACCTACCTTCGAATTTTTTAGAAATAAACTATATATACTTTCTGTAGGGTTATTTAGAGCGGCAATCTGTCAAAGTGGTACTGCTATAACTCCCTGGGCGTATCAAAGGGAGCAAGTAAGAATTACCTATGAAACAGCCGGAATCCTCAACCCTGCCTTTAACAACGGCAATGTGACCTCCAACCAACTTCTTGAGTTCCTGCGAACAGTTCCGGGACAGCAACTTAAAAACGCTGCTTTTGCCGAGTCCCTCACGGTAAGTTCTAATCTAGAAAATAGTGTTTAGCATCTCTGTCTGCAGTAGCAACGGATATCTCGAAAATGAAGAGTAACAATAGTGGTCAAGGTTAATAGTTGCCTTAATTTCTAGGCGGGTATCGACCAAGTGCAACTTCAACAGGGATTCTACTTTGCTCCCGTTGTCGAGCATGACCACGAGGATGCATTTATTTCTAAACTGATGTACGAAAGTTTGGAAGCCGGCGATTTCAACAAGGTGTCTCTTATAATTGGCATAGACAGTGCTGAGGCCGAAATTATGCGAGATGGTAATTGCAGACACTATTGAACAACTGAAAATAATTTATGTGTTCAGTAAGAAACAGAAAAAAATCAAAAAGCGAATTTATTTGGTATTTATTTATTATTTTTTCATTATGTCGGTAGCAAGTATAAATTAAAATTCTAAGAGTAATGTGTTTATTCTTAATTTTTAATGTTTATTTGAAATTATTTCTAATGGTTTTTTTTTTGTTACACAGACAGTTTAGGTTGGATACAGCGAGAATTTGAAAGCAACCACTCGCTTTTAGATCCACATGATATGCATATTCACGACGAAGACACCAGGAAGAAAGTGGCCGAGGAAATAAAAAATCTATATCTTCCAGGTGCTAGCTTCTTAAACAGTCCTTCAGAACTTATCAACGTAAGTAAAATAAATGCAATATTGTAATATACAGGCTGTCCATTTCATCAGGGCACTCGAAAATATCTCACTTTATATCGGTCGTACAAAAAAATTATTTTTACGAAAATTTTGCCGATTTATATAATCTACAAAATGGTTTAAGACATTCGAAATCCGTGTCCTACTTTAAGAGTTATGGCGGAAAATATCGAAAATGCGGAAAATGTCTAGGCCAAATATCTCCATTATTTGAAGATACGAGAAAAATTCTAAGGCGAAAATTTTTTGCAAAACAGAGTGTTTCAACGAGGTTTTATCTAATTTGTTTCTAAACCGCTGTATTTTGAGATTTTCATTTTTAAAGAAGAAGACAAGGTTGAACAGTGTTACTGATAATGTAAATAACGTAAACCGAGTTATTAATTATGTAAGAAATAAAAATACAGAAAATTTGGAAACATCATTAAGAGAAATTCAAATTGATTGTCACATAAATAAAACAAGTGCTAGAAAAATTTTAAAGAAAAATGGTTACCGGTGTTATAAAGCCAAAAAAGTTCACAATTTACAAGCGGGGGACAAACCAAGGAGGACGACTTTTTGTAGGTGGCTGTTGGAAAAGAAGCGTGCCGATCCATCAATATGTAGTAAAAATACTTTGGTCCGACGAGGCAAATTTTTCCAATAATGGATTTTTTAATCGCAATATTCATTACAAATGGACTTCTGAAAATACACACTGGCATAGACCGACGGTATTTTAGGCACCAATTTAATAGGTCCTTATTTTTATGATGGTTACCTCAGTGGTCAAAGGTACCTAAACTTTTTGAGAAATGAATTTAATGAATTCTTAGATGACCTACCTTTAGAGAATCGACACAACTTTCAATATTTTCAAAGATGGAGCTCCTCCCCACAATTCCCAGATTTGCCTAGATTATTTAGACAAAATTTTGCCTCAACATTGGACAAGTACTAATGGATTTATTCGATGGCCCCCGCGTTCTTCAGATATAACCCCAATGGATTTTTTTCTATGGGGGTACGTTAAAGATAAGGTGTTTTCGACAACACCGAAAAATGTAGAGGATCTAAAAGCTCGAAATGCTGAGTAATATTTTAAATGCAGTGCCTCGCCGGGCTCGATTGTGCATAAGAAATCGCGGTGGACACTTTGAACACTTGATATGATATCTTAAAAATTATTTTGAGGATTAGATAAATATTAATGTTCTGTGTGCTATATTCTTTTTATTATTAATTTGCTTTTGTTACCTGAATTTACTTTATTCTTCTTAATTGTGTTAATGTTTTATTATAGCAAAGATTTGAAGAACTTATTGAATTATTTTATGGTTTTATTTAATCATACTTCCCCACGGCAAGTATAATGCTCGTTAAAAAAAGATATATTGGTTTTAACAAAATGTTTTTATAATTACTAACGTAGTACCTGAATAAATATGGCAAGTGATATATCGTTGAAAAGGGAGGAAAATACTTTATTTAATGGTGCCATTTCCCGCCCGTTTCAAAATAATTGTTTTAACAGCCTGAAGAGTAAATCTCAAAATACAGCGGTTTTGAAAAAAATTAGATAAAACCTCGTTGAAACACTCTGTTTTGCAAAAAATTTTCGCCTTAGAATTTTTCTCGTATCTCTTCAAATAAAAGAGATATTTGGCCTAGACGTTTTCCGCATTTTCGATATTTTCCGCCATAACTCTTAAAGTAGACCATGGATTTCATCGGCACAATTTTCGTAAAAATATTTTTTTTTTGTACGACCGATATTAAGTGAGATATTTTCGAGGGCCGTGATAAAATGGACAGCCTGTATATGTCAGTTTTTAAGAAACTATGAACTCTTAACTTGAATTAATTTGTTTACTCTTCCACAGGGTGAGGTGCCCTATTTTTAATTTAAAAGACAAAGGAAAACTACTTATCAAGCTTTAACAAATCTTGTATATTAACAGCAAATTTAACAAATAAATAATAAACAATTAAAAACTTTACAAACCACTACTTATTGACAAAAGAAAAAATCACAGACGAATGTTTCCTTATTCGAATCTGGTTTCCTTCCAGATCTGATCTACTATTATGAAAATTTCCGATCAAGTATAAAAACTGAATTGTCTTCTAGGTTAGAAAAATATTTGATAGTTATTAAAATAAATTATTTATTTGCCAATACCTGTCAAATAGTTTCCATCAATAATTATAAGTCGGACCTCTTGAACTGATTCTTCAAGAATAAAATTTATATACCGAGTAATATTTTGAAAGACTAATAACAATTTTTTCGTTTTGCTTTATTTTTCAGTATTTCAATGACCAGTGTTTCATGCGATCTATAATAAGGCACGCAGAAATTCAGTCAACAATGACTGACGTATATTTTTACCAATTCTCTTACACCGGAGTATTAGGAGGATATGTTCGAGAACCAGGTATGTATGAAGGGATGATCGAACACATTTTCATTTATACGTACATTTTGAGATTGAATAATACAATTATAACTTGCAGTCGAAGGATTTTCTGACCAAGTCACACATGGAGAAGATCAAAATTACCTTTTTGCACATATCGGAAACAACAGTACTTATTTGTCAAATTTCCCCGAAAGTGATGTTTTGGTACTTAATAGGTTCGTCACCATGTTTACCAATTTTGCTAAAACACTGTGAGTAAACCTGTATATGTATTTGTATAATTTTTTGCTCATCTTCTAGGAATGAAGGGTAAATTAATGGAAAAAATCAGAGTATAGAAGGACTCATTCAAATGAAACTTTGATATGTTTTAGAAATCCAACACCTGAAAGAGATGAGCTCTTGCAAAACATCATCTGGCCCAGAGTAAATCCAACCTACTTTCCTTATCTCGATATAGGATCGTACTCGCAGGTCAAGCTGCATCCTAGAGCGGATACTTACAGCGAATGGGTCTCTATTTATGACAAGTATGCAGAAAAACCCTTAGATACCTACTAGATTTTTAAACGTTTATAATAAATATATAATATGAATTTAATTGTAGTAATTTATCCTTGGTCAGCTGTTGTCATACATGTCTCCTCAGTCGAGTGTACTTCTTATCCCTCTAAGCATTAAATTTATTATGAAGGGGTTTATGAGGCTAAATAAACAAAGAAACAAGTTAATGCCTTATACCTCAAGAGAATAACAACAATGCAGCTACGGACACTTGTTTCGGAGTTATTGCTCCTCATCAGCGTAGCGCAGCTTAGAGAATATATCTTATAAATCGAGCAAAACCAACAAAGGTCGAAAAGTACAGTGCACAGTAAGGTATAAACGAACTTAATTGAAACCGTATAAAAACTAAAAGCCGGCAAAAACAGTCGGCATCTCTTTATTGTACATGGGCGGAGGTAAATAGAAATGCTTGTCATAAGAAAATAATAAGATTTTCGGGCGTTATTATATTATCCTCTGTTTCAAATGGTCTCCAGAAAGCCATGGTAAATTAGTAAATAATTAAAATATTTTACCTTTTATATAGTAGTAAAATTTATAAATATGAACAATAACTAACTAAACTCCTACGCTTGATATTGTAACAGGTATTTACGCACTGCACTGGCACATTAACAACACAGCAGAAGTCCACCTTTGACTAATGAGAAGCGATTTACGAGTTTTTTTTATGCTAGTAGGCCTGTCCGTTTTATTATCTTTAAACCAGTGCAGTCGTAGATGGTTCATTCAGGCTGATTACATTGCCAGTCTCGGACTCGCCTGCACAGTTTCAACTACCATTCGAATCTCGATACCATTGATAAATATATAGGACAAAATATAAAGTCCAGTGCGCCCGGTTTTGTGCTTTAACACTGACCTGTTTCAATTATCCTCGTTTAAAGTATACTCGATTTGTACTTTCATACTTCATGTGCCACATTTAGGGCCTCAAATGAGAGCAATCAGTACGACGAGCTCTATGTGTACTGCTCTATTTCCATCTGGCAAACGCTAAGTAAAATATGAAGGGGGTTTATGAGGCTAAATAATTAAACAAAGAAACAAGTTATTGCCTTATACCTCAAGAGAATAACAACAATGCAGCTACGGACACTTATTTCGGAGTTATTGCTCCTCATCAGCGTAGCGTAGCTTAGAGAATATATCTTATAAATCGAGCAAAACCAACAAAGGAGGTATAAGGCAATAACTTGTTTCTTTGATTAAATTTATTATTACGCTTATTCTAGCACGACGATGCAGGTAATTGCGCTGTATGAAGCAAGCGAATAATCAGGAATAGTCTCTCCTGGGTTCGAATCCCAATTCCGACAAATAACAATATTGTGTCATCCGCGTGTTTCAAAACTGATATTCTTCCGGACGCGGATGTAGCTTTAAAGTTGCTTGTTCTATGTTTATGCGCTTCTGGATATCTCTTGTCGATTCTGTGATGTTATCTTGAAGAGTGGGAGACCAAAGTCTAACCAGTAAAGATATAAAAATGGAGTGCCAGAAAGTGTGAAATCAAATAGGTAGACAACAAATTGACAAAGATAATACATATAGTTGTAAATGTTATCTTTCTTGAGTGTATGATTCTACAATGTTATTTATTTTTCAAATCTAATGATAAGGCACTTGATATTGGACAATTCTACAAGCAAAACGTTGTACAACACAGCAATTAAAAAAATAAATCATCAGTATATATTCCCTGCCAAAAATGGCTCATAGAAACATATATAAAATATATATACATGGATACATAAGATTCAAGTTAGATAGTGAAACTGTAATTTATAGGCCTCATTAAACTTTACTAGTTTGTAATAGGATTTGCATATGTATTTTTAATTGCAATTGGATCAGTTCTCATATAAGATACTATAAGAATGATCCTAAAACCTCAATGGAATATATGAGGCTTGCTGTGGTTTAAAATTCAAAATGGTGTGCCTGAGGATCTATCTGGGAATTGAAACCTGAATGATCTGTATCCATGCAATTGGACGAGTTCCCTTTATGAGTATATAAGATACTGATACTGTAAGAATGTACGTGAAACCTCAATGAGACTTGATGTGGTTCCAAAATGATAAGTATGAGAATTGGGAATTGAAACCTCATTGATCTATATCTATGCAATTGTTTAAGTTCCCTTTGTGAGTATATATAAGACACTATAAGAATGTGCATGAAACCTCAATGGAATATATTAGGCTTGATGTGATTCCAAAATAGTATGTATGAGGATCTATCTGGGAATTGAAACCTAAATAATCCCTGCTAAACCCTCTAGTCCTTTTTCCAAACCAAAATTCAAAGGATGTGATAAACAGTGTAACTTATATAATTATTTCTGGGATGCGATGAAAACAAATTTTGTTATATAATGAGGAACTCATCGAATACGATAAAAGTTAAAACTGTATTGTCTTACAAAAAAGTCGACAATCAGGTGAAGTGAGGTACCGTCATCGGTTTATGCGCTGAGACCTCGAGATATCACAATGAAATAAATATGATATATAAAATACTAAAAAATACTATGTAATTATAACTGAATAAAGAAATTTTAATGGTAATGGTAATAATCAGCGAAGTTAAGCGTTAATCAGGCGCCATCTAGCGGTCTACTGTCTGTTGCAATCGAAAAATAAATAGCCTGACTGGGCTTAGCATCGGCGACACTGGACCGCTAGATGGCGCCTGCTTACTATTTTACATGTCGCTAGCGTAAACATACCGAGATGTACCAAATAGTCAAGGGATCCTCGTGTCGTTCGTCACATGCATACCTTGCACTGACGAGAGCCAACAGCTCAAAACTGCAGTCGGCAAGTGGTATGGGACTTCTGGCACGAGAGCTCCTTTAAGTAGGATCAGTCTTTTGGCTGGTGTTTGTTGCAATCGAAGCATTAGCGTTTTGTTGGTAATATGCGATTATTACACTTAACGCGCTAGGCTTGTAACTTGTAATTCAGCTCTCGGCGGGGCACATAGCCCGGAGAGTAGCTGTTGGTTGCAGTCTGGTTACGTTCCTTATAGAAAAATAAGGATTTTATAGAGGAGTTTGCGACTAAAAATATTATGTTTTAATATTGCGCCCTCTAAGAGCACATTTGAACTATGCTAAGCCGAGTCAGACTATTTATTTTTCGATTGCAACAGACACTGGACCGCTTGATGGCGCCTGCTGACTATTTTACATGTCGCTATCCCAAAGATACCGAAATGTACTAAATAATCAAGTGATCCTCGTGTCGGTCGTCACATGCCTACTTTGCACTGACGAGGGCCAACAGCTCGAAACTGCAGTCTGCAAGTGGTATGGGACGACTGGCACGAGAGCTCCTTTAAGTAGGATCAGTCTTTCGGATGGTGTTTGTTGCAATCGAAGCATTAGCGTTTTGTTGGTAATATGCGATTATTACACTTAACGCGCCAGGCTTGTAACTTGTAATTCAGTGCTCAGCGGGGCACATAGTCCGGAGAGTAGCTGTTGGTTGCAGTCTGGTTACATCTAAACCGGTCTATGTCTGGTCAGGGAGATGATAAATGACATTGGCTACCGATCTTTCATGACTTGTAACGTATAATTTAATGCAGGTCGGGGTATTTTCCCGCTGAGTAGTTGTTTTCTGCAAATCATATATTATATTATCTTATTATAACTCGTAAACCCTCAAACATTTCTCGTCTTGTAAAATCTTGTAAAAAATTCACAGAAAACAAAAAAAAATAGAACTGTATTGACTCGTTAAAACTCGCATATTTTCAATAAGCCTTAGAAAGCCATAATTAATCATGAAACTTTATAAAAAGTGTATACGGCAATACCACATACTTATACATTACAGATTAAGATTATAAATCCTTAAAGAGACTTAAAAAAATTTTTATGTGTCTTATTCAGGCATATTTGGCAGGGTTTTGCTTTCAGACGTGGACAAGAAACTGTGCCTTCACATACCTTAATAAAGTAAATCCCGCTATATCCCGCGCTAGGTTTTGACCATGGTCAGATTCGGCTTTTGTAACTTACTCTACCGCAGGAAACTCTTTTCTCTGTATATGTATGTTATTTCCTTCTCGTATTTTTTATATTATACCTCTTTTTGCACTGAATCTGCTGATCTCATATTGTATTGTATGATCTTATATTGTTTTGATATTATCTTGTATTTTTCCCACCCCGTAATTGGTTTTTATTATGGAGCGGTGCACATAAATAAATAAATAACAAGCCAAGTTAGCCGGTGAGAAGAAGTGTCAGAAAAATGACAATTTAAGTTTAAAACTTGTCAGAAAAGTCATGTTTTTTAACGTTTAAAGAAATACTGCGTTGTTATTAATTCTTTATATCACGTTAAGTTTAAGAAGAAAAGCACACGACACTCTTTCTGTATGGAATCGTGATGACACTTGATCTATTTAAAAAATTCGGAATTACGAGAATTTCAGCCTCTTATTATTTAACAACATTAAATACTATATTTTATCGCTTGTGCTTACATTAAATTATATTTATTTCAAGTACTGGAGGTGCTTGTGATTTTTAACCTCGTGCCGGCATTTTTTATGCATGTTCGTTACGATAAGATAAGAAATTACCAGGAAAATGACGACAGGTGTGAAGAAAGTGATGAATCTCAACATCTCCTGACCATGCATAGCAGCATGACCAGTCTTCAAAATGTATTTATAAACAAAGGTAACGAAAGATAAGGCACTGTTTACATCTGATACACACACACTTGAGTCATGACGAACAAAATTAGGTTACTTGTCATATAGATGTGACAGTAGATTTGTCGTATCTGTTATTTTAAAAGTTTTGTTTTTATTCTTGAAGTACAATAAGGAAAATATTGGATTACAGAGAAACGGTGGACTCTTGAGAAAAGCTTGAAGATGAACAATACAGGGTGCTTTTAAATAAGATTCGCAAACTTCACACGCATGTTCCTTAGAAAAATTGAGCGGGGTTGGGGTACTTAGTATAATGTTTTTTGGAATAAACTTGGAGTCCAAATACAATTCCATTTTTTATCTGAAAGATCACAAGAAGAAGAAAAATAAAGTTAGGACGGAGCAAATAATTTTTTTCCCAATTGGAGTAGAATTTAAACCATTTTCTTTAACTTCTTTGAAGTGACAACTACCCCCTTAAAACTTTTAAAAGGAATAGGAATGTGTGTTGAAACTTCGCGTGCTTCACGTAAAAATATCGTTGGAAGAGGTTTTTATATTTTTAATCGTATTTTCGCCCTACGGAGCGTTTTTTATGCAAAAATTTCAATAACTCATCAAGGAGTGTAATTTTAGAAAGTGCAGTAAATGTCGCTGCACGGGGACGTAATGCCGCCCCGACCACCAAATTTTAGAAACAGGAACAAAATTTGACTAATTTCGAAAAATTAAAAACCATTTTACGAATCCACGTTGTTAAGCCCTGCAACTCATGCGTTGTGTTAAATATGAGGACAAGTTAATCCAGTCTCTATTCAAAGTATATCGAAAGTTTTAGCGAAAATAACCTTTAGCGACAAGGGACCCCCATCATTTCCTAGCAGTCGATTTTGACGGTAAAATGATGGGTTTTAACAGGATTTGCCCTAAACTGGTTCCTCAGTGATTCGGTGTCAGAAAAGTATAGTTACTATGTACTTATATGTGCATGGGACCACCTTGCCTGAACGTATGAAATTGTAATTGCTAAATATAATTCGTTGCGATTCAAGCATTTTTAAGCTCCGAGGAGCGATCAAAATTGATATTGAAGTGTAAATACGTAAATAGACCGGCAAGCAAAAGCCCACCAAAAATTTATAAACATTGAACTTTTCTTGAATATTTTTGTGTAATCGTTAGCTCAAAAAGCGCATATTGGATGGTAGTTGATACATTATAAGTCGTCCGTTCCTCACCATATGTTACACGGGTCAGACTATAGTTTGTAAAAAAACATTTTTCTTGAAGTTGTTGTAAAACATGAATTTTTAAAGAGATTTAATATATATTTTTGAACTTTACATTGTCTTTTTCTTGTGTTTTCAAAATTCCCTTTCAGGGATAATTTGTGTTAGATTTATAGTGTTACGATGTCCAATTGATACCATCGGAGAGGCGGTTAAGCATAAACGAACAGTAAGTATACATTTTGTATTATTCTCCGTCTGAAACAGTCGTTTTGAACATACCCCCCTCACCCCGCCCTTAAAGACAGGAAAAAAGCTAGTGAGAGACATTTTTACAGCAGTATCACGGTCTATTAAAGGGTATGCTAACGGTATAATAATAATAAACACCACAGAAATTATACAACTCCTGATTCCAGAAGCCAGACACTTGTGCGGAAGGGGGTTGCACATTAAAAAAACGCGGACATACAACCATTTCCTCCGATAGTGCCAGTGCCGGAGCCAGGATTTGAACCCGGTAGCGCGATACCGTGTGATTAATCGCGATGGGCCTGGGTATCCTGGGAATATATATTTTTTTAATTCTCAGAAACACCCTATATACTGTTTACCTCTCCTTTTGATATCTGTTATTACAGCACGATAAAGCACTCGAAAAACAATGTTGCTCTTGAAAAATTATCATAAGTTCGGCCGATATTAATATAAAACGCAGCGAAACGCTAAAGTGGTCGATTATTTATAATATAATCATTTTTAAGTCAACATGATTTTGAAGGGGCTGGTTTTGCTGCTATGCGTTGGATATTTGGTGAGTACAAAACTATACTACTATGTTTATAATATACGCGTGTGGTTTATGAGCAAGTGGACCAGATGCATGCTGGGATGGTTTTAAAGCCTGGAAAAATAATCTAGAGGGACCTAACTTGTATTTTTATTTAAGTCAGGTTTCTAGATAATTATTTTATACTTCAAATTCAGTAGGTTTTGTACTTTTATATATATTTCTTGGCGCTAGGGCCTTTTTGGGCCACTTATGAGGGCCGACATACTCCTGATATGGAGATGACCTAAACACGTAGTTGCTAATTCATAAAATAATAGTAAATACAGGGTGTCTCACCGGGAACTGAATCGATCGATATAGAGAAAAGTACGCATCAGAAAATTTTGAAAATTTAAATAATTACTAATGTCGGTGTGACCAATTCAATTAAAATAATTACAAGCAGCTGGCACCTCCGCTTATACCGGAAGTCGATACCAACTTGCTTATTTCAAATGGAACACCCTATATATTTTAGAGTTTTCGAAAAGAGCATAAAATTCTTAGTCGAAAATATGTAGCATATCCTGCATATCCTATACCTAAACCTAGCCGTTTCAGAGATATTTGACATTTTATAGAAAATTTGACAGGTGCAACGGTTTGCAAGAATCGTTATAACTTTCTTCGTGTACAAGATCCTCATTTGCTTCTTGTTACGTAAAAAGAACACAAGGAGAACTACGTTCTACAACTGAAATAAATTCAATAATATCATACCAAGTGTTCCGTTTTTCGCGTTACATTTTGTCAACTTCAAACCGCGAAAACTTGTTTAGGTCAAATGGAACACCCTGTATTTTTTTACGTCGCGTTGTGTAAAATTGAATTCCCTTTTTTCTGATATTTTAGCATTGTGGGGGTTAAAGTTACAACTTTTTGAAATATTTGCGATTTTATTAGAAATTCATGAATTGTTGTTATCATTTCATCAAAATAGCCATGATTAGAAACAATCAGTCATTATCTGATGTCAAAAAAAGCCAGCACGTTTAAATTATACCAACGAAAACTTTTTAAATTTGTTTATTATTTATGGAGAATGTGATAAAGTAATATCAAGAACTTGCAGCACATTTGCTACTCGATATCCAGAAATACGGAAACCGTCACCAAACACTGTAAAACGCATATTGGAAAATTTTAAAAATTATGGCTCTGTTAAGTCAAAAATGCAAAGAAGAAAGCCTATTGTTGATGACGAAATCATTGAAATATTTCCAAGGATGTTATTAAGACAAGCTGCTCTGGAATCGGGACTATGCAAGGATTCAATTCACAGAATCTTATTAAAACATAAGTTTCACTCGTTTTCATTCCATATGGTTCATGGATTAAAAGAAACAGATTTCCTAAGAAGACAGAATTTTTGCGAGTTTATTCTAATGAGGTCTGAGGGTCACGATTTTTATTTGGGAAATATTATATGGACAGATGAAGCAAAATTTACTTAAAATGGACTTTTTAATAGACACAATTCGCATTATTGGAGTGACTCAAATCCTCATATGTTCAGAGAGCGAAACTTTCAGGAAAATTGGCAGTTCAATGTTTACTGTGCCATAAGAAACGATAGAGTTTTGGCATTACAATTTTATCAGGAAAATTTAAACGGTAAATTAAATTTTCTCTTGTGCTAATATGTACAGGTAAATTTTTGTTTTTTTTTAGGTAAAAGATATCTGAATATCTTACAAAATTTGAATAATAACTATTTAGAAAATTTACCTCTCGCCGAACATAGAAACATTTCTTATCAGCACGATGCGACGGTGCTCCCCCACGTAACGCATATTTAATTAATAATTATTTACAAGAAACTTTTTATGATCAATGGATTGCCAATAATGGACCTTTCTTATGGCCTCCTCGCTCGCCCGATCTATCAGTTCTGGATTATTTCATTTGGGGAACTATTAAAAATAAAGTTTATGAGAGCCCATTAACAACCATTGAAGATTGTATGCAAAGAGTAAGAAATGCATTTCAAAACATATCACAGAATTCAATTAGAAGAGCTACACCCATGAGGAACTAATCCGAAGGTGCGAAAAATGTGTCGAGGTTCGAGGGCGGAATTTTGAGCAATTATTAAATTAAAATGAAATCATAATTTAAATTGATATTATCCCTGCTATTTTAGTTCATGCCATATCTTCAATTCGATTAATACGCATGTTACAGTGTTAGTGTTATTTTGCGTTTTTGTGCATATCGAGTAGCAAATGTCCTGCAAGTTCTTGATATTACTTTATCACATTTTTCATAAATAATAAAACAAATTTAAAAAGTTTTCGTTGGTACAATTTAAACGTGCTGGCATTTTTTGACATAAGATAATGACTGATTGTCTCTAATCATGGCTATTTTGATGAAATGATTACAATTCATGAACTTCTAATAAAATCGCAAATATTTCAACAAGTTGTAACTTTAACCCCCACAATGCTAATATTAGAAAAAAGGGAATTCAATTTTACACAACTTGACGCAAAAAGTACATGGTGTTCCATTTGACCTAAACAACTTTTCGCGGTTTGAAGTTGACAAAATGTAACGCGAAAAAAGGAACACTTGGTATGATATTATTGAATTTATTTCAGTTGTAGAACGTAGTTCTCCTTATATTCTTTTTACGTGACAAGAAGCAAATGAGTATCTTGTACACGAAGAAAGTTATAACGGTTCTTGCAAACCGTTGCACCTGTCAAATTTTCTGTAAAATGTCAAATATATCTGAAACGGCTAGGTTTAGGTATAGAATATGCTACATATTTTCGACTCAGAATTTTATGCTCTTTTCGAAAACCCTAACTATATAGGGTGTTCCATTTGAAATAAGCAAGTTGGTATCGACTTCCGGTATAAGCGGAAGTGCCAGCTGCTTCAAATTATTTTAGTTGGATTGGCCACACCGACATTAGTAATTATCTAAATTTTCAAAATTTTCTGATGCGTACTTTTCTCTATATCGATCGATTCAGTTCCCGATGAGACACCGTGTTTAACAGTCCAAGTAATTTAATTAACTAAAATTATCTATCATTCAATCTGTTACATAAATATTTGTATTGAATTTGTTAGTATAGTCTAGTATACTTTAACTTGGCGTGTGTATGTATGAGTTAATATTTCCGTACGATTTCATTTTCTCTTATACACAAAGATCCAGAAATATTGTCCACGTAGACAATATTTCTGGACTATTGCTTTAACTTTGTGTACAATATGGGAGAAAATGAAATCGTACGGAAATATTAACTCATACATACACACGCCAAGTTAAAGTATACTAGACTATATGTATTAAGTTTAATTTTTTTAACTATACTTTGAGGCGTTTGATTAAAACAAGAGAAAGGTGAAGATAATTGTTTGCTATATGTGATAAATATCATCTAATTATTTTGTGTTTCTTTTAGGCAGCACAAAACATTGTGCAAATCCCTGATGGACAAGTAAGAGGTAAAACTGCTAGAACTAGCAAGGGAACCAATTTCTTCCAGTTCATGGGAATTCCTTTTGCACAGCCCCCCACAGGCCAGTTGAGATTCCAGGTGAGTAGCTTTCATTTCTTGTGAGAACACCCCGTAGTTTGTTTTTGTAACCGTTATCGTATTTACTATCAAAAAAGGCATTATTTCAGGTTGAAATAAATAAAAAGTTATTCTGAAATCAATAGAGTGCTTTGGAATACCAAAATTTGTTCTACGGTAGGTGAACTCCGTGGGAAAATATAATTTTTCGTTTAATTTCATTAATAACTATTTACGAAGCCTCCGAAAAATAGTTTTTTGAAAGCAGTGTTGTAAAAGCTGTTTAGGTACAAATATTAGCCATACATACACATTCATTAAATACATAAATATACAAATAGTTGAGAAAAATACAATTTATTGTTGTTATTATTTCTATAATAAGTCATTTTTTGCCGGGAAGGAAAGGGGTGGGGGAGATTTTTTTCGTCATCGAATGTGGAATTTCTTTCTCTTTGATTTGAGCCCGGTCAGATTGCGAAAGGATGATTAGAAAGGGAGATGGGACCCCGCAAAGTTTTTACCCTGTAGATGGGCAAGGGAAAGGGTTAGGAACATCGGGCTGGGTTCATTTTCAAGGGAAATCAATTCTCTTTCAAAGACAAATATCGTTTGTGTAAATGTATCACGCTCGCGCAGGCCCTAATGAAGTTAGAGCTTCGGGGTTAAAAAAAGCTTGAAAGAGAATTGATTGCCGTTGAAATTTGGACACAATACTTAGGTCCTAAGTGTCTATCGGGGGAAAAATAAAAAGTCGCCAAGTCACTTTCTTTCCCGAAAAAAAAAAAAAAAAAACGAGAAAACGGGTCTCGGTACTTCCCGCCGCAGCGAAAAATCCATATACAAATCAGTATCTTCGCGCATTCGCGAACTCTTGATTTTATCCCCATAAACTTTTTCGATCCGAATCAAACTGATTTTCCTATCTTTACATGTAAATTTCCCCCCCCCCTCTCCTCGCAAAAAGTTCGACCGGAAAATTTTCCGGATGATAGAAAAATTTGCTTTGTAAGCGCCCTTTCAGATTCTATGAACCATAAAATTGTTAGTTGGTGCATAATGCATTGCCCTCCTGATGCGAACACATTAGTCTTAGAAGGAGTTGTAACCTTCGGTGTAGCACTGTCTTTGACGTAGTTTACACAAACACCAAGACACTTGCACTCTACATTCAAATAGTCTCTTCGACGCTGTCGGCTGGTGAAAGTACCACCACAACAAGCCCTTTCAGTACTTGATTCATATTTATAAATTGTAGGCTCCGAGACCAGCACTGCCATGGAACAACATTTTGGATGCGACAAACGAAAAGAGTCCATGCTGGCAAATACAGTACAATTATCCAGCCGAGAATGAAGACTGTCTTTACATAAACGTCCACACCCCTCAGGTAAGTGCGAGGATCATTTAATTTGACGACAATCGTGGTAAAGATCAGTGATCATATTTTCATATTTATGTAATATAAGCTCCCAGCTTCAGAATATATGACCTGGAACTGTTTGTAGAATCCTGCGTCTGGTGGGAATTTACCAGTCATGGTTTGGATGTACGGAGGAGGATTTTTAGATGGATATTCACAAACAGATTATTTTGCACCTCATGGTTTCATGGACCATGGTGTCATCTTTGTATCGTTCAACTACAGAGTGGGAGCATTCGGTAAGTGATGAGAATTTTGGCACAGTTTCTATTCCATTTTCCACGTTTTATCACCATCACCACATAATTATGGATAAATATTACGGCACTGTGAGCTTAATCTGAGATAGCTCTGAACTACCAACGAAAATAAAAAGAAGGCAAAATTTAAAAAAACAGAATTTTTTCCAAGATATACCTTCGTTGATAGCAACAAATTTTTAAACGCGTTTTCCTTTCGAGTAAGTTTGAAAACAGGTCCATCCGTTAATAAGGAACTCTGGGTAATAATTTAGCCAAGACACAACGTGTCCTTCTTACTTTGAACCAGATCTATTGATTCAGTGAAATAAAAATTAGAATCGTCATTCTTTTCCTTAATAAATTTTAATTTAAGTTTGCACTTTTCCTTAAATTTTCCAACAAAATAATCATTTTAATTATATCTCTAAGACAGTCGGCCATAGTTGAGCACAATCCACTTTAAAAATGATAATTTACTATTAACTTGAGTGGCAGTTCCACAAGGATCTATACTTGGACCCGTGCTGCTCAGAGTCTTCATCAATGATATTGTAGATTAGTGAAGCAAATTGCCTGATTTATGTCTACATCTTAGAAAATACAAAAGTTTTATATGGTGTTCTCATTCAAATAGGTTTCTTCTCAACTGGCGATGACGCAATCCCTGGAAATGCTGGCTTGAAAGATCAGAACTTGGCATTACAGTGGGTCCAGAAGAACATCAAATTCTTCGGAGGCGATCCGACGAAAGTAACCATATTCGGAGAGAGTGCTGGGGCAGCCTCAGTGGGTTATCACATTTTAAGTCCTAAATCAAGAGGTAATAATGATCTATAACAACATTTTTTTAAATATTAACACCGTATTTGATGTTTTGCAGGATTATTCAGGGCCGCTATATTGCAAAGTGCGAGCGCTATAACTCCTTGGGCATATCAAAGGGACCAAAAGGCTATTACCTACAAAACGGCATCGTTCATCAACCCTGGTGCAGCCAATATGGGTACCTACGATCTTCTTAAGTATCTACAAACTGTTCCAGCTCAGCAGATTAAGCAAGCCACTATTAGCCAGAAGAATACGGTAATAACTTATTACAATTAAACCGTCCCAAAGATTACTTTGGTTTAGAGTTCAAAAATGCAAAAGTTTTGAGATTGCATCTACAGGATGTTCCAATAATATGTCAAAGTCCAATATGGGCCATATTAGAAGAACAGGAAAATTATTCGTTCATGAAAGTGGCATAGTGCCAAAAAACGCACATTTTAAAACTATTATATTTTGAAACATACAGGGTGACCCGCTACAGCGGAGCATCTTCGAGGAAAACTAACTGAAAAAACCAGTTATTTAGAGAGAGAATTTTTATTCAAAAGTGACAATAATTCCAGGTGAAGATTTATAAGTACCTTTATTTTCTAGGAATCAGGTATTGAGTATTCTCAAATTAGGGATGGATTCTTCTACGCACCCGTCATCGAACATGAGCATGCAGATGCTTTCATTACCCAAAATATGTTTGAAACCTTGTCAGCTGGTAATATCAACAGAGTTCCAATAATTATTGGAATGAATAGTGGGGAGGCACTCTTAATTATTGGTAAGTTTTATTTGCATACAAATGAAGAACTACAAAAAAATTATTTCTTATCTGTACACTTCTTTGAGTGAGTACTTGGTGAAAGGCAGACAGGAGGAATCTTGGAGAAACCAAGCATTCTATGAAAAACTATTTCTATTTCATGTTAGCAAACTACTTTTACATGAAATATGTTTGTTACAGATCCATCAAGTGCAAGCTGGGCGGCAAGCCAGTACGATCAAAATCATGCACTTCTGGATCCAATAGATATGCATATTACTGATCCTACAACTCGAAGAAGTGCTGGTGATGCAATTAAAAATATTTATGCTCCGAGCGGTACGTTACAATCGACTCCTAACAGCATCATCAGTGTAAGTTGATATTATATGTAATAAAAACCAGTAATCAATTCAGTTTAATCAATATACACCAAATGCATATCTAGGTCTCGATGAAAAGATTACATGTTCAATTAATGGAACTCTTATCCGAATGCAAATGTAGATAATAAGTGGGCTAACGAAAATTAATCAAACAAAAACTGACATTAACTAGGTAATTTATAAATGCAAGAAATAATAGAGGACCCAGTGCGCTTCCTTGGGGAGTACCTCTGTGGTTTGAGTGATGACAGTTTTTGTTATTGTCTTCCTACTATAGTATCTCAATGAGAAATTGTTAATCTGGAAGAATCATAAACTACAGCAACTCTATTTAGTCCTCTTATATTATTCTTCCTTTTTAGTACATGAATGACCAGTGCTTCATGAGATCTATAATAAAGCACGCGGAACTTCAGTCAAAACTCACTGACGTATACTTCTACCAGTTCTCTTACACTGGGGTACTAGGAGGAAACAGTCAGCAGTCAGGTATGGATGCTTTCCATGTATTTAACTGTTATAAATAGTCACACACACTCTAGCGAATACTGCTTGAATTACAGTTTCAAAGATTTCCATTTTTGTTTCAGTCCAAGGATTTACTGACCAAGTCAGGCATGCTGAAGAGCTGAACTATGTTTTCGCTCATACTTATTCAGGCAGTGACGATTTGTCGAGATATCCTGCAAGTGATGTTACTGTATTTAACAGAATGGTCACGCTGTGGACTAACTTTGCAAAGACTCTGTAAGTATTAGTAGCTCAATAGAGCATTTTTTACTATTGCTTTAAGATGTATACGGAAGTATGTTTAGTAATGCATTTTTATTAAAGTATGTGGCTTTGGTCTTTAACAACAACATTTCAAAATGCGAGTTTTGATATAATTATACATCAAATCGCCAAAATAACTAAATATTGGTTCTTTTCTAGCAATCCAACTCCTGAACGAGACCCATTATTGGAGAACATTGTCTGGCCCAAGGTAACAGCAAACAATTTCCAGTATTTGGATATTGGATCATACTCCCAGATCAGATCTAACCCGAGGCAACAAACATACAGAGGATGGGACCCTATTTACACTCAATACGCCAAAAGACCTTTTGACACCTACTAGTTTTTTGTATGAATATTTTCAATAAATGTATAAATAAAGCAGATCGAGTACTGTGCCTAATTGTTGTTTCTATTATTGAACAAAAATCCATTTAAAAGCCTAGAACACTATAAACACAAAATACCACAATAACACAAAAAACTCATGGAAGGCTATCGATACTCTAAATATATATGTTTGAGAAAATAAACGTAATTTTTGTAATAGTGAGATTTCCTTCATTATTTTAGTACTAATTGTTAGATAAACCTGTTTTTGTTTTTAGAGCATTTTTTATATATTTTTATTATCTACTAAATTTGTATTAATTTTAAACAATTTTACACAATGCCTATCTTTTTCAAAATTATATTCACGAAAATTCTTATGGCTTATATAATATGTATAATATTCAAATTTTATCAATGATTGCGCCATCTGTTATTGAGTGGTATACAGCAGAGACAGAGTCTATTGCAAGTTCCTTAGATCTATACGAAACCCGTTACATTAAATTAAGTACCAAATCAGCGACAATGGAACGCTGTGATAGAATGATGTAAGTAATTAATTATTAATTTATCAGTTTAAAACTATCAAATATTAAAACATAATATTTTTAGTCGCAAACTCCGCTATAAAATCCTTATTTTACTATAAGGAACGTAACCAGACTGCAACCAACAGCTACTCTCCGGGCTATGTACCTCGCCGACCTCTGAATTACAAGTTACAAGCCTGGCGCGTTAACTGTAATAATTGCATATTACCATCAAAACACTAATGCTTCGATTGCGTTGATAGTAATATGCAATTATTACACTTAACGCGCCAGGTTTGTAACTTCTAATTCAGCGCTCGGCGGGGCACATAGCCCGGAGAGTAACTGTTGGTTGCAGTCTGGTTACGTTCCTTATAATAAAATAAGGATTTTATAGAGGAGTTTGCGACTAAAAATATTATGTTTTAATATACCGCCCTCTGAAAGCACATTTGAACTAAACTATCAAATAGTTCAAATAAAAGTAAGAATCTTCCGAATCGGCAGATGTTGATGATAAGGGTTGAGATTTGGGCCTGGCCCAATGTGCCCTAGGTACGTGGAGAGTAGATTTTTTTTTCTAGAGCATCCCCCTTCGCAGCTATTATCTCTTCAGGCTTAGAAGGTTTCTTGCGCATAACTTTGCGTGCATTGGAAAAAAAGATGGTGTGCACGATACGTAACCAACTATAGGAAGCTGGGAGTGGACTACTCCTAATAGTTTTCACTCTTAAACTTTGACGTAGATACATTTCTAGAATTTGAGGTGAGATTCTTAAATTATCAGTAATAACAGATTAATACAATCATATCTTACTATACTGTATATGTTTATAAGAGCATAAAGTATTATTAATGTTCTGCTTTTATATTTATTTTACTTACACCAAGTATAAACATTATATGGTGAAATCGTCAGTCTAGCCCTTGATGAGGTTCAATGTTTGTATTTTAATTTAATTCAATGTAGACTCTTCCACTGTAAGGTTGTTTGTAGTTTTCAATAAACATCTGAAGAGATTTTAGTATCAATTATTTCTCACCTCAAACCCCAACTCTGGTAATTCCCTAAATTTGACACCCTGTATTCCGTATTGAATCATATCTATATCCTTTGTACAAATTACGATTTATGTTAATTCAATCCTCTTAACATTTAATAACATTGGATAATAAAATCTGTTTGTTATTTCAAGTACCTACTCGAGTGTTTTGTTTGTCAATTTTGAACCCATGTCAATATTTTAAATGTATATTAATTATATTAACAACATCTTTAGGCCACAGATCAGCCGTGTCCAAATTAAAAATTTATTTATAAATAAAAGTAATGCAAGATAAGGTATTTTTTTGCATCTAATATAAATTTAAAAATGATAATAACAATAGAAGTATTCCTTCCTATTATTTGGATTTTCTACCACATGTATTATTATCCTCTTCAAAAACAAATCACCGAATCTACAAAATAATAGAATTATTGGAAAAAAGCCGATTCAGTGATTTGTTTTTGAAGAGGATAATAATACATGTGGTAGAAAACCCAAATAATAGGAAAGAATATTCGTAGAATGCCACAAATAACTTTCAGACACCCTTTATCCTCCAAGGTTCTGGAGCAGAATACATTAAGAGACAAGCAACAGAGGGACGGGATACTTTGCGTTACACAAAATACAGAGAATACAATAGAAGTTCTGTGCCTTTAACAAAACCCAAAGATGATGATCGTGAAGGTTGAATTTTGAACCAATTAAATTCAATAGTAGAATGCAAGTTTTCACGGCCGTTGTCTAATGAAGTAGATTCTTCCGGGTCTTGCCGTGGTCGTCGAACTTGAATTGACGTTTCGCTGATCATCCTGTCAGCTTCTTCAGAAGGATTCTAAAGACTGAATCTGTTGTGTTACACTTCTCGTTATATACCTAGGCGCCGCTCCGCTTCGCTGGTCATTGGTCGCGCTTGGTTCGCTTCGCTACTCATTCATCGTGTTTGGTTGACCGTGACTTACTACGGTGCTGGTACTTGGCAATACCAGTCTCCACGTGTTACTAAGTCGATACCCATCCTCTCTGTTAAAGTTGTTCACGTTTTTCATAATTTCCAGTGATTGCCTAATGATTCGCGGATAATAGCGCGCATTCCTGTCTAATATATTGACGTCCTCGTAGTCGATTTTATGGTTCTCGTTATTATGGACCTGTTATCGCCGACCTATCCGTGTATCCAAATCTGGTATTTCTCTGGTGTTCTTTGATTCTACACTGGATACTCCGTCCTGTTTGTCTGATGTAGCCCTTACCACATGTGCACTTCAATTGGTAAACACCTTTTGATAACAGTTTGGGGACAGGGTCTTTGACTGAGGGAAGCATCTGCTGTATTTGCTTCACTGTTCGAAACCGTACACCTACTTTCTTTTTGAATAAAATCTTCTTCAGCCTATCTGTGACTCCCGCGACGTAGGGTAGGCATGCATACGTTGTTGGTTGTTGCTGTTCTTCTTCTGCAGTTCTCCTCTGGTTATTTACTACTCGTTGTATATTGATTTGACTGTATCCGTTCTTCTCTAAAGCTTGTTGGACATTCTGTAGTTCCCCGGGTTTGTTCTCGTCGTCGCATATTGTGTTGGCTCTGTGGACCAAGGTTCTAATTAACGCCCTCTTCTGTTGTGGATGGTGGTGAGATGTCGCATGTAGCTAACGATCGGTGTGCGTTTTCTTTCTGTAGACACCGTGGGCCAGCTTGCCATTGTGTGACCTTTTCACTAATACATCTAAGAAAGGTAAAGCTCCATCTTGCTCGGTCTCCATTGTAAATTTGATACTTGGATGCTGTTTATTCAAATGGTCGAAGAAAACAGATCATTATATGGCCACATGGAGAATCATCTTTATCTTTTCTCTTTTCAACTGGCAGGAATCAATATGTAGAGTACCGCGGTTTTAAGTTTGAAATATTCCTGGTTACATTTGGAGTGCCCCAAGGCTCAACACTGGGACCTTTATTATTTATTTTGCTTATTAACAATATAGTTACAAATGTTGATGTCAACTGTCTGCTTTATGCCGATGACATGAAATTGTTCTGTATAATAATTGTAATAATTGGTGCCGTCATAATAATCTGCCTTTAAACATCACCAAATGTAACGTCTTGTCTTTCAGCAGAAAAAAAAAACAGTCATTAATATTTGATTATGAACTGGACGGTACTGTCCTGAACAGATCGAATGAATTTAAAGATCTGTGTGTTCTTATTGACTCGAAATTAAATTTTAACAAACATAGTATAGAGAATATTATTCTGTTTGCGTATAAAAACTTGAGTTTTGTGATTATAAATTCAAGTGATTTCAATGACATTGATTGTTGAATCTGTTATATACTGCATTTGTTAAATCTAGGCTAGAATATGCTTCACTTATTTGGAATTCCGGCTATAGTAAATATTGTAATAGTCTCGAGGAGAATATTCAACGTCGCTATCTAAAATTTGCATCTTACAAATTGGATAATGTATACCTCGCGATAGGTTTTGACCATGGTCAGATTCGGCTTTTATCTAGATCTAGTTAACTGCCCAAATTTCTTGTATATGTTATATTTCCATGCCCCTACATATGAAACACCGTAATCATAATGCCTTTTATCTTCCCACCCCTCGGACAAAGGTACTGAAGTTCTCACCTTTGTACTTTATGTGCAATAATTGTATGTCAGCTTGATATATTTCACTCTAATATAGCGAATATTAAAAGTATTTTCTCCTAGTCATCTCAGTATAAACCTTAATGCACTTCTTAATCCTTTGGTTTATTGTGCTTTTATTGTTTCTTTATTACCTTTGTATCTATATATATGTATATTATTACCTTTTTGTATATTGTATATTATACCTCATTCTGTACTGAATCTGCTGAACTCATATTATATTGAAGTTATTGTACTGTGTTGTATTGTCTGGTCGATAGCCGTGTGGGTTAAGGCGCGAGGTGGCAATCGCGACTAATCACACGGGCATCGCACCACCGGGTTCGAATCCTGGCTCCGGCACTGTCGGAGGAAATGGTTGTATGTCCGCGTTTTTTCAATGTGTAACCCCCTTCCGCACAAGTCCCTGGCTTCTGGAATTGGGGGTTGTCTAATTTCTGTGGTGTTTATTTATTATTGTATCGTATCGTATTGTATTGTATAATCTTATCTTTTATTCTTCCCACCCCGTAATTGGTCTTTACTGTGGGGTTGTGTACATAAATAAATGAATAAATATCTGCCATCACTCGACTGTTTATGAAAACTAAGAAAAAATATTTGATGATTCGTCTGGGCTGTTAATGAAGAGTTATCGCGGACGTCCAGAAAATATATTATAAACTATCATCACTATCTTTACGAAATTTAGGTATTAATTGGAAATGTTTTTGTAATATTGAATGAGCTTTTAAAAGAGTAGATATACGAAGATAATATAAAACTGCGGTAGATGCAACATTGAGACAAAGTTTCAGGGTACCTATGCTCATTTCCATTTTATTTATGAGTTCCTTAACGGTAAGAAAATAATAACTTGGGCTGGGTAACCATTTCCATTTTCACCATAGGTCATTCCTTTCCTAAAACACACGGCGAAAACTGTTTTTATGAATTTAAAAATGGCATTGGCAGCATTGTCATTAAAGTAAAGAAGAAAATAGCCCCACAATTTGCACTATTTTTAGCTTCTTCAATTCTTAGGAATTATAACTCTAAATGGTAGAAAAAATGTGGGCTTTTATGTAGTACTGAAATTAAGGAGTCCCTACATATTCTATTCATAAGCAGAAGTTGGTGGAAATGGACAAAATAACAAAAAAATATATAGGTAGATAAAATCAAATTACATCAAGTCTTTTTCACAATATACAAGGATAAAAAATACTTGTTTGTGACTTTCAAGTATCCAAATTAAATTATTTAACTCAATTTGATAACCAATTCGTTGCTAGATTATTATTGATAAGTTATATTAAGTCGCAAGACTCTGGTCTCAAATAAATGTGGCTACGTTGCGTACAAACCTTTTACAAACACAATGAGTACTATCTATCTTTCCTCTTGAGATTCACTTGGTACGGCCCGATAAAATACTCAAAAAACAACATTGCTCTTGAAAAATTATTACTTGTACCACATAATATATTATTCCAAAGCATATGAAAACTTTGTATACTTATTAACAATATCTTTAAGTTAACATGGTTCTAAAAAACGTTGAAGTGTGGCTATTGCTGTTGTGCAGCAGATATTTGGTAAGTATACCAGAAAGCGAAAGCCTAACAGAACAAAAGGGGAAAGATCTTTTATCAAAACTTAACGCTTAATAAAATAAAACTTAAACTTGTTTTATAATTTTCACAAATACATACATAGATGACAATTTTTTCGTAATCACAGTGGCTTTTCCGGATGTGACTGATGTGAGTACTTGTCTAGTGCATACATCCCAAGAAGCTACTGTGCCTGTATTATATCTATTTTTCTTAGCTCGCACAAGACATAATCGTGCAAATCCCTGATGGACTAGTGAGAGGTCGCACACAAAAAACTTTTGATGGCACTATATACTATCAATTTTTAGGAATTCCTTTCGCTCAGCCACCTATAAATCAGTTGAGATTTCAGGTAAGCAGTCTCATATTTTGACTATTGATGAAAACACCTTAACATCTGTACTGGACATTACACTGGACGTACTTTTCACCAACCGAGGCGTAATTGTTTCCTGACGATGCCTACTCGATTGGTGAAACGCACGTAAGGTGTACTATTTAAAATTCTGAAGTTCGTGAATACTAATTTACACTCACTGAACATTTCAGGACTTTAACTTGCTTTTATAAATTGTAGGCTCCGAGGGTCGTACGGCCGTGGTTCGACATTCTAGATGCAACATACGAAAAAAGCCCGTGTTTACAAATATCGTACAACTACTCTACCGAAAGTGAAGACTGTCTCTTTATAAATGTTAACACCCCGCGGGTAAGTGTAAAAATATATACCAAAATTATTCTGACTATTCCATTTGTAATATTTGTAACAATGTTAACAATGCTAAATCGCCATAGAAATGATGCATATCGGTGGGTATTTGGACGTGTAGAAACACCATCGAGCATTACAGTACTGGACCTCTATTCTGTAATTATGGGGAGAGTGAGCATCCATCGTGCGAAGCGAGAGCTCATATCACACGCATCTCACCCGACCGTTCTACACTGTATTCTGTAAGTTCAGTGAATAGGTGGTGAACGTGAAGGGATTCAGCGAAAATAGCCGAATTTACAACCAATTAGGTTGGCGCAAAAGCATTAGATGTTCAGTGCTCAGTTGTTGTCATTGTCATATCACATGTCATTAATTAAATTAGGTAAAAGGTGACAGAATACATTTTTATTGATCAAAAATTTTGTAAGGATATACCCTCGTTATTGGTAATATATATATTTTTAAATATGACTTTAATGAACTAAAAGAGTAATTGTTATATTTGCTAAGAATTATACTATTATTACCTTGTTGGCGATGAACAAATTTGCAATGTATATTCTGATTCACAGATTTGACAACAATAATTTTTTGCCGACGCAAACTGTCATAAAAGTATGGTTAGGATCGCCGTTCTACCGGGGAACTGGCGGATTCCTTCACGACTTACCAGTAGAAGTAAGTTCACGCATTTTGTGTGATCACTCCCGTAGATACAGAATAGACTTTTATACATTCTCAAGTGAACTCTGCCCTCTTCTCACGGGAATGTGCTTTAACGCTTTTACAGAATAGAGGTCCTTGTCGAAGTGAGTATTTTACTAAAAAATTAATTAAAAGTATATTTTCATAATCTCCATATTTAATGGAATATTTTTCTGAGTATCTTCATCAATTTCACATTTTGATTTGTCACCAAACCATTTTGAACTAATCTCCATATCAGAACACAATTTATTTCCCCATTATCCGCCAAAGAAAATGCAAAAAATTCTTATTAAATTTGATTTTTCAAATTGACAAAAGTTTGTTTACTCGTTTCTATGAAAACTACGTGGCTTATTACTTGATTCGCCCAAAACTAATTTGAATAAACGGCTTAGTGCTTGGAATAGTCGTCCGAATACCATTCGTAGTCAAAGTTTGCAGATCATTTTTGTGGTGGTATCACTCATGTTTCCTTGCGCTTTTCGGAATCAAAAACCAAAATATTGCCTCTTCTTCAAAACGGAGATGCACACAAATCTATACACAGCGCTATTTGTTCATAGAATCCTGTGACCAGTCCAAACTTAGCAGTCATGGTTTGGATATACGGAGGTGGATTTATAGATGGGTGGTCAGAACTGGCTTTCTTCGGGCCGCAGAATTTTATGGATCGTGATGTCATTCTTGTAACCTTCAACTACAGAGTGGGGCCATTTGGTAAGTAGTAGGAAATCTCGGCAAATGTTTTAATGTGTTGTTTCCCCAATTAGAACATTTTGCCTCTTTCACTGCCCATTGGTTCGTTTAATGATTGATTAATCGATATAGTTTAATTACGAGGTTAATCTGTGATAAAATGTTTGTTTCAAAGTAAAGTAAAGTAGCAAAAGATCATATCGATGTTCCATTATAGTTGACATAAAAATGTTTGAATGCGTATTCAATGTCCTCTCGCAAAACAGTAACTAAAATTTTCGACTTATCCCCTAATGGAAAATTCCCGCGCCAATGCTCATTTCTTTGAACAAGGATAAAAAATGTAAAATATGGTGGGTCATCTGAGTAATTACCTAATGTCCGGTTACTATTTCTTGGTGCTGATAAATACGCATAGTTTGAGGAAAAAATTAAGACAGAAATTTTTAGTTTTGAGTCAAGATGTAAAGGTTTAAAATACTGAAAACGAGAGATAGAAATTCTCGTAGTCGCCTAATGTCCATTCCGACAATTCTCGTCTATTTCCAAAGTTTTTTACGACAAAAAAACGGATCTTTTAATAGTTGCATATCCCAGTACTTGCATTTCAATTGTGCGTATTTTTAGGCTAATTTTGGCCTGTTTATTTTTCGTACAGACCCTGTTTAATATTCGTACAGACCTTTTTGAAAACCGCACAGACCTGTTTGCATACTATACAGACCCTATTTGAAAGTTGTACAGTCCTGACGAACCTAACCTATAGTAGTTGTATGCACCTAGCAAACCTAACCTACTGTATTAGTCTGTACAGTTTTCAGATAGGGTCTGTACAGTATGCAAACAGGTCTGTATACAAAATAAACTGGTCTGTACACAAAATAAGTAGGTCTATACAGCTTTCAAGCAAGTCATGACACCCCTACCTCTTCAGCATCCTCCGCCTGCAGGTCGTCATTGAGTACCTCGAGCGTCGGTAGATCTCCCTGAGCCAGAAACGGCTTTGCTGTACTACTATTGCAATTGGGTGATATCAGTTGATTTTGGTTACGGGCTGCCGTACTATTAATGAAGATTTTCTAACTATTATAATTACCTACTTTCTTTACATAATGCTCCTATTTTAATAGGTTTCTTCTCAACTGGCGACAACGCGATTCCCGGAAATGCGGGCCTGAAAGACCAGAACTTGGCGTTACAGTGGGTCCAAAAGAACATTAAATTCTTCGGAGGTGACCCAGAGAAAGTGACTGTGTTTGGACAAAGCGCAGGGGCTGCGTCTGTAATATATCACATCTTGAGTCCTAAATCAGCAGGTAACATCCACATTAGTTCTTAGCTGCTTAATGGATAAGTCTTAACGGCGTATTTATTTTTTACAGGATTATTTAGAGCAGCTATTGCAGAGAGCGCAAGCGCTCTAACTCCATTTGCCTATCAAAGGGATCAAAAAGCTATTACCTATGAAACGGCCGGATACATCGACCCTAGTGTCGCTGATTTAGATAGTTATGGCCTTCTTGAGTTCCTGCAGAACGTTCCAGCACAACAGATTAAAGAAGCGGCCATTAAAAAGAAAAATACGGTAATAATATATTATAAAAATTTTCACTAGTTGTTGGGTTTCAGATGGTCGAAATACGCTATTAATTACTGTCCCAGAGAGCATCGTCACATATCCCAATGTGTTTACTTAATGACTAAACTTGGCTGAGAACAAAAAATTGCTGTCTGATAACGACATGGCCTTCCCCCAAATTGAGAATAATCCCAGGTGAGGTTTTAATCATTTCCTTGTTTTCTAGGAGAATATTGAGTACCAGCTAATTAAGGATGGATCCTTTTACGCTCCCGTCGTCGAACATAAACACGAAGATGCCTTTATTACGACAGAGATGTATGAAATTTTGGCGGCTGGTGATATCAACAAAGTACCACTGATTATTGGAATGAATAGCGGTGAAGCGACGTTCTACGCAGACGGTAATTATTAGGGATTATTTAAATTATTTATAAGATAAACGTTGTTTCAATATTTTTAGTATGCCTGTAAATGGTAAATTGCCAATTACTTTTTGTTTATTTAGTCACAATTTAATTGTTCAAAAGTTGACATTTTTCTTTGCTTTGAATATACAGGCTGTCCATTTTATCAGGACCCTTGAGAATATCTCACTTAATATCGGTCGTACAAAAAAAAAAAATTTTACGAAAATTGTGCCGATTTATATAACCTAAACCTACAAAATGGTTTAAAGACATTTGAGATCCATGGCCTACTTTAAGAGTTATGGCTGAAAATATCGAAAATGCGGAAAGCGTCTAGGTCAAATATCTCCGTTATTTGGAGAGATACGAGAAAAACTCTTAGGCGAAATTTTTTTGCAAAACAGAGTGTTTCAACGAGGTTTTATCTATTTTTTTTTTCAAAACTGCTGTATTTTGAGATTTACTCTTCAGGCTGTTAAAAAAATTATTTTGAAACGGGCGGGAAATGGCGCCATTAAATAGAGTATTTTCCTCCCTTTTCAACGATATACACATGCCATATTTATTCATTGGTACTACGTTAGTAATTATAAAAACATTTTTTTAAACCAATAATTTTTTTTTAACAAGCATTATACTTGCCGTGAAGAAGTATAATTAAATAAAACGATAAAATAATTCAACAAATTGTTCAAATCTTTAATAATAAAACATTAACACAATTAAAAAGAATAAAGTAAATTCAGATAACAAAAACAAATTAATAATAAAAAAATATAGCACACAGAATATCAATATTTATCTAATCCTCAAAATAATTTTTAAGATATCATATCAAGTGTTCAAAGTGTCCACCGCGATTTCTTATGCACAATCGAGCGCGGCGAGGCACTGCATTTAAAACATTACTCAGCATTTCGGGAGTAACTGTAATACATGCCTGTTGAATTCGAGCTTTTAGGTCCTCTACATTTTGCGGTGTCGTCGAAAACACCGTATCTTTAATACACCCCATAGAAAAAATCCATTGGGGTTATATCTGGAGAACGAGGGGACCATCGGTCCATTGGTACCTATCCAATGTTGAGGCAAAATTTCGTCTAAATAATCTAGGCAAATCTGGGAATTGTGGGGAGGAGCTCCATCTTGTTGAAAATATTGAAAGTTGTGTCGATTCTCTAAAGGTGGGTCATCTAAAAATTCATTAAATTCATTTCCCAAAAAGTTTAGGTACCTTTGACCACTGAGGTGACCATCATAAAAATAAGGACCTATTAAATTGATGCCCAAAATATATCCACACATTTATTGAAAAACGATTTTGAAACCCAGTCGGTCTATGCCAGTGTGTATTTTCAGAAGTCCATTTGTAATGAATATTGCGATTAAAAAATCCATTATTGGAAAAATTTGTCTCATCGTCCTCCTTGGTTTATCCCCCGCTTGTAAATGGTGAACTTTTTTGGCTTTATAACACCGGTAACCATTTTTCTTTAAAATTTTTCTAGCACTTGTTTTATTTATATGACAAGCAATTTGAATTTCTCTTAATGATGTTTCCAAATTTTCTATATTTTTATTTCTTACATAATTAATAACTCGGTTTACCTTATTTACATTGTCAGTAACACTGTTCAACCTTGTCTTCTTCTTTAAAAATGAACCATTATTTTTCAGTTTCGTAGCTAATTTTCTGAACAGAGCTTTATTCGGCTGTAGTGCTTGTGGAAATCTGTTTCTATATTATACTTGAGCTAATCCAGAGTTAAAATTGCATTGGCAATATGTAACGAACATAATATTATAATGATCAATGTGAGTGAAAATCATTTTTGAAAATTCTAAATTCTTAAACGAGTGTGATTGAGTGAGAGTTTAAGTATTAACTGAGATGATCTGTCAAAAAATTAAATTGTCAAGTTTGTTCATAGCCAACTATTGTAAAATAATTGAAATAATAGTGAAATCATGAAATTCAAACAAATGGATATTATACTTAAATTAATTGGTAAAGACATTTGAACTTTCTGAGCAAGGAGTGATGCTTTTATGGAGGACCTCTATACATTGGCATAACTGCGAATACTCTTTCCATAATTGCTCTATGTTGCTTTCTTGATTACTATTTTGTTTTTGTTACCTGAATTTACTTTATTCTTCTTAATTGTGTTAATGTTTTATTATAGCAAAGATTTGAACAACTTATTGAATTATTTTATCGTTTTATTCAATCATACTTCTCCACGGCAAGTATAATGCTTGTTAAAAAAAAAATTTATTGGTTTAAAAAAATGTTTTTATAATTACTAACGTAGTACCAATGAATAAATATGGCATGTGATATATCGTTGAAAAATGAGAAAAATACTCTATTTAATAGCGCCATTTTCTGCCCGTTTCAAAATAATTTTTTTAACAGCCTGAAGAGTAAATCTCGTTGAAACACTCTATTTTGCAAAAAATTCTCGCCTTAGAATTTTTCTCGTATCTTTTCAAATAACGGAAATATTTTTTGGCCTACACGTTTTCCGCATTTTCGATATTTTCCGCCATAACTCTTAAAGTAGGCCATGGATTTCAAATGTCTTTAAACCATTTTGTAGGTTATATAAATCGGCACAATTTTCGTAAAAATATTTTTTTTTTACGACCGATATTAAGTGAGATATTCTCGAGTGCCCTGACAAAATGGACAGCCTGTATCTAAATCTTTATATCTGTTGGAAGTGAGTAAGAATGTTCTTTTTAAACAAATTTCTTTCAGAATTATTTTGATATGGCATCTTTTTGTTACAGACCCAGCGAGTCTAAATTACATGGCACAGGTATATGACCAGAATCATGCGCTTTTAATTCCCCGTGATTTGCACGTTCACGATGACGTGACAGGACGAAATGCTGCAGAGGGAATAAAAAATATCTACGCCTCGAATACGACATTCCAAGAAAATCCTTCACTCCTTGTTAGTGTAAGTAAAACCGACTTAATGTTCCAGTGAAAGCCATGTGCTGACAGACAATATTACAATTCAAGTATTACCAACAAAGTTAGCAATTACATATGAGAAAGAAAAGATGTATTAGCGAGAATTAAACATCCATAACCACTTCGACATTTATAAAGAGTAAAAATAACGAGGGGCTGAATACACTTCCTTGCGGAACCCCAAATCAAATGACTCTCGGGTTAATTAGAGTTAATATCTTATAGCCTGCTCACTGTAGTCTTTTTCCATTTTAGTACATGAATGACCAGTGCTTCATGAGGTCCATAATAAAACACGCCGAGCTTCAATCAGCACTTACCGATGTATACTTCTACCAATTCTCCTACACTGGGATACTGGGAAGAAATAGCGACGTATCAAGTAAGTACATTTGTAACTGTAACAAATACTAAGCATATCACAAATTACTGAATATTGATAGAAACTTTTACGGCAATCAAACAGTTAGAGGTAGGCAATACCAAAACAAGAAGAAACTACTTTAGATTTAATTTCAAATATCAAAATTTCATTTTCAGCAAAAGTTACATTTAATATTTTCGTTTCTACAATGACTAAACCACCATGACTTTTTACAACAGTCGTTAAAATTCACGTTTTTGTTTCAGTCGAGGGATTTACCGACAAAGTCAAACACGCAGAAGATCTCGACTACCTTTTCGCGCATAATTACGGAGGCCTAAATTCCACTGACTTATCGAAATACCCTGAGAGCGATCAAGTGGTATCAAACAGATTTAGCACATTATTCACAAATTTTGCAAAAATACTGTAAGTACGTCTACGGTCAGTTAAATAATTTTATCCCATAATTATTATATGAATGAATAATCAAAATTTTGCTTTCTTCCAGGAATCCTACCCCTGAAGACGAAATTTTGATAAATATTATTTGGCCCAAAGTAACTCCGGGGAATTTTCAATACCTAGATATAGGATCCTATTCACAGATTAGATCCAATCCTAGGCAAGGAACGTATAAGGAATGGGATCCTATTTACGCCGAATTTGGAGAGAGGCCCTTCGATACCTACTAAAAGTTTATTAGCAATATTTATTTACCCAAATGAAAATACAACACCTAGTTATATTAAGATTAAAAAATAGGATTTTCAAATAAACGAAACTAAGGCAAATTAATTTTACTAAAATCAGCCGTATCTTCTGTTGGCTCCACATATATGTTATTTTTAAGTAGCTCCCAAAAAATAATCTGGTGGAGTCATATCAGGTGATCGAGCTGGTCAATTAAGTGGTCCGTTCATTTTAATTCCCTAATGCCCAAATGTAATGTTTAAATAAGTTGAAATAATGCTTACAGTGTGCGGTAGAACATCATTTTGCTGAAACTACATATCACATCGCATATCGATAGGAATATGTAATACTGCTGAAAGCTTTGGTAACACTGGCTGTTTAATTTACCATATTATAAATAAGGCCCTATTAAATGCTTATTTAAATGCCCAACTATGCGTATTAACAGTTTAATGGTAGGCAACTTTGGTCCATCTTGAATTATGATGCAGTACTACTTTCCGACATCATAAGTAACCTACCATCTATAAAATAAATGTTGATCAGTTATTAGAGTTAGGCATTATAGAATGCATTAAAAAGCTAAAAAATAAAATGACATCGGGACATGATCAAATTCTCAATTTGCGTAAATGTATTTATCACCCCACACCGAATTTTATTCAACATCGCATTACAAGCCTCTACCTTTCCTGAGTGTTGGAAATTGGCACAAGTGTGTCCTATTTCCAAAGACAGAAACGCTCCAGACATAACAAACTACAGAGGGATCTCAATTCTACCTAACTTTGCTAAGGTTTTTGAGGCCTCAATTTATGCTATAATCTATTTGGGGGTAAAGACTCTAATTCCACTCACCCACACGGTTTTACAGTGAAACGTTCTAGTTATTAGGCTTTATATTAAGAAATTTTAAACAATTTTTCAATGTAGACGCACTTAAAACGTTGTATTTCTCAATCGTGTGATCAAAACTTGAGTTTGGTGCTTTAATTTGGTACCTATCTAATTTATATTGTTCACTTACAAGCAGTAGAAAAAATTGAACGAAAGTTTATGAAGTATTTAGTCTCCACAATTGATGCGAATTATCCAGAGCAGGGATGACAGTCCCCCAAAAATTTTTATTGAATATCTAATATCTTTAGAAAATGTTTTTAGTTCAAATTTTAATAGTATTTGTATTCAGGGTGGCGTAGGAAAGAGCATAATGAAAGAATTTTCTAAGGTTACGTTATTTACACACCCGTGTCCAAATTTTCCATATAAATTGATCTCCTTATACAGGGTGTCCCACGACGAACTGCGGCGATCGATATCTCGAAAAGCAGACATCGGAAAATTTTGAAAATTTGGTAATAAACTAATGTCCATGGGGGCAACTTGGCTAAAATATTTTCAAGATGGTGGCACTTCCGGTTATACCGGAAGTCGATACCAACTTGCTTATTTTAAATGGGACACCCTATTATATTATTACATTTTTGGATTGTACGCAAAATTCTAGGCCGATTTTGTGTATCATGTCCTATACCTAGGTCTCTCCGTTTTTGAGATATTTCATTTTTTATGTCAAAAATGACTTTGCGAACCCTAAAAGAATTATCAATTTTTCCTATAAGGAAGCCTTTATTATCTAATTTGGGTTCGATTCTTTGTTGAAAAAGACCTACTTTAATAGAGTTTTTATAATATTTTGATAAGTATTAATACAGAGTGTTCAAAAAATAAGAATAAAGATGAAATTGAGAAAACTGTCAAAAATCAATTTTTTCAAATGGAAACCCCCAATTTTTATAATCTTATCTTATCGCCATTAAAAATAAGGGTAAGTTTGTATATGGATGTCTATTCCGAAAATTTTTAGTTTTTGAGATATTCCCAATTCAATATTTCTATATGGGTATTTTGCTATGGATTTTAAGTTAAATTACTCTTAGTTGGCTATGACGCCGTTGAGTGCTAAACAAATGTATGTAGCTGTCACTTACTAATTGACAAGTATTAATTATCATGCTGGGGCGTTTAAATGATGCACACGAGGGTTACTTAAATTTGTTTGTAATCTATGGAAACTGTTACAAAGTTTTATCAAAAACATGTGAAATATTTGCTAATAGATATCCAGAGAAACAAAAACCGTCTCCAAACAGTATTTAATGAATAATGGAGAATTTCAAAAAATTTAGCACTGCAACAGTTCATAAAATAATTAAACAAATGTAACTTAGATACAAAAGGTTCTTACATAAAATAATAACTATAACTGCTTATACTCAGGAAAATATTTTATTTTAATAAGTGTTCAAAGTGTCCACCCTGAACTTCCAAACATTTTTCGCACCTCTTGATTAATTCGTCATGGGTGGCCGCTCTAATAGAACCTGGAGATAATCTTTCACAAGCATTCCTTACTCTTGCCTGACAATCTTCCATTGTTGTGACTCGATTAAAATAAACCATATCTTTTATTATTTCCCATATAAAATGATCTAAGACAGACAGGTCAGGAGAACGGGGAGGTCACAGAAAAGGTCCATTGTTAGCAATCCACTTATCGTAAAAAGTTTCTTCCAAGAAGTTGTTAACTATGAAGCTGCTGTGTGGTGGCGCGCCATCGTGTTGGTAAAATATTTACCTATGTTCAGCTAGCGGTAATTGTTCAAATATTCATTATCTAAATCTTGTAATATATTCAAATATCTTTCACCTAAAAAAAATTTTATACGTAATTTGAAAAACAGAAACTATTTAAGTATTAATTCATTACCACTTAAGTTTTCTTCATAAAAATTAAGTTTTACGACTCCATCATTTCTCACAGCACAGTACACATTAAATTGCCAGGTTTCTTGATAATTTCGCAATCTCACGGCATTTGAATCACACCAAAAGTGGGAATTATGTCTGTTGAAAAGTCCATTTTTCGTAAATTTTGCCTCGTCAGTCCAAATTATGTTGTCCAAAAATCGAAAGTCGCCTTATAGTTAAAATACATTCGCAAAAGTGAACTCTTCTGGTCAAATCGGTGTCCTTTAGGTGTTAAACCATAGAAATGGAATAGGGATGGAATTTGTGTTTCAAAAGAATTCTATGAATAGAGTTCTTGGAGACTCCTGTTTGTAAGGCCACTTGTCTTAAGGATGTCATAGGATATGCCGCAAAATATCCCAAAATAGTAATTTCGATATTTTCATCATCGACAATTGGTTTTATTTTATGAACTGTTGCCTTAACGGTGCCAAAATTTTTGAAATTCTCCATTATTAGTTTAATACTGTTCGGAGACGGTTTTTGTTTATCTGGATATCTATTAGCAAATATTTCACACGTTCTTGATAAAACTTTGTTACATTCTCCATAGATTATAAACGAATTTAAGTAATCCTCGTGCGTATAATTTAAGCGCCCCGGCATGATAATTGATACTTGTCAAATGGTAAGTGACAGCTACATACATTTGTTTAGCACTCAACGCCGTCATAGCCAACTAAGAGTAATTTAACTTAATATCCATAACAAAATACCCATATAGAAATATTGAATTGGGAATACCTCGAAAACTAAAAATTTTCGGAATAGACATCATATACAAACTTACCCTTATTTTTAATGGCGAATAAGATAAGATTATAGAAATTGGGGGTTTCCATTTGAAAAAATTGATTTTTGACAGTTTTCTCAATTTCATCTTTATTCTTATTTTTTGAACACTCTGTATTAATACTTATCAAAATATTATAAAAACTCTTTTAAAGTAGGTCTTTTTTAACAAAGAATCGAACTTAAATTAGATAATAAAGGCTTCCTTATAGGAAAAATTGATAATTTTTTAGGGCCCACAAACGTCATTTTTGACATAAAAATTGAAATGTCTCAAAAACGGAGAGACCTAGGTATAGGACATGATACACAAAATCGGCCTAGAATTTTTCGTACAATCGAAAAATGTAATAATATATAGGGTGTCCCATTTAAAATAAGCAAGTTGGTCTCGACTTCCGGTATAACCGGAAGTGCCACCATCTTGAAGAGTTGCCCCCATCGACATTAGTTTACTATCAAATTTTCAAAATTTTTCGATGTCTACTTTTCGAGATATCGATCGCCGCAGTTCGTCGTGGGACACCCTGTATACAAGGGTTAGAATTTTTTATACGCTAAAATTTGCACTACCACATGTATCTGAAGCTTAATTCATTTTATTTTGTTATGTTTTGTGGATTCTGTGATAATTTTCAGATGACACAAGTGGTATAAAGACTCAAAAAAGAGAATCATTATCTTTTAATCCAATAAACAAGTGCCTTAGATTTCGAATAAATCTTATAAAAGGATGTTCACGACGAGTACTCTTAAAAAAGTATTATACATTTAATATTCAATAATTCGCGATCATGATTTGTAGGTAATATCTGAAATACTATTCCATAAGAAATACTATAAAAAGTACCCAATTTTCGAATATTAATATTCATCAATCAATATACACATTCGGAATAAAATGCTGTAATTTCCTACCAATAAATGATAAGCAAATAAAAGAATGTGGAACGCCTTTCCAAAAAAATTACAAGATATAGGTACCCACCGAGTATGGGCCGCCAGTCAATATCTCGAAAACTATTTGAACTACAACTTTGAAATTTGGTGATTTTAAATACTGGAACGTGATGTCCATTTCTGAAAAAAATTAAGAGAATACTATAGTTAACAATTAGAAAATATAATGCGTTAACAGACGGCCTATTCTTCCTTTTGTTACATTTTCTAGCAACGTTAAATTATTTGACGTCGTATATTAGTTACAACATGCCAAATCTACAAGCCTCTGCATTTTGGGTGTTAAAATTAAGGCTTATTTTTGTAAATTTATAAATTTAGACGTTTTGGAAAATCCTGATGTCGCTGACAAGGCTTTAGAGACATTATGCTTCTATTTTATTGTCTATCATGTTACTTTATTATTTGATATGTTATCATTAAGTTTACAATCGAAAATAATAATACCTATTGACACGGATATAAGCAATAAGGAAAAAATCAAAAGTAACCGCCATAAATTTTTTATTGTAAAAATAGAAAGCTTATCAAAAGTAACGGGAATTCACATCGTTTAAAATATGAATAACGTAAATGATACCGACTTATGAGACTCTTTTTATTTAAGTGATTTATTTGTTCCACCAATAAATGATTTGCATTGTTTTATTTCTATTTTATGCATTTATTTCAATGCACCAGCTAACGTTCGAAAACTGTAAAAGTCAACAATCGCAAGAAGTGAAAGTTTGGTGCGCTATTTTAAATGAGCAGATTATAGGACCATCCTTTTTTGAAACATTAAACGCCGAAACATTTTTAAACTTTCTTGAAGGGGATTTTACTGACATTTTGGATAACATGCCTCTTCAAATAATTAAGCATTTAATGCTGCAACTGCGAAGGTTGTTCGTAACTGGCTTAACACATATTTCCCCCTGAAATGGATAGGCCACCCCGGTCTCCGGATCTAATACCAAACGACTTTTACTTTTGGTGGCGTATTAAAACTTTAGCATGCAAAGAGAGACCTCAAAACGCAGAACAACTACGGGATAGAATAAGAGAAGATTGCCTACAAATAACACCTGCAGAATTACGTAAAGTCGTGCGGCATAACAGGAAAGTTATAGAATGTATTCACATGGATGGAGGATATGTCGAGCAAACTGTGATTTAGTTATCTAAGCCCTTAGAATGTATTGAATGGACATGAATTAAATTTGTTTAATATTTAACTTTTTTTGCCTCCCACGTCAATTATTGTTTGATTAAGTAAAGCTGACTAACGTCACGTAACTAATTCTAAATGGAAAGCCTGTCTTCCTCCATCTTAATTGACTTTTAATTGCTACCGAAAATAAAGTTATGATTCTAATAATTGATCCTTTAAAAAGTGAAATTTTATTTTCTTAGTACATGAACACTACCACATACTTTATCTTTTTGAAATTCGGTTCTGGTGGGTTTTTGATAACGACGAATAAGATATTGTTTGACAGTTAAAACTTTGCCTAATATCTTTTTTTGGAAAATTAGGTCCATTTTTCTTCATAACGACGATCGTCACTGGTGTATTTTTAAATATTTACGTGGCACAATCTCCTTATGGGTAAGTACGTGCCACCCAAGTTGTAAGAAAATCGCATGGTTAATAATTGAGCTATAATATGGGAGTCATGAAAAGTGAGACATAGTGTGTATTTTTGTGGTCAATTCTTTAACATTTAAATATTTGAAAAACACTATAAATCTATAAAAACTGTGCGTTACTGGAATCACCGAAAAATTAACCACATTTGAGGGAAAACCTTGTTAGAGATTCCAAAATAGGTGTCGGTGCCTAATCCAACATTTGCAAATGTAGTTTCGGATTAATATATTTGCATTGAGACAAGGAATGTCTACATTAGCAATTTGACGCATTTTAATCGATTGAAATGGCTTTATTGTAATTTACAACTCACATTTAAATTGTAAGGAATCATTCTCTGACATTTGAATTCAATTCACTTTGAGAGACTAATCTATCAGATTACAATTAATAAATTAATTATCTAAACCATTGGCTCGACACGGCGTCTCACCATACATCAGCAGTTATACCGAAAAACATTATTTAATCGCTATTGAAAAGTCGAGAACTAAGGATTTACAGATTAATTTGGATGCCAATTAATAATCTGGGAAGTATAAATAAAACAGAATAAAATACCACATTAAAAGTTGGAAACTTGAGATAACTGAGGGAATAAGTACTCCGAAACGTCGACACTATCAAATAATTCTACTGACCACTTACTACCTGAGGACAATCATCACGCTCCTTTGGATATCTATTTGCAAGTACAACAAAAACAAAATAAATCTTCTCCAATGTATAATTTTAGAAAAGCTAGTGTCCATAAGCTCTACAAGGACTTAACTAATATTGATTTTGCTAGTATTGATCAATGTAAAGATGTGAATGAGGCATATGATATATTGTATTCTATCCTGGACTCTGTTTTCATTGATAATGTCCCAAAAACTTTAGCTGAAACTAATAAGTACCCACCTTGGTTTAATGCTAACATCATTCGCAATATAAAGACAAAATCAAAACACTTTAAAAAAATGGTAACGCAGATGAATTGAACCAATTTGAAACTCTAAGAGCAAACATAAAAATCGATATTAATAATGCGCACAAAGAATATCTTATCAATATTGAGAACCAAATTAAGTCCACTCCAAATCACTTCTGGTCATATGTAAACAATAGAAATATATCCAGTATTACTAGCGTTATGACCTGTAATGAGTTCATATTAACCTCAATCAACACGGATTCATGCCAAATCGCTCTGGTGGGCATTACTCAGTTCATAGTTGAACATTAGGATGCTGAAGACCAAGTAGATGTCATTTCTACAAATTTTTCTAAAGCCATCGACAGACTGGACCACGGAATTTTGCTAAACAAATTGTCCGAATTTGGACTAAATGAGCACGTCCTAAATTTTTTGAATCCTACTTAGTAAATAGACAACTAAGGGCGGGTTGTACAAACGTGGTCCAACTTCCAAGGTTACAATTGTAGCACGAATGATAGTCAAGGATCTTAAACCGAGTTTAAGTTGAACTGGAACTGAGCTTTGTTTGTACACTCGCCCTAAATGTGCAATACCGTGGATTTTGGTCTATAGATATCTTAGCAACATCAGGCGTTCCCTAAAGTTCTGTGCTTGGGCCCTTGCACTTTAACATTTTTATAAATGATATCGTCATTGGCTTACACTGCAAAACATTACTTTATGCCGATGACTTACAAATTTTCACATCTATCACGAATGTAGAAGACTGCGCTGATTTGCAAAACGATCTTATACAGCTATGGCCTTAGTGTAGCGTAAACAATTTACAGTTAAATATACACTCGTGCACAAAATCCAATAAAATTAATCTATAGAATTAATAAAGAAGAACTAAAGAGCTGTAGTCATCTCAAAGAATCTACCCCTGAATACTACTAACGAATGTTAACAGTCTCGATATGTCCGTTATTATGTTATTTATATCAGATTGTACAACAGATTCTCATATTTTATGTTGATAGCAGAAAGTCAACCGCTCATGCTTCAATAAATTCTAGCACTGCTTCTTGATGGTAGATTTAGTTACACGCGCAAGAAATTTAGTACCAATAATATTGATTTACTTTTTTACCGACTTCAATGCATGCAGATTCTCATTTCGACCTGCATATATGTTTATGTTATCTTTGGCTTCGCCTAAAGTGAAACTTTTTATTAGAGGCCAACTTAATTTTTATTCTTACAGACTCTGAAATTTTATGCTGATTACGTGCCATGTGCAACAACGCAATCAAAATGGTCATTATCGGTGATATTACAAAACTACCTTGTCGGTGATTTAAATAGTTATATCCCCCACAGTTCAAGCTGCCTTTAGTAGTACTGTTGGTTTACCTAATAAACGCTATACATATTTTCTCAGCATAATGGTACGGGATACAAATTTACTGGACTATTAGTCAACAAAACGGATATTCATAAATTCGGTTATCGCATTTTTTTAAGCTATAAATACTAGTACATCTAGAAAAGCCTCCAGTAGTGGAAGTTAGGCAGAATGTTGCTCATAAGTAGTGGAATTCTAGGTGTTATTTTAGCACTATGTGTTAGTAGCACTAATAGTAGCCCCGTTGACAACAATGTGAAAGAGGAAGATTACTTAGTCGATACTACAACAGGTTGGGTTAGGGGAGGATACGGAGGGACGACAGTCTCTGGAAAGAATCCCATTTACTACTTCAGAAGTATTCCTTTCGCTGAACCACCTGTGGGAAATTTGAGATTTGAGGTAGGACTTTCGTACATTACCTTATTGAATTATTGTTTGATTCCAAAACGCGTCTCTTGAATTATTTTGATTTTGATAGTGAAATGTTTAAGGAATTTTTTTTAAATAGGTTGTGGCTAAATGAATTTTTTCTTCTGTAGTTTTTGTATTATCAAATATAATTTTTTATAGGTTTCATAGCAATAAATTTACATAGATAGAAACCCTATATGCAACAATCTGCATTTCTTTTATCGTTGAAACATCTGAACGTTAAAAATGGGCACTATGCTAATAAATAATTTATTTTTTCAGGCACCAGTTCCAAAGAAAAGATGGGAAGGGATATTGGACGCTACACAGAAAGGTGCAGAATGCTTACAAGGAAGTGAAGTAGTCAGAGGCAGTGAAGATTGCCTGTTTCTCAAAGTTTACACATCAGCAGTGAGTAAATTAGATATTATTACTACTACTATGTAAGTTTCGTTGGTTTCTTGAAGTTTTATCTAATTGTGTGATATTGTATAGGATACTCTCTGTATATTGTCTGAAAGTTATTTGTGGCATTCTACGAAAATAGTTATTCTATGCGGGTTCTGGCTCACTGAGTAGAGGAACACTGGGGGTTCTTAATGACGTCATGAACTGGATGGCATGTGTCCATCAGGATATGAAACAGATTTTAAACAACTATAAACAGGTTTTAAACAGGTCTCAAACAGCTCTAAACAGGTCTCAAACAACTATAAATAGGTTTTAAACAGATATAAACAGGTCTCATACAGATATAAACAGGTCTCATACAGATATAAACAGGTTTCATACAGATATAAACAGATCTTAAATCACAAAGGCTCCTGATGGACACATGCCATCCAGTTCATGACGTCATTAAGAACCCCCAGTGTTCCTCTACTCAGTGAGCCAGAACCCGCATAGAGTAACTACTTACGAATATTCTTTCCTTTTATTTGAGTTTTCAATCACATTTATTATCCTCTTTAACAACAAATCACCTAATATACAAAATAATAGAATTATTGGGGAAAAAATCTCTGCGCCTGTGACTTTTACGTCAAAGGAACAGTCAGAGGTCATAGCCGAGTGGGTTAAGGCGCGAGGTGGCAATCGCGATTAATCAAACAGACATCGCACCACCGGGTTCGAGTCCTGGCTCCGGCACTGGCACTGTCGGAGGAAATGGTTGTATGTCCGCGTTTTTTCAATGTGTAACCCCCTTCCGCACAAGCCCCTGGCTTCTGGAATTGGGGGTTGCCTAATTTCTGTGGTGCTTATTTATTATTTATTATTATTAATAATATAAATCGGAATAAACACAAAAATAATGTATTTTGCTGACGTTTCGAAATGTAGTGCCTTTCTGTTTTCAAAGCGTTTTCCGAAGAACTCTTATTTGTTGTGTATGTTAAATACACAGATTTAAGATTCTGTTCATGTTATTTCCATAGATACTTACTACTTGCACAGAACTGATGATATTTCCTTTTAGATAATGTTGAGTTTGTTTTCTTCTTTTAACATTGGTAGCCAGGTTGTGCAAATATCTACGGAACAATTCGATACGCATTTATCTTCATTTAATAAGATTATTGCTGATTCTTCAATTTTTCTTCTTTTGTTATCTGCCTCTTTTGTCAAAATTTTTGACAAGTCCCAGTTTATTCTATATCCGTTTTCCCAAGCATGTTCATAAATCTTTGATTTCTGAATTTCATTCTTTCTAATGTAATTCTTGTGCTCATTCAACCTCACATTGAAAGGTCTGGATGACTCACCTACATAAAATTTATCACATTCGCACGGGATATTGTAAATACATTTACAATTTAACTCCAGAAGAAAAACTATCGATAAATTCCTTAAAACGCGATGAAAGTATAAACATATTGCCAGCAGACAAAGGTAATGCCACAGTCATTATATATAAAGATATATGTGACACAAAAGTCATGACTCTTGTAAGTGAGGGACCCTACTCAAAACCAAACAAAGATCCAACAAAATCAATAGAGAGCAAAATTTCCAGAACTTTGGTTAAATACAAACAGGAATTTAATAATTTTGAACGAGGGAACCTTATACCACATCATAGTAAGCCTCCTCTTTTTATGGCTTATCAAAGACACATAAACCAAATATTCGTTTAAGCCCAATTGTCAGTTCTATTAATTCACCATGCCATAATTTGGCAAAATTTTAGACATAGACATAGAATAAACTGGACTCTGCAAAAATTTTAACAAATGAGGTAGATAACAAAAAAAGAAAAATTAAAGAATCAGCAATAATCTTATTAAATGAAGTAATGAAGAAAAATGCGTGTCGAATTGTTCTGTATATATTTGTACAACATGGCTACCAATGTTAAAAGAAGAACTTAACAAACTCAACATTATCTAAAAGAAAATATCATCAGCTCCGTGTAAGTAGTAAGTATCTATGGAAATAACATAAACAGAACCTTAAAGCTGTGTGTTTAACATACATAACAAACAAGAGTTCTTCGGAAAAATCTTTGAAAGCGGAAAGACACTACTTTTCGAAACGTCAGCAAAATACATTATTTCTGTGTTTATTCCGATTTATATTATTTGTAAAAAAATAACCTCTGACTATTCCTTTGACGTAAACGTCACAGCCGCAGAGGCTTTTTCCAATAATTCTATTATTTTGTAGATTCGGTTTTTAAAGAGGATAGTACATGTGGTAGAAACCCCAAATGAAAGAATACTCTGTGTAGTTTTTAAAAATAAGTTAAATTTCGAGGTGATATATTTGGTATACGTGTAATTCTAATTAATATCCTAATAATGTAAGTATGGTTGACGAAAGAATGTTTCCGCTGTAGTAGACTCTTATAAAAAATTGCACCATATTTGTTTCGTAAATTGCCTAATTCTTTTAGCTACCCAGCGAACAGAAGAAGCTGCCAGTTATGGTTTGGATCTATGGGGGCGCCTTTTTCGCTGGAGCCCCTGACTTTGACGATCACAGTCCCGATTTTCTTTTGGACGAAGGTGTGATTGTGGCGTCTCTTCATTACAGAGTTGGAATACTTGGATTTCTCTCGACTGGTGATTCAGTGGTGCCTGGCAATAATGGACTCAAGGATCAGGTTCTGGCTTTGAAATGGATCAAGGCAAATATAGCGAAGTTCGGGGGAGATCCCGACAACATAACTATATTTGGGCAGAGCGCTGGAGCAGCTTCTGTGGCTTACCTCTTGCAAACCGAACAAACAAAAGGTTTGATTGAAAAAGTTTTTGTTAACTGTGATTTTATTGAGTATTTTTAATAAATGTAATTCCAGATCTCTATATAATCTAAATACATATTTTCTTCTGCTCAGGATTGTTCAATAGGGCTATTTTGCAATCGGGTGTGTCCTTATCCCTTTGGTCCTTGTCGAGATTAGGATTGGATATGGCACAAGCAGTTGCCGCAGACTTAGGTGTGAGCACGGAAAATACCCAAGTTTTGGTCGATGGACTGAAATCTGTCGACGCAGAGGATTTGCAAAGGGTTCAGTCATCGGCTATGTTAGTCGTGAGTATCACATCTTACTTAAAATAATATTAAAACCTAAACCAACAAAAAATTATATTACCTTGGCAAAGAACTTGATTTTCTAATTCATCAATTAAAAGCATTTTTAGCAAAAAAAAAAATCATTTAAATCTATTTCGAATTATGCAATGTAATGTCTGTATAAGGTCCTTATTCCTTCAATTAGAGGATCCGGAATGATTATCTTATATAGTGCATATGAGTAAAAACTATCTACCCTAATTAAATTAGGATATATTACGTGAAAACACGTCACAAAGAAATAATAGTGGGATGGAACACGTTCTCACATGTTTGCGTAATCTGCAGAAATTAATATGTCCAAATTTATTTAGGTTGGATAGTCTTGATTGAAACCCACTTTATAAATTTATAGATAACACTTTCTTCTAGAAATTAATGACGGCCAATCCAAGGGATGGTCTGCCTTTTGCCCCAGTCATAGAGCCAGATCACGAAGGAGCAATTTTAACAGGTCGCAGTCATGAGTTATTAAAGGAGGGAAAGTTCCACCACGTACCACTTATCATGGGATACACCTCGCTGGAAGCTCTATTAGGCGAAATTCCAGGTAAAATAGTATAGAGGACGTTTGTTATGTAAAATATACTTGCATTAAAAGAATGGGGAGATATTATTGATGTTTCACGGGGTAAGACACAATGATTTTTTATTACTAAGTGATACATACAACACAGGAATATGCCCATGTTTGTAGACAATGACATTTCTGAAATTTCTGCAAAAAAGTTGGCGCGGCTCATGGCTAATTCTACTTCAGCGCTAAGTAATTGAAGGTTATTGTTGCAAGCATTTCTTATTTTAGTCTTAAGTAACGTTAAAAAACCATTGAATTAACATAAGCAGCAACCGAAGCACAAAACTTTTAAGAGTATTACAGGAATCAATGATAGATTTATAAAACTTATATTTCAGATGTACTACGAATTTGGCTTCTCACCTATGATATTCAGAGCTCTAGGCTAGTTCCTGTTAGTATGAATGTAGAAGGCATTTTGAAAAGGAATGCAGTTGGACGAAGCATTAAGAACCATTACTTTGGAAATTCACTAATATCCACGGCCGATACAGAAGTCATGGAGGTAACGGTTTTAGCAATTTCTAATATAGGGTGATTCATGTAAAACTCTCCAGGCAGTTTCCGTATTTTAACGAAAAGAGGTATAAAATTTTTTTAAGGCCAGTCGTTACATATTTTTGGTGGCTTTATTTTGTCATTCAAATGTTGTCAATGACAGTGGCGTCCGCGATGTCGCGATGCCTGGAAGAAAGTTTTTGATGACTGGAACTTTGAAAGTATAATATTATTAGTTTGTTTAATTCTAAATACTTTTTGCAGTATACACTTTTCTATTGAAACCAGTAGTTTTCGAGATAAATCGAAAAAAAATATTCAGTGAAATACAGTATGTCTATTTTATGATGGTCACACCAAAAACCTAGCTGAAAATCTATTGTAGAAGAATTACGATTCAATGATATGAATCGTGGTTTTCGTAAAATATTAAATATTAACGCTATCAGTTAAAATTGTTGTGACATGTTTTATATCATTGGAAAAAGAAAAAACAAATGGAATTAATGAGATTCATGGCCTACTTTGAGATTTGTTCTTTTCATTTTTGCATAAGAGCGTATGTGAAAGCTTTTACTTATTGTTTTTGCCGTCAACTTTCATCCCTTTAATTCTTTTCGTAACTCCTCAAATAAGGAAGCTATAACGGTTTGTGTTTTTTCTATTTTTCATGTCTTTGTAAAATATCTCACAAAGTAGGCTATGGATTTCAAATTTCTTTTTACTGAAATATATAGCTCACAAAAAATGGGATAACTTTTCTAAAACTTTGTTCTTCTATATTAAGATATTAAACCAGTATTTGGTATGGCTCTCGTAAAATAGACAGAAGGTATGTAACTTAATCTTGTTAATGTCTTATCTAGTTTATCAGTGACGACCAGTTTACAAGACCCATACAAGAAGCAGCTCGGCTTTATGCAGCTGAAGTTCCTGTTTATTTCTACAGATTTTCGTACGAAGGCAACTTGTTTACCAATGCGCAGAGAGCCATATCAGGTATGATTAAAAGAGGAAGAGATTAATTAATTATCAAGGGTAAAATAACAGGGCCTTGAGATAAATAGTCGGGACGGTTGTTAATTTGACCAGACCATAATTGGCGTTAAAATCTGACTAAAACCCAAGAGTTTTACTAGGGATTTAGTCTTTCATTATTAACGACAAATGTAGTCGAGGCAAATTGGAGAGCACTCGAGAAAAATTGTAATAATATAATAGCCGCAAATTTATCAAGGTTATATTTTATTAGATTATTTCTTGAATGAGTTAATAATTGCAGATATATAAATTTCTACCTTTTTAATGAACATAAGAAACAGGTATATAATATGTGTTTATTAAATTAAATTAACAAATAGGACGTTTGAAAATATTTGTACGACAGCAGTATGACTACTTGTATAAGTTAATAAATTAAATATCAGCGACTATTTTCAGCCAATGCAACGGAAAATAGCCGCTGATATTTCTCGTTTCTAAGAAATTTCAAATATTGTGATTGGTTAAAAAATTCGATTTGGCACATGAAAAAAATAATCAATATAGTAAGGATGAATGCTTATTATATTATAAAAACTGACAGTGCTTGGGTACTTGTATCTTAAATAATGTAAAAATACACCCTGACAAAATAATAATTATTTCAGGCGTGGGGCATACAGAGGATCTTGGATATCTGTTTGACTTTGGAAGATCCGGATCAGAAGCAGATTATTTAACGAGGTATCGCATGGTCAGGTTATGGACAAACTTTGCAAAGACGGGAAATCCAACTCCAGAAAGTGATCCGCTTTTACAAAACATTCAGTGGCAACCAAACCGAGCAGGGGAAAACAGAATTTCTTATTTGGAGATTAATACCACCTTAGTGGTTTCTGAAAATCCAAATTTGAGGGATATTTCCTTCTGGGATGGCATTTACAGAACAGAAGGGAATCCTCCTTACGATACGTATTAAAATATTGTTCACTTTAAATGCATTTATCTATTATTATAAAATATTTCGTAAGCAATTCTAACAGTATCAATGTATATTAAGTAGCAATCTGTATCTACAAATTTAGTGAGTAATAAAGATCGAGACATCTATTACAGCATCTAATTTAAATGATCTATCTTTTACACCAGCTGACGAATGCGTATAGTCATGAAAATGTGAAACGTTTGTTAAAAACTCTCAATAATAAAATTGCCTTTCACTTAAAGTTCTTTATTTTTGGAAAAACAAATTGTTTCTATAGTTATATAGTTAAATTGAGAGAAATTATTAAGGACATAAAAAATAAAAATGCTTCCGGTATTGACGAAATGTCTATAAAAATATTTGAAAATCTACCAAAATCTGCTCTGTATGTACTGGTTTGTCTTATAAATAGGTCTTTTCAATCAGATGTTTTCTCGTATTTTTTAAAAACTTCTCTAGTTATCCCATTATGTAAACCCATCCAACTACCGGCCCATATCATTAACTTCCACACTAAGATTATACAAAAACTTTAAGAAAAGAGTTAATGAGTTTTTGTTATCTGTCAATTTGGCGTTCAACGCAATAAAAGCACTAGTGACGCAACGTTCTCCTTCCTAAATACTGTTTACAAACTAAATGAAGGGGAGATCGCTGCTGCCGTATTCTGTGATCTGTCAAAGGCTTCTGACTGTGTTCAACATGGAATATTGCTGCAGAAATTGGAGCGCTTTATTTTCAGAGGCAATACTCTTGAATGGTTTACATCTTATCCGTCAGGGTGTAAGCAAACTGTTAAAAATCCAAATAGGTCCGATGAACTTAACATAAACTCTGGGGTACCTCAAGGTTCTGTTCTTGGTACAATTCTATTTTATTATATATCAATGACGTAACTACAATTAGTATAATAGGAAAGTTTACCCTATTCGCCGACGATACCACAATATTGTGGCATAGCAAGGAAAAACATATTCTGCATGAAAGCATATGCAGTGGCATTAAGAAAATCAAAGACTGGTGTGATTCGAACTTACTGTCGTTTAATATAGAGAAAACAACTAACTACACTAACTAACAAATAACTTTAAAATGTAATCTGCCAGATATTCCTCTACAGAATCATGTACTGGAAAACAAAACATGCTTGAAATTTTTAGGACTGAATATTGACTGCAAATGAAAGTTTAGAGAACACATTACTGGTTTAAATAGTAAACTAGCATCTGGATGCTATGCAGTCAGAGTGGTTTCTAATTAATTAGAATACTCAGCTGCCAAAGCTGTATATATTTCATTAACTGAATCACACCTGAGCTATGGGATTGCCTTTTGGGACTTATGTAGTAAACAAATATTTGCATTACAAGAGCGTGCCATTGGATATCTGTGTAAGGTTTAGGGCTCGCGACTCTTCCAACGAACTATTTGTGGCCAACAGAATTTTGACTGATATCTATTCTTATATTAAATACAGTAGTCTTAATCCATAAATAAACAGATAATGTTTATACGACCTTAAAATATAGCACTCGATAAGTTGGTAATGTTACTTTGCCAACCCCAAGAACTACGCTTGTCTGGGTTTCTCTTGTTTACAATGGTCCTAAAATGTACAATTACTTACCGGCCCATATTAGGGACATAGTTTCCAATCAGGGTTACAAAGACGCAGTGAAAAATTCACCTATGATAAGCCCTATTATGAATTAAAAGAATACTTTGATATATACATTCTGATGTATATTACTTTTCTTGACAAAAAATTGGGAATTATTTTATTTGATTTTGCTGGTCTTGACTGGCAATCATATCATATTAAATCAGAAACGTTAGTATTAAATAGAAGGACGTGTGTAAAATATTTTAAGTAATTAATGAATTACAAAGAGCCATTGGTACAGTAGTTCGGTCTGTTAGAGCGCCTTACGTGGCAAGTTGTTTTGGTGTGACTCTGCTGTGATCTGGGTTCGATCCCCGGCACCGACAGTAGCAATGGATGTTGTCTGATTTTTTTCAAACGTGTAACCCCCTTCCGGACAGTCTTTTGTTTTGGATTTGGGGGTTGTCTACTATATGCGGTGTTTTTTTATTTTTCTTTTAAATAACTGGCCAGTATGCTATACCTTATTTAATAATAATTCAGTTTATAATTGTACATTATTTACATTTTAAATGGCAATAAGAAAATAATGTTTGTAAATTTATGCATGACAAATATTCCTCGTTGCCTATTTTTTCAGTTAATATGTGTCGTATGGTGGATCTCCATTGTCTCTGTATATTTTGTCCCAAAATACCATATCCTTATTGAACGGATTTGCCAGAACTTTCATGTTAGTATTTATGTCCAAATAGGTTAGGTTGTTAGGTACATTCTTCACCGGGAGCCATGTTACGTTTTGGAGAAGGCTGTCCTTTGTTGGAGTGGGATTACTGAAATAATGTCTAATATTAAAATACTCTGATTACAAAGAGATTTTTCCATAAGAGTATAAGATAAAACATTTCAATCTAATTAGGCTCATGTAAAAATTAATGTTAAAAGTAATACTACTTTCTATTAAATGTATACAGGGTGTCTCACCGGGAACTGAATCGATCGATATTGAAAATAGTACGCATCAGGAAATTTTGAAAATTTAGATAATTACTAATGTCGGTGTGGCCAATCCAACTAAAATAATTACAAGCAGCTGACACTTCCACTTATACCGGAAGTCGATACCAAATTGCTTATTTCAAATGGAACACCCTATAATATGTAGCATATCCTATACCTAAACCTAGCTGTTTCAGAGATATTTGATATTTTATAGAAAATTTGACAGGTGCAACGGTTTGCAAGAACCGTTATAACTTTCTTCGTGTAAAAGATCCTCATTTGCTTCTTGTCCCGTAAAAAGAACACAAGGAGAACTACGTTCTACAACTGAAATAAATTCAATAATATCATACCAAGTGTTCCGTTTTTCGCGTTATATTTTGTCAATTTCAAACCGCGAAAACTTCTTTAGGGTAAATGGAACATCTTGTATTTTTTTACGTCAAGCTGTGTCAAATTGAATTCCCTTTTTTCTGATATTAGCATTGTGGGGGTTAAAGTTACAACTTTTTGAAATATTTGCGATTTTATTAGAAATTCATGAATCGTTGTAATCATTTCATCAAAATAGCCATGATTAGAAACAATCAGTCATTGTCTTATGTCAAAAATGCCAGCACGTTTAAATAATTATACCAACGAAAGCTTTTTAAATTTGTTTATTATTTATGGAGAATGTGATAAAGTAATATCAACAATTTTTAGAATTTTCCAGTATGCGTTTTACAGTGTTTGGTGACGGTTTCCGTTTTTCTGGATATCGAGTAGCAAATGTGCTGCAAGTTCTTGATATTACTTTATCACATTCTCCATAAATAATAAACAAATTTAAAAAGTCCTCGTGGGTGTAATTTAAACGTGCTGGCATTTTTTGACGTAAGATAATGACTGACTGTTTCTAATCATGGCTATTTTGATGAAATGATTACAATAATTCATGCATTTCTAATAAAATCGCAAATATTTCAAAAAGTTGTAACTTTAACCCTCACAATGCTATATCAGAAAAAAGAGAATTCAATTTTACACAACTTGACGTAAAAAAATATAGGGTGTTCCATTTGACCTAAACAAGTTTTCGCCGTTTGCAGTTGACAAAAGGTAACGCGAAAAACGGAACATTTGGTATGATATTATTGAATTTATTTCAGTTGTAGAACGTAGTTCTCCTTGTGTTCTCTTTATGTAATAACGAGCAAATGAGGATCTTTTACACGAAGAAAGTTATAGCGGTTCTTGCAAACCGTTGCACCAAATTTTCTATAAAATGTCAAATATCTCTGAAACGGCTAGGTTTAGGTATAGGATATGCTACATATTTTCAACTCAAAATTTTATGCTGTTTTCGAAAACCCTAAAATATATAGGGTGTTCCATTTGAAATAAGCAAGTTGGTATCGACTTCCGGTATAAGCGGAAGTGCCAGCTGCTTCTAATTATTTTAGTTGGATTGGCCACACCGACATTAGTAATTATCTAAATTTTCAAAATTTTCTGATGCGTACTTTTCTCTATATCGATCGATTCAGTTCCCGGTGAGACACCCTGTATACTGGAGTATAATAAATAATCCCCAAATTTTCTTACTTGCTCAGTACTTCACCATCATTCCATATTATATAACTTATATTTATTATTATCGTTCTAAGGAGTGAAATTAATAAATACTGTTTTAATTTTACTTGAAAACAAGTTAGAATTAAACTTTCATCATCTCCAGTGATGAAATCCGGGGTGAGTAGAGCATTCGAGTGTTGCTATCAAATTAAGGTTCAGCTTTAAGCATCTCCAGATGATGCCAAGATAGTGGGCGAAACGCACATCGAGTAGAGTATGCGAGTATATTATTCAAATTTAAGCTCATCAGTTTTAATCATCTCCAGATGATGCCAACATCGTGGGCGAAATGCGTATCGAGTAAAATATTGTAGTGTGGTGTTCATATTAAAGCTCAGTTTTAAGCATCTCCAGATTATGCCTACATGGATGACGAAACGCGCGGATGGATTACAGTATTCGGGTATAGTTTTCAAATTGAAACCCAACTTTAATTATCTCTAGATGATGCGAATATGATGGGCGAAATGCGCACCGAGTAGAGTGTTTGAGTGTATTATCCAAACTAAAGTTCAGTCTTCATCGTCTCCAGTGATGTCAGCATGGTAGGCGAAATCCGTGTCGAGTAGAACATTCGGGTACTGCTATCAAATTAAAGTTCAGTTTTAATGATGATAATAAGTAGAATATTGGAGTGTGGTGTTCATATTATAGCTCAGTTTTAAGCATCTCCAGATGATACCAACATGGTGGGCGAAACACGCATCGAGTAGAGTATTCAAGTGTATTAGTTAAATGCCTTGGTGCTTGTGGAAGTTATGTCAGATGCAACGTCACTTTTCAACTTTCCAACATTTCATTTTTCCTAATTTTAACTTACAATTAGGAAAAGAATTTCTTTAAAACATTTTTTTTTAAATTCTTTGAAGTATTTAATTAATTCATTAATAATTTGAAACGTTTCGTTCAGATTTACACATAATACTCCGCAGATGCAAAAATTCTACATTTAAAATTTCGTGCTCTATCAAACTTACTTATTTGAAATTGTGTCCTATCTTTCACCGCGTTCGCAGTATTCGTGCTGGAAGTTAAGCCACACGAAATGTTGCCAATTGGTTTTCAAGCTCTTCATTTTTATTTGAGTACTGAGCATTATCAGCAACCTCGCATTTTCCGACCAAATCTCTCAAGTTGATCGGTGTACGCATTGGATTTGTTTCATCGTCTAACACTACCACCACAACACTGAAAATCGTAGTAGCCATGGAAAAATCTGAATGCCACTGACCGAGCTTCCAAATTCATTGTTGTGGATCGAACGTTTAGGTTCGCGAGTTGTTTGTGGTGTGAATTAAATTTTCACATACGTAAAGTGACTTTTAACTACGTTTTAATGCGAATTTGTAATCTGTGTTGTGTTTGTATCGGTTTGATGACCATTAAACGCGAGATTAATTCATTAAAGGTAGGTATGTAATAATTATTGTATTTCCATAATGACCTGTAATTATCGTTTAACTTTTATTTGTTCGAAGTTGTGGACTAAAGATTTTAATATACAATTTTTACACGATTTTATTATATTAATATTAATATCATCAATTTCTGCCGAATTTGAAATATCTTAATTGGATATGATATTGAGAAGAAGTAGGTAATTCATCAACAGGAATTAGAATCTTTGCTGGGTATTCTAATTTGCTATAACTAATTGTACAATCTTGTATTACCTTTTTTTTTCAAATCATCACTTAAACTGCCAAATGCATCGACAGAGAAGGTACTGAAGTGATTTGCAACATCATTATATATCTACAATTAGTCCATTATCTGACTGCTTTCGTTAACTTTTTCCCCAGTCCAAGCACAAGGATTTCTATGTCAAATTATGACTTACTAATAAAATCGTTCATAATTACTGATAGCCTATGACATAATAATTGATAATAGATAAACTGTTTTTATACCAACTTACTTGTATTTAGCAAAATTTGTCCAAAGCTTCACCATTCTCTGACGTATGCGAATATCGCCTCTTGGCACAGAAGATTGTGACCCAATTTTAAAAATATAAGGTACCTCCTCAGCGTGACCTACCCCTAAAAATTTGTAAATATTATCTTTTCGTTGGTAACTTCGATAAGAGTTGCAGACTATAGAAAAGTGAGGGTACCTAATGATGCAGTCATTTGAGAAAAATATTCACTAGGATTTATACAGTGACCAAAAAAAATTACACCTTTAGACTATCGTCCTTAATTATTTTCCTTATCGGTCAAGTAACAAATTACAGCTTTAGTGAAAGACCGACAAGAAAATTAAACACAAAAATAAAATATGTTCCTAGATACCTACTTCTGAAATGGTTCCCAAAAACATCAAAGCACTTGAACATCACAATCGGATACTCGATTCGACGCAGATTTCGGCAACAATGTTACCATCATCAGGAGATGATAAAAGCTGCCTTAAGCATCACCAGGTGATGCTAACATGATTGGTGAAAGCATGGCTTCGAACGTTCAAGTATTTTAGTGTCTGTGAATACTATTTCAGAAGGGGTTTTACACCAAAAGCGAGTGCCTTTAGAATGCTCCTATATTATAGCTTGTAATTTTTAGTTTATTTTTCTACTTTTTTTTTGATACTGGTCTTAAATCAAAGCTAAGATCTTATCTATTATAGTTGTACATTTAATTTGGCATTATTTCGCCATTGTGATTAGTCAAATATGAAATATTTTTCGTTGGAATATCAAATTATCCGGTTAACTAAATCCTAACCTTGGTTGGCGAAACGCTCGTCAGTATTTTTATTTCCTAATATGTTTTAAAATGTTTTATAACGTTTCTAATTCAATTACTGATCCACTTTTCTTAAAAACCTCTGATCAACATCAATTTACTGTCCGAATTTCAATACAATCGGATTTTTGCTTCTTCAGCTATCGTGTATACAAGAAACATAACGAACAGATGGACAGACAGACATGCGGATATACAAATCTTCACTTACCAACGTATTATCGCCTCGAATGTTGATTTCTGTGCTTCCACCTTTATCAAAGATGCGTTTAAACTCAGAACTATATGATAATTAGCATCAAGCATCAATTAACAATTTAGTATTTAGTGTTCTTACATCAATCAAGTTTAAAATACACTACGCGCTTTATCACACACAACACGTCACTTTCACATATTTAAATTCCATGAAAATTAATCAAATACATTTCTATGATTTTAGTTGTGTTGAAAACAACAATAATATCGAAGAGTGCCGCGAACCGTAGGCCACCGATTCAAACGCGAAGATTAGTTCCGCTTATACACGCTAGAGTGTTCCTACCCTCTTCCGTCATATTTTCCGCGAATTTCAACAATCGTCGCGATTGCGGAGCCTCTCCCGGGCGACTTGATTATTTACTTCTGTTGTGTAGACAGTGCGAAAATTCGGTTTTCTAGTGGTGTGAAGTGTTAATACCAAGTTAAAATGCTATAAATATTGTAACTTTCCGTTAACTAATAATACTAATTGTGCAGACGATGTTATTAAACCCTGAGTAGACATTTATATAAAGTAAAAACAATCAATAGAGTTCAATAGTTTCAAGATGGAATCTATCTATGTATTTCTCTATTGTGTGTTATAACGTAATCTTCTATAATTATGACAAAGGTAACCATAATTTTTCAAATAAAATAAACTTAATCAACCCTACAAAGTCGATAAGAGGCACATTCGCCCCACTTGTAGTTCTTGGAAACAGAGAACTAGGGCAGTGCAATGCTACCAGTGACGTCATTGAATAACAATGCAAGTCAAGTGTGCAGATTTCGCGGAACTCCCCGCTACCGCTACCAGACGACCTTCTCAGGAATCTCGGGTGTATTTTCGTTGTTTCTACGCATAGTTTAACAGCGCAGCAGCTCGAGCTATCAGAAAATTGTATATAACTAGGTAAGCTAATTGCAAATCTTATTTAAAACGTGAAGGTTTTTATTTCTCATACAAGTGTGAAGTGTGTACTGTTATTTTACCATGCGGATTTTGTAGAGTATGGAATATGGCGGATAAGTTTTCAAAAACTTTCTCAACAATTTTGGCCTTGACGATAGTCATCGACTGTGGAAATAAGAAGTGAATGAGACACTATTGTTGCTATGGTGAGTAACAAAAATAATTTTAATAATTTAAAATTTTCACATTCACACGTAGAGTGCTTAGCCAACTTTATTTTAATTTCACGCTTGTGCGGCTTGTGAGTAATGAAGTTTACCCACCTAAAATTAAAATTGTCTGAGAAACAAAGTATTCTGTAAACAATATATTATTATAGGTTATAGGTTATTCCATGGCAATCATTTAATAAGTTGGTGTTTCATTTTGTCTGCGTTCTGAGTGTTTACTGATAATTTTCTCAAAAGTACCTATAAAGTTCCAATTATAAAAATAGTTTGTGTTATTATGTTCACACATGTTTGGATAATGAATGCCTACCTATTAAGCTCACTACATTTGTATAATATAAGCTTTTTACTTGTGGGATGGTTTTAAAAATGCATATTATGATAGGAACTGAATTTCTTGAAATTTTCTTTCTAATGATGTTTTCTCTGTTCCGATAGTTTTAGAAATAATGAAACTATGAGGAAACAATGATTGTTTTGTATATTTTTTCTAAATTGAGTTTTCTAGGCGCCATTTTCTGTAGAATGAAAATTAAAAAAAATATTTTGACTTTTTTAGTTGGCTCAATTTTTTTGGGATTTTTAGTAGAAGTATTTATTTTATAAATAATATTAATTACAATATTTTGTATTATTCAAATTTAAGCATTATTTCGCGGCTTTACTAAAAGAAATTTTCTTTTCAAATAGAAAATTGCATTAAACGGAACATTGTTAAGATAAAATTATTTATTGTTTCTTAGCTTTATTTCAATATTCTATCATTTTTTCGTTTAATGTAATAAATAAACACCACCGAAATTAGACATCCCCAATTCCAGAAGCCAGGGGCTTGTGCGGAAGGGGGTTACACATTGGAAAAACGCGGACATACAACTATTTCCTCCGACAGTGCCAGAGCCAGGGTTCGAACCCGGTGGTGCGATGCCCGTGTGATTAATCGCGATTGCCATCTCGCGCCTCAACCCACGCGGCTATCGACCAGACCAATGAATAGGTTTTATTATTTACAAAAAAATAATTTTTCTAGCAAAATCGCGAAACTTTGCTTTAATTACTACCTATAATACCTATCTTATATAATACAAGCTTTAAAAATCCCAAAAATATTGTGTGTTTACACCCTCTAGTAAACACCCTGTACGTAGGTTCAAATAATTGCAACAAGAACTGTCACTAACCACTCACTGATTTATTAATCACATAAATTACAATAAATAGTCCTCATACCACATTAGTACACACTAACTACAAGTTTCATCTACTGTAGTCTCACCACTATAATAATTCACAACTTGTTACTGTTCTTTATCTTATCTAATCTACCATATCAGAACTATACTATAATATACTATACTAATTTAACTCCATTTATAACTCTACTCTCTGCTCGAATTCATTCCTTATATATACGCGTCGAACGTACTAGGATCTCCATTCCAGAGCCCGTCTCGAATATGCTGGAAATTTCTATAGTTTTCTAGGTGTTAAATGGGAGTTCGTCAGTTGGCCCACAGATGGCGCTGTTTTACCGCCAACTAACTAAAAAGGTCTCCCTTCACTTTGTACCAGGGACTAATTACATCTCTCTCCGTTAGAGGACAGCACATAACAATATTGAATGTGTTAGTGATACTCTACATTACCAAAAACTAATTCAGATTTAAAAAAATTTCATTCTATGGCCAATAGCAGCAGAAAAATCGTACACTTTTCTTTTAAAAAAAATCTCGAAAAAAATACTCATTTTTGCGCATAACTTTATTTATTTTAAACTAGGAACAGAGAAAAAACATTTTAAAGGGATTTTCAAGACCTTCAATTTCTATTTAAGTGCATTTTTTACGTTCGGCACTTTTTGAGATATAGTCCTTTGCAATTTTACCGTGCAAATAAAAAACGTAACGAAAACTTTACTACCCCATTAAAATACCATTACTCTTTGTGCAATCTCTACCATTATTTGAATCACTTACCTTTGTAAGCTTTTAGTGTACGTCGGCTTGTTTGATGACACCATACCTACTGGTTCGCCGGCGTAAATAATGAGCTCGTAAAGTTTTTGTTGCCTTTTTTATCTGCAGGGAAGCTTTGACATCGACTATAAATAGTTTTAATGTTACACTGCTAGAACGTTCCATCGTGCAGATAAAAAAATATTTGTCACTTAATAAGCCTCTTTTTCTGCTTTAACATTTTTCCATTGAATGTACCTAACATATTTCGAGTTATTTATGAAAAGCTGTCTCGAAGTACCAATTTTTTGGATATTGGTATTTTATTTCTTTGTCCACCGTCCACCTCCTCAGATGGTGCGAAAACCACCCCAAACGAAAAACGGATATCGTTAAGTGGTAAATTTACAATAACCAGTTCAAGCGAGCTGTGTTCAGAGCTTTTTGTATTTCTACCATTATAAGAAACTTCGAAACGATAAATAATTTCTATAGTATCATCTTTCTTTGAATTATTTGAAAACGAAAAAAATTCTCCAGTAAAATCACGAGGTATTGCTTTAATTTAAAGTACACTATTTCATAAAATATGCGATTCAAAAGATTCCAAAAAATTTGAGCACATCTGTAACATTAACATTAAAACATTAACACTATTTTTTTGCTCATAGCTCTTAATTATTGTTTTAAACATAGGACGAGAAAAATTAATTTTAAAGATAATTACCTTCAATTTCTATCATAATACATTTTTGTAAGTCTACTGTATTATTATATACTGTATTGGCATTTGATTTAAGTTCAGTGTCCAAAAAATCGAATCTAAAAGTATAATGTTTTTTAACCCAACTTCTAAGTGAATGAGTAAATAAACGTCGTTTTTGAAAGAAAGCTCTCACATTTTGTAGTGCTTATTATTTGTCTGCAAACCTGCAATGGTGGCCAACTCTTTCAAAATTCGAGTTTTCAACCCTAAGGTTGACTGAATTTCTCTCCATGTAAATAATTTTTAAGTGTATCAAAACTTACCCTTCAAAGTTCGATTTTCAACTCCTCCCAGAACCCCTTCATATGAAAACATATAAAGGTATGTGGTGGTGTATTTAGATAGGTCTAGAACCATCTTTCTAATGGGCCTGTTAAACTGATCGTCACTAATAAACTAAAAAATAGATATAACAAATAAATTTGGGAACCTACACTTAATAAAAATGACGTGTTTTAATGAAAGAACCCTCGCATAGAGATCTCAGTCGAATTGGCTTAAATTTTGATATATTGTACATTTTGTTGTCCTAAACAAAAGTCTTGGTGGACACGATTTCTAATCATTGAAGAAGTTTCTTATTTTTAAACCATTCATTTGAAGGTCAAAAATGTTTATTAAGTCCAATATACAGGGTTACTGGAAATTGGATACATTCCTTTGGAGATGTGATGGGGCATGATCTAAGAAGTAAATTTAGCCCTAACATATATTATGTAAAACTCAATAGTTTTTGAGATATTTAATTTTTTTTGTTTTTCTCAAAAAGTAGATCTTAATGTCCTAAAAGTTAATTTTCGAAAAATCTATTTGACATTTTAAAATTTTTTTTTTTTGGATTACTTGTCCAATATTATAGATATCCGTTTGGAATGGAAAATATCTGCAAACATTTCGATCATGTGAACATCTGAAATAAAAACTTATTTTTTTTTTAAATCAGCTATGAAATTTACCTATTAGGTTTTTTCAAAAAAATATTAACGTAACACGCGTATAAATTATTATAAAAACTGCCTTATTTCAATAGCTATCTAACAAAGTACAAATGTTCAATGTACCCTTAATAGTTCTAAGAAAATACTAGTAAAAATAACACAAGTAGTACGAATTTTATTTTTAGATAAACAGTAAAAAACATTTTAAAAGTAGAGTTTAATTCTTCATTAATTTCAAAGTTGTACTTTATTTTTTATATGTCTTGCTCAAAATGGGAGCCCCTATTTCGTATACAGACACGGCAGCGTCTTCTTATTTCCGTCCTTGTTACTCTGGTTGTCAGATTATGCCTTATGTGTTGGGCAGCATCGACTATCCTTTGTCTAAGGTTTTCTATAGTATTGACTGGTGTGGCATAGACCATCTCCTTCATATGACCCCATACGTAATAATCAAGGGGTGTTAAGTCAGAGCTTTGCGCTGGCCAAGGTATTGGGCCCGCTCTTCCAATCCAACGGTTAGGGAAACGTTGATCAAGTAACTGTCGTACTGTCAGCCGATAATGTGCTGGACAACCGTCGTTCTGAAACATCATTCGCTGTCTGACGGCGAGAGGAACATCTTCTAAAATCACCGCCAGATCATTTCTTAAAAATGTTCATAGATTTCCCCGTTTAAATTTTGAGGAAGAAAGTGTGGCCCTATTAAATAATGGCCAATGACTCCCATCCACACATTAATAGAAAACTTCATTTGGAAATTAATTTCACGTGTTAACTTGGGATTTTCCTCTGCCCAATAATGTAGGTTGTGGAAATTTGTTATACCCTCGCGATTAAATTTCGACTCGTCCGTCCATAAAATACTTGTTAAAAAATTTGCACTTTCTGCATCTGAATTTAACATAAAGCGGCAGAATTCCACTCTCCTTCCAGGATCACCTTCCTCCAAGCCTTGGACAGGGGTATAGTGGTAAGGATGACGTCCAACTCTACGTATCGTAGACCAAACTTTCCATTGTGACGCTCCGGTTAGTCTTGCGACTTTATTAGTTGAAATAGTTGGGTCTTCCTCAAAATACCTCAATATTTCTTCCTCATCATCTGGTTCATAAACGAGAGGAGCACCAGCGTCACTTCTTCTACATTTCACGGAGCCAGTTTCAGCGATATTTCGATATGCCGTACTGAATACACGTGCATTTGATAAGCGGCGGTTAGGGTACCAAAGACCATATTCTCGGCGAGCTTCAGCAGCGTTGCCGCCACAGTATCCATAGACAAACAAGATATCAGCGTATTCTGCGTTGGTATACGCGGCCATGGCACAGAAAATACAATAACAACAACTAATAACAACAACTACGAGCAAAATCAAAATCTTCGATAACTAATTTAACAAGACCAACAAACTTAAGGGACACGGAGATAAGAATGTCAGTTAATGACATATATGCACAAACGTCAAAGTCAAGGACTGACTGACTTAAATGAAAATGAACGATTAGTCGTTTAATAAATTCCGCCACCAGCATTAACTTTACTAATTTTTTATTAGAACTATCAAGGGTACATTAAACATTTCTACCTAGTTAGATAGCTATTGAAATAAGGAAGTTTTTATAATAATTTGTACGCGTGCTACATTAATATTTTTTTGAAAAAACCTAATAGGTAAATTTCATAACTGATTTAAAAAAAAATTTTTTACAAGTTTTTATTTTAAATGTTCACATGATCGAAATGTTTCCGGATATTTTTCATTCCAAACGGATATCTATAATATTGGACAAGTAATCCAGTAAAAAAAAAATTAAAAATGTCAAGTAGATTTTCCGGAAATTAACTTTTAAGACATTAAGATCTACTTTTTTGAGAAAAACAAAAAAATTGAAATATCTCAAAAACTATTGAGTTTTGCATAACGTATGTATGTAGATTTACTCCTTAGCTCATGCCCCATCAGATCTCCAAAGGAATGTATCGAATTACCAGTAACCCTGTATAATAGTATAATTGTTCTAGTCTTCTATCAAATTTATCAAGTTAATGGTGTAAAATAAGAAAAAGTGTAGACATGTCCATTGAGACATTTATTTAGGAAGTCAAAATCTACAAAATACCAAAATTGCAGCCAATTCAACTTGGATCCATTCCCTACAAAATTTGTGCGGGTCCTTTGTGAAGAAAAATAATTATATTTACGAACCTTAATGACCGAATCCGTTTGAAGGGCCAATGGCAGAATTTTGAAATAATGCAGTTTTATGGCAGTCGCTGCCGCTACTATTTTCTTGTTGTCACTTGTCAAATCTGCGGGCACTAACTGCCAGGGCAATATGTCATATTTCAAGAGAAATACACGCAGTAAAGCTGAAATTTATACAAATGTATATACAACAACTATAAACCGCAACAGTGTTAATAGTTCCCCGATGATGCTTACTTAGTTGACGGAAGCCGCATTGAATGTTTGCGTGTATTATTTAATTAAGTATTTGAATTTTGTTTTGAAATATATTCACCTGGTATATTTCCTGCAGCAGCGCCCTCGTTAGAATTAAATCCTGCAAGTATGTACACTGGCTGAAAATTTCCCCGCGATATCATTTCTTCGCTGTCGTTAGAGAAGACGGCGCCATCGTGGTATGGTTCCTTGACGGGGCCGAACATAATACCCGCTAGTGGGTTTTTGACCGCCTCCTTTAAAAATGATGTAGTGGATTTATATATTATTTAAAGGAAAATCGCCATTAACAATAATGTCAATTTTAAATGCTAAAGTTTAGTAAACTTTTATTCGGCGGGTCCTAAAGTCGCTTCGCCGTCTGAACTAATATGCATTGGCTGCGTCAAAAATGTCAGTGGTACTCAAACAATTCATAAATGATAACTGTGATGTAGTTGTTGAGTAATTTTTATAAAAATATTAAATGTGTTATAAACTGTTAAGAAGTAAGTAAAAGTGGTAACAAAAATTACATGACAAATTTCCGTCCATTATCGTTGATAAATAATGTCGCAAAAATTTTCGAAAAATGTCTGAACCATAGGCTTCGTTCATATCTTGAAAAAAATAAGGTGATCTCAAAAAGTCAATATGGATTCCAAAGAAATTTAGACACAGAAGATCCTGTCCAGTTACTAACAGATAAAATTACAGTAAACGAAAAAGTCATAGCTATCTTTTTGGATCTACAAAAAGCCTTCGATACGGTGTCACATTTTCAGTTACTGGACAAACTAAAGATGGGAATGAAAGGTATTGCCTACAGCTTATTAAAACAATATCTGTCAAATAGACCGTAGCAAGTAAAAATTGGTAATGCTTTTAGCACTAACAAAATAATAAAAACTGGAGTCCCACAGGGAACAGTCTTAGGTCCTATCTTATTCCTGCTGTTTATCAACGATTTACTGGACAAAATCTCATATGCAGATGATACTATACTGGGAGAGACCTGGAACTTAGAGCTACAAGAGGCTGCTGAGGCAACCAGTAAAATCAAAAACTGGCTAGACACAAATTTGTTAAAAGAATATAGCAAAGATTACATTTACGGAGGCAGGATTATGCCAAACGGTATGGTTAAAAACAATCATTAATGTCAACCATTCTATTATGTTAAAAAATGCCAGCACGTTTAAATTACACCCACGAAGACTTTTAGATTTGTTTATTATTTATGGAGAACGTGATAAAGTAATACCAAGAACATGTAACACATTTGCTTAATGTGTACAAATGTTTAATACAACATATTATGTAGATATCTACCTACCTAATTCTATTTGCTAATATTTTGGATAGTATACTTGATCTAGCTCGATATGTGCACCGGTTTGGTTCAAACTCAAAGCTCATAGATCCTTTTAAAGAGACTTATACATTGTGTATATTTTTTTATGGCTCTTAATCGGTCATTTTTGGCAGGGAGAATTTGAGGAAAATAGTATAAGTATTATATTCACTAAGAATTAAAACTTACAATGTTCGATATTGTGCTTGCTACATCTTGCAGAATCTTAAAATCAATCTTTCTTAAACCATCTATCAAGACACTTGAGTTTGAGGTGGGTATTCCTAACGTGGTTCCTATTGCAAAGGCCGTCTCTCTAGCCCTTCTATTGAGAGCCCACAAACATAGAGATGAACCACTTTCCAGAATAGCAGCCTTATATAAACCTAAAAAAAAAACATAAACGAACTTGATTTCCTCACGAATTCAGATGAGTAAAATCAACTAATTGTTGGCTTATATTCAGTTTAGGCACTTCTGTAAGCTCTTTCAAAGTTTTTCTACAGAAACATTTGGTTCGAGATTTCGTAAGTACCTATTTTTGGAGACCTTCCTACAAATAAAATTTGCATATGGTTCCCAAGTTAACTTTTTGTCAAGATATATACCCAAAAATTGTATCTCCTTACTAAGGCTCACGTCAGCACCATCTGTATTCCTCAACCGAAGAATCATATTTTCTGTTTTAGATCCATTTTGTACTAGTTGATTCGCTGTGAATCAATTTTGAACAGCAGTTTGTTTCAAGTTAATTTCTAAGTCCTTGATGTCATTAAATGATTTTGTTACGGCTGTATCATCAGCAAAGCGGACAAAGTTTGCATCTGAGTCAACATTTGATAAATCGTTTATATACAGAGTGGACCATTAATAACAGGCCATAGTCCAGGAGTAGATTCTTTGGTCCAAAATATGAAGATATAACCAAATATGCTTTAGTGAAATGTTGCTGTGGAAAAAGATACAGGGTGTCAAAATTTCAAATTATTTTTTCGTTTTTTTGCAATAATTCGACAGCCTCTTGACTGATCTTTGCCAAACTTGCTAGAGGAACTTTTTTTATTCTAAGAAACAATAATTTATGTATTACATCACGTTAGATCATAGAGGGCGCCGCAGGACCTGTATCTGATGATGAATTTTTTTCATTTTTTTTTGACGAAACGTTGGGGTACTTCTGACCAGAAAATCTGATGAGGGCGTCATTTCCTGGTACTAAAGGTACACTTGGTACAACTTGATAACTCCAACCGTTTTCGAGGAAAGTGCCGTTAAACATTTCAATAATTTTTTGAAAGACATTAAAATTTAAAGAAACAAAATGTATTTATTGAAAAGTGTGCTTTGGTTACGTTTTAGTTCTATCATTTATGTCATTTAATCATTTTATTTTGTTCTTGTGTTCCTTGAGCTAATTAATAATAATAATAATAATAATATTTATTGGCCATTTTAGATACAGAATGTATACATGGTAAGTTATTTGTAAAAATTCATATTATGTGTAAACATAGATTATGTTACATGATAAAAAAAATTAAAAATATATAGTTTATAAATTGGATTAAAAACATATAAGTAAACATAATACACATATTTAAACAACATAGTCACAGTATAACAAATATAAACAGTGAATTGTAAAGTTTTTCACAAAATTGGTTGGAGGATAAAAGCAAATAAATATGGCCTCAAGATTCTCTATTCAAAAAATCACGAACGCTGTAAAAGCTACCGTCAAGTAAAATATTTTTGACTGCGGTTTTGTAGGCTCTGTAGTTTTGCATATTTCGGATATCAGCCGGGAGACTATTGAAAAGTAAAACACAGTTGTAATAGAGCGAATGTTTATAATTTGAAATATGATGTAGAGGTATGCTGAGTAGATCACCACGTCTTTTTTTTATACATTTATTTAACGTTGGCCTATTTCCGCTACTGAGGCCTAACACCGGCGCCTGTATACGAGCTACCCCCAACCAGGAATTTTGCCGAACCTCTTCCCTTAAGAAGAGTAAGGATCTTTTACTTGCCTAACATTTAATAGACAAGGGACCGACGGCTTTACATCCCCTCCGAAGGATGGTATATCTTCTATACAACCCTCGCCTAAGGTTGTATAGCTTCCGCCCGTACACTGATATACAAGCCGCTGGAAGATGTGTGAGGCGAGGACGCGGTATCACCACGTCTTGTACTATATGAATGACAGTTATTTCATTGTGTGAATGAATCTATATTTTTTTGGTATACGTTAAACATTTTAATATAAATATACATGGAGTCGTTAGTACTTTTTTTTATTTTAAATATATTTTGACAGCTCTCTCTGTAACTCATCAGAAATTCAAGTCTAATGAGTCTTTTTTGGTTAACAAAGAGTATATCCCTATCTCTTGAACTCCCCCAGGCAATGATATTGTACGAAATATGTGCGTATGCAAGAGCATAATATATGCTCAATAGCCCTACTTCGTCTAACGTACTTTGCATTTGCAATATAGCAAAGTAGGCCTTATTAAGTTGTGAGCATACGTGCTCAATGTGCTTGTTCCACAACAATTTATCATCTAAATAAGGTCCCAGTAATTTCGCTTTATGGGACAATATATATTACTATACACACTATACTGTGCGGCAATTGTCTTTGCAAACCAAAATTTATTATGACAGTCTTATCTGCATTCATGATAGGCTTATCTCTCTGCGCCAAAGTATTTGCCTCTTGGAAGGTTTGGTCAATTAATATTTGCATTTGCTCTGTTGTATCGGCTGCTACCGTCACTGTTATATCGTCAGCAAATATTGTTAAGTGGCCAGTAGTTAAAGAGTTTGGAAGGTTGTTTATATGTAGCATAAATAATAGCGGTCCCAAAACAGAGCCTTGAGGAACGCCGTACATTAGATTAAGGCTTTTAAAAAATGATGGAGCGTTCAAGTGGGACAAAATCATCCGGAGGTAAAATACCCTCCCGATCGGATCTCCGGGGGAGGGTGCCCACAGGGACACCTCATCGAATGTCGAAAAAACACCGACAAGTTAAATCCAACAAAACTAATTCTTTCATCTACGGCGCTTGGAATGTTCGTACTTTGAACGACAGCACTCGCACCGATCGGCCTGAAAGAAGAACTGCTCTAATAGATAGAGAACTTCACCGACTCAATGTTGACGTTGCAGCTCTCAGCGAAACTCGATTTTTGGAGGAAGGCTCTCTCACAGAAAAGTACTACACCTTCTATTGGAAAGGTCTTCCCACCAATTCAAGAAGACAACATGGAGTAGGATTTGCCGTTCGGAATCAACTTGTATCCAACTTAACACAAGTACCACAAGGCCTATCCGAGCGTCTAATGCTGCTACGCTATGAGCTATCAGATGGCAACGCGGTAAATCTAATAAGCGCCTACGCTCCCACTCTGGATGCAAGTCATGAAACCAAGGAAAGCTTCTATCAACAGCTGGAAGAAACCCTCTGTAGAATACCTAAAACGGAACGACTCGTTATTCTTGGCGATTTTAACGCTAGAGTAGGGAGAGATGCAGACACCTGGCCAGGCATCATAGGCAAGAACGGTTTGGGCAACATGAACGCTAACGGTCAACTACTCCTAACTAAATGCGCCGAACATGATCTAGTTATAACAAACACCATTTTCCGACAAAAGGATAAATTTAAAGGCACCTGGCGTCACCCCAGATCAGGTCACTGGCATCTACTGGACTATGTTATCGTACGTAGGAAGCATCTCAAGGACGTCCAAATTACAAAGGCGCGCATTGATAGCGAATGTTGGACCGATCATCGTCCTGTTGTCTCTAAAATGAAAATTGTTATGAGACCCAAACACCGAAGAACTCAAGTAAAACGTAGACTCCGTCTCTGTATTAGTAAATTGCGTGACCAACAAACCGTCGAACAGCTAAAGCAAAAAGTTCAAGAGAATTTGAGTGCACTAGAAGAAACCAATTCTGTAGATGTCGCTGCTACCTGGACACAAATTAAAGACAGTTTAAAAAGTGCGAGTGAGGAAATTCTTGGCACTGCAGCAAGTAAAAAACAGGAGGACTGGTTCAATGATAATGAAGCTTTTATACAAGAACTTCTTGACCGCAAACATATTGCCTTCCAAAACGCTATCAACCACCCCAACGACTCATCAAAAGCAGAAGCTTTTATCCAATCTAAGTATGAAACGCAACGCGAAATCAGAAGAATAAAGAACGAGTGGTGGGCAAGCAAGGCCAGAGAAATTCAAAGGTACGCCGATTCACACGACTACAGGAATTTCTTTCAAGGAGTAAAAGCAGTGTACGGCCCCAGTCGGAAAAATATGTGCCCTATTAAAGATTTAAATGGAAATCTCCTCAAAGAAGACCAGGAAATAAGAGCCCGATGGAAAGAACACTACTCTAACATTCTTAACCAGCAAAGTCAAGCCGATCACGATATTATAAATCTTATCCCTCAATATGACACCTTCGAAGACTTAGATAAACCACTAACAACGGAAGAGATCTTAACCGCCATTGGGCAGCTAAAAAATAACAAATCTCCCGGCGCCGACTCACTCCCAGCTGAGATCTTTAAAGCTGTGTCGTCAGAGCTCATACCCTACCTCAAAAAACTGTTTGATGTCATGTGGGAAAGTGGTCAAGCTCCGCAGGAGTTTCGTGATACACTTTTAATCAACCTCTTCAAAAACAAAGGGAGCGCTGCGGACTGTGGAAATTATAGGGGTATAGCTCTCCTGGCTGTTGGAGGGAAGATACTCACTAAAGCGATGGCAAATAGGTTAACACCTGTTATGGAAAAGTTACTTCCTGAAACACAGAGTGGCTTTAGACCAAACCGAGGCACATCGGACCTAATCTTCACACTTAAACAGCTTCAAGAAAAAGCACTCGAACATCAAGGAGAAATTCACATGGCCTTCATTGATTTAACCAAGGCGTTTGACTCGGTGGACAGGGAAGTGCTCTGGAAAATTATGCTCCGCTTAGGTATCCCCAGAAAATTTGTGGAAGTATGTCGCAGTCTACATACAAACAACAACGCCCAGGTTATGTATAATAATGAGGCAACCGAACCTTTCCAAACCCTCACTGGAGTTAGGCAGGGATGTGTCCTGGCACCCCTACTCTTTAATTTGTTTACCACTGCTCTAACAATTATTGTTGACAACAAACTGACAGTCAGAGGAATAGGTCTCAGATACCGTTTTGATGGCGGTCTCTTTAACATAGGGCGCTTTAGAGCTTTCACAAAGACACGCACACGATTCATTTGTGATCTCCAGTATGCGGATGACTGTGCACTTTTAGCCTCTACGCCGGAAGAGCTTCAAGAACTTTTAGATGTGTATGCCCAGAGCTACGATTCCTTAGGACTTAAAATCAACATCGGAAAGACTAAGATTATGTCAACTCCTCATCAAGTGAACCAAATAGACATTACACTTAACGGAAATTCTCTTGAAGTGGTGGATCAGTTCAATTACTTAGGCAACGTTGTTAATGACAAAGCAAACATGGACAGCGAGATTCGCAATAGAATTAACGCTGCATCTAGAGCACTCTGGGGACTTAGAGAGAGAGTATTTGACAACCACGACCTTGCTTTGTCAACAAAAATGGCTGTCTACAGAGCAGTTATCATTCCAACACTGCTATATGGATGTGAAAGCTGGGTTACTTACTGTCGTCATGTGAAAGAATTAGAACGTTTTCAGCAAAGACACCTCAGAAGTATGATGAAAATCCGTTGGTTCCATCATATATCAAACGTGGAAGTACTCAGGAGAGCAAACAGCCTTCCAATTGAGGTGCTTATTTCAAGAGCACGCCTAAGATGGGCAGGTCACGTTCATCGTATGCATGATAACCGCCTTCCTAAATGTACACTTTATGGTGAATTGCTAAGCGGTAGAAGAAGGCGTGGCGGTCAACGAAAGAGGTTCAAAGACACTCTCCATGAAAATCTAAAATCCTGCGGTATTGCAGACGAGCAATGGGAACAACTTGCAGCCGATAGAACCGAATGGCGAGGGGTTGTGGCCAGCTATCAAGGAAATGTTGCTGCAAGAAGGCCGAATCCAAGACCTAACCAGGTCTATGTTTGTCCTGACTGCGGTCGACATGTGCTCTCCCGAATTGGCCTCTATAGCCATAGTCGTGTGCACCGTAGATGAATGGGAATTACAATGGACTCCACCTTTTACTTGTTTTTTATTGTACACAATTTATCGACTGTAACATTTTTATACTCGGACTCGAGTAACGGCTAATATAATATAATACATTAGATTCTCTATTTGTGACTGAACATTATTTAGTTCTACTTTTAGAGTTCCCCCTTCCATGTAACTGTTTATCCATGGCAGTATGTTTCCTCGTATTCCTACACTATATAGCTTTTGTTCTAAGAAAGAATTGTTTACCGTATCAAAAGCTTTTGACAAATCAAACATGCAGACCACATACTTGCTGTTGTCTAAGCAGGTGTACACCCAATTTAATAAATGGTATGTAGCTGTTTCTTTAACTTCCTTATTTACAATACCTAGACAATAATTTTTCAAATAGGGAAATAAGGGATATGATTATGATATGTGTTTACGCACAATATAATTTTAGTGGACGTGCTGCAGCGAAGAGATACTCATTGCAATATCCAAATAGAATACAGCCAGATCATAAGACTTTCGAAGACATGTTTCATCGTTTGGGAGAAACGGGTTCATTTCGTCAGAAAAACGATGTAGGACGACCGAAACGAATTACTCTAGATCAAGAACTAGAAATTTTAGTTCGTGTGGATAAAGATCCTCAAGTCGGCTCAAGTCGTTTAGCAGCGGCAACAGGGGTGGGTAAACAATCTGTCCTAAGAGTCTTGCGTAAAGAACGCTTCTATCCATATCATCTCACTCCTGTACAAAACTACCCATTACTGGGAAGTATAAAATCTTCATACCGTTAAAGAAAGATATTTTCAGCAAGAATTTAAGATTAACGTTTGGTTTGGTATCATCGGCGATCAATTATTGGGACTATGTCTAATTTCTGTGATGTTTATTTATTATTTGTCCTTCCTCCAAATTTAAATCGACAGTGTTATCTGTTTTTTTCTTCAAAATACTCTTGCTGATATATTAAATGCTTTCATGCTAGACATACGGAATAGAATGTGGTTCATGCAAGATCGAGCTCCTCTTCATTTCTCCATTGAAGTCAGGAATTATCTTGATAAGACTTTCCCACGCAGATGAATCGGTAGAGGAAGTGAGTTTGCTTGGCTACCAAGGAGTCTTGATTATAATCCATTAGATTATTATGTGTGGGAACATATGAAGTCCTTAGTCTATGCACTCAAGAGAAGAACTGTGGGACAAAATACAAAACGCAGCGAATTTTATTAGAGGACAGGAAAATGTATTTTTCAATATAAGAAAATCTTTTATGAATAGAGTTAGAAAAGGCATAGAAGTAGGTCAAGACCATATCGAACATTTACTCTAAGTTGCAGCAATGATGTTTTTGCGTGGGGGAAAGCTTATAATGTCGTTAAGTCAACTTTTACGTTATTTTTTGGTCTACTAATAAGATTAGATCCTTATTTTAGACAATCTTTTGACTTATGTATTCAACTTAATACTATGAAAATAATAAGAAAGTGAGAAAGAGTTTACGCTGTTATTACGATTTTGTTTTCCCTTACGATTTGTACTTTTTTCAATAAATACACTTTGTTTCATTAAATTTGAATTTGTCTTTCAAGTAATTATTGGGCACTTTCCTTGAAAACGATTAGAGTTATCAAGTTCTACCAAGTGTACCTTTTATACGTGAAAATGGCGCCTTCATCATATTTGCTGGTCAGAAGTACCGCAACGTTGTATCTTATTCAACATTCTATAATAGTACATAGCTATATCGTACCTTTAGTTTCTTTTATTTGTAAAAGGTATGCTACGGAAGCTGCACCTGCGCTTTCCCCGAAAATGGTGACTTTGTCAGGATCACCTCCGAAATATTTGATGTTTCTTCTTACCCATTTTAAGGCTAAGATTTGATCCTTTAAACCTAAATTACCCGGACAAGCCTCATCTTCCGTACTCATGAAACCGAATACGCCCAAACGGTAGTTGAAACTGACAAATATTACGCCTTCCTCCAACAAATAATCTGGGCCGAAGCTTGCGTATGAAGAATTACCGGACGTAAAGGCACCACCATATATCCATACCATAACTGTCTGATTTTTCTTTGTGAGCTGGAATATTGAAAATAGTTAAGTCGATATGAAACCATTTCAAATTTAATAATTATAAATATTCAAACGAATAGTTACAATACGCACTTGGTTTATTGTTTCATTTGTTTTGTTCAGATTTCTCTGATATATCCAAGGCCGAAACATGTATTATGTCAAAATATCAATGTTTTTACTTATAAACAGTCAAACACAAAAAGTTTATCTACAAAGTTATTCATTATAAATTACCCACTCTTTATCGTTATTATTGCCTATGGAAAAAAATTAAATAAAAGTTGTGTGGTGAATTTTATTAAAATACTATCAAAAGTAGCTACTACAATATGGAAAAGTTAACATTATTATAGAGAGCTATAAAAATGACAACTATTATGTTTGACAAGTGACATTTCTTTAATAAAATAATCAAAATGATTTACAGTGAGGAAGAAAAAGTCCAAATATTTACTTGTTATATACAAAATAACAAAAATAAACGTGCACTAAAAAGAGCATATAGGGTGTTGTATCCAAATTGTCCAACATCATCAGAAAATACGTTCAAAAATATTTACCGAAGGGTGAATAATAGCTCGTTTTAGTAGAAAAAAGCGTGTAGTAAAGAACAGCTAGATATACTGCTTCATTTTGAAAGCAAGCTCATCCATATTTATTCGCGAATAGACTTTTTGAAACATTGTATTATTTTTTAGAAAATCCTGAATGTAGTATAAATAATGCGGTCGATCAATTAGCTAAAAGTTATTCCAATATTCAACGTACGTTAAAAAATAATAACGAATATAATAGACGTTTAATAACTCAAAAATGTTATATGGTAGGGGTAACACGTGGTATATTTTTGAAATCAGGAAAAATGATTACTCCAAAAATTTAATAATATACAAGGTATCCCATTAAAAAATATATATTATTTTTTAGTATCCCTTGAAATCTGCACGGCACTGTACTTTTGATTGCATTAAAAAAAAAAAAATCAGTCATAATCACACAACTTTCGTTTCAAACTTTTTATAAATTAAACATTTCTTTTAGTCTCATTTTTGTCTTAATAACTTTTTTGTTTCCAAAATTTAATCGAGCGTAAACCCTTGCCTATCTCGGAGCGAATAAAATATTCTTCTCATTTTTTTAAACTTACGCTGGTTGTATAAACATTGATATACAAACAGTCCTCAGATCCTGTTACAGGAACAGCACTCTGAACACATTCGCTTTTATCTTGCGTAGCATCAAGTGTGCCATTCCATTTTGAGTTCGCCACAGGAGGCTGAAAACAAAGTCAAATTTTAAAACATAATATTTTTAGTCGCAAACTCATCTACAAAAATCCTTATTTTACTATAAGGAACGTAACCAGATTGCAACCAACAGCTACTCTCCGGGCTATGTGCCCCGCCGAGCGCTGAATTACAAGTTACAAGCCTGGCGCGTTAAGTTTAATAATTGCATATTACCATCAAAATGCTAATGCTTCGATTGCAACAAACACCAGCCGAAAGACTGGAGCTCTCGTGCCAGTCATCACACGTGGCGTGTGATGACTGGCACGAGAGCTGCAGACTGCAGTTTCGAGCTGTTGGCAATAGACACTGGACCGCTAGATGGCGCCTGCTGACTATTTTACATGTCGCTATCCCAAAGATACCGAAATGTACTAAATAGTCAAGTGATCTTCGAATCGGTCGTCACCTTGCACTGACGAGAGCCAACAGCTCGAAACAGCTGTCTGCAAGTGACGTGTGACGACTGGCATGAGAGCTCCTTTAAGTAGGATCAGTCTTTCGGCTGGTGTTTGTTGCAATCGAAGCATTAGCGTTTTGATGGTAATATACAATTATTACACTTAACGCGTCAGGCTTGTAACTTGTAATTCAGCGCTCGGCAGGGCACATAGCCCGGAGAGTAGAAAAAAGCTAGACAAATATTGAAAACAAACTCCGTACTTTGAATCTGAGCTCTCCTATTGGAGGTTTCGCGAAAGGTATGCCTCGAAAGGAGTAGTAGGTTTCGTTTCGTCCAACAGTTGCATTTTGTTGTCCTCTGATTGTGCCGTCGGGTATAGTAAGAATAATATGGTTGTCCTCTGGGTTATCTTCCTAAAAATAACAACATTACGTTACTTATACAGATAGCGGTAGACGTACGAGTTTATGGGTAACTAGACATTTCATATTCACGATAGATAGAGACGAGGAACGTATCGTACATGCCATACATAATTTATTCAACTTTGAGTAACTGAACAGTATAGAGGTTCATTTATATAAAACAGCGAACTAGAAACTAAAATAATTTACAAAATAAATACAGGGCGCCATTAGTTTCATGTCATTAAAAAACTGGTAATGGGGAACGTCCAGACAAACAAAAAGTCTTATATAACATAGGGTCTAAAGTCCATAGTTTTGGAGAAGAGAAATGTTTAAAAAATTAATTAATTAATAAAATTGGTTGAGAACTTCTGGAATATTGAGGTAGGCAAAGTATTCCAGAATGTAGAAGTGGAAGTTCAACTCTATTGTATGCTTTGCCGGCTGTACATCTCCCTAATCAGCATAAAAAGTTTAAAGGCCTGCCGCCCTTATGGAATGTTGAGGTAGGCTTGATTCAGACATTTACGTATGCTCCGATATTGTACATAACTATTTGGAATGTTGCCAGTCGTACTGGTTTAAAAGTATTTATACAATTATTTTCTGTTGTATACCTCCACTTCTTTTAAGTTTTAAATTATACCATTATTTAGAATTTTTTACCTTTTTGTCTGATTGCTATTAAATTAATAGTGAAAGCTGACAAAAATGCCAAATTTAGGTTGTAAGTCAGTCCCTCCACTCCCTCCTATTAAATGATCAAAACTAAATGAAATTTTGAATTTTGTAGTACTTTACAAATCGGTCCGCCGCGTAACTTTGTTTAATCAGAATCCTGAATAGTATGGGGCCATCATCAATCACAAAATATGTTTTCCTTTGAAAGGTTAGGCTATGTTCCAAAATATTTTTTCTTACCTATTTTTAACTAATAAAGTTTAATTTGCGTTAATTGCTTAACTAATAAAAATAAATTATTGCCTTTTCGAGTTTATCAATTACACACAATAACGTGTAAGTACTAAAACTATCATGATTTGTTAAAAAATACCTTGAAATTTCGTCATTATGCCATGTGAAGATCTCGCACATCTGACAAGCAGTGAGCATTAATTAAGATGTAAACCGCCGAGTATCACCGATAAAGTAGCGGCGGCGACAGCTATCTTTGTGTTTTTTATTTTTGCGGTTTTATTATGTATAAAACTGCACCGATAGACCTTCCAATTTAAATTTTTTAGCCAATAACATCAGCTAACGTGGACTAAGTACCGATAAAAGATACTTTAAAAAGTAGAAGGGACAAAATGTTTCAAATTGTTACTAGAAGAAAATCTACTTTAGTTTAGTTCATGTCGGTTACTTGATTGCGTACAATCACATGGGTCTTTTGTCATTGCTTCTGTTGTTTTTCGATTTTGAACCACGTTTTTCTGTATTCTTAGTTAGAATTTATTTTATTGACTTTAGTGTAGTTTTTAAAGTGCTGTATTTAAAATTGAATTTTGGACATTATGGCAGAAAATTACACTTATCCAGTAGTCGAGGAAATAAAGCACTAAAAACGGCTCAACCTCCGAAATTTCCACAGCAAGACGGATTTTAATGCGGTTTTTTGCATTCGATTCGTGAGAGCGTCAGGAAATTTTGTGAACTAATCTGATGAATAGCAAATGAAAAATTGCATATTTGCATTGTAAAAATGCATTGTTCAAAGAGCATTTACAATAATTGATTTGCAACTCGGTAAAAATTGATTGAAATGAGTCCAAATTCATTACTCGGGAGGTTTTCGGGGTCGCTGAACACGAATATCACGGCGGCAACGGCCTCCGAGGTACCTGGAGCCCAGGGTGGACCTCATCTCCTGGAACTTCTTGTAAATTTGAAATATACATAGTTGAAATTCGTTACTCGGAGGTTTTCGGGGTCGCTGAACACGAATATCACGGCGGCAATGTTCTCCGCGGTACCTGGAGCCCAGGGTGGACCTCATCTTCTGGAACTTCTTGTAAATTTGTAATATACTTAGTTGAAATTCGTTACTCGGGGGTTTTCGGGGTCGCTGAACACGAATATCATGGCGGCAACGACCTCCGAGGTACCTGGAGCCCAGGGTGGACACTATCTACCTCATTTCCTGGAATTATCTTGAGTATAGCAAAATTTTTAAATGAATTTGCATATGTTACTGTAAATTATTTATTTAAATATTATAATGCTACCAACTTTGTCTACTGGAGCCTGAAAATTTTCATTGTATAAGTTTGTGTTATTTTTTTAAACAATAAAACATTACAAACACAATTAGAGTTTTCAGAAATTATTTTTGAAAACTATTGTTTGAATCTACATTTTCATTATAATATATAAATAAATAATTTTGAGTAATATATGCAAATTCGTATAAAAATGATGCTATACTCAAGGTAACTCTAGGAGATGAGGCCCACCTTGAGCTCCAGGTACATTTGGACTCATTTCAATCAATTTTTACCGAGTTGCAAATTAATTATTCTAAATGCACTTTGAACAATGCATTTTTACAATGCAAATATACAATTTTTCATTTGCTATTCATCAGATTAGTTCACAAAATTTCCTGACACTCTCACGAAGGGAATGCAAAAAACCGCATTAAAATCCGTCTTGCTGCGGAAATTCCGGAGGTTCAGTGCTTTATTTCCTCGATTACAGAGCTCACGGATATGCACTTGTTGTATGGAGAATGTCGTGGTAATGCAGCTGCTGCAGAACGTCTTTATGCTCAAAAATTCCCCAACCAACGTCATCCTTGTCCACGGACATTTATTAATATTGCCCAGCATCTTCGGGAAACAGGTCGTCTCGATGGATATGCGGGCGAACGAGTTCCACAACGTGAGAATAGGGTAATTGAAGCGGAAGTTGAAGTTTTGAAACTTGTAGAAGAGGATCCAAATTTAAGTACCCGCGATTTCGCAAATCGTGTGAGAGTGTCCCATTTTGTGATATGGAGAATATTGCCAGATATGAGTTTACACCCCTACCATTATCAACGTGTCCAACCTTTGAACCTCAGGATTATGCAGACCGAATTGAATTTTGAGAAAATACGCAAGAAATGAGGATTTTTTTAAACGTCCTGTGTTTCTCTGATGAGTCATGTTTTATCTGGAACGGGGTGTTTAACTTAAAAAATATACATTATTGGTCAAATGAAAGCCCGCATGTAATAAGAAGGTCTCACTTTCAACGAAGTTTCTCTGGTAATTTGTGGGCAGGAATTTGTTTTAACGAAACAAATGGACCTACAGAATTACCCAATAAATTAAATGGTGAAATCTATTTAAATTTCTTGCAACAAACATTGCCATATTTGTTGGAAGATGTACCTTTGGTGACGTGCAGACATATGTGGTATATGCACGATGGTGCACCAGTGTATTTTAGTCTAGTGGTTAGGAGTTTTTTAAATACACAATTTCCTCAACGATGGATTGGACGTGGTGGACCGGTTGGATGGCCTACTAGATTGCCCGGCTTAAATCTAATGGATTTTTATTTTCGGGGCATCTTAAATCGCTTGTTCACATCTAATTGACACTTTGGAACAATTGCGGTAACGCTTTTTAATGTACATAGAGACTGTAAAAATGATACCAATTTACCCAATGTGTTGAAGGATGTGCGTGTCTTTACCTCGTCATACTGAAAAGTGTATTAATGTAGATGCAGAACATTTCGAACAATTTATGTGAATAAACAACACCGGTAAGTTATCATTTGTTGCCTGTCACTGTGCATTTTTTTCTCGTGGAAAACTAAATAAAAATCACCAAAATTGTATTTCGTATATAACAGGAAAATGGACGAACGTTTGATTTGTGTAACTTTTTTCTACTAAATCTGCATTTTATTTACAATAGCTGATTATTTTCCTTTTGAGTTGTTATAAACTATACATATTTTTTTTAGAGCGATTTACAGTTTATGTTGGATACCTGCTCAATTCGCAGCCTTCATGGTATTTTTAAAGTGATCTAGTTCTAATCTAGCGTTAACTGAATATTTGTTTCCCTATGTTCTTCGTTAATCATTCAAAATAGAAATTGTCACAGGTTTTACTTACACTTTTTGCTCTTGACTCCAATGGGATATGTACATGATTTTCACTCGCCCAACAAAATGCACCTAACAAACATAACAGACCTGAAAGCACAGTTTTTACTTCCAACATGCTGGCTATGCTGAACAAATTTTAATTGGAAAAAAAGTATTTTCCGCGTATTTATGCCTTATTTTTATCAGCAAATATTTTGGTACGTTACGTAAGGCATATTTTCCGTGATTATGATGTATATACGTAAGACTTTGTTATTTCAATAGAATGTACAGGATGGTTCCGGTGCAACTTTCAATTTTGCGGGTTCCTTTATTAATGATAGTATTAAAAATCATTGCTCTATAATTCAGTTACTCTAGATTCAAATACACTGGAAGCAAATCGGAATTGCCTGAATTTTTGTCTGATGTGCGAGGTGGTAATCGCGATTAATGACACGGGCATCGCACCACCGGGTTCGAATCCTGGCTCCGGCACTGACACTGTCGGAGGAAATAGTTGTATGTCCGCGTTTTTTCAATGTGTAACCCCCTTCCGCACAAGCCCTGGCTTCTGGAATTGGGGGTTGTCTAATTTCTGTGGTGTTATTGTGTAGTAGTGGTAAAATAGTACACTAAATGGTAAATCAATGATTACGAGTTTGAGGCATACATGGGGAGTAATAGTAAATTAACGCAGCGTAATATGCATTAATGGTGATTGAAAACGTCGCTAAACATCCATACCCTAACAAGGATTTGAACCCGGGACTCTTTGGTCGCAAGCCCAACATGTAAGCATTATGCCACTGAGTAAATTAATGATAAAACCAATTCTTTTTTTTATACAAATGCACCTACATATATCATTGAAGCATTTAATGTTGCTTTTAAAAATCAATGTTATTTTTGAACTATTCAACTATTTTTAAAAAAATTTCATTAATTCGGTAAAAAAGTGCCAAAACACTATTGGGTTACCATTTAATAACTTTTTTTTTTAACAGAAATTTCTCGAGAAATTTATTATTTTATGCTAAATAATTAATGGAATACAGTCAAATATATTAATTAAACATTGAATTTTAATGATGTTAAATGACATTATTTTTATCTATATACAGGCTGTCCATTTTATCGGGGTCCTTGAGAATATCTCACTTAATATCGGTCGTACAAAAAAAAAATATTTTTACGAACATTGTGCCGATTTATATAACCTACAAAATGGTTTAAAGACATTTGAAATCCATGGCCTACTTTAAGAGTTATGGCGGAAAATATCGAAAATGCGGAAAACGTCTAGGCCAAATATCTCCGTTATTTGAAGAAATACGAGAAAAATTCTAAGGTAAAAATTGTTTGCAAAACAGAGTGTTTCAACGAGGTTTTATCTAATATTTTTCAAAACTACTGTATTTTGAGATTTACTCTTCAGGCTGTTAAAAAAATTATTTTGAAACGGCCGAGAAATAGCGCCATTAAATAGAGTATTTTCCTCCCTTTTCAACGATATATCATATGCCATATTTATTCATTGGTACTACGTTAGTAATTATAAAAACTTTTTTAAAACCAATATTTTTGTTTAACAAGCATTATACTTACCGTGGAGAAGTATGATTAAATAAAACGATAAAATAATTCAATAAGTTGTTCAAATCTTTGCTATAATAAAACATTAACACAATTAAGAAGAATAAAGTAAATTCAGGTAACAAAGACAAATTAATAATAAAAAGAATATAGCACACAGAACATTAATATTTATCTAATCCTCAAAATCATTTTTAAGATGTCATATCAAGTGTTCAAAGTGTCCACCGCGATTTCTTATGCACAATCGAGCGCGGCGAGGCACTGCATTTAAAACATTACTCAGCATTTCGGGAGTAACTGCAATACATGCCCGTTGATTTCGAGCTTTTAGGTCCTCTACATTTTGCGGTGTCTTCGAAAACACCTTATCTTTAATACACCCCCATAGAAAAAATCTATTGGAGTTATATCTGGAGAACGAGAGGGCCATCGAATAAATCCATTGGTACCTGTCCACTGTTGAGGCAAAATTTCGTCTAAATAATCTAGGCAAATCTGGGAATTGTGGGGAGGAGCTCCATCTTGTTGAAAATATTGAAAGTTGTGTCGATTCTCTAAAGATGGGCCATCTAAAAATTCATTAAATTCATTTCCCAAAAAGTTTAGGTACCTTTGACCACTGAGGTAACCATCATAAAAATAAGGACCTATTAAATTGGTGCCTAAAATACCGATCCACACATTTATTGAAAAACAATTTTGAAACCCAGTCGGTCTATGCCAGTGTGTATTTTCAGAAGTCCATTTGTAATGAATATTGCGATTAAAAAATCCATTATTGGAAAAATTTGCCTAGTCGGACCAAAGTATTTTACTACATATTAATGGATCGGCACGCTTCTTTTCCAACAGCCACCTACAAAAAGTCGTCCTCCTTGGTTTGTCCCCCGCTTGTAAATTGTGAATTTTTTTGGCTTTATAACGCCGGTAGCCATTTTTATTTAAAATTTTTCTAGCACTTATTTTATTTATATGACAAGCAATTTGAATTTCTCTTAATGATGTTTCCAAATTTTCTGCATTTTTATTTCTTAAATAATTAATAACTCGGTTTACCTTATTTACATTATCAGTAACACTGTTCAACCTTGTCTTCGTCTTTAAAAATGAACCTGTATTTTTCAGTTTCGTAGCTAATTTTCTGAACAGAGTTTATTCGGCTGTAGTGCTTGTGGAAATCTGTTTCTATATTCTACTTGAGCTAATCCAGAGTTAAAATTGCATTGGCAATATGTAACGAACATATTATAATCACGAAAAATCATTTTTGAAAATTGTAAATTCTTAAACGGGTGTGATTGAGTGAGAGTTTAAGTATTAACTGAGATGATCTGTCAAAAAATTAAATTGTCAAGTTTGTTCATAGCCAACTATTTTAAAATAATTGAAATAATAGTGAAATCATGAAATACAAACAAATGGATATTATACTTAAATTAATTGGTAAAGACATTTTAACTTTCTGAGCAAGGAGTGACGCTTTTATGGAGGACCTCTATACATTGGCATAACTGCGAATACTCTTTCCATAATTGCTCCATGTTGCTTTCTTGATTATTATTTTGTTTTTGTTACCTGAATTTACTTTATTCTTCTTATTTGTGTTAATGTTTTAATATAGCAAAGACTTGAACAACTTATTGAATTATTTTATCATTTTATTTAATCATACTTCTCCACGGCAAGTATAATGCTTGTTAAAGAAAAATTTATTGGTTTTAAAAAAATGTTTTTATAATTACTAACGTAGTACCAATGAATAAATATGGCATGTGATATATCGTTGAAAAGGGAGGAAAATACTCTATTTAATGGCGCCATTTCCCGCCCGCTTCAAAATAATTTTTTTAACAGCCTGAAGAGCAAATCTCAAAATACAGCTGTTTTGAAAAAAATCAGATAAAACCTCGTTGAAATACTCTGTTTTGCAAAAAAATTTCGGCTTAGAATTTTTCTCGTATCGCTTCAAATAACGTAGATATTTGGCCTAGACTTTTTGCGCATTTTTGATATTGAAAAGTATATCACCATTAAAGACATAATGGTACAAGTTACCTTAAAAAACAAAATTTAAGTATGTCATTTTATCAATTTTATACCATTGCTTAGAAATGGGAGTAAATGACCATTATATCCGACTTAACAGTTAGTCACAAATTTGACCATTAAATTGTTAATGTTTAAAAATACCATTTATTACAAAACACAAATCTCCATTATTTGTCATAAACTATCAATATGTTTTAATGACATATCTTACCAACAGTTATAATTTTACACAGATACATCATTGAAACATTTAACGTCCCCATTAAATAACAATAGTATTTTGAATCAGTAAACTAAGTTTCAAGAATTTTACATTAACTGAATAAAAAGATCTAAAAACACCATTATGATACCATTGGATAATAATGATAAATGCGGTATTTCTAGCAGGGGAACGTTTTCATTATATCGTCGATTAACAAGTTATTACCTATTCTGAATTAATCACCTACCAAATTGCCTCCATATCTTTGTGTAAACGGAAACTTGTAATTCAAGAGCGGCTTTCAGTTTCATCTATTTATGTACATACATAATCACATTGATAGCTTGCATCGAGGGTAATTCAGATCTTAAGATGGATCTTATATCAATTTGGCTGTGAAATATTATCGACATTAAGCTGCCTACTTCGTTTCATTTGCCGTGCTGCATAATAAAGTTGAATATACATACACTCGGAAATACGCTGTAAGTTGCGATTCGATGCATGGAAATACTCTCTCGTCTATGCCTTGTTTTTAAAAAAGACAACAAGAACGGTAGTGATACTAACCTTTAACGAACACTGCACTCGAATATACTACTCGACGAGCGTCTCGCTAATCCTTTTAGCATTATCAGGAGATAATTCAAACAGAAAACCTCGTCTCCCGATGTTGTTGGCATGGCTGCCGAAACCCGCGTCGAGTAGTCGAGAAAACGCTCTCATCGCCGGGATCCACACCCAGCGTAGGGTTGTTTACTTAAACAGGTCTACGAACCGTAAGAGTTGAAGGAAGTTCATAGTCACAGTTTCAAAACATCAGTAGCAATTTATCTATTAAGTTTGTAGACGTTCACGTAAAATTAAATATCCTACCTATTATTTGCATAGACTACACTAATTTATTAATAAAGAGTAGATAGAAACACTGTGCGTGAAGCTCTTTGTGTTTTTGTGCTCTTCCAATTGACGGTTGGAGCTTAAATATTTGCGAAAAGCCGCGTTTCATTATTTCCTCATTATCCTTGGACCTCTTTCTCATCGATATTGTAATCGAGTTGTATCCTTCAATTTTGTCAAGGGGCATAATTTATGAGCATTTTTATTGCTTTAAAGTGAGAAATTTAAGGGTCGTGCACCCTTAAATTCATAATTACCATATTTTAATATTTATCAAATAAAATAACTGTCGATCTTTAGATTCTTACGACCTGTCGACATTATGAAAATATTCCTTCGTCGTTTTCGATGTATTAAATCCGACGTCTTCTTTGTGAATTGAGCTACAAATTAATATTAGAATTACGACGTAAATAGCTTCAGCAGCAGACGGAACGAACCTACGTTTAATATAAAGCGAGTAATATTTTTTTGCCAATGACTTTATTTTTATTTATTAATTAACTGATGAAATAAGTATACTGTAATTTTAATAACGTTCTCTGTACTTTTGACAAGGACCTGATGAGCTTCATGAGACATATTAAGAATATTGTTTTATATATTTAAATTTTGTTAAAGTCAACAATTGTGCCTTGTGGTATATATGGCATGTTTTGCGATTCATGCAAGTCAGTATTTCTAATGTACTTACGGTGAATAGTTTTCACAGGCCGTAATTTACACATATAAACTGGGAAATAGGCTAATTTAAACTTACAAATTAGAAATTATGCTAATTGTAGGATCTTACGTATGCTTTATTGAAACGTGATAAAAAAAACAATATCATGTATAGGTCACGTGATACGAAATAAATATTTTTTTTTTCAATGGAACGCCCTATATATTATTGCTTTTTCGAGAAGCCCCTTTTCCCCTTATTTCAAATATATAATATTGTATAGGTCTATCTTAAATACTTCTCGACATATTTAACATTCAAAATGCAAATGAGCTGCTTTATTGCAAGAAGAGTGAGCCCATGGATATCAAGACGAAAGTGAAACAAAAGCAACAAGGTAGGCCACGAAAATAATTATTTTATTGTTTATTATAAAATATAACAGACCATGGCCTTTCTACGTCTTCGTAGAATACTCTGTACACTTCATGTTAATATGGACAATTTCCTCTAGGCGTTTCGTGGTTTCTTTGTGATATTTGATGACTATGCGATGCATAATACATTCTTCAATCTTCTAGAATTACTCAACTTGCACCGCCTTACCTGCAGCAGTTTAGAGTTTAGTATTTTATGCAAAGCCGGATTTACCTTTGAGCTTGACATATTCGGTGCTGTTTAATATCAGATTCATTAGAAAATTAGACGGGCTTTGAGTGCTAATCTTGATCGGGATACAACCTCCAATTCGCTGGCGTAACAGCAATTGAGTGTTTAATAATTGGGAGAATTAATGAGATCATTTGACAATTCTCTCCAGCCAAATAATTTAATGTAATTAACTATTGGTAACGTTAGAGTACTGGTAATGGACAGCGTATTTTTTAGACATGCCTTTGTTAAAAATGAAAATAATTTTCTAAAGCGTCTCTAAATGATAATATGGTAAGAATTTTCTCTAAAAAATCTGGTTATTCACCTAGAGAAGAGAATAGTTGACCAGGAGGAAATCATACGATTACTGAAACTAAACATCAACAAATCAAATAATAATAGCAATAAAATTTATTCTCATATCCAATCCACAGAGTTATTCGTAACGTGACGGAAATTAAGAATAAAATAATAGCTGTCGATAAGCCAACAAACGACAACAGTCAAAAAAGTTACTCTTCAGCAGTAAAAACTGGAACTCAAAAAACTATTAACACGATTAGAGCTGACTAAGTTAGTGCTGCTAATGCACAGTCAGTCACAAAAATTCATAGCAGTTCATTGACTGCAAATTGAGTAAATAAACTAAAAAAATCTGAACCAGTTATAGGCACGAATAACAATTTAAACCAAATTACAACTATAACTAAACTTGGATATTTGCACATCTATAGATTTGATCCAGAAACTACAGGAGATGCACTTGTTAAATATGTAAAGATAACTGCTCCAGATATCAATTTCACCTGTGAAAAATTAGAAAAAGAAGACAATTCAACATGTGTTCAAAGTGTCTTTTCCTATGTAGCATTGTAACGATATTTGGCCAAATGGTGCAGCAGTCAGAGGAAAAAATTTTCACCAACCAGGTTTGTAACTTGTAATTCAGCGCTCGGCGGGGCACATAGTCCGGAGAGTAGCTGTTGGTTGCAGTTAAGGATTTTATAGAGGAGTTTGCGACTAAAAATATTATGTTTTGATTACAGACTATGTTGTTACTAACAACCCAAGATTTACTATGTGTGAAAACTTTGACCTCGGACTGTCCGATCACCATGGTCAGATGGTATATTGTAGTCCTCCCTCTGAAATGTCTCTGGTTTTGTCCGAAAACATAACTAATTTACCCACCAAATATAGAAAAATTAACAGCCAGTCAATAAACGAATTCAAATTCTTGTTTAAAAATTTCTCTTTGCAGAATAATAATACTGACATTGACGGAATTTTTGACGACTTTTGAACATTTTATCTGATGTTTTAATACATCATGTTGTTTTAAAACCATACCTGTCAGAAATAATGATTTGAGGTCGATTTTCGAGAAGTTTTTCTCCATCAGATTTTATTGGATAGAATGATAGATTTAGGTGTAAATAACAAGAAAATCATAGTGAGTGCGCCCAGTTTTGGCTGGAAGACATATTTAAAGGCACTTTTATGTATGCATAAAATGCACTTTTGGATGCAATCGAGTGCTAAAAATTGCATCTGGAGGGTCAAAAATGACTCTATATGAACAGTAAAGTTTATGTGATAATAGAATAAAAAGTTTCAAGTCAATATTAATTATTTTTAAACGATTATATTTTAAAAACTGTCGAAAAAAAGCAAAAAAGCACTGTTTGCATAAAAGTGCATTTAAATGTGTCTTCCAGCCAAAACTATGCGTACGCACTATGATTTTCTTGATATTTACACCTAAATCTATCATTCTATCCAATAAAATCTGATGGAGAAAAACTTATCGAAAATCGACCTCAAATCATTATTTCTGACGGCCAAGAAACAAGTAACAGGTAAAATTAAATTTTCACAAAGATTAATGAAGGATATAGAAGCATTAAAAAAATGAACGGGCTCAGAAAAAACATCGAAGAGGAACAACTAAAGGGAAAAATAAACAATTTAAAAAGCAAGTACAGAGTGATATTCGTTGTGAAAGGGAATCGATCGATATAGAGAAAAGTAGGCATCAGAAAATTTTTAAATTTTAGATAATTACTAATGTCGGTGTGGCCAATCCAACTAAAATAATTACAAGCAGTTGGCACTTCCGCTTATACCGGAAGTCGATACCAACTTGCTTATTTCAAACGGAACACCCTATATATTTTAGAGTTTTCGAAAAGAGCATAAAATTCTGAGTCGAAAATATGTAACATGTCCTATACCTAAACCTAGCCGTTTCAGAGATATTTGACGTTTTATAGAAAATTTGACAGGTGCAACGGTTTGCAAGAACCGTCATAACTTTCTTCGTGTAAAAGATCCTCATTTGCTTCTTATCACGTAAAAAGAACACGAGGAGAACTACGTTTGACAACTAAAATAAACTCAATAATATCATACCAAGAGTTCCGTTTTTCGCGTTACATTTTGTCAACTTCAAACCGCGAAAACTTGTTTAGGTCAAATGGAACACCCTGTATTTCTTTACGTGTAAAATTGAATTCCCTTTTTTCTGATATTAGCATTGTGGGGGTTAAAGTTACAACTTTTTGATATATTTGCGATTTTATTAGAAATTCATGAATTGTAATCATTTCATCAAAATAGCCATGATTAGAAACAATCAGTCATACATTCTTATGTTAAAAAATGCTAGAACGTTTAAATTACACCCACGAAGCACATTTGCTACTCGATATCCACAAAAACGCAAAATAACACTAACACTATAACATGCGTATTAATCGAATTGAAGATATGGCATGAACTAAAATAGCAGAGATAAGATCAATTTAAAATATGATTTCATTTTAATTTAATAATTGCTCAAAATTCCGCCCTCGAACTTCGACACATTTTTCGCACCTTCGGATTAGTTCCACATGGGTAGCTCTTCTAATTGAATCCTGTGATATGTTTTGAAATGCATTTCTTACTCTTTGCATACAATCTTCAATTGTTGTTAATGGGCTCTCATTTTATTAGTTCCCCGAATGAAATAGTCCAGAATTGATAAATCGGGTGAGCGAGGAGGCCATAAGAAAGGTCCATTATTGGCAATCCATTGATCATAAAAAGTTTCTTGTAAATAATTATTAATTAAATATGCGTTATGTGGGGGAGCACCGTCGGTCGTGCTGATAAAAAATGTTTCTATGTTCGGCGAGAGGTAAATTTTCTAAATAGTTGTTATTCAAATTTTGTAAGACATTCAGATATCTTTCACCTAAAAAAGAAAAACAAAAATTTACCTAAACATATTAGCAGAAGAGAAAATTTAATTTACCGTTTAAATTTTCCTGATAAAATTGTAATGCCACCACTCTATCGTTTCTTATGGCACAATAAACATTGAACTGCCAACTTTCCTGAAAGTTTCACTCTCTGAAACATATGAGGATTTGAGTCACTCCAATAATGCAAATTGTGTCTATTAAAAAGTCCATTTTTAGTAAATTTTACTTCATCTGTCCATATAATATTTCCCAAATAAGAATCGTGGCCCTCGGACCTTATTAGAATAAACTCACAAAAATTCTGTTTTCTTAAGAAATCTGTTTCTTTTAATCCTTGAACCATATGGAATGAAAACGGGTGAAACTTATGTTTTAATAAGATTCTGTGAATTGAATCCTTGCACAGTCCCGATTCCAGAGCAGCTTGTTTTGATGACATCCTTGAAAATGCATGAAAATAACCCAAAATGACTATTTCAATGTTTTTGTCATCAACAATAGGCTTTCTTCTTTGCATTTTTGCCTTGACAGAGCCATAATTTTTAAAATTTTCCAGTATGCGTTTTACAGTGTTTGGTGACGGTTTCCCTTTTTCTGGATATCGAGTAGCAAATGTGCTGCAAGTTCTTGATATTATTTTATCACATTCTCCATAAATAATAAACAAATTTAAAAAGTCTTCGTGGGTGTAATTTAAACGTGCTGGCATTTTTTGACTAAGATAATGACTGATTGTTTCTAATCATGGAATTTCTAATATAATCGCAAATATTTCAAAAAGTTGTAACTTTAACCCCCACAATGCTAAGAACAGAAAAAGGGAAATTCAATTTTACACAACTTGACGTAAAAAAATACAGGGTGTTCCATTTGACCTAAACAAGTTTTTGCGGTTTGAAGTTGATAAAATGTAACGCGAAGAACGGAACACTTGGTATGATATTATTGAATTTACTTCAGTTGTAGAACGTAGTTCTCCTTATGTTCTTTTTACGTGACAAGAAACAAATGAGGATCTTTTACACGAAGAAAGTTATAACGGTTCTTGCAAACCGTTGCAACTGTCAAATTTTCTATAAAATGTCAAATATATCTGAAACGGCTAGGTTTAGGTATAGGATATGCTACATATTCTCGACTCAGAATTTTATGCTCTTTTCGAAAACCCTAAAATATCTAGGGTGTTCCATTTGAAATAAGCAAGTTGGTATCGACTTCGGGTATAAGCGGAAGTGCCAGCTACTTGTAATTATTTTAGTTGGATTGACCACACCGACATTAGTAATTATCTAAATTTTCCAAATTTTTCGATGCGTACTTTTCTCTATATCGATCGATTCAGTGCCTGGTGAGATACCCTGTATAGGGTGTCCCATTTAAAATAAATGGCCTCGAAAATGCTCCGCTGTAGCGAGTCACTTTGTATATTTCAAAATATTTTCCACTTCCATAAAAAAATAATTTTTCAAAGTCTTCTAATAGAGCCGATATTGGACTTTGACGCATTATATTGACAACCTGTATATGATAATATTGTGCATTATCCAGACTCACTTTGCTAATCATTTTGTGTTTTTCTACTTTCAGCTGGACCGAAGAGTTCCAAGCAAAACAGACATTATGTGTGTGTGTGTATAGTGTTAGTTAAGTGTTTAAATGAGAACTTGGACAATACGTTTAAAATAATCTGTGCTGGAGGCTAAAAGTAAGCAAAATTTCCCACTGCTCTACTCGTAGTGGGTTAGAGTAGCCCAAATTAGCCTTAGACAAAGCGTGCGCTACTCTACCGTGAGTGGTGCGCGCTCGACCGGGCGTGAAATCGGTGGCGATCCTTGACGAGCATCTTGTCATTATCTTAGATACCTCACAGTATTTTGGATAATGCAAGTGATAAGGCCTGTAACCGAGCCGGGGATTTTCTGGGGGCTTAGGAGCCCAGAAAAGCGGTTAGTAGCCCCGATTTCCGGACGCGAGTGATGGAGATACAGCAGGATTGGAACTGGCCCTCTATCACCTGTGCACTACACTTAAGTGGTAAGTCACAAATTACAATAAGTTTTTTTTCAGATGATTAATATTCTTGCTTTGAATATAAAGTTATTCACGGAAAGCGGGTATTAGACGTTTCTAGGGATCTGTCAAGTTTAGAAATCTGAAAATTCGTATAATGAGGTTTTTGAGTATGGCGAATTTAACGTAAATATTTTCAACTTGGTGTCACTTGCACTTGTACCGGTGCTGACGTGTCTTGAGGGACTTTTTACTACCCTTCCCAAAATGATTATTAATGTGTTCACCTAAAGGGTTCGATGTGACTGATTCAGACGAAAAATACAAAATTTATACTTACTGTTTCTTTTGCTGGCACTCTTAAATCTAACACTCTAAATAACTAACACCCTCTTAATTAACCTGAAAGGGAAATTTGAAGCACAAAAAAAAGATAATATTTAGTTAAAAAAATATATTGTTCTTTAAAAAAATATTTTTACAAAATTTCAAGATATGTATATAAGGTTAGCAAATTTTGGTCCGTATACGACACATGGTGAGGAACAGGACAACAATGACAATGACAACTCTCATCCAATATTTAGTTTTTAGCAAACGCTTGACACAAAAAGATTCTATGTAAAAATTTCATGTATACGAATATGTGGGCTTTTGCTTGTCTGTCTATTTACGTATTTTAAATTTAACAGTAATAATTTTGGGCGCTCGTTCTAGAGCTTAAAAATAATAATGTGGCTGTTCTATATTTATACGTTCAGGCAAGGCGGTCCCATGTACATGGTAGTAAAACTTTTTTACCACTGAATCACTGAGGAACCGGTTATGGGCAAACACGCGGAAAACTTATAGTTTTTCCGCCGAAATGGACTGCAAAAATGGAAATATACCCTCAAAAAATTTTGTCTTTCATACCAAATCGCCCTTAAAATTTTGAATTAGAAACTTTTAACTTGTCTTGATATTTAAAGAAGATTTATTTGGAAGTAAAAGCTGGATTTCATGATAGTTGCTAAAATGTTGGTGGCTGGCGCGACGTACGGCCCCGTGCACCGACATTCATGTTAGTTTCTAAAATTGCACTCCACGGAGCGACATTTTTATTTTTGCATAAAAAACGCTCCGTGGAGCGAATCTTTCTAATACTTCCAAAACCATCCTCCGACGGCGTTTTTACGTGGAACACGCGTTTCATGCTAAATATTTCGTCGGATTTCGTTGGAGTTTCGAATAATTTCTCGAGGGTTTGGCGTATTTTTTTGACAGTATCACCACCAAACTTTGTTATTTTAAATACGACACCCTGTATATTACTGCATATTGGGATTCCTCATAAAATTTCTACTTACTTTGGTTTGTGTACCATAACCTACTATTTTCCGAGGTATTAATATTTTTGAACAATTTTGGCGGTTTCTATCGTAAAAAAATCCATATCGTCTATCATGTTTCAGATTAAGAATTTTTCTTTTCAAACTCACAAGTGCCGTACGGTCTAACTAAAAGTGTCTTTATATTTTCACAATTTTATACAGGGTGTATTATTTTCACAGTTGAACACTATTTTAGTTGAAACGTCAAGAAGTCATTTTGTTTTAAATGGAACCCCTGCATATTATTACAGAATCTAATAGATTATTGAATTCTGCATCGATTAATTTTACCATTCCCTACACCTGTCTCTCTTGATTTTCTCAGCATAGACGAATATTTTTAAAATGTACATACATCAGCACTGTTTGTTACTAAGCAATGCAAGTTATAACTTGGTTCCTTTCTTTCGTAAAGAGTATAATCATGTAGATAGTTGATAATTATTTGTTAGTTATCAAGAAAACAAAACCAATAGCTATACACAAAAAATAGATTATTTTATCATTAAATTTATAAAAAATACTTTGCAACAAAAAATTCACAAAATTAATGAACACATTGAATAAATATTTAATGCAGCAACTGTTCAAAATGCCCTCCATTTTGCTTCAAACAAGCCAATATTCTGCAATTTACGGCACTTACCGTGGCTTGGCGAATTTCGTGGGGATCTAATTGCTGAAATGCAGTTCGTGCTCTGTACTTTAGATCTTCTTTGGAAATAGCCGGGGTGGCATAAACACTATTTTTGAAAAGGAGGTCAAATCAGGGGACCTTGGTGGTTATATCTGTGGTCCTCGGTGTCCAATTCCAAACCATATACCGGGTGTTCAAAAGTCTGGAAACGGTCAAATATCTCGAGAAATATACATTGGATCTAAAAAAGAAAAAACACTCCCTTAATAATTTTTAAAGCGCTATCCAATGATACCAAACGCGACCCCCCACCCTACCCCTTGGGGTGAGGTGGGGGGCAACTTTAAAATATTAAATGGGTACTCCTATTTTTTATTGCAGAATCGGATTCTACGGCAAAGATTACGTCAAGTTTGTCTGAAATATTTTTTTTCGATCCGTGACAGATGGCGCTGTAATCGCAAAAATATACTTAAACTATCAATAAATGTGTCAATTTCTGTTCTCAATATTTTCATGTATTTATTACTATTTAAATTCTCCTCGTAGATATGATACTTAAAAGTGTTATCTGCTAATAAACAGAAAACGTTAAAGCTAAATCTGGTCCGGAAATTCGATTCTCATACTACATGAGGATTTTGTTGTGCCTAATGGTGCAAATTTCGCCTGTTAAAAAATTTCTTCTTTGGAGAATTTAGCCTCGTCAGTTCAAATACAAATAATCTTTTTTTAAAAAATCAGGATTTTCTTGAAGACGTACTTGCTCACAGAAATCTGTTCATTTTTGAAAATTCTTGGGCTTGAATGAATGAATTGTACTTTTTGGTACAGAAAGTTATGCATTTTGTGCCTCTTTAGAATTTGTTGAAGACACGAATACGGGCAAAAATTGCTTTAGAGAAGCAATACAAAATTAAAGATAATTTAACTCGAGAAGAAAAGTTATCGATAAATTCTTTAAAACGCGATGAAAGCATAAAAATATTGCCAGCAGACAAAGGTAATGCCACAGTCATTATAGATAAAGATATATATAACACAAAAATCATGACTCTTGTAAATGAGGGACCCTACTCAAAACTAAACAAAGATCCAACAAAATCAATAGAGAGCAAAATTTACAGAACTTTATTTAAATACAAACATGAATTTAATGATTTTGAACGAAGGAAACTTACACCACATCATAGTAAGCCCCCTCATTTTTATGGCTTACCAAAGACACATAAACAAAATATTCCTTTAAGAACAATTGTTAGTTCTATTAATTCACCATGTCATAATTTGGCAAAATTTTTACTTAAAATTATTGATCCATTATCTGGAAATACCGATTCATATATTAAAAATAGTAAATATTTCATAAAAAAAATTTATGAAACCGATATTCATGAATCACACCTGATGGTTAGTTTTGATGTAGTTAGCCTCTTTACCAATGTTCCGGTAGATGAAACATTAAAAATAGTTAAAGACAGGTTGCTAAATGATAATAATTTGGAAACTAGAACTAAATTAAGTGTAAATAGCATAATGGAACTCTTAACACTGTGTATAAAAACAACCTATTTTCAATTGGACAATGAGTTCTATCAGCAGGATTTTGGTATGGCTATGGGGTCTGCATTATCACCAATTTTAAGCAACATATTTATGGAGAACTTTGAGAACACACATGTTCAAAATTGTATAAACAAACCGGTTGTCTGGTGGAGATATGTTGACGACATCTTTGCAATTTGGCCTCATGGTGTTGATTTACTAGATAGTTTTTTAGAAAATATAAATAGTAAGGAACCGTCTATTAAATTCACATTAGAAGTAGAAAGTAGGAATGAACTACCGTTTTTAGATGTTTTAATTAGAAGGATAAATAATACAATTGAAACAAGCGTTTATAGAAAACCAACACATACTAATAGATATCTAAATTTTAACTCAAATCAGTCAATAAATGTTAAAAGGGGTGTGTAAAATGTTTATACGATAGGGCCAAAATAATTTCATCTAATAATGAAATATTAAATAACGAGAAAAAATTTATCAAAGAGGTTCTAGTACAAAATCAATATCCTGAAGCCTTTGTTGATAGAGTTTTCATAAACGTTGAAAATAGGGACAATCAGGTACGACAAAAACCTGAACGTCATTATACAGCAATAATTCCTTATGTATACGGACTATCGGAAAAGCTACGCCGTATAGGTGACAAATTTGATGTTAGAACGATATTTCAAACGGGGAACACTTTAAGATCTATTTTAACAAAAACAAAACCGATAAACAGGGAGCAGAATTCAAAAAACTGTATTTACAATATCCCGTGCGAATGTGATAAATGTTATGTGGGTGAGTCATCCAGACCTTTCAGTGTGAGGTTGGATGAGCACAAAAATTACATTAGAAAGAATGAAATTCAGAAATCAAAGATTTGTGAACATGCTTGGGAAAACGGACATAGAATAAACTGGGACTCTTCAAAAATTTTAACAAAAGAAACAGATACCAAAAAAAGAAAAATTAAAGAATCAGCAATAATCTTATTAAATGAAGATAAGTGCGTATCGAATTGTTCTGTAGATATTTGTACAACCTGGCTACCAATGTTAAAAGAAGAACTTAACAAACTCAACATTATCTAAAAAATATCATCAGTTCTATGTTCTGTGTAAGTAGTAAGTATCTATGGAAATAACATAAACAGAATCTTAAAGCTGTGTATTTGACATACACAGCAAAATAAGAGTTCTTCAAAAAATAGCTTTGAAAACGGAAAGAGATTACTTTCCGAAACGTCAGCAAAATATATTATTTTTGTGTTTATTCCGATTTATATTATTTGCAAAACATAACCTCTGACTTTTCCTTTGGCGTAAACGTCACGGGCGCAGAGGCCTTTTTTCCAATAATTCTATTATTTTGTAGATTCGGTGATTTGTTTTGAAGAGGATAATAGTACATGTGGTAGAAAACCCAAATAATAGGAAAGAATATTCGTAGAATGCCACAAATAACTTTCGGACAATACGAATAAGAAAGTCTTAAATCTCAACTAGCACCAGCAATAGATCCCTGCGGATTTGCATAAAAGTAAGCCAGAACATTAATCTCATTTTCTTCATTATCGGTAACTGGCTTGGGCATTGTCTTTACGGCTTTAATTTTGCCAAATTTTAGAAAATTTGACCTGATACTTCGGAATTTATTGTTTGTAATAATTGTCATTGAATTATCTGCACGTTCTACTAATTATTTTGTTATTATTATCATAAATTGTAAACAAATCTGATATTACAGCATTTGGATAAACGTTTGAGAAACGTATAATACTCGCCTTTCGTGAATACTATTATTACTTTCAAGGACAGCCTTACCCCACGGAAATCCGACAAAGTCAATCTGGCCAAGAATATCAGTTGATCAAGAAATTAACTTCTGAATATACGTCCTAATTTACGGCGACCTTTCGTGTGTGATCAGTTATATTTTTTACACCATGTTCAAGTTCATAAATTTAGTAATTTATTTGTTTTACAACACACAATCTCTTGAATATCAAGCATGAGCAAATATAAAAAGCTCACCCACCGCTTTGGTTATTAGTAAGAGCTTGCATGTAGAGAAACTAGACCATTTTAAATGACTCTGTTTTTATCGATAATAATTTCACTCCTGTAAGGAACACAATTAATTCTTAAAAACGTGGAAAAATGACTCGGCTGGCCAAGAAATTTAAAAAAAATGAAAAGAACTTGTAGTATTCTTAGGAGATTTTAGCTTTCGGCTAAACGTGGTGAATGTTTTGATATACTATTATTAAAAATAGCTGCTAATGGCACAGCATAAGTTGTTTTTTCTATGCACGCCCCTGGGGGCTTTATTTAAATAAATCTCATTTACAAATTGCACCAATTGACAAACTAATTGTAAGGCTAGACTGTAACAGTACCACGAAAAAAACTACCAATAAAGTATTCTTTAGTGTTCCAAAATATTTCACAGTTAGACAAAAGTGGTGCACTGCTATGAAACGTGACATTAAGAAAAACACCAAATTAAAAGAGAAAATGTCTTTATGGTGTCTTGAGGATCAATTTAATGTAATTGTAAACGTAATGCATAATAAATAGATATATTTTGGTAACATATTGCAATCATTCGCTACGACTATTTACATACCAACAACACAGTTTAAACGACACTGTCCTTACAAGTCACCACATAACTTGTCTGTTAATACCAATAAGATAATGTTATAAATTGGATGGCTTAAAATACAATTTGCAAGATATTGAAGAACCCTGTATATACCCCATATATATATTTAATTTTTTCTTATTTATTTCCAAATTCAAGTAATTATTGCAGTTAATTCATTTCATTTTTACATTTATTTACTCATCTAATATTGAACACAGTAAAGTTAACAGAATGCATTTTAAAATTATATTTTTAAAGCAAAGTTAAACGCTACAATTTTGAGACAGAATTTACATAAAATCTAGTCGAGTTGCAGGGTTTGTTTATCGTATATTCAGATAAACATCAAGTACTTCGTGTATTCCCATAGTATGGAATCGCCTACACGTTTCTAGCTTAACCATAGAAAAAGATAGAAAGTACTGCACAGTGTCGAATATTATAATAGCGTTAAAATAAACATATTCCCACAAGAAACAAGCGGAGATGCATAATCCGGGTAGAAGGGTAACATCAGGAACGATATAAAAGAAGACCAGCTTGTTTATCGAGGGGAGTGATAGAAGAGGCATCCTTCTATCACTCCCGAGTTACATCGCCGAATGCTATCATTCGCTGTGCTCCTGAGTAATTGCATTTCAATATACCTAAGTCACATCGCTGACCCTCTGGGCTAGCTGTTCTTATGATATTCACTGGTTTAACGTACTTTTTATGAAGTGCCGTTTCAACGTCTCTACGATGCTCAACGAGTACGTTAAACATGAAGAAGCTGGGGAAGAACATTCACGGGCGATATAACACTATACAGGGCGCACAGAAATTCAGCAGGCATAAATTTTAAAGGTGATCGCTTGCTTATTTCGAAACTCTATTTTATTATTAGCAATTGCATTTATATTCTGGTTTCGTCGGGGTGTAATGGGGAAAATTGGCGCATTTGTGGTACAAAAAGAATATTGGATTAATATTTTAAATGGAATATTAGCTTTGATTTTTAACTATCATAATATTATATTGCCAGTTGTTCAGTTATGATTTTATTCACTGTTTTGGTTCATAAAATTTCATTTTCTGAATATTTTAGCAGGGGGGTTTGCGTTTGCAAAATAACAAGTTTATATTCAAGAACTATAGCTATTGACCATACACTACAAGTTTACAAATACTTTTTCTTAGGCGCTTTACGCTGATATAATAGCTGTTATAAGGGTCTTTGTCGACTTCAACCAATTTTATTTCTTTAACTACTAAATTGTCAACGATGTAAAGTTCTCGTGACTACGAGAACGTAATTGTTTGTGAACTGTGTTTGCACAACATAACAGTAAAATGGGTGCATTACGGACTATCGGGGTTCGATCTAAATTTAAAATTCACAGTCCGCTGTTTTTAAGGACACTTGTCTACACAAATCTGTAAGGTCGTCGATCTTTTCGGCCACCCCATGTTAACATCTGTTCGGTGCTAAACACTTGCTACTGCTGTTTAATTTATCAGTCGATTGATACAAAATTAAATTTCCAGCGTTGTTTAGATTGTTCTTTCTAATACTATTTAAGCCGATTGGTTAGGTGCAGTCGGTAATTGCCATATACTGTATCCTGCTATCTTTCTTATCAGTAGACGAGAGCACAACTATAATAAAACTGAAAATTTCCACAACCATTAATTACTTGCAAAAGGGAGTTTTATTTCTCACAGCTGGTGAGTGTTTTCACTGAAACCAGGCACCGTAGCCAACTACTACAGAAAATATCAAATAAACTTTGTTAGGTTGAAACACTTATTTTCTGTTATGTTCGTAAACTTTGACACTGCAGTTGCGTTCCCTTTGTTTCGAAGTAACATCTTTGACGTTTGTTCACTCATGTTATTATCATTCCCAGACTATTGTCACAACTGTGTAAAATAAATATTGTCTGGCCGATAGCCGTGTTGTTTCAGATGGGAGGTGGCAATCGCTATTAATCACACGAGTATCGCGCCACTGGGTTCGAATCCCGGCTCCGGCCTTGGCACCGTCGGAGGAAATGGTTGTCTAATTTCTGGGTAGTTTAATTATTAATTATTATGTACATAGACTATTGTCACTGCTCTTATTCTTGTCTATATTAATTTCTCAATGTAGACATGTGATATGTTTATTCAGGCATTCGCTACAACTCTAATTACTATTAAAATAACACAGCATACTTTTGTATCTCAGTTCTTGTTATTGCATCCAAACACAGTATATCTATAGTATGGTCATTACTATGGCAGCGCAAATTTTATATTTAGACAATTATCTCAAATATTTGGATTACTTTTGGTTTCATGTTCGACTATTGTTGCATCAATTTATATAAAATAAAATGGGTTTTTTTTACTAATTTTTCCCATCAATTATTGTCTTTTCTTTCACCTTTACCTTTTTCGTCATATAAGTAATAATCTAAATAAATGGTTTTGTTTAAAAGCAAAATAGAAAACAAACTTCAACTATAAATGTACAGTGCAATCTTGAGTAATAAAATACTACCTAAATAACATATATAATTAACTAGGTATCTCAATTAATAATAATCTTTATTAACCACTTAAGATACATTACTTGTATATGTGGTAAGTCACAGGCATAAATTGTCAAAGATAAATGTATAAAATATAAATAAATAAATGTATAAAATATAAATAAATAAATGTATAAAATATAAATAAATAAATATATAAAATGTAAATAAATAAATGTATAAAATATACAGGGTGTTCAAGTTTACCTGGTATTTAAATTAACAGAGTGATTAATTTTCGAAGGTAGATCGTATCAGACAGAAACAAGTAATATTAAACTTTATATAAAAGAATCTGGGGTAAATTAAAAAGGGTTACTACACACGCAACTAAATTTGGGTCCTACACTAACAAAACTAGACAGACGATCACGCAAATGGCCAATATTATTTGTTTATCCTTCAGATACATAAATAGCAATGAATTTACTGGTGACATAATTACTAGGATTTTGTTTGTAATTAAATAGGGTACCCCATAACCACTCCAATATTGTCTTTCGTATCTGTATAAAAATCATTGGCAATACCAACTTTGAGGTTAGATGAGAATATGCAATAACAAATATCCAATTTAAAAAAAAATATATATTCTCAACTTATAAAGTACATAATGTGGAATAATATTAAATTTAGCATTTTTTAAATTCATGCATCTCCCTCATTACATCATTACATGCGAACTCTTCCCTTACATGCCACTGAGAGTTTTTTTACATAAATAATATATACAAATTATATATCACTTAATTTACTTGATAGAAAAAATAATGATCTATAGTTTTTATATCGTGTAGAATTTTGATTTATTGTGCCGTTTTCAAGTTATAGCCGAACATTTTAAACATTGTCGTTTAATTTGGATTTATGTCTATCACTCAGCAACTAATAAACACGATAAATATTATAATCGGTTGCGCGGTAAAAGATAATTAAACAAATTAACCCAATACGATATGATTTAGGAGATTTATTTACATATTTATGAGGCTTTTATGACAGTTTTAAATCAAACAAACACATTATCAGAAACGAACAGTTTAAAATTATTGAAATAGCCCCATTCAAAATGACGTACTGGGGCATATTGTTTTGTTTTGGAATTATATGTCACGCATTAATATCAATCAAATATGAAACAGTGTGGATAATGCATCAAGCTAAGCAAACGCTATAACCCATGTGCAATTCAAATAAGAGCAAGTTCAGCTGCCACGAGAAATGCAGTGTATTTTCATAATTCTTCTTCCGAAATTATTACTATTAATCGTGGATTCGGGCCCCACGTTGAGCGCCATTTATATTATAGTTCAAGTAGGAATAAACTGAGACGGAAAAAACGTAACAAAAACTTTACGACATAATTATTATCGCCGCGGGCCATGGCGCCAAGCATGACATCAAATAACGACCCGAGAGCCAACGCACATTAGAAACCTATAAAGGTAAGCGAGTCAGTTTGCGAACAGCACTAAAAGAGAGTATCGGTATTTTAATGAGGTCGTAAAGTTTTTGTTGGGTTTCTTATGTCTCAGGATTTTCCTACTTGAACTATACCTGTTTATTTTGCCGTTTGTTAGAATGGAAAATAAACAAAGCAACAAATGCGAACGAATAGCTGGTTTAAGCCGGAGCAAATGGTCGTAGGTTGAGGAGATACGAAAAAAGTATAAGGGATGAAAGTTGACGACGAAGGTAATAAGAATAATAATGTGTATTAAAAAATTGGAAAAGTGCAAATGGCTTTGACATACGCTCTTGTGTAAAAATAAAAAGAACAAATCTCAATGTGGGGGCCATGACACCATTAATTCCGTTTATTTTTTCTCTTTCAAACGATATAAAACATGTCATAAAAATTTTAACTGGTAGTGTCAAAGTTTAATATTTTACGAAAACTGCAATGGCATAGGCCATGTAACACGATCCCTCGTGCGCGACTTTGGAATTCGGTTCAGTTGATGGGAGAATTCATCATATCCAAAACTTCATTCTCCAAAGTAGTAGGCCACGAAATAATAAAATTACTGACAATAATTCAGACTAGTTCAACTCAACCACTCAACAGTTTTCTAAGTGCAGTATAATATAAGCCGTTGCTGGAATCCGGAACTTGGCTTGCTCATGTGTAAAATTAATAATAAAATATTTAACTCGAACTGAACAAACGCAATGAAAGTTTTAATAGAGTTGATAAAATCCTTGCAGTTTCTTATGCACCCTGACTGATAGATGGTGTAATAAAACTTCTGCTATTAAAATTCTGCAACTCTTCGATGAGGATTCGTTCTCTAATTTTCCAAGATCTGCCTCAATTGTGATTAATGTGCACGTGCATTTGGCGATATCAGAAGTTTTACTTGATATATAGTTTTACGTCGCCAAATCAGCTCAATATCTAAATTTTGTATAATAATAATATTCTACAATGTAGCATTGTAAACCCGTGATCAATTTTTTCTACCAACTATTTCAATCGTGTCAATTTGAGAATTATAAACTCGTAATTTTAGGTAACTTCACACAGTGCAATCAAGAGAAGTTAGGTCAGGAGACGAGGAGGCCACTTGATCGGTGCATCTGCACCCCGGCCAAATCATCTATTAGGATAGTGGTTGTGTAACCATCTTACGTATTTATCCTGAGTTTCTTTAATATATAGGAGGCTATGTAAAATTTAAGTGCTAGGTTATGTTGATATTGCAAGTTTTTTAACAGCATCCTCATATTCGTCTCTAAAGCCTAAGCCTGCTACAACTCTTATCGTTTTTCTCTGCATAAAGAAGACATGCTTTGTTGGAGGGGAATGTCCCCAAACCAAAATTGCTTATGAAAGAGCTGAATGAATAATACCGTGATAGGCTGTTAATAAAGTCGATTGTGATACAATGTTTATCAGACAAATTGTTGTCTAAGTAGACTCCTAAGAACTTTACGTTTTCGAGCAAATTCATATCGACAGTATGTTGCCTTAGACTACAAAGTGTTTGTAAAACATTGTAGTATCGTCGGCGAATAAAGTGAAGTTAGATTCAGATGTACAGTTAGGTAAGTCATTCGTGTAAATAAGGAACAGTATCGGTCCCAAAACTGACCCTTGGGGCACACCAATGTTTGTCACGATTAAATTTGATTTCGTGTTTAGCTACTGTACATATTGGGACCTATCCTCAAGATTTTACCAGATTACTACTACTTCTGCCTTAAATTGTCTGTGAACCAATTTATTTTAGTTTTATTGTTGTTGTTTAAAACTTTGGATTTTATAGGGCAAGTAACATCTAAAGCATGTGTGATCTTAGTAACAAAAAGCTCAAACTTAGTATTAATATCTAGAATTGGATTATCAACAAATAGTGTAAAAATCAGCCCGTTAGTAATAAAATTTCAGACCTCGTTATTTTTATAAATTTAGGGAATAGAACTCGCCGATCCAATCCATCGCTTTTATAGGACAAGCGCAGCTCCCTGTCTTTTTTACACTAACGTGCTACGATTTACACCTACATAAACAAATAAATACGTTGGATAGTATTGGTTATAAGATATTACATAAAGAAACTCACTTGGGCTACTGTAGCGTAGCAGATATCGCAGACAAAACTTACCCCGGATAAGTGATGTAACGTGCCCACGATAAAATTTCATAGGGGCGAGCGTAGGTGCGTCTTTACTATGTACATACTTCGGTATGCGATGTAAAGTAACGACAGGCGCAGTTAGTACTTGGATGGTGACCATTCCAACGCAAACCGCGTTCTCGTCTCACACATCTTCCAGCGGCTTGTATATCAGTGTATGCGCGGAAGCTATACAACCTTAGGCGAGGGTTGTATAGGAGATATACCATCCTTCGGAGGGGATGTAGAGCCGTCGGTCCCTTGTCTATTAAATGTTAGGCAAGTAAAAGATCCCTACTCTTCTTAAGGGAAGAGGTTCGGCAAAATTCCTGGTTGGGGGTAGCTCGTCTACAGGCGTCGGTGTTAGGCCTTAGTAGCGGAAATAGGCCGACGTTAAATAAATGTATAAAAAAAAAAAAAATTCACTAGCTCAGGCTATCCCAGGGCGTTAAGCCCAAGTTTACATAAACTATGACAAATTATTAGTTTACTTACTTACACAAATCACTGAGGGTTCCATACGTAGTGGTCGCAGACGAAATAATGACACTTTCTTTAAACATGAAATGCACTATATTACAGAATCTACAAATATTGGTTCTCTAGCATGTAACCTGGCGATGTTCAAAAGGTGTGGAAAATTTCTTGATTAATAAGTTACAACATTAATAAAATGCCTCGTGTAGCTACACACCGGTTCACAACGTAATAAATTCGGCCACAATGGGTCTGATTTAGAGAACCTCCTTAAATAAATATAAATGCATAACATATTTAAATATGTACAAGTTACAATACAAAAGTAAGTATGAATGGAATATAACCGCGCAGAACCACTGAAGGTGGTCCCCGGTAAATAAAAACAACACACTTATCTAGGGTGGTACGATACTGACTTCGACGTTGAAGAAACTGTAGCCCTACGGTGGTGTCTTCGGGACGAAAGAAATTGACCCGAGGATGGGGGTTGATTATAACCTCTCCAGCCCTGGAACTTCACTACTGTGTGTGGAAGCCCCGTCCGTGGAACCCTCAAGATATCCCGATTTAATTTACATGGTTGGAAATGCACGTGAAGCGTGCCTAATGAGAGCAATTTAAATCTGACATAACCCACAAAAGAAATATAATTTACCTCACTGATGAGGGAACAATCCACCAATGTTCCTAGAAAGCCACAGTTGGATGAATGGGGTCGAGTCCGTCTTTCAAGTCGACACGATATTTCCAAAGGAAAGCCTGTAAATTTGTGAAACACGTGGGTAGAGAACAGGTAAGATGGCGTGAAGAGGTTAACTTACCTTGTATACTTAAATATCCTGCTTCCCCAGTTAAAATTTACTCACAACAACAAAATATTCCGCTAAACGGAACAACAACAGATGGAGAAAATTTTCCTGTGTTGACAATCCCAAAATCCACCAGGTTGCCTTGGATAAAACGAGTTTTGTGAGATTATCAACCGTATACCGCCATCAAAAATGTCTCTCTCCTTTTCACCAGCTGGAAGTATATCGCGCCTCCCGTGGACAATAGCGAAACTCTGCTACGGACGTAGCGGTTGGTCTTATGCGGCCCACAAAACGCCAAGGCGTAAGTTGGGTCGTATACGCTAGACGTCCGCAACAAACGAGCTGATGTTTACACTATTGTTTGATTGACATTTTTTAAATCGAATTTTTCTGGCAGGTTTTCCAATCCTACGCCATGAAAGTCAGTTCCACGATCAACATGATTAGCGGCTCCGTAGAACTTTGCATACTTCTACCGAGAATTTTCGCAGAGAGAGAAAATGGAAGACTTGTCAAAACGATGCCATTCACCAAAATTCAGCCTGTTAGTAATCATTTTAGAAAAGGGGCGTCGGACCCTGGACTATATGTTTTTTTATGCATGACGACGCACAAATGCATTATACCCGAACATGTAGAATATGTTTACACAACCACTTTCTTTTTAGATGATTTGGCCGGGGTGCAGATGCACCGATCAAGTGGTCTTCTCGGTCTCCTGACCTAACTTCTCTTGATTTCACTGTGTGACGTTACCAATCACGAGTTTATAATTCTCAAATTGACACCCAAAATCGGCGTTCTGTACTTGAAAAAGTTTTTCACCCATGTTTAAATAATATTAATAATTAAATAAATTATTCTTTTGATTGGACTGAAAAATGTAATATTAGTTGTCTTGTGTTTGCTTAAGACAAGCCTGAATATTTAATACGGTTTCCATAGATGGAACTATATAATTTTGACATCAAAGTTTGCGGCGTCAAACTCCTTGTTAAATGATTTATATTTGCCGAAGTAATTTGTTATAAAATGATTGGATCACGCCATAAAAAAAGTCGTATAGATCTTGAGAGGGCAATATTTATTCCGCTTCAGAGATAAATTTACCTTAACCCCGAGGAAACTCGAGTATTTTATATCAGTTTAAAAGTTTTTCCAGTGGTCAATAATGACCCAGCGACTGGAATATCAATTGCGGGTCTAACTTGGCTTGTAAAACCTCTGATTTTTCACAGTGATTGAATAAGGTTTTTTTTGCGGCGGAGCGGTTGGCGAGATGCTCTTACACGAATGTTATCGACGGGGATCGCGATTGGATATTCGATAATATTTTCATTGCGCTTAAATGCATTACCCACAAAGGGTTTCTGCTGAAAACGAAATCGAATTCATTTATTACAATTGCAAAGGTTGTGTGTAAATCATTGCCTTTATACAGTGTCCAACAAAAGTCTGTTGATTTTTTGAAAAAGTGTATTTTTGATAAAAGTTAGTTCATGATTTCACACGAAAAAATGGGTTAGTCCTGGCGTTTAGGTAAGAAAATAAAGTTATTTGAAATTTGCTGAAGAATAAACATTAATACGGATTCTGTTACATGGCCTATGTCCATTTAACAGTTTTATATAAAAACTAGTGTTTGGTTATATTTAGCATGACCCGTATAACATTTTGGATTCAGTTTTTGTAAGTGAAACTGTATTCAACTAACAGAATTTTACTCGTATAACTGCTAAACCATTTCACACTGTTTTATGTACTTAGTTTTATATCTTAGGAACTCAGTCATGTTCTACACTATTATGTATTTCTGTTCTATACAGTATCCCAGGAAACAATTGTCTAAAGCAAAACATTTATTTACATCAGATATCTATTTTTCAATTTTTATATTTTTGTTTACTATGTTAGTACATATGGTTATTTTCCTCACCTTTTCTCATTCTATATATAGTATATCCTAAGTTCTCACAGTAGTCAATACGTTTTAATATTTATTAACAGCTGTTCATATTGTTGGTTATGTACAAAATAGAAATTACAAACTGAGGCAAAGGCATTGGTATGGAAGAATAAAAACTATTATTATAGATTCCTTTTATCGATCATATGCCACTAATTTAGTTGTGAGTACGGGAATCTACAAGGCAAATTGTCGCGCTTAACTCAACCGTTGACACATGGCCATACTTGTACTATTTTTATATTTCATAGCTTTCAATTTAAATAATAGGGAATTAGATTTCTCAAATTTTTTTGGTAGCGTTATTTTCCAGTAAGCTGGACAAAAAAGTTTACCTTATCAGTCAAACTCACCAGGAAATCATTTGCTTGCAGCCTTTGTACTGATTCAAACGTATATAATTTTTAACTGTGGACTATTTCTCTTACCAACAATTTCAGTCTGATCTATAGTAGACTGGTTATTCGAGAAAAAGAGACAATTTTACTTATTTTACTATAGATGGTGCCCAATTTAACATCAGTTTTTCTTTGTCTCTTTTTCTCGAACTTTGTACTGATTCAAACGTATATAATTTTTAACTGTGAACTATTTCTCTTACCAACAATTTCAGTCTGATCTATAGTAGACTGGTTATTCGAGAAAAAGAGACAATTTTACTTATTTTACTATAGATGGTGCCCAATTTAACATTAATTTTTCTTTGTCTCCCTTTCTCGAACTAAACAGAAATCTGTCGCATATGCTGTACATATCGAAAAGTTTCTCCACTCTTACGAATACTCTGGACCCACGGCTCTCTGCTCCGACTTAAACCAGCTAGTCGTCCGCATATGTTGCCTCAATTCTTTCTCAAACATAAATAACAAGGGAAAGGAGGTAACAATTGCTTCAAGATTTAAAGTAGATTACATGGGGAATTGAGAAATTCAACTGCCTGAGAATCTCCTCACGGTCAATGTCATTCGTTATTGATTGCGTAAGAAAACTAGTTGGGCAATGATACGGCGATTTTCAAGAGCGTCGAACGAGAGTCTTGAGGTTTACTAAAAATAGCGCAGTGTAATAGCTTGATGGTAATATCATTAAATTGGCGTGTATTCCGTATCACAAAGCTAGAGATTTGAAGGAGTTTGTTATATTCATTTATATGTCCAGTAAAGGATAGGTTAGAATTGAAAATTACGGCGAGGTCACGGATAGTGTTAGGTCTATGCAGGGAAACTTCATCAATCGAATAGTCATACTTTATGACATTGTGTTTCAGACACAAAGGCATTACGGTACATTTGGAAGGATTTAAAGGCAGACTCTTTGATTTACACCTGTTATTAATTTTGTTTAATACTATTTGTAGCTTATTACAGTCATCAGACCACTTAATAGCAGTGCACATTTTCATATCATCCACGTACAACAAACAATTTGCTTCCACATCATTTATAATATCATTACTGTATATATTAAATAATAATGGTCCCAGTATAGACCCTTGAGGGACCCCAGAGGTGACAGATATCTCAGTAGATTGTTGACCGTTGAACAAACTGTTTTCTATCTTCAAGGTAAGATTTTAAAAAATTAGCAGATTTTGACAGGCCAAAAAGATCTAATTTGTGAAGCAAAATACCATGATTGAGTCTATTGAATGCCTTCGAGAAGTCAGTGTATATGAATGACGTCCACCTGCAGATCGGTGTCAAATGTATCAGCTATGAATTGCGTTATACAGAATAAGTTAGTAGTTGTGGATCTTCCCTTCACGAAACCGTATTGTTTAGGTGTAATTTTGTTCTTTAAATGAAAAAAGATGAAATCATGGAGAAGCTTTTCAAGACACTCAGAAAAGATACTTTAGAGAACTTCCAAAAAGGGGGATATGTAGATGTGTTAATGGAGAGATTAAATATCATGGTAAGTGGTATTGCAAGAAGACATGCAGTCTCGTAGAAAAAAAAACGTATTTTGTCAACGGTACCTTTGGGTTTATATTTTTTTAAGACTATTAAGTACTTCAGTAAACTATCGGAAGTTATACAACCTTAGGTGAGGGTTGTATAGGGGATATATCATCCTTCGGAGGGGATGTAAAGCCGTCGGTCCCTTGTCTGTTAAATGTTAGGCAAGTAAAAGATCCCTACTCTTCTTAAGGGAAGAGGTTCGGCAAAATTCCTGGTTGGGGGTAGCTCGTCTACAGGCGTCGGTGTTAGGCCTCAGTAGCGGAAATAGGCCAACGTTAAATAAATGTACAAAAAAAAAATATTGCCAATTCTTTGTCTATTGTTCTTTTCCTCCCTAGTAAGACCGAAATATACCACGATCGCAGGATTATGATTATCTTCTGATAGTAATATATTATTACATAGGTGAAAGGTGTGAACATGGAGACATCAACTATTCGAGTCTCTCAAAAAATTGACTTTAAATGCTGTAAAAATAAGCCATTTATACATTTTGTGTGTGTAAAGTGCTTTGGTGTTTTTCATAAAAGTTGTCTACCACGAGTTAAAAGTCAAATTCGTTTTAAAAGAGGCAATCAGATCATTTGTTGCAATGATAGCGCAAATGAAGGTGAATGTAGTGACGAGGACTGTGAAAAAAGTCTGTTAGAAAAAACAATTCATGAACTTGTTGAAGAGGGTGAACTAAAAAGTAAGCACATAGATAAGTTGAAAAATGAAAAAAACTTGTTCATACAAGATGCGATGAAAATCGAAGAGGAATTATTAGATTTGACAAAAAGTCAAGAAAAAACAATCAATCAGCTAAAAGAAAGGATAGAAGAACTAAACGTTTTTGTCAGAGCTGTAAAAAGTAAAACATTAAAAACTGAAGGAACACAGACGAGTGTTTATGTTAAAAACATGTCTACATCTACAGATATCCCGGTAAACATATATAGTAACGAAACCAGGGAAATTAAAAAGGTAAATGCTGAAACACAAACCAGAGCCAATAACGACAGTAAAATACCAAGCAATGATAAAAAATTGGAATATAAAAATTGTACAAATTTGAATGTTAAGAAAAACAGCAATAATCAATACAAGAAAATACTTATTTTAAGCGACGATTATGGTCGTCATATTGACAAAATTTTAAATAGAAAATTAAATAATAACACTTATAAAATCCAAACTATCATTAAACCGGGTGCAGCGTTTAATCAAGTTATTGAAAACTTAGAATCGCTCACAAAGGATTACACATTATATGATCATGTTATTATTATTGCTGGATATAATAATTTTAATAATAAAAACAGATATCCACTGTTTAGGGACTTAGGAAAAAAAATAATGAGCTGCACTAATACCAACTTAATTGTTTCTACGGCGCCCTTAAAGCATGCTGCAGTAAACAAGTTTATCCATAAATATAACAAAAAACTTACTGAGTTTCTCTTTCTATTAGAAAACTGCAGCAGAGGAAATTTAAATCTCCTGGAATTAAGTGATAAAAACAAAAAAAACAAAATAAAAACTCAAATAGCGGATGATATTGTTGCCGTATTATTAAATAAAAACAACAGTCAAAATTATATAGTTATCAAACGAACCTTAAACAGCAATAAGCAGACCGAAGATTGTCGTGTATCATCGAGAGAAATAATAGATTTGATGCCATCATCTGTTACTGGATCTCCTGTTTGTCCCGAAAACAGCGACTGTGTAGAAATAAACACCAATCTGGATAACCCGCCAAATGTGGAAAAAACAGCGTCTGATGAAAATCAATGTTTTTTTTTATACCCAAATCTCTCAGAAATAACATTCCAAATGTAAATTGTGCGACTAAATGTGACTTAGAAATATCACATGTTCCAGTGAATGAGAAGACTGAAATAGAGTGTAAGTTAAGCAGTGTCTTTCATATAAATGTACAATCTTTATCAACAAAATTACCTATATTAGAAAACACTATATCAGAACTGAAAAATCCAGAATTATTATGTATAAGTGAACATTGGATGAACCGAAAATTTAGTAAGTACGTGATAGCAGATCCTCTCGCATATCTTATCAATTTATCGATAAACCTCGGACAGTTTCCTGATATTTTAAAACTAGGCAAAGTAATTCCTTTATATAAAAAAGATGACCCGCATTTGATTGAAAATCACAGGCCCATAACTTTATTAAGCTACTTATCCAAAATCCCTGAAAAGGCGGTAGCCAATAGAATACAGTTATACTTAGAATCTAACAATATATTTACTAATAGTCAGTTTGGGTATAGAGATAACAGATCAACAGAATTAGCAACGTTAGAATTTGTTCAAAAAATCTATCACCACCTTGATAAAGGTAAGAAAGTTGCCAGTCTATTTTTTGATCTGACTGCTGCCTTTGACTCTGTTAATTCGAAATTCCTGGAAGTTAAGCTGCAAACAATAGGAATTACTGGAAATATTTTGAACTGGTTACTCTCTTATTTAGAAAATCGAAAAATCATAGTCTCAATGAATTCGGAAAGACCTAATATCGTTAACATGGAAATCGGTGTAGCTCAAGGTTCTGTTATTGGTCCACTCTTATTCCTCATTTTTATCAATGACTTACCAGACTATATGACAGAAGGTGAAGTATTTATGTATGCGGACGACACATCTGTCATCATCCACAGTGACACTGTAGAAAACTTAGAAAATAAAACTATTAAAGTTATTAGCCAATTTGAAGATTGGTGCCAAAAAAATGCTTTAATTATTAATATAAAGAAAACTGTATTTTTACATTTTGCAAATATTGTAACCAATAATATTCCCAAAATAAAATATGTTGAGACCAGCAATAGAACAACATTCTTAGGCTCTGTGATTGACACAACTCTGAATTTTACCCCCCAAATAGATACTTTATGTAATAAATTACCAAAGACAACATTTGCCATTTTAAATTTAAAAAAAGAATTGAACATTAATGCATTAACGACATGTTACTATTCTCTAGTGTATCCAGTCATTAGCTATAATATTGGGATATGGGGACAATCGTCTGAGGCAAGCAGAGTTTTCGTAATGCAGAAAAGAATTATTCGGATAATGTTTGATTTAACATATAGAGAATCATGTAGAGATACCTTTAAGACAAAAAAAATAATGACGGTTACCTGCATTTATATATTTAAAATTTCTTGTTTCATGTACAAAAATTTGCATAAATTTATAATGAATAATGACATTCATAAATATCCCACCAGAAATGCCCGGGAAATACACATTCATAAGTTCAGCCTTTCAAAATATAAAAAATCACCCCATTATGCTGGTAGTCGTATATATAATAAACTTCCAGTGGAAATAAAATTGCAACATTCTTTTGGATTATTTAAAAACAAACTAAAAATATTTTTAGTTGAACACTGTTTTTATAATATGACAGAGTTTCTAGATCAGTAACGGAAACAGTTTTAGTATATTTAGTATGTGCTTAGCATCTATTTAAAATTTAATATACACAGTTGCCAGTTTGTCTCTTCATGTTTTTGTTTCTGTCCAGTTTTTATACATTTTTTTTTGTACATTATTCGTTTTATACACCTTTATGACTCATGTATGTATATATATATATATATATATATATATATATATATATATATATATATATATATATGTATGTATATATAATGTATTATGGTTTTAATTAATATGTATATAATTTTTATTTTTAATTATTCTCACATATGTCTTTTGTACGCTTTTTTCTATTTTTCTATTTTATACATTTTATGACAAAGCCAACATTGTTAATGTAACATAATTTATGGCGAATAAATATATTCTATTCTATTCTATTCTATATCTAACGCTTTTTCCATGGCACAATATTTATTTTTGACAACACCAGGACCAGTACTCTATGGTTCGCATTTTAAAGTTGAAGTTATTTTGTTTATAATCGGAATAATTGGAGAAATTTATGGCTGGTATTAAGCAAATTGGTTTCGAGATAATTAGAATATTCAGGAGTATTAAAGTCACCTAAGATTAACACCTCACTGCTATATAAGTACTTTAGTTAACTGATAACATCAAACATAGAGTTGTAGAACTCTATATTGGCATTTGGGGGAATATAAAATAAATAGAAATATGTAGAAAAAGTAGTGATTTAAAGTTATTTTTGCGCAGACTATGTCAATAAGTTGTTGTTGCAAATAATCTCCAGATCTATATGGTAGGTATTGAAAAATGTTATTTTTGAGTTGCTTGTAATGTGAAGTTATATTCAAATATCAAATTTGGTTGCGTTATTCTAAAAATAACTATTTTCCACTTTCTCGCGCACTATCTCTTAAAGATATTTTTCTGTTACTAACAATTTTCTCAATTTAATTGTTTAAGCCTAAGTAATGGTAAAATCTAATTTGAAAAAAATGTTGTGCCTTTTCTACAGTAACCTAGATCCACCATTTTTTAAAGACCTTGCGTCGTGAAAGATTAATACATTCGAAGAACACCGATTTCAAATTAAATTGTGATGTTCTTATTTTTTTTAAAGAATATTTTATGTCTCTATTTTCTTCGCCCAACAAAGTGTAACAGATATTTTTCGGAATATAACACTTTACATTCTAAATTCCGCAACAAGGCTTTACAAAACAGTATAAGAACCGACAACACGAAACGGAAAATAAGAGCATGGCCTAAAAACTAAAGATATACCGCATTTTCGGCAAAATAAAACGACTACATGCACGACTTTATCAAATATTCAGCAAACCGTTGTAACTGTGAAGTTAGATATAGATAAAAGGACCCGTTCGTTCACAAATAATAAATACGCAATAAATATACATGCAAGTCAGGGAGAGGGCTTTTTAAATAAATTATTCAGATGCGGGCTCTCTTGAGGGTCGTGGATCTACACTCGTATGGGTTTTGTGATACATTAATGGGGATAATTTAATCAAATGTTAAAAAATTGTTTTATTCATGTGTATTTCTGTTATTATTGATAATAGAAAAAGAAATTTCCTGTAAAAGTTGTAGGATCTTACCTATATTTTATTGAAACGTGATAAACGAAAACAATATCATGTATAGGTCACGTGATACGAAATAAATATATATTTTTATTAAATGGAATACCATATATACTATTGCATTTTCGAGAAGCCCTTTTTTCCCTGATTTCAAATATATACAGGGTGTCTCGCCCAGAACTGAATCGATCGATATAGAGAAAAGTACGCATCAGAAAATTTTGAAAATTTAGATAATTACTATGTCGGTGTGGCCAATCCAAGGCCAATCCAACTAAAATAATTTACAAGCAGCTGGCACTTCCGCTTATACCAGAAGTCGATACCAATTTGCTTATTTCAAATGGAACACCCTATAGATTTTAGGGTTTTCGAAAAGAGAATAAAATTCTGAGTCGAAAATATGTAGCATATCCTATACCTAAACCTAGCTGTTTGAGAGAATTTGATATTTTATAGAAAATTTGAGAGATGCAACGGTTTGCAAGAACCGTTATAACTTTCTTCGTGTAAAAGATCCTCATTTGCTTCTTGTCACATAAAAAGAACACAAGCAGAACTACGTTCTACAACTGAAATAAATTCAATAATATCATATCAAGCGTTCCGTTTTTCGCGTAACATTTTGTCAACTTCAAACCGCGAAAACTTGTTTAGGTCAAATGGAACACTCTATATTTATTTACGCCAAGTTGTGTAAAATTAAATTCCCTTTTTTCTGATATTAGCATTATGGGGGTTAAAGTTACAACTTTTTGAAATATTTGCGATTTTATTAGAAATTCATGAATTGTTGTAATCATTTCATCAAAATAGCCGTGATTAGAAACAATCAGTCATTATCTTATGTCAAAAAATACCAGCACGTTTAAATTACACTCACGAAGACTTTTTAAATTTGTTTATTATTTATGGAGAATGTGATAAAGTAATATCAAGAACTTGCAGTACATTTGCTACTCGATATCCAGAAAAACGGAAACCGTCACCAAACACTGTAAAACGCATACTGGAAAATTAAAAAAATTATGGCTCTGTCAAGGCAAAAATGCAAAGAAGAAAGCCTATTGTTGATGACGAAAACATTGAAATAGTCATTCTGGGATATTGTCATGTATTTCCAAGGCTGTCATTAAGACGAGCTGTTCTGGAATCGGGACTATGCAAGGTTTCAATTCACAGAATCTTATTAATACATAAGTTTCACCGTTTTCATTCCATATGCTTCAAGGATTAAAAGAAACAGATTTCCTAAGAAAACAGAATTTTTGTGAGTTTATTCTAATAAGGTCTGATGGTCACGATTTTTATTTGGGAAATATTATATGGACAGATGAAGCAAAATTTACTAAAAATGGACTTTTTAATAGACACAATTCGCATTATTGGAGTGACTCAAATCCTCATATGTTCAGAGAGCGAAACTTTCAGGAAAGTTGGCAGTTCAATGTTTACTGTGGCATAAGAAACGATAGAGTGGTGGCATTACAATTTTATCAGGAAAATTTAAGCGGTAAATTAAATTTTCTCTTCTGCTAATATGTATAGGTAAATTTTTGTTTTTTTAGGTGAAAGATATCTGAATATCTTACAAAATTTGAATAATAACTATTTAGAAAATTTACCTCTCGCCGAACATAGAAACATTTTTTATCAGCACGACGGTGCTTCCCCACATAACGCATATTTAATTAATAATTATTTACAAGAAACTTTTTATGATCCATGGATTGCCAACAATGGACCTTTCTTATGGCCTCCTCGCTCGCCCGATTTATCAGTTCTGGATTATTTCATTTGGGGAACTATTAAAAATAAAGTTTATGAGAGTCCATTAACAACCATTGAAGATTGTATGCAAACAGTAAGAAATGCATTTCAAAACATATCACAGGATTCAATTAGAAGAGCTACCCATGAGGAACTAATCCGAAGGTGCGATAAATGTGTCGAGGTTCGAGGGCGGAATTTTGAGCAATTATTAAATTAAAATGAAATCATATTTTAAATAGATCTTATCTCTGCTATTTTAGTTCATGCCATATCTACAATTCGATTAATACGCATGTTACAGTGTTACTGTTATTTTGCGTTTTTGTGGATATCGAGTAGCAAATGTGCTGCAAGTTCTTGATATTTCTTTATCACATTCTCCATAAATAATAAACAAATTTAAAAAGTTTTCGTTGGTATAATTTAAACGTGCTGGCATTTTTGACATAAGATAATGACTGATTGTTTCTAATCATGGCTATTTTGATGAAATGATTACAATTCATGAATTTCTAATAAAATCGCAAATATTTCAAAAAGTTGTAACTTTAACCCCCACAATGCTAATATCAGAAAAAAGGGAATTCAATTTTACACAACTTGACGTAAAAAATACAGGGTGTTTTATTTGACCTAAACAAGTTTTCGCAGTTTGTAGTTGACAAAATGTAACGCGAAAAACGGAACACTTGGTATGATATTATTGAATTTATTTCAGTTGCAGACCGTAGTTCTCCTTATGTTCTTTTTACGTGACAAGAAGCAAATGAGAATCTTTTACACGAAGAAAGTTATAACGGTTCTTGCAAACCGCTGCACCTGTCAAATTTTCTATAAAATGTGAAATATCTCTGAAACGGCTAGGTTTAGGTATAGGATATGCTACATATTTTCGACTCAGAATTTTATGCTCCTTTCGAAAACCCTAAAATATATAGGGTATTCCATTTGAAATAAGCAAGTTGGTATCGACTTCCGGTATAAGCTGCTTGTAATTATTTTAGTTGGATTGGCCACACAGACATTAGTAATTATCTAAACTTTATCAAATAATACACAGTATTTTATAGATAAACAAGTGTAAAAGAAATGTTTTATTTGTTGTTAAGGATATCCTATATATATATTTACTTCTTTTATATTACTATATTATTACCTCTTCAAAAACAAAGGGAGCGCTGCGGACTGTGGAAATTACAGGGGTATAGCTCTCCTGGCTGTTGGAGGGAAGATACTCACTAAAGCGATGGCAAATAGGCTAACACCTGTTATGGAAAAGTTACTTCCTGAAACACAGAGTGGCTTTAGACCAAACCGAGGCACATCGGATTTAATCTTCACACTTAAACAGCTTCAAGAAAAAGCACTCGAACATCAAGGAGAAATTCACATGGCCTTCATTGATTTAACCAAGGCGTTTGACTCGGTGGACAGGGAAGTGCTCTGGAAAATTATGTTCCGCTTAGGTATCCCTAGAAAATTTGTGGAAGTATGTCGCAGTCTACATACAAACAACAACGCCCAGGTTATGTATAATAATGAGGCAACCGAACCTTTCCAAACTCTCACTGGAGTTAGGCAGGGATGTGTCCTGGCACCCCTACTCTTTAATTTGTTTACCACTGCTCTAACAATTATTGTTGACAACAAACTGACAGTCAGAGGAATAGGTCTCAGATACCGTTTTGATGGCGGTCTCTTTAACATAGGGCGCTTTAGAGCTTTCACGAAGACACGCACACGATTCATTTGTGATCTCCAGTATGCGGATGACTGTGCACTTTTAGCCTCTACGCCGGAAGAGCTTCAAGAACTTTTAGATGTGTATGCCCAGAGCTATGATTCCTTGGGACTTAAAATCAACATTGGAAAGACTAAGATTATGTCAACTCCTCATCAAGTGAACCAAATAGACATTACACTTAACGGAAATTCTCTTGAAGTGGTGGATCAGTTCAATTACTTAGGCAACGTTGTTAATGACAAAGCAAACATGGACAGCGAGATTCGCAATAGAATTAACGCTGCATCTAGAGCATTCTGGGGACTTAGAGAGAGAGAGTATTTGACAACCACGACCTTGCTTTGTCCACGAAAATGGCTGTCTACAGAGCAGTTGTCATTCCAACACTGCTATATGGATGTGAAAGCTGGGTCACTTACCGTCGTCATGTGAAAGAATTAGAACGTTTTCAGCAAAGACACCTCAGAAGTATGATGAAAATCCGTTGGTTCCATCACATATCAAACGTGGAAGTACTCAGGAGAGCAAACAGCCTTCCAATTGAGGTGCTTATTTCAAGAGCACCCCTAAGATGGGCAGGTCACGTTCATCGTATGCATGATAACCGCCTTCCTAAATGTACACTTTATGGTGAATTGCTAAGCGGTAGAAGAAGGCGTGGCGGTCAACGAAAGAGGTTCAAAGACGCTCTCCATGAAAATCTAAAATCCTGCGGTATTGCAGACGAGCAATGGGAACAACTTGCAGCGGACAGAACCGAATGGCGAGGGGTTGTGGCCAGCTATCAAGGAAATGTTGCTGCTAGAAGGCCGAATCCAAGACCTAACCAGGTCTATGTTTGTCCTGATTGCGGTCGACATGTGCTCTCCCAAATTGGCCTCTATAGCCATAGTCGTGTGCACCGTAGATGAATGGGAATTACAATAGACTACACCTTTTACTTGTTTTTTATTGTACACAATTTATCGACTGTAACATTTTTATACTCGGACTCGAGTAACGGCTAATAAAAAAATTACTATATTTTATATATCTTTTTATTAACTATATTTTTAAAATTATTTTTACTTTATTTTTTCATAAAATTACTTTAATTGCAAAAGAAGGTAAGAATAAATATATTGCATTTATTTGTTTCTTCAGGGCTAAGAGAGACTTGGTAAAATGGGGCCGAGGGAGAGCGAAAGAGGGGTGCGGGGGGTCAAAAAAAATAAAAATTATAATATCAAATTCTGAGATGCAATTTTTATTGTATTTTTTACGTTTTAAGTGAAAAAAACGCGAAAAAAAAAACACTTATTTAAATTATGCCCCATTTCCGGTCAGCTATTCTGAATTTTTCAATTTTTATGTCAGATTCGTAATCAGCGGCTTTGAAAACCCCAGAGTATAAATTTAATAGAGAGATATGTTCAATATTAACAACTTTGGATACAATCATGGGCTAAACATTGAATCTGGAGTGTCAAAAATGACTCTATATGTACAATAAAGTTTATGTGATAATAAAATAAAAAGTTTATAGTCGATATTAATTATTTTTAAACGATTATATTTGAAAAACTATCGAAAAGATATCAAAAAATGCACTTTTTTGCATAAAAATGCATTTAAATATGTCTTCCAGTCAAAACTGTGCGTACATATTATGATTTTCTTAAACATAATATTTTTAGTCGCAAACTCCTCTATAAAATACTTATTTTACTATACGGAACGTAACCAGTCTGCAACCAACAGCTACTCTCCGGGCTATGTGCCCCGCCGAGCGCTGGATTACAAGTTCCTTATAGTAAAATAAGGATTTTATAGAGAAGTTTGCGACTAAAAATATTGTGTTTAATATTCCGCCCTCTAAAAGCACATTTGAACTATGATTTTCTTGTTATTTACGCCTAAATCTATCATTCTATCCAATAAAATCTGATGGAGAGAAAACTTCTCGAAAATTGACCTCAGATCATTATTTCTGGCGGCCTAATATTTGAAATTAAGGTTTTTCGAAAATGCAATAATATATAGGGTATTCCATTAAAAAAACATATTTATTTCGTATCACGTGATCTATATATGATATTCTTTTTTTTATTCAATAAAATATAGGCAAGATCCTTCAACTCTTATACGAAAGTTTTTTTTTATTTTCAATAATAATAGAAATAAAGGGGAAGTCGATATATAGTAAATAACGCTGTACATCTCGCCTCTCGGTATTATTTTGGATGCAAGGGATTTTGAAGGTCCCATATTATTAATATATCATTAGAGACAAAAACCTTTGGCGTATGATATATACTGTAAATATTTTCAGTTGCCTGGGAAGATGTAAAAAAAATAATTTGAAATTTTATAAAATTATTCTCTATAGCTATGCAAGATATTCCCTTATTAATAACATGTTCCTACTTGTTGTATTAACATCCAATAAGGATCAGAGTATTACCATATGAGAAATTAAGAGGGGATTCGAAACCGGACTCTGCATATAAGCCTGCGTATTGGATGCTGAAAATCTCGCGAAAACTTTCGGTCTGAGCTAAACGATGTGCAAGCTTTTGCTGAAAGCGCGTTTCAGTTTGGTTTCAGTCGAAATCCGCTGTTGTGTCTGAAAGGACTGCGTTGCTGCCAGCCAATTTTCATCGGTTTCGACATCGCGGGTTTGAATGCAGCGTGCATATTAAACACAAATAAACAACTTTGTTTGTACGAAAATATTTACTTGCTCCTTAATATTGACTTCTCATTAAATAAATAATTTTAATGTTTTTTTTTTGTTTTGAAAATGCTCATTAACGAAATTGTTTTCACTCAGACAATTTTGTGATATTTTATTCGTTAGGTGTTGGGAACATTTTCATTTTGTTAACCATGTTTTCTTCGAACCCATCTGTGATTGTTTTACGAAAAATAGATTTCCCCTGTTCTTAAAGGTAAGTTGCTTTTTAGATACAAAGAAAATATAAGTTTTCACACGCAAAGTGTGTATCTGTTAATGAAAAGTCGTAAAAATTTCAACTATTTTCAGTTCGAATGATAAGAACAGGCAAGATTTTTTGAAATATTTTACTTCCTGTTTTTTAGACTACGTTTTAATATTGTTATATAGGAGGACTTAAATTAAAGAATAAAACATAGTTCCTTTAACAAAAATTGCAATAAAAAATGCATATGAATTGGCAGGAAAAATATTTGCACTTTATATTTTGAGGTATATACAGGCTGTCCATTTTATCAGGGCCCTCGAGAATATCTCACTTAATATCGGTCGTACAAAAAAAATTATTTTTACGAAAATTGTGCCTATTTATATAACCTACAAAATGGTTTAAAGACATTTGAAATCCATGGCCTACTTTAAGAGTTATGGTGGAAAATATCGAAAATGCGGAAAACGTCTAGGCCAAATATCTCCGTTATTTGATGAGATACGAGAAAAATTCTAAGGCGAAATTTTTTTGCAAAACAGAGTGTTTCTGCGAAGTTTTATTTTTTTTTTTTTCAAAACCGCTGTATTTTGAGATTTACTCTTCAGGCTGTTAAAAAAATTATTTTGAAACGGGCGGGAAATGGCGCCATTAAATAGAGTATTTTCCTCCCTTTTCAACGATATATCATATGCCATATTTATCCATTGGCACTACGTTAGTAATTATACAAAATTTTTTTTAAAACCAGTAAATTTTTTTTAACAAGCATTATTCTTGCCGTGGAGAACTATGATTAAATAAAACGATAAAATAATTCAATAAGTTGTTCAAATCTTTGCTATAATAAAACATTAACACAATTAAGAAGAATAAAGTAAATTCAGGTAACAAGAACAAATTAATAATAAAGAGAATATAGCACACAGCATATTAATATTTATCTAATCCTCAAAATGATTTTTAAGATATCATATCAAGTGTTCAAAGTGTCTACCGCGATTTCTTATGCACAATCTAGCGCGGCGAGGCACTGCATTTAAAACATTACTCAGAATTTCTGTAACTGTAATACATGCCTGTTGAATTCGAGCTTTTACATCCTTCTACATTTTGCGGTGTCGTCGAAAACATCTTATTTTTAATATACCCCCCATAGAAAAAACTCCATTGGGGTTATATCTGGAGAACCAGGGGACCATCGAATAAATCCATTTGTACCTATCCAATGTTGAGGCAAAATTTCGTCTAAATAATCTAGGCAAATCTGGGAATTGTGGAGAGGAGCTCCATCTTGTTGAAAATATTGAAAGTTATGTCGATTCTCTAAAGGTAGATCATCTAAGAATTCATTAAATTCATTCCTCAAAAAGTTTAGGTACCTCTTTGACCATTGAGATGACCATCATAAAAATAAGGACATATTAAATTGGTGCCTAAAATACCTATCCACACATCTATTGAAAAACGATTTTGAAACCCAGTCGACTATGCCAGTGTGTATTTTCAGTCCATTTGTAATGAATATTGCGATTAAAAAATCCATTATTGGAAAAATTTGCCTCGTCGGACCAAAGTATTTTACTACTATTAATGGATCGGCACGCTTCTTTTCCAACAGCCACCTACAAAAGTCGTCCTCCTTGGTTTGTCCCCCGCTTGTAAATTGTGAACTTTTTTGGCTTTATAACACCGGTAACAGTTTTTCTTTAAAATTTTTCTAGCACTTGTTTTATTTATATGACAAGCAATTTGAATTTGTCTTAATGATGTTTCCAAATTTTCTGTATTTTTATTTCTTACATAATTAATAAATCGGTTTACCTTATTTACATTATCAGTAATGTGAACGATCCATGCTTTGATGGAAGTCTGAAGGACGTATTTTCTGTTCGAAAAACTTAGAAAAATTGAAAAAAAAATAGGAAAAAGAAAAAATTAATTTTTCTTTTTCCTCAACCTTTTCTAAATACTAAATAAAAATATTACGTTCACAAAATTTTTAGGGTTCAAGTGACTGTTTCAGACGGAGATTAATGGATAAATCATACTTACTGTCGTTTATGCTTAACTGCGGCTCTGATGGTACTAATTGGAAGACGTCGTAACACTATAAATCTAACACTGTCTGTTTAACACTCTCTTAAAATTAAATCTGAAAGGGAAATTTTGTTAGAAAACACAAGTAAAAGACAATATAAAGTTCAAAAATGTATATTAAATCTTTTTAAAAAAAATTATGTTTTTACAACAACTTCTTCAGAGAAAATGTTAACACACAATGGTCTGACCCGTGTACAACACATGGTGAGGAACGGGACGATTCATACGGTACCAACTACCATCCAATATGCAGTTTGAAAAGCTAACGATGCACAAAAAGATTCAAGGAACAGTTCATGTAACTGAAATTTTGGTGGGCTTATGCTTGCCTGTCTTATAAACGTATTTTATTAATTCACATAAATTTTGGTCGCTCCTCGGAGCTTAAAATTGCTTGAAGCGTATCTACTTCGTTTGTATTATGCAATAACAAATTTTACGTTCAGGCAAGGCAGATCCCATGCACGTGTGAGTACATGGTATAGATACTTTTTTGACTCCGAATCACTGAGGAACCGGTTTAGGGCAAACCCCGTCAAAACACATCATTTCCCCGTCAAATCCGACTGCTAGGAAATGATGGGGGTCCCATGTCGCTAAGGGCTATTTTCGCTATAACTTCCGATATACTTTGAATAGTCGTTGGACTAACTTGTCCTCATATTCAACACTTCGTAAGAGTTGCAGTGCTTGACAACGTGGATTCGTAAAAGGGTTTTTAATCTTGGAAATTTGGAAGTTCAAGTCCAATTTTAGAATACTTTCCAAAATTGGGTGGTCGGGGCGACATTACGTCCCTGTGCAGCGACATTTACTACACTTACCAAATTAACGCTCCTCGAAGAGTTAGCGAAAATTTGGCATAAAAAACGCTCCGAAGAGCAAAATTTTATTTCCAAGAATTAAAAACCTCCTCCACGGCGTTTTTACGTGAAGCACGCTTTTCTTACGAAATATTTCCTAAGTCGGATTTCGTTACAACGTCGAAAAGTATATCGGGGTTATAGCGTTCTTTAACAGTAACACTGAAGTTTTATTCGGCTGTAGTGCTTGTGGAAATCTGTTTCTATATTCTACTTGAGCTAATCCAGAGTTAAAATTGCATCGGCAATATGTAACGAACATATAACGGTCAATGTGAGTGAAAATCATTTTTGAAAATTCTAAATTCTTAGAGTGTGATTGAGTGAGAGTTTAAGTATTAACTGAGATGATCTGTCAGCAAATTTAATTGTCAAGTTTGTTCATAGCCAACTATTTTAAAATAATTGAAATAATAGTGAAACCATGAAATACAAACAAATGGATATTACACTTAAATTAATTGGTAAAGACATTTTAACTTTCTGAGCAAGAAGTGACGCTTTTATGGAGGACCTCTATACATTGGCATAACTGCGAATACTCTTTCCATAATTGCTCCATGTTGCTTTCTTGATTATTATTTTGTGTTTGTTACCTGAATTTACTTTATTCTTCTTAATTGTGTTAATGTTTTTTTATTATAGCAAAGATTTGAACAACTTATTGATTTATTTTATCGTTTTATTTAATCATACTTCTCCGCGGCAAGATAATGCTTGTTAAAAAAAATTTATTGGTGTTAAAAAATGTTTTTATAATTACTAACGTAGTACCAATGAATAAATATGGCATGTGATATATCGTTGAAAAGGGAGCAAAACACTCTATTTAATGGCGCCATTTCCCGCCCGTTTCAAAATAATTTTTTTAATAGCCTGAAGAGTAAATCTCAAAATACAGCGGTTTTAAAAAAAAATTACATAAAACCTCGTTGAAACACTGTTTTGCAAAAAATTTTCGCCTTAGATTTTTTTTCGTATCTCTTCAAATAACGGAGATATTTGGCCTAGATGTTTTCCGTATTTTCGATATTTTCCTCCATAACTCTTAAAGTAGACCATGAAATTCAATTGTCTTTAAACCATTTTGTAGGTTATATAAATCGGCACAATTTTCGTAAAAATAATTTTTTTTGTGCGACCGATATTAAGTGAGATATTCTCTAGTGCCCTGATAAAATGGACAGCCTGTATATATAGTATATCTAAACACTAATTATTTATACTAACGTAATATAATATGCAAATTATACTTGAATTATACAATGAACGAGTACACCTTGGTCAAATGAATTGGAATCTTTTTAATAGTTATCAAGACTTTGAGAGCGCTACCGATGCTTGTTTATAAAGTTCTATATAATGCTACACCGGTGCCTACGATATTACTAACCAGCCTAAAAATTTCTTGTAAAAAACGATATCGATTTCAAATTTTAGAAAGTTGTATGGTTACAGTTTTAATGCTCCAAGATCTGATTTTCAATTCCGGTTTAACCGGAAACAGTATAAACTTTGTTATTTTTAATGGAACGCCCTGTATATTATTCGAAATTTAGATTGTCCAAGAAATCCTAGGCCCAAAACATGTGCATATCCTATATCTCTCTTTGACAGTTTTCGAAAAAATGTCGGTTGAAATTTTTATATCGATCATAAATTATTTCAATTTCACATAAAATAAATGAATGTAGGAACTAATTTGTTACGGTTAAGTTTTTTGGTGAGTAAAATTTAATAAAGTCATAACAATTTCTTTTCCGGCTGAACCGGAAGTACTACGAAAAGTGATTTTCAGGCTCAAATTACTTCGATACTTTTAATGGAACACTGTGTATTCAACTTTAAATTTACATTCTACTAACCTTTTTGGATATTTTTTGTTTCTGGTGTCCTCTGTCTAAACCTGATAGTTTATGAGATATCGGCAACTGAATGTTCACGTGCACTGTAAATATGTCACAAACCTGCCCAAAGCAGAAAAATAAAATAAGTGTATCAAAAGTGAAACACTAAAAGTAATAGGCAGGTATAATTTATTTTAACCATAATTTAAACGTTCAAAATGTACACCATTGACTTCTTGGCAAGAAGTAATCCTTTCTTTAAATTCCCGAAGAACATTTTCCATCTGAATTTCTGAATTGGAGTAATAGAGTTTATCAGTTACGTAATTCTATTTCTAAGCTCTCCTATGTTATGTGGTTGTGTGTGATACGGCTCTTCATTGATATGGGCCCGTTAAAAAAATCCAAAGGTGTAAGGTCTGGGAATCTCGCTGGCCACAGTATAGGACCATGGGTACCTATCCAATGATTATTAAAAGTTCCACTTAATTAGTTGGTGACTGCTCGGGCGTTATGGGGCGGTGCACTATCTTCAATAAAATTTTGAATTTTGTTCTGTAGAAAATGTAGGTGCCTAGACCCGTTTAAAGGTCCATCACAAAGTACTGGTCCTACAATGCGTGTTCCTATAACGCCCAACCAGACGTTGATGTCGAATCTTTCTTGGAAAGCCCCTCCTCTAAATAAATAATTATTTTCAGTTACCCAATAACTCGCATTGTTCCTGTTAAACTTTCCCATGTTGGTAATTCGTCCGAAAATAAAATGCATGATTTTATATTTGGCTGATGACGCTCAGTTTCTAGATACCAATTGCAAAAATTCAATCTTCGTTGATAATCTCCCTCTTAAAGATGCTAATGGATTTGGTACTTAAAAAGATTTGTACTTATGTTTATGTAGAATCTTTCCAACACTTTCGGGAGATATCCCGATACCACTGGGCAATTTGCCTTGTAGAATTTGCTGGATCAATCTCAACACAAGCCAGTGTGTTTATCTCTGCCTCTTCATTTACAACAAATCTGTTTTCATGTTCATTATCATTGTCCCTTTTTAAATGTTTTTCCAACCATGGGAAATATTTTGCATAGGTTGGTCACGTTCTGGATAACGTCGAACATACAATACTCTGGCTTCCCTCCGGTTTTTTACCTCTCCATATGCTAGTGACATATCAATTTGATACTCGCGCCTAAACACAGCCATTTTGAACAATCAGATAACACTTAAACACTTACTAATAGGTAAATCAAGAATAAAACGCAAAAATTAAACGACAACTGTCGAGAGAAACTTAAATAATGCAGCAGTACTGTCAAAATCTAAATGAAAGTCGGTAAATAGTTCTTTTGTTTACACAGCCCTCTTGAGTCAAAGTTCTGTTTAAACATCATTTATTGTTTAGCCTTTGTAACAGTGCAGGTGAACATTCAGTCGCCGATATCTCATAAATTATTAGGTTTAGACAGAGGACACCAGAAATTTAAGGTTCAATACAGGGTGTTCCATTAAAAATATCGGAGTAATTTGAGGCTGAAAATCACTTTTTCCGGTTCAACCGGAATGAAATTGTTATGACTTTATCAAACTTTACTCATCAAAAAACTTAAATAACCGTAACAGATTTTTTCCTACATTCATTTATTTTATATGAAAATGAAATAGTTTATGATCAATGTAACAATTTCAACCGCCTTTTTCTTGAAAACTGTCACAGATAGATATAGGGCTGCTACGTGTTTTGGACCTAGAATGTCTTCTTCTTCCATTAAAAATAACAAAGTTTATACTATTTTCGGTTAAACCGGAAATGAAAATCAGATCTTGGAGCTATCAAACTGTGCACTGTATTCAACCATACAACTGCCTAAAATTTTAAATCGATATTTTTTTACAAGAAATTGACAGGCTGGCTAGTAATATCGTAGGCACCCGGTAGATATATTAGTTCCTAAATCACTTTGCAAAGAGCGTCTCATGAGTGTTTGAGACATCACGAAATTATAAAATAAACATTTATTTCACCAAATTTTGCGACTCATAATTTAATAATACGCCCTAATAAAATAATTTCTATTATGTTATCATTATAAATAACCCTGGTTTTAATACAAACAACAACAACTGGAATATAAATAACGTTTTTTAATCATTTCCGTAGTAAATATATCGATGGAATTTTAACAAGCTTTACAGAAATAATTTTACAGCATTATCATAAAATTAATAATTAATATAGCACAGTATAATTACAGAGTGAAAAATACTAAATCTTTGTTGTTAATATAGTGTTTTATTTGTCATAGTTTACATAAAATAACTAAACGTGAATGAATTTTACCCAGTTATTGTTAAACCGCTGATAGCCTTTGCTTTTATCATATACTTGATAAACGTCAATTTTTTTATTAGACAATTAAGGTCTGAGAAAATGGTTTTTTCGAGTTTTAGAAAAAAAAACCGCTGCCCAGGGAATCACTACTTCCACATCCAGATTTTGTATCCCAGTCTTATACACACTAAATCAAAATTTAATTTTTACTCCTTTTAATCATAGGGTAGGGGTGGTAGAGGGGGTGGCTAACTCCAAAATAAATTTTAGAGACCTTTGGTCTCGCATACACATTAAATCCCAATTAATTTTTTTCTCCCTTTAATAATGGGGTGGTGGTGGCTAATACAGAATCTTAAAGCTGTGTATTTGACGTACACAGCAAAATAAGAGTTCTTCCAAAAAAAGCTTTGAAAACGGAAAGAGATTACTTTCCGGAACGTCAGCAAAATACATTATTTCTGTGTTTATTCCGATTTATATTATTTGCAAAATATTTCCATAGATACTTACTTACACAGAACTGATGATATTCTCTTTTAGATAATGTTGAGTATCTTAAGTTCTTCTTTTAACATTGGTAGCCTGGTTGTACAAATATCTACAGAACAATTCTATACGCATTTATCTTCATTTAATAAGATTATCGCTGATTCTTTATTTTCTTTTTTTGTTATCTGCCTCTTTTGTTAAAATTTTTGCCGAGCCCAATTTTATTCTATGTCCGTTTTCCCAAACATGTTCACGAATCCTTGATTTCTGAATTTCATTCTTTCTAATGTAATAATTCTTGTGCTCATCCAACCTTACATTGAAAGGTCTGGATGACTCACCCACATAACGTTTATCACACGGGATATTGTAAATATAGTTTTTTGAATTCTGCTCCCGGTTTATCGGTTTTGTTTTTGTTAAAATAGACTTCAAAATGTTCCCCGTTTGAAATACCGTCCTAACATCAAATTTGTCACTTATAACGGCGTAGGTTCTCAGCTAGTCCGTATACATAAGAAATTGTTGCTGTATAATGACGTTCAGGTTTTGTCGTACTTGATTGTCCCTATTTTCAACATTTATGAAAACTCTATCAACAAATGCTTCAGGGTATAATAAAAATACCCTGTGTATACTTACATGTGAATTCGAGTACTTTTTAATTAAAATGTAAATTATACTTCTAAGGAAAATATAACGAATGAACTGATGCTTTACTCATCTTATTTATTACCCTTTTCCTTAGGAGAATAATTGAGCGAGTGTTATTCAGATTATTTATTTATATTTAAATTTCAAGGAATCCTACTAGCGAAATCTCGACAATTAAATCACATGAATTACTATATTTCCATTTAGACTCGAAATGAGTGCCTCGCTAATGACGACATTAACCTATTTAAGCATCAAAACGTTGTGTGACCTAATTTACTATAGAAAGTTAACCGATATCCATTTATCTTTATGCTTAAAAGGACATAAATCGACTTGATTTTGTTTTTATGAGCAATTGCTCCCATTGCGGTTTCCTCGATGAGTAATTCCCTATTCACACAATATGCCGACGAAACTTCAATCAGCTGCGTTATAATGAAAAATATTCGCTGTCAAACCCGTTCTCAGAAAGTCCCAATGTTTTCACGGGCCGTTAAAAATATTTTATTGGAAGGTATATCAGCGTAAAAAACGAGACAATAAAATTTATCGTCTTTCAGAGCCGAGAATTAGATTCATACACAGTAAAGCTCCTTAAGAGAACTCTTAACATGATTTTATCGGCGAACTAGGATTCTCTCGATATATTTATTTGAGCGAGAGAGGAGCTTTTCCTAAGTGGCTTGGATGCTACTCTAGATATTGCCATCGAATTGTATGTGTGTTTGATACAATAGAAGATATTTAAGTCTACCCAACGTTATGAATTGAATTGCGCTATATTTCAGCAACAATAACGCACCTTACAAAGAATAAACCAAAGTAGCAATTGAATAATTTCACTATCTTGCATCAAAATAATTCGGTGTATAAGAAATAAAATCAATGACATACGATTTTTCTTAGAGGACTTCTTAGTAGAGTTGAAACTAGAAGTCTCTAATATGATTCATATTCATCTAACTAATAAATAAATAAATAAATGCAAAACAAATAAAAGAATTGTCAATACTCGTTTGGTTATTTATTCTGCACCTTGCACTACTTGTTCGATATCAATTTTGTAATAGATCTAGCATCCAGCATAGAATATTTGTGTGTCTTCTTCCCATTAGTAGCAATTAGAGATATACCGGATGATCCAGAAAGTAACTACCTCTACTTTTTCTACAATTTCAAAAATATAACTCTGACATTTGGGAAATTAAATATAGGTATCAATGGCCACATTTTGATCATTCGGTGGTAGAGAAATCACTTCCGGTATGTCCAGAAATTGCCGCAATTTTCTTAATTTAAATAGCACCCTGTATATTTAAGTCACATAAAGCTGTAATGTATCTTTCCAACGCTTTTTTCAGATTTAAAATCGGATGAAAAATAAACTTGGAAGTAGCATTTATTTGCTAAAGTCGGGGCAAGAATTCAGGCGATGCACGTCACAGATCGACAAAATTACTATAATTATATGAAGTCAATCAAAGCGACTGCACCTGAAATAGCTGCAACCCCCAATTCAGGTCACATGCAAATTGTATTGCCACAACTGAAAATGTATCATTAAAATGATGAATTGTGACATAGCATAAAGCTTTATGCTGTGCCTGTGATAACTGCAACGTCTGCAGCCCACAATACATATAACAAAAATCTATCAAAATTCGATTAATTGGAATAAAAATAGATTATAAATAATTTCTCAAATGAACTTTATTTAATAATTGGACAATGAGTTTTATAATAGATATTATAGTACAATCATAATTATAATTAAATTCTGCTAATTAAATAAAATGACTACGATATTAAACAATTATATATTTTTTAGTTATTTACTTTTCTTGATAAGAGAAAAAACATTTACATATTTAAGCAAATTGAAACCATTCACATATTTTCTTCTTCGTCTGAACTGTCGTATGTATCGGATCCATTTAAATTAATAATAATGGGAATGATAATATCTTCTCTGTCAAAAGCCACTTCCCTGTCCCAATATTTTTGTATTTCTTTATTTGTGTTTTTAATAGTGTTTCGCCAAATTTCTGGGGAAATAGTATCTAATGCTTCCGTCCACATATTTATCACTTTTTCCACACCATTACCATATCTCCCAATATATTATAATATGTTTTTGCTATGCTCCAAACTTTTTCAATTGGCTGGAACATACAATGATATGGTGGAAGTCTGAGGACCTCATGACCGTATTGTTGTGCTAGCTTATCAGCTTCATATTCCTTGGGCGGTTTGTTTCTATAAAAATAAGGTTTGTTAATACATAAATATAAATTCATATGGGTATTAGAAGGGTATAGGAAGACAATATTATTACTACAAATTACAATTTCTGTCCCTGGACTCTTGATATTAATGAATGAAAATAACCAGAAGTATCTGATAAAATTAGTTATGATATGTATACTGAGTCGAGTGTACATACCTACCCACAAGAGTTAAAAGGCAGTGCACTTTTTATGTACCCGCACTAAATCTCTAAATATATAATAAATCACTTACTGTGCCACCAACTCAAGTAATTGTATTTTAAGCATTAAGCATTCTTTCTTCATTATCAATATTTTTGTTTTGTAGCCAGGATATAATATCGACTTTTGTCCAACTCGAATTTGGAATTTTATCCACCAAACTACTGTGATAGCTAGCATTATGCATGATTATTAAAGACGGTTCTTCCAAATGTTTTAATAACTGGTGTTCAAACCATTTCAAAAAATTTGTTTTGTTCATCTCACCATGATAATCAGGATTTTTTGTTGATGACGAAAATAATAATGATGCCCCAGGAATAAAACCATTTTCATTTCCAGCATGAAGTATAATAAACCTAAAAATATATTTCTACATTAATAATAAATAAATTTATATTTAATAAATTTATTATATACGAGGGTCCCATCATTTCAGAAACGAATTTTAGCTACATTGTATATTTTTTCTGTGATTGTACGTGTAAAGTACAAAAAAATGCATTTTTTTTAAATCTCCTGTATGTAAAACTCGTTTATGAAAAAAAAAACAGACATTTACACACCTTTTCCCTTCAGTTTTGGTTTTTTTCACACTATTTTTATTTCCATCTTGCCATGATCCTTGTACAGAACCATACTCAAAGATCCACGTCTCATCGAAATACACAAATTGTCGAGGATACCCCAGTGAAATATTTTTTACATATTTCTGCAAAAAAGTGACGCGGCTAAAAACAATATTTGGCAGTTCCATTAATCCTCTACGTGGATTATCTTTTAGAAATTTGAAACCTATTCTTTTCAATATTTTGCTCAAGCTACTCAAACTTCCTTTGTAAATGTCCCTTTCAATCAACAGCTCTAAAAGCGATTGTCTGGTAATATGTTGATCTAAAACAATAATAAATACTTTAATAAATATTTCCATACGTTATTTTAATAAATACTCACTGTTTCTGTACATTTCATAAATAACATTTCGAATTGCTGCTTGGTCAAAGTTATCAATGTCGCATACAGGCTTTGTTGTTGGTCCAGTTCTTTTAGGGCTACCTAAAGCTTCCCCAGTCTGCATTTTTTTGGAAACGTTGCTAACAGCACTCAAACTTATGTTTAAAGCATTAGCAACTCTCTGAAATTTACTGGTTATGTTATTATATATATTTAACTTCTGGAATTATACTTGCCTCTCTTACAGCAGTTAATGGTAACAGTGGTCCACCGGCATCACGTTCTCTCTCAAAATAATTTATTAAAGGACAAATTAATTCCTGGATATCTTTACCAAGTGCCTTCGGCATTAATTTTTTTTCACACAAATAAATCTTGCTCCACTTACTAGAATAACACTAATAAAACAATTATATTAATTCTGAAAAGAACTGATGGTAAATAAAACAAGGAAACAACAATTAATTAAAAGCACGAGAGAATGAAATCAACAATAAAACAATTCGAATCAATAAAATCGACAGTAAATCGATTTAAAATATCGGTGCTTTTGTAAATTTAGGAAATTTATACTACCAACCTTTCGCGACGAAATACGATTTAATTAATTAAGTTCTATTTCTAAAAATAAGACAATAATGCTAAGGATTATGAAGCCACATTGAACTGTCCTTATTTCTGAAAAAAGCTTAATAATTCGGTGTCAAGAATTACGATTTTTAATGTAATTAATACTTAAACATTATGTTGGCATTGAAATGTTTTCAGTTACGTCACTCGTGATGCACATCGCCTGAATTCTTGCCCCGACTTTATTTCTAGTTGGCTTTGGAATTCAGGAACAATTTTAAAATATTTAGACTTTGAATTTGAATAAAAGGGTATTTCTCAGCAAATTAAATGTAAAATTGGTCTATTTTGTTCATTTGCTTGGATTTAGAAATGCTTTTCCCATTATTCCATTTCATGAAAATTCAATTTGTCATAACTACTACTCTGTATATTTTATTTTTTTTATCAGATATAGTGCTTTATTCTGGCTTTTCCCGATTAAAAATTGAATATAGCAGCATCTGTCTAAACGTTATTGTTGAGTTAAGCTTTTTTAGCTAATAAAGATGCATTATTATTAATGTGACTCTTCGTCAAATTGATATAGCTTATCGTTTGCAACATTGTCTAAGGACATATAAAATAATAAGGCGGGCTTAATGGACTTTATCGATTCATTTCCGGTAATCTGAGAGTTCTTATTTAAAAGCATTAGGGGGAGGGCTGTAAGATTAATATTTTATTCAGGACGAAAAGCAGCAAATTGCGTTTGTGTGCTTTAGATTTGGATTATAGCTGGGTAAATATTTGGGTTTCAGATTTATTGAAACTTATTTACAAGACGTAAAAGTTCTGAATCGTTAAACAGCGAAGTGTGAATTTCGAATTAACTTTTCCTGTAGGTGTCGAGGATACGGTCCGTTAAGCGTGCCCGGAGGTATTTTAAAACAGATAGAGGGAGCCGAAAGGGCAAGGTTTTGCCAGTTTGATATCACATGTTGTTCCAGCGCTATCAAATAAACAAACCCTTACAAATGGAAATTTTAATTTTTACGTATAACTGCAATATTAGTAACTTTAATCATTGATGATGTTAGTTCGGTTTGCGAAAGAATTGGTCCTCATTATAGCGTTATTATATTGTTTCTGTTTAAGTTCTTCTTGAATTTTTGCTTTAATGGCCTGAAGACTGTGATTATCAATAAAATTGACTTTGTCTTTTAAAACCCCCATAAAAAACTATCAGACGGCGTCAAATCAGGGCTATTTGGTGACCATCGAATGGTCCCAGCATTGCCTATCCAAATGGGAAATTGATTATTTAAATGTTCCCGAACTTCTAAAACGCTATGTAGAGTCGCTCCCTCCGTCCTGATGCCAAATCATTCTACACAATACGTCCATAGGGAATTCTTGAATTAGACGATCTATCTCTGGTAAAATTATTTCGAGATGTGTTTGTCGTGTCAAAGTAAAATCATAAAATATAGGCCTAACAAATAAATTATTTTTTACCTTCAAAATATAACAATATATCTAGATCTTCTTCCTCGTTTGCTGTAACGTTACGTCGTTTTCTTGATGAACTATGAGCCCTATTTACATGACGATAAACATTCAAAAACGTGTTTACACTAGGAATCGCTCGATTCGGATACAACATCATGTATTCTCTTCTTGCGGCACCCTTATTTTTATTATTTTTCACATAAATCGCCTGATACCAAATCTACATTTCACTTTTCTAAGTCACATACACTTAAACAGAATTTCTTTTGTTAGAATTTAGTACGGGGATTTCCCCGAAGTATCAATAATTGCCCGTATCCTCTTTAGTTCCCCTTTTCGTATTCCTTCCATTTACCCGTTCTTAAATTAATTATGTCGCAAAAACGTTGAAGAGGAAAAGGCAACACAATAAAAGAACCTAGCACATGTTTCTACTCCCCTGGAAGTATAGCCGACGCCATTCAAGCTGATTTTCTTTTCTAGGGCTAGCGTTACGTGGGAGGACGTTAGTTGAAGTTGTTCTCTAGCATTTAGTGAAATGATATCTGTTGTAATTACAGTTTTTTTTAGTATTTTTCGATTTTCTATTGCATTTGTAAAAATTTAGTAAGGTTTTGTTCTATACAAGATATTTGTAAAACACACCTACTACCCATTAGTCCAGGTCAGATAGCAAAAGAGAATGGATTTTTATAAAAAATTCCTCAGTGCATTTTGTGAATGAGATCATTAGGAGAAAAATAGTGGAAATTAGATGTATATGTTTTGGAAAGCAAAAAAGGGCAAAAAGTATTACGAAATAGCTCGTAAGTAGACGAAAAAAAATGAGTTTTTGACAATTAAAATCGGTCAATAACTTTTTACACAAAAAATTAAAAACCGCTAAATATGGCAATTTTTTGCCATTTAATTACAGGGACTGTAATTAACGTAGGAAGTTGTTTCGGAGCTTAAATTGTAGCTTTTGTTGGTACCTGCCTACTCTAAAAATTTCATGCAAAAATATTAATAACTTTTAGCGGAAATAGCGAAAATGCAAAAAAGGTGTTTGTCGCGGACCTCTAGCGTATACGACCCACCATACGCCTTAGTGTTTTGTGGGCCGCATAATAACAACCTCTACGTCCGTAGCAGAGTTTCGCTATTGTCCACGGGAGGCGCGATATGCTTCCAGCTGGTGAAAAGGAGAGAGACATTTTTGATGGCGGTATACAGTTGATAATCCCACAAAACTCGTTTTATCCGAGGCATCCTGGTGGATTTTGGGATTGTCAACACAGGAAAATTTTCTCCATTTGTTGTTCCGTTTAGCGGAATATTTTGTTGTTGTGAGTAAATTTTAACTGCGGAAACAGGATATTTAAGTATACAAGGTAAGTTAACCTCTTCACGCCATCTTACCCTACCCTCTACCCACGTGTTTCACAAATTTACAAGCTTTGCTTTGGAAGTATCGTGTCGACTTGAAAGACGGACTCGACCCCATTCATTCAACTGTGGCTTTCTAGGAACATTGGTGGATTGTTCCCTCATCAGTGAGGTAAATTATATTTCTTTTGCGGGTTATGTCAGATTTAAATTGCTCTCATTAGGCACGCTTCACGTGCATTTTCGGCCATGCAAATTAAATCAGGACATCTTTAGGGTTCCACGGATGGGGCTTCCACACACAGTAGTGAAGTTCCACGGACGGGGCATTCACACACAGTAGAAAGTTCCAGAGCTGGAGGGGCTATAGTCAACCCCATCCTCGGGTCAATTTCTTTCGTCCCGAACACACCTCCGTAGGGCTACAGTTTCTTCAACGTCGAAGTCGGTATCGTACCACCCTAGATAAGTGTGTTGTTTTTATTTATCGAGGACCACCTTCAGTGGTTCTGCGCGGTTATATTCCATTCATACTTACTCTTGTATTGTAACTTGTACATATTTAAAGATTTTATGCATTTATATTCATTTAAGGAGGTTTTCTAAATCAGACCCATTGTGGCCGAATTTATTACCATTTATCCTCACGTTGTAAACCGATGTGTAGCTACACGAGGCATTTTATTAATGTTGTAACTTATTAATCAAGAAATTTGCCACACCTTTTGAACATCGCCAGGTTACATGCTAGATAACCAATATTTGTAAATTCTGTAATAGAGTGCATTTCATGTTTTCGTCTGCGACCACTACGTATGGAACCCTCAGTGATTTGTGTAAGTAAGTAAACTAATAATTGGTCATAGTTTATGTAAACCTTAGCTTAACGCTCTGATATAGTCTGAGCTAGTGAAATTTTATCATGGGCACGTTACATCACTTATCCGGGATAAGTTGTGTCTGCGATATCTGCTACACTACAGTAGCCCAAGTAATTTTTTTTATGTAATATCTTACAACCATCACTATCGAACGTATTTATTTGTTTATGTACGTGTAAATTGTAGCATGTTTCCGAAAAACGGCGTGGCAATGTTCGTAGAACGATTTTTCTGAATATGCGACGGTTGATATTTGGTATAAATGGAAAATAATACAGGTCCCAGGTTAGATCCCTGAGGTTCTCCCAGGCTTATCGGACAAAGTAAGCTTCATTATATTTAACCGTTAGGGTTCTGTTATCCATAAAAGACTTTATAAAATCGAGAATGTTGCCTCTTATACCTATATTTTCCAATTTACCAAATAAGACAGGACCGTTTACAGAACAAAGGCTTTAGATAGATTGAATAAGATATCCACCTCACTGTAAATAAAATCAAATGACTTAGTAGGTGCATTTTCTACTGATTTTCCACTTCTAAAACTGTGTTGATTATTTGTTAATATATTGTCTTTTTCCAAATAATCTGTGCTTCTGTAGAAAATATTTTTTTCTATAATTTTAGAGATAACACTAAGTAGTGATATTTGCTTGTAATTTTCAATGTCATCTTCTGGCCCCGGGGTCCTACAGTTTATAATGGAATCCGAACCGCTTCTTGGGGATAATTTATATTTGAAAATCATTGCGCAGTAGGTGGGGCCCGAACTAATTCCGCTAGGTATGATCAGAGAGAAAGCTAGACGCACTAACCCTTTGAGCTACAAATCTGTGCGGAAAACTTAAATAGGAAATACTATTATATAATTTGAAATACCTTATAAGGTAACATCCTGTGTACTCTAGTTATTTAGTTGTATCATACATTATAGATGTTCTTATTTGAGAAAAGGATATACTCCGAATAAAATGTATAGAAAAAATATTTATGAAATTCCTCCTGAAATTCTGTTCAGTCAGCTTAGGGTGTACGTATGGATGACACGAATATATTTCGTATTATGGAAATCCCCTGTGCTTGTAAACTCCCGCCCAGTTAATTCGCGCGCTGAATAAACTTACTGAAAATATTAAGCAAAAACTTTAGCCCCGTAAATCCAATAGAATAACTCGAGTCGAGAGCTTTATGAATTACAGACCGACGTCACTGTCAATCACGAAAGGGATAAAGCCTGACCGACTCATCTCTAGTGCGGGGAAAATAGAGGATGATGAATGGGCGAATGCGAATACTTTTTGCATAAACAACTGCTCTTTTGAGAGGGTTCTTGAATAGATGGCCTGTATGCACTCATCTTTCGCTAGTATATTATCTACGAGAGCTATGTAATGACATAGTTTTTTCCTAAGTTTTAATTTTATTGCCGAAAGACAGCTCCTTTAAGTAGGATCAGTCTTTCGGCTGGTGTTTGTTGCAATCAAAGCATTAGCGTTTTGATGGTAATATGCAATTATTACACTTAACGCGCCAGACTTGTAACTTGTAATTCAGCGCTCGGCGGGCCACATAACCCAGAGAGTAGCTGTTGGTTGCAGTCTGGTTACGTTCCTTATAGTAAAATAAGGATTTTATAGAGGAGTTTGCGACTAAAAATATTATATTTAATATTCCGCCCTCTAAAAGCACATTTGAACTATGCTAAGCCCAGTCAGGCTATTTATTTTTCGATTGCAACAGACACTGGACCGCTAGATGGCGCCTGCTGACTATTTTACATGTCACTATTGTAAAAATACCGGGATGTACCAAATAGTCAAAGGATCCTCGTGCCGGTCGTCACATGCCTACCTTGCACTGACGAGAGCCAACAGCTCGAAACTGCAGTCTGCAAGTGGTGTGTGACGGCTGGCAAGAGAACTCCTTTAAGTAGGATCAGTTTGTGCAATCACATGTGCAAAATTTCAAAGCTCTAGCCTAATTAGAACTAATCGAAATTTTGATTGCAAACAAACAAACATTGCAAGTTAAATAAAGAAATTCATGAAAACCTATTCACCCTTACTGCAGTGTGGATAAAATCTGACAATTATGGTACCTTTGAATTTGTATTAGCGAGGCCTTCACAGAAGTTGATGTTGTGTGATCGATGCTGCTATACAGTCAGTCCTCTTATACCACAAATAGAAAACTTCGTGACCACCATGTATAGGATCGTTGATCGTATATGAAGTCTTCACACGAATATTACCAATATGCAACCTAGGTATACCAACATTTAAGTTGTGTAAGGACGAAGAAAACCCACAGTTTAAAACTCACTGTTGATGATTCCAATACGTTTAACGATAGATTGTTTTTAACACACCAGGAATTCAGATTAGATTATTATTTTGCATTATAACGTAGTCGTTTAAACCAGAGATTCTGTGTAGAAGTTTTATGTCATCTGCATACATTAAGAAGTGCATATCTAAGTATTGCCTATGTCATTTATAAATATATTGAAAAGCGTTGGCCCAAGAACAGAGCCTTGGGGAACACCTGCGGATGCTGCATAATCATAGGACCTAAACCCGTTATATAATATTAGAATGTATAAGAAAATTGTAGCAACTCTAAAACAAACACAAAATAATGATACTTAAAATATGTATGCAATTAATTAGTCTTTTGACAAACTCAGGAATCTACACTCTTATCTTCCCAAGCGTAAACGTCTCCCCATTCACTAAGATTCTCTGCCTCCCTGTAATAAATTAGATTTTCTCTTTCATATGGTAAAAATATTTATCTTAGGAAACGCGATGGAATTATTGAGGAATAAAATATGCATAGAAGTTAACGGTTGAACGAAATTACATCAGAAAACTTTGCTCTAATACGCTGTCGTCTTTTATTTGTGAAACTTTCAAGAAGTTGGGCAAATATTTTAAGTTCCTGAAATGCTTCCGAATAAATTACTATTGGTAGATTAGGAAATCAAATACTGCTAAACTTATAGCAAGTTGTGAAAAGGTGCAATCGAAACAGAAGTGGCTCATCAGTGTTGTTTTTTAATATAGATTTATACAGTGTTAATTTGCCCGACGAAATAGAACAAAAATATGCATTGTCTTAATTTTCTAACATGACTTAATTATTATTAATTTAGGGCAAATAATGTACTGTTTTTGGGACACCCTGTGCTATTTATACGGCCATTTATCAGAACGTCTAAACAGCGTGAACGTATCATAATTGATCGGATTTGAAACTCAATTGTAATAGAACAATGCCATATGAATAATAGTCATAATTACAATTAGATAATATTGTTAGTGTTGTATTTGTCAATATGGTGGATGTTTATTAATGTTGTTAATATTGAAGTATAAGTACGGTTTGTTCACTTTAACAAAATTTAAACATATTGGACTGAATTTGTGGTGAGCTCCTTGTGAAACATCTTGAAAATAATTGTTTTTAAGTATACACTGCTTTTAGGTGTATCAAATTAATATATTTGAAATTCTCTACAAATGTTTCGGATGTTTAGGCCTTTATCAAGAGTACAAAGTGTATACTAAAGTAACAAAGGTGTTCTAAATATATACCTAAAAACATATGACGAATAGTTTTAACATTTTATCTAGTATAGGAGTATTTAAGAACCGTGGTATAAGGATTGTTTTTAAGGGTTTTCAATATTTTTAATTGTTCAAGAAAATTAAAACGTTTACCTTTTCCTTCTGTATGAAGTAAATTTATGTTAACTATGTCTATGAATTGGTTATTTTCAGTGCAGTGTCTTGACATTCCAGTATTTTTATTGTTATTTAAAATTGATTGTTTATGTTCTTTTACCCTGTTCTCAATGCTTCTACCACTCTGACCTATACAGGGTGTCTCACCGGGAACTGAATCGATCGATATTGAGAAAAGTAAGCATCAGAAAATTTTAAAAATGTAGATAATTACTAATGTCGGTGTGACCAATCCAACTAAAATAATTACAAGTAGCTGGCACTTTCGCTTATACCGGAAGTCGATACCAACTTGCTTATTTCAAATGGAATACCCTATATATTTTAGGGTTTTCGAATAGACCATAAAATTCTGAGTCGAAAATATGTAGCATATCCTATACCTAAACCTAGCCGTTTCAGAGATATTTGACATTTTATAGAAAATTTGACAGGTGCAACGGTTTGCAAGAACCGTTATAACTTTCTTCGTGTAAAAGATCCTCATTTGCTTCTTGTCACATAAAAAGAGCACAAGGAGAACTACGTTCTACAACCAAAATAAATTCAATAATATCATACCAAGTGTTCAGTTCTTCGCGTTACATTTTGTCAAATTCAAACCGCGAGAACTTGTTTAGGTCAAATGGAACACCCTGTATTTTTTTACGTCAAGTTGTGTAAAATTGAATTCCCTTTTTACTGATATTAGAATTGTGGGAGTTAAAGTTACAGCTTTTTGAAATATTTGCGATTTTATTAGAAATTCATGAATTGTTGTAATCATTTCATCAAAATAGCCATGATTAGAAACAATCAGTCATTATCTTATGTCAAAAAATGCCAGCACGTTTAAATTATACCAACGAAAACTTTTTAAATTTGTTTATTATTTATGGAAAATGTGATAAAGTAATATCAAGAACTTGCAGCACATTTGCTACTCGATATCCACAAAAACGCAAAATAACACTAACACTGTAACATGCGTATTAATCGAATTGAAGATATGGCATGAACTAAAATAGCAGAGATAAGATCAATTTAAAATATGATTTCATTTTAATTTAATAATTGCTCAAAATTCCGCCCTCGAACCTCGACACATTTTTCACGAGCGAGGAGGCCATAAGAAAGATCCATTATTGGCAATCCATTGATCATAAAAAGTTTCTTGTAAATAATTATTAATTAAATATGCGTTATGTGGGGGAGCACCGTCGTGATGACAAAAAATGTTTCTATGTTCGGCGAGAGGTAAATTTTCTAAACAGTTATTATTCAAATTTTGTAAGATATTCAGATATCTTTCACATAAAAAAAAACAAAAATTTACCTATACATATTAGCAGAAGAGAAAATTTAATAATAAAATTGTAATGCCACCAGTCTATCGTTTCTTATGGCACAGTAAACATTGAACTGCCAACTTTCCTGAAAGTTTCGCTCTCTGAACATATGAGGATTTGAGTCACTCCAATAATGCGAATTGTGTCTATTAAAAAGTCAATTTTTAGTAAATTTTGCTTCATCTGTCCATATAATATTTCCCAAATAAGAATTGTGACCCTCAGACCTTATTAGAGTAAACTCACAAAAATTCTGTCTTAGGAAATCTGTTTCTTTTAATCCTTGAACCATATGGAATGAAAACGGGTGAAACTTATGTTTTAATAAGATTCTGTGAATTGAATCCTTGCATAGTCCCGATTCCAGAGCAGCTTGTCTTAATGACGTCCTTGGAAATGCATGAAAATCCCAGAATGACTATTTCAATGTTTTCGTCATCAACAATAGGCTTTCCTCTGCATTTTTGCCTTGACAGCCATAATTTTTAAAATTTTCCAGTATGCGTTTTATAGTGTTTGGTGACGGTTTCCGTTTTTCTGGATATCGAATAGCAAATGTGCTGCAAGTTTTTGATATTACTTTATCACATTCTCCATAAATAATAAACAAATTTAAAAAGTCTTCGAGGGTGTAATTTAAACGTGCTGGCATTTTTTGACATAAGATAATGATTGATTGTTTCTAATCATGGCTATTTTGATGAAATGATTACAACAATTCATGAATTTCTAATAAAATCGCAAATATTTCAAAAAATTGTAACTTTAACCCCCACAATGCTAATATCAGAAAAAAGGGAATTAAATTTTACACAACTTGACATAAAAAAATACAGGGTGTTCCATTTGACTTAAACAAGTTTTCGCGGTTTGAAGTTGACAAAATGTAACACGAAAAACGGAACATGGTATGATATTATTGAATTTGTTTCAGTTGTATAACGTAGTTCTCCTTGTGCTCTTTTTATGTGACAAGAAGCAAGTGAGGATCTTTTACACGAAGAAAGTTATAACGGTTCTTGCAAACCGTTGCACCTGTCAAATTATCTATAAAATGTCAAATATCTCTGAAACGGCTAGGTTTAGGTATAGGATTATGCTACATATTTTCGATGAGAATTTTACGCTCTTTTCGAAAACCCTAAAATATATAGGGTGTTCCATTTGAAATAAGCAAGTTGGTATCGACTTCCGATATAAGCGGAAGTGCCAGCTGCTTGTATTTATTTTAGTTGGATTGGCCACACCAACGTTAGTAATTATCTAAATTTTCAAAATTTTCTGATGCGTACTTTTCTCTATATCGATCGATTCAGTTCCCAGTGAAACACGCTATATAATAAGTTGACTGAAATGAACAAACCACTTAATTCGCTAGCTTGGTTATCTAACAAGACTTCACCAGACTCTTCTTTGTGGAGTTACTTGAAGAATAAAGTTTGTGTAATAACGTATTTATATGTTGTTATGATATTTGCATTTACGATGAATTCCAATGCTTCATATGTTACATTTACAGCTGACAATATTTTAGTCAACTTTATAATAAAATTACCTTCAATTGATCTACCTCAGAATATTATTTTCCTGTGGCAAAACCGCTGTACTTAACATTTGAAACTAGTCCCCAAATCTGGGATAGCAAGCCCTGACGCTGCCCTGCGAGCGATTCCTCACTGATTGTTTTCGCAGCTGAATGTTACGGACAGGAAACTCTTGACCCAGTTGGTTGGCAGTTACATCTCGAGTGGCATGACCTAGTCTCCTAGGACTTTTCCTATGATTACGCCGGGCACAATTGCATGAAAAAGGCGGTCATAGCATAGACTCTGCAAACGGAAATATACACGTGAAATAACAAGTAAATTACTGGTTCATAGGAAAATCAAGTAGAAAGGGAATTCATAATAAACGATGGCTTGTGGTAGCTACTATCTTCTTGTATCAACAGTGCTAATTTAAAGAATTTACAGGTATGATACCTCATAAAAATATCATCCAATAATTGTCTCTGAAACTTCAAACTGTTGGTATAAGATAAATTGGTTCCTTACTGCATAAAGGAGCAGTGATAATAAGACAAATTCAGAAGAATTTCGACTCTTACATTAAAATTAGGTAGTTATGGGACCATAACTGCCCGTATGTACCATATTATGTTTAAAATGTCTGAGTTAAAAAAATAAACAATAAAGATTATGCTTTTCATACTGAAAACAACGTGAATGGTCTTTTATATGTGATGGAGCACTTTTAGCTTTTACGTAATTTGGACAAATGAATTGTAATTATGTACAACATACAATTTACAGATACCCCTGAATTTTTAACATTGTTTATTATTTTGATATTTAATGGAAGAATATTATAAAATTTAGGTCCGAGATAATTCACGAACTTTTTATTTATGTTCTTTCTATTTATTGGTATAGTTAAGTGTTGATTTCTTCTATTTCGAGTGACATAGCAACGATTAATGTATTGTTTAACTTTTGTGTGCTTGTGTATAAAACAGCAAGTTGAAATGAATAAGTTGCGAACGGTTTTAAAGTATTATTGTACCTTATGCTATTACGTCATAGCGAATAAGAGACTCAACCAATGTTTGATACACTGTTAGTACTAGGTTTTGACATAAGAATTGCCTTAAAAAATAAAATTTGTGTATGATGCACCTAATTCTTTTTATTAAGTATGTTACATCACAGTCCCATTTTGGATTTTTGTCAATAACAAGACCTAAGTACTTAGTACTTGAAGTCTCCTTTATTGTATCATTTAAGTTGTCTATTTTTATGTTGTTATAATCAGGACGATTTGCAGATGTTATAGGGAAAGCAATGTAATTTGTTTTATTTATCTTTAACGACAATTTATAGGCATCTAGCCAATCTTTTACTTTTTTTACTCCTGATTTTACTCGATTCCTTGTGTCGTCACAGGAAGTTCTACAAAAAATTAGCACAGTATCATCTGCATATAAAATGTCTTTACCATTAATGTTTATATTGGTTAAAGGAGTAATATATACATTGAAGAGTATTGGCCCTAATGCTGTACCCTGTGGCACACCAATCTGTACTTTTTTTTGGATCACTTAATGCGTTTCTGATTTTAACACACTGCGTTCTATTTGTTAAGTAGGACTTGAAGACTTTCAGCACGATGCCCCTAACTCCATAGTTTTCAAGAACATTAAGAAGTTTATCTATAAATGATTGTACTACAGTACACAGAGAAGAGCAAGATTTATCCGTAAATGCTTGTCAATTGTAAGCTGTATATTATGTGAAACTGTTAACAGTGACATGATACGTTATGTACAACTGATTGCATTACAGTGCCATTTCAACTTTGTCTCCACCCGTAGAACTTTTCCATTGCATCTCTGGTTTCTTTTAAATTTTAATTCAAATAGGATTAGACGTATTCAATCTAAAGTTGCAAACCCGCTCGCACACTCTCCGTCTCTAGCCTGAAAGATGAAAATCATGTCAAGCTTGTTCCAATTTAAAGACAAGCCGGGGTTTCAAAAGATATTTTTCCGGATTTGAGCCAGTATGTAGCTGGATTTTTTATGGTACGTAAGCGCCGTATCGCCCTTCCCCTATCGATCACTGTCAAAAATTTAAAAACATGAGACGGGCGAGATGTTTCAACTTTAGAAGTAAGCAAGACAAATATCTAGCTAGGAAAATTTGGCGATTAGTTTTTTAAAATTAATACCGGGAGTAATGTATACGACATTTAACGATGAAGATTGTTTTTAAATGGAGAATCTGTGTATTTTTACATATCCTTTTAGATTTAAAATAATGTGGGACAATATACGGCTTCCTCTAGTTAAAAGACAACCTTCGTTATTATATTACGTGACGTATACCACCAATTGTTTTTTTGACTGCATTTAAAAAAAATTAAAGAGATGGTCAAAATATAGTGAATAAATAACCCTATAACTGAGACAAAAAGATTAACTGAGTATATTATTTAAAATTTTATTTTGTTTTTCGTCTCTATCTATATACAGGGTGTCCCACGACGAACTGCGGCGATTGATATCTCGAAAAGTAGACATCGGAAAATTTTGAAAATCTGGTAATAAACTAATGTCGATGGGGGCAACTCGGGGTCAAGATGGTGGCACTTCCGGTTATACCGGAAGTCGATACCAACTTGCTTATTTTAAATGGAACACCCTATATATTATTACATTTTTGGATTGTACGCAAAATTCTAGGCCGATTTTGTGTATCATGTCCTATACCTAGGTCTCTCCGTTTTTGAGATATTTCAATTTTTATGTCAAAAATGACGTTTGCGGGCTCTAAAAGAATTATTAATTTTTCCTATAAGGAAGCCTTTATTATCTAATTTGGGTTCGATTCTTTGTTGAAAAAGACCTACTTTAATAGAGTTTTTATAATATTTTGATAAGTATTAATACAGAGTGTTCAAAAAATAAGAATAAAGATGAAATTGAGAAAACTGTCAATAATCAATTTTTTCAAATGGAAACCCCCAATTTTTATAATCTTATCTTATTCGCCATTAAAAATAAGGGTAGGTAAGTTTGTATATGGATGTCTATTCCGAAAATTTTTAGTTTTCGAGATATTCCCAATTCAATATTTCTATATGGGTATTTTGTTATGGATATTAAGTTAAATTACTCTTAGTTGGCTATGACGGCGTTGAGTGCTAAACAAATATATGTAGCTGTCACTTACCATTTGACGAGTATCAATTATCATGCCGGGGAGCTTAAATTATACGCACGAGGATTACTTAAATTTGTTTATAATCTATGGAGAATGTAACAAAGTTTTATCAAGAACGTGTGAAATATTTGCTAATAGATATCCAGATAAACAAAAACCGTCTCCGAACAGTGTTTAATGAATAATGGAGAATTTCAAAAAATTTGGCACTGCAACAGTTCATAAAATAATTAAACAAATGTAACTTAGATACAATAGGTTCTTACATAAAATACTAACAGTATAACTACTTATACTCAGGAAAATATTTTATTTTAATAAGTGTTCAAAGTGTCCACCCTGAACTTCCAAACATTTTTCGCACCTCTTGATTAGTTCGTCATGGGTGGCCGCTCTAATAGAAACTGGAGATAATCTTTCAAAAGCATTCCTTACTCTTGCCTGACAATCTTCCATTGCCGTGACTGGATTAAAATAAACCATATCTTTTATTGTTCCCCATATGAAATAGTCTAAGACAGACAGATCAGGAGAACGGGGAGGCCACAGAAAAGGTCCATTGTTAGCAATCCACTTATCGTAAAAAGTTTCTTCCAAGAAGTTGTTAACTATGAAGCTGCTGTGTGGTGGCGCGCCATCGTGTTGGTAAAATATTTGCCTATGTTCAGCTAGCGGTAAATTGTTCAAATATTCATTATCTAAATCTTGTAATATATTCAAATATCTTTCACCTAAAAAAAAGTTGATACGTAATTTGAAAAACAGAAACTATTTAAGTATTAATTCATTACCATTTAAATTTTCTTCATAAAAATAAAGTTTTACGACTCCATCATTTCTCACAGCACAGTAGACCGATAATTTCGCAATCTCACGGCATGGGGATTTGAATCACACCACAAGTGGGAATTATGTTTGTTGAAAAGTCCATTTTTCGTAAATTTTGCCTCATCAGTCCAAATTATGTTGTCCAAAAATCGAAAGTCGCCTTGTAACATTGTTAAAATAATTTCGCAAAAGGGAACTCTTCTGGTCAAATCGGTGTCCTTTAGGTGTCGAACCATAGAAATGGAATAGGGATGGAATTTGTGTTTCAAAAGAATTCTATGATTAGAGTTCTTGAAGATTCCTGTTTGTAAGGCCACTTGTCTTAAGGATGCCATAGGATATGCCGCAAAATATCCCAAAATAGCAATTTCGATATTTTCATCATCAACAATTGGTTTTATTTTATGAACGGTATAAGGAAAAGTATTGAAAAATTGGAAAATTTTAAGTTGCTAGGGGATGAAAAATAAATAACAAGAAAATTATTGAAAATTGCAGGGGTTGAAAATTTTAGAGAAAGGAAATAGTTAAAGATACGAGAGAAAATAGACTGCTGTTGGTGAAAGTTAAGTCTAGTAAGAAGGAGGAACACAACTAGTCCAATTTAAAACGAAAGATAATTCTAAACTATTTTAAGGTGCTGAAAACAATTCCTAGTGGAACCGAGATATCACTTGAATTGCGTAGGAGTTTAGCAGTTGTATAGAAGTTTAGCACATTGCAATTGATCATTGAATTAAGTGATATAGTGCGCTTGGAAATATTTTATTTGAGCTACGCGGATAAAAGGTTGTAAATAAACTTCATATAAATTTCTTGTAAATCTTTGAAATAGTTTGGAAAATAATTGAATATATTTTAAATTGAAAATTTCGTTCATTAATTCTATTTCTTTAATTAACAAATTTGATTTTCAACAATAATTATCCAAATTATCTTATTTTTAGTCTCGTTATTTCATCTTTTATGTGTATCGTATTTAATTGTTCTTACAATACAATTGCAATGATCCGAACTTACGACTTTGAGATCTAAATTAGAAAATTATTTACTGTGATATTTTTTTTTTTTTCGACCATCAGTCGATATCATAGCAATATATTGTGGTAGTAATTTTTTTCAATATTCAAGAATTTCATCTACTTCCTACCCAACCCCCTCATCATTGTTGTGGGCACTATTCAACGTATTTGTGATTCAAAATGGGTTAAAAGGCGTGTTTTGAATGTGGAAAGTTTTCGAGTAGCAGTGTAGTAAAGTTTATAAACTATTATTTCCATAATTTGTTTGATTGTATTCGTGAAAGTTGGGTAGTTTTCTGAACTACACGCATTATCAAGTTTCTAACGGATTCCTCCATTATCATAATGTCCTTTCGTTTCATTTGCATTTCAGATATGCCATTAGCGAACTCTCTCACGTTTCGCGAACTATGTAATAGATTGTAGATGGTTATATGATATTTATTGTGTTTGGATGATGTAGAATGTGTAAGAGAACTGCTAATCATGACCGCTATAGCTAAAACACAGCAGTCACACACTCAGTACTACGTTGTTGTTCGTTTGGGGATAGACGCGTGTTTAGTTATTCATTTCATGATGTATACGTGTCACAGGACCTAAAAATTATAATTAGTTTCATAAAATTTATAAAGGGCCGAATGACTCGACCCTAAGAAGCGCTATAAAATAATGTTCTTAAAGTAACAAAATAAGTTTGAAACGAGAAATAAATAATTACAATAAATGTTTAAATAGGCTCTCTTCTTGAGCTGAACAATAACCTAATCGAACATAAAAACTTCTTTTGACGTTTAACAACATATCCGGGCTTATTTGTTCGAAAGCGTTTGCCATTTTCACCGCAACTCTTCAAGATTGTTAGTGCTGTTCATCATCATAATCATAAATTTTGAGATTTTATGTGGCTCCATGAAAAAGTCATTTGGAGCCAGCTCTGGAAATCTAGCTGGCCATAAGTTGGTTCCCGTCCACTCAATAAACGACATGGAAATGTAATTTTCAGAAAATTTTGAACAACGACAGGCCGTTTAGTGTACCGGCAATGATAAATTGAATAAATAAAAACGCCACAGAAATTAGACAACCCCCAATTCCAGAAACCAACGGCTTGTATGGATGGGGGTTACACATTGAAAAAACGCGGATATACAACCATTTCTTCCGACGGTGCCGGAGCCAGGATTCGAACCCGGTGGCTCAATAATGCAAAAAATCGGTGCAGATTTTCCCGACACTTATATCAAACGATTGACGGATTGTGCCGATTATGTGCAAAGGACGATTCATCAGTGAAAACAATATTTTTGATGAAATTTCATTACGCTTCGCGTTCAGCCTTCTCCATTACACTCTCACAAAAGGTCATTCGTCTGATATTGTCCTCGGGAAACAACTTATGGGTTTTTCTTACTTTGTATGATCGATAACCATTTTTCTTGAGAATCCTTTTTACTATCATGCCACTTGAACCTACCGCCTCTGTAATTGCTTTAGCAGAAACTGGGATTTTCATTAACGGTGGCTAAAACCATCATTTCCCTCATTTCATAATTAATATTGTGTTGCTGGACTGATTCTCTTTTATGTCTTCCAGGAGAAATGCACCTGTGTTCTTCGAAGTTTTTTATAATTCATCTGATTGTGTCTAGTGCAGAAGAAGGCCTATTTGGATATTTATTTTGTAATATTTCTTTGAATGGTTAAATACGACTAACTAACAATGTAAAATATTCTACAAAATACGCTCCTGCTCAAAGTGGAATGAATCCTAAAACTTGAGGTTGTTTAATTCCCTTCGTTTCTGGTACCAAAAAAACTTATAAATATATATAATTATATACACTTAAACATTCATAAGCTCTAACTTCGTCCAATTTTTACGTAAATAACGTGAAACTTTGTTGTTACCACGCGAGACTCACGAATATCGATTTAACCAATCGAATTTTTTTTATTACTTTTAAGCTGCCACTGCCCCATACCTGCAATTTTCTGTGGCCTTTCGTGTGCAATCGGTTGAATTTTACTAATATTAATTTCCCTGATACGTACTAGACCTAATAAATCAAGTGGAATATGTCAGGACGTATCGGTGTTGTTTACTTAATCAGTTGGGCTCGTCAGAAAGGGAAAGCAAGTGATTTTAAGAACGACACGCCATCCGACCTTGCATTGTTTCCGTCTTTTATCCGTCTGAACATCTATTTTTGAAAGCAATTGCTAATAGTCGGAAAACTAGTGAATTTATTTCTCTAACGAATTGTTACATTTTTACTGATGTTTTAGGTTGATATGTGGATTGCAAAAATCAAATTATGTCTACTTTATTGTAGCAGGATGAGCAATTTTATGATAAATCTCAACGTATAACCGTTTTCTACAATCGGCACAATGATAGTTTGAGCAGAAGGTAGCGGAAGAATGAAGCAAGACCCACCAAATAATGCACCATTAGTCCATGAAAAAGTTGCAAATAAAGGGATTAAAACACAAAAGTTCTGTGAAAGGGATAAAACACGATGGTGACATTATTAAGATCCTCACCCCTCAGCAACAATCCCTAAGCTCGAAAAACCGTACCTATTTCCCGTTTTTTTCCGTCGTAGGCATGCGGATTGGTTTTTTGGCAGAATTCGGGTAGGCCCTATGAAATTTAATTATACAACATCTTATCAAGATGCATGAAAATTTGTTTATCCCTGTTTTTGAAAGTGCTCAACATGATGGTAATTAATATTCATTTTTCCCTCACCCCTAAAACCACCCACATATGCTCAGTATCAATAAATATGAAAAGGGGATAGTCTTAGGGGTGAAGAGTGGGGGAGGATTATATTACCATCATGTTGAGCACCCTCAAAACGGGGATAAACAAATTTTCATGCATTTTGATTTTGTGATATTTTAGTATTAAAGTAGGGGGTAGTTTGAACCCCCTAGGATGGATAAGATGTTATATGATTAAATTTCACACGGCCTAACCGATCTGCATGCCTACGATGGAAGAAAACGTGAAATAGGAGTAGTTTTTCGAGTTTAGGAGTAGTTGCTGAGGGGTGGGTACCTTAAAAATATCACCATAGTAGTCAGAGGCCTCAAAAAAGGATGGGGTATCCATGTTTCATCTCTTTCACAGAACTTTTGGGGTTTTTAAAACTTTTTCATGGACCACATTGCATATACTCTACTACCGCTAATATTCGCGGTACAGCAGGTTGAATTTCACCTGTAAAATCCGCATATCTAAAACATAAACATGTCTAAATAATAAAAAAGCAGCAGAAAATTAATTAGTTCTTGGACTATAATTAACTGTTGTAGAAATAAATATTTTAAATTTTAGCCATTTTACCTAACCATTGTGATGCTAATTTGATAAATAGTTAGATATCGTTTACTATCGTTTTATTACTATTTTTTTATAGACATTCCAGTTTTAAAATATTTATATTTGCATTCTATTAGAAATAATGTTTCAAGTAATGTATGTTAATAGTACGCATATATAAATTAACTAAGAATTTTAATTGGTCTGCTAACGAATTTTTTCTTCAATTTTTTTGTTGTTTTCTGAGTCAGAGTAACTCCAAATATTTCTATATTTTATATTCAGATATGTATGAGTTATTATTGCAACTATTTGTAAACTACTTTAAAAACGAACATTATTTGGGTGGATTATGCAAAAGTTAAAAATTTCACATTTTCTTTATGGGAAAAAGTAATTTATCACTTGTATATGCCTACATAGTCTTTTGTTCTATATGTGAAAAAAAGCTCTTTAGAAACCTGTTAATGGTTTCCGGTTCTTTTCGTATTTGCCCAAAGATATACAGGGTGATGCATCACGAGAGGGACATACCTTAATGGGAGAGAACATCAGTGGCACGAGCGCGGCAATTCAGCAGCCGTGCAGCGAGATGTCGGGGGAGGACCCTAGCGCTCCCACTTCTCTCCCTTCTTTCTCATAAATACACGTCCCACTTCTCTCGTCCGTTTTTATAAATGTATCACGCGCGCGTGCAGGCCCTAATGAAGTTAGAGCTTCGTGGTAAAAAAATCTCGAAAGAGAATTGATTAACCTTTTCCCTTCTACAGGGCAAAAAATTTGCGGCCCCCCTCTCCCTTCCTAATCAGCCGATCGCAATCTGTTCGGGCTCAAGTCACAGAAAAAATTCCTCCACATTCGATGGCGAAAAAAATTTCCCTCACCCCTTTCCTTTCTGGCAAAAAATCACTTTTTCTAAAAATAATAATAATAATAGCGTCTTTATTTTCCACTTAAAAAGATTTACTTACAATTTCCTCTTATATACACATTTGAATGGAATAATAGGCGAAGTTCAGCAATGAATTTACAATATTGACAATTAAAACAAAAAGATATTCTTAAAGACTAGCTGCTCTTCCACTTAACCTAATCCGTGCACTACATTCAGTGAGAATACACAGAAAATAATTGTACTTAATGTAAATGTAAACAATAAGAAAAATTTTTTTTTACTATGGTTAATAACAAAAAGAAAACATTAACTTTATTAAACTAAATTTTAAATTAAACTAGGGGGCTAATAGTATTAATTATGCCGATTATAAATTAATAATTTAAAATTTTTTTTTAAACAATTTAATTTCATTTCTTTCAAGTTTTCAGGTAGAGGGTTATAAACTTTGCAGATCTGATACCTAAAACAACGCTTAAATTGTTCTGTTCGGTGGATAGGTGGAGTTAAAAGACCTTTGAAACGTAAATTGAGGTTATGTACATCGGTCCTAAATTTTATTTTATTGTATAAATATTCGGCAGATCTTTTAACTAATATTTTATGATATAAACATGCCGAATGAAACAATCTGCGACTCTAAATATTCAACCAACCCGCCTCCTTTAGCTTATATGATATTCTCTCACGTCTGCGAATACCGTAAATTAGCCTAAGACATGAATTCTGAATTTTTTGAATCTTATTCTTGTATAGAGTAGTTAAATTGGGGCCATATAAACAGTCGGCAAAATCTAATAAAGACAACACCAGGCTTTCACATAACATCACTTTCACTTTTTGAGGTAAATAATGCCTATTCCCATAAATTAATTTAATAGAATTATATGCTTTTTGTGCAAGTTTATTTATGTGTTTTTCAAACCGAAGCTCACTGTCAATAATAACACCCAGGTTTTTTGAATATTCAACTAATTCAAGGTTTTCTTGATCTACACTTATATGAATATGATTTTTAATAATTTGACGAGAGTTTTTAGGACCAAAAAGTAGAGCGTTCGACTTGCTGGCATTAATAATAATTCAGTGTTATTTTCTTACTTTTAAAAAAGATTTTAAATCCTCATTGATGTGTAAACATGCACCAACAACCTCAGAAGCATTAAATGAGTAATAAAGCTGTGTATCCTCAGCATATAAATGAATTTGGCAGTGTTTTAAACATGAAATAAACTGACTGGTATACAGTGTGAGAAGTAGTGGCCCCAGAATAGAACCTTGAGGTACACCTGATCTCAATAATAAGTCTTCTGAGGAATCGTGTTCAATACAGACTTTTTGTCGCCTATTTTTTAAATAGTTTTTAAATAAATTAACTGCTTCCTTCGTAAGACCTATATATAACAAAATTGATAAGAGTATTTCATGATTAAGTGTATCAAACGCCCGACTAATATCTAATAAGATTAAAATTATACATAATATGTAATATGTCATCAACCACTTGCTAAAGTGCCGTAGTACAACTGTGTCCAGCTCTAAAACCCGATTGTGTTTTAGGTAGTATTTTCTTATCCGATACATATTGCCTAAGTTGACTTTCCATGATTTTTTCAAGTATTTTAGAAAATGTAGGCAAAACACTAATAGCACGTAAGTCTTTAAAATCTTCAGGGTTACTCTTCTTCGGTAACACAGTGATCACGGCACTTTTCCATATGGATGGGAAAACATTTTCTTGTAAACAACAATTTATTATATGCGTCAGATAAGGAATAATATGGGAACAACATAACTGAATCATTTTTATATTTACCTTATCACACCCCGTAGCATTCGTGTGTATCTCTAGAATTGTTTTTAAAACTGTCGTTTCATCAACAAGTGCAAAATTAAAAATTGAATCAAATAATAAATTATTTTTATAATGGTTAAGAATATCATCAGAGGCATCTGCAAACGGTAAAGAATTTACAAAAAAATTATTTATATCATTTACGTTTTTTAAATTTTCAGGAATGTTTTTATTTTTGTTTTGAAAAATTAAATTATTTTTAAGAATCTTCCAACATTCATGAACACTAGAGTTATTTAACTGATGAGTTAAAATGCCTTTTTTTCTCTTTTAACAGCCTGGGATGTAAAGTTACACATCTGTTTGCAATATATAAACTCGTTGTGATTGTTTGTTCTTTTAAATTTGGTAAGTGCCCTATCTTTATCATGGTCTTTATTACGTCAGTCAGCCAGGGTGCAGGAGGTTTAGTAAATCTTTTTGTTACATAAGGTGCATGAAGATCAAATAAGCTAATTAAGTTATCAACGAGAAATGATACCTTATCATCAATATTATTAAGATCAAAAATACTATAAAATGGTATAGCATATAAATCTTGCTCAAAAGAAGTGTAATTAAAATTTTTGTATTCTCGATATGTTACCATTCTGGATTCACTATTGCTGCCACACGCCCTTATTACACAATATACCAGTTGATGATCTGAGAGGTCATAGTCAACAACGCCTTTATCTAAAACAGTTTCCTCATTTAAGACCATTATAAGATCTATTAATGTAGAAGTGACATTGGTGATCCTGGTGGGAGAGTCAATAATTTGTGTTAAACCGAACTGATCTAAAACACCGAAAAGATTTTGCACATTAAAATTATGGCGAGCGTAGGTGCGTCTTTACTATGTACATACTTCGGTATGCGATGTAAAGCAACGACAGGCGCAGTTAGTACTTGGATGGGTGACCATTCCAACGGAAACCGCGTTCTCGCCTCACACATCTTCCAGCGGCTTGTATATCAGTGTATGTGCGGAAGCTATACAACCTTAGGCGAGGGTTGTATAGGAGATATACCATCCTTCGGAGGGGATGTAAAGCCGTCGGTCCCTTGTCTATTAAATGTTAGGCAAGTAAAAGATCCCTACTCTTCTTAAGGGAAGAGGTTCGGCAAAATTCCTGGTTGGGGGTAGCTCGTCTACAGGCGTCGGTGTTAGGCCTCAGTAGCGGAAATAGGCCGACGTTAAATAAATGTATATATATAAAAAAAAAACTTCGTACCACGTATATATCATATTATTTAAGGTTATCATATGACTCAGGAAACACACACTATACCGAGTAGTTTTAAATTTGACAGTCCCACAAGGCTAATGAAGATAATGAAAAGCGAAATAACACCGATTTAGTGGCCCAAGCTTCCCATTTAGGGATATTTTTCAGCATAAAAATGCAAATTATGTCCTGGGAGGGAACGTAATGAAATGACTAAGCTGCGGCTTCAGCTCTACACTTCGGGAACAATTATGTGCTAAAATGACCCAAATTGTTTTGGTGTTTGGTTGTACGGTTTTCAGTTACGCTGGAACTGAAGTACAGTGGGTTTACATTTCCATTCATTAAAACTCGAACGGATCCATATGAACGCGCCCTCGTGACCGGATTAATTAAAAATCTCCGCTGTTGCAAGCGGTTTACGATACGCGGTTTGTTTAAATCGGATTCGAATAGAGCTGCTGGATTTAGAAAAAGATACATATTCCTTGGTAAATTACCAGTTTAATTTAAACGAACTGAAAATGTACAAGGTGGTACTGCTGAAATACCTAATCACATGGCTGAAATCGTATTTTAATCGAATCTTCTCTATATCCCAACTGCCTCCGTGCTGTCTACGGTAAAAATATATAAAACAAGGACATTAAAGGCTCTGAATAGAACATGATTAAGAGACAAGTCAAAAGTTTGTACTTAAATTTGATGATTGAGGATGTCTACATAAATATTTAATTTCAGCAGCTCTTGTTTTTTGATATTGGAACACATCCTTTGGAAATATATGTTTTATTTTTTAATTATACTGAAAGCATATTGTAGTATTTTGGTTGCCAGCAAATCCTCACAGCCCGCGATTATTCTTTAAATTTACAATTAATTCTCTTAACAATGACAGTTCTAGCTTGAGATGAGTGAAAACTTCCTTTTTGGCCAATATTTGCTAGTAGTTATTGCCAAAGTTGATATTGGAAATAATTTCCTCGGTATTTGTGAGGAATAATGAATTAAACATCTCGGCAATTGAAGTTCGTTTGTTCAGGATTTTTATATGGTAGTAATGTTTTAAAATCGTTTCTATAGTTCTCAACAATTATGGGACTTGGAGTAATTACATTGCTATAACATATCTCTTTACATGTTCTTATCATTTTGATAACTGTATTTCTTTTTTATCGGTATATTGTCTGGTCGATAGCCGCGTGGGTTACGGCGCGAGGTGGCAATCGCGATTAAACACACGGACATCCTACTACCGGGTTCGAATCCTGGCTCCGGCACTGTCGGAGGAAGTGGTTGTATGGTTGTATGTCCGCGTTTTTTCAATGTGTAAACCCCTTTCGCACAAGCCCTGGCTTCTGGAATTGGGGTTGTCTAATTTCTGTGGTGTTTATTTATTATTATTTATTTCACAATCTTTAATTTCAACTGTGAATACTTCTCTTTTATACTGTAAATCCCTTTCTTTCAAGTTTTGTACAATTTCTTCATTCTATTAATCAAAAGTATTAGATGAGATTTTACTTTTTTAAATTGGGCACATTGAAAGATTTGATTATGTTCTTTATCAAATGACACTTCATTTTCTTATTATTAGAAATATTTTCAATATATATGCAGAAAATATTACCAAATATGACTAATTAAAATGATTTTTATTTATTTTAAGAAGAAAAATCCCATTTTACATAAAAAAATGTTGTTTTGATCAAAACTTATTTTTTATTATACTTCATATCTGTATCTAAAAAAAAAAAATCAATAGTAGAGGAAGTGGACGCACTTTTAGCTGCATTTATAAAATACAGACTGTCCATTGTATCAGGGCACTCGAGAATATCTCACTTAATATCGGCCGTACAAAAAAATATTTTTACGAAAATTATGCCGATTTTAACCTACAAAATGGTTTAAAGACATTTGAAATCCATGGCCTACTTTAAGAGTTATGGCAGAAAATGTCGAAAATGCGGAAGACGTCTAGGCGAAATATCTCCGTTATTTGAAGAGATACGAGAAAAATTCTAAGGCGAAAATGTTTTGCAAAACAGAGCGTTTCAATGAGGTTTTATCTAATTTTTTTCAAAACCGCTGTATATTGAGATTTAGTCTTCAGGCTGTTAAAAAAATTATTTTGAAACGGGCGGGAAATGGCGCCATTAAATAGAGTATTTTCCTCCCTTTTCAACGATATATCACATGCCATATTTATTAATTGGTACTATTTTGTTTTTGTTACCTGAATTTACTTTATTCTTCTTAATTGTGTAAATGTTTTATTATAGCAAAGATTTGAACAATTATTGAATTATTTTATCGTTTTATTTAATCATACCTCTCCACGGCAAGTATAATGCTTGTTAAAAAAAATTTATTGGTTTTAAAAAATGTTTTTATAATTACTAACGTAGTACCAATGAATAAATATGGCATGTGATATATTGTTAAAAAGGGAGGAAAATACTCTATTTAATGGCGCCATTTCCCGCCCGTTTCAAAATAATTTTTTTAACAGCCTGAAGAGTAAATCTCAAAATACAGCGGTTTTGAAAAAAAATAGATAAAACCTCCTTGAAACACTCTGTTTTGCAAAAAAATTTCGCCTTAGAATTTTTCTCGTATCTCTTCAAATAACGGAGATATTTGGCCTAGACGTTTTCCCCATTTTCGATATTTTCCGCCATTATTCTTAAAGTAGGCCATGGATTTCAAATGTTTTTAAACCATTTGTAAGTTATATAAATTGGCACAATTTTCTTAAAAAATATTTTTTTTACGACCTATATTAAGTGAGATATTCTCAAGTGCCCTGATAAAATGGACAGCCTGTATATAAGATTTGTATAGATAAGTTAGCGAATGGAAAAAAAACCCATTTCTCTTACCACACCTTCATGCCATCAACTTAATTTAAAATGTAAATATCCGCACGACCTTTTCAAATCTGTAAAAATGAAAAAATAACAGTCGACATATCGCCTTAATCTCGGGGCTATTTATCCTCGACTAAAAAACACTTTTTTTAAATGCTGCCGTATGTTCCTTTGGAAATTGCATTTGTGCACGCCGCAAAGGAAGGTCATGTTTATCTGAGGTTCTGCCAAGAAGAGCCTTTTGACGCGACGGAGCAGCTTTTTTAAAAATCAACCAACAGTTTCAGCACATTTTGATTGAATTTACTACCGCGAATTTACTTTGCATTCAAATTCTATATATACACTCCGATAATACTAGGATAACGAATTCAAAGCGGAAAGGATCGCTTTCTGACTTTTTCCGCTAGAAGTTTTGTGAAGAATTATGCAAAGAAAAACGTTATTTACCTTTAAAGATGGCCAATGAAAGAAAATATTTTTGAAGTTATATTGTATCGATCCGCCTTTATACGGTCCATATAAAGTAGATTTTATTTTTCCACATCCTAACTTAGGAAGGGTATAAAACGGCGCAAATGGGATAACAGCACTCCACCCTTGTCGACTGGCAACTTGAGCCATATTTTTATGCGATAGGGTACTTTACGTTGTAACATTATCCTGATTTTGTTTTTTTTTTACAGCAATATGTAAACAAAATACAGTTAGACTTATCCAGCCCCAACTTTTTTATTGTATTAATGTACAAATAATAAATAATAATAATAATAAACTTTATTTCTCCATCACAATATGTTACAAAAAGAATTTTTTACAACACAAGTAATATATATATATACACAAACAACAAAAAATAAAAACACATAATTGTATGGAACAAACAAACATATTATTATATGTATGTATATAAAAGTCAATGTTACACAAAATATTCCCCCAAGGAATAACAATTTTTTTTCTATTAAAAATTTTCTCATATTTCTCTTAAAACTGTTAATATTTTTAGAGTGTTTTATCGTGTCAGATAGGAAGTTAAAAAAAATTGCAGCCATTGTACATAGGCCCTTTCTGATAAAAAGCAGAGACATGCTGATCAGGAATCAGGGTATTTCTAAATCTAGTAGAATGTTCATGATTTATTTGATTACGTTGAAATAAATATTTATATTTATACACAAAACAACAGGTTTCATAAATGTAAACACTAAACACAGTTAAGATGCTTAATTTCTTAACGTGATATCTGTAAAATTCTCCTCTAGATAACCCTTCTAATATTCTAATTGCATATTTCTGTAAAATAAATACCCTTTGGACTTGACTACAGGTGCCCCAGTTAAGAATTCCATATCTAATAATTGAATGGATATTTGCATAATATAACGTAAGCAAAACATTTAAGCTGCAATGGTATTTTATTGAACGAAGAGCATAGCAATTTTTTATTAGCTTTTCACACATTAGGTCTACATGATTAGTCCACTTCAGGTTGTGGTCGAAGGTAACACCTAGTATCTTGGCTGACCGACTAAAGTTAAAATAGGTGTTATTTATTATATTGTTCTTGTTACAGTTATAACTATGCGAAAACATCACTCTTGCAGTTCTATCTTGGTTTAATTCAAAAAAAAAAAAAATTCTGACCAAAATTTTATTTTGTCATATACAATATGCAAGGTGTTCAAACTTGAGGTTGCATCCTTTTCTACTATTAACATGTTTGTATCATCAGCATAACAGATAAGATGTGTATTAGGGATTGCTTGAATAGTTAAAGCTAGATCGTTCGTAAAAATTAAATATAACAATGGTCCCAGAATAGAACCTTGCGGAACACCTCTGTTTATTAAACAACTATTACTTTTTTACCATTAATCTCAACTATTTGATAACGATTGTTTAAAAACGAGTTTATGGTATTTAAAGCGTGACCACGAACACCATATCGATTTAGTTTCAGCAAAAGAAGTTCACGATCTACACAATCAAACGCACGAGAAAAGTCTACAAACAGTTCAAGTGGAATAATTTTTTTGTCAATAACATTAAGAATATGTGTATTAAATTCAAAAAGGGCAGTGTCTACATTTTTAGTTTTCATAGAACCATGTTGAGTCGGCATTAAAATTTTGTTTTTAACAAAGAAATTCATTAATTGATCATTTAACAGTTTTGAAAAGCCCTATAATAAACTAATTGCTCTGTAATTAGAAAACATGTTAACATCCCCTTTTTTGTATAGTGGTAAAATCTTTGCAAATTTTAGTTTATTCGGAAATTCTCCCTTCTCAAAACATAAATTTATAACAAAAGTAAGAGGAATGTAGATGGATAGTTTACACTTTTTTATTAAGTTGTTTGAAAATTCATCAAACCCGCAAGAATTTGATTGTTTTAGTCTATCAATAAAAGAAATAACATCATACTCGGTTACAGGAGAAAGGAAAAATATTTTATATGACAATGAAATATTTGAATTTAAGAAATTAATATCTTTAGTCAAACTGTTGTTTGTGCCATTTTTAGTAAAATGAGTGTTAAATAAATTAAAGTATCTTTATCATTTACTTCACCCAAAGCTTTGCAGATTGTGCGTGGAAGAGATACAATCTACACGCTGAGGTCGTATCAAATGTGGTGAAATATTTACTTTTAGTGCATGCATTTCTATCTTAATCACTACTACTTCAATGTAAAGAGTTGAAACTTTCTACTTTATGTTAAGTTTCGGGAGCATATGAAATGTATGCCTTTGAAAATTAGTGCCCTCACCGGGGGTTGCAGCCCCCATTTTACACCCCCAATTCAATAACTCGCATAGTTTTCAAAGAAATCAGCTAAAAGTCATATCATGGCGGTTTTTAGGGACGCTGATTATGAATCCAAAATGAAAAATGGGCGCTGCGACCACCCACTCCACCACCCCCTCCCTCCCCCTTCCCCCCCTTCATAATGCGATTCCAATGCGGTTTCAAGCCTTTACATTGAAATAGTAACGATTAACAACTTATACCCCTTTGTTGGATTTATTTCCTCTACTAATTTCTATTTAAATACTTGCTGCATCATTACTGAACTAATGTGCAAACATTTTTCCTGATTAATAAAGTTACTTGTCCGATTATAATGCTAATTCCACAAAGTGTAAAAGCTTATTTACGATCTTTATGTTTACGACTAAGCAAACATTTCCTTATTGAAATGACAATATCAAAAATTACTGCAATCATAAAGCAAATAAAGCTATTAACCATATAAGACCTTCAGTACCGTTTACGGGAGGCAACAATCAATAAACAATGCTCACAAGTTTACTTTAAAGCCGAAGCCGTCGGATTTTGTAAACAATTTTCAATGTGGTGCATTAAATAACGGGGTCTAGGTTAAACGCGGGCTTTCTTCATAAACACCGTTCTATAGCTTCTGGAATTTACATCGATTATAATGTTTTACTTCTTGGGGTTTACGATTTTTAGTATAATATAGCAGGAAGAATCAAACTTCGATTTTTTCAATATAAATGTTCACGATGTTGCTGTGCGAACGAAGTCAATTTGATTTTGTCACAAATAAAAATTTGTTGATGCGGAACGGATAATCAATCAGGCTATCATTGATATATGTGCTTCAGTCTGAAGCGGATATTATATCGTTCAAAGGATTTTGTCCGTTTCATGAGAAGAATATGTGGATTTAATATAAAGAAACTCTAGCTTACGTTTCTTGTCAGGTACAAAATCTCGATGTTGGGGTGTGGACGACAAATTTAACAAAATGCGTAGTGCGTGACAAAAAGATACACCAGATTTTCCTTCAATTGGTATGAAAAATTACATTAAACAAATCAAGCTTTGTGTGTTTGTGCAAAAGTGGAGAACCACCGGTTCAATCGGAAGTGATATATAAAAGTAGCCCAGTAGCCTCTAATTTATGTGTACCAAAAAAGACATTTTTTAATTTGAAAACGACCAAAAAATTATGGATTGGATAACCCGGATAGAAAATATTCTAAAGAGCGGCAACGGGGTTAGTAATCTTCAAACTTATGCAATTCACAATACAGCATTGCGCTCATTAAGGTTCAGTGAAATTTGTCTTTTGTATTATGTTTCCAAACCAATTCTTATCGAAATGCAGACTTTATCAACTAAATTTACTTCCCGTGTAGTGATGAAAATTCTTTACAAAGAATATTGAAATTTTCATCTAGCTCTCCCCTGCGATCCAATCGCATTTCTTGTAAAACTTCCGGCGATGTGAGAATATTGTATTTTTATTTGAAAATACAGGAACGATTGTATTCGATCAGAATGTCCAAGAATACACAATAGCGATCCCTCCGACCAGCTACCCGTTAAAACCTCATATACTTTTAGATTAAAAGAGTCAGTAGCGACTCTTATTCAGGGTTGTTACAATCGCTCATCCATATAACAAATAGTTAAAAAAAAACATACCAAACTACGCAAAATATACAATCTAGTATATATTTTAAAACGTCGACTTATCCTTGCTGACAAAATCTAGTCACCGGTGTGAAGGAATAAAACTTCTTTTTTCATCGAATAAATGGTTAGAGCAACGATAGCTATAATACCACGAAGTGAATAACCTTATCAGAGTTTATGTAAACTTTGGCATCTCTAATTTGAAAATTTTGCTAAGTAGAAGTTTAAGCGTGCCCCTATCGCATCTAATGCTTTTTTTTAGTTCTCATCCTCAGGACAAATAACTTTATTAGTTTTCGAGGTAAACAAATATTCTTTCCTATTATTTGGTTTTTCTACCACATGTATTATTATCCTCTTCAAAAACAAATCACCGAATCCACAAAATAATAGAATTATTGGAAAAAAGCCTCTGCGCCCGTGACGTTTACGCCAACCGAATAGTCAGAGGTTTTGTGTTGTAAATAATATAAATCGGAATAAACACAGAAATAATGTATTTTGCTGACGTTTCGGAAAGTAGTCTCTTTGCGTTTTCAAATCTTTTTTTTGGGAAGAACTCTTATTTTGCTGTGTATGTCAAATACACAGCTTTAAGATTCTGTTTATGTTATTTCCATAGATACTTACTACTTACACAGAACTGATGATATTTTCTTTTAGATAATGTTGAGTTTGTTAAGTTCTTCTTTTAACATTGGTAGCCAGGTTGTACAAATATCTACAGAACAATTCGATACGCACTTATCTTCATTTAATAAGATTATGGCTGATTCTTTAATTTTTCTTTATTTGGTATCTGCTTCTTTTGTTAAAATTTTTGCCGAGTCCCAGTTTATTCTATGTCCGTTTTTCCAAGCATGTTCACAAATCTTTGATTTCTGAATTTGATTCTTTCTAATGTAATTCTTGTGCTCATCCAACCTCACACTGAAAGGTCTGGATGACTCACACACACAACATTTATCACATTCGCACGGGATATTGTAAATACAGTTTTTTGAATTCTGCTCCCTGTTTATCGGTTTTATTTTTGTCAAAATAGATCTTAAAGTGTTCCCCGTTTGAAATATACATAAGTATACATAAGGAATTATTGCTATATAATGACGTTCAGGTTTTTGTCGTACCTGATTGTCCCTATTTTCAACATTTATGAAAACTCTATCAACAAAGGCTCCAGGATATTGATTTTGTACTAGAACCTCTTTGATAAATTTTTTCTCGTTATTTAATATTTCATTATTAGATGAAATCATTTTGTGGCCCTATCGTATAAACATTTTACAACACTCCTTTTAACATTTATTGACTGATTTGAGTTAAAATTTAGATATCTATTAGTATGTGTTGGTTTTCTATAAACACTTGTTTCAATTGTATTATTTACCCTTCTAATTAAAACATCTAAAAACGGTAGTTCATTCCTACTTTCTACTTCTAATGTGAATTTAATAGACGGTTCCCTTACTATTTATATTTTCCAAAAAACTATCTAGTAAATCGACACCATGAGGCCAAATTGCAAAGATGTCGTCAACATATCTCCACCAGACAACCGGTTTGTTTATACAATTTTGAACATGTGTGTTCTCAAAGTTCTCCATAAATATGTTGCTTAAAATTGGTGATAATGCAGACCCCATAGCCATACCAAAATCCTGCTGATAGAACTCATTGTCCAATTGAAAATAGGTTGTTTTTATACACATTGTTAAGAGTTCCATTATGCTATTTACACTTAATTTAGTTCTAGTTTCCAAATTATTATCATTTAGCAACCCGTCTTTACTATTTTTAAGGTTTCAAATTATGTATAAATGACAAATATACCCGGCCTCCAGCATCCAAATGTTCAGCTACGAACTGAGTAATGCCCACCAAATTGGTGATCTAGGAAGGGGGTTAATCTCGTGTTTGCCACTCCATGGTCCAACTGATTTGTACGGCATAGCAAAAAAGTTCATACTTGTTAATATAAGAATCGAATTTCATAAAAGCCGTACAGTATCGTATCACCTTAATACATAAAGATCACTTTTCTGAAAACGAAAATTATTTCTGTACTTCTGTCCCATTATTTTTGTACTGCACTTTCTTTTTAAGAGTCACAGATATAAATACAGTGCAATTAAATGTAAGCCGTACAGGATCGTTTGAAAAAATGCAACCCCCCCGTGGAATACGATTTTCACTTTTTCGCGACTTTCTCATGTTCTATCTAAAATGTGCGGCATAAGGCTCAAAGTGATTTATTTCTGTAGGACTACAAAAATTATACCTTTTCAAGTGGTATCATATGACCCCCTAAAAATTTAGCATGGGCTTGTATGTGGTCTATTATACTATAAACAAAATATTCGTCTCTCAATAATAAGGCAAGAAGACTTGCCAGATCAATGCTTTTATCTAACTTTGATTATATAAAACCTCCGATAGATGGATCCACTGGACAATATTATAAGCTACTGATCTGACTTATACTATTTTTAAATTGATTAAAACTAAATTATTTATTTTTTCTTTACTGATGATAGCGGGCAATTAAAAATCCATCTAAAAATGGTGTATGTGACCAATAAAGGATCTGATTTAATAAATCGCAAAAAATCTCTACCGCTTCTGAGGAAAATGTTATTAAAAAAGCTTGCTCCCTATATCGAAATCTTACAAGCCGCCACTGACCATACCGTGGAGTAAACTTACGGATCCGAAATTATTTTGCGTTTGTTTGTTTTAATAAACTTTCTATGCAGAGATGTGCTTTTGTATTTCCAATTAGGAGGCGACTATAAAACCCCGAATATTTTACAGACTCGTTAGGATTATAACGACAGAGAAGACCGCCAAAGGTATGTTGATGCTGGGGTTTCCGAATATTTATTATATTTTACAAGGAAAACACTTAAGGACCGTTGTAAACCTTCCAGCTTAACAGCGTGGTTTACAAAAACTTTTGTTCGAAACGAGTATTCTTCTTGAATGTGTACAGTACACAGGCACTGTAACTAATTCTGGCATTTCACATATTTAGAGTTAATCTTGCCTTGAGAAACACTTAATAAATTACTCAAGATATATGTTGGACCCATGGGCCATTTCAAACGGAGGCAATTATAGCTCACATGAAGGAGAAGACATAAATTATTCGCGACGCGTGAAGTAATTAAATCAGTGCTTGAGAACGGTGAACGAGGTAATATTAAAGCAATTTATGTACAAGGGGGCACAAATATTCTTGTTAACGGTGTTTTCATTCTCATTAGTTCCAGGCTATTTTCATATTTTGTGTAGAGGAGGTTTCATGAAGCTTTTTTTACTCGACCACGAAATTATGAGTGATACATAGAGCGTCCCAGAACTTCATAACAAGAATGAGGAAGTTGCATGATTTTTTCTATAATGAAAATCGATAAAGTATAAAAAAACTTACTTTCTTCGGCGACTAATTTGATTTTTACGAATCAGCTTTTATTTATATTAGAAAAATTTATAATAGGTGTTCGACGTGTTGCCCATTTTGATTGACACAAGTCTTTATGCAATTTTGAAATGAGGCCATTTAATGGGACCATTTCTTCCAATCCATTGAAATGAGCAAATAGTATTTAGCCGGTCCTTTACTGTAATGTTTTTTTGTAATTTTTTTTGCTGTTTTCGTTATTCGACAAGCAATAAAATCTCAGTTTGGTATAAATTGTCGTGTACAAAAGAACATTTATCACACTTATCGGTCGTTACAATTTGTATTGAAATTACAATATTTGATATTTTACAACATGAATTTTAATAAAGCGGAACTTGTAGACATGACTTTTGTTTTGGGCGAATCAGACAGAAATTGTTTATTTGCCAATAGAATTTAATCACCAACGTTATCCTGAAAGAAGTATTCCTGATGTTAGCAGCTTCCAAAACCTTCTCGGTAGACTTCTGGAAACTGGAAATGTCGAATATAAAAAAAAAACGTACGTGTTGTGAACGAAGAAAATAAGTTTTCTGTGGTGCTGGCAACGGTTGAGAATCCCCATGTTAGTCAAAGAGAGGTGAGCTCATTAGTAGGAATAAGTAGACGGTCTGTGGGTCGAATCTTAAAAACAAATAAGTTGCATGCATATCATATTCAAATGCACCAGGAATTATCTGATGACGATTTTCAAAAGCGCCAGAGGTAAAATGCAACATGATGTCAGCTTCTTCAATACTGTTTTATTCAGTGATGAGACAACTTTTGATAAAAATGAATTTGTTAATAGGCACAATTTCCATTATTTTTTGCTTCAGAAAATCCTGTAAAATTTGACTTATGTTCCTTACAATACGCGGAAGTTAAACAAATGAACCCGGCAAGAATTTATTTTGGATGAATTTAAAATAATTAGGAAAAACATAAAAAACTATCACTTGGAGAATACATCAATGATGTTGAATCCAATATTTGCAGCGATCCGAATAAATTCTGGTCATTTGTGAATTCACTTAAAAGTGATCAATTATGTTACATATAAAAATGAAATTTTTTGTGAATCAGCTGAAATATCAAATGCATTTGCAGATTTTTTTCAAGAACCTTATACCAAACCAACTAACCTTAATATCACTAATGACACTCCATAACAGTAATAATTTTAAAGTCGCTTAATATACTTAAACTAAAGATCCAGATTTAATACCGGCTTTTAATTTATGAGACTTTGATGATATGATATTTTGGTAGTCCCACTTACTATTATATTTAATCTATCCGTCAGTACCACTTGTTTTCCGAACGTATGGGAGAACTCTAAAATGTCCCGTTTTTAAAAAGCAAAGCAAATTTGATATTACCAACAACAGGCCAGGCCCATCACAATAATATGCAATTTTTCGAAGGTATTCGAGTATTTATTACATGACAATATATATAATCATGTAAAATCAAACATAATAACACAGCAGCATGGCTTTATGAAAGGTAGCTCTACCACAACAACTCTATTTTGCATAACCCAATTTTTATCGCAATCATTAGATGCTGAGATCCAAACAGACCTTATATACAGACTTTTCTAAAGCATTTGATCGATTGGATCACGAAATCTTACTGCACAAACCTGATCTAGGCCTCTATAATGGACTGCTTCAGTTATTTAAGTCATATTTAAGCGATTGAATTCAATTTGTGCACTACAATGGCTAGAAATGTCATGAAATATAGGTGGAACCTGGAGTTCCACAAGGATCAGTGCTGGGACCCTTGTTCTTCAATATATTTGTAAATGACGTCAATAAACACCTTAATTGTAATAGCTAATTCTATACCGATAATATGAAACTATTTACAGATATTCGAAAGTGTAATGATTGTCTAAATTTGCAAACTAGCCTCAGCAGATTAAATACATGGTGTGTAAACAATGGCTTACTCCTTAATGTTACTTTCAGTAAAAGTCCGAAAAAAATTATATTCGGTTATAAAATTGAGAATAGATCTCTCAACAGACCTGATACGTTTAAAGATCTAGGTGTTGTCTTTGATAGTGAATTATCTTTTGTTCCTCACATGAACATTTATTTATTATATTTATACTTTCTCCTTCTTGACTATTCAATGCGAATGTACCACTCAATCGTCCCAAATTCACCATAAATTGTTTTATATTGTACAAAGGGACTTAAATATTCAAGTATAAAGTATAATACAATGTAGTATAAAATAACATAACGCGAAAAAAGTGAAACGCTTGCATAATATTTGCTCCTATTAAAGTATTGTGTCGAATACGAATATGTTAAATTTCGTGTAAAATGATTGGGCGTTTTGCTACTACATGGCAGCAGCATAGCGACGACATTGCTTCGTGCACGGCAAAGCAGGGTCGGGCTCATAATTTGTCATTTTTAGTGTTTGAAATACCATTTAAAACTTGGTTTAATTATTTGCTCATATTAAAGAAAAAACATTTTATAATAAAAAAATTGCAAGAGATGTACCAGTTGTATTAATTATATTAGAACACTAAATTTTGTCGATTGTGATTTTAGTAAAACTGCAAATGCACTTTTAAGGCCACGAACGAAATATATTGGTTGCCTAAGAATCATCAAGGTATAATACAATATTTATATTTTGAAATTACAGATTAACAATAAAATGATGACAATATTTTCCTTCAAGCAAGTATAAATCGATAATATAATATGCACTAAGATTAAGTTGTCGTTTCCACATTACTCGGTGTCGTCCCGTCGTTGGCGTCGCTCTGATCACTTTTACCAATTTTTTTGTCGACGCATGCGCTGATCTCTTCTAGAATCTTCTCGCTTTCGCTCTGACCTTGGCCGATTTTGCTTGCGGTACATTTCCCCAACTCAACTTGCAGTTTATTGGCGTTCAACGCTCTATCAGCCACGTCTGACCGGATTTTGCCCGGCAAGTGAGCGATGTCTCTTTCAATCTTGGTTATAAGTTCGGCCATGCATCTTAATTTTCTGGAACCGTATATGCATTCCCTGATTTCAGACCTGATGTTGTCAATACGGTCGACGATAGTTTTAATCTGAAACATTAATTGCAATCATATCATTGGTTCTGAACTAATTAATAACAACTTTATAGCATTTAGTTGATTCAAAAAAGTAATGAGTACTCCAAATTATTAAATTCAAAGCTGATTTGAAGATAATGATAAATAATCTATAAGTTTTTTTTTCATTGAAAGTTTCTATGTACATTACAATGGTGCTTTATAACTTTTTTTTTAAGACTTATTTCCGGGATGTTACATGGCCTATGTCCATTTAACAGTTTTATTTAAAAACTAGTGTTTTGTGGATAGTTAGCACGACCTGTATATTTTTTGGATTCAGTTTTTGCAGGTGAAACTGTTTTCAACTAACAGAATTTTACATGTATAACTGCTAAACCATGTCACACTGTTTTATGTACTTAATTTTATATCTTAAGAACTTAGTCCTGCTTTTCTATTAACACTATTATGTATCTCATATCCGTTGTAATACAGCATTATTATCCCAGGAAACAATTTGTCTACAAAATTTAGTTACATCAGATATCTATTTTTCAATTTTTATATTTTTGTTTACTATGGAGTACATATGGTTATTTTCCTTACCTTCTCTCATTCTATATATAGTGGATCCTATAACATGTAATATGTTGCTGATTTTTCAATGCGTTTTGCTGCTTATTTGCATCTGTTAATATCTGTGGTTATGTATAAAATAGAAATTGCAAAGGCAAAAGCATTGGCATGGAAAATAAACTATTATTATAGATTCCTTTTATCGATTATATGCCACTACTTTAGTTGAGTATGGGAATCTACAAGGCAAGTTGGTACGCTTAACGCAACCACTGACAGATGGCCATACTGGTACTATTTTTATATTTTATAGCTTTCAATTTCAATAGGGAATTAGATTTCTCACGTTTTTTTGGTGGCGTTGCTTTCCAGTAAACAGGACAAAAAAGTTTACCTTATCAGTAAAACTCACCAGGAAGTCATTTGCTTGCAGCCTTTGTACTGATTCAAACATTATAATTTTTAACTGTGGACTTCAGTAATTGATATTACAATTTTTATATCCCAGTTACAAAGTGTTGAACATACAGGTAATTTCATTTCATTATACTCATTAAAATATTTTAATTAATCTTCAAATTTTGCCTTTGATATAATTTCAATTATTTTTAAAATAAATTTTGAGTTCAAAGTCAATTCTTTTTAATTTAATAAGTAGTTAAAATGCTATATGTACCACATGGTTGTAAAAATATTTTTCTCTTTCCTTTTCATTTTTTTGGCAATTTATAGTCTAAGAAATCAGCTAACTCGTGCATAGCTAATAATAACTCGTGCATAGCTAATAATAACTATTGCATAGCTAAAATTACTTTCGTACTGCTAATCAGCTTACTTTTGTATAGCTTAAATTAATTTCCTGCAGCTTTTGTACAGCTAGCTTAATATTTCGTGCAGCTAATTTAAATATATTTTGTACAGCTAACTAGCTTATATTTGCATAGCTAACATTGCTTAAATTTTGCATAAATAACTTGCATAAATTTTGTATGTGCTTATATTTGGTTAAATTTCCTACAATTTTCACCCCATTCATTGAGAGACGTAAATTGCCAAGAAAAATTTAGAATTCTTGCAATAAGAGACAATTGTGGTCCTGGATTGCTGTCCCAGAACCAGCCACCTGACCCATAAACCACCTAGGATACTGGTATCAATTTGTCTTTTATATATATACATTTTTTTACATTTCAATTTGTCTCAAAACCGATTTGTCTAATTTTTTTATGTAATATATTTTGTCATTCATAATAAACTATATTTTTATTTCTCTTACCAACAATTTCAGTCTGATCTATAGCAGACTGGTTATTCGAGAAAAAGAGACTATTTTGCTTATTTCACTATAGATGGTGCCCAATTTAACATCAATTTTTCTTTGTCTCCTTTTCTCGAAATAAACAGAAATCTGTCGCTTATGCTGTACATGTCAGAAAGGGTAAGTTTCTCCACTCTTACGAATGCTCTGGACCCACGGTTCTCTGCTCCGGCTTAAACCAGCTAGTCGTCCGCACATGTTGCCTCAATTCTTTCTCAAAAATAAATAATAAGAGAAAGGAGGTAACAGGGATTGTTTTGATATTGTTTTCATTTTCTTCCTTTCAACGATTATCTCGAAGTCTAGGTATACAAACTTGACCTTACTTCCACGTCCAGTGGAAGTATAGTAACGCTAACAAATTTCTATTTTTTTTGTTGAAAAATAGACTTAAAATGTTATGAAACGTCGAGATTTTAAATTTCTGTCCGTCTGTCTGTAACCTTTTTGTGCGCACGTTTACTCCGGAACCGTTTATCATATTGAGTTGAAATTTAATACACTTATCTATTGTAACGAGATCTGGAACTAGATCACATCACTTTGATCTAATTCTGTTGAAGGGTTTGTGGGTAAATGGTAAATAAGTGTAAATAGGCAAAGCAAGTAGGTCCATAAAATGAGTACTTAAAATCAGTCTATAAAATTGCAATTTAGGGCATGTACGAAAAGTGAAGGCAATTTTTTTTTTGTAACAAAGACGCCTTTGGTGTCTAGGTCCACCGCTAATGGTATCGATGACAGAAGAACAATATTTGAAGATTGATACATTCATAATTATATAATATGGTACTTATTTGAATACAATAAATTATATCAAATATTCGTATGAATAATTCTTTTATTGTGGTTGAACCCACAACTACTTACCCTATTCACGCCATTGTCAAGATATTCCGTCGCTTGGTTCGCGTTATCCGAGATACAACTTTCTGTATCGTCGGATATCTGCTTCAGTAAATCGTCCAGTTTATCTTTATCGTTAAAGCATTCATCAATATTTGCATCCTTTGCGTTTTCCTTCAATTTGTCCACCCTATCTTTGAAACCTTTTTCAATGTCTTGAATTTTCTCTTTAGCTTCGTTTCGAGTTTTATCTACCACTTCATTTAACTGATTTTTGGCGTCGTTCAAAGTTTCTAAGGCATCATTCTCGGCCTTGCGTAGCACCTGCCTTAGCTTTGTTCGCAACTCCTCAGCTGTTCTCCTTTTTCGTGAAGTCGAACGAACAACTTTGTGATGTGCTTCCACACCATGTACCTGGAAGTATTATTTCAGTTGGTATATTATCTAGACATTAACATGAAAGGACATTTTATTAGACCACACAACAGTATCTCATCGAGTATGCAGTGTATGTTCACATATAAACTAAAAATAGCATCGTTTGCGGGATTGCTAACTAACTGCCAAACTTTGGCTGAATGATTTTGAGCCTTGATGCCATAAAAAAATCGGCAGCTACTGGAAGCGGCTGGAACCTCCCCACTCGGTGGATCTTTGAAGCCGAAAAGAGCATTAAATTGTGTAACAAAACGGCACTAAACGTAATCCGATCTCATCCAAAACCTTTTCAAATCTTCTTTGTTAAATCAAACATTAGCATTTCAGTAATTTTACTAGATTTTAGAGGAATATTTGTAGTTTAATTCTTCGATTTGTCTGTATATATATATTTAAAAACAGCACTAAACGTAATCCGCTCTACTTCTAGAGCAATGAAGAAACCCTCACACGTGAATTGATACGTGATGTGACGAGTTTCATGATGTAACCGCTACGCGCATCGATCATGTCATGCGAAATGCGATCTATGCCATATTTGCTTTGTTTTTAATTTTTTTCACGGAAACCAAATCGAAAGGGTGGAAGTGTGATATATCGTTGAAATCAGAATTTTAACTGCTTTTCAATGGTTCCATTGCAAATTGAAAGTAAATATAAAATAAACAACTTGTTGCGTCAAAATGGCACTAAACGTAATCCGATCTCAACCAAAACCTTTTCAGATCTTCTGGGACACTAAAGAAACGCACACGCAAAGTTTCATTCAAATCCGTTCAGTAGTTTCGGCGCTATCGTGCTAACACACATACATACACACACACACACAGACATTTTTCAAAAACCACTTTTTTGGGTTCCTAGGACCTCAAAACGTAAAGATTTAATGTTATCTCAATTTTCGTTTTTGAACCAATTTTAGTAACCTCTCACAATTTTATTGTGGAGAGGTTAAAAAGCTAAATTTTTACAGTACTTTTATGATAAGGAGTTTCTCGTTGCGGGGGCTTTATGTTGCTTGAAGAAAGTCTTATTGAATTTAAAATAGTTTTGCTGTATGTAAAGGTCTCTTTAATAACGGCCTGACTAATATTAACCTAGTTGTCAGAGATCAATTTTGATAAAAAGTTAGAATTAATAAAAAAGGTAGGTTTTTTTACCTAGAAGCCTTTTTTGACCGTTTTAGACAAATTTTCAAGTGAAAATTTCCTAACCCTAAAAAATGGAAAAAATACCAATGATTTAAAAGTTCATTATTTTTACCCTAGATACTTTAGAGCATACAAATTAATCTTGGATTGAAGTTTAAGGTATAAACATTTATCTATAAGGATTTTTTCAAATAGTATTTTATTTAATATTTATGTTTTAATTCTGTTAACTCAAGTATATTCTTAAGTCCCATAGAAATCATAAGGAAAGTTGCTGTAAAAAATTCTGCAGGTTACGATGATATCCCATGTTCCATTCTTATTCACGTAATTGACTTCATTGCTCCAGTTTTAACAGAGTTAATTAACTCATCCTTTTGTCAAGATATATTCCCAGAAAACCTTAAAACAGCTATTGTTATTCCAATTCATAAGAAAAACGATAGCATGGATATAGCCAATTATCGAGCAGTACGTCCTTTATCGATATTCTCTAAAGTATATGAAAATGCCTTCTATAATAGATTAATTAAGTTCATAGATAATAATAATATACTTTGCAAATATCAGTTTGGTTTTCGTAAAGGGTTGTCAACTCAAGATGCTATGGTTTCTTTTACCAATCATATTTTAGAACAACTTGACAAAAATCAAAAAGTTTTCTTTGATTTTACACGTGCCTTTGACATGGTAGACCATAGTATTCTATTAAAGAAGGTCTACAACTATGGTCTTAGAGGACCAGCCTATAATTGGCTATGTTCCTACCTGACAGGCAGAGCACAAAAAGTCATTTTAAAATCTGGAACAAGGGAGTACCATTCTGACATCCGGCCTTTACGAGTAGGGGTTCCGCAGGGTAGCACGTTAGGCCCTCTATTATTTTTATTGTTTATTAATGACATTAATAAGGGCTTGAACTTTGGACATGTTTCACTGTTTGCGGATGATACAGCAACAGTCACATCAGATAAGGACTTTAAATCTCTAAGCCAAAAAGCCAGTAATTGTACCGCAAATATGGAAAACTACTGCAATAATAGATTGATACTAAACACGGCAAAATCACAACTAATTTCATTTTCGACAAGAGATAACAATTGCAGTTTATTAGTTAGAACCTCGAATAAATCATTAATTCAAAGCCCTGCCGTCAAGTTTCTGGGATTAGAAATCGATTGTAACCTTTCGTGGTTTCCTCAAATCGAAATAGTTTTGAAAAAATTGTCAGTAATCTGTTTTTCAATATGGCAAATGAGAAAGTCTGTTAATAAACATACATTACTAGCATACTATTATGCGTACGTAAATTCAGTTCTTAGTTATGGCATTATAAACTGGGGTAATTCAACTAACTTGTCTTGATAATGCAAAAAAGGATTATAAGAACTATGTGCTATAAATTTAAGGGAGGTGTGGTGTGGTGTGGTGCAAGTGGTGTGTGACTAGTGGCACGAGAGCTCCTTTAAGTAGGATCAGTCTTTCGGCTGGTGTTGCAATCGAAGCATTAGCGTTTTGATGGTAATATGCAATTATTACACACAACGCGCCAAGCTTATAACTTGTAATTCAGCGTTCGGCGGGGCACATAGCCCGGAGGGTAGCTGTTGGTTGCAGTCTGGCTACGGTCCTTATAGTAAAATAAGGATTGTATAGAGGAGTTTGCGACTAAAAATATTATGTTTCAAGTTTTGTTTTGTTGAAATAAGCTTAAAATGTCATGAAACATCGAGATTTTAAATTTGAGCGAAAAGAAAATTCTGTCGATCTGTTTGTTTGTAACTTTTTTGTGCGCACGTTTGCTCTGGAACCGTTTATGATATTGACTTGAAATTTGGTACACTTATGTATTATAACGGGATCTGGAACTAGATTATATTTTGATCTAATTCCGTTGAAGGGTTCACGCCCACACATGAAAGGGATTTGAAGTGTGATTTAGTGTGTATACAAGAACGATACGTCTCAAAACATTTTTATGGCGTTAACCACTCCCTCTACCACCCCATTGCCACCAGGGAGTAAAAAATTAAATTGGGGTTTAGTGCGTGTATGAGAATCAAGGGCCTCTAAAATTTATTTTGGCATTAGCCACCCCCTCTACCACCCTCATTGCCACCCCCACCCTATTATTAAAGGGAATAAAAAATTAAATTGGGATTTATTGTGTGTATGAGAACCAAGGGCCTCTAAAAATTTTGTTGACATTAGCCACCCCATTTACCACACCCACACTATTATTAAAGGGAGTAAAATAATTATATTGGGATTTAGACTTGGATACAAAAACTGGATGTGGAAGTAGTAATTTCTTAGGCAGCGGTTGGTTTTAAGATAGGAGTTTGTGAAATTGTTACAATTGAAGACATAAATCATCAAATAAATTGTGAATTTGTCCAAAATAAAATAGGAAATGTTACCTGTGAAATGACTGTCATGGCCATTAAACTAAGAACAAACAGAACTACACGACGCATTTTAAAATTTCAAAGGCTTCTCTACAATGACTTTTCGTGAATAGATTTGCAGTTAACTTTGTTCGCTTTATATTTGTTTACGTAATAAATTAATATTTCGTGTGTCACGTTGGCAGATAATGCAGTTTTATTACAATCGAACAACGTTGTTTTGGTTCAAAAGGGGAAACACAATCATAGCTAATAAATATTTTATCATGTTGTCGAAAAGTATAAAGGATGTTCCATTTGGAGAAAAAAGAGAAAATTCTATTCAAAAGGTTCTAAATTGGAAAATCATTTTTGGCCATCCTGTATATTTTTAGGAAGTGAAAATGATTCAAAAACATCACACAGATGTCATGTAACTGATGTTACAATTTTTTTTTAATTCATAATGGGGATTGTAGTGATTTTTTCATAATGCATCTGCAGATGATATTTCAACAAAAAAACACTACATTCAAATGGTTGAATTCTATTCATAAAAGATTTTCTTACATTGAAAAATGCATTTTCCTGTCCTCTAATAAAATTCGCTGCGTTTTGTATTTTGTCCCACATTTCTTCTCTTGAGTTGATAGTATTTGCATAGACTAAGGACTTCATATGTCCCCACACATAACAATCGAAAGGATTATATCAGGACTCCTTGGTGGCCAAGCAAACTCACTTCCTTGACCGATCCATCTGCGTGGGAAAGTCTCATCAAGATAATTCCTGACTTCGATGGAGAAATGAGGAGGAGCTTCATCTTGCATGAACACATTCTGTTCCATATGTCTAGCTTAAAGCATGTAATACATCAGCAAGAGTATTTTGAAGAAAAACAGAATTTGGAGGAAGGACAAATGGTCCCAATAATTGATCGCCGATGATACCACACCAAACGTTAATCTTAAATTCTTGCTGAAAATGCCTTTCTTTAACGGCATGAGCATTTTCTACTTCCTAGTAATGGGTATTTCCCCAGTTAAAAACACTTCGGCGAGTAAAAGTTGCTTCGTCGGTAAATAAATTGTTCTTAACAAAATTTCGATCCCTGTTGTGTTTATTTAGAACAAATTGACAAAACTGTAGCTTTTGTGGTAGATGCCTTCGAAGTAAGTTTTATACAGGAGTGAGATGATATGGGTGGAAGCGTTCTTTACGTAAGACTCTTAGGACAGATTGTTTACTCACCCCTGTTGCTGGTGCTAAAAGACTTGAACTGACTTGAGGATTTTCATCCACACGAACTAAAATTTCTAATTCTTGATCTGGAGTAATTTGTTTCGGTCGTCCTACATCGTTTTTATGGCGAAATGAACCCGTTTCCCCCAAACGACGAAACAGATCTTTGAAAATCTTATGGTCTGACTGTATTCTGCAGCTGCAGCACGCCCGCTAAAATTATTTTGTGCATAAACACATATCATATCCCTCATTTCCCTATTTGAGGAACACAAGAACAAAATAAAATGATTAAATGACAGGACTAAAGCATAACCAAAGCAGACTTTTCAATAAATACACTTTTCATTAACTTGTCTTTCAAAAAATTATTGAACTGTTTAACGGCACTTTCCTCGAAAACGGTTGAAGTTATCAAGTTGTACCAAGTGTACCTTTTATACGTGGAAATGACGCCCTCATCAGATTTTCTGGTCAGAAGTACCGCAACGTTTCGTAAAAAAAAAAAATATAAAAAAAATTCATCATCAGATACAAATCCTGCGGCGTCCTCTATGATCTCACGTGATGTAATGCATACATTATTGTTTCTTAGAATAAAAGAAGTTCCTCTAGCAAATTTGGCGAAGATCAGTCAAAAGGCTGTTGAGTTATTGCAAAAAAAACGAAAAAATAATTTGTACTTTGACACTGTATTTTTTTTCACAGCATCATTTTACCAAAGCTTATTTGGTAATATCCTCATATTTTGGCACAAAAAATGTAGCTCTGAATTATGGCCCAATTGAAATGAAATGAAAATTACAAATTAAATTATAATTTCCTTTCTTAATACAAGTATCCTTGGCATTTTTAAACAACCCAAGAAGAAAAGGTGAAAGAAGAACAGTACCTATAAAATAAATATGTTTATTTCTCAGATATTTTTATTAAACAAATATAACAACTATTGCCTATTCTAACTTCGAGCCTTGGTGAAATTTATGTGATTATTTTTTTTGCGACACACACGCCGATTACTTCTAGAATTTTCTTTCCGTCGTTCTCACACTGGTCGACTTTGTTGGAAGCGCATTTCTCCACCTCCTCTTGCAATTTGGTGATCAACACCACGGTTGCGGCGACGTCTGCCTCGATTTTGGTTGGTAAAGAAACGATGTCTTGTTCGATCCTAATTGCCAGTTTAGCTATGCATTTTGCCCCACTCAAACCATGTCCGCACTTTTTTATTTCATCTTTGATGTTCTCGACTTCGTCGACAATTTTTCTGACCTGAAACACGAATTGTAATGTTAACTGTATTTACCTGTCCCTGAGTCGGCTTACGTTTTTTAATGCATCTTCAGCATATGATATCCCTTGGTTTATTTTATCCGACACGCAATGGACCATATCGTCGGATAGTTGGTTAGGTAAGTTTGCTAACTTATCTTCATTACCATTGAGACATTCGTCGATATTAACACCCGCGTTCTTTGCTTTTTCCTTCAGCTTGTCCACTTCGGCTTTGAAACTGTTTTCCATACCCTGCATTTTTTCTTTTGCTTCGGTTTGTATTTTACCTGCAATTTCGTTTACTTTGTTTTTGGCGTCGTCCAAAGCCTTTTGAGCGTCATCCAAGGCTTTATCTACCACTTTTCTCAACTTCTTTAGTAAATCATCGGCCTTGTTTCTTGGTTGTGGTACCAAGCGTTCGACATGGTTTTGTGGTTCCACATAATGAGCCTGAAATTAATAATACTATAAACAATGGATATATTGGAATATTTAAAGAAATTATTCAACATTCTACACGTTCACATAGAGCTCTTCAGTTTTTTAAATATAAATAAAATATATTTGCATTTGTTTCGTTGGTCTTCTGCTGGTGGAGAATGTTGGTTGATTGGTGGAGACATTACAAGTTTAAAGAGGCTAGTAGGATGGAAATCATCAAAGGCTGCTGAGGGTTATATGAAGGTGGCAAATAAAATTTTCGCTGTGGAAAATATTTGACAAAATGATCCCACCAGTTCTAATGTTTCTTCAATACTCAGTAACTGTATTTATTATTGTTAAACCAACAAAATTTTCACTGTGGAAACTTATTTTTTGTTTCGAAAGAATGTGTCTTCAATCATTTTTGTAGTGTACAAATAACTAGGAAAATAATCTTTCCTTATAGTATAAAAATTAATATTTCCCAACAGTTATATTTCGTTCATGGAAGTATTGACTTTTCGTTCAGAAATTTGGTCAAAAATGTCGATATATTTATTAATCGATTTGCGGAAATATATTTTTTTGCCCTCAAAATTTGAGAAATGAAATTAATTAAAATATCATCTTATGTGCAATGGCAGAATGGCAGAACAATAATAAGATCAATTAATAAATTATCTCACAGTACTCCTGTGATTAAAGCAAACAAATCTTGAAGAATTAACAAATAAAACATATTCTATTATAGTAATGTATGTTTATGTTAAATATATAATGCAATAGCCCAATAGTTCAGATGACATAATGCGATAAAAACTTAAAACAATATATCTTATTGAAGTTGAAATAACAAGGCAACAACCTTAGGCGAGGGTTGTATAGGAGATATACCATCCTTCGGAGGGGATGTAAAGCCGTCGGTCCCTTGTGTATTAAATGTTAGGCAAGTAAAAGATCCCTACTCCTCTTAAGGGAAGAGGTTCGGCAAAATTCCTGGTTGGGGGTAGCTCGTCTACAGGCGTCGGTGTTAGGCCTCAGTAGCAGAAATAGGCCGACGTTAAATATATGTATAAAAAAAAAAAACTGGCATATATCTAAGCAGAAGGCAAAACACTAATAATAACTAATTACTAGAAGAGATATCTCTAAATCCTTTTTAACTTTTCGAATTTAATAATGGGAAAAAATTAGTCTAGTTGTCTGTATGTTTGTAGTTGTATACAGTATACTACATAGTATCTGTTATGTTAGATCTAAATGGTAGGACAATAAAGTAGTATCTATCGTTGTTGGTCCTAAATGTAGACACATGTAGGCGAGAAGGATCCGAGTTGAGTAAAGCCAATTTGATAGACCCGTAAGTATTTTTTTCACTGGCAAAGCTAAACTAATCGGTCTAGTATAAAATATAAATATATATGCAAAATTAATATGCAGAAAATATTACCTGTGCAATAACTGCTAAAGCTGTTAAACTGAGGACAACAGGTATCACGTAGCCCATTATAAAATGTCACTAGCTTCTTCAATTAACGACTTGTCGTAAATATATCATTACGGTTGTGTTTTGTTCTTTTTATAGGTCCGTTTTATAAACAGATAAGCTATACGAGCACCGGTAGATAAGTAAAATAGTTTCAATGCATTCAAGCGGATTTTTTATTTGAAAAGGGGAAACACAATCATATCTCAAGAATGAAGAAATCTATTGTTGCTACAATTCTTGTTGCGAAACAAATCACATTTTGCTTGTTTACTAGTTAATCTCATTTGTCAATACGAAGGCACTTAATACTTGTTGCATTCAAAGGATTTTACTTTAACCTATCTGGAAATGTTATCCTAGAAGCAGAAAATATTATTTTGCAGAATTTTCCGGAAGCCGAACTTGATATGATTTGGATGTAGGATGGCAACTTCGCATAGCGTTCTACCAGTTTGAGATCATTTGAATAATGTATTCCCAATATGGATAGGGAATAATGCAACAATTAAATGGCCACCTAACAGTCCGGATTTTACTCCTTTGGATTCATATTTTTGGGATTTCTAAAAGACGTTGTCAATAATAATAATAATAATAATAGTATTCAAGCCATTAAAGACGGGATTCGACTTGAAATAAACATTCTGAATGTAGATAATGAAGCCATTTCCGGTGCAATTATAAATATAAGAAGATGTTATCAATTATGTATTAATGTTGGACACATTGAACATCTTTTATAAGTTATCATTTATTTATATTTAATTTCCTGAATAAATCTTTGTTATCTATTTTGTATAAATATTTGGTTTTCTTCTTCCCCACAGTTAACCATTTTGATTATTCCATTAAAGAAATGTCAGTTATCAAACATAATAATTGTTCATTTAGGATCGGTTCAGATAGGGATTCTAAGTTATTAGAAGCTCTGGCACATTTTATAATCGTATTATTCAAGAGGGCTCAGGTCTGGCCAACAGGTAGGCTGTCATTATTGCTATTCTATTGTTCCAAAAAAGTTGTAAACAGATGGATATGTAACAGCTAAAACAAATTGCATGGCGCTCCGCAATTGTTGCAGAACACTGTAATTTAGAAAAAAATATATTTTTGCTATTTTTGTACTTTATTCGTTTTTTTTTAAATCTCCGTGTTTATATTGAGGACCTGGCGAAGTTTAGCATTAGCCATTCCTCCATTCAACCAGGACACACGCACAGATATTTAGGCAGTGGCCATTCCCTGACGTTGCCATCTGTCGCAGCTAAGACTCTCGAATTCGGGAGTGGTACAGCCACTCTCCGTATTGCCCCTCACGCAGCGTTGTCTAATCCGCTGCTACCATCTCGGCAACATATTAAAAACGCCACTAAACATCCATACCCTGGTCAGGATTACAACCCGAGGCTCCTTGGTCTCAAGCTTAATGCGTAAGCATTGAGCTACTGAGCTAGTAATTTCAGTAATTAATAAGCAATTCATTAGCGTAGAAATTCGTCGCTTATGAACCGGCTTAGTGCTTACGTGTTAGACTTGACATCAAGACTGGTTAGTGTATGGATGTTTAGTGGGGTTTTTATATGTTTCTGAGTTGGTAGCAGCGGACTAGACGAGGTTGTGTGAGAGACAACACGACTAGTCTCTGTACCACTAGTGAGTTCGAGTCTCAGCTGCGGAAGATGGCAATGTCGCGAGAATGGCGTTATATTTGCGCAAAAGCAGAATACCAGGTAAAGTTGTTAACAATGATGCAATTTCATGGGCATCATTTCCCCTACTATTAAACCTTCAACTTTGTAGATGTATAATTTGAAATATTCCAATTCTAATATTCAAGAAGCGTATTTATCCGTAAATTGAATTATTTTACTAGTTAAATTTATTTTTAGAATCAACAATATTTACAAATAACACACATGCTATCTACACATACATTTTGATATAATTATGTAGTATGGCGTTTAATGGTGTATCTTATTAACAATACAAGTAGCCATTGTACCCCCAACTTTCTCCAGTTCAGATTCTACTTCAGCTTCCTTGATATAACCGCATGTTTCGATTTTTAGTGGCAACTTGGCTAAGAAAATTTCTGTGGTGTCAGCATCCCTCTCAATTTTGGTTAATAATTTCTCTTCATTCTGGATTTTCACGATGATTCGGAACAAACATCTGACATTTTCCTCTCTTTTGCATTTCTCATAGTCCTGTCTGATAGTGTCAATGTCGCTAATCAATTGTTGTATCTAAAAGCAAATAGTTTTGTGATTTTCAAACAAATTATCTTAAACGAATGTCAAAGTAGGGCAGAAAGTATACCATAAAGTAAAGTCAATAAATGCAGAAAATGTTCGTTTTTCATTTCTACATCACATCGTCGAAAAATATACAGGTTGTTCCATTTCAAAAAATTGATAAAAATGTATTAAAATAATTCTAAATTGATAAATCATTTTTGGCCATTGGTATATTTTTAGGAAATGCAGATGATACAAAAACATCACACAGATGTATTGTAACAGGTATTTACTGTTTTTTCCCCTTAAAACCACTAATTGTGACTAGTGATTTTTGCAATACACATCTGCAGAGAAATTAATTCAACAAAAGAAATGATTACATGCAGGTTGTTGGGAATATAGTCAATAATAACATAAGAGTGGAAGGAGTCTAGAAAGAAGTTAAAAAAAATGTACTGATTGCGCCATAACATTCCATTTAAAAAACTAACCTCATTCAACACATGCTGTGCAGCTGCAACTCCATCTATGATGCCATCGGAAACACAGCGTATCAGTTGTACAGCGAATATATTGGGGAGATCCACCAATTTCTCCTCATTTCCCGCCAGACAATCATCGATGTTAACACCAGCGTCGGCCGCTTTTTTCTTCAGTTCATCCAACCCATTTCTCAACAGTTGCTCGCTGTTTTTCAACAAAGCTACTGCTTTCTTTTGAGCAGACCCGGCTGTTTCGTTAACCTTTACTATTGCAGCGGTAAAAGTTTTATTCACTTCCTCCAAGATTTTGTTCACTTCTATTTCGAGCTCATAAATTAAGTGGTCAATTGGTTCGAATGGATCGATGGATTCCTCTATACTTCGACTCTGGTGGACAGATATCAAATGGTATTTAGTTCACAATCACTTACAATTAATAACTTTTTAAACGAATTTACACTGCGTTGCGGGAAGAAGTCAGTACCCACAGGTTTTAAATGCTGACAAATTGGAGAAAATTCAAAGGCGAACAAAAAACAAATGGAAGGGGTAATTCTTTTTTCGTTTCTGCGTTATATCCGTAAACAGTACGTTTGTTATAATGGATATAGTTCTTGTTATTTTATTGCTAGCCCAGGTGTTCCTCAGGGATAGAATTTGGGACCACTACTAGACCACTAGAACTAATATTGTTACGAAATCACCCATTTATGTAATGTGTTCGTATTTTAATAAAATTTGTATATAGACTCACTCAAGCAAATCTTAAATGTGGCGCGCCTAAATATAGATACTATGTAGAATATATTTGTCATTTAAGTACCAAGTTAAGGCTAAATTATATTCGTATTTTATTTGTTTCTCATAGTTACTTTGCATTTATGGTATTTTTAATTATGTTCTTGTTTTTTGTAATTTTGAATCTAGTTAGTAAGTTCAAATGAATGTGTTTGTATATCTTACATATTACTTTTCTGAATTGTCCTGTTATTAGATTGTAAAAATCTGTTGGGCAAATTAATAAATAAATATCTACGAAATTACGCAATATAGCAACATTCAACGCAAATTGCTCGAGGAAGTTATGTGCTATTGAAATAGATAAAAGACAGTAACCTACAGGGTGTCTCACCGGGAATTGAATCGATCGATATAGAGAAAAGTACGCATCAGAAAATTTTGAAAATTTAGATAATTACTAATGTCGGTGTGGCCAATCCAACTTAATACGCATGTTACAGTGGTTAGTGTTATATTGCGTTTTTGTGGATATCGAGTAGCAAATGTGCTATAAGTTCTTGATATTACTTTATCACATTCTCCATAAATAATAAACAAATTTGAAAAGTCTTCGTGGGTGTAATTTAAACGTGCTGGCATTTTTTGACATAAGATAATGACTGATTGTTTCTAATCATGGCTATTTTGATGAAATGATTATAACAATTCATGAATTTCTAATAAAATCGCAAATATTTCAAAAAGTTGTAACTTTAACCACCAGATCAGAAAAAACGGAATTCAATTTTACACAACTTTACTTAAAAAAATATAGGGTGTTCCATTTGACCTAAACAAGTTTTCGCGGTTCGAAGTTGACAAAATGTAACGCGAGAAATGGAACACTTCGTATGATATTGAATTTATTTCAGTTGTAGAACGTAGTTTTCCTTGTGTTCTTTTTATGTGACAAGAAGCAAATGAGGATCTTTTACACGAAGAAAGTTATAACGGTTCTTGCAAACCGTTGCGCTTGTCAAATTTTCTATAAAATGTCAAATATCACTGAAACGGCTAGGTTTAGGTATAGGATATGCTACATATTTTCGACTCAGAATTTATGCTCTTTTCGAAAACCCTAAAATATATAGGCTGTTCCATTTGAAATAAGCAATTTGGTATCGGCTTCCGGTATAAGCGGAAGTGCCAGCTGCTTGTAATTATTTTAGTTGGATTGGCCACACCGACATTAGTAATTATTATCTAAATTTTCAAAATTTTCTGATGCATACTTTTCTCTATATCGATCGATTCAGTTCCCGGTGAAACACCCTGTATAAGCATGGTTGAACTAATTGCCCCCGCTTGAATTTGCTTCATATTTGGGAGATAAACTTCTATCAGTACGAGATAAATTTACTCCAAGTGGCTACTTTCAAAATATTTTTTTTTCATAAAGGTTCCAACGAAATCGGTTAAAATTCATATCGTGGGGGTTTTTGGAGTCGCCGATTACGAATCCGAAGTGAAAATTGGAAAGTTCAAAATGGCGAACTTTAAGAATTATTTCTTGATTTACGCCGTTTCTATTTATTTTACTGAAAAACGTGTAGAGAAAAAAGTGTTTAGAATGCCATTTTGCATAAGAATACACCATTTTGGTAACCACATTATTTAATCCCTTCGTTTCTCCCCCGTGGTAAACCTCACGCCCGGCCATTTCTTCTGCAAAAATTGCGATAAAAACTTTTTTAAAATTTTTTTATTATGGTTTGATCATATTGGACTAATACAGTTGAAATAACAAAAAAGAAATAACCCTAATCGTTTCATCCCTCTACTGGGGTTGAACGTAGAATAACCTACCAAAAAATACGATTTTTTCTAAATTTTACTATAAACTGATTGGGGAAAATAAGGAAATATTACTAATAGTGTCCATTTTTATCAAATTGTCAGTAATAATGGATATACACCCTTAAAAAATAGTTTAAATCGTGTTTAAACGGCGGAAAAGAGTATAATTTCGTTGTCGTTCTTAATTTTTTTACAATTAAGTAATCCTTTGATCGTATTCAAAAAAACTCCTTTTCATTTGAGGAATTGGGTATCATTATTTTTAATTGTCTTAATACCCTGACAGCATATTTTTCAGTCATAAAAATTGGGCCAGCCAAGTGGGCTAAAATCGATTTTTTTAATTTTTCGGAGTATCTTTATAACAACCCAATTTTTTCTTCTGAAAGTTGACACTGGGGTAAACTAATCTAATAATGGTAGAAGCTCACCTCTCAAATATGAACCAAGTCCAGGCGGCTTGGCTATGGGTTTTAAACACATACCTGTATCAAAGCGGCCAACATTGCCACCCCGATTACTACTACAAATTTATAACCCATGGATATTTTATTTATTTTTTTCTATAGTGACAACGTTAACTGAAACTGATTTATTAGAAATTCGTACCTTTGCTTTATACCGGCAAAAATATTTCAAAAGTTGATTTTGATCTTATTTGTTTTATTAAACATTTTTTAATCTAACGAAATAATTTAACTGTTAATTTTATTAGTCACAGTTCGTCACTGACTCAAGTAATAATTGTTATTATGGTGTAAAAGATCATAATCATTGTCTGAAAGTTATTTGTGGCATTCTACGAATATTCTTTCCTATTATTTGGGTTTTTTACCACATGTATTATTATCCTCTTCAAAACAAATCACCGAATCTACAAAATAATAGAATTATTGGAAAAAAGCCTCTGCGCCCGTGACGTTTACGCCAAAGGAAAAATCAGAGGTTATGTTTTGCAAATAATATAAATCGGAATAAACACAGAAATAATGTATTTTTCTGACGTTTCGGAAAGTAATCTCTTTCTGTTTTCAAAGTTTTTTTTGGAAGAACTCTTATTTTGCTGTGTATGTCAAATACACAGCTTTAAGATTCTGTTTATGTTATTTCCATAGATACTTACTACTTACACAGAACATAAGACTGATGATATTTTCTTTTAGATAATGTTGAGTTTATTAAGTTCTTCTTTTAACATTGGTAGCCAGGTTGTACAAATATCTACAGAACAATTCGAAATGAAAGTACAACAAACATAATAATTTTTCTTTTAATATTTGAAATCCCAGGAATATACGCATCAATTAATAATCAGTCTAGGGAGTTTTAGCAGAAAGATTGTAGATTCATGCACAGCGACAGTTTAGTTATGGTATTAATTTATTCAATGTCAGTTTATGTTAGTTAAGAATTATGCTGACGAGGAGCATGGATTACGAAACGATCGTGTTCGCCTTTTTTCCTATATACGACCAATATATCTAAGTATACCTTGTTGTGAAAGTTCCTATTAAAATAAGAAAGCATCAAAAACAGATTTGAGAGCTTATCCCACTTTTTAAGGTGTATGTAAAAAATATTGGCATCCGCTCTCGTTTATACAAGTACGTTAGCTGAAACGACCATCAAAATGGATGTATCGAGTTTGAATGTAAACTTCCAGTCCGTCATATCTAACCAATCTATGCCGTAGATCTACGCACTCTTGTTCTCAAATCTCTTGAGATGCATTGTGCGTCTACGGAGGGTGATGTAATATTTTCTTTTATAACAGGAGATTTATTTTTATGGTACTCTAAAGTAAAATGACAAAGTTTAATTCGGGAAGATGTTTTACTTACTCCAATTTTTATTTAAAAGGCTAAAAAGCTTTTATTCAGTGTAACAGTTACATTGTGAGGGATGAATAAATATGATGAATATGAAGATGTAGTGTAGAACATATCATTGGAAATGCTCAAGGGGTGAATATCATTTCAAATAAGAAGTATACTTTTGATATAAACGACTGGAAGTACAAGTGAGTGATTTTTTTTTAATAACTTTTAGAATGAAATGTTTTTCGTCTGCCCGTCCGTCAGTCAGAGCGGACCATCTCCGGAAGTCACATTTACAAAAAATAGTTATCTATCTATGATTTTTTTGACAGTATCGCAAGGAGCATGTTTGACATATCCTACGATGCTCTAGCAAGAAACTATCGGTCATGAAGTCGACTTTCTCTTTGAAAATGACATAATTGTTTTTCTATATTTATCAAATAATGTTATTCAATTGAATTTAATAACGCAGAAGTCAGATAACAACATCAATAAATCAGATTCATTCTATAAACGTTAATCAAATTTAAATAATTTAAGCTGTAATATGAATTATTTAATTATTTGCTATTAATAAATATGATGCAGTAGAATTCAAAATACAGTTCGTCCAAATGCATGTTTTATATGCCAGTGAATTAAATAAAATAGGCATACCTCGAGGTATACGTTTGGAAGAAGAAACTGTAACACTTGTGATAACTTTATAAAACTATTTGAAATTGTCTTATATAATTATTCATCCTCAAGTTTATTAACAAATATCCCAAAACCAACCTAATTGTATATCTGGACGATCTTCACTTATTCCTATATGACTTTCTTGACTTTGGAGAAGAGATGGATGTGATATATGCGGGCTATGAAAAAAATATGTGGATTTTAAAATAATTCTATGGAATTCGTGTCGAATTATTTCTTAGATAGACATCAATTTGTTCAGTACCAATGTTTCTGGGTGCTCGCAGGGATTTGTTCTGGGTCCCCTATTTTCTATTATCATTATTAATGACATCAATCCTGAGTTCTGAGTCATTATTATATGCTGATGTCTTAGAAATATTTAGAAACAAGTTCGATTGATGATCGTGTGAATTTTCAATACAAGTCGTTTAGGAAGTGTTTAATTCTAATTCATTAACATTTATATAAAACCCCTGAGTCAAACTTATACACCACGTAGAGAAATCGCTGTATGTGAAATAGCGACGCAGGTATGAAAACGCATACTCTGAAATCCCACCAATAATTTTTTGTTAAATCCGCTGATATCTAAACAAAGGGATCTCCATCCCCAGATAATTTTATACAACAGTAAGTCCTCTGTAATTTAACCCCGGTCGATTTCCTTCCCGCCTTTATAAAATTAAAATAATAGAAAGCGACCTATGTGACTGGGGGATGTTGGTAATGTTCAATAATTGTAGACACACACAGAGAATCTGATCATTTAATACAACGTCTCCAGGACATAGGCTTCGCCATGCCGCTCATTGTCAATAAATGAGTATCAAATAATCATTTTTTTAAAATAAAGTTTTCAATGACACAGATGCCGTATCAAAATATTATCAGAGGCAGAAATCACGAACATTTTGTAGGTAGTCATAATCATCAAATTTTGGAATATTTTCGTAATATTCCTAATTCCAGCTTAAGAAGTGCCAGTCTAGATATAAATATTCCAAGAGAAACTATTAGAGGGTGTCTTGTAAAGAACTATTTGAAGTCATACAAACCAAAGTTTTTGAATACTTTAGAGACCGGAGATGAAGATAGAAGACTGGAATTTTGTTTATGGGCTCAAGGAGAATACCTCAATAATTATAATTTCATTAAAGAAATATTATATACCGACGAAGCCACTTTTATCACCAACGGTACGGTTTCATTCAAAGATTCTCGCTACTGATTAGTAGAAAATCCAAACTGGGTTATCACCAAATGCTTGATGCGGGATACTAAATAATAAATTTATCGGTCCGTTTTTCTTTGAAGGAAATTCAAATAGATTGCAATGTTTGGATTTTTTGAGGAATTAATTTTTGGAAGCACTAAACATTTTACCCATTCGTGACCGAGTTAATTTAAAATTTCAGTGAGATGGGGTGTCCCGTACATAATGCAGTGATAGTAAGACAGTGGTTAAATCATTTTCGAAATCAGTGGATAGGTCCCAACAGCCCTCTAATTGAATTTCCACCTAGGTCACCGGATCTAACACCAGTGAACTTTTTCTTTGGGGTACTATTAAGGAAAAGTTATAAAGCGAGGCCCCAGACAATTGAAGACCTCCGAGCTAGAATAAGGAACGTATGTCTAGAAATTATCCCTACACAATTAAGAGTGTCAAATAATACTAAAAAAAAGATATGAAAATGTATTACATTGAACGATGGTTTGGTGGAAGCTTCAAAAATTTAATTGTTTCTCTATGATCTTCATTTATTATATTACATTTATTGTTGTTGATAAAATTTTTTTAGCGTTTCCTTGTTACAATCATTTCATGTCATTGTTATTGGTTCCATGATAATTTTGCGGCGTGATTAGCGTCATATGTTTTCATTGCTTATTAGATTTAACTTTGTTGTCTGTTTTTGATGTTTATTCCATGACTTACTATGTCTGCAATGATAAATGCGTACTAAATATTTTCATTTTTAAATTTATCTGCAAACATTTTATTAATTCTTATTTTTTTTATGAAATTTGGTACGTACCCCTTTAGGAGGGAGCTGAATACAGGGATGTATTCAGATTTTACGTGAAAAAATCGCTAATACGGTTTTGGTGTTGTATCTTTAAAAAAAATCCCGGTCAAAATAGATTAATAAATACAACTTTTATGAGGATGTTAAGGTTTTAAATGGGTCACATTGTAGAACAGAAAACTAATAACAGACAAAAAGCACATCACGTGGAATCAACCAAATCAACATATTTATATTTACAAATGTACTCATTTTTCTTTGTACTTGAAGTACATTGCTTGAAGTATATTGAGTTGTATGTTTATACTAATTCATATTTAAAATTAATTTAAGCTTATTCTGCTGACTATTTTGTTCTCTATTTATTATACAGGATGTAACGCAACTTATTCGAAAAATTTTAACCATACATGTACCTTTAAATAAGAAGTAATAAAAGTCCAACACAGAAAAAGATACAAATTGTTAAAGTTGCAAATTAATAAAAATTTGTCGGTGCCTTGGTCACTGATGAAGCTATTTTTACGCGTAATGGTATAACCAATCTACATAATATGCACGTTTAGACCATTGAGAATCCTCATCAAGTAGTTCGGAATCGCTTTGAACATCGATGAACGCCTAATTGGTCCGTTCGTATTGCCAAATCAGATGGATAGTCTGCAATATCTGGTTTTTCTCCGTAATGATCTTCCTGGTCTTCTTGAAGATGTGCCCTTGGAGGTCCGAAGTCGGATGTGGTTTTTACATGATGGTGCGCCCCCAAATTATCGTTTAGTAGTCCGAGGTTACTTGACCCAATTAAACGAAATACATTGGATCGGACGGGGTGGACCTGTAGCTTGGCCTCCGCGGTCCCCGGATCTAAATCCTCTTGACTTCCTTTTGTGGGGATATTTAACAAATGAAGTCTACCAAACCGAAGTTGACAATATCGATGTATTACGTGAATGTATCACAACAGCTGCCCATAATCTGCGTCTTCGGGAACAGCAGGACGAGAGAACACTTCAGCTAGTGTGACAAAATTGGATTAGACGGGTTCAGGTGTGCTTGAATGTCACTGGACAGAATTTTCAACAGTTTTTATAGAAATAATACGTTGTTTTAACATTTCCATTAATTTGTAATTTTAACAATTTGTATTTTTTTTTGTGTTTTACTTTTATTAATTTTTTTTTAAGAAATCGACTTTTTATTGGTGCATCTATGGTTAAAATTTTTCGGGTAAGTTGCGTTACACTCTGTATAATTCATTCAGAAACTTGCAGGGAAGTGATTCAACAATCAACGACGTTATATTTTAAATACGTTTAACTGATGTTTCCGTTTGTGATCTGTATTTAGTACTCTTCTCTTCGTGCATGGTATTAAGATGTGTCGTTGTGCAGTTTATCCTGAAACGACCAATGCATTTAACTGTACCTTTCATCATCCAGTCCTAGTTAGTAACGATATATTATTCACTATTGCACTTGCACCCCAGTCAACACGTTGAAACTCAATTAACTGCAAGAAACTATGTAATTAAACTTTCTTGAATATGCGGTCCCCTGTAGACGATCTGCTGTATGTTAGCTGGAAAATTTCCTCGAGTAAAATGTACCGTGAGTTGCATTCATTGCCACATAACCGTTTTCTAACATTTGCCAATATAATATGCCCTGTGCAACTGCTTTCAAATGGCTGCATCAGGTATATACAGGGTGTTGCATCATGAGAGGGACATAGCTTAATAGGAGGTAGAGAACATCAGTGGTAACCGGAACCTCCCATAGAAATGTCTCATTGGGCCTTCATTACGAAGTTACAGGGTGTTAAATAATTTTTGGCCAAACCTGTTTTTTGTCATAACTTTGACAGGGAATGAAATAACGGATTCATATTTGGTACGGCTAATGTACTAACGAACCCCAAGAGGTACATGTATAAAAAAAGTATATCCAGGTCCGGACTCACTATAATTTATGTTTCTTCTTTGCATCAATAAAACATCACCCTGTATATATTTTTTTGAAATTTCGATACGATATTCGAAAAGAGCAAGAAAAAACAAACAAAATGGCCTATTTCATTCTTTTGTTACACCTTCGTGGTTATTTAAATACGTTGTTAAATGTGCAAGAAAATGGATTACAGAACCCTATTAAATGAGAGGCACGTGAAATAAATAGTTTCATAACTAAAATTTGCAAAAATTCTATTGAGCCTAGGTGGTCTGGGTGAATCCTAATTCCGGCACGTTTTAAAGGTCCATTTTGGTAAAAAACTGTGGTCCTAATAAGTAATCGGGTATGAAATAACAAAATTTTTAATCAATCACAGTAGGCTTGTTCAAAGTGACAGATAATAAAGGGAAATCTCCTAAACAGTTGAATAATTGTTTGTTAGTAATTTAATGTGTCAATAATCCGCATTTAGTTAGTGAAAACTTGTGAAAATATTTTAACTATGCCAGTAAAATTTACAAACGTGGAATATGCTGACATAATATTCATCTATGGTTTCTGTAATGGAAATGGTAGGTCGACGGAAAGAGAATATCGGCTGCGTTTTCCTGGTCGTCGATGCCCTAGTCATAAAACCTTTAGTACGGTGTTCCAGTATGCAAGACAACACGGAAAGTTTCCTACTTCTGCAGTTGTGGAGCGTACCTTTATAACAAGGTATGCAGGAACAAAACAATATTATAAACGTATTTCAAGAAAACACAAATATGAGCACTAGACGAATCAGTTTGGCAACTGGTATTCCTCATTGGCGAGTATGGAGAACCCTAAAAAGAGAACGTTACCATCCATATCATATCCAGCAGGTACAGCGTCTTCAACAAGGCGACGATATCCCCCGCCTGGCATTTTGTCATTGGTTGTCTAACCATCGCCCAGTCATTTACAGAACCTTATTTACGGATGAGGCACAATTTACAAGGGATGGAGTAAACAATTCACGAAATAATCATAAATGGGCACAGGAAAACCCACATGCGGTACGCCAACGCCGTTCGCAACACAGGTTTTCTGTAAATGTTTGGGTCGGACTTGTGAATAGACATTTGATAGGGCCACATTTTTTTGAAGAAAGATTGAATGGTGAAATTTACTTTGATTTTCTTCAAAACATTTTACCGAATATGTTAGAAAATATCGGTATAAGAGGCATGTTGTTTCAGCATGATGGGGCCCCACCACATTTTAACCTTCAAGTAAGAGAACACTTAAACAATGTGTATCCTAATAGATGGATTGGACGCGGGGGTCCACATGAATGGCCACCAAGATCTCCTGATTGTAACCCTTGTGATTACTTTTTATGGGGCCACTTAAAAAACGAGGTTTATAGTATTGAAATTGAAAGTAGACAACATTTAATCCAGCGCATCGTTACAACTTGCGACGAAATACGGAATAATCCAGAAATGATACGTCGAGCAATTGGTGACCTTTCTAAACGCGCAAGAAAATGCACAGAATGTGGGGGAGGACATTTTGAAAATTTACTTTAGTGTCAATTACGTTTTATTTTTAAACACATTTAGTTATTGTTTTGTTATTTATTGTTAATTGAATGGAAAATATTTTATTTATTTAGATTTTAGTTTGTTCTCTTTTCCAATTTTTATTAAGTATAAAATGTTGATGATTTTCTTGATCAAAGTAACTGGTTGCTTAGGCCTAAATGGTTTAAATTATCTGTCACTTTTATTCTTTGAACAAGCCTACTGTGATTGATTAAAAATTTTGTTATTTCATACCCGATTACTTATTAGGACCACAGTTTTTTACCAAAATGGACCTTTAAAACGTGCCGGAATTAGGATTCACCCAGACCACCTAGGCTCAATAGAATTTTTGCAAATTTTAGTTATAAAACTATTTATTTCACGTGCCTCTCATTTAATAGGGTTCTGTAATCCATTTTCTTGCACATTTAACAACGTATTTAAATAACCACGAAGGTGTAACAAAAAAATGAAATAGGCCATTTTGTTTGTTTTTTCTTGCTCTTTTCGAATATCGTATCGAAATTTCAAAAAAATATATACAGGGTGATGTTTTATTGATGCAAAGAAGAAACATAAATTATAGTGAGTCCGGACCTGGATATATATTTTTTTATACATGTACCTCTTGGGGCTCGTTAGTACATTAGCCGTACCAAATATGAATCCGTTATTTCATTCCCTGTCAAAGTTATGACAAAAAACAGGTTTGGCCAAAAATTATTTAACACCCTGTAACTTCGTAATGAAGGCCCAATGAGACATTTCTATGGGAGGTTCCGGTTACCACTGATGTTCTCTACCTCCTATTAAGCTATGTCCCTCTCATGATGCAACACCCTGTATATTAAGATACTCAACTGCTACAGGGCTCGCGTCGTTTTGTTTTGCGAACCGCGAATCTGTCCATTAATAAGCGTGTCTGCTAGGAGGATGACATTTTTTACCGGTACACCACCACAAATATCAAACACTTCATTATTGTAGAAAATCTTGTATTATTTATACTGATTCTGTGGGGCTTTGCGTCGTTATTTTAAATGCGCTTACTTTAAGCTCTCAGCAAGATGTACAACTTGAAGGAAGTATTTTATTTACTTTATTTTGTAAACTTAACATAATCTATGTTCCAATTATATAGTAGAAATACACAGTGTACTCAGAAAATATCGAGTTGATGTAAATCACATACAAAAATACTTCAAAACTAAAAGGATAAAACTAAAAGATATTATCAAACTGCATATTTGCAAATATTCCACGAAAATTTGTAGTGCTGCAAAATTTCTACAAGCATGGATACAATTGACAATGAGCTGCATAGCGAAGCCTATGTCCTAAAGGCATTCTATTTACATGATTAGATTGTACAATTGAACATTACCAACATCCCCGCAATCACAGAGGTCGCTTTCTATTATTTTGATATTGGCCTTGCCCTACCAATTACTGTCCATCATTATCAAGTACACAACCAATACTTGCCATCCCTATAAACATAAATAGGATGGGCCCCTGGAATCCCAATACAAAAAAATGTAACAAATTGATGACTGTCAAAGTTCCTCGTATATTTTATTTATAAATAACTGTTAATGTGGCATTGAGGTGATTCTATTTTATGTACTTTTGATTAACAAAAATTCCGCTACCGATTAATATCGGCCCGTAAACAAACAATGAATTACCGACGGTAAACAGACTGAAAACTCTAATAATCTATTACAATCATAATTCATACTCTTATCAAATTTACTGTCTTCTTGATGTTATCAGGTTGCAATTGTGTCAGGTAATTCCCAGCCTATACAAAACGTGTGGTAATAACGACAACACGAGCAGGGCTTTATGTTTAATTTTAAAGGTAGAAGTGACTAAACATGTATTTTGACCTTCCCTTTATTTATAATAATAATAATAGTAATAAATCGCCTTTATTATAACTTACAGCAAAATAAACAAAACTACATATTAAATAGGTTAGCGGTATTCGACCTCGGGTCGCTCTTCCAAACAACCAACTGAGACAAATTAGAGAAATAATATAAAACTATATACAAAAAGAAATTATAATACAATATACAAATTATCTATTCGACAGCAACCAGGCCTATTTGATAAATGAAGTAATATTCGAAAGAAGTTTAAGGTTCAAGGGTGATTTGTTAAAAATTTTGACGGCTTTGTATCTGAAACTCCTTTGAAACTGCACGGTATTATGCTTGTGGACATTATACAGATACTTAAAACGAGTAGAACGTTCTTGAGTATCGCTACCTTTAAAAAGTTTTGAATACAAATAGTCAGATGTTTGATATTTGTCAATTTTGTGAACAAGACAGGCTAAATGGTGTTTAAATCTTTCATCTAAATTTAACCAAGTTGAAACTAAATTTTATTCAAGCATTTTGTATTTTTTGGAGAGTGCTTTTGTCTCTACCTAATAAGGCAGGCAAATACTAGATATCTTAATAAACAAGATGGGAGAAAATTAAAGTCACATAACATCAGCTTTATATCAGAACTAAGTGCCTCCCTATGCATGTATAGGAGTTTAAACTTACCTTATGATTTTTGTACCAATTTAGCAGCGTGAGTGGAAAATCGTAACTTAACATCGAGATATAAGCCTAATTTTTTTTGCTTCATCAAGAGAGTCAAGCCTTTCTGTCTAAGGGTAATTTTAAAATTAGGATCACTAATCACTTTGCACCTATCCTTACCAAAAACTAATAACTCAGTTTTTGACTCATTTAGAGCTAATCCATGAGAATTAGAGATCTCAGCAATTGCTTATAATTGAATTATAATATTCCTGCTCCCATAGAATTGCTTATTGCTATTGCTGCAATTTTATAGCCGAATTAAATTTTATCAAAATATAGGAATTATAATATCCCTTCTGCTATCGGTCTGCAGTTAGTGACATCCTGCGATAAGAAGGAGGCCTCGCATCTTCCTCGTAACATTCGAGCGTGCCAAGTGTTGTTTAGTGCTGTGTTTAGACAAAATACGCAAATTTTACCATATAATGCAGCGTTCGCAAGGGGAATAGCTGTTTTTATTAACATTTTAAATGATTCCAAAGTACGCCCAGAACATTTTAGGATCCGATTTGTATTTAAACTGTAGGTATACCCTATTTTCTGATTTAATTGATTCGTTAACAAAATTACGCATTTCTTTATATTGATTCCATGAGATATCCTGTTTAGTTTTTTATATGGATTATAAGCTGCATTTCTAGAACATTGTGAATAAATTTAGCGTTGAAGAAACGCAAAGAAATTTCAGTAAATATCTTTAGCACAAAAATGACAGCGTTTATTCAACAAGAGCTGCTTTTATTTTCATTTACCTAACTGAAGATCCAAAACTATGATATCCTACATAACGATGAAGCTGGAAAATTTGAATTTGTTCATTTATAATAACTAAACTGCTGGCCACTCGAACTTACACATAGAGAATTTTAGGCAAAATTTAAAGTTCAATATTTTCAACAGGAATGCAAATTTTTGAACGCGGCTTGCAAATTTTAAGAGCTAGTTTTTTTCGGATTAAGCTGCATGACGTATATTTATCGTAGGACCATAAATTTATTATATACGGGGTGATCAATGAAGTCATGCAAAAAATCAAAAAGTTTGTATGAGTGAAATTTCCGCAAAAAATTATTTTGGTCGTTGCAATATGGTTCGTTACTAAGGTAACATCAATATCTCTAGACGGTTTTGTCAGTTTTTGGATTAAGGCCCTTAGGCCTTGTACACACTACTCAACATAAAATTTGGATACCGAAATTTTTAAAATGCTATAACTTGACATTGGATTGACGGTTCTTGATGCGGATTTGGAATCCTTATTTCACGTAGATTTTCTATGGTCTAAGCATTTTATTTGAGGGTTGAAATTTACACATTATACCGGGTCGATAATAAACAGAAACGTAGCGACAAGAACAAGTTTATTACATTATATTCTACAATGTACAAGATTGCTTAACAACGGCCAAAAGTCAATTCTTAAAAAATTTATAATTCTAATTCTGGTAATTTTTAATAATCAAAAAAAAATTTTAACTAAAAATGAATTTAATTTAAACTTAAATTAAAATTACCTAATTAAAATTAGGTACATTAATTAAAAAAAAGAGAAGCTAATATTTTGTTGGTCCTCCTGCTCGTAATATTATTTCCCGACATCGATTTGGTAGAGTATCCACAAGATTATTTATAAAATCTTGTGGAATATTCTCCCATTCTTCACGAATGGCCTCACAGAGCGTTTCTAAGGTTTCAGGGGGTACATCAAGAGATCTTACTTTAAGTTTTAAATAAGACCAAACGTGTTCGATGACATTAACATCCGGAGACTTTGCAGGCCAGTCCATCCTATTGATGTTTTGTGCCTGCAAAAACTCTGTGATCCTTCGCGTTCTGTGAGGTCGAGCGTTGTCATCCACCAATAGAAGTTCTGGGCCGTAATGTCGAGCAAAAGGAACAACAATAGGTTCCAAAATTTCCTCCTGATAAACAGTAGCATTAATGGTTTGGTTGGTAATGAATAGCTCGGTTTTACCATTTCTTATGATACCTCCCCACATTGTAACACCTCCGCCACCAAATGCTTCTTGAGGGTCCATATTTTCCTCCAAATATCGCTGATTTGGCCTTCTCCAAACTAAAATTCGGCCATCGGAGTGAAACAAATTAAATCTTGTTTCGTCAGTAAATAAACAATGGCTCCACTCTGCATTATCCCAATTCGCATGCCGATTTGCCCATGCCCGCCTATTCGCTCTATGGTGTTGTAATAACCGCACACATTTTGCTCTGCGACGGGCTCTATAATTTAAAATGTTTGGCATTATGTTATGTTTTTGAAAAAAAAATCTCACCTCAAGTTGTTTTTATTGAATGTTCTTCTCACTGTTCTGTCCGAAACTCTCACCCCCGTTTGTTGTCTTAAAGAGTCATTTAGTTTTCTAGAGTTCTTTATTCTATTCCGCATAGTTTCTCTCATTAAAATTCTTTCGGTTCTTTCGTTTATTTTTTTTGTATGTCCACCCCCATGCCCATAAATATGATCACCAGTAGTTTCGACGCGGCGGATCAAATTATAAATTGTCTTTCGGCTGACATTGTAAATGTGCGCAATTTGCTGTTTTGACATTCTTTCGTTGAGAAGTCGAATGCAATTTTCCCTTTCTGCCGTGGTTAAACACCTCATATTAATTAAAATTTACAAAATTATAACATTGAAATGTGTCAGATTATTTCTAAAATAATGTAAACAGTTTTTAATTGCATAGCAACAAATTTGTTTTTCCAATGCCTACTTTGAAATTGACGCGTCGCGTAGAAATTACACCCGATCATAATTATGGGCTTGGGGGTGGACAAACTGAATGACTCTTTAAGACAACAAACTGGGGTGTGAGTTTCGGACAGAATAGTGAGAGGAACATTAAATAAAAACAACTTGAGGTGAGAATTTTTACAAAAACTTAAATAATGCCAAACCTTAGAGCGCGTCGTACCCTACGTTTTTGTTTATTATCGACCCGGCATAATGTGTAAATTTCAACCCTCAAATAAAATGCTTAGACCATAGAAAATCTACGTGAAATAAGGATTCCAAATCCGCAAAAATCATCAAGAACCGTCAATCCAATGTCAAGTTATAGCATTTTAAAAATTTCGGTATCCAAATTTTATGTTGAGTAGTGTGTACAAGGCCTAAGGGCCTTAATCCAAAAACTGACAAAACCGTCTAGAGATATTGATGTTACCTTAGTAACGAACCATATTGCAACGACCAAAAATTTTTTTTGCGGAAATTTCACTCATACAAACTTTTTGATTTTTTGCATGACTTCATTGATCACCCCGTATATAATAAACTTATGTTCCTACGATAAATATACGTCATGCAGCTTAATCCGAAAAAAACTAGCTCTTAAAATTTGCAAGCCGCGTTCAAAAGTTTGCATTCCTGTTGAAAATGTTGAACTTTAAATTTTGCCTAAAATTCTCTATGTGTAAGTTCGAGTGGCCAGCAGTTTATTTAAAATTGTTGAAATTTCATTTACTTTATGATTCTGGGAGACAAGTTTCCATATCAATAAAATTGCGTAACTAAATCACTGTATTTCCTGTTGAGACCAATATATAAACACATTATGAATGTTGTGATATTCTGCGAAGTAAAAAAAAAATAAAAGTGCTGGATACATCGACATATTTTGCAAAAAGACTCAGAGTTATTATCAGTTTAACATGTCTATTTGGACATTTCAAAAGCGTTTTTAGGCTAATAGAACTCTTCATGTTAGCACAGTCGTATATTAAAACGAACAAATCCTATACGTATGTGTTATTTCCATTTCCGATATTTTTTCGATGTTAATTATTTGCAACAAACATTCTCTTTGTAGCTCTCTTTGTACAATTCGCACGAATAATCAATTCTAAAACACACAGGATGTTTTTTAATGTACGAGAAGAGCAGATGCAGGCGCTCACACATGTTTGTGCACTTTAATTTCGATCAGTAGGAGGAAACTCTTGTTGGTGGTTCGTTATGAAAGTACAATTTCACCTGAGACGGGGATATACCAGAGGAGTCTAAAGCCAATTTTCTTGTACAATTTTTGAAGTGGACAGTTGACAGGAAATAATAATAATAATAATAATAATAATAATGTTTATTTGTAATTGTAATAAGTAATTAAGTAAGTAATTAATGTAAAGTAATATAAATAAATATATATATATCATAGAACATAGATAAATAGACAAATAGATAATAAATTATAAAGTAATTATAGGTTACTGGGTGAGTAAATGATAATCTTCTATTTACAAATAAACGAAGACCACAAAGCCAAAGGCTGTCTGTGGTGAACAAATTTATCTATAAAACGCGAAAATCAATGAATTTGCAATTCTTATAGACTATGACAAAACGCTATAACTATAAAATACAATACACAAAATACACATTGAAGCATAAAATAGAGCTTCTCACATTTGTTTAATGAATAAATACCTTTTTGACTGCAAGAATTTAAGAATTAAAAAATTTAACAATTTAAAAATAGCTACAAACTAAAAATTTTAAAAATATGTATATTAACATCCAATATACCCATTCATATGTACATATTATGAGTGCATACCTAGAAGTACGTGGCTTTAGTTATTTTTCATTTCAATTAACTCATGAGTCCTTGTCCTATCGAAATCACAGATGAAAGATTTTCGTTCATTTCAATTTGGTATACTTTTTGTGTTTCAGGTGAATAAAAAGTTATTTAATATTTCTTTTTTCGAAATTAAATACGTCTACTACGATCAAAAGGAATTGGCGAAGATTAGGAATTTATATTAGGGATTGAGTCTTTTTTTTTAAAGGGTGATTATTACTGAAATCTTAGATATGATTTTGTTTGTAAAGGAATGAACATTTTTTTAACGAAATTATATATAAAGGGGTTTTAGGTCATGCCGAACAAGATTCTGTGAAATCAAAAACCCCATCTTAATCGCTAATATAAATTCCTAATTTTTGCCAATTTCTTTTGATCATAGTAGGCGTATTTAATTTCGAGAAAAAAAAATTCTTTGAATAACTTTTTAATCACAACCTGAAACATAAGAAGTATACCAAATTTAAATTACACGAAATTTAAACAAAATTCACCAGCAACCGTTTCTATTGGTATTACTTTGCTCTGCAAACTGACGGTAATATTCACACTTAAGTTTCTAAAACATATTTCCCTTAAAAACTTCCCCAATATATCATTCGGAGCATATTTCCGGCAGGTTCGCTGTTATAACACAAGTTCATTGCTACATTAATTTAGAACTTGCTAAATTTGAATGTTTAACTTAAATGTTTATGAGGTAAAATTCTGTTTGCCGCATTAATATTCATAGCTCACACATGCAGAATACGTACTTTGGTTTAATTGCATAAACAAACACGAGCAGGATTAATTAACCTTTTAAACGCGAGGTGCCTTCGCTGTTAAACAAAATACATAGTTTTAAAATTTTTCTAGGAGACTAAACTCGTTCAAGCTTCTAAATAGTTGGAATTGATAGATGAAGTTTGACTATTGATTTGACTGATTTTGCCTCTTCTCTTCCTAGAAAAAATCAACATTATGTTTAACGTATGTGCGAATTAACAGAAAAACAAAATTATTTTATTTAAGGTGAGCTAATGAAATGTTGATTCTCTCGTTATCGTAGTGTAAACACAAATGTATAAAGAAAACAAAAGATTTATTCCCAACACTTAAATTCCTATTCATGGCGAATAAAAATTTCAATGAAAATTTCACACCTCTACTTTTTAACCAATAAGATACCTTAATTTTGACTAGTTACCATGGCAATTAAAAAAAATTCCGGAAATTTTTTCGAGGCGCCACGATATTTAAGTGAAAATTTTTTGACAGTTGAAAAGGTAAACATATGAATAATTCAAAATTTCTGAATTAACATTATTATTTATTATTCGCTATAAAGTTTCATTAAACAGAAAACACAAATTTGGCAAATTATTATGCATTAACAATTTATAATTCAAAAAACGTAGGATGTACAAACATAGTAAGATTTAAATGTTGCTTGAATTCTAACCCATCCTCTCTTCTTAATGGTGAATAGGAAGGTGACGAATTAATTAGATATCTGTGTTTTAAGACATATATGTAATATTTTGAAACAATTTTGTTCAAATCTCTTTTACGCAAAAGGCCATATTTACTTGACATCTGCAGCAAGGTTCGTAAACAATCCATTCGACTCTAACGCTTCCTGGTCGCAATCTTCCATTAAATTCGTTAAATATATTAATCTTGGATGACATATTTGCGCTTGACTCAACTCTTTGCAGTATTTACATAAATTGTACTTTTCAAAGCATTCCATTTTTCTCAAATTGTTTAACGCAAATACTTACAAGAAATGTTTTACATAAAAATATCTTTGTTTGCTAGTTTACTATACAGTAACTTAATGTAATTTACCAATATAAACCTCATCTGTCAAAAGCATGGCCGCCTATATCACGGCCACCTACTGCAACAAACCATGTTAATATTATATTTTTTAAATTAGAAATGTTATGGATTACTTTAACAAAAAATACATTTCTATCACCTTTAGTAACCTAAAATTATGAAAGGGCGATAGACTGAACTAATACCCATCTGAGTTTTAGCATTTGGTGTAACTAAAGTTGGTAATTTTTTTTTTAACGAAATATGGTGGATATACCTATATGATTTTTTTAGAATTTATTTCATGTTGAACTAATATCTTCATTGGCAAATCTCTAATGATATCGACTAATAAGCAAAATAATAACGAAATAAATTTAATTATTATAGGTTTTATTAATATTAAAAACACAATTATTATAAATGTTTGTGGGCTGGCTTGAATTGGTGGGTTGAATCAGGGTACTTTCTGTTTTATTTTGCATTGTGCTCTGATCATGATTAAACTTGCTAGTACTTGATGAAATCCTTTCATGGATTCAATCATCTGATGATGATGTTCAACGTCCAATTGTAAGTAAGATTTGATTGACTGACTATTACTGTGTCCAGTAATTTTAATGAGCTGTTGTTCACCAACTCCTTCCTTGGCCAATTTCGAAACAGCTGTTGCTCTTGCAGAATGATTAGTTATTTTTACTTTTCTAGTGTCAATTCCTATATCAGAGGCTGCTGATTTAAACCATGAAGATATAATGTTCTTACCAACTGGGTTATTCTTGTACCATCCTTTCGAATTGGGTTGACTCCAGTATGGGTTTGTTGTTAAGAATAATCTGTCGGTCTGAATAAGATTTCCCCTTTTTTCCATCAACTTCTTAAACAAACGAACCGGACACATTTGTGGATTGTCGAAATTTGTAATCAACCATTTACTATCCGACAGTTTTTTAGAACCACCTTGTGTGGTTTTGGAGAATATTGTATTATATTCTATCCGATCTTTTGGGTTTCCGAAATTATCAGTTTCTTCTTTGAAGTATTGGATACACGCAGAATATCCTTCCCCTCCTCTCCATGCCAGCTCATGTGAAACTATGTGAAAAAATTTACACTGCAATCCATCTGGAGTATTTTCATCCCACATTTCAATAATTTTTTTGTATTCGTCACTGGTTAAGGCTGAAGCACTCACTTTTCTTTTTAATGGGTAATTTTTTGCGCTTAGCATCGCGTGCAGCTCTGGCGGTCGCAAATTCCACATCAGAAAACGGATTAAATTTTATTTTATATTTTTCGTAATAAATTTCTTGTAACTGCTTAGCAGTAGAGTTTCACATCACTTTGACCACACTTTCCTTATAATCTTAAAAAATTTTCTTTTTCATATTAAATGCATAGTCTTCCAATATAGTAGCCACCTGTACTACACTAATACACTCATGAATATTATACAACTTTTCGTCACAAAATTCAACAAACCGTTTCCATACACTTGATTTTGATTTTCGGGTGTTATCTGGTGTTATATTTTGAATTTCTTGTCTAATTACTTGTTGATTTTCTTTACCAAATTGCGATATTTCGCTATACACTTATTAAACTCAACGTACAGTCTTTTTAAACTAGTAATTATTAAGCTTTGTGACAGAACCGGTTAAACAAAAATGACAAATCAACATATGTCAAAAACAACAATACCCTGGCCAACTTGACAAGCAGTGAAATTAATTTAAAATGTCAGGTTGGATTAATAATTTTTTTCCAAATTATGGTGTTAAGTGGTGTGAAATTTTCTTACCGAATAACACGCAAGCTTAAATTATTCCTGGAAATTTTCTTTCGGGCAGGAATATTTTAAGGAAATTATTATTTCAAAATATTCGTGCCCTCAAGAAAATTTCCGAAAATAATTTAAGTTCTTGTGATATTATAAGTGAAAATTTTTTGCACTGGCAACCTATGAAATATATTAAACATTTTAAAGAATTCAGTGTATTAGGCTCTTATGTGACCGTATTTAATTTCCCTTGCGAATATCTAGATAAAATTCGCTGATATTCGAGTACAATTGCTGGATTCGACCGTGAACCTTTGCGAAAACGCCGGCAAATGCATGGTTCGTTCTGAGCTCAAAGTGCAAACACTACCTACTACACAATTTCACGAAAATGCCGGATGATAGCATACGCTTATGCAAAGTGCCTTTATATTGTTTCATATATAAATGTACTGTCATACAAATTGCTATGAGAAATATTGATTAAGATATCAGACTTAAGATATCAGTACTTCTTTAACAAATCTATCTTCGAACTTGACGTTCTACTGCGCTCTCTGAATTCCTCTCTTGTTTTCCGATTGTATACAATTATTACTTTAAATGGCCCCAGAAAAATTATCCACTGGGGTCAGGTTTGGAAACATTGCTGGTAAAGAACTGGACCATCACCACCGATCGACCTATTAGGAAAATTATCATTCAAACATCGCCTCACCTCTCGCTAAGTCGTGGGGAACTACACCATCGTGTTGGTAATGAACTTCTCTAATATTTGTGCAATTATAATAGACACCCTCCATAAACTCATGAATTATGCCGCGAATTGGAAACTCGATATCTTTGTAGACTTTTCATTTAAATTTGGTTCTTGAAATTCGAGAACGACCTAGTTGAAATCACAACATGTATCACGCTTAGATTCCACACTACTCCCGGCAGTGTGTTTAAGAACCTACAGAATTGGGTTAGTCATTAATACAAAGTTAATTAAACTAACTAGTAACAGAAACTTCCACTTTGATGTTCCAACAACAATGGCCTTGGTATGAGTTTAATGTATGATGGTTTAATATATTATAAAAGTGAACCAAAGTTACGACAGTAGGAAACTTTAATTAGAAATTATTTTACTAACTGTACGGGGTAATTTAAGTTTAATATATACCCAAGGGACTGATGGGGAAATTCTTGCCTCGTCGCTCTCGGGAAGTATGAGGAAGGCACCGTAATTGAATACAAAATCATTGTCGCATAATATCGTCGGTTGATGAATAACATCATTATGGAATGCAGGCTACTACAACCTTTAATTCCTGTATATTGTTGTAATGTTTCGGAACGTTGTAATATGTTTTTACTGGTCTATTAATCATTTGCGGATTATTTTTAATACCATCACGTACGTTATTTTTTTTGCTTGACAGTTCTCTTGTGTCGAATGCCTCATTGTACACCTCTGACTTTAGGCCCCATAAAAAATAGTATAGAGGTGTCAGATCAGGAAACCTCGGTGGCCAGTTGACTGTACCTCGTCTACCAATCCATCTGTTGGAGTAATGCTGATTTAGATGATGTCAATGGTTTTGAGGCAAAACAAATCAGCTGGTCTCCGTAACTCCGAACGATTTTATAATTATTATTGTTCTATTGTTGCAAAACTAACTGAAAATATCATACCAACCCTATTAATTATCTTAACAATGTTCATATAATAGAGAATTTTACATTAACTCGGTTACTATAAGCGAAAGAAAAGAAACCATAAAAGAAATAAAAAATAAATTTTCATCTGGTATCGATGATATGCCTGTAAGTGTATTTGAAACCCTGCCAGACTGCACCGTGACTGTATTAGTGACAGCAATTAATGAATCTTCAATTGCCATCCGTCTCCATAAGGGTGGAGAAAAAATGATCCATCAAATTTTCGATCTATATTATTACTGGCCACGTTGTCAAAAATTATCGAAATCTTGTGAAAACGACAATGGTAAAATTTTTAGATAAACATAACATATTGAATAAAAATCAGCTGGGATTTCAAAATTCCAAAAACACATCTGATGCCATTCTGATATTTTTAGAAAAGAAGTACCTCAAATTCAATGATTGCGAGGTTGTCGGTGCAGTGTTTTGCGATTGTTCGAAAGCGTTTGGCAGCATAAATCATGAAATAGTGGTTCAAAGACATTTGTGGTACAGTTACTTTAATTGAATTAAATCGTACATGTCTCAGTGTACTCAGGTTGTAAAAACCCTCGGCGAGATATTGGATGTGACAGATATGAACTGTGGTGTGCCACAAGGATCTGTACCAGGGCCCATTTTATTTTTGTTATACATGAACGACTTGGCCACTGTTGATATTCAAGGCACCTTTACGCTTTTTGCATTCTGTGGCATAGTAAAAATGTTAACAGTCTACGAGATATTATAAAGTCAGATATATGTAAAGTAAAAAATGTAATTCTAACAAAATGAATATACTTACTTTCAAGTTTACCATGCTGATCTTTTCTTGGATAACCAACCTATTGAGAATAAACCCCATACTAAATTTCTTGGGCTACATATTGATGAGAAGCTGAAATTTGATGTACAGGTCTCTAAGTTAAGTAAAAAGTTGGCATCTGGTTGTTATGCAGTGAGAATGAATTGGATTTCAGGGTTGCAAGACCGGCTTACTTTTCCCTGATTGAGTCCCATATAAGATACGAAATTCCTTTCTGGGGAATGTGTAGTCAGCATTCTCTGAACACTGTGTGTTACAAAAAAGGGCACTAAGGTACTTATGTAAAGCAAAACCAAGGTATCATTGCAAACCTCTTTTTATCCCTCACAAAATATTAACGCTGCGTAAGCGTTTCTTTATTCTAGAAACAATATGCCTAATACATAAGAAAATACTAAACACACTACATACCGATCCTCTGCCTGAGCATAACACGAGACAAGCGCCTAATTTAACCCTTCGTCTACCCATCCCCAAATCAACTTCAACGAAGCAATCAGTAATATACGAAAGCAAAAAAATATACAACCAAATACTCCTGTCTTTCATAAATATGACTCAATTAAAGACATTTAGAAAGGCAATGAAAGACATATAGTTTTTTGAAAAATTTTTGACACGTATCTTTTTATTTTTCGATTTGATGCAAACTGTTCGAGAGATTTTCCACCGTTCCCATACTTTTCTAACACCCGGTATATTATACATATAGCTTTGTCAATAAGAGTATCTCATTCTTAGATAATAAAGCATATCTCTTGGAGAACTTCACGAATTAACCTTACTTTAAAAAGTGAGGCCCTATTAGATGGTTATTATAAATTCCACACCATACATTAACATTTTTTAAAAAACGAGTTCGGTCCTGGAATTTCCCCCAAGAAGTGGTCGGGATGGGATCTCGCTGTAAACTGTAGGGCCTCGTCTCCTTTACTCACACAAGTCTGGACTTAAGAGGGGTATTCAAGTGATCTGGAAGGCGGTTAATACATTTATTTATAAAATATTTATTTCTAATTACTAATGTATTTAAATTGTACTAATCATGTATCTATCTTTTTATAAGATTTAAGTTGATAAAAGTGATATTCACTTAATAACATCTGAAAAACATGCACAAAGATTTGTCAAGTTAAGAAATTACGACCGGTCTTCTTTACTTCCGGAACTATAAACGTGTAACTTTTAGTGTCAATAGAACACCTTCTAAATAGGAAAAACCGACAGGCGTGAAATTATCAGCAACCTTCAAAGAGATTAAATTTAAATATTGACTACGTCGTCACCGAACTCTTTTCTTCAAGTAGATTGCATTTTAACGTCCGTCTCAATCCTACAAAACACGAAATTACTTTTAGTTTTTCACGTTCCGTAGACTTTATGCATAAACCTACAAAAATAACGAGCTGTGACTTACTGAACGGTTTTACATTAAGACAGAAATAGTAAATGATAGTTGTTAATCTGCTACATAGATTACCAAGAGGTTTTAAGTGCATAGTAGACTCGTATTTCCATTATGTCTATCAACAATTCATCACTCCGGGCGCGAGTAAATTTACATTGTATATTGCTTTACTGGAACCACACACAACAGTAGTTGCGCAACGTTAACAACCTAGCCCGCAGCTTTAACCATCAACAGATTTTTGTGGCAGCAAAGTGACGCTAACAACAAAAAGCGACACTATGAATTAATGAACGTTAATTTTCGAGGTTTAGTGCATATATGCCGGTTTTGTCATAAGTCTATAATTTATACCAATATGAAGCTCTTGTTGTATGTAATATATACATATATGTCGTTCTAAAGGAAGAATACTACTTTGAAAAGACATGTCCTAAAGAGACATTTCCTCATATTCGAATCACATAGGTCCAATATTGATGTGATACATGGTTCAGTTAGATGACGGTTATTTATTTGGGACGGTTATTCTCATATCACTTCAATCTCAACGAGACATACATCTTGCTGCTATAAGCACGTAAACAAAACATACAATATGAGAAATCGTCAGCCAATGATCTTATATCATATTCTGTCACCAACCTTATCAATAAGTATGGGAATCTCGTACGTACATTACGTTAGCTTCCTGAATATTATAGTATACAACCACATAACTTGCGCTTCATAGCTGTACTTGAATTCCGGTTGAAATATACGTGTTATTCCTCCATATATACCATTCGATGAGAAAAGGACAAACGTACTTCCAACTGAAACACGATATATCACAATATCAAAATTCTTTAAGGTATCGAATAAACATGTCACTTAAAATCAAATACTCAGCTTGTCCCATTTTGCTTGAAACCACCCCTATAAAAAGTGTATTTAATGTCAGTTTTAGATAATTTAAAAAAAATATATTATTTTTTTTTTTTTATACATTTATTTAACGTCGGCCTATTTCCGCTACTGAGGCCTAACACCGACGCCTGTAGACGAGCTACCCCCAACCAGGAATTTTGCCGAACCTCTTCCCTTAAGAAGAGTAGGGATCTTTTACTTGCCTAACATTTAATAGACAAGGGACTGACGGCTTTACATCCCCTCCGAAGGATGGTATATCTCCTATACAACCCTCGCCTAAGGTTGTATAGCTTCCGCGCATACACTGATATACAAGCCGCTGGAAGATGTGTGAGGCGAGAACGCGGTTTCCGTTGGAATGGTCACCATCCAAGTACTAACTGCGCCTGTCGTTGCTTTACATCGCATACCGAAGTATGTACATAGTAAAGACGCACCTACGTTCGCCCCCTAATATATTTAAAAAAATATATATATATATATATGGATGATTGTCCTTTGGAGTTTCTCTGGAGAAGTGCGAGGGTCTCAGGTATGCAGTTGTGGTTGGGGACCTTATAGGCCGCCTATACAAATTTTGATAGATGTCTTGAATGCTTTTAACTGAATTTGATATTTTTCTGTTTGGTGGGGACCTTAATGTGGATTTTATGAGTGATAATGTTAATTGTAATCGGTTGAGTAATTTATTAAAGAAATATGGGTAAAACAATTAATTTCACAGCCCACGCGTATTACGGAAAATTCAAGTACCTTAATCGATTTAATTATAACTTCAAATAAAGATTTAGTAAAAGACCAGAATATTTTAAGAATGGATGGTATCTCTGATCACATGGCGGTGGATTGTTGTCTAAACATAAAAAAAGTAAACAATGCCAATTTTTTCATACATATAGGGATTTTTCAAAATTTAATTATGATAACTTTTTAATTGATTTATGTACTATTGAGTGGTCACATATATTTAGGTATGATAATGTTGATGATATGATTGAATATTTGAATCGAAGTTTAATTTACTTGTTTGATATTCATGCACCATTTAAGACAGTGCGTATATCGAAACTACCAGCCCCATGGTTATCAGATAATCTTAAGATTATGATTAAACGTAAAAATAAGGCATACAGTAAATATAAGAAGGTTGAGACTATTACTAGAAACTGTAAATATGGCAGTGAAGTCTGAGAAAAAAGCATATCTGAGGTTTAAGTCATAGTCGAACCCCAAAGAATTTTGGAAAGCTTTAAATTACTTAAATATTACTTCTAAGAATAATAATGCCAACAATATTTTTACTGACCCTAACGTTTTTAATGATTAATTTGTTAATAACGTACCTCAAGTTACTGACGATTTTGTGAATAATTTAATTTTGAAAAAATATTCAAATAGAGCATTTGGGGAAAGTGTAAAATTTAATTTCTCTACAGTCACCGTAGAAAAAATTGTCCGAGTTATTAAACCTAATGCTAAGGGAGTTGACGTTATCGATTTAAATATGTTAACGTTGGTGTTACCACATTTAAGTGATTATTTAACATTCATTATTAACATTTGTTTAATAAATAATGTCTTTCCTTATACTTGGATATATTCAAATATAATTCCAGTCCCCAAAAATAACAATCCTACTGACATCTCTCACTTCAGGCCGATTAGTATATTACCAACCATTTCTAAAATTATTGAAAAAATTATCTTAAATCAGTTAAATGCTTTTTTTGCTGAAAATAACATTTTGCCCGCGATACAGTCTGGTTTCCGCAGAGGTCACAGTACCACTACCGCACTTCTACATGTGGCTGACGACATATTTAGAGCTAGTAACATTAAGAAAAACACTTGCCTGATCCTCCTAGATTTTAGCAAGGCATTCGACACCCTAAATCATGCCACTCTGTGCACAGAGCAAAAATATTTTGGTCTCAGTGAAGACTCAACCTCTCTTATTCATAGCTATTTGACTAATAGATATCAGCGTGTAATTTTAAATGGTAATTCTTCAGACAATAAACTTATTAAACGAGGGGTTCCTCAGGGTAGCATATTAGGGCCACTTTTGTTTTCAGTTTATACAGCAGATTTCTATCAAAATTTAAAATTCTGCAAAATGCATCAGTATCCTGATGACACGCAATTGTATTTTTCTTTTTATTTAAATGAATTGGATTCTGCAGTCAGCAAAATTAATTTAGATCTTCAGCTTATATCAGAAATTTCAAAAGCTCATGATTTAGTTTTAAACCAAGCCAAAACGGAGATGTTGGTATTTGGATATAACAGGATGGCCATTATAGAAAAGAGGGATTTTAAGAGTGTCATTAATAATCAGGTCCTGACATCGTCTACCTATTGTAAAAATTTAGGATTATATTTGGATGTAGATATAAGATTTTCCGAGCATGTAAATAATCTAATTAGAAAATCTTATGGAAAATTAAAAATGTTATATATTCACTTAGATTATGCGACTCTTTAATTTTGTCTGGATTTTCTTACTGCCATATTGTGTACCAGCCTGCACTTTTAAACATTGATAAAATTAGTCTACAAAAAATCCAAAATTCATGTATCAGGTACGGTTTACTTACGGTTCACTGTACAAGCTTGTGAATTATCCTTTTTTCTTGTATTAATGAATACTTATTTTTCTTTTAGTAGAGATCTATTAATTGTCAATCTGTTGGTAATATAGAGGTGGTTACGTGGAAGAGCAACAATGTTGAACGTCGCCACCTCCATAAAATTATTGTAAATTTGTATATACATAGATAAATAAAGACACATTATTATTATCTTTGAATAGCGCATCTTTGTGTTTTATTAAATTTTACAAAACATAATAGCGTGGCCTACTATGATTTTTTTTCGGGTCAGTAAATGGTGAAATCTTATTAGCGATTTTTTAAATTTCAAATCTGAGTACGCCATTGGATTCAACAACCCCCCAAATGTGGTTGTACCAAGTTTTATTGAAAAAATCTATCTACAGGTATTATGTTAGTAGATTCAGGTTGCTGGAATAGATGAAAGGCCATCTAAAATCATTAGTATACATCACCCCAATGAAACCACTCCTGATTTACTGATCGCACCCCATATATTGGTTTAGAAGCGCCGCCGATTAGTTAAAAATGAATTCCAGCGCGATAAACAAATGCCTGCAACAACGACCATGGGTAACGAATTGCAAGCATGTTATATTTTATTGGTAATGATAAGGAAATTCGCTACCGTAACGGACGAGTGTAATAAATCCAGAGCAAAAGGCATAAGGTGCACGGGCAAAAACATAAAACATTCTATTTTAATTTGTTTGTAGCGCCGAATGCCGTCGGACAAGAAGGGCCTCTAATTTATTATCACGGCCTAATGTATCAAATCAAGGTCGTACGAATGTATATTTTCTGAAACAGGAGATTAATTTCAAATTTAGATCGTATACAGGGTGGCTGAAATTAATAGTTCGAGCTTAAATTGTGCCACATACCTCCAAAAAAGACATTCCAACTACAATCAGATGGTTCACCGCCATCATCCTGCCCCATTTTTACAAAATAATAAGAAAAATGGTTATTTCCATGTAGAAAATTGAAGATATTTGATGTTTTTGAATTTAAAGTGTGTGCCCAGTTAGAAGACCTACTATTACTCTGATGGCCTTCCTATTTTGGCTTAGTAGATTTTCCGTAAATTTGGCCGAACGTTCATTAATGAACTTTTTGGCATGTCTTTATCTTGGGAGATTCCTCCACCATTCCAGAGATTTATATTGCACCCATTCCTTAATGGTTGCTCGTATACATGGCTTTGCTACGCCACAAAAGGGCTCGGGTCCTATTGGGGCTTTAAGTGCGCCTTCCTTGACCAGTTCATCAGCCTCGTCGTTTCCTCTGTGTCCCTCGTGAACTGATTGCTTTTATTGTCGCTTGGCTATCAGAGAAAATGGCAATAGACTGGTTAACAGTGCCTTGTCCTATTATCTCCCTTGCGTAACAGTGTATGGCGATCACTTCAGCCTGGAACACCGTTGTGAATTTCCTTAGACTTATCGGGATACTGGCGTTTGACCTCGTCCCGTAAATCCCGGCTCCGACTCCTTGTTCTGTCTTGGAGCCGTCAGTGTACCATATTGCTTGTGCTGTTATGGGAGGACCGTACGTAACTTCACAAAAATTCGTTCAATAGTTTTCAAGATATGGATCGTGTAAGCTCACAGTTGGACACACTTTATAATAATAATGTTCCTGTGTATAGTATATGTAAAACACATATTAATAAGAAAAGTGCTCAAATAATGCTTAAATTATCGAAACGTGAATACCTGTCCAGTATTTTTTTTAGAGTATCCAATACTCCAATCCCTTCTTCCTGTTTTGTATTTGTTAGAAAATTAACCAAACAATTTTTTTTTCAGACCTTGCGTCGATCTGTTTCAGAGAATTGAAAAGACGAGGTTAAATTTGGTAAGTGAGTTTTAACTTACCATGAATTATTAATCATTTACAAACAGTTTCGCAACCATTGAATAACTAAACTGAGTAAAAATCTATTTTGCAATGTCTGATGAATTTCAAGACTAGGTCATCGTATGGTTAGGAAAACCTTTAGCTGAATTGGTTAACTAAAAGTATAACAACGGTCACGTAACTCTGCTTCGGCTGCAATATTACCTAATAAAATTGCAAATATTTTTCGTATCTAAAATGAGTAAAAGAATATTGCATGCTGACTGTACTGTCGTGAGCAGAAAAAAATAAGACAACTTTTTTTCTCTAATGTAAATCTGTCTCTATTTGAATATGTAATGAGTAGCCGAAGTAAAACAGATATCACTTTTAATTTATTTTTTATTTTAATGCCGTACTTATTGCTATAGTAAATGATGGATGGTTAATGAGACAAATTGCACTGCGTTATAACATTAACAAAAATTTGGTGTGTAACATTTTAAGAAAGTGGAGAATAAACGGTACGATTAGTAGAAATCCTGGATCAAAGGACAAAGGATATCCTACTTAACAAGAAACTAACTATTAATATTTCGTTATTGCACCATTTATATTTATAACTTCTATTAGTCTGTTTGGCTTATAATTAAATAACTTTATACAATAATCATTAGTAATAATATTTTCCACACAGAAGGGAGCATAATATTGTCTAAAATCCTAATATACGTTTCACTATTAAATCGTTCCTCAATATGCCACAAAACACCAGAACCACGTGTCGATATACAAGCCCACATATTGACGGAAAATCTACCGCTTTTATCATTGTTAGATATATATTTCTCATCGAATCGAGTATTCGGAGGGCGGTAAACACGAATACGACCGCTGTGTGTTGACTGGAAAGTTTTTTCGTCTGTAAAGATTGAATTGTTCCAAAAATTTACATCATGCGCTAAAAATTCAAGCGCAAATCCTACTCGAGCTTCTTTATGTTCAGCTTTAAGTAAGTATTTCTGTGCTGCTGCATGACAGCGTAGCTCCGATTCTCTTACTCGTGAACAGTACTACTCGATCCAGGAAAATTCGTTTCTTCAGCAGCCTGAATAACTAAGTAAAATGGATTTTCTACTAAACCATTTACCAATTGCAAATCTTGTTATTGAGTTGATATCCTTCGTCGCTCTGATCCAGGATTTCTACTAATCGTACCGTTTATTCCCCACTTACTTAAAATGTTACACACCGAATTTTTGTCAATATTATAGCGCAGCGCAATTTGCCTCATTGACCATCCATCTTCTGCTTTAGCAATAAGTGCAGAATTTAACTATATCGCTTATATGAGGCATATTAATTTTTTGCACACTTGCAATAAATTATGACAACTAACTGACAATGTCACAAAAATTAAAGTTAGATGTACACAACTAGATTTTAGCAAAATACCGTTATAAGACTTGTCCTATTTTTTTTGCTCATAGCCGTACACCATCATATTCATTTATGATTAATTGGATGGAATCTGCGGCAGGTTCTTGATGAAACATATTCAATATAATAATTACAAATATTCCAAAGAATAGTTACAATACGCACTTGGTTTATTGTTTCATTAGTTTTGTTCAGATTTCTCTGACATATGTTTCGACCTTGCGACCATTATCAAAGAGTCTTAAAAACAGTCTTATTATCTATTGCCAAAGCTAGGCTAGTTAATAAGATTTTTTTTAAAATTATGCAATTTAGAAAAGCACAACTTGTGGATTCAAAGTATCGAAGACTTTACTAAAATCAAGTAGAACTAGGCAAGTTTATTATTATCTGAATTTTGACAAATGTCATCAATTACTTTTATAAGTGCAGTGGAAGTGCTATGATTTTTACGAAATCCTGATTGTGTGGAGGAAATCAAATAATTTTCATTAAAGTAAGGAAAAATTTGGTTGTTAATGTGTCTCTCAAAAATTTTAGAAGTGGATGATAAGATAATGATAGGTTTGAGATCTTTTACTTCTATAGGATTAGCTATTTTTGCAAGAGGCTTAACTGTTGCCTTTTCCAGCAGTATGGAAATACACCATCAAGTATACAGGTGTTTAAAATATATACGGATGTTTACAGATTTTTGCCCTTCGGATGCCTTTGTTTAGGCACTCCTGGCCACACAGATCCATAGCGTAAATTTCTGCCTGGAAGATGGGTGGAATGTTGCTACGCCCACAATTATGTCTTTAACCATCTTAGATCCATCTGTCTACCAGATGAGTGACTCTCTCTAACTGCGGTGCTTCGATTCTGCTAATTTGACGACTTTCAATCAACGCATCAAAGGGCAATATCAATGTCCTGCTTGATTGGCATCGAATCGGTGGATATGGCCATGAACTTTTGTCATCCTCGTTCTGGTATGTTTTTAGGTGTATTTCAGGTCTCTAAAGATGTCGTCCCTGTAAGGATTTCGTTTTTCATGGTCTAGTATTTTGTTCATTGTTTTTATGAGAAATGGGGCGATGTGATTTACGCTCATCTGATGGACACCTGCTTATTTTTGGAATAAACTCCACAATTCTATGTTGAAGCAGGGCAGGATAAATGCCATCTCTGCCTAGTTATTTAAAGGGCTAGGGTAGATACCGTCCATTTAATTTTATTATGGGTTAATACTTTTCCAGCTAGCTCCTTCTTTCTCTGCATTCTCATCCTGATATCCATAGCGAGTGTGAGTTTTTGTAGAAATATTTATTTATTTTTATAATACACTAATTTGTAATGAAGCACACTGGTATTTTTGGAGGACATATATGGCCATACTACTGTACGACGCATGTTTCCTACTAAATAAGGTTATTCCGAGAATGAAATATACCGTTTAATAAAAAAAATACTAAAAATTACTCTCGCATTTACAACGAATGCTGAACCGACAAATTCAACCATTTCGGATGCAGCACACTTCAAATTTCATCAGTAAAACACATGATAATAAATAAATGACTGGCAAACGGAAAACATGGCAATATTGTCCCTCGGGCAAATTTACTGTATGCACTATAGTTGTTATCTAGTTATTGACAATGTTATTAAAATGTATGTATTTACGTGCAGCCACTCCTATTATTGCAACCTCAATAATAACTACTTCTACAGGACGCGATCCGGAGAACACATTAATAAACCCCAAATGAGATTATTAATTTATCGCATTGTGGTAGTGCTAAAGGACAATATAAATAATACGCCGAACGTTTCGAATGTTTGTGTTCCGTTAATGGCCTTCGTCGACCTCAATAATTCCAGTATAATTTGCAGCCAGAAGATAACGACTATGCAATGAGAAATAAACTGCCGCAATGTTTTGTTGTGGCTTGTATGCGTCGATTATTAGAGGATTTATCGCAAAATTATTGGTTTGTTTAACCCTGTAAATCTTAATAGCAATTCAATTTGTAGACCTGCAGTAGCCAAAACAGCAAAAAAAAAAATCGCGATTTTTTCTATTCAAACATAAAATTGCTTTAAATTGTAATAAAAGGTATAGCTCGCTCCTATACAATGCTCTTCAGGATTAAAGTGTCATAATACCTATGGTGGTATTATTTGCTGTCTACAACCAGCGTCGAATCACTTCGATGGTCACTTCGATCACCAGACTCAATACCACTTGTGTATGTTTACACGATTATTCATTATATATTGCCCAACCCTTATCATCGTTATTATTGCCTATAGAAAAAAAAGTTTTAAATAACAGTTATGTGGTTATAACTGAATTTTGTTAAAATGCTATCAAAAGTATAGTAAATACGGCCAAAATTGAAAGTGGTCAGTTTTAAAGCACAGGACCGTGCGCACTGAACTTGATATTTTGTCCTATATATTTGGCAATGGTACCGAGGTTCAAACGGTAGTTGAAACTGTGCAGGCGAGTCCGAGACTGGCAATGTAATCAGCCTGAATGAACCATCTACGACTGCACTGGTTTAAAGGTAATAAAACGGACAGGCCTACTAGCACAAAAAAAACTCGTAAATCGTTTCTTTATCTTGGAACGTGGAAGTCTAACAACGTGCTGTCTATGTGCCAGTGCAGTGCATAAATACCTATTATAATATCAAGCGTAGGAGTTTAGTTAGTTACTGTTCATATTTATAAATATTTACTACTGTATAAAAGGTAAAATATTTTAATTATTTACTAATTTACTATGGCTTTCTGGAGACCATTTGAAACAGAGGATAATATAATAACGCCCGAAAATCCCGAAATAGTTGAACCGGTTATTGTCGAAAAAGCCGAAATAAATCTAGAGTTTAAAAACCAAGATTGACACGTACAAAGTCAACGTATTAATTTAAATATACACAAATGTTTGAAAAGCGAAAATCCTGAACAATGTGAGAAAGAAATAATAACGTATTAACGAATTAACTAAAATATCAAAATCAACAATTTATCGCGTAATTCAAGAAGGCGATGTTATAGATCACAGCGCAAAGAGGAAACGGAAAAATACGAAATTAAAAAATATTGATGATGCCACTAGAGATGTAATACGGCGTATACTTTATAATATGTATGAAGAAAATATAGTTCCTACGTTGAAAATGATTCAAGAAAAATTGAGCGATTATCCTGATTATAATTATAGGTCTTTAGATACACTACGAAATGTCTTATTAGCGGTTTTAAACATAAAAAACTTGACAGTCGTATGGTAATTATGGAATCGCGACGTATAGTTTCACTTCGAGTAGATTATTTGGAAAAAATTAGAGAATATCGTAAACTAAACAGGCATATAGTGTATCTAGACGAGACGTGGTTTGACACGCATGATGTTGTTCAGTATGATTGGGTAGATAGTTCGCACAATTGTGTTTTAAATACTCCGTGTTCTAGAGGAAAACGCGTTATCATACTTCATGCGGGAAGTGAAAATGGGTTTGTACCCAATGCGTTGCTCTTGTCGGCCAAAAAAATATCGCAATCTTCTGCAGACTATCACGAAGACATAACAGCCGATCTATTCGATAAATAGTTTTCTCAACAGCTTCTACCAAATATTCCGCCAAATTTGGTAATTGTGTTAGATAATGCTTCTTATCACTCGCGTATATTAAATGAAATACCAAATAACAGCACAAAAAAGGAAGACATTTTAAAATTCATAAGAAAAAAAAAATGAAAATTCCTGTAAAAGTTCCAATAAAACACGAATTACTGAAAAGAATAAAAGAACAGAATTTCAAAAAGGAGTATGTTATTGATAACTTAGCCAGTATATACGGTCATACACTTTTGCGGTTACCTCCATACTATTGCATATTTAATCCTATCGAGAAGGTTTGGGGAACACTAAAAGTACGTTTACGAAAATGTAATAACTCTCCAACGTTAAGCGCGATAGTAGTTGATCATATAAGAGAAGTAATAAATGACATTGACAATAATACTGATTTATGGAAAAATTGCGTTAGGCATGTAATTGGACAAGAAAATCGATATCCAACGCTACCCCTTAGTGCGCCGATTTTAATTCAACTGGATAATGATTCCTCGTCAGAAAGTGAAGATTCGGACGCGTCAATTAACATTTAACTTTTCTTCATTTTTTCATTCACTTTTTTATTGTTACATTTCGTGGAATATATATTTTGTTTAGTTGACAAGAAATTTTAATTTAAGTTAGTTCATTCTAGAGAAATATTTTAATTTTGTTTTTATTTATGTTTTATATAAGTATACAAATATTTATTTTTGTTTTCATATAATAATTCTTTGCTTTGTTCAAGAAACTTACGTTTTTATTTTAGAAGAAACTTGAATTTTTATTTTATTTTTGACTAAAATCGTTGCCCCCGTTAATCTAACATGTCCCATCCCCTCCTGGCAAGATATGTTCATACCTTCTCGTTGGTCCTTGCTGAGCAATAACATATTTCAATATAATATGGGTTAACTTGAAAACTAAAACCAATAAATTTTAATATTTTGACTTTATATCTAAAACTGATATAATACCTCAAAAATATGTTATTGGCGAAATGAACCTAATAAACAAAAAAATAATAAAAATGAATACAATTTTAACATTTTATTGTGACAATCATTTCCATTTACCTCCGCCCATAAAGAGATACCGACTGTTTTTGCCGGCTTTTAGTTTTTATACGGTTTCAATTCCAGTCGTATATACTTTACAGTAGAGTGCAAATTTCAGGAGATACAAAAAGAATTTCTTTTAATGGGATACCTGTATGTTATTGAATTTTTGAAATGATCCATTTTTCCTGATTTCAAGAATATGCCGTATTACCCCTACCATATATCGTCTATACGATTACCCAGTATTCCAAATCTTGCCCCGCTCAAAGCAATAAAATAATTCGGTTTAATGTTTGTATTAATTTTATTGAAACACTTAATGTTCTGAGAGTTCAAACGCGTAGATATTCAGATCAATACGGAATTTTGAAGGCTATTTCAAAGTAAATTAAATGTCAGTATCGAGATTAACCAAGCCCAGGAGAGACGTATTTCAATTGTTTCACTTTCCATCACAGCGAGAAAGTAATTCAATTGTTCGAAAGTTAAAAGTGGAGATTTAAATCAAGGCGACTATGAACATACAGGGCGCTAAAGCCTCCTGACCGATAACTGGGAGACTAAAAGTGAAATTCGATTTCTCTAAACAGCAGTGCACGGAGGACTAAATTCTGAAGATCATATGACGTTGTTGACGTTTACGGTAATGCGTCGCGACGTCCAGAAAAATTTGAAGTCTGAAAAAATGTATTATTGAAGTAGTTTATTAAATTTTTTCTAATTTTGACATAAATAATGACAAATTTCAATACTTCCAATTTACATCACTTTTGTAAGAAAAAATGTTCGTTCGACCATTTGGACAAATTGGGGAACGTTTTGAAAATTTTGTGGAATTTGGACTAAAAATGGAATTGCATCCAAACTATTAGATATTTCTTACTAAAATTTGGTAGGCTATTTCTTGGTTATATAGGTTACTATCGTCTAAAATTTCATCAATTTCGGTTTAATTTTGACCAAGTTAGCCGTAATTCAATTTTATACGTTTCTCCAGTACACCTGCATAGAGTAGCCAATGGCTAAACTTCGCCTATGCAATTTGAAATGTATGTTTATGCATTTTCTTGAATAAAGACGTTTTTTCATTATAATTGGCGACGAAAACTTCATTATGTCGTCAATTAATAAGATTCCTCAAAATAACTCTCAAAAAGAAAAAGGAAGAACGTTTATTCAAGAATAATTTTGTTTTTTAATTATAAATGTTTACAGTACAATTTGTTAAATTAACTTCTGATACATTTTTATTTGTTGACTTTATTAATATTATGTGCTGTATTTACTTCACCTAGAATGTCTGTGGAAATTATTTTTTTGTTTTAAGCTGAAGAGTGTCAGATACTTAACAAAAATGAAAACAGAGCATACTGACGAGTGTTTTAGCAACTAAGGTTGCATCATTAGGAGATTTCATTTTTTTATATTATTTTATTATAATCAATTACCCCCACTTACTTCCTTGTTCCCTTTATTTTTTTCAGTATTGTTGCCCTATCGCACTGTATCCTAGAGATCCAAAGCGCAATGAGTTAGTTCTTCGCTTTCTTAATTCAATCGCCAGTAATTAGCATACACATTAAGCAAACAGCCTAAAAACAGCAAACAAAATTTCAGTTAAGGCCCCCTTGTCTGTTATAATTACCCTACTTTATGGCGGCCCTCGCGAAATATGCCTCGCGTAGAATTAAAATCTAGACAATTTAATTAAAACGTGTTTTTATTTTACATCCGGAAGTTAGTGGCTGCCGGTTTAATAACCAAAACGTAATCCGAAACGCGTGCGAGTCGTTTAATTAATTTTAGGTGTTTCGTTAAAAGTATTTCAACCACATTCTCCATATACCTCCATAGAAGTGGCTTTTACTTACATTTTTTAGGTACTAGACATTCAAAATGTTTTTTACTCTGACATATTTTATAAATGTAGTGCTCCTCTGCGGTATTACAGTATGCAGGGTGTATTAAAAAGAATGCCTAAGAATGTTCAAATTTAGTGAGTTGTTAATTGAAATTATTAAGCGCTTTTATGAATATTTTATAGAAAACATTAGATGTAGTGGGCAGAGGCATGGAACTGACTGTACCACATGATACTAACATAATTATTTAGACATTTTAGCGTCGAAATGATATTAAAAAGTTAACCAATGACATATCCTCTTGGACTATCCGATCTTAACCTACCGGATCCTTTTTCCCTTAATATAATACATGTATCTTAGTTATTTGTTCAGAAAACGTTTTTATCGAACACTACCAAATGGCTTATCAAAGATAATCGTATTTAATAGTATTGCGCATTTTAGAAAAGGTGAATGTATTACATTTAGATATATTGAGAGGTAAGTGATTAGACAGGCACCAGTCATTAACCATATTCAAGTTGTGATGAGAGGTAAGTGAATCCTCTTATGTGGTCAATTGCTATTATACATCATAGATGTCTCCATGGTGTATAGCGACTTGGTACAGAGAGCGACGACCTTTTAGCCCTAAGTGGACGTAACCTACTGTTATATGATTTTCAGGAAACAACTACTCAGCGGGAAAATACCCAGACCTGCATTGAATTACACCTTACAAATCATGAAAGATTGGTAGCTTCGTTTACTATAGTTTGTATAAAACTAGCAGGTTGGCCACTGCCATTTGTCTGTTCCATGATGATGAGGACTAATAAGTTCGAAACCGGTCTATGTCTGGTCAGGGAGTTGACAAATCACATTGGCTACCAATCTTTCATGATTTGTAAGATGTAATTCAATGCAGGTCGGAGTATTTGCCCGCTGAGTAGTTGTTTCCTGCAAATCATATATTACAACAGTAGGTTACGTCCACCTAGGGCTAAAAGGTCGCCGCTCTTAGCACTTGCAGTATCGCAAGTCGCTATACACCATGGAGACGTCTCTGATGTATAGTAGCTATTGACCACATGAGAGGATTCACTTACCTCTCACCACTACTCCATTTACTATAGTTTGTATAAAACTAGCAGGTTGGCCACTGTGATTTGTCTGTTCCATGACCTATGGCATACAGACGAGAACTAATAAGTTCTAAACCGGTCTATGTCTGGTCAGGGAGTTGACAAAAAATCACATTAGCTATCAATCGTTCATGATTTGTAGGGTATAATTCAATGCGGGTCGGCGTATTTGTCCGCTAAGTAGTTGTTTCCTGCAAATCATATGTTACATATTCAAGTTGTTCTGAAGATTTCGCAATCTTGTTCGCTTTCTATTATACAATATATTTTCAGGTGATCAGTATATAGGATTCTCCTCTACATTGAGATCAACTACTATAACATTTATAAAAACAACAAACATAAGCGGGCCTGATACGGATCCCTGAGGAATGCCAGAAATGGCCAAGGACGTCAAATGATCTGAAACCACGTTATTTCTCGTTAATTTACTCAATTTCTCTATTATAATAGAATATCATGATCCAGGCGATCGACTGCCTTGGAAAAGTCTGTAAATGGTATCAATTGGGGCGAGCGTAGATGCGTTTTTACTATGTACATACTTCGATATGCGATGTAAAGCAACGTTAGGCGCGGTTAGTACTTGGATGGGTGACCGTTTCAAAGAAGACCGCGTCCTCGCCTCACATCTTCCAGCGGCTTGTATATCAGTGTATGCGCGGAAGCTATACAACCTTAGGCGAGGGTTGTATAGGGGATATACCATCCTTCGGAGGGGATGTAAAGCCGTCCGTCCCTTGTCTATTAAATGTTAGGCAAGTAAAAAATCCCTACTCTTCTTAAGGGAAGAGGTTCGGCAAAATTCCTGGTTGGGGGTAGTTCGTCTACAGGCGTCGATGATAGGCCTCAGTAGCGGAAATAGACCGACGTTAAATAAATGTAAAAAAAAAATGGTATCAATTTGTTTGTTTGCAAGTTTTTTAGAAATAAATTGTGTGATGCATGCGAGGTAAATTTCAGTAGATCTGCCAGGAACAAATTCATGTTGGTTATGTATATTGATGAATATTGTGAGTGGACCGGCAAAGATGGCTGTGCAAACTTTGACGATAAATGCAGGAATGTTGTCTGGTCCTTTAGTAAATTTAGGTTTGATTTTTTTAAAGGATTTAAGTAATTGTATTTCTGAAAACACTATTAATGAAAAATTGGTTCTATTAGTGGTATCTTCGTAAGAATTATATTTATTTTTATTTCTGTTATTACTAGGTTTTAAATATGCAGTTTGAAAGAAGGTAGCAAAGGCATTGACAGTTTCCTGAGGATTTTTACATTGAACATTATTATATATAATACTATCTGGAACGGAACCACTTCTTCTTTTACCGTTAATGTAAGCCCAGAATTTCTTGGGATCATTTTTATATTTTCTTGTATTTCCAGTGAATAATTTTCATACAAGTGTTTTAACTCATCTTTTGCCGTTTTTCTTATGTCCATAAACTCCCTATGAACATTACTATTTTTTGTTTGTGTATACTTTTTCCAAAGAATACTTTTTTCTTTATGTCTCGTACTATGTTATTTGTATACCATGGTGAGTATTTAGGTTGTCTAGGAACGTGTTTGGAAACAGCTTTATCAAAAATTTGTTTCAATTTTGAGTAAAAGGCAGTACAAAGACCAGTCTGTATCAATATAATAAAGATTCATACAGTTGAAGATAGTTTGCTTTTTTAAATTTGTAAATTTCTGTTGGATTGCACGGGAAACTTTCAGAATGAGTATTATGTATTGCTACCGATATATCCAGTGGTGGATGGTGTGAATTTTTATTCAATAAGCGTTCTACAGACCTTGCAACGTGACAATTTTTATTTGATTATATTGCAAGCTTTATATTATACATTACAAAGAAATTACAAATCAAATTGCTACATTTTCTAATTTATTATTTAAAAATCACCGCAAAATATGAAAATAACGGCTACAAAATCGTTCCTTAAATAACATTTGAAATATTTTACACTTGTAGCTCAAATGCCAAATTGAAACTTCTTTGTGTTCATTAGTAAAACTAATGTGTACCTGTCAGAATATGGCGTTTGCAATTCATTCCTCTAATAGGAAAAATTCATCGTAGAGACAAGATTAAGATTTTCTCCAGCGTTTCCACTGATTAAAGCGATATCTTTGCTTTTAGACCTCCAATTAATATTCAACCTTAGTCTGTAAGGTAATCTCAGTGCAAGTTTGAAATAATTTAATATAACGAGTTTGAGATATCTAAAGGAGTATAGCGGCATGAGGGCAAAATTATATTTAAAATTACGTGAGGATATTATATTGCAGTATAATCCACCTTTCAACCTTATTAACCTGAAACATGTACATAAGCGCACCAAGAGGATTTGTCTATAACTTTGTTCAGATAACACTAAAAACGTACTGGATAAATGTAAACAAATTTGTCGAAAATAAAATAATAGCTGAAAATCTCTTACAATACTATAAAGAAAAAATTCTATCCTTTGGGAGTAACTATGGGGACTGCATCAATGAAGTTACAAACGTAACAACAAATGTACCGATAGTATACACAAAATCATTGAGAACGATAAGCAAATAACCGATGAAAAAGAGATAGCCAATACTTTTAACAATTTCTTTATTGAAGTCGGTTAACAAATCACAAGATTAAAATCCCAGTTAGACACAATACCTTGCAGACAACGAAAAATAAATGGGAACCTTAAATCAATGTTTCTGGAGGATGTGACAGCGAAATAGGAGAAGTAATATTTAACCTGAAAAACAAACACCTCACCAGAAAAAGACGGTATAACAACGAAAACCTTAAAACTCGTATGCAAACACATTAGTAAGATTAATTGTCTTATGTTTAAAAATTCTATAATTTGTGGAATTTTTAAAGACAGTATTGTGGTACCAATATATAAAAATTGCAGTAATATTGCTAAAGTGTCTAAACAATAGGCTTCAGTCATTCCTAGAAAAAAATAAAATAATATCAAAAAATCAATACGGATTCCAGAAGAATGTAACTTCGAATCGAACAAGAAAGTCTTAGCCATGTTCTTAGATTTACAAAAATCGTTTGACACAGTATCTCATACTCATCTATTAAGCAAACTAGACAAAATAGGTATCAGAGGAAAAGTATATGATTTATTTAAAGACTATCTAGCTAACAAACCACAGCAAGTCAAAATATATAATGCAACAAAAATAATAAGAATTAGGGTTCTCCAAGGAACTATATTAGGTCCTAGCTTATTCCTTATATATATAAATGATCTTCTACAGAAAAATCGAAACGAATCTGTTAACGTTTACGTACATATTGCGGCCACCATAAATATCTAGGACTAGTCTTAGACTCACATTTGAAATGGGGAAATCATATCTAATATTTAAATGGAAGAATACGAAAACAGATCTATAAATTCTACAACCTAAAGATTATACTAAACAACGAAACTCTGCTAGTCACATACAACAGCCTAGTTGAATCCATCATGAGATATGGCATTACAGTATGGGGTAAGTAGTTCTAAGACCCTTACAGATAAGACGAAACTACATCTTTAGATTAATTTCAAATCAAATACTCGATGTGGTGGATTTATATATGCATGCTGCTATGGCTTATGCACATAATAAGAAGTAAACTCTTGGATCCATTGTTGAACATCACAATGAAACAAAAACTAGAGCAAGCAACGCCTATAAGGTACCATTATATAATAAAAAAAATCTCTCAAAAATGCATAAAACGCAACGGAATCAAGTTACCACATATAAAAAAAAATAGAAAAAAAAAACGTTTCAAGATAGGAACTAAAAAATATCTGATAGACTACACTACACTTCTACCCATCTTATAATAATAATAATACGTTTATTTTCAACAGGTTGACACCCAATTACAGGAAATAATGAACAAAATATATAAAAATAACAATAATGAGATAAAAATTTACAAAATTACATTAATTTACATTAGATTACATAATACATACATGAATACATACAAAATACATATATAATACATACATACATTACATTACATAATTACATTAATTTATTATTTATTAATTATAAAAAAGATTAGATAGATATTATAGATTAGATTGTTATAATTAAACTTAATCAGTTAAACGAATCTTTGTACATATGAATGATGTGGTTTAGAGTATCATAGTTGAGGTCGCACATATGAGCGACTTCATTAAATATCTTGCACATGTTGGATATTGGAGTCTTAACCTGAATGTTAGTTCTGCTGGTATTGAGGTAAAATGCATTATGCGGACGAGCGTTCTGCCTTGGTACATGAAAGATAATACTATTTACTAAGTGAATACAATCTTAATTGGTTATGCAGTATTTTATATAACAATTGTAGTGCTGTGCAATTTCTTCTAAGTTCAAGTGAGTCAAAATTGAATGAATTTAGTAGTGTATTGTGATCAAAGCCCCTAACAGGATAGGACCCATTGGATTTGAAATATATATATTTAAGAAATCGTCTTTGTACGGACTCAACTTGCATTTTAGAGTTTTGATAAACAGGTGACCAGATGACAGAAACATATTCAAGTTTGCTTCGTATAAATGATATGTATATTAATTTCAGAGTGTTGATATCCGTAAAACTTCCCCAGTTTCTTATACAATACCCCAGTACTTTAGAAGCCGAAGTAACAATTGTGCTTGTATAAGTAGAAAAACTGAGCTTGGAATCGAATGTTACTCCAAGATCCTTAAAATTTGTACATCGGTCGAGAACGGTATCATTAATCGTATATACGAATAATACTGGCCTTTTGTTATTGTAGAAGGACATTATCTTACATTTAGATGTATTTAGTTTTAAGTAGTTATTCTCGCACCATCCGTTAACTGAGTCTAACGCTATTTGCCAGAACAGTCGTTTGACTTACTTCAGAGTAGATTTTCAAATCGTCTGCGAAAAATAAATGTGTAGAACTCATAGTGAGGGATAAATCATTAATAAATACTAAGAATAAAAGTGGCCCTAGGTTGGATCCTTGGGGGGACTCCGGGTGTTGCAAAAAAAAGTCGCAAGAATTATATCCACCGTATTCCACTAATTGTGTTCTATTAAATAAATAGAATTCAATTAGGGATAGCAAGATGTAACACACGCGCGCCACACACTACTGTAGTCAAACTCTCTAGGATGCTGTATTTAGTTATAGCTAATAAATAAAACTGTATTCTTACCCTACACAATCTCCAATTGTTTATATTTATTTCGTACCCACCTTATTATACATATATAGACTTATCACAAATTAGATAGGTATTATACACTCATTTTACCTTGTTTTTGCAAAATTTGTTGCAGTAGTAAATAAATAAATTATTTAAAAAATAATAATTTCACTTTTTTAGTTTAAAAGACTGTAGCCTGACGGAGCAAATCTGTGTCAAGGTGCTATGTATCCTTTTCTTAAATATTATCTCACACCAATGGCTTTCTAGTTAAAAAAAAGACATTATAAGGAGCTTAATATTTTACGTGTTCCAGATAATATAAAACAACCGAGTAATTTGAAGTCATATTCATAAGATCATAAACCAATTCACGTACCTACCGATAATATAACAGAGCGGAGTTGAGTCTTATAGGTATATGTTATTTTTAATAAGAATTTTAATGCATTCCCGCTGTCATAAGAGAATTGTTATTCCCGTTGTCATAAGGAATTGTTTTTCTGGTATCATCTGTTTTATTTTAGTCGAGAGATATTCTTTGATGTACAATTTTTCTGAATTACATTGTACATTATATCCAACATTTATTAAGATTTAGAAGAATGAAACGAGGGGAAGATAGTATTACTGTTTGTGATAAGATGTGGATATAACGGCCCTTTTCCGAGCAGGGTGGAAAATTCGTCGGCACGTCGTCGTCAGTTCGTAGAATGTTAGTAGGATGTAGAAAGTTCTAAATAAGAAATTATGAATTAAACTGGAGGAAAATTAATGGACGGTGATTTGATTTGGCAAACTGCAAATCTTCTATAAATATTTTACTAGAGAGAGAAATGCTTATACTCAGGCCATGATAATAAAAATACTTCGTAAAAACTGAGATGATACACAAAGCTAAGTTATTATTGTCAAAGGCTTTAATGAGATATCTACAATAATGGCATTCTATTAAACAGGCGACAACGCTAGAAGGCAACTGATATAGGCTGATAAAATAATTTATTTCAGATTATTGTAAACTAATGTCGAGTTAAGTTACCACAAATTGAACTAACTCAACAATAATTTGATTAATTCCTCAGATATCCTTCTTTTGTATACATAAGAGCGTTTCGCAACCACCATCTGACAGTCGCTGATTAATAAATATCTTGAAAAACGACGAGGGAAACTTCTTTGCTTTAAAATATCACCAAACTTTTCTCAATAGGCGGACTTTTGCCAAAGGCGAAGTTTTGGTTTGAAATATTCCCTTTACCGGCGTTTTGACTTGAGCACTGATCGATGATAACCTTAAGTCTTAGCATATCTTGTTAGGATCGGAATTGAATGCAGATAGCCATCAGGTAATAAACTTCTTCACCACTAGTGAATAATTACTAATATTTTCATATGTTTAGTAAAGAGGTCAGTCAGTGATCGGATAGAAAGTCCACTGGGGGATTGATGACAACAGAATTGATGTAACGAATGAGATCGACATAAACTAAACTAAAATAATTAATATTGTTATTATGAGCAACATGTGGAGCGTCTAATATAATTTATTCTAGTGAATTATTTGAAAAAATCTGTAATTTTTTAAGTATACTATTGAATTGTGTACTCTTGAGGAGTGCTGTCGTGTTAGTATCACATTTCCGAAGTTATGCTACATATTCCAAGATATTTCTCTCCTAAAATCAACAAAATGGTGTTTTGCTAACAAAATTAATCTCTTTTGGTTTTAATCTTGGGCTAATATCTTTTTTTGATTCCTATTTGGTTAATAGAAGTCAGTTTGTACAATATCAAGGTCATTGGTCTATCGATCAGGAGTTCCACAAGGGTCGGTCTTAGGCCCTTTACTGTTTATCATTTTCATTAACGATATCGTCATCGATCTCAGTCGTAAATCTCTCTTATATGCTGACGACTTGAAGATTTACTATAAGATCGGCGACGAATCAGACTGCGAAAAGGTGAGAGTGAGTATACTATTAATGTGGCGAATCTGACACTTCGTCATAGTTTTAAAGATCTAGGCGTAACATTTGACTCACATCTTTACTTTAGAGAACACATAAGTAACATAGTGACATCATCTTTTAAATATTGTAAATATTGTTGACAAAGCTGTGGTTGATGAAGAGCCTAAGCAATTAGAAATTAGTCCTGATATTTATGATATTAAAGAATTCGAAGATGATAATTATGAAAAAGAGATTAGTACCTACTACAGAGAATATTTCAAATGTATACGATTTTAGCGATGACAGGGGTGAAGAAATATTTCACTCTAGTTACCGATTCGGAAGTAGACACTTTTTGTAGTAACACATCTAGTACAACTACTAGAAAAAGAAAACATGAATAAAATAAAATAATAATCAAATCAATATATGTAAAAAGTTTAAAGATATTTGAAATCCATGGTCTACTTTAAGAGTTATGGCGGAAAATATCAAAAATGCGGAAAACGTCTAGGCCAAATATCTCCGTTATTTGAAGAGATACGAGAAAAATTCTAAGGCGAAAATTTTTTACAAAACAGGGTGTTTCAACGAGGTTTTACCTAATTTTTTTCAAAACCGCTGTATTTTGAGATGTACTCTTCAGACTGTTAAAAAAATTATTTTAAAACGGGCGGGAAATGGCGCCATTAAATAGAGTATTTTCCTCCCTTTTCAACGATATATCACATGCCATATTTATTCATTGGTACTACGTTAGTAATTATAAAAACATTATACTTGCTGCGGAGAAGTATGATTAAATAAAATGATAAAATAATTCAGTAAGTTGTTCAAATCTTTGCTATAATAAAACATTAACACAATTAAGAAGAATAAAGTAAATTCAGGTAACAAAAACAAATTAATAATAAATAGAATATAGCACACAACATTAATATTTGTCTAATCCTCAAAATAATTTTTAAGATATCATATCAAGTATTCAAAGTGTCCACCGCAATTTCTTATGCACAATCGAGCGCGGCGAGGCACTGCATTTAAAACATTACTCAGCATTTCGGGGGTAACTGTAATACATGCCTGTTGAATTCGAGCTTTTAGGTCCTCTACATTTTGCGGTCTCCTCGCTATCTTTAATATACCCCATAGAAAAAAATCCATTGGGGTTATATCTGGAGAACGAGGGGGCCATCGAATAAATCCATTGGTACCTATCCAATGTTGAGGCCAAATTTCGTCTAAATAATCTAGGCAAATCTGGGAAAATATTGAAAGTTGTGTCAATTCTAAAGGTAGGTCATCTAAGAATTAAATTAATTTCTCAAAAAGTTTAGGTACCTTTGACAACTGAGGTGACCATCATAAAAATAAGAATTTATTAAATTGGTGCCTAAAATAACTATCCACACATTTATTGAACAACGATTTTGAAACCCAGTCGGTCTATGCCAGTGTGTATTTTCAGAAGTCCATTTGTAATGAATATTGCGATTAAAAAATCCATTATTGGAAAAATTTGCCTCGTCGGACCAACGTATTTTACTACACATTAATGGATCGGCACGCTTCTTTTCCAACAGCCACCTACAAAAAGTCATCCTCATTGGTTTGTCCCCCGCTTGTAAATTATGAACTTTTTTGGCTTTATAACACTGATAACCATTTTTCTTTAAAATTTTTCTAGCACTTGTTTTATTTATATGACAAGCAATTTGAATGGTGTTTCCAAATTTTTTGTATTTTTATATCTTATATAATTAATAACTCGGTTTACCTTATTTACATTATCAGTAACACTGTTCAACCTTGTCTTCTTCTTTAAAAATGAACCATTATTTTTCAGTTTCGTAGCTAATTTTCTGAACAGAGTTTTATTCAGCTGTAGTGCTTGTGGAAATATGTTTCTATATTGCATTGGTAATATGTAACGAACAATGTGAGTGAAAATCATTTTTGAAAATTCTAAATTCTTAAACGAGTGTGATTGAGTGAGAATTTAAGTATTAACAGAGATGATCTGTCAAAAAATTAAATTGTCAAGTTTGTTCATAGCCAACTATTTGAAAATAATTGAAATAATAGTGAAATCATGAAATACAAACAAATGGATATTATACTTAAATTAATTGGTAAAGACATTTTAACTTTCTGAGCAAGGAGTGACGCTTTTATGGAGGACCTCTATACATTGGCATAACTGCGAATACTCTTTCCATAATTGCTCCATGTTGCTTTCTTGATTATTATTTTGTTTTTGTTACCTGAATTTACTTTATTCTTCTTAATTGTGTTAATGTTTTATTATAGCAAAGATTTGAACAACTTATTGAATTATTTTATCGTTTTACGGCAAGTATAATGCTTGTTAAAAAAATATTTATTGGTTTTAAAAAAATGTTTATGTAATTACTAACGTAGTACCAATAAATAAATATGGCATTTGATATATCGTTGAAAAGGGAGGGAAATACTCTATTTAATGGTGCCATTTCCCCCCGTTTCAAAATAATTTTTTTAACAGCGTGAAGAGTAAATCTCAAAATACAGTGGTTTTGAAAAAAATTAGACAAAACCTCGTTGAAACACTGTTTTGCAAAAAATTTTCGCCTTAGAATTTTTCTCGTATCCTTTCAAATAACGGAGTTAGGTGACTTAGACGTTTTCGGCATTTTCGATATTTTCCGCCATAACTCTTAAAGTAGGCCATGGATTTCAAATGTCTTTAAACCATTTTGTAGGTTATGTAAATCGGCACAATTTTCGTATTCGTATTTTCGTATTTTTTTTTGTACGACCGATATTAAGTGAGATATTCTCGAGTGCCCTGATAAAATGGACCATCTCTCCCAAAAGGTGCCTTTTTACTAATTTTGACTTAATTAACATCTGTCTATCAATAATAATATAGGAGTAAAGGAGTATAGAAAGTGGCCTAAAAAATGCACTAATATTACGTAGCATTCCATTTAAAAAGAGAAGCACTTGATCCTGTACAATCATCTTGGCTTGCCCTGTATATTTGAAAAAAAAAATCCGTTTATAGACTATTTTTTTCTAATCTCTAAACTCGTGCTATCGTAGTCGGAGACACTCACTCGATTTTTTGACTAATCAGAACTTATTTGAACACTTGTGGATCATATTTAAGGCGGATCAAAGGTCTTTTTTAATTTCTTCGATATATAGACCTCAGCATAATAACTTAACAGATTGTTTAGGCGACCTAGAATATATTCTATCATTTGTCACTCCCACATCGATGTGATTCTTTACTTGGGAAATTTGAATACAGTTTTAATTCCTATACTGATGTGCAGCTAATTGATGAACCAACAAAAATTATAGGTAAGTCCAGCACACTTATTGATCCTATATTTATCAGTTATGATGATTTGGTTATTCAGGCAGGTACACTGATAAGTTTGCAAAAATCTATTAGTTTTAATGATTTCTCTAATTTTTACCTTGACATTTTTTAAACTTATTTTATTGGGTTGCCACTAAATGATACAATCTATGAATCTGATATCAACAAAACAGTGGAATTGCCTAATAACTTTGTCGTCTCATCTTTTGATATTTTTGATCCTATCAAAACATTGACAGTATCAAAATCTAAAGCCACATGGCTAACTGAGAACCTTAAATTCATAATTAAAGAAAAACAAAAAGCACTTACGAGATATAAATTAACAAAACAGCCAGGTGACTGGGAACATTACAAACAAATTAGACATTTTTTCATAGCTGATTGTAGAGCGATAAAAAAAAACTTAGTAAATAATATCAACAAAGCTGTGTAAAAAAGACCTGGGCGGCCTTACGTAAATTTAAGATTAATTATAACATTCAGAATAACATTATACCGGATTACTCATCTAATCCAAATATTATGAATGATTTTTTCTTGTCGGTTATGAAACCTAATGATGCTATGTGCCAAGACAATGTTAATCACTTTGAAAATAATAACTATAATGTCAATTTAGATTTTCGATTTAAAATGGTCACTGAACAACAAGTGCATGAAGTATATTATTTGGTTTAAAATCGAATGCTTGTGGAGTAGATAACATATCAGCAATAATGTTACAATATTCTAGTCCTATTATTGACACATCTGACCCAAAATTATGCTATAGAAGTCTATTTCTGCTCTGCTTATCACATACGGAGTTTAAACACTACATGTGTCTGTGTATATATATTCTTTGTATACATATGTATGTATATATAAAATATTATTGTACTTCCGGGTGCTCTCTCCTGGAATTTCTTTTTTTTTTTAATACATTTATTTAACGTCGGCCTATTTCCGCTACCGAGGCCTATCACCGACGCCTGTAGACAAGCTACCCCCAAACAGGAATTTTGCCGAACCTCTTCCCTTAAGAAGAGTAGGGATCTTTTACTTGCCTAACATTTAATAGGCAAGGGACCGACGGCTTTACATCCCCTCCGAAGGATGGTATATCCCCTATACAACCCTCGCCTAAGGTTGTATAGCTTCCGTGCATACACTGATATACAAGCCGCTGGAAGATGTGTGAGGCGAGGATGCGGTCTTCGTTGGAATGGTCACCCATCCAACTACTAACTGCGCCTGACGTTGCTTTACATCGCATATCAAAGTATGTACATAGTAAAGACGCACCTACGCTCGCCCCTACAGTAAAATTTCATTTAACACCCGCGAAAACCTAAAAAATAACATAGTATGTATATATGTATATACTCCTTTTATCTTAATTTTATGCAGTTAATATAGGTTATAACCGATATGTATGTAACTTTTATGTTACCCACTGCATGTGTAAGAATAGCCATAAGCTAAAGTTATCATGTTATATTCTTCACCTCAGATTGTTGCTTTGTGATGTAATTTTCTGTTATTTATTGGGGGGGAAAAATAAAGACGATTTGTTATTATCATTATTATTATTATTGACTTTGTATTATAGATAGTATGATTTTCATTCAATAAGCCTTATTGTTTACAAATCACTAAATTTAAAAAATTACTAGAACCTTCAAAATACAAACATTTATACGGATTTTAAATTCATAAATTTCATAACTTCACAAAGATCAAACATTTTTATCACCATTGTGTCATATGTTAATATTTTTAAATCCAATCAATCAAGTGCTTTGATATCAATTGAAAAGTTGGCAGGAAGGTAAAACGTGTAAATATAACAATCATCAATCATTGAATTAGGTGCTTGACTTTACAAAAACAGAACCAGCCGCTGTTAAATTGAAAAGTTGTTAACGCAGAGTGCACGCGAAATTTAGTTTTTAAAATCACCGGCAAATGAAAACTGGCGAAACTACGAACTCGAACAAGATCAAAGTTTTATACAAACTTGTCTAGAAGGTACTTGCTAAGTATTTTATTGATGTTTTTTACAAAACATCTATTTTTATATACAGTATGTTTCTCATCTCGCAAACTTTTCACGCTTCAGTAAAATTGATATATTTTTTACTTTCTGAAAAGAAATAGTCATAGAAGTGCTTACTATAAAAATACGACTAGCTTAAGCAAGGATCTGTCGAAACAAATGGAATCATAGGTCTGTCAGTCGGTGCTGAAATTATGAGTTTGAATTTGATATTAATTGTATTTGACTCTAAATACGCTTTTTGTCGAGATTCTAAAGCACAAGATTTATGAAAGAAATATTTTAATATTACATACATACAGTTTAAGATTGCTTGCTGTTCTATAGATTCCTCTATACAAATTAGCTTGGAAAATATCCATTCACTGAGCCATTACCAAATGCACAGGTCTTTCGAGGAAATTAAACCGGGAGCGCACTTTATCGAGTAATATTTCTAAATGTTGTAACATTTCGAATTGGATTTCACAACTGCCTTTCTCGGTAAATTAACATTTTTATACTTGAGAATCCTTGGTGAGAAAATTGTTTAGAATATTTATTTGGAGAGCAGAATTAATGATAAACGCTCTCAATTTTTATTTCACTTCAATTTCATCCAGTATTAAACCTGGGAAATCGAATTGAAATTGAATAATAATTATATACGATTTCCATTATATGGAAAATTTAGCAGGGTATTAATAAAGCATATATTTATATTTTAAATCCTACAAACAATGAAGATAATACAGAGACCAGCTGAATACGTAATTTTATTTAATCAATTTTTGGAAATATGTTTCCTTGAATGTTTCGATACAAAAAGACTTATTTTTCGGATATTAATACACAAGAGGTCGATTTATTACCGGATGATTTTTTTTGGACAAAAACCTGTTTTCCCATGAAATTTTTTTGAGAATTAAGGGCATGGGAAAATCGCGACACGAAGTGTGTCATTTCGAATACAGAAATTACGGTCATTTGAAATTGGACGTGCTAGAATCGTTTTTATTAGTGTGTATTAATTCAAATTTATTTGTTATTTCAATTCTCAAAATTTCAAAATTGTTTCTTAAGAACCAAAAAAGTATCTGATCTCGTTTACACCCGGTATAGGCTTCCAAAAGTATTTTCAATACTAAAAACCAGAACACCTTGAAGATCTATCTATAATTTGCACTTCTTCCTCTGACTTTTATCATTATAAAAGATGTAAAAATATAGTGTTGTTCTAAAAGTTCAAATTTAGCTATTTACACACTAACCTCTCCTCGGTATTTCTATGGTAACATAAAATAGAATAGCCATAAAATAAAAATACTGAACTGTATACAAAATACTTATGCGTCATTACTTGTCTCACATCGGCACCTCCGCCATAGTTTTAAATTCTTCTGTTTTATTGTTTAAAAACATACATAATCTTCATCGTTTAAATTGTCTAGAACAATTTTCTGATTGACGGATAAGGCGAAATTGGTTGATAATGTATCCCGTAATATCACTAGACTTGGCCCTTCTAGATTGTCATGTCTAGGGTGGTAAGAGTGATCTAGTTATACTAACAAGAAATACGAAATTGAGAAACAGTTTGCTCTCAGCTATATAACTACAGCTTTCTATTTTGCACATCTCCATTCATTCAATACGAAACTTAAGTCGTCAGTTTCACGGTTAAATCGAATTGTTTTCTGCATCACTGCTTTGATCGAGATTTATTCAAGATGTCCATGAATACAGTCTAGACAAATCATTTCATCACATGAAACTTCATCTCAACTAATAAAGTTGGTTGGTATAAACAATTCAAACTAAATTTTACAAATTTCCACCGTCCCAAACAGCAAAACTAACACAACTCCGCAAGGTTAAATCCAATTGAATCACTGTGCGAATTAAACATAGTGTGTGCTTGTTATGTGTTGTTGCATTCGGGGGTGGAATGAGGCCACTAATATTATTACGCTGATTGCCTCCAGGGTTCATTACCGTCACGTACCTCATCGTTTTACTCGCGGCTTTGGGGAGCACCTTCGCAAGTACCTGCCAGCAGATGCTATTATGCCCGGTGATATATTCGCCCCGTCCTCCAGACCAGTTTGTACAACTATTGTGAACTTGTAACTAGATGATTAAAAGTTTCTGGAGGCAATTTTCCTCACGCTCTACCCACTCGTTCGATATTTAACATTGCCCTATGTACAGGATTTATAACACTGGTTTTGTACCCATGCAAATCATACAGAGAACGTTATCAATCGACAGTTGAAAACAACCGTCGCAAAACTTATGTATATAACAGCTTGTAACTTGTAATTCAGCGCTCGGCGGGGCACATAGCCCGTAGAGTAGCTGTTCGTTGCAGTCTGGTTACGTCCCTTATAGTAAAATAAGGGTTTTATAGAGGAGCTTGCGACGGAAAAATTATGTTTTAATATTGTGCCTTCTAGAAGCACATTTGAACTATGCTAAGCCCAGTCAGGCTATTTTTATTTTTCGATTACGGCAGACACTGGACCGCTAGATGGCGCCTGCTGACTATTTTGCATGTCGCTATCGTAATAATACCGAGATGTACCAAATAGTCAAGGGATCCTCGTGCCGGTTGTCACATGACTACCTTGCACTGACTAGAGCCGACAGCTCGAAACTGCAGTCTGCAAGTGGTGTGGGCTGACTGGCACGAGAGCTTCTTTAAGTCGGATCAGTTTTTCGGCTGGTGTTTGTTGTAATCGAAGCATTAGCGTTCTGTTGGTAATATGCGATTATTACACTTAACGCGCCAGGCTTGTAACTTGTAATTCAGCTCTCGGCGAGGCACATAGCCCGGAGAGTAGCGTTGGTTGCAGTCTGGTTACGTTCCTTATAGTAAAATAAGGAGTTTATAGAGGAGCTTGCGACGGAAAAATGATGTTTTAATATATATATAGCCACAGACTACTTAACAGACTGGCAGCTTTATGTTAAATTTTTGTCCAGAAATCTATCGTTCTCTCTCCGATTTTCGAAAGCAAAATTCAGAGGGCGCCACAGTTGCAGACGCGGGAGATTTGGCCAATTGTTTAATTTAACTTACATTTTATGAATATATTTGCCGTTTAAAATTTGTGATCAAAGTGCAATGCCGTTTCATGCTTAAACTTTGATCACAAATTTTAATGGCAAATACGCTACGTTATATGTACACTATAGGAAAATTAAAAGTCAAATTTGTAATATATTAATATACAACTTTATTTTATCAGATGTAAACATATAATAAAAACTATGGCAAGGGAAAAGTACATAGTAAAAGAAAACATAAGTATTAAAAATACACATATCTTTAACCTAAATAGATACTTGAAAAATTACATCATAAAACTTGTATTTTTATGTAGTCGAGTGGAAGAGCAGCTTTGCTGAACTCCGCCACAAACAAAAGCAATTTATTATTATTGTTATTATTAATATTTAAGGCACTTATTTATCAAGTTGACACTCCAGATATTTTACTGTAGACAATTTTGCTTTGTTTTATTATATTCAATTAAATTATCAATATCAAGATAATCAAATTTATATTTTACAATAACTCTTTTGCTTATTTCTTTTCGAGTGCATGAATAAATACGCATTGTAGTAAATACTCGCTTGGCAACCACGTAAACATGATAATAATTTCGAATTTTAAGCGTTGACGAGGTTAGCACCTCAATCAAAAGAACTCAAAGCAAACATGACTACAGGTCCTGTTTATTATAAGAGTTTGTGCTAACATTTTTTACAAACCTTAACCGGGGTACCCACGATATTTCCAAATGCAGGTATTCCAATTCTATAGTATGTACGTACAGGAAGAGCACGTGATGTAGATGGTAGGTATACATAATCTCCTTTGTATGATTCCTCGACTTGTATGGTACAAGTTGCTTAGGCACAGTCCCTTCCAGTGCATGTTTCTACTGTGTCTTTACATGGAAACCGGGTAGGAATTCCATTTCGATTAAATACATAATCGGTATCATTTGAATATGATTCTGGTGTTAAGTGCTTATTACAAATCCTAAGATGATGTACAGTATTGTTTGACACTTTCATTCCCATTAAGTTCTGCCGCATTTGCGATCTGAAAATGATAACATTTATTTATTTGAAGTAGGTAGGTACTGTGGTAAAGCAAAATAATAATTTAAAGTAATCTCACGAGGTTTGGAAATATATACTGCAAATGCACACTTACTTATGACAGTTCCTGGGAAAATAATGCAATTTCTACCCATCAACTTCTTTAGTTCCACAAACAATGCAGAAAGCAGAAGACGTTTTGAGAAATAAGCCGATGGATAATCTGAAAAATATTACTGTGATCCAATGTATATTTGCACAATAACATTTACCTACCTCCTCTTTTGGAAATCTAAATTTTTAAGGGAACTAAAAACTAAGTAATCTATGCTAAAAAGCCAAGTTTCTACAAAAATATGTATTATCACAACACAATGACAGTAAACAATAACAATGAATGACATTTGAATACGTGACAAATGACATTTGCGCCAACGGCGACATCTGAATTTGGCTTCTGTTATGCTCGACCTTGACCGGACAAATTTCTCAGGGAAGTTGCCAGTCTGCGTAATTAGTCTGTGATATAGCCAAGAAACAGATTCGTGGGCAGGCCCGCAGAAATGACATAGCGCAACCGTGTACACGTGTTTCGGTCTTTTTGGTCCTCATCGGCATCAGGCAACATGTTGGATGTTGCATTGAAATTATTTGTTCATAATTTAGTTATAAACTAATTGTTCTGTAATTGGATTCTTGTAATTTATTGGGCAATAAAGATTATTATTATTATTATCATAGTACCAGATGACTTTTCTTAATATTCATAAACAGGCGAGTGAGAATGGATTTGATGAATTTCGACGATGTCTGGACTCTTCATAACGATGAGGTAAATTGTATTGTCAAGCGTAATTGGCCTTCTTATTCCATCTCGCCACAAAAATATATATGTTTATCTACCACCCTTTCACTTTCATCATAAATCCTATTCCCTGTCCTTATAAATATTGTAGAAGCATCTAGCCACAGACCTGAAATCCAACAACTATAACCGGCGAAGTTATCCGAGCCAGACATCCTATTTGAAATTCTTGACATATGGATTCGTAACCGAAAATCCGCAAGGATCCTATTTAGTGATTTTTCCGTCTTGGATAAAAATGTATATGCTGATCAGATCATTCAGACGTATTGTAAATATGTAAAACACTGCGATAGGATCAAGTAACTAGCATATAGCCTATATTTTTTGGTATTTTTGTATATTTATAATTTAAATGTAGGGATGACACCAGAATAAATTCGTTGATTTAAAACAAAATCAATATAAGCGCAAAAAACCTACAACGGGACTGTGCATAAAAAGTATTTAACAGGCGTGCAGGGTTGGAGAAATTAAAAAACATTTTTATTATTTGCATTATTATTGTAGAGTGGAGTATTGTAGAGACATTCGATGGAGGTAAACTCAGAGCAAACAATTTTTGTAGTTGGTATCTACTAAAATATTCTGACTAGGCGCATTTGTTAAGTGGTGAGGTTTTTAATAGAAATAATAACTATACATAGAGAGAAATTATTTTAGAACATTTTGCATTATCAGGTTTATTAGATTTTGACCTTTTCGTTCATCATCCGTCAAATTACAATCTTTACAACTTACCTTACAAAATTGTCACATCAAAGCGTTTAGAAATCTTATTTAAAACCCCAAATAATTCGGGATTCATATGAAACTAATAAAAAATTTATATTCGTCTGCTTGATTTGAAAGGCAGAAGAATATCCAAAGATTTCTCTAAATCTACGTTTCCTAATCATGTTATTTAATTAAATTTGTGCGCTATCCATTACTCTTGTTCCTCTTTTACCATTTTGAAAACAATTTGAGGCATAATTTTTGACAGTTATAAAATTTTCCCCTCTTCAGAATTCAATTCACCCTGTAAACAATTAAGGGATATTTTTACTGTACCATTATTATAAAATATAATTGTAATTCTGCCTTACAGATAGTTATATATGGATTTGTTCGCCGTATAAGTACATAATTTACGACTAGACATTTCCCTGAAATCGTTATAAAGAATTCATATTTGCGACTGGAGCCACAAGAGCAATTTTATTGACCTAGATTAAGGATAATTATATTGGAAACTACATACGGCTGAAATTGTTAAGTAGGTACAATTGGAATATTTATATACCGTCTGTCTATTTTACAAGGACCACACCAAATATCTTGTTTAATATCTATTATAGAAGAATAAAGTTTTAGAAACAGTTATCCCATTTTTTGTGAGCTATATTTCAGTAAAAAGAAATTTGAAATTCATAGCCTACTCTGTGAGATATATTACAAAAATCTGAAGAAATAGGAAGACTACAAACGGTTACCGCTTCCTTATTTGAGGAGTTACGAAAAAAGTTAAAGGGATGAAAGTTGACGGCAAAGACAATAAGAATAACAATGTGTATCAAAAAATTCAAAAAATGAATGAATGAATGAATCACAAAGTAGGCCATGACGCTATTAATTCCGTTTATTTTTTCCCTTTCCAACGATATAAAACATGCCACACAAACTTTAACTGATAGTGCCAATATTAATTTATTTAATATTTTACGAAAACCACAATTCATATCATTGAATCGTAAATATCAGCTATGCCATAATAGTAGAAAATCACTTTATAAATTATAATTCAATAATTATTTATTACAATCTAATACAAACAAACAAATACCTATCTCATAAATAAAAATACAAGTATAAAATGAACATCCAAAAAAACGAAAAACTATGTATAACAGTACTTACTACCTACTACCATATATTATATATATACAGGCTGTCCATTTAATCAGGGCCCTCGAGAATATCTCACTTAATATCGGTCGTACAAAAAAAATTATTTTTTCGAAAATTGTGCCGATTTATATAACCTACAAAATGGTTTTTTTTATACATTTATTTAACGTCGGCCTATTTCCGCTACTGAGACCTAACACCGACGCCTGTAGACGAGCTACTCCCAACCAGGAATTTTGCCGAACCCCTTCCCTTAAGAAGAGTAGGGATCTTTTACTTGCCTAACATTTAATAGACGAGGGACTGACGGCTTTACATCCCCTCCGAAGGATGGTATATCCCCTATACAACCCTCGCCTAAGGTTGTATAACTTCCGCGCATATACTGATATACAAGCCGCTGGAAGATGTGTGAGGCGAGGACGGTCACCCATCCAACTACTAACCGCGCCTTACGTTGCTTTATATCGCATATCGAAGTATGTACATAGTAAAGACGCACCCACGCTCGCCCCGACAAAATGGTGTAAAGACATTTGAAATCCATGGCCTACTTTAAGAGTTATGGCGGAAAATATCGAAAATGCGGAAAACATCTAGGCCAAATATCTTCGTTATTTGAAGAGATACGAGAAAAAATCTAAGGCGAAAATTTTTTTGCAAAACAGAGTGTTTCAACGAGGTTTTATCTAATTTTTTTCAAAACCGCTGTATTTTGAGATTTAAACTTCAGGCTTTCAACAAAATTATTTTGAAACGGCCGGGAAATGGCACCATTAAATAGAGTATTTTCCTCCCTCTTCAACGATATATTACATGCCATATTTATTCATTGGTACTACGTTAGTAATTATAGAAACATTTTTTTAAAACCAATAAATTTTTTTTAACAAGCTTTATACTTGCCGTGGAGAAGTATGATTAAATAAAACGATAAAATAATTCAATAAGTTGTTCAAATCTTTTTTCTATAATAAAACATTAACACAGTTAAGAAGAATAAAGTAAATTCAGGTAACAAAAACAAATTAATAATAAAAAGAATATAGCACACAGAACATTAAAATTTATCTAATCCTCAAAATAATTTTTAAGATATCATATCAAGTGTTCCAAGTGTCCTCCGCGATTTCTTATGCACAATCGAGCGCGGCGAGGCATTGCATTTAAAACGTTACACAGCATTTCGGGGGTAACTGTAATACATGCCTGTTGAATTCGAGCTTTTAGATCCTCTACATTTTGCGTTGTCGTCGAAAACACCTTATCTTTAATATACCCCCATAGAAAAATCCATTGGGGTTATATCTGGAGAACGAGGGGGCCATCGAATAAATCCATTGGTACCTATCCAATGTTGTTGAAAATATTGAAAGTTGTGTCCATTTTCTAAAGGTAGGTCATCTAATAATTCATTAAATTCATTTCTCAAAAAGTTTAGGTACCTTTGATCATTGAGGTGACCATCATAAAAATAAGGACCTATTAAATTGGTGCCTAAAATAGCTATCCACACATTTATTGAAAAACGATTTTGAAACCCAGTCGGTCTATGCCAGTGTGTATTTTCAGAAGTTCATTTGTAATGAATATTGCGTTTAAAAAATCCATAATTGGAAAAATTTGCCTCGTCGGACCAAAGCATTTTACTATATATTAATGGATCGGCACGCTTCTTTTCCAAAAGCCACCTACATAAAGTCGTCCTCCTTGGTTTGTCCCCCGCTTGTAAATAGTGAACTTTTTTGGCTTTATAATACCGGTAACCATTTTTTCTTTAAAATTTTTCTAGCACTTGTTTTATTTATATGACAAGCAATTTGAATTTCTCTTAATGATGTTTCCAAATTTTCTGTATTTTTATTTCTTACATAATTAATAACTCGGTTTACCTTATTTACATTATCAGTAACCCTGTTCGACCTTGTCTTCTTCTTTAAAAATGAACCATTATTTTTCAGTTTCGTAGCTAATTTTCTGAACAGAGTTTTATTCAGCTGTAGTGCTTGTGGAAATCTGTTTCTATATTCTACTTGAGCTAATCCAGAGCTAAAATTGCATTGGCAATATGTAACGAACATATAACAATCAATGCGAGTGAAAATCATTTTTGAAAATTCTAAATTCTTAAATGAGTGTGATTGAGTGAGAGTTTAAGTATTAACTGAGATGATCTGTCAAAAAATTAAATTGTCAAGTTTATTCATAGCCAACTATTTTAAAATAATTGAAATAATAGTGAAATCATGAAATACAAACAAGTGGATAGTATACTTAAATTAATTGATAAAGGCATTTTAACTTTCTGAGCAAGGAGTGACGCTTTTATGGAGGACCTCTATACATTGGCATAACTACGGATACTCTTTCGATAATTGCTCCATGTTGCTTTCTTGATTATTATTTTGTTTTTGTGACCTGAATTTACTTTATTCTTCTTAATTGTGTTAATGTTTTATTTATTATAGCAAAGATTTGAACAACTTATTGAATTATTTTATTGTTTTATTTAATCATACTTCTCCACGGCAAGTATAATGCTTGTTAAAAAAAAATTATTGGTTTAAAAAAAATGTTTTTATAATTACTAATGTAGTTCCAATGAATAAATATGGCATGTGATATATCGTTGAAAAGGGAGGAAAATACTCTATTTATTGGCGCTATTTCCCGCCCGTTTCAAAATATTTTTTTTTAACTGCCTGAAGAGTAAATCTCAAAATACAGCGGTTTTGAAAAAAATCAGATAAAACCTCGTTGAATCACTCTGTTTTGCAAAAAATTTTCGCCTTACAAATTTTCTCGTATCCCTTCAAATAACGGAGATATTTGGCCTAGACGTTTTCCGCATTTTCGATATTTTCCGCCATAACTCTTAAAGTGGGCCAAGGATTTCAAATGTCTTCAAACCATTTTGTAAGTTATATAAATGGGCACAATTTTCGTAAAAATATTAAGTGAGATATTTTCGAGGGCCCTGATAAAATGGACAGCCTGTATATATATAATTTATCCCTTTTTCGCGAAAGAAAAAAGGGTTCCCCACTTACTCGATGTAGAAAACTCAGGTTATTCTTAATTTGACCAAAAGAGACTTATTTTTCTATGTTACGTTGCTCTATGTAAAATTTTCTCTCAAAATCTGTCCTTAATTCACTATAAGCAGTTCTATTGTTTTCGTGATGCACGCTTTCACATCCAACATTGATTTATGATTGAAAATTATAGTATTTTTAGCAGGATAGTGTACTCTGACTGGGCTGATTCCGGAGGCCAGAGGCAAAAAAAAGATCGGCGTGCAGAGCGAACCAATTAACATAAAAGAATGCCATGTCCGATACTAGATTGGCGATGTTTATTCGGCAATTAAAATCATTTTTGAGTGCCACATAATGTCATTATAATTTCAATGTTTTGGTCGTATTGCGAGTACAGATGGCGCTGCATGTTCACAAGTTATACGCTATACTTTAGAGAGATTTATTGTGTAGCTAACACAACTTAGTTTTATCTCTATTGCAAAATTTTCCCGGTTCATCTGCATCGATTGTACTTTTCCTCTGTTACGTTTAAATTCACCGTGGAGTGAATCTACCCAAATTTTTCTGGAATGATAAATTTCATTAATAAAATAAAATACTTCAAGTAAAAGAAGTTGTAGATATTATTTTGAGACATCTTTCCTTTAAACAATTTTTTTGCTCAAGTATTTTTGCACTTTTTGCTAAATACCTCCGTTTGTTTTTATCGTGTCGAAAAATTAAAAATATGGGCTTCTTGTGAAGGAATTTCATTTTCATTTCCTAAAAATGTACAAGGTAGCCAAAAATTATTTTTCAATTAAGAACATTTTAAATTGAATTTTCTCAATGTTTTCAAATGGAACACCCTGTATATTTTTCGAGGATATGATGCAGAAATGAAAAACGAAAGTACTTCCCTAGGGTTAATTGCAACCAATTTCGTTTTATTGAGCATTAATTACAAAATTCAAAAACTAACTTAAAAAAGAGGTTTCTTCAAATAACTCGGCAGAAAAAATTATAATAAATGTTCCACATGTTGCCCATTTTGATTGATACACATCTCTATGTGCTTTTGAAATGAGGTTCCCACTGTTCCTAAAACTGCCGGTGTGATAGATATAAAGGCAGTTATTATTCTTTCCTTGATATTTTGTGCTATTGTTGGTGTGTCTCTATAAACAGTTTCCTTCACGTATCTCCATAAACAGAAATCCATTTTTGTAAGATCTGGGGATCTAGCAGGCCATTTAGTGGGTCCATTTCTTCCAATCCATGGATTAGGATAGGTATTATTTAAGTGGTCTCTAACTGCATTTAAATAATGTGGTGGAGCAACATCTTGCTGAAACCACGTCCTATTTCAAATTCTTTCAGGGAGAGTTACCAATAATTGTGGCAGATAATTCTCCAAAAAATTAAGATAAATAGCTCCAGTCAATGTACCATCAAAGAAATGTGGACCTATTACATATTCTCCAATAATTCCTCCCCAATCGTTTATAGATCATCTGTGTTGGTTATCAACTTGCATAAAAAAGTGAGGATTTTCCCATAATAATGGAAATTATGCCTATTAACAAATCCATTTTTATCAAAAGTTGCCTCATTATTGAATAAAACGGTATTGAAGAAGTTGACATGTTGATTTCACCTCTGGCTCAATTACAAAATTGTGGACTCTTTTGAAAATCGTCATCAGATAATTCCTGGTGCATTTAAATATGATATGCATGCAACTTATTTGTTTTTAAGATTCGACCCACAGACCGTCAATTCATTCCTACTAATGAGCTCACTTCTCTTTGACTAACATGGGGATTCTCAACCGTCGCCAGCTCCACAGAAATCTAATTTTATTCGTTTACAACACATTCTTACACTTTTTTCTATATTCGACATTTCCAGTTTCCAGAAATATATCGAGAAGGTTTTGGAAGCTGGAAATTCCAAATATTTAAAAATTCAATACAAATTGTAACGACTGATAAGTGTGATAAATGCTCCATTGTACACGACAATTTATACCAAACGGAGGTTTTATTGCTTGTCGAATAACGAAAACAGCAAAAAAAAGTTCAAATGTGCTTTTAGAGGGCGGAATATTAATACATAATATTTTTAGTCGCAAACTCCTCTATAAAATCCTTATTTTACTGTAAGTAACGTAACCAGACTGCAACCAATAGCTACTCTCCGGGCTATGTGCCCCGCCGAGCGCTGAATTACAAGTTACAAGCCCGGCGCGTTAAGTGTAATAATTGCATATTACCATCAAAACGCTAATGCTTCGATTGCAACACTAGCCAAAAGATTGATCGTACTTAAGGGAGCTCTCGTGCCAGTCGTCACACACCACTTGCAGACTGCAGTTTCGAGCTGTTGGCTCTCGTCAGTGCAAGGTAGAAATGTGACGACCGACTCGAGGATCATCTGACCACTTACTACATTTCGGTATCTTAGGGATAGCGACATGTAAAATAGTCAGCAGGCGCCATCTAGCGGTCCAGTGTCTGTTGCAATCGAAAAAATAAATAGCCTGACTGGGCTTAGCATAGTTCAAATGTGCTTTTAGAGGGCGGAATATTAAAGCATAACATTTATAATTATAATATATATGAGTTTGCGACTGAAAATAAATGTCCTCCTAGCCAAATTTTAACAACATGATGGGTACACGATTTTTAGACACATTTTAAATACAGTTTTGAAATTTGAGGCATCAAATATATTTATTTTAAACAACACTTTACACTTGCGCCACTTTTCTCATGAAGCTATGATTTTTTTTATGAAATTTATTTATTATTTCTACTAGGGGAGCGAGTAATTTTTTTTTTATCAAAATGACAAATTGTATAAAAAATAATCTGGTTTTATTTGGGTTGCACGTTATATCTATTATTGTTTGAAAACATTTTCCAGATAGCCACACCTTTTCAATAGAGACAGACTACAATGTTGTTACATATTTCATAATGACGAGAGCTGAATTCCCCGGGCGTTATCACCCTCGCAAGAGTTGTTATTTTCAGTAAATTGGGGTAATAATGGCGACTATTATCGCCAACAATAATTTTTAGGGATAAATAATGAGGCCGAATATTACTTTTCTTTTCGTTCGTTAACACATTCCCTCCCTCTTACATTAGAACGCTGGGAAAGCCTCAAGCAGTCAGTAATTGATTGAAATTTATTCACGTTTTCTTTTGTCAACAACGACAACCACCACCAATCACGAAACATCCCTCGAGGAGTGGATACACTCGTATTGACTTAATTTTCCTTGTATATCTTTTCGCCGGAGTATTTTGTGTGTATCTATTTTTTATTCAACCCGATTCATGTTTCACGCTCCACTTGTTATTTTAATTGGGCCAAAGTATATCGTGCTGAACAGTTTCAAGAAACTTCCTATGTATATACAGGGTGTCCACTTAAATCGTCCGTTTTCCATTTCAATTCTCTAAAAGGCATCCATGGTTACTCCACATAAATAAGTCAAAGTTAAAAAGAAAATGAATTTATGGATTAACAATGAATGTAAAGAGGCAAGACAAAACAAAAATGCGGTTTATAAAAATATTCTATATATAAGAGAGGAACAAGACTGAAATACATATTATGAACGAGAGAAATGCCTTAGTAAAAGAAATGGAAACTGCTAAATGAAAAAAGCATTGATAACACAAAAAAAAATGTGGATAAAACAAATTTGGGCAAATTTAAAGGAATTAATAGGTAATAATAAAATAAAGCCCAACCTCGCTAAATACATTAAAATGTAATGGAGCTGAATATAATGATATAGACGAAATTGCAATACACTTAACACTTATTATGTAGGCAGCATAGAGGATGTGATCGTTAGCATTGGTGGAAATATTGTTGACGAGGAGAGTATGTTAGAAAGAATACCTAAAATGAACTGCAACATGTCTTCTTTTAATTTGATTTCATCGACAAATCTAAATAAAATAGTAAGTAACAAAGCAAGATAATACAGTACATATGAGATAGGGAAGGAGTTAATAAAAAACTATTTTCATGTAAATGTTGCCAACCCAAGTCTTGGAAAAGGTATTTTTCAGAAATGTTTCAAGACGTCTACAATAGTAGCAGTACCAAAAGTTTCACATACTAGGTTCACAGAGTATTTGAGACCAATAATATGCTTGTCTTTTGTGAAAAAATACTTTGTATAATAATTTTCGTTTTCTAAATAATAGTGTTTATTTTTCAATTAAGAACTTTTTGAATTGAATTTTCTCATTTTTTTTTCAACTGTATATATTTCGACGATGTGATGTAGAAATGAAAAACAAACATTTTCTGTAAATACTTCTCTATGGCTAATTGCAACCATTTTCGTTTTATAAATAAATGTCAAATTCAAGAATAAATTTAAAAAAGAAGTTCCCTTCCTTAAATAATTCATTAGAAAAATTTATAATAGATGTTCGACGTGTTGCCCATTTTGATTGACACACGTCTTTATGCAATTTTGAAATGAGGCCATTTAGTGGGACCATTTCTTTCAATCCATTGAAATGAATAAATAGTATTTAACCGGTCCTTTACTGTAAAGTTTTTTTGTACATTTTTTTTTTGCTGTTTTCGTTATTGGACAAGCAATAAAAAGTTTGGTATACATTGTCGTATACAAAGGAGCATTATCGGTTGTTACAATTTGCATTGAATTTAAAATATTTGGAATTTTACAATATGAATTTTAATAAAGGGGAACTTGTAGACATGACTTTTGTTTTGGGCGAGTCAGACAGAAAATGTTTAAATGTCAATAGAATTTATCACCAACGTTATCCTGAAAGAAGGATTCCTGATGTTAGCAGATTCCAAAACTTTCTCGATAGATTTCTGGAAACTGGAAATATCGAATATAAAAAAAGTGAAAGAATAAAACGTGTTGTGAACGAAGAAAATGAGTTTTCTGTGATAGAGAATCCCCACGTTAGTCAAAGAGAGCATACATATATATGATTTTTAAATGCACTAGGAATTATCTGATGACGATTTCCAAAAGCGCCTAAAATTTTGTAACTGGGCCAGAGGTGAAATGCAACATGATGTCAACTTCTTCAATACTGTTTTATTCAGTGATGAGGCAGCTTTTCATAAAAATGGATTTGTTAATAGGCACATTTTCCATTATTATGCTTCGGAAAATACTCACTTTTTTTATGCAAGCTGATAACCAACACAGATGGTCTATAAACGTTTGGGGAGGAATTATTGGAGAACAGGTAATAGGGACACATTTCTTTGATGGTACATTGACTGGCGCTATTTAACTTCATTTTTTGGAAAACTATCTGCCACAATTATTGGTAAATCTCCCTGAAAGATTTCGAAATAGGATGTGGTTCCAGCAAGATGGTGCTCCACCACATTATTTAAATGGAGTTAGAGACCACTTAAATAAAACCTACCCTAATCAATGATTTGGAAGAAATGGATCCACTAAATGGCCTGCTAGATCCCCAGATCTTACAAAAATGGATTTCTTTTTATGGGGATACTTAAAGGAAATTGTTTATAGAGACACACCAACAACAGTACAAAATATGAAGTAAAGAATAATAACTGCCTTTACAGATATCACAACGGCAGTTTTAGGAACAGTGGGAACCTCATTTTAAAAGCGCATAGAGATGTCTGTCAATCAAAATGGGCAACATGTGGAACATTTATTATAATTTTTTCTACCGAGTTATTTGAAGAAACCTCTTTTTTTAAGTTTATTTTTGAATTTTGTAATTAATGCTCAATAAAACGAAATTGGTTACAATTAGCCCTAGCAAAGTACTTACCAAAAATGTTTGATTTCCATTTCTACATCACATCGTCGAAAAATATACAGGGTGTTCCATTTGAAAAAATAAGAAAATTCAATTTAAAATGTTCTTAATTGAAAAATAATTTTTGGCTACCCTGTACATTTTTAGGAAATGAAAATGATTCAAACGCATTAATTAGATGCCTCGTAACTGGTATTCACATAAGTTTTTCTTAAAACCTATAATGAGGAAGTTGCACGTTATTTTTTTATATCGCAGATAGATAGACGACAGAGAAATATGCTGCCTGGTAATTTTCTTTTTTTTTTTTTTGGTAAAATTGAGGGACTAAAAAAATTATTTATTTTGGGTGAATATAAAACCATTAAAATGCTCTCTCCATGCCAAGTGACGTCGTATGTGCCAGATGATGTCACATTGTTATTATTGAAATGTTGAAACATCTAAAAGGAATGCTGTGGCTATAGATTAATACGTTAAGCATGTTATGAAATCATTATCCATCGTATTAACCAATAGTTATTAACAAGATTAAGGATAACAACGTGAATTTGCAAACTCAGGGCAAATCAGTGACGTCAAAATGACGTCAAGGCAATATCATAGCATTTCCAGTCACGTGGTTTCGTTTATATAAAAGCTCAAATTTTAATGTCGAATATTTACAAAATGAAATATTTTTAAGAGTTTATTTTATTATATTATCAACTTATACAGGGTGTTGCATCATGAGAGGGACATAGCTTAATAGGAGGTAGAGAACATCAGTGGTAACCGGAACCTCCCATAGAAATGTCTCATTGGGCCTTCACTACGAAGTTACAGGGCGTTTTATAATTTTTGGCCAAACCTGTTTTTTGTCATAACTTTGACAGGGAATGAAATAACGGATTCATATTTGGTACGGCTAATGTACTAACGAGCCCCAAGAGGTACATGTATAAAAAAAATATATCCAGGTCCGGACTCACTATAATTTATGTTTCTTCTTTGCATCAATAAAACATCACCCTGTATATATTTTTTTGAAATTTCGATACGATATTCGAAAAGAGCAAGAAAAAACAAACAAAATGGCCTATTTCATTTTTTGTTACACCTTCGTGGTTATTTAAATACGTTGTTCAATGTGCAAGAAAATGGATTACAGAACCCTATTAAATGAGAGGCACGTGAAATAAATAGTTTTATAACTAAAATTTGCAAAAATTCTATTGAGCCTAGGTGGTCTGGGTGAATCCTAATTCCGGCACGTTTTAAAGGTCCATTTTGGTAAAAAAACTGTGGTCCTAATAAGTAATCGGGTATGAAATAACAAAATTTTTATTCAATCACAGTAGGCTTGTTCAAAGTGACAGATAATAAAAAGAAATCTCCTAAACAGTTGAATAATTGTTTGTTAGTAATTTAATGTGTCAATAATCCGCATTTAGTTAGTGAAAACTTGTGAAAATATTTTAACTATGCCAGTAAAAATATTGTCTGAAAGTTATTTGTGGCATTCTACGAATATTCTTTCCTATTATTTGGGTTTTCTACCACATGTACTATTATCCTCTTCAAAACAAATCACCGGATCTACAAAATAATAGAATTATTGGAAAAAAGAGCCTCTGCGCCCGTGACGTTTACGCCAAAGGAAAAGTCAGAGGTTATGTTTTGCAAATAATATAAATCGGAATAAACACAAAAATAAAAAAAAAGAAAAATTAAAGAAGCAGCAATAATCTTATTAAATGAAGATAAGTGCGTATCGAATTGTTCTGTAGATATTTGTACAACCTGGCTACCAATGTTAAAAGAAGAACTTAACAAACTCAACATTATCTAAAAAAATATCATCAGTTCTATGTTCTGTGTAAGTAGTAAGTATCTATGGAAATAACATAAACAGAATCTTAAAGCTGTGTATTTGACATACACAGCAAAATAAGAGTTCTTCAAAAAATAGCTTTGAAAACGGAAAGAGATTACTTTCCGAAACGTCAGCAAAATACATTATTTTTGTGTTTATTCCGATTTATATTATTTGCAAAACATAACCTCTGACTTTTCCTTTGGCGTAAACGTCACGGGCGCAGAGGCTCTTTTTTCCAATAATTCTATTATTTTGTAGATCCGGTGATTTGTTTTGAAGAGGATAATAGTACATGTGGTAGAAAACCCAAATAATAGGAAAGAATATGCCAGTAAAATTTACAAACGTGGAATATGCTGACATAATATTCATCTATGGTTTCTGTAATGGAAATGGTAGGTCGGCGGAAAGAGAATATCGGCTGCGTTTTCCTGGTCGTCGATGCCCTAATCATAAAACCTTTAGTACGGTGTTCCAGTATGCAAGACAACACGGAAAGTTTCCTACTTCTGCAGTTGTGGAGCGTGTTTTACAACAAGGTGTGCAGGAACAAAACAATATTATAAACGTAGTTCAAGAAAACCCAAATATGAGCACTAGACGAATCAGTTTGGCAACTGGTATTCCTCATTGGCGAGTATGGAGAACCCTAAAAAGAGAACGTTACCATCCATATCATATCCAGCAGGTACAGCGTCTTCAACAAGGCGACGATATCCCCCGCCTGGCATTTTATCATTGGTTGTCTAACCATCGCCCAGTCATTTACAGAACCTTATTTACGGATGAGGCACAATTTACAAGGGATGGAGTAAACAATTCACGAAATAATCATAAATGGGCACAGGAAAACCCATATGCGGTACGCCAACGCCGCTCGCAACACAGGTTTTCTGTAAATGTTTGGGTCGGACTTGTGAATAGACATTTGATAGGGCCACATTTTTTTGAAGAAAGATTGAATGGTGAAATTTACTTTGATTTTCTTCAAAACATTTTACCGAATATGTTAGAAAATATCGGTATAAGAGGCATGTTGTTTCAGCATGATGTGGCCCCACCACATTTTAACCTTCAAGTAAGAGAACACTTAAACAATGTGTATCCTAATAGATGGATTGGACGCGGGGGTCCACATGAATGGCCACCAAGATCTCCTGATTGTAACCCTTGTGATTACTTTTTATGGGGCCACTTAAAAAACGAGGTTTATAGCATTGAAATTGAAAGTAGACAACATTTAATCCAGCGCATCGTTACAACCTGCGACGAAATACGGAATAATCCAGAAATGATACGTCGAGCAATTGGTGACCTTTCTAAACGCGCAAGAAAATGCACAGAATGTGGGGGAGGACATTTTGAAAATTTACTTTAGTGTCAATTACGTTTTATTTTTAAACACATTTAGTTATTGTTTTGTTATTTATTGTTAATTGAATGGAAAATATTTTATTTATTTAGATTTTAATTTGTTCTCTTTTCCAATTTTTATTAAGCATAAAATGTTGATGATTTTCTTGATCAAAGTAACTGGTTGCTTAGGCCTAAATGGTTTAAATTATCTGTCACTTTTATTCTTTGAACAAGCCTACTGTGATTGATTAAAAATTTTGTTATTTCATAGCAGATTACTTATTAGGACCACAGTTTTTTACCAAAATGGACCTTTAAAACGTGCCGGAATTAGGATTCACCCAGACCACCTAGGCTCAATAGAATTTTTGCAAATTTTAGTTATAAAACTATTTATTTCACGTGCCTCTCATTTAATAGGGTTCTGTAATCCATTTTCTTGCACATTTAACAACGTATTTAAATAACCACGAAGGTGTAACAAAAAAATGAAATAGGCCATTTTGTTTGTTTTTTCTTGCTCTTTTCGAATATCGTATCGAAATTTCAAAAAAATATATACAGGGTGATGTTTTATTGATGCAAAGAAGAAACATAAATTATAGTGAGTCCGGACCTGGATATATTTTTTTATACATGTACGTCTTGGGGCTCGTTAGTACATCAGCCGTACCAAATATGAATCCGTTATTTCATTCCCTGTCAAAGTTATGACAAAAAAACAGGTTTGGCCAAAAATTATAAAACGCCCTGTAACTTCGTAGTGAAGGCCCAATGAGACATTTCTATGGGAGGTTCCGGTTACCACTGATGTTCTCTACCTCCTATTAAGCTATGTCCCTCTCATGATGCAACACCCTGTATAATGTTATTATAAAAAAATAATAAATTCAAACATTTTTAAAATGCATGCATCTTCCTCATTGTGACTGGTGATTTTTTTAATATCCATCTGCAGATTGCATTATTTCCACACAAAAATTCATTACATCCAACTGGCTGGGAGATATTCAATACTAATACAGGAATGAATAGAGCCTAGAAAGAGGTTTCAAAAAATGTACTGATATATATAGAATTCCATTTAAAAAAAGGCACTTGGTCCTGTAATTTCGTGTTGGCTCGCCCTGTATGTTCGAAAATAATTTCCAGTTATAGACTTTTTTATCTAGGTTACTTGCAATTTTTTAAAAAATTTCTAGCTATCGTAGAACTCGTGATATCGAGGTCCGACGCACTATTGTCCCAAAGTGTATATTTGACCACATTTTAATGCCAGTTCTCCCTTTCCTCTGCCACATAACGTAAATCTACCCGCTCTAAAAGCAAACATTACAAGGCCAATGTTCATTTGCCTATCCGCAATAATTCCTCATTTAGGGAAAATAACATAATTAGAACGAGCGTGTGGCTTTCGGTGCTAATGTCTGTGTAAGCCAGTGTAAGCTTCCACCAATTTTATGGCATGAATGAGGTGGAGTCGGAGTCGTTGGCAACCTTTCTACCGTTGTTGCGGTGCACTGTCCTCCGTAGTACTACGGTTATCAGGGATTATCTCCGACAAGTGCAATTTATCAGATTGCCGGGTGGTAATCCTTTCCACCCCACTGAAAACCTGAAAGTTAAAACTGTCGTAGCGTTCCGTAATAAATGAATTTAAATTCGGAGGAAAGTGGGTCAAGATCATCTGACAAAGTGAAGGGGGTTTAATAAACTAATTTGTTTGTGCCATCCCTAAATTTATTTCCTAATTGGATTATTAACCAGCCTTAGATATATTTATACCCCATTAATAAATTCGTTTTGTGTGTCACAATTAATTTTTCTTCAAGAAAACGGCAAACAGCTACAGTGCGCATTAATTAAACAGCTTTCAGTAACAATAGTTCGTTAGGCAGTGCAGAGTCGAGACAATGTGGGTGATAAATTTTAATTTGTTGAAATTAACTGTTGTACCAAATGGTCTGCACCTATCCACTCGTAATTCAATTACGATTCCTTAATTTTTAATATTAATTGAACTGTTATCCTCGAGTTACCTCGGCCAATGAAGTCGCATAGTTGCCCCAATCCAAATCGCTGACGAATCACAGCGTCTATTTCTCGATATATTTTATCCAGTCATATTGCGTAGAACTCCGATTCATAATAAATAATATTAAATATAGCAACGATACCTCCCGACTGACTTTATAATCTTCACGTAATAAACTGTTATATATTTTACTGTTGCTTCTCAAATACTGATTTGTTGTGGAAAAAGAATTTTGTCTTCTGACATTGAATTGTTATTTGAATTGAAGTTTTGAACATTTTTGTAGAGTTTATCCAACGGAGAGGTATGAGTAGTTTTTGCCGGGATAGAAGGGGAAAGGTATATAAAGTTAGTAAGGTAGGACGTTAGAATAAACTTAACAAACCTGATAACGTTAATAACATGGTAAGATTTGTTAAAAGCGATAAAATAAAATAAAACAATTCTCATGAAAACGCTGTCGACTTCTATTAAAGTAAGAAGGTTAAATAATAATAAAAGAAATACTCATCGTTTCCAAAAAAAAAAGGTCACTTGGTAACGGAGTCATCAGTAAGCTCACTGCTAAAATCATTCCCTATCTGAATAACATTAGGCTCTACAGACGGCAAAATGAGATACACTTTTTCTTTCCTTATAACATTATTCAAGGGGCGAGCGTAGGTGCGTCTTTACTATGTACATACTTCGGTATGCGAAGTAAAGCAACGACAGGCGCAGTTAGTACTTGGATGGGTGACCATTCCAACGGAAACCCCGTCCTCGCCTCACACATCTTCCAGCGGCTTGTATATCAGTGTATGCGCGGAAGCTATACAACCTTAGGCGAGGGTTGTATAGGAGATATGCCATCCTTCGGAGGGGATGTAAAGCCGTCGGTCCCTTGTCTATTAAATGTTAGGCAAGTAAAAGATCCCTACTCTTCTTAAGGGAAGAGGTTCGGCAAAAATTCCTGGTTGGGGGTAGCTCGTCTACAGGCGTCGGTGTTAGGCCTCAGTAACGGAAATAGGCCGACGTTAAATAAATGTATAAAAAAAACATTCATAGATTTTTCCGTATGTCGGTTTTTTTAAAATGGGATATTACGGTTCTTATATTATCTAGAATTACAGTGCTTAAAGTCATATTCTGATTGCATTTTTTCAACTCGTGCCTTACACTGCCCCAAATCAATTCTATTAGAATAAATGTGCAGCAATACAGGGTGTCTCAACGGGAACTGAATCGATCGATATAGAGAAAAGTACGCATCAGAAAATTTTGAAAATTTAGATAATTACTAATGTTGGTGTGGCCAATCCAACTAAAATAATTACAAGCAGCTGACACTTCCGCTAATACCGGAAGTCGATACCAACTTGCTTATTTCAAATGGAACACCCTATATGTTTTAGGGTTTTCGAAAAGAGCATAAAATTCTGAGTCGAAAATATGTAGCATATCCTATACCTAAACCTAGCCGTTTCAGAGATATTTGACATTTTATAGAAAATTTGACAGGTGCAACGGTTTGCAAGAACCGTTATAACTTTCTTCGTGTAAAAGATCCTCATTTGCTTCTTGTCACGTAAAAAGATGCCATATCTTCAATTCGATTAATACGCATGTTACAGTGTTAGTGTTATTTTGCGTTTTTGTGGATATCGAGTAGCAAATGTGCTGCAAGTTCTTGATATTTTACCTTACCACATTCTCCATAAATAATAAACAAATTTAAAAAGCTTCCGTTGGTATAATTTAAACGTGGTGGCATTTTTTCACATAAGATAATGACTGATTGTTTCTAATCATGGCTATTTTGATGAAATGATTACAACAATTCACGAATTTCTAATAAAATCGCAAATATTTCAAAAAATTGTAACTTTAACCCCCATAATGCTAATATCAGAAAAAAGGGAATTCAATTTTACGCAACTTGATGTAAAAAAATACAGGGTGTTCCATTTGACCTAAATAAGTTTTCGCGGTTTGAAGTTGACAAAATGTAACGCGAAAAACGGAACACTTGGTATGGTATTATTGAATTTATTCAGGAACAAATTTAAAAATATCGAAGTAGATTTTGCATTTGAATAAAAGGGTATTTCTCAACAAATTAAATGTAAAATTGGCCTATTTTGTAAGTTTGCTTGAATTTAGAAATGTTTTTCCATTGAAATTTTTTCAGGAATATTTATACTTTTGTATCTTATAAACCTTACTATATCGTCCTTTTTCGTATTATTATTTGGTACTTTATTTAATAGCCGCGAATGATAAAAAGCGTTATCCATAACGATAACTGAATTTGGCGGAATATTTTTCAAACAAATCCGCGATCATATCTTCATATAGTCAACAGAACACTGTTTTATTTTTTTGGCTGACAAGAGCAGTGTGTTGGGTACGAACCCATTTTTACTTCCAGTATGCAGAATTATAATATGTTTTCCCCTTGAACATGGCGCATTTAAAGTACAATTTTAAGTCGTATCTACCCAACCGTAATTAACACTATCATGCGTATCAAGATATATAAGATTATTTTTTGTGTCGTGGACATCGAACTAATATTCCTCTACTTTCACTGTTTCAAAATTAATAGAAATTAAGCTTTGCTCATTTGTCAGGATGCATCAATTTAAATTTAATCAACAATTTACCAGGTAACTAATGAACTACGAATATTGTTGTATGCAAATATCATTTTAATACAAGCATATTTCAGTGAAATTGAATAACTGCACGTTTATTTGTGAAATTATTTATGTTGATTTTAATATAGCCTGATTCAATTTCATTTAGAACGAACATAGCTTAGAGCTTCTTGATTCTGCCCGACTAATTAATTCACTTTTATTATTTCCTCCATCCTGTCTCTCTTAGGAAGCCATGGTCGAAACTGAAATGCAATAAGCAAATTCTCAAAAGAAAAGTTGGAAGTTAATTAACCTGCTTAATTGGGCCACTTATTTACCAAAGCCGCCTACAATCGTAGAATTGCCATCAATTAACCAATAATCAAGTTACACGCTGAAGTCAAAGAGTTTAATTTGGTGGGTTTAGTTTTTAACTAAATCAAGCAGAAAACGAGTTGAGCAAGGAAAGTGCTTCTGGTAACAAACTTTTTTCGCAATAAATACCGAGCAGTATAGGTTTGAATTTCTGCATAATCGTTAGGTATTTGCAAATATTTGAATATAATTTTTTGGAATTAAAAAGCCGTGTTCAAATTACAGTTCAGTTCTGTTGTTGTGGAGTTGATACCACCTTTATTGATGAAATCGTTTGAATAACTTCAGCTTCCATTGTAGGTATGTACTAGAATTATCATTATAGACGTAAAACCAATCAAATCAGGGGGTAAATAAGCAAAACGAGTCCATAAAAGTCAAGATCTCAAAAAAGCTTTGGCATCAGCCACCCCCCACTATCATCTCCCCCCAACACTACCCCCACACTATTATGAAAGGGGATAAACAAATTAATATGTGTTTTAGTGTGCATACAAAATCCAAACGTCTCAAAAAAATTTTTTGGCGTTACCTACCCCCTCTACCACTCCCGTTGCCACCCCCACCAAAGGGAGTAAAAAATTAAATAGGGATTTAATGTGTATACGAGAACCAAGGGACCCTAAAAATTTTTTAGCTTAGCTACCTCTACCACCCCCATTGCCACCCCCACCCTATTATTAAAGGGAGTAAAAAATTAAATTGGGATTTAGTGTGTGTGTATGAGAACCAACGGCCTCTAAAATTTATTTTGGCATTAGTTACCCCCTTTACCACCCCCATTGTCGCCCCCACCCAATTGTTTAAGGGAATAAAAAAATAAATTGGGATTTAGTGTGTATACGAGCACAAAGGGTTTCTAAAATTTTTTTTACGTTAGCCATCCCCTCTACCACCCTCATTGCCACCCCCACCCAATTATTAAAAGGAGTAAAATATTACATTTGGATTTCAATTCAAAACTTCTTTATTTAATAGTAGCTAATACAAGTACCTCCTCAAGGCCTAACCCGGGTCCGACCGTGCAACCACTGCGTTATTCGCTGTGGCGGATTGCAGGATCGGGCGGACTAGGCCTGGTTCGATTTTAAAACAATCAAAACTTATACTTAGGCTCCTTCTGCAGAATGCAGATTAAAAAAGGTGATCAAATTTACAAACATCTAAAAAAAACAGATTCAACAAAACTTAAAATTACACTTTTATTAGTAGCTCAATTCAATTCAAATTCAAAATACATTTATTATAATTAACTGGTACAGAATAGTTGCCTAACCAGGATCTGCCCCGAGACCGATCTTGCAACCACCGCGCTGACGCGATGGCGGGTTGCAGGATCGGGCGGGACAGTCTGGCCCGGCGAAAACAATAATTAGGAACAACTAAACCTAAACTCCTTTTGTACAATGGGCAAATAAAAAAATAGGTAATACAATTAAAAAATATTTAAAAAAAACAGATTTAACAAAACTTAAAAACTACACTACATTTAGGGAACTCTCGCACAAGACACTTTTTAATTTCGTAGTTGACGCTAGCACCTCAAATTAAAATTAGGAGTCTTCCGCGAGGTGTGTAACGTGCACCGTGATTGCAAAATATTGACTTTATTAAATTAAGTAAGTATTGTTGTATTTGCTACTTTTGGTCTCGGTTACATATTTATTTCCTTAATTTGATAAATGTCATTGTTCTTCGTATGTAATTTGAACGTTTTTACAGAACTCACCTCAGAAATGTTTGCCAACTATGCAATTTTTACATTCCTCGTTTAATCGTAACGGAAAGCCTATTAGTGTGATTTTCCGCCGCGAACTTGTGCTATTAATTTCCGAATTCGGGACAGCAAGTGCGCCTATTTCATAGCAATTCCTCCTTTACATGAAAAAACTCATTCTATCTGTGTTACGATGGTGAATGGAAATTGAAAAAGGACTCTTTCAAATAAATAAAAAAGGCTTGATTACAATTCGCTGCCGACTACCGAAAGCCTTTGGTATTTATTGAAAAAAGCTTTTCCAATTTGACAAACCTGCCGCCTCTTCCTTTGAAACTCAACGCAAGCGAACCCTCCATTTGCCAATAATTGCTGTCTCTGAATCAAATACTCGCGCGGAATATTTATATGAAAAGATTGACTATTCGAATTGAAAACGTAACGTCCAACAGGTACATAACGGAAATGTTATGCGGGGATACAGAAGTTCTCGGAAGTCTCTATACGCCCCGTTCGACGTAACGAATGGTTAGTTTTGCAGTACAAGCACATGTGAATACAAAAGTTGGCATATACCGGATGACAACGAGATTAGTCCCATTCTAATTTCTAGGTTGATTTTAGGAATACAATTTTGAAATTTTGGCACAATCATTTGTGACACAAAAAGTCACATTTTGCACTTGTCTTATTAAGTTGAAAATATCAACTTCCGGTCCAACTGGATGTAGCAACATCTTTTGATTTTTAAGTAGTAACCTATATATATATTTTTGCATATTTATTCTACATGAAATTCTCGTTACAATGATGTAACACAAGTAGGTAATTGTTTTCAAAATGGCGTCATACATTCGAAAAAGTGAAAAACCTAAGTTGGCAACTGCAAGACTGTGTTTTCAAAGAATTCATCCAGTAGGCCTTGAATCTGATGTTTCGCCTTTAATTTTATTTTAGCATTTCAATGAAAGTTTATTTTGATTTGAAAAACAATTTTTGAAAAAACATAAAAAGCAAATGAATTTTATTCAATTTTTTTAAATAGTAAAGATTTTTTACTTTCGCCAACAAAACCCAAAACATTAACCTTTTATTTGATGTATAATACGTCCAGTTTGGGTACTAATTTACATTGAAATTATTGAATTTCTGTAGACGCTATTCTTCAGTTCATTAAGGAAACTGTATGCACTAAGGCATGTATTAATATTAAATTTTACAAGCGTGCCATGACAAAATGACATTTCTTTTCAAACATTTGCGTAAGTTATTATTTGATAAAGTTTATGTAGTGCTTTTTTAATTTGCTTGTGATTTATTTTTAATATAACTATTTAGAAGTTCTAAGAAAATACAAAATGGTGGTATTTACCCAAAACGAAAAGGTGAACATGTTACTTATTTAAACATAATATTTTTAGTCGCAAACTCCTCTATGTTACTTATTTATGGGAAATCTAGAAGAAATGCATATCAAGCTGAAAGATTGTATGCAGAGCCGTATCCTGGAAGGCATCACCCTTGTAGAAAATATTTTAAGATTTTAGAAGAAAAATTTAGGGCCCAGCCAATGAAAACGAACAAAATACGTTTGTTATTGTCGAGGATACAAATATTAATGTTTCAGCATCCGTGGAAATTAATAAAAATGCAAGTACACGTGAGATTGGAAGTGATCTTGATATTAGCCGAGAATCTGTTGGAAGAATATTGAGAAAACATGGATATAAATCATATAAATATCAACTTCATCAGCATTTATATAATATGCCAAAATTTCAAAATCGTGTTCCTAAAATCAAACTAGAAATTGGAACGGGATTAATCTCATTGTCACCCGATATAGTTGGGAAAAAACACTGCTAGATTTCTCACAATAATACACTTATAGTTCAAGTAATAAGTTCCCGAGACAGAAAAAACGCAACAAAAACTTTACGACATAATTATTATATCGCCGCGGGCCATGGCGCCAAGCCTGACATTAAACATTCCCGACGCACATTAAAACCCTATAAAGGTAAACGAGTCAATTTGCGAACAGCACTAAAAAGAGTACCGGTATTTTAACGAAGTCGTAAAGTTCTTCTTGCATTTTTTTGTCTCAGTTTATTCCTACTTGAACTATACCTATTACAATTTATTTTACTTACTCTGTTCAACTGGTAAAACTATCCTCTGTGTTTGGCACCTGGCAATAAGAAAATGTTTATAACATTTTGCTTTTCACAGCTGTAATGTGAATAAAATAATAATAATAATATTTATTTTCCATTTGACATTACATGTATAGGGATAATCACAAAACTTACAAACTAACATACACAAAAGTAATCAGATACAGAATAAAAACATTTATTAAGTAAAAATTCTTTTAGCCTAGATTTAAATAAACTGTCTCTTTTAATAATTTTACATCCTCAGGTAACAAGTTAAAAAATTTCGACCCTATAAAATTGGGAGATTTGGCAGTAATTTTTAGCCTAGCAAAAGAAATATGAATTTTTTTTTGTTTCGTATTAGCGTTATGATAGATTTCAAATAAAATTTGTCCGATTTTTAAAAACATATATACACAATTCAAAAATATACAAACTTGGTAAAGTTAATATTTTATAATTTCTAAAAATGTCTTTACGTGGGTGGGTATACGGACCCGCCTGCAATGCATCTTGAAATACGTTTTTGCGCGATAAAAACACAAGAAGCAAAAGTGGAGTTTCCCCGGAAGGAAACACCGTACCTCAGACGAGATTCAACGTATGCATAATACAAACAGATAAGTTGTTCTGTACAAAGAACCGTTCTTATATTTCGAAATAAATAGGTAACGGACGCAAGTTTTGAAATTACAGCCTCACATTGAGATTTCCAGTTAAGGTTGTTATCTAACTGTATACCTAAGGATTTAGCTGTTGGTGCTTTAGTAGATAAAACCGTATTGTTTATATTAAAGTTTAGTAATTCACAATGTTTTTGATTAGTATGAAATCTTAAAACCTGGGTTTTGTCAGTATTAAAATATAATGAATTTTTAGAGAACCCATTCACTTAGGTTATTAAATAAATTGTTGTTACAAGTGAGTTCTAAAATTTCATCTGTTTTGTTTGAAATGATTAAAGATGTATCATCGGCATACATCGTAAAATGAGTAGTAGATGAAACAGAATTTATTTCGTTTACGTATAATAAAAACATCACGGGGCCCAAAACGGAATCCTGTGGAACTCCCATTGTTTAAAGTGAATAGTCAGAGGTAACAGTACTCAAACCGTTTGAATTTTTATCTTATATTAATAAGTTGTTTCATGTTTTCAAGATAGGTTAGAACCCAGTTTAGCTCTAACCATAACAACTCAGTTTATATAATAATCGTTTATGATCGACGCAATCGAATGCCCTGCTGAGATCGCAAAAAATCCCAACAGGACATTCGCCCGTTTCCATAAAATTTAAAATACTATCATAAAACGACTGTATAGCAATAGTAGTCGACATTCCACCTCGAAATCTATGTTGATTATTTGTTAAGATCTGATATTTCTTGAGATACTTCAATAACCGATCCATAAAACAATATTCAAGTATTTTAGAAAATCAGGCACTGTAACTGGTCTATAATTTTCAAATAAATTTGGATCACTTTTCTTGAAAACAGGAATAATCTTTCCAGTTTTTAAGCCATCAGGAAATGTGCCAGTTTCAAAGGACATATTTACGATATAATTAAAAAAAATATATTTTTTTAATAACATTGGCATATTAACTGTACCGTATGATTTTTAATTTTTTTTTTGTTAGTAATTCTAACATTTTTTCTGCGCTAAATGAATTGAGAAATAAGGAATTGGTTTTTATAGTCATACTGTCATTATTATTAGAAGAAATATTATTTACTTTTGGAATTTGATCAGTTATATTTCTAGGTGTATTAATAAAAATCGTTAAAAAGTGAAGCAATTGATATTGATATGAAAATTGATATTTTATAGGACTATTTTTAAAATGCCCTGTATACTGAGGTAAAGGGGACAGTGAAAGAAAAGGTATATACTATTTAATTTACTACAGTAAGAAAACAGACCCGCAAAAACTCATCATTCACAACTATCTACTGTCTGCTTTGGTTTATTCCTTCTCACTTCTACGCCTTCTCACCCATTAAACTCGCGAGCAGCCACTTCCCTCGTTGTGGCCTCTCTTAAAACTTTACAAGCTCTGTTTAATGAAAAATTCGGAACACCAACCCTATAACACCTACCATAAATTAACTTGTATATGCTGATAAAAAAATACATTAATTCCTCCGGGCTCTAATTAAATTTTAAAATGTCCGACATTCTATTCCAGCTACCTATAACTTTCTGACATTTAAGAAAGAATTGTGTAGGGCTGACAATTGAGAGGAGTTATGTCCTATTTAACAACACATAGAGAAGGAATCGAAGGAAAAATGTGTTAAAAAATTTATAATAAAATGTAAATGTACGTTGTTTTTTAAACATAAATTACTCGAGAATGGTTTAGTTTGACTGGGTTTGACTAATCATGTAAACTAGTATCCCAATGGCCTGACTAATTTTAAAATATGAATTTGATATCTTAATGGAGTCGGAAGATATGGTAGAAAAACTGAAGTTTATTATCCCCCTTTTAAGGCATAAATTTACTTCTTCTTTTACAGAGTTTTTATAATGCAAAAAAGAATCATTCGCATATTATACAACTTAAGCTATAGAGAGTCTTGTAGAGATATTTTCAAAACAAAAAAGCTAATGACGGTAACATGTATTTACATATTTAAAGTCTCGTGTTTCATATATAAAAATATTGATAAATTAAATGCGAATAACAGCATTCATAATTACCCTACTAGGAGAGCGCAAGATTTACATATTAAAAGTTGTAATTTAAGTAAGTTCAAAAAATCTCCATATTACGCCGGCAGTTATATATTTAATAAACTCCCTTCACAAATAAAATTAGCTGATTCTTTCAGACTCTTTAGAAATGAACTTAAAATATTTTTGACTGAGCATTGCTTTTATAATATGACAGAGTTTCTTAATCCATAAAGAAACAATCACTGTTAGTAATACTATCCTATGTATTTCTGAATTTGCGTGTTATAAATATTTTGTTGGTTATATTATTAGTATGTTATCTTTAAGCACTTATCTATATTACGTTTGTTATATACATTTCTTATTTGTCGTGTTTACTTATTTTTGTGTCGTTTTATACACTCTTTTATATCAGTTTACTGTTTATTTTTTATATATGATGTGACAAAACCGATATTGTTCTTGTAACAATGATTTATGGTTAATAAAATTTATTCTATTCTATTCTATGCACGCCATCTTTCCTTAAGGTTATTTGTAGTGGACAAAGAGAGATTCCTTTCCAGGATTATTTACTTCCAACAAGTCCATACAACATCTGAATCCACACAGCGTCATAGCTGCATTAAATATGTTGCTATCTGAGTTGTTCCTTAGTTAAGCGTTCTTCTCTACTTTGTATTGGTTCTTCTTTGCCTCCGTAAATAAGATTATGCTCACGTGTCTCCCTTTCTTGAGTTTAGTAATAATCTATATAGCAGATATTGAAAAGTTTAAACGTAGTAAATACAATTTTCAGTTTATTTTTACAAGAATCCAATAAGTTCTCTTGAAACAAAGGACTTTTAAAAATATCCTACATAATATCAAGTGTTCAGTGCGCCTGAAAATTAAATTTCTCCTCACTTTATCCTCAGAGCAGCCGTTATTAGAGTATTTCATTTTATAGACAAACTTGTTTTGAGACAAAGCATATTATATTACATAAAGCAAGCTGAAATGATGTCCACTGCGGTGCTCCGAATATTCGCCAACAATTTTACAAATTACGGTCACAGTTTGCACTGGCCACATTGAGAACTCAAAGAAACTACTTTAAAGTTTGCGCTTTAAGAGTCCAATCTCAATTTCGATGAAAAATTTGTTTGTTTACAGGTGTTATTCAAGTTCTGTTAAGTATATAGAAGTATATACTTGTTTTCTCCAAGTATTTATAGAGGTTTGGAGTTTAAATTTCCTTCTGTTTTAAATAAACAAATATAAGGATGACATTATCTTAAGTTTATATGGAAATGTTTAGTTAAGTTATCTTCAGCCATGCTATAATGTAGAATGAATATTTTATTTGAATTAGTTATACTTAAACTTATTTTCATTGCCGGTTTCAGAGAAACATTTCAAATGCAATATTGGTGTTAAAATCCTAAAACACGTCAATTTTTATTTCTAAAATGACATTTTTTAGCATAGTTACATAGCTTTCCCAACAACCTCCTTGGAGTGAAAGTTAGCCCTTTCAGTCAAGAGGCTCTTCAGTTATTGCAAAAAAACAATTTGAACTTTGACACCCTGTATCTTTTTCCACAGCACCATTTTACTGAAATTTTAGCATCTAAGATAAAGTAACTCAAAAGATAGTAAAACAATATGCGACTCATAAAACAGACCGATTACCCTGCCGACACATATCCAAGTCTTAGCGAACAAACTCCTTGCTAGTTTCATTCTAGCTTTGATCTTTTTTATGCAAACGAATACCTCTCAAACAATCATCGCAATACAGATAATCCGAATGTAATTTAAGCAGCTCCTAAGCACCGCTCAGGAATGCTCATCTAGTAAGTGATTCTGAAAGGGCTGTTTAATTGGCATAGGGAAATGCGGGTTATCATTAAGAGAAATCTGTCGCTCAGCTGGCGGGACTGTGACGGAAGTTTGATGTAGGTTGCGTGTAGGCGAGGGTGAGATACACTTGGTTGCGGAATCCATCTAAGGAGCTGTTATCATAACGAAACATTGACCTTGGAACAGCAACTTGGTGCCGATGCCGCCTGGATGGATCGGGCATAATAAATTATAAACGTCAGTCTTTCTTTGTACAAGGTGAGGTGCGTGGAACTCCGCTTGCCTATTAACTAGTATCATTTGAATGCAAACTATGTAGAGGATAGTTAACATGAAGGAAAAGTTCTTACTAGTTTCAAATACGAACGTTATGTTAGATACACTTTTACTATAACGTCTTGTCTTGCTTGATTTTATTTTTACTTTATTGTCGTGCCAGCGCGCAGCGCCAAAAATGTGGCATCCTGAAAACATTGATAAATAATTTCTACGGAAAAAATAAATCTTTTTTCCAACCTTTTTTACAATATAGTCAGCATTATATTTTAAGATCAAGGATTCATCTATTATAAATCCAAGGTATTTAACTTCCGAGACTTTTTCTAAGTTTTTATTATCTGATACAATCCTTTGCCCAACTTGTTGACGATTTAGTATATGTTTTTTTTTTGTTTATTTGCATTTATCGGTGTTTACTTTTAAGCTGTTATCACATAACCAAAAAAATACATCTTTTATATCTTGATTGATGACATTTGCATTTTCTCAATAAAAGTAAATTAAAATGTCATCTGCAAATAAACGTACCTTGTATTTTATTGATTTCACTATGTCATTTATAAACAGCACAAACAATAACGGTCCTAGCACTGATCCTTGTGGTACTCTGAAGTCATTGTCTATTACGTTAGATGCACTATTTACATATCTTCTTCTTAGTTTTCTTGCAGTTAGATAAGATTCAATTCACTTAAGTATACTCCCCGCGATGCCCATTTCTTTCAACTTTGATACCAATAGACAGACAGATTTATTTCGTGTGAGTTAATTATATTATATACACTCGTTAATTTAAATACACAGTACAATCGTAAAACTTATCCTATATCAAATCTTAAAGTAGTAGGTACATAAAATAAAGAAATATATTAAGTTAAAATCACAAATAGAAATCTCGAATAGACTAATAATACAAATAAAAATATGCAACAACTAATGGGTAACACTTTCTCTAGACTGTGAACTAAAATAGTCAATGAATTCTTGAACACTGTAGAAAACCTCTTCTTTCAGAAAATTTTTGATTTTTTTAATTAAATTTTATGGGGTTCAAAACTCTCCAATCATTTGGTAAAAGATTATATAGAGTTTAATTGATAGATATCTATAAACCTTCATAATTTTTAATAAGCGAAAGTGTGGCACAATGATTTGTTGATGTCGGGTGTCATAGCAAATTTGAAAATGGTATTCATGGAGATGGCTTTTTGCATAAACAATACACTCAAGTGATTTGTACAGGTAAATATTCCTAGGTTTTTAAAAATTGGTGTACGGGTGTCTATAATTTGAGTTTGATATTATTTTCATTGCTCTATTTTGGAGTTTCAAAATTTTAGGGACATGTGACGATCCTCCCCAAAATAAGATACCATAGTCGATTACACTGTAGAACAAGGCGTGATATGCTATCAATATAACACTTTGATCAATGAATTTATTTAAATTTTTTAACAGATAGATACAAGTCGACAACTTTTTTAATAGACCTTCAATATGAACGTCCCAATTAATTTGCTGTCCAGCAGGATACCTAAGCATTTAACAGGGTCATACTTATCAAGGAGATTATGATTATTTAGATTAAAAATTAATGTTTGAGTTTTATCCTCATTCACTTTCAACTTAACATTGCTGAAATAATCATTGGCCTGAGACTGCATTTCTTTTGATGAGTTATTGAGATATATTTGATCTTTATTACTTGATAATACAGTGGTATTGTGAACGATCCATCTTTTGGAGTATGAAGGACTTTTACTATTTTTCAAAAAAAATGAATGTTAACGTTCACAAAATAAGGGTCCAAAATGACTGTTTCAGACGGAGTTTTTACTTAACTGCTGCTCTGATGGTATCTATTGGACGTCGTAACACTATAAATCTAACACTGGAGGTACTAACACTTTCTTAAAATTATACCTGAAAGGGAATTTTGAAAACACAAGTAAAAGACAATATAAAGTTCAAAAAATATATATTAAATCTCTTCAAAAATTTATGTTTTACAACAACTTCAAGAAATATGTTTTGACAAACAATAGTCTGGCCCGTGTACAACACATGGTGAGGAACGGAACGATTTATAATGTGTTAACTACCATCCAATATGCAGTTTTTGAGCTAACGATTACACAAAAAGATTCAAGAAAAGTTCAATGTTTATAAAATTTTGGGGGGCTTTTGCTTGCCTGTCTATTCACGTATTTTTATTTCAATATCAATTTTGATCGCTCCTCGGAGCTTGAAAATACTTGAATCGCAACGACTTTGAATTATATTTATAATTACAATTTCATACGTTCAGGCAAGGCGGTCCCATGCACATATGATTACATGGTAAAGATACTTTTCTGACACCGAATCACTGAAGAACCGGTTTAGGGCAAATCCCGTTAAAACTCATCATTTTCCCGTCAAAATCGACTGCTAGGAAATGATGGGGGTTCCATGTCGCTAAGGGCTATTTTCGCTAAAACTCACGATATACTTTGAATAGAAGCTGGATTAATTTGTCCTCATATTTAATACCACGCATGAGTTGCAGTGCTTAACAACGTTTATTACGTCCCTGTGCAGCAACATTTACTACACTTTCTAAAATGACGCTCCTTGAGGAGTTATTGGAATTTTTTGCATAAAAATCGCACGGTAGAGCGAAAATATGATTAAAACATTAAAAACCTCTTCCACGATATTTTTACGTGAAGCACGCTTTTCATGCGTGGATCAGTTAGATTTTGTTACAGTTTCGAAAAGTATATCGAGGGTTTTATCGTGTTCATCAGCATATAAGATGTTTTTGTGGATAATACGATTTGAAATATCATTAGTGTAGGTGATAAACAATATCGGTCCCAGTTGGAAATCACTGCCTTCTTCTCTATCTAATCTAAACTTATAGAAATAACCCTTGATGATAAAATTGGCAATCTATTTTTTGAAACAAAAATTCCTCGAAAACAAATTTGCTAGTACAGAACGTTCTCAATAGTTTGTGTACTAAGACAAAGGAGAATATAAAAAAAAATTTACGGTTGTAGCAGAAAGATGATTCAATGGATAAAAGGGGGGATGTTATACATCACATCCTCATATCACTGTATACAAATGGGCGTTTTAACTTTTATTTATACGATTATTTTTATAGTTTCGCTCGACCTAATCACTGATATTTCCTTTGATTCACGCTTATTTCTGACGAAGAACTAGGTCGCGGTTAATCTCCTCGGCAATAATTCAATATAATCCCTAAGAGTAAATATTCGAAATAAGAAACATGAAGGATAGGGAGTTTTTTCAGATTTATTACAGGGATTAAAAACGAACATCGCAATGTGTAAGATTTATCAAAAATGTGCAGGAAACTCGACGGATGCAACAACTTTCGGCTGATAAAGTCTGAGATAAATTTATGGAATGCCTTTGAGTTATTTGCGAGGCAGGTAGGGTTAATCGAAAATTTCTGATTTTAGGGCGATATGTTTGGCTGGAGGGCCCTGAGTTGGTTATTGATTTTAATCAAGTTTCAAGCAAGTATAACAGCCGAAACATATTTGTACTTGATTGATGTCTTTTGTAAATCAGCGATTATTGAAATATTAGCTTGCAAGAATGAAGTATTGAAGTAGATACATATTTTTTTATTAATAAAAATTGAAGTAGCATACATATTTGTGTTTATAAGCGTTACATTCACTAACACTTCAATTCTCATTCTGAATGTTTATAATAATTTGATCGTGTTAACGTTGAACGTTACGTGATTCACAAAGAAATAGTTTATCAACTGCAATATTGAAATCTTCAATAATGTTCCCAATCTATATTCTTTGTGAAAGCTGGGCCCTTTACAAAGTTCTACTTGCCGTTGAATTTATTGAATAACTTTCTGAAATAATAGTTCATTCAATGTTACTACTAACCCTATGGGATAAAAGCTGATACGCGTTATACTTCATTTTTAATGTAATATAGACGTTGATATATTGGGTTTACTGTATATCTGTCGAGTTGAACTGAGAAACATAGTTTCTATTCCATTCTAAATTAATTAAATAAAGATACATAGAGACAGATGCACTGCAAATAATTCTTTTTGAATTATCCGCTTTTATATTTATATAACATCGCGCAATGCATGAAAATGTACGCCACATTCATTTTATGTATTGTTGGCAGTTCTTTATTTATTTATAAATGTTGCATATATACCTTTTCTCTTTTATTCATAAATATGTGTATTAAAGCTATTCATCAACGTCATCTGCGCCTTTTTGTACCTCCTCCTTCAGTTCTTTCGGTGCATTGTGTATTTAATTACATAAAAAGATTGATGGGCATTCATTGTTTTCATGTCCCACAAAGACATGTGGAACGAGTTATTGTTATCGTCGAAAGGCTATTTTCCGATGCTCCCCAACATAATTAAAAAAGCTTGTGTAAGGTAATACGGGGTGAATCGTTTATTTTCATCATCTATATGAAACAAACAAACAAACAAAAAACTTATCAGAGACTATTAAAACATCAGCCAGCAAGTAGTAACTATTAAATCATAAATTAATGAAGAGAGAACTATTACTGGTCATGGAAGCAATATTACTTCAAATTTTCATAAATGGTATGCTTGGTAAGATCGTTTTTTACGCAGATGGTACGGTGTTATTTTTTAATGAAGTCAACTGGGAGGAGGTGCAACAAAAAGCTGAAGTAGAATGATGGTAAATCAAAAACGAAATTCATTACATTTTCTTTAAATGCACCTGGAAAATCTAACTGAAAAATTAATATACCACAATTGTAATGATAGGATCATCAGCTGTAACAATTTTGAAAAATTCATTGAACACTAAAGCTACTAAATACCTGGGAATATACAGTGTGTACGATTTAATACCCCAACACCCTATATTTTGGAACGCGCTACCCGATTTATTATTTTTTCTTTTTGGGACATAGTACTCGATGAGCTTATTTGACCATTTTTTGAAAAATTTCATTTTCATATTTTCAAGGCCTACTAAGTTCCCCTAAATGGGTCGATATTTCCAGATCGACTATTAGGCACTTTTTTATTGAAACAGTGGATAGCGTATTCGATTCCCAGTTATCTCAAATAAGCTTATGCAAAATTTTCGAGTGTTTGTTACTCAATCGCCAAATTTGAAAAATTTTCAGTTTTCGACTGGACCTGTATAAAAGTCTGTTATGAGTTATGATCTAATGAAACAAAAGTTGAAACATTAGTGTTTTTAATAACATGACCAGGGGCGAGCGTAGGTGCGTCTTTACTATGTACATACTTCGGTATGCGATGTAAAGCAACGACAGGCGCAGTTAGTACTTGGATGGTGACCATTCCAACGGAAACCGCGTTCTCGCCTCACACATCTTCCAGCGGCTTGTATATCAGTGTATGCGCGGAAGCTATACAACCTTAGGCGAGGGTTGTATAGGAGATATACCATCCTTCGGAGGGGATGTAAAGCCGTCGGTCCCTTGTCTATTAAATGTTAGGCAAGTAAAAGATCCCTACTCTTCTTAAGGAAGAGGTTCGGCAAAATTCCTGGTTGGGGGTAGCTCGTCTACAGGCGTCGGTGTTAGGCCTCAGTAGCGGAAATAGGCCGACGTTAAATAAATGTATAAAAAAAAAAAATAACGACCAACATCAAATAATACAACAACAGTCAGTTTTTCATAACGCCGTTTCAAATTTTGACGGGTCATTGTTAATTGTTGTGGTGTTATTTCCCTGCACTCCCGTTCAATTTTTTTCTCTTAATTTGTCAACATTTTGTGATCTCGTGCGGGAAACTTTTTCTTTTAAAATTACCCACAAAAAAATCTAAAGGTGTTAGATCTGGCGATCGTGGCGGCCAATGAATAAGAGAGCTATTTCGTCCTATCCATCCATGTGTTTGGAAAATTTTCATTAAACCATCTACGTATATGTGAATCCCGTGTAGCCTGCCTAAAGCTAGTTGTTGGATTTTCTTCGAAATATTGTACAATAAATAACATTTGATGAATCATTTTCATTTTTGTTTTATCCAGTCGTTACCGGACTGATATTTTCAATAACCATTCCACGAGAGTTAGGCAAAAATCGCTTTTAAATATAATTTTAAATCTACAATGATTGGCAATCGTTCTCAATTTCTTGTCAAGTTCATCGAATGGTTCAGATGAGGCGGCATTTACTACTAATGGTGTGGTTTTTACTCAGAACTCTAGGTACTGGGCAACAGAGAATCTACACTGGATGATAAATTCAAGAGTCAATATTCTCAAAAAGTTAATATCTGGACTGGGGTCTTCAATAATCGTATAGTGGGTCCAGGCTTTTTCCAAGATACATTGAACAGGGAAAGGTATCTTAATTTCTTGAACACAGATTTTTGGAATTTTATGGAAGTACTAAATGAAGAAGAAAACAGACAATTTATTTTTCAACTAGATGGTGTTTCCATACATTATTCGGTGGTTGTACGTAGATGGCTTAATGGAAATTTTCCAAACAGATGGGATAGGACGAAGTAGCCCTCTTATTCATTGGCCGCCACCTTCGCCAGATCTAACAGCTTTAAATTTTTTTTATGGAGAATTTTAAAAGAAAAGGTTTACCGCACGAGACCACAAACTGTTGACGAACTAAGAGAAAGAATTGAACGAGAATGCAGAGAAATAACACCACAACAATTAATAAGGACCTGTCAAAATTTGAAATATTTTATTAGATTTTTGTGTTATTCCATTCGTATGTTGGTCGAATTCCGATTTTCCCCAATCATTTGTTTATGTTATTTATTCATTTCTAAATTAGTGTTTACTGTTGTTGTATTTTTAAAATAGTTTCATTGTTTCAATCCGGGCCTGCAAGAAAGAACGTGAATCCTTTAATTCCTTTAATAGTTATTAGCAGGAGAATGCTGTGCTCTTTCAAACGATTAAAATCACATTTTGACGATCGGGTCACTGCATTGCCATCAACTGCGGCCAGTCGGTTTCATATGGAATTTCGTGATAGGTTTGACATGATTCGTCCGACATACCAGGATTATCTCACAGCCTTTATATTGGATCACAAATTATGTCAGCAGCCACCATTGTTTTTGTCGTTCGCACCTACACGACGTAATTATGTTACATTATATTCACGGAAATCTGCGTTAATAATGCGGAGCTTAATTAATACAGTTTGATCCATACGGCGATAGCGGATGTAGGTACGCCATTGCGAAGAGTAATTGCATTAATGAGCTGGGGAATCGATAGATTCAAAAGCAATGGACGTAAAGTCCAGTTCATCTGTTATTGGCACTCAAAAAACGCAACAAAAACTTTACGAACTCATTAAAATACCGGTACTCTCTGTACTAAATTCTTTAAAACGCGATGAAAGTATAAAAATATTGCCAGCAGACAAAGGTAATGCCCAGTCATTAGAGATAAAGATATATATAACACAAAAATCATGACTCTTGTAAATGAGGGACCCTACCCAAAACTAAACAAAGATCCAACAAAATCAATAGAGAGCAAAATTTAATGATTTTGAACGAAGAAAACTTACACCACATCATTAAGCCTCCTCATTTTTATAGCGTACCAAAGACACATAAACAAAATATTCCATTAAGACCAATTGTTAGTTCTATTAATTCACCATGTCATAATTTGGCAAAATTTTTACTTAAAATTATTGATCCATTATCTGGAAATACCGATTCATATATTAAAAATAGTAAACATTTTATAGAAAAAATTTATGAAAACGATATTCATGAATCACACCTGATGGTTAGTTTTGATGTAGTTAGTCTTTTTACCAATGTTCCGGTAGATGAAACATTAAAAGTAGTTAAAGACAGGTTGCTAAATGATAATAATTTGGAAACTAGAACTAAATTAAGTGTAAATAGCATAATGGAATTCTTAACAATGTGTATAAAACAACCTATTTTCAATTGTACAATGAGTTCTATCAGCAGGATTTTGGTATGGCTATGGGGTCTGCATTATCACCAATTTTAAGCAACATATTTATGGAGAATTTTGAAAACACACATGTTCAAAATTGTATAAACAAACCGGTTGTCTGGTGGGGATATGTTGATGACATCTTTGCAATTTGGCCTCATGGTGTCGATTTACTAGATAGTTTTTTGGAAAATATAAATAGTAAGGAACCGTCTATTAAATTCACATTAGAAGTAGAAAGTACGAATGAACTACCGTTTTTAGATGTTTTAATTAGAAGGGTAAACAATACAACTGAAACAAGCGTTTATAGAAAACCAACACATACTAATAGATATCTAAATTTTGACTCGAATCAGTAAATAAATGTTAAAAGGGGCGTTGTAAAATGTTTATACGATAGGGCCAATATAATTTCATCTAATAATGAAATATTAAATAACGAGAAAAAATTTATCAAAGAGGTTCTAGTATAAAATCAATATCCTGAAGCCTTTGTTGATAGAGTTTTCATAAATGTTGGAAAAAGAGACAATCAGGTACGACAAAAACCTGAACGTCATTATACAGCAATAATTCCTTATGTAACGGACTATCGGTAACGGAATATAGGTGACAAATTTGATGTTAGGACGATATTTCAAGCGGGGAACACTTTAAAATCTATTTTAACAAAAATAAAACCGATAAACAGGGAGCAGAATTCAAAAAACTGTATTTACAATATCCCGCGAGAATGTGATAAATGTTATGTGGACGAGTCATCCAGACCTTTCAGTGTGAGGTTGGATGAGCACAAGAATTACATTAGAAAGAATGAAATTCAGAAATCGAAAGATTTGTGAACATGCTCGGTAAAACGGACATAGAATAAACTGGGACACGGCAAAAATTTTAACAAAAGTAGCAGATACCAAAAAAAGAAAAATTAAAGAATCAGCAATAATCTTATTAAATGAAGATAAGTGAGTATCGAATTGTTCTGTAGATATTTGTACAACCTGGCTACCAATGTTAAAAGAAGAACTTAACAAACTCACCATTATCTAAAAGAAAATATCATCAGTTCTGTGTTCTTTGTAAGTAGTAAGTATCTATGGAAATAACAAAAACAGAATCTTAAAGCTGTGTATTTGACGTACACAACAAAATAAGAGTTCTTCCAAAAAAAGCTTTGAAAACGGAAAGAGATTACTTTCCGAAACGTCAGCAAAATAAATTATTTCTGTGTTTATTCCGATTTATATTATTTGCAAAACATAACTTCTGACTATTCCTTTGGCGTAAACGTCACGGGCGCAGAGGCTTTTTTCCAATGATTCTAGAATGATTTGGCATCAGGACTAAAAAACTTTTCATTTTACTATAAACAACTATTTACGGTTGTTGCTATGGAATTATTTTCGAGGCCTACCTTGTTATTTTTGTTTCACTTGTGTTTCGACACGCATGACTCACTCTTCTTGCAATAAAGCAGCTCATTTGCATTTTGAATGTCAATTATGTCAAGAAGTATTTAAGATAGAATCTATATAATATATATTTGAATTCGGGGAAAAAGGGCTTCTCGAAAATTCAATAATATATAGGGTTTTGGATTAAAAAAAAAATATTTCGTATCACGTGACCTATAATTGTTTTATTTTAAAAAGATTCAATAAAATATATAAAATCCTACAAATTTTATACGAAACTTTTTTCCATTTTCAATCATAACAGTAATAAATGGGGGGTCAATATATAATGAATAACCCTGTACATGAAAAATATTCTATGGGGCTAAAATCTGTTGATCTAGCTGGCCAAGAATGAGATCCATCCGTTTGGATACTGATTATTCAAAGACCTTCTAACCTCAATTCCAAAGTAAGGGGAAACTCCATCGTGGAAGTATTTCCCTTACATTATACCTTGCATTAAACCAAACAATATATTTTGTAAGAAATTTAAATAGAGCTTTGCAGTTCGGCCGGAGAGCTATGTGGGCCAATTAGGTTGCCATTAATCATGCTCACCAAACATTTACTGAGTACTTATGTTGAGAATGGATTTCCCTTATGGCCTTACGATTGTCTTCGGTCCAGATATGTGAATTTCTTGAATTAAGTACGCCATCCCTGAGAAATTTATTCGAGGTATTTTATACCGTTTATATTTAGATATGGAAAGTCTTTATATTCACAATTTTGACACAAGTTACGCTATTAAAACAATACAAGTTGGGTTTTTTTTGTGAATGATTTATATTCTGCATCGTGGAGTTAAAGACGTGTTTTTTTCCTAAATGATCCAATAACAGTCCAAATTGAATCCTTTATTACTCCCGCCATAAAGCTTCTCATAATGGCACACGGCCACTTAAAGTCCTCTGTGACGTCATTTATTACGTGACCAACAGATTTCGATGGCAAGTACGGCTTACGGGGATATTAATAGTGTTAATATTGTAACCAAATTTCGTGCATATATATAGTGTGAGACCGCTCAATTTGGAATATTGATATGGGTATTTAATGGGTAACTTATATAAATTATTATCTTACAATAATTCCCACTCGTAAACATTCTATACACCTTAATAAAGTTTACAAGTTACAACTTGTCAAAAGGGAATACCATGACGGTCAGATTGCACTTTTTGATAATAAATTGTATGAGGACAATGTTCAAATATGACAACAAAACATTGTAAATAATTTTAATTTACATTACATCAAAATAATAATTATGATTTTGCACAAAATAATCAAACAATTAATATGTCTAAAATACGCGAAATAATCTCTTTAGTATGCAAATTAAAACTCAACTTCTTATGGTTTCGATGGCATCTCAAGTAACCTGCTGAAAAGAATGCTGTTCGCAAATTGACTCGCTTACCTTTATAGGTTTTTAATGTGCGTCGGGTCTGGGGTCGTTATTTGATGTCAGGCTTGGCGCCATGGCCCGCGGCGATATAATTATGTTGTAAAGTTCTTGTTGCGTTTTTATTAACTGGGATCTATTTACTTCAACTTAGCGCCATGGCCCGGGGCAATAATAATTATGTCGTAAAGTTTTTGTTACGTTTTTTCTGTCTCAATATATTCCTACTTGAACTATACTTATACTTTGAATGCAAGAAATAAAATATATTATCATTAATATTATTGTCTATTTGTAGTGGCTAAAATTAGCACCTTGTTAAGTAGCTGTTAAAAGTGCACTTTCTCAAACGGGAAATAAGATTCGATAACTATTTTCTTGCAGTTCTTAAGTTCTCTGAATTACGTTTTGTATCGCTATACAATGTATTCACCAGTTTATTTACTATCTCAGTTAAGACCCTTACTAAATTCTGCAGGTCCGAGCAAATTCTCTACAAATCCGTTGAGTCCTTTGTGGCTAATTTATCTAAAATACAGGGATCAGTATCTCTCCCTTTTCGGTCTAATTATGTCCTCTTCGTTATTTGACTTCGTATAAGCACGATTTTCCTTTCAGGGAACAAATGTATGAGGGCTTACTTATACCCTCATATAGTGTTGAGGTTCCCACGCCGGAAATTTACATTGTCAACGATATCAGGAATTATGTGAAATTGTTTTTTAAGATGTGGATAAACGGGCGGCTAGTGCGGCCACTGATCCTTTTGTCTAATTTCGCAGTCGTCACTTTTCGCAATATTTAAATGAAAAACTGTCTAGGGTATATTTTGAATGGTTAGTCCTTTATTACAGATATAATATACAGCGTTGGAGGACCATCGTTTTTGGGATGGGAAATGCTCAAAGGTAATTTTTTTATTTTCCATTGTGGTACAGATTCTTATTAAGGGTGTATAGAAAAGTTTCTACATAGCTCACTAATTTCCTCTTTATTAAATAACTATAAACATTCAAGTATTACACACAAATATGAATACAGTGTGTACGTTTCCTGGTGTTCTAAATATCTACGTATTTATTATTGAAGCTATACTTATATCAACTTATACTATAGTATGGCTTCTGTGTTATCGACAGGACGATGTAACTCGAAAGTGTCATGAAACATCGAGATGTTAAATTTGAGCGGAAAAAAAATGTCCTGTCTGTTTGTCTGTCTGTATGTCTGTGCGTACATTTACTCTGGAACCGTTTATGATATTGAGTTGAAATTTGGTACACTTATGTATTATAACGAGATCTGGAACTAATTTATATTTTGGTCTAATTTCGTTGAAGGGTTCGGGGATAAATAGGCAAAGCAAGCTGGTAAGAGTCCATAAAATTGCAATTTAGGGCATGTACGAAAAGTCAAGATCTCAAAATTTTTTTTTTACATCAGCTACACTCCTCCCCCCCAACAATCATCCCCAATACCACCCTCACACTATTATAAAAGGGAGAAAAAAATTAAAATGTGATTTAGTGTGTATACAAGTTTCGTATACACACGTTTCGTCCTAAAACGTATCAAAAATTTTTTTAGGCGTTAGCTACCCCCCTCTACCACCCCCATTGCCATCCCCACCCTATTATTAAAGGGAGTAAAAAATAAATTGGGATTTAGTGTGTATATGAGAACCCAGAGACTCTAAAAATTTTTTGACATTAGCCACCTACTCTACCACCCCCATTGCCACCCCCACCCTATTATTAAAGGGAGTAAAAAATTAAATTGGGATTTAGTGTGTGTACGAGAAGCAAGGGCTTCTAAAATTTTTTTAGCTTAAGCCACCCCCTCTACCATCCTACCCTATTATTAAATTGAATAACATCTTACATTGGGATTTAGTATAAGACTTTGGATACAAAATCTTGATGTGGAAGTAGTGATTCCTTGGGCAGCGGTTTTTAGAAAAGTATAATCAAATATATTTATTCTGCTATTTTTTGTGTAAAAACTTTACTTTAATACGTACAAATTATATTATCAGAGTTTTGTAACGTTAGTAATCAAAAATTGATTTTTCATTAGAAACCAGAATTGTTATAAAATTTAGGAATACTTTTCTTCATTTATAACATTCCATTATGATACACCCTGTATTTAGCCATCCTTTAATCAATCAGTTTTTACAATAGTCATTTCATTTTTCAGGGCTTCTCGTAGATATTGCTGATGTGACTAATTTGTAAAAGTATCCATACTTTGATTTCTGAACTATGATTAATGTAGCAAGTGATAGTCGTTAGCTTTTCAATACTGTTCAAATTTTTCACCAGCTGAAAAGTGCAACTAGGAAATACATTTCATTTACAATCCATTAATATTATTGCCCTGAATGTAGCTTGAATTAGGCACTTAATCATCTTAAGTCGCCCGAATAGAAGTCTCTAACAGGTCCGAAATTAAATTTCACCGCAGAGTACGTGCTGAAGTCCGTTCTGAAGTAAATACATTACGCCTGGACCTTGATAGAGTCTCTGGAATTGACTCTCAAAATAGAGTGCTGATATAGTTCGAACTTTAAAAGTCCTAGTTAGAGATTATTTTAGCTGAAGCAGGAAATTAATGGCGTACGTACCTATTCAGTTGGAGGTATTGTATTAGAGTTTGCTTCCGCAGAAAAAATATCTGACAAAGGTTTTTCACGCTACCATATAACTTTTGTGTCACCCGCAAAAGCCGGTTATCGATTGAAATATTTACACCGTTCCATATTTTGCGTTATTCTCTGCTTGTACAGGATTAGACAAGATACTGAGCAATTCTTTTTGCCTAGGACTTACAGGGTGGTTCACGAATAGGAATTTCCGAAACTACTAAAAGTACAGCTAGGATTCTTCGTTTAGAACAACATATTCAAAGTAGCGGTCATTCACTTCATTTATTTAAGAACTTGTATTTTTTTTACTTCTCGTTCTGTGGCGGCGCTAATTTTCTGAGGAGTGAGTGATTTGGACGCATTTCGGACTTTTTCTTGACAGTTTTTTAAAAGACTAGCATGAACAATATTTTTTATACGGCCCATGCAAAAAAGTTCAATGGTGTCATATCTGCAGAATGCGGGGGCCGCTATTGAGGGCCGTTTGCAAACCACTGATTTGAAGACTGAGCTTTAATTTCAACAGTACACTCGAATAATCTACCCTATAAACACTAAACTCAAATACTGTACTCGATGCGCATTTCGCCTACTGTGTTGGCATCATCTGGAGATGCTTCTCCTCTATGTAGAATCAGTCTTTCGGCTGGTGTTTGTTGCAATCGAAGCATTAGCGTTCTGTTGGTAATATGCAATTATTACACTTAACGCGCCAGGCTTGTAACTTGTAATTCAGCGCTCGGCGGGGCACTAAGCCCCGAGAGTAGCTGTTAGTTGCATCTGGTTACGTTCCTTATAGTAAAATAAGGATTTTATAGAGTGGTTTGCGACTAAAAATATTGTTTTAATATTGAGAGTGTTTGAAATTAAAATTTCCACGAATTTTGGCTCAAACTTGACATTATTGGGGACGGTAACTCAGTGTGCTAAAGTGTCTGGCTAGAAAACTGAGTTGCTTAGCGATGTTGGTTCGAGACCCGCAAGGCGAAACAATTTTTCATTAAAGAAATTTTTGTGAGTGGTTCGGAGTCCACAATAAACTGTAGGGCCTGGTCTCTCTTGACCTAACACAAGATCCTTGAGACCTTCCAGGGGGTTACTTCGGTAACTTGAGAGGCGGTTAAGAGAACGGTTTAAGGAAAGCAAGAAAACATTTTCATTTTAAACATTTAAATTTCAGCTGTTTCTTTTATGCCTCATATTCCTCGCCTACATACTGCGGTAAAAGATATTGTTTGACGCTTGAAGAAAAGATTATTTGTTAATAAAATTATTTATCGACAGAAAAATACATGAGGATGTTACAAACGCAAGTAATTATTTTTCTCCACCATAATTGTGGAATAAAACTTCATCTCCACCTTTTTCAATAATGATTAGAGTCAAAGCGCGTGCTCACTGCTAATTTTCTGTGATATTTACTCTCAAGAGTGCTTGGTTGTAATTTTTCAGAAATAGCTTTCAACTTTTGCGCTAATATTTGTAAAGCGAGGATCTAAAAATATTAAACTGAATATATTTCCCTGTTAGTATGTTAAATAAAATTCGGCGAACTTGGAGATGATTTATAACACAAAATAAACAGATAAAGAAATAAATCCAGTAAATATTGTGCTTCCTTGACTTTTCTTTACTTTCTCACAAAACTTTTGACTAATTATGCCGCTTTAAAAGAAGCCACGAAACATATCCTGATTAGTATATATTACTCTTCTTTTCGTCTTACTTCTTGTTTGCGCCAAGGCGTGGTCGGGTAATTTGAGCCCTTGGGACTATAATAATTTAATACCAAATGCAAACATCTTCGATAAAACTTTGTATACGGTTTGAAGTACGAGATCAAACGAATGAAGTTTTCAGTAAAAGTCGAAATCGGACAGAATGTTAAATTACAATGAAGTTAAAATGAAAAAAAAAATTAGACAATACACCTAAGCCACAAAATGGCATTAGTAACGTTATAAAGTTGTTATAGCAAGTGTTATCATAAAATCCGATATTTGCGACTCCGACACATCTAACATTAAACTGGGAAGAATCGGAAAAACTGAAATGAGTTTTTTTTTTAAATGAGGTCTACAATCGACAACGTCTCCAAAACGGGACGATGTTAAAATGTTGCCAGCTGACCAAGCTAGTCATTTTAGATACACAATAAAATACAATACGTTTATTGAAAAAATAAGCAGTACAACCACAAATTTTCTCAAAGGGAAGTGTATCAATAATGTTGTTTTTCAACACTTCCTGAGTATAGAAATAAAAAAGGTATAACATATACATAAACAAAACCATTTATACATAATACATACAAATACATACCTACATATAGATACGATTAAGGACACACATGTAATAATATAAGTAACGAGTGAATACGGATAAATATACAGGGTGTCTCGCCGGGAACTGAATCGATCGATATAGAGAAAAGTACGCATCCGAAAATTTTGATAATTACTGATGTCGGTGTGGCCAATCCAATTAAAATAATTACAAGCAGCTGGCACTTCCGCTTATACCGGAAGTCGATACCAACTTGCTTATTTCAAATGGAACAGCCTATATATTTTAGGGTTTTCGAAAAGAGCATAAAATTCTAATTCGAAAATATGTAGTATATCCTATACCTAAACCTAGCCGTTTCAGAGATATCTGACATTTTATAGAAAATTTGACAGGTGCAACGGTTTGCAAGAACCGTTATAACTTTCTTCGTGTAAAAGATTCTCATTCGCTTCTTGTCACGTAAAAAGAACACACGGAGAACTACGTTCTACAACTGAAATAAATTCAATAATATCATACCAAGTGTTCCGTTTTTCGCGTTACATTTTGTCAATTTCAAACCGCGAAAACTTGTTTAGGTGAAATGGAACACGCTGTATTTTTTTACGTCAAGTTGTGTAAAATTGAATTGCCTTTTTTCTGATATTAGCATTGTGGGGGTTAAAGTTACAACTTTTTGAAATATTTGCGATTTTATTAGAAATTCATGAATTCTTGTAATCATTTCATCAAAATAGCCATGATTAGAAACACTCAGCCATTATCTTATGTCAAAAAATGCCAGCACGTTTAAATGACACCCATGAAGACTTTTTAAATTTGTTTATTATTTATGGAGAATGTGCATTTGCAGCACATTTGCTACTTGATATCCAGAAAAACGGAAACCCTCACCAAACATTGTAAAACGCATACTGGAAAATTTTAAAAATTATGGCTCTGTCAAGGCAAAAATGCAAAGAAGAAAGCCCATTGTTGATGACGAAAACATTGAAATAGTCATTCTGGGATATTTTCATGCATTTCCAAGGATGTCATTAAAACAAGCTGCTCTGGAATCGGGACTATGCAAGGACTCAATTCACAGAATCTTATTAAAACATAAGTTTCACCCGTTTTCATTCCATATGTTTCAAGGATTAAAAGAAACAGATTTTCTAAGAAGACAGAATTTTTGTGAGTTTATTCTAATAAGGTCTGAGGGTCACGATTCTTATTTGGGAAATATTATATGGACAGATGAAGCAAAATTTACTAAAAATGGACTTTTTAATAGACACAATTCGCATTATTGGAGTGACTCAAATCCTCATATGTTCAGAGAGCGAAACTTTCAGGAAAGTTGGCAGTTCAATGTTTACTGTACCATAAGAAGCGATAGAGTGGTGGCATTACAATTTTATCAGGAAAATTTAAACGGTAAATTAAATTTTCTCTTCTGCTAATATGTATAGGTAATTTTTTTTTTTTTTTAGGTGAGATATCTGAATATCTTACAAAATTTGAATAATAACTATTTAGAAAATTCACCTCTCGCCGAAAATAGAAACATTTTTTATCAGCACGACGGTGCTCCCCCACATAACGCATATTTAATTAATAATTATTTACAAGAAACTTTTTATGATCAATGGATTGCCAATAATGGACCTTTCTTATGGCCTCCTCGCTCGCCCGATTTATCAGTTCTGGATTATTTCATTTGGGGAACTATTAAAACTAAAGTTTATGAGAGCCCATTAACAACCATTGAAGATTGTATGCAAAGAGTAAGAAATGCATTTCAAAACATATCACAGGATTAAATTAGAAGAGTTACCCATGGGAAACTAATCCGAAGGTGCGAAAAATGTGTCGACGTTCGAGGGCGGAATTTTGAGCAATTATTAAATTAAAATGAAATCATATTTTAAATTGATCTTATCTCTGGTATTTTAGTTCATGCCATATCTTCAATTCGATTAATTTTTTTTTTACATTTATTTAACGTCGGCCTATTTCCGCTACTGAGGCCTAATACCGACGCCTGTAGACGAGCTACCCCCAACCAGGAATTTTGCCGAACCTCTTCCCTTAAGAAGAGTAGGGATCTTTTACTTACCTAACATTTAATAGACAAAGGACCGACGGCTTTACATCCCCTCCGAAGGATGGTATATCCCCTGTACAACCCTCGCCTAAGGTTGTACAGCTCCTGCGCATACACTGATATATAAGCCGCTGGAAGATATGTGAGGCGAGGACGCGGTCTTCGTTGGAATGGTCACCCATCCAACTTCTAACTGAATTCGATTATTACGCATGTTACAGTGTTAGTGTTATTTTTGTCTATATCGAGTAGCAAATGTGCTGCAAGTTCTTGATATTACTTTATCACATTCTCCATAAATAATAAACAAATTTAAAAAGTTTTCGTTGGTATAATTTAAACGCGCTGGCATTTTTTGACATAAGAAAATGACTGATTGTTTCTAATCATGGCTATTTTGATGAAATGATTACAATTCATGAATTTCTAATAAAATCGCAAATATTTCAAAAAGTTGTAAATTTAACCCCCACAATGCTAATGTCAGAAAAAAGGGAATTCAAGTTTACACAACTTGACGTAAAAAATACAGGGTGTTCTATTTGATCTAAACAAGTTTTCGCGGTTTGAAGTTGACAAAATGTAACGCGAAAAACGGAACACTTGGTATGATATTATTGAATTTATTTCAGTTGTAGAACGTAGTTCTCCTTGTGTTCTTTTTACGTGACAAGAAGCAAATGAGGATCTTTTACACGAAAAAGTTATAACGGTTCTTGCAAACCGTTGCACCTGTCAAATTTTCTATAAAATGTCAAATATCTCTGAAACGGCTAGGTTTAGGTATAGGATATGCTACACATTTTCGACTCAGAATTTTATGCTCTTTTCGAAAACCCTAAAATATATAGAGTATTCGATTTGAAATATGCAAGTTGGTATCGACTGCCGGTATAAGCGGAAGTGCCAGCTGCTTGTAATTATTTTAGTTGGAACTGGCCACACCGACATTAGTAATTATCTAAATTTTCAAAATTTTCAGAATCAGTTTCTAAAAATAAGACATGATAATAAAGTATGACAAAAAAATCATGTTTCTTATAAATTAGGATCCTTACTCAAAATTAAACAATTATCCAACAAAATCAATCGAAAGTAAAGTTTATATTAAAAGCAGTGCTTTCTTGAAATAATAATAATTATTTTCAATATGTTTCACAAGGAACCAATCACATATTTAGTGCAGTGTTATGTAGTTCCCGAAATCTCCCTCTATTAGAGAATTATCTAATCTAATTTTAATCAATTAATTATTTTTCGACTTATGCCTTATGTACCTACTTATGTTGTCACTTTAGTTATAATCTGATTGTACTCTGCAGTCGTTGGCATTAAATTAAATTGAATTTATTTCGATAGAATTTTCGTTGTAATTAAGATATTAACAATTAAAATTTGCTTGGAAAAGGAAATTATTAATAAGACGTTTGCTTTATTTAATTACGTTTGAGTTATTTTTCAAATCGTTTATAAGGCACTGCAGCTACCAGAGAGTCCTTGACAAGAATTATTAACAAGACGAGGGATTTAATTTTTTTTAAATAAAATATTTTCCATTACTCTTCAGACGCTAATCACCGGTCTGAATTAACTTTGCAACATGAATGGAGAAAAATAATAAGAGAGGTAACGTGTAGATGGAATAAAAAAAATTAAGCAGCAACGCCTGAGGGAAATTATAATTTAATTAATATTTTCCTCCGAGATGTGTTTTTTGTACGAACTCAATGACCTTTTTTTTAATTTGTTCTCACTTAAGGGCATAAAAAATTCATAGCCCTAACTACTATGTTATTAGTCTGGGCATCTTGAACATAATACCAACAAGTTAATTTTTCTGAGTGCTTGAGCTATTATACAGTTTGGTCCATAAGTAACGGATGAGTTCATTATCTACGTAATTAACAATTTATGGGTGAAATCCTAAAACACGCCAATTTTTAATTCTGAAATGATATTTTTGAGCATAATTTTATACCTCCCCCTTCAACCCCCTTGAAGGGGGAAATTCCTTGCTGAAATTCTTCTAAAATATTTTGTATCGTTTCCGGGGTGATTTGATTAATTTATTGCCTTATTCTGTCTTTTAAATCATCGACGTTATTTGGTCTGTTGAAGTAGACTTTCGATTTTTGTAACCCCATAAAAATAGTCAAGCGGGGTCAAATCGGGAGAAGGGAAGCCACTCAATTTCACCGCATCTACAAATCCACCTATTGGGAAAAACTTGATTGAGATAGGCTCTTACTTCAAATGCAAAATGTGATGTAGCTCCATCATGCTGATACCAAATATTTCTATCAATTTCATTAGGGATGTCGTCATCTTGGAAAAGTATTCTTAACTCTTAAGAAATCCAAGTAATGCGCGCCAGTTAATGTGCCATCAAAGAAATATGCCAATACTCTTTTTATGTATATTATTGTATACTCTCTTTCTCTACCCTATCCTGTAACTGAGCGTTTGCCCGTTGGATCTGTATTGAAATAAATAAAATAAATTATCGACGGCAACTTGTCTCTCTCTGTAGGTAGAAAATAATAACTTCGCTTGCAAGTCTAGAACACGTACGTCACTGTTAACAATCTTATCAATTTTAATTAATCAGTAATATTATTAGATTGAACTTTATTGTCTGTTTTTGATGTTTATTCCATGACTTACTATATCTGCAATAATAAATGCGTAATAAATTTATCTGCAAAAATTTTATTAATTCGTAATTTTTTATGAAATTTGGTACATACCCATTTTGGAGGAAGCTGAAATGTATTCAGATTTTACGTAAAGAAATCGCTAATAGGGGCGAGCGTAGGTGCGTCTTTACTATGTACATACTTCGGTATGCGATGTAAAGCAACGACAGGCGCAGTTAGTACTTGGATGGGTGACCATTCCAACGGCTTGTATATCAGTGCATGCGCGGAAGCTATACAACTTTAGGCGAGGGTTGTATAGGAGATATACCATCCTTCAGAGGGGATGTAAAGCCGTCGGTCCCTTGTCTATTAAATGTTAGGCAAGTAAAAGATCCCTACTCTTCTTAAGGGAAGAGGTTCGGCAAAATTCCTGGTTGGGGGTAGCTCGTCTACAGGCGTCGGTGTTAGGCCTCAGTAGCGGAAATAGGCCGACATTAAATAAATGTAAAAAAAAAATCGCTAATACGGTTCCTTAAATTTTAGCCCCTAGAAAATTCGCGGTAGGCCATGATTTTTATAAATAAAATATGACGTTTTGTCCAAATGTGCAGTTTTTGGTGTTGTATCGTTAAAAAAAACCGGTCAAACCCGGTTATTTATGAAGGTATTAAGGTTTGAAATGGGTCACACTGTATATGAACACTACACTAGAATACACTCCTCGACGAGCGTTTCGCTAGCCATGTCAACATCATCGGGAGACGAATAAGACTGCTTTTCAGATTTAATCTTTTCACGATCATTGTGGACTATGCACTTTAAAAGTTGAAGGAGATTCTCAGACGCTCGATGGAAAATTCTCAGTAGCTCTTGTTTATATAAAGAACCTCCCAGCTGTGCAATTCTCCGTATGTTGCTTTCATCTGCCACAGCTTTCCAGTCGTACAATTTTCTAATGACCTTGCCATTATTTTAACAAAAGCATGTAATGTCAGCAAATGAGAATAGCAAATGGTGTCGCAGTTGATGTATCTCCTTGATATTCTCATATCTCGTAAGTGTAATAAGGACAAATATGCAAGAATAAGGTAAGAAGTAAACAAGATACCATAAAAAGGTCCACAGAGTATTTTGAAAGAAGCAGTGTTTGAATGGGGCGTAAAAGAACTAACACAATACGATCTTTTCTTAATCTCAGGAGAAAGAATATTATATACTTACAATTTTTACTAAATCGTGTAATCCCAATGCAATTTATTAGAATTTAATTTACTGTGTAATTAACTAGAAATCATAGAAATAGCAACGTCTGTTCCAGTGCAGTCAATTTACATTATGAATGCAATCGTCTGGAAAGATGAAGCGTAAATATCACACATATTGATAGCTGCAACTTTTTGTGCAACAAACTTCTTTAATTAAAGGTATATTTTTCTGTCTAAATTTCAGTATAATCGGATTTTTCCTTCTTATAGTGCTTAAAAACCATTTAGTCAAATCCACGTTACTCAAGTTTCCCACAATTTCAATTTACAAACTAAATGAATTAAAATGTTTTATTTCTCTTTTATAGAGCAGGTTCCTGGGAAAAACACGTAAGTGGCAATTTCAGCAATAAATCTCAATAAATTAAAACGTTAAAAACTTAATACATTACAGATTTAAAATGCCTGGAATTAATTAGAAGTTTACGAATATCTGAAAGTTCAAGTAACTTAAAACTATGAACGTCTTTAGCTCATCTAAAATTCTAAACGAAGTTCACAAAGTCTCTGAGTGCCGGCCGTCTCATTTTGAGAATTTATTATTTCTGTTTATTTTGGCTTTACTTCAGAAGGCTGATTGTCTTGCACTGCGAGTTGTTTTCTTTGCCGTACCTATTTACGTCGTATTTTAAACTATCTCGGATCTCTCCGTACAAATGAGCCAAAGAAAGCAAATAACAAAATAAAAAAGCACCATTGAACCGAGGGCAAATCCGTGTACTGGTAATGTAATAAGCTTCTTTGCATCTATATAATAAAGATGAACAAAGTAATTGATTAAAATCTGAGATTGTCATATTTTTCATTAGATGGTTAGGAACAATATACAGTTAATACCCGCGTCGAATTTAAAGGAATAATTTATTTAGATTACATTTTATAATATCAAGATATTTTTAAGAATCTGCAACCCGGCACCTCCACCAGTTACTATCATCCTGTCAGGTTATTGTGGCCATTTATATATCAATCAGCACTTTGCTTTCCATGATGCTGACATATAGATAACCGTTTATTGGAGTTGTTAATTTGTCCAGTGCCTCTTCAGGAAGAGAGGATTATATTCAGGAGATATTCCTGAGCAGTTGATGGTGTGATACTTGTTATTGCCAAGCGTGCTTGCCTGTCGGCCAAGAATTTAGGTCTTAGACGTTTATTGTAATTCTTTCGACTACCAAACTATGATATAATGTGCTACCATTTGCCTTATGAGCTTAATACACAGGGTGTGTGAAAACCGCAACACGAATACTTTTTTCTAACAGTAGATATTTTAACAAATAAACTTGAAATTATGGATTATTATCAGATCTTGACGACGGAAAAACAAGGAAGCTGTCAAAATGACACGATGAAGAAACAACATATGTCAAATAGTAGAATGCAGGTTTTCACGGCCAGTGTCTAATGAAGTAGTTTCATCCGGGTCTTGCCGTGGTCGTCGAACTTGACGTTTCGCTGATCATCATGTCAGGTGATACACTCCTCGTTATATACCTAGGAGCCGCTTCGCTTCGCTGGTCATTCGTCGTGTTTGGTTGACCGTGACTTACTACGATGCTGGTACTTGGCAATGCCAGTCTCCACGTGTGACTAAGTCGATACCCATCCTCTTTGTTGAAGTTGTTCACGTTTTTCATAATTTCCAGTGATTCCCTAATGAGTCGCGGATAATAGCGCGTATTTCTGTCTAATATGTTGACGTCCTCGTAGTCGATTTTATGGTTCTCGTTATTATGGACATGCTCTGCTATCGCCGACCTATCCGTGTCTCCAAATCTGGTATTCCTCTGGTGTTCTTTGATTCTGCACTGGATACTCCGTCCTGTTTGTCCGATGTAGCTCTTACAACATGTCCACTTCAATTGATAAACACCTTTTGATAACAGTTTGGGGACAGGGTCTTCGATTAAGGGAAGCATCTGCTGTATTTGCTTCACGGTTCGAAACCGTACACCTACTTTCTTTTTGAATAAAATCTTCTTCAGCCTATCTGTGACTCCCGCGACGTAGAGTAGGCAAGACAAGTCAAAATTTTGCAGCATGTTTTCGGTGCCCTTGTCATTGAGCTTTTGTAGTTTCCCTGCCTTTCCTTTATCCTTGTAACTGCTGCCTACCAACTTGTAATGTTGTTATTAAAGTCGCCATGATCGGCCCTTTGCTTTGGCGTAAAAAGTGTGACCATTGCAAATTTTCCTTAACGTGTGTGTGTAGCTGAATCTGTTTTTTTTCCTCTATTATTATGTACACAACGGTAACCTCTGCAGCTTGCTAATGGGACATACCCAAGGCCCATTCAAACTCGGAAAAAAACTCCAGAAACTCTATAAATCCATTAAACTGATATGCAAATACTTGAACAAAATACCCCCTTAAAATATCATGTGCAAATATCCTCGTCCTAATTTGTCTGAATATTAAAAATGACAACAAAGCCCGAAAGCGTGTCTGAGAACTTGGAATTACGAATATAAAATTCCTTTTAGCATTGCAAACAACAGATAAATGTAAGATTGCAGAAAAAAAAAGAATTTGCTTTACGAAACTCAGTCAATATTTTATTTCATGTCGCTGTTGAGATTTCTTGCCAGTAAGAGAATTGGGTACTCAAAAGAATGCCCGTCTCGCCTGATTATTAATTTCGCAGGGAGAGTTATACATTAATTTTTTGTGCCAGTCAGCAAAAACGTTTAGCTTCATTTACAGGATGTTTAACGAAAAAATCGGCTTCGTGGGATGTTGATGTGTATTGTGCATAGATAAAGCAAATAAAAACTTTTTTATTGTACACTAAATTGTACTTTTAGAGCATACCTGATTAATAAACATATAGTGAGGTCCATAAGTAACGAATAAATAAGGAAGGCAATTAGTTATTTCCGCGTAGTATTGCGCAACACTACTCGGAAATAATTAACTGGATGGACTGTGATTTATGTTCTCCCCCATTATTAAAAGATGTCAGTGTCTATGAGATTACATCACATATTTAAAGTGACTCAGTCCCTAATTGGGATATAACATTCAAGACATTCGCATTCCCAGTTCACACACAGGCAGTTGAACGATGTGTGAAACTCGTAACAGAAACATCAGGAAAAGTTTGCTGATCTGAGTCTAAGGATAGTTTTATCGGAACGACTCTTCTGTCAATGTCAACCATGCCTAACTTCGCCCATAAATCAGATTTCAAAGTTTGTAACGAAGTATTTTTCGTTACCGAAATATGTGTAAAATATCATTATTTTCTCGAAAATATTTTATAGTTCTGTTATATTTATAAATATACTGTACCGCCGTAGGCGAATTCGTTTGAAATTAATTAATTTCTAGAAACCCCGAGTAGGTATATCAGATTGTAAAGTACAGATGAACTCAGGTGGGGAAGCGACGAGAAGAGTTTCTACATTTCAGACACGCCAAACCACGCACGAGTCAGTGCCTTCCCAGTGACCGACCGCGTTTGTTGTGCAGAGCTCTCCGTCCTGTGGTACCAGAGTAAGGTAAATTTGCTAAGTCCACAAATTCATCGTGGCATTATTTTTCTAAGTCCGAAAACATTTTAAAATATTTTACAAGTCCATTCGACATCACTTATGTGACGTAGTCCTTCAGTACACGGGAATAATTTAATTATTCCGCATTTAGTCTTCTAGTTGCCGTCCCACGAGGTACACGTGTCCGCTGTTTGCTCTGGTGCTGTACTGAAAATATTACCACACTTCAGGTAACATTAATTTTTCTAAGTCCGTAAAATCTATATTTGAATTATTTTTCCAAGTCCACAAATCCGTCGTGGACTTATTTTTCTAAGTCCCCAAAGACATTTCAAATATTTTTACAAGTCCAGTTGACGTCACAGTGATCCACCGCGCACCTATTTTCCGCTGTTTCCCCCACTCCTTCATCTCTGAAGGCAGTAATTAAATTCACACCGACCAGTGAGTCTTCCCGATCGACTCAGAGCCAGCAGACGTGTTCACGCTAAACATTTGAAGCCGCCAGGTAATATTCATTTTTCCAAGTCCGTAAAATCTGTATTTGCAATAAGTCCACAAAATCTTTTAAATATTTTGTCAAGTCCGTCAGACGTCACCGTGATCCATCACGCATCTGTTTTCTGCTGTTTCTCCCACTCCTTCATATCTGAAGGAAGTAATTAAATTCAACCGTGTAGGCAGTCAGTCTGATTGACTCAAAGCAAGCAGACGTGTTTCCTCCGAAAATCAAACTCCAGGTAAATAATACTTGACACATATTAATTCCGAACCGTGGAATTTTTCTAAATTCATATTTTGTCATTGAATAAACCACGCATCTGTTTGGCGCATTTCTCCCGCTACTCTAATAAGTTGTTTGATTATAGAAAAGTCCCGGTACACCAAGCAAGTGGGTCAGTCCGCTCTGACCGTTCCCGCAAGCAGACGTGCCTGAATCCAGACCAAGGTAGTTTTGTGCTTGCTATCCTTGTCGCCTGAGTCATTTGGTACTAGATTTATGCTTGCTCCTCCCGGCCTAAGTAACTTATAGATTTTAGTAGTTGAAGTAGCTTTGTATATATAGGGTTATAGTAATATACTGACTTTATTGAAATACTCTGAGTTTTATTATCTGTGTGTGAACGTCTAATTTCCCATATATTGACCCACTGGAATAAACTTTCTCCACTTGAGCTGCTCAGCCTTGCGTACTCGGCTTGAGGGTAGTGTGTCCTATCACCTGAACTAGGACTGGCGCCCGAGTAATTCGAAAACTTGTTTCCGAAGCTCGTGTGACAAAGGGTGGCCGCGCCTTTTCTCCACGTCAACGTGCGAGGTGGAGAAAAACGCGTCACAACAATTCAACATGAATTTCTTGGACTTAGACTCTTCAAAATTTAGTTTTTTCAATAAAACAAATCTCTTTATAAGTATCACTAATGGTCTAAAATAATTTGTTTTAAACATTTAACCTTATATTCGCTAAAGAAAACAAAAAAAAAAAAAAGAAAATATGTAAGTTGTTAAATTTTTTTTCCTTGATCTTCCTTTATTTGTAATTTTTTTTCAAAATTCCATTAACTTTGAAGGCAGATGTTGATGGATTTAAATAATATTTAAATATTATTTTGTGTGGTTATAATACATAAGAATTTGAGCTATTACATAAGGAGGGAAGAATGTTAAAAATTATTTCTTTTTTACCCCTTCTTAGTCTCCCCAATTAGCAACTTTTCCGCTGTATTACAACTGGAAAAAATAAATTGAGTTTATCTGCCCACCCTAATAGTATCTCTTATTTGCGAATTATAGCAAATGATATATTAATCCTCCGCAAGTCGAAACAATTAAACTTAACGCTACCGAATATCTTAGAGGGCTCCCTCAAGCAGCAACTGCATAAATCTCAACTTAAGCGGAGCCAAAAATAGCGAAAGCTCGGCAAATAACACGGTCTGCAATCCATCCTGCTCCGTACAAGCCTCACATCCAATTAGTCGCCGAATTCGATCTGCCGTGCCTGCCAAACGGTTCACAAAATGCATACTAACGCGAGACATACACTATCCACTATCTCATCAGGATATCCGTCTCGCAGCGAACGCGTCCTTGAAGAATGTAAACGGACCGCTGCGCTGGAGAAATTTATAGGCCTTGTCAAGATTCCCTTTACGAGTGGCTCATTCGTAAGAGATGTGTTTTGATGTGCACATTCGACCTAAAAATCGTGAATACGTTACTCAGGTGTTTCAAGTACATAATAGCAATTTTTCGCTCTATAAATCCGACACAAACGTTGCACGAACACAATGTCGCGTGTCTTCATTTATTAAAGTAAGAACAGTTTCAATATGACGAACTATTTTTCGTAAATACCGGCTCGTTAAGCATAAACCAGCTGTTTAAATACCTCTCCAAAAAAGTCCAGAGCTTGAGTTAAAGTGATCGAGAACACTTAAGTCATGTCTTGCACGGCAATTTTGTGCAATAAGAATTGAGACCTGTTAACACTTTACCAGTATATGAACAAATTTTAGAATTGGTAGTAAAAAAATAATACCAACATAGGCCTAAGACAAGGAGACGCGCTGGCGTGCCTCCTATTCAACATTGCCCTCGAGAAGACAGTCAGAGACACAAATCTGGAGAATAGAGGCCCCATCTATAACAAATCCATACAAATAATGGCTTACGCAGATGACTTAGACATTGTTGCCCGCACTGCGAAAATCTAAAGAAACTTTCGAAGCTTTCTCCACCTCAGTAGAAAAAATTGAGCTAGAAATTAATGTGGATAAGACTAAGTTCATGGCATCCGCACCAGGGAACAGGGCCCGAAACATAGGCAAGAATGTGAATATGGGAGAAGTCAGTCAATGTAGAAGCCTTACAGTACTTCACTTATCTAGGCTCCTTAGTAAACAGCGGAGATATGATATCAGATGAAATAAAAAGAAGGATTATACTAGCCAATAAATGTTACTTTGGACTCGGTAAACACCTTAGAAGTCGCAATCAATCCTGGAAAACTAAAAGCCTAATATATAAAACTTTAATCCTCCCAGTTCTTACATATGGGTCCGAGACTTGGACAATAAGCAAATCGAACGAAAACCTGCTGCTGATTTTTGAACGAAAAAGTTTCCGAAATATATTCGGTGCAATCTGCGAAAATTGCCAATGGCGCAGAAGGTACAATTTTGAACTCTACGTAAAATACGCAGAACTTAGCAACGGTAGAGATATACATTAATATTGGACGGCTGAGATGGGCTGGACATAGTGGAAAAAGCTGATGAAAACTACCCACCAAAAAGAATCTTCAAGTCAGAACCGGCCGGGGAGGTAGACCGAGGTTGAGGTGGAGTTGACGAGGATGCTGCGAAGAAAGCCGGGGCCCACCTAGGGCTGTAGCACTATTGATCATGATGATGATGAAGTAAAAGAACAATTGACTACACACTATATGGATTTTAATAGAGAATCAATCTGGATGCAGAGAAAGTCATTCTTGTGAAACGGCACTTCAATTCATTATATCGGATTGGGTTAAGATAGTGAGTAAAAATCAAGTTATAGTTGCAGATTTCTTAGACTTTAATTATTAGATTATTTTCATGGTATTGAGATAAACACATAAATCAACAGATTGTCTAAAATAAAAATCTAGTCTTATTAGAAGACCAAAAAATAAACTTTCCCGCCATGCAAAAACCCCATTGTTTCAATTAGAGTAAATGTTCGATATGGTCTCCACCTACTTATATACCTTTTCTAATTCTATTCATAAAAGATTTTCTTACATTGAAAAATACATTTTCCTGTCCTCTAATAAAATTCGCTGCGTTTTGTATTTTGTCCCACAGTTCCTCTCTTGAGTTGGTAATATTTTCATAGACTAAGGACTTCATATATCCCCACACATAATAATCCAAAGGATTATAATCAGGACTCCTTGGTGGTCAAGCAAACTCACTTCTTCGACCGATCCATGTGCGTGGGAAAGTCTCATCAAGATAAATCCTGACTTCAATGGAGAAATGAGGGGGAGGTCCATCTTGCATGAACCACAATCTGTTCCGTATGTCTAGCATGAAAGCATGTAATATATCAGCAAGTGTATTTTGAAGAAAAACAGATAAGACTCTGTCCATTTAAATGTGGAGGAAGGACAAATGGTCCCAATAATTGATCGCCGATGATACCACACCAAACGTTAATCTTAAATTCTTGCTGAAAATGCCTTTCTTTAACGACATGAGGATTTTCTACTTCCCAGAAATAAGTATTTCTCCAGTTAAAAACGCCTCGGTGAGTCAAAGTTGCTTCTTCGGTAAATAAAGTGTTCTTAACAAAATTTCGATCCCTGTTGTGTTTATTTAGAACAAATTGACAAAATTGTAGCCTTTGTGGAAGATTCCTTCGAAGTACGTTTTGCACAGGAGTGAGATGATTTAGGTAGAAGCCCCTTCTAGTTCTTGATCTGGAGTAATTCGTTTGAAAATCTTATGGTCTGGCTGTATTCTATTTGGATATTGCAATGTGTATCTCCTCGCTCCAGCACGTCCGCTAAAATTATTTTGTGCGTAAACACATATCCCTCATTTCCCTATTTGAAAAATTATTATGTCTAGGCATTGTAAACAAAGAAGTTAAAGAAATTAGCTCGAGGAACAAGAACAAAATAAAATGATTAAATGTCGTATATGACAGAACTAAAACGTAACCAAAGTACACTTTTCAATAAATATACTTTGTTTCATTAAATTTGAATTTGTCTTTCAAAAAATTATTGAAATGTTGGAGTTATCATGTTCTACCAAGTGTACCTTTTATACGTGGAAATGACGCTCTCATCAAATTTTCTGGTCAGAAGTATCAAAACGTTTCGTCAAAAAATATGAAAAAAATTCATTATCAGATACAGGTCCTGCGGCGCCCTCTATGATCTAACTTGATGTAATACATACATTATTGTTTCTTAGAATAAAGAAAGTTCCTCTAGCAAATTTGGCGAAGGTCAGTCAAGAGGCTGTTGGGTTATTGCAAAAAAACGAAAAAAATAATTTGAACGTATCCTCATATTTTGGCCCAAAGAATCTTCCCCTGAACTATGGCCTATTATTAATGGTCCACCCTGTATATATTTTTTATGTTATCGCCTTTTTTTGATGTTACTGATGTTTTACAGTGTTTCAGAATATATGAATTTCAATCTAGTTTGCATACTGTATCTCATATAAGTCCTTAGATTATCATTATGCTTCGTGTTCGCAACGACCATTCCCTACGATCGACATCGCCATCTGCCGCAGTTGAGACTCGAACTCAGGAGTGGTACAGTGACTAGCCATGTTGTCTCTCACACAACCTCGTCTAGTTCACTGCTGGCAACTCGGCAACACATGAAAAAGGCCACTAAATACCTTAGTCAGGAGTTGAACTCGGGACTCCATAGTTTCAAGCCTAACGCATAAGCGTTTAGTCACTGAACCAGCAATTTAGGATTTCATTAAAGTACACTACATTTACAGTTATAAGAAAATTTGTATTCGCAAAGCTAGACGGTAGCGCCACATGAATTAACATTAATGCTAGAACACAGCGTGCGTAAATCAGATTTGTAAAAAAGAAGAGAGATGATGTGGTAGCAGTCTAGACAGTTACTTTATACTTTTTTCTACATAATCCCTAAGTGAATAATTGCTCCACGCAAAAACGTGTAGAGATGAGGTTAATTGGCAGTGATATAAATCTGAAGTGATAGGTCAGAGGGACGAGATCATTTGTCTTGTAAAAAAAAAGTTTGTGTGTGTGGTTAAAACAGAAAGCACGCGTTCGCGAGATTTGCGGTTCCTGTTGTGCGTAGCGAGTGATTATTGTCAGGAATGATTTATTTCTGCTCCATGCTCGGCCTCATTGATTAAAATTATATGTATATTAGTTTTCGCATTTGCTAGGCGGTGATTAAGTATCCGTAAACATGAAAACGTGAAAGTGAATTTGTATTAGGCACGCATCCGATTAATTTCTAATTATAAATAATATTTTCGTATTTGTCTGTGTTTTGGGGCGAAATATGTGATGTGCCATTTGACTCGATTTTCTTAAAACTCTTAATTGATTAAAAAGTTGTTAAAAACCATCTTGAAACATTTCATTCGGAATTTTACTGCTAAAATTAAAGCTCAAAGTCGCTGTTGTACATTTTTCGTTTTTACAAATCTATCGAGAACGCTTTGGAAGCTGCTAACTTCGGGAGCCTCTGGTATTTACATATTTTTGTCTTACAACTCTTAAATGTGACTCAGTGGGTTTTCCAATGTTATTTCAACGAAAAAAACAAATTCTAATTATCTTAGACCTCCAGTCAAGTCGCTAATAAGGTTGGCTACGTTTGTAAACCAACGAATGTTATAGTCGTTTGCAATTATACCGTGCAGGTAAAAAACGCAATAAAAACTTTACGACCTCATTAAAATACCGTTAATCGCTGAATCACATCTTTAGGTTTTTAATATACGTCGCATCGGTTTGTTTCATGGTAGCATACCGAATGGTTCACCGGCGTTAATAATGAGCTCGTAAAGTTTCTGTTGCATTTTTTATCTGCCCAGTAAAATTGAAGGCCACTATGCCATTTACCCACATAAAATCCGAAGTTGATATACTGAGAGAAAACTTTTCAAATTACATCATTGCCACTTTGAATCGCACCAACACTCATACATCAGTGTGTGCTCACTACCGGAAAACGTTTCCTGATGCACCACCACAAATTAATCCAATCCCATCCAATCCGCAACTCTTTGAAGTTGTACTTTTATTTAACGGCGCAATTCACCCCATTATCCACTATTGCAGCCTCAGTAAAATACAATAAAAACCATTAGATCGGACGACGGTCGGCGAGCAGAATGGCTCGTGTTGAAGCACTGTTTATCCATCACCGATTCTTTGCCGTGCAAATATTAGGAATTGGCAAAGCGATTAAAGGCTTTGTAGTATTATAAGTCGTCGTTCTAAAGCCACGCCGAACAGAATCCGCTTTTCAACCTGCTTCCTTCGCAGATTACTCGTTAATGTTGTATATGTTTATGTTCCGGTGCACGTGATGGCGGTGATTCTCTCGTACACGTTCCCTGGGTTCTCATTCCGACGTTTCTGGCATTAATATTAACATAACCTGACTATGTGCATATCCAGTTGCCTGGTGCAGGTCTCTGTTTCCAGAGATCTGACACCGATTACTGAAAATGCATGCATAGCGAGTGCCGTTTTGAAAAGCGTCTCGTTTTGTATTTTAATGTACTTAATATAATCCATCACGAGGAGATTTGATTAAATTGGTACAACATCTGTACGAATACACATGATGCAGGCGTTTCGTCCCAACTAACTTGTTTGGAATTTATCCCATTTAATCCAGACAAATAGTGATTCAACCTCGGAATGAAAGTTAATAAGCTATAAACTTGTATACATCTTTGTTTTGGCGTTCTAGTTAGCTGAAAAGTCTCATAGAATCTCGTATACGCCAGTCAAGATATTCAAGGTCAAACCATTTTTTTATGAATACCTTGTTTCCTTTGCTCTAAATTATATTTTGAGTTACTAGGAAAGTTGTAGAGCATAAAATTCTCTACTTATTCGGCAATACTTTATACAATTACCAGTTGTCGAGATAGAGCACGAAGAATGGGAGTGAGAACAATATAAAATACGGTTTATAAAGTTCGTTTACTAAAAATATAGTTATTAAGAAACCTTAGTTATTTACTAATTAATAAATGATATTTATAGATATTATTCATAAATAAGACACCTGTTTAATAATATTTAGTTAATTTATATTAATAATAAGATTAAATTGAAATACATTTTAATTACATTTTTATTTACCATCAGTTTGTAGTAAATCTATTACAATTCAAGTTTAAACTTGAGGGGGATTTTTCCTGTTATTTTGTTTATTAATAACAAGCATGCAGCTTCTTGTAATTAGAATTCTTATAATCGGGATTCTCTTAATTGGAATTCTAATTCTTGGAATTGGAATTCTGGAAATTGGCAGTCCCACAATTGCAATTCTCGGAATAGGAATTCCCGGAATTGGAATTCTTGGAATTAGAGTTCTCAGAATTGGAATTCCTATAATTTGAATTATCGAAATTGGAATTCTCGAAATTAGAATTTTTGTAATTAGAATTCTTATAATCGGGATTCTCATAATTGGAATTCTCATAATTGGAGTTCTCGGAATAGGAATTCTAATTCTTGGAATTCTGGAAATTGGCAGTCTCATAATTGCAATTCTCGGAATAGAAATTCCCCGAGTTGTAATTCTTGGAATTGGAGTTCTCAGAATTCGAATTCCTATAATTTGAATTATCGAAATTGGAATTCTTATAATCGGGATTCTCATAATTGGAATTCTTGGAATTGTAATTATCGGAATTGGAATTCTCATAATTGAAGTTCTCGGAATACGAATTCTAGTTCTTGGAATTGGAAATTTCGGAAGTGGAATTGTCATAATTGGAATTATTGGAATTCTGGTAAATAGAATTACTGGAATTCTCGGAATTAAAATATTCGAATTCTAATTTTTGGAATTTGAATTCTGAGAAATGGAATTCTCGGAATTGGAATTCATTTAACTTTATTTCTCATAATTGTAGTTCCCATAATTTGAATGATCGAAATTGGAAGTGGAATTCTCATAATTGAAATTATCGGGAATTCTGGGAAATGGAATTATCGGAATTGGAATTCTAATTCTCGGAAGTGCAATTCTTGAAATTAGAATTTTTGGAATTAGAAATCTTATAATCAAGATTCTCATAATTGGAATTCTCGGAATTGGAACCCTTGGAATTCTAATTATTGAAATGATCGGAAATGGAATTATTGGAATTCTCGGAATTAAAGTTCTTTCTCGGAGTTAGAATTCTTGGATTTGAAATTCTCGAGTTGGAATTCTCATAAATGTAGTTCCCATAATTGGAATTCTCGGAACTGGAATTCTAATTTTCGGAATTAGAATTCTTAAATTTGAAATTCTTGGAATTGGAGCTGAAAGAGGACTTCACCTGATGGACACATGCCATCCAGTTCATGGCGTCATTGCAACCGGCGTTGTTCCTCCACTTGGTGAGCCCGTACCAGCTTTGCTATACTACTCACCGTCCATTTAAAACGCCTGCTAATGTTCAATGATTGTTTTCTAAAGACATATAGCTTAGTGAAAATATGGTTCAATAAATTTTATAATGTATATATGCCTAAAAGTGCTAGAATATAACTGTCTTTTTTTTTTCTAGATCAACCTCATTAAAGAATCCATTAAGATAAAGGTGAGTTTCCTGTTCGATACTTAAGGTGAATAATGCATGCCCTCTTGCATTTCTAATAGAGCCATTTGGATTAATATTGCAAAAATTCAAAGAAATCGTTTACCGCTTGGGGAGAATTAAAAGTGCAAAAGTTTAAATTGCCAAATCAATAAATCTTTCTCCATTTGTTGTCCAGTATTTCTTTGATCACTTAGATTTTAGGAAAATATAAGAGAAACGGTTTTTTTTCTTCTTTCGAATAAGGGCAATTAACAATAAATTTAATACATCTCATACATGGTAAACTAAAGTTCCTGGTAGCTTATATTCGTAACGTTAAGCCGTATTTAATTTTATTAAACCCAACGGAATGATTTATGTCATTGCTCAAAGGGAACTAATACATAAAAAATAAAAAACCTTTTAGAGGCACAGTGGTTGATACATTTATTAGAAAAACATATGCCACATTTTCTTCTTGGTTGATGGACATTTATCAAATATCTCTCTGCATAGTCTCGAAGTTTTTGAACAGTGCAACGCAAACAGGCAAAATATCAGCTTGTGGCCAGTTAAAATTTATGGTCATATAATAAGTAGCAGCAAAAACTTTTTGATTGCATTAATATAAAATATCTTGAAGCAAACATATCAAAGTAAATGGTTAGTTTGTATACCCCACATACCACTATCGACTTTGTTATTCTTTAGACACCTAGGGCTAATTTTAAGCGTATTTTCTTCTCAAGTTCTAGAGATTGAAAACAAAGTAGCATAAAAGCTGCTGTCAAGAATATATCCGAATAAAACATTTATAAAGAACTTCGACAAACTTTTACTTTCCGGAATTTCTTTTCTAATCGCTTAGAAACCTGTTTAAACATTTAAAGAAATCCAAGTGATATTTCTTGTTTTATTTTGTTGCAAACTAGAACTTTGGACTTTCCTAGATTTCAGCTGAATGAATATATTATATTAAACTTTTGACAGATTTGCAAATTATAATCAATAGTATAATAGTAATTTTTACACAGGATGTCCCAGATTTAAAGTAACAGACTAATGAGAGATAGAGCACACTTTTATGAGTTCAAAACACCCACCCTTAAATCCTCACTGGTTTCAAGATGCATGTTGTTTTATGAATTTTGACTGAAACTAAAATTCGTCATATTTTTGGAATGGATGGACGTATTTGGATAAAAGTTAGTACACATATAGTGCACTCCTAGTCCAATCAATAACATGATTTAGTTTGGAAGATTTAAAATTTTAAAGAGACACTAATTATTTTATACGTTGGTAGAATTAATTAAAATTATAATAAATTTTTGAAATGAACACCCCTAGCGCCAATACATTTTTGTGAACGACGGAAAAGAGTTTTTGCAGATCTATTGATCAAAGTGTGTATATTTGTTTATCATTTATAACTCGGTCGTTTTTCTTTTTTTGTTGTTCCTTTCAACTATTGAGGAACTCCCCTTTGCTTTCTATAATTAATGATCATTTAAAATTGTTAAATTGTCATGTTCTCCTTTCTCTCTGTTCTCCTCGAGGATTACACTCCTATTGCAGCTAAATACATTGTGTAATAAACTGTAAGTAATTAGCATATACTCCACTATACAAGTACCTAGTACTTCCTGGGGCCTTTACTGTTTATCTACAAAATGAGACGAGTGTAAAATTGTAAATATTTCCTTTTCCCTTTTTCTTCTATAGCAAAACTGTTGTAATATGCCTTGTTAAAAAATGTCCCTTCCTTTTTTTTTGGGAAAACATGTTGTTATATTTATTATTATGTATAGTTCAAGTAACAAGTCCCCGATACATAAAAAATGCAACAATAACTTTACTACATAATTATTATCGAAGAAAGTGAATTAATGCCTTATTCCTCAAAAAGAAGCAAGAATGCAGCTATGGACACGTGTTTCGGAGTTATTGCTCCTCATCAGCGTAGCTTAGCGAATATATCTTTTAATCGAGGTTTTGATGGATTATAAGATATATTCGCTAAGCTACGCTACGCTGATGAGATGAGACTATAGGAAGTGCCAAAGAAAAATGTTTATTTATTATCATACAACGAAAACAGGATACAGCAAATTTAACCGAATGGCCTAATAATCCCTAATGAGAGTTTTCGCATTCAAAAGACCGCCCTGCGTCGCTTGATTTTCAAATTGAATACCTTGTATCCAGTTGTGTCCACAAAGAAATTGCATGCATAAATATGACACCGAAATCAGATTTGCTCTTTTGTATACCGTTCCGTAATATTTGATACATTTTTATGTAAATTCCTGGTCGACGTAACGATGCTGTGGAAAAATTTAGTGCAGATATTCCGGCGAAAAGTGCAAACTAACGAAAAAATGTTAAAGTGGAGAAAAGTGCATCAAAGGATAGTCACGTTCTGTAATCTAAGTAATGGGTTTTGCTCCTCAAGGCTAGGGCTCTATATAAAAGCTCAACAAATATTATGCTTCACAATGGTTATACTTGTACGATTTACATTGTAGAATCTGTGATAAATTGGGCGATATTTTAGGGAGCATTCTTTGTGTACTTGACGTGTCAAAATAATGTGAGGGAGCTTTTAGCTAATTAGCATTTTATAATGTAACTATTGTTGCTCCTTCAAGTTTTCCATTTTTCTGTACGGGGTAAAGAGATTCCGCTATACATGCTCTTTATTCCATTTAGTTCTTATTTTCATCATTATTTGGATACATATAAGGACATTACAAACAGGAATCTACCCTTTGTGGTAGTTGAACAGAAAGATATTTTTAAATAATTGTAGTAAAAGGATTAAACTCGATAGAAGCATTTCTGAAATAATTACAGAGGATCCCGCACAAAACCATTGGAAAAAAAATCTGTCGAATTGGCTGAAATTGTACAGAAAGATAGTTTCCAGCATGCTGATCAAAAATGTCAATGGGCCCAAAATCAGGCTATGCATAGTTTTCGAGATATCAGGCCTCAAAGTGAGCCTTTTAGAGTTCTCCGAAAAGGGATAACTGAAGAACTCTCACAAGTCAATATTTCATTTTAATAATATCACCATACTAAGTGAGGGTATACGAGGATTTTTAGGGTCGAAAATTAAACGTTTTCTGGATAAAACTGATCTGGATCAGTCATTGAAGACGAATTTTTGTTTGTCGTAAATTTATCTAAAGATTTAAACTCAAATAACGGAAAAATGAGTAATTTTTCAGGGAAAATGTTCATAACCTTTTTTAAAGTGCTTTATTAGACCTTTAAAACAAGCTTTTATAAAAGCTTCTAGCATGAAAATTAAGGAAGTTATGACGAAAATAATTTAAGTCTCTGGAATTTTTGAAAAAAAATTGACAATAAAGTTGGCGCCATGAGCGGCAAAATTAAAATTAATCGTAGCCCATGAAGAATTTACTTTATTTACGTCCCAATAACACGTTCCAAAAGTTTGAATGGTTTAGAGAATGTACATTTTGAAAAAAGTTGTTTTAAGTAATTTTTTTTCAATTTTTCAAAGAATACGTTGTTTTTTCAAAATAACTCAAAAAATAATGGTTTTACGAAAAATAGTGTTATCAACAAAAATTTAGCTTTCTTTTTACTGAATTTTGCTTTTTTTAAAATTCATGTAGCTTAAAAATTAAGCGAGATATGGGCATTTAAAGCTTTGATTTCTATGCGAAGGAAACCTCTTTTTAGCCCTTCAACCTTAAAATTCTTTGAACGAAAGGCTGTAGAAATATTGCAATCATCATGACTTTATAGCTTATGAAATTCCCTACAAATTAATGTGTGGGTGACTGCAAAAAGCTTAAAAGGAAGCCGAGTTATCGTTAAGAAACTAAATACATTTTTCTAGAGATAACGTAGGAAAATTACGGAGCGCCTAAATTTTGAACGTTTTGGAGCATTTATTCTTTTGTACATGCTGTGTCTTCTTGATACATACATATCTGGATTCCCACATGTATAAACACATGCATAGAAAAGATATAGATAATATGGGTAAAAGCTAGAAAAGGAAAGGTGCGCTTCTCTAGGCGAAATTCCTCTGAAGGCGACCTTCACCAGAGGAAGGGGCTCTTATATTTTTATTATAATTACAATGTGAAGTTTTAAGAGTTTAATTTCCCTGAAAGGGATGTTTTTGAAGGATGAAAATTTTAGAAAAATTTCATTTTATCATAAGCAGCAATTTATTTTCATTCTTTTACGCATTCCACTACTTGGAGCTTTCAAAAGGATTTTTTCCCTAATTTTTATTGTAAGGGGTGGTTTTTAGGGGTTGTATCATATTGAAAAATGATGTATCGGGTCGTTTACACTTAAAGAATATATTTTTTCTATTCAAGATCCAAAATAAAAAGATTTTATGCTTTTTAAACCGTTTTTTTAATAATTGCGCGAGGAGTAGTCTTTAAGGGTAGTTATATAGTAAAATATCGAAATATTAGTTACATTATAAAAAACAATAAATATTTAACATATTTGAACATAATGATAACCTATCACTGCTTCCATCTATTAGTTTTCAATTTTTCCTAAGTTTTATTGTTAGGGGTGGCTTTTGGGGGCTGCATCATTAATAAAATGAAGTATCAGATTTCTTATACTTAAAGGGAAAAATTCTCCTATTACGATCCAAAATAAAAAGGTTTCATGCTTTTTAAACACATTTTTTTTATTAATTTTCTTGTGAGGGGTTGTTTTTAAGGGTAGTTAAATAGTACAATATTGAAATATTAGATCCATGATTAAAAACAATTGATATTTAACATATTGGCACATAATTATAGCCCATCACTGCGTTAATTTATTAGTTTTCAATTTATTGGAGTAAGGGGCAGTTTTCACCCCTTAAAAACAAAAAGCACACTTTGCGACCAAGTCAGGTTTGAAGAGGAGGGTAAGATGAACTTAATTCTAAATTTTCAAGGAGATCGGAGCAGTACTTCAGATTTCGGAGATTTGGCCCCTTTTTAACGTTGAATGACTGTATTAGTTGGCTCTCGTCAGTGCAAGGTAGGCATGCGACGACCGACACGATGATCACTTGACTATTTAGTATATTTCGGTACCTTTGGGATAGCGACATGTAAAATAGTCAGCAGGCGCCATCTAGCGCTCCAGTGTCTCGGCGTGTCCTCCTGACCAAATTTCAGCAACATGATAGATACTTTTGACCAAGGGGTATCTACACGATATATCAAAATTGTGTCTAATTTTTCCAAATAGGCTCAACATAGAAACATTTTGGGCACAAAAACCCAAAATGTTTCAATTTGGACACAGTGCCTATTTTCAAACAATATTTCATTGATGTGTCGACACATGACCCATAAAATATTACCATTTGGACACAGTGTCCATCCTGACTCAAATTTTGAGCTTTATGTCAACGCAGTGCAAACATATTATATATTCTGCTCTGGTTCGGGCACATTGTGCTCCTTGGGAGAGCAGTCTTAATTTTTTGTTGAGCTTTCATAAGGAGTAGGTTGCTATTTGGGAAAAAGAAGTTACTTTAACAATACCATTTTTATAAGATACGAATCCCATAAGAACGATTGAGGTCATAATTTTAAGCAACCTATAGAAAAAAATCGAGTGGGGTTAAATCGGGGTTACGAGCTCGTCAAGAAATTTTTCCAATTTTCCGCTCATTAGAAAATTACGCACAACAGACGGCAAACATGATGATGCTCGATCCTCCTGTCAAATCAAATATTTTAACTGTGGTATAGCTTCTAAGAGGTCGTCTATTTTCAATAACATTTAGATATCGCACTGCGGTACATTTTGGAATTATTAAACGTTTATAAGTTTTGTCAGAAATAGGATTTATTATTATAGCAGTCCTGATAATAGTTTAAAGCTTATACTCGTAAAACTACTGTTGGATCTGGCTTTATCGCACATAAAAGTTATAACTATTAATATAATATAAACTTGATGGGATAACATAAACAGAACTAAATGAAACATGCAATTTGAGAGTTGGAAGTCGAACACACAACAAATAAACAAATATAACTTGGTAGTAGTTGAGAAACATTATAAATGCATTGCACAAACGCTTAATTTTATCCCATATTTATTCCATATCGTTCATTTTACTAAGCAATACAATATAAAATATCCTGCTATACGAAATTAAAATAAAACTAAAGCGAAAATTGGGAGCAAGTTGTTAAATTTATATGTTTGAAACTGGAAAATACCTGTAGTTCCAAATTTAAATGTGTTAATTTTATACTAGCGGATAAATAAGATTTGTTTGCGTGATAATATATTTAATTTCTGATTACTGATTATCCCGGTGCTTCTTTGCAAATTTGTTTCACGGTTACCGCGAGTTGGTTGGTAAATATTTACGAATAATTGAGAACATGCTGCTGTTTTTCTGCCAATTGGAATAACTTTTAACAAAACTTGAATATATTCGCGACCTGCTTGGGTTCCCCACTGAGCGTAAATTATAATCAATATTTTATTATTAATTCAAAACCGTTATCAAGCATCTTTTAATCCCCAACAATTTTTCATTTTCCTTTCGGATAGAATGGACGTTAATAATTCTTTCTGATTTTCTGGATTCGGTGGTTCTACTATTTCTTCATCAATTGTTCATGAAGTTCCCGATTTCCTGTCGATCCCGCATTTATTGCAATTTCACTGTGCTTGTTCTACTTTTAGAGGTCGCGTATGTTTACATAAATTCTAGAGACAGCAATCGCTTGGGTGCTATTGTGTGACTGAAAGAAATAAGAAATACAAAGTTTACTTTAAGTCTTAGATCTTAATTTAGCATCGGAACGTTTAAGAAGGCCGTCAGTCGTTTGCTCTTATCTTAAATAGAATATAGCCACAAACAAAAGTAAAAAATCTAGAATTAATATTTACTTTAGTTTTCTCTTAGAAGAAAATTCATGCCTCCCGAGTCGGCCATTTTTAAAAGATTGTGACCGATGCTTACCACCGGTAACGTCCAGTGATTCAGTTATTTATTTGGAATAAACATAACCGAATCAGCTCCATAAAGATTTGCCCCTGTCGACCTATATTTCAATTTAATCTTCTATGACGTAAGAAATAATATATCAAACGATGACATCTGAATAACCAAAATAGTATGTTTACTTTGCTAAGTAATCTTTGGCACGGCGGTAAATCTGATGCGTTATCAGATGTCATTAATAGTAATTAAATGTAAGGCAATTAATCGCTGATAGATCAACCAACGCCGGCGATCAATTAGGATTACGTGTCTAGCTGTCATGGTTAGCCATGCCTTATTAGTAGGACATATAACTGTGTCGTTCGGCGTTCTCACGAAAAACTTAACCAAACTCGTCTATTGACTTGATTAGGGTGTGATGGAAAAACTGGAGAATATGAATTTGGGTTCCACGTTATTAATACCCCATTTGCAAAACTGGACAAAAAGTAAATTTACGACGGGACAAGCTCTTAATCGTCACCACCACACATCATCATTATGTAAAAATGCATATATTTTTTTAGATTTCACTATCGCCCTTTCATAATTTTAGGTTACTAAAGGTGGTAGAAATGTATTTTTTGTTAAAATAATCCATAACACTTCTAATTTAAAAAATATTATATTAACATGGTTTGTTGCAGTAGGTGGCCGTGATATAGGCGGCCATGCTTTTGACAGATGAGGTTTATATTGGTAAATTACATTAAGTTACTGTATAGTAAACCAGCAAACAAAGATATTTTTATGTAAAACATTTCTTGTAAGTATTTGCGTTAAACAATTTGAGAAAAATGGAATTCTTTGAAAAGTACAATTTATGTAAATACTGCAAAGAGTTGAGTCAAGCGCAAATATGTCATCCAAGATTAATGTATTTAACGAATTTAATGGAAGATTGCGACCAGGAAGCGTTAGAGTCGCGAATGGTTTGTTTACGAAAATCCAAGAAAGTCTGCTGCAGATGTCAAGTAAATATGGTCTTTTGCGTAAAAGAGATTTGAACAAAATTGTTTGAAAATATTACATATATGTCTTAAATCACAGACATCTAATTAATTCGTCACCTTCCTATTCACCATTAAGAAGAGAGGATGGGTTAGAATTCAAGCAACATTTAAATCTTACTATGTTTGTGCATCCTACGTTTTTTGAATTATAAATTGTTAATGCATAATAATTTAACAAATTTGTGTTTTCTGTTTAATGAAACTTTATAGCGAATAATAAATAATAATGTTAATTCAGAAATTTTGCATTATTCACAGGTACATCTACATTATTTAATGGTTGTAGATCATATGTTTACCTTTTCAACTGTCAAAAAATTTTCACTTAAATATCGTGGCGCCTCGAAAAAATTTCCGGAATTTTTTTTAATTGCCATGGTAACTAGTCAAAATTAAGGTATCTTATTGGTTAAAAAGTAGAGGTGTGAAATTTTCAAAGAAATTCTTGAATGTCTTTTTTTATTTGTCGCAAATGATATGAAGCATTGTCTACAACAATTACGCCGTTTTTTCTATATTTCACAATGAAATCTGAAACCATACTCCAAAAATATCTGCAGTCATGCTTTGGTGATAATCAAAGTTTGAATTTTCCAGTTTTTTCCCGCTTCATTTGAGACCGTTATGCACCCATGCAGTTTCTGATCCACAATGTAGGATTATTAATCTTGTTCCTTTATTTGCAGGCATATCAACCTTACATTTCGTTGAGCCATCTATCCAGCCTTATCTCACTGTATCATGAGTATCTACCAAGTTTCGTCTGAATAATATATTGGTCGTTGCTCATTTCGAAATTTTTTAATAGCTTCCAGGTATTCCATACACCACCGTACAATTCTGCTGCTTGCCATGAGACTTCTCTTTTACTAATTATTTTGAACTTAAATCCTATTTTCAATAGCCATCGTCGAAGTGTTTTCTCACTAACTGACACTAGATCTTTTCAAGATAGTTCCATATGTATTGATTGTACAGTTGGTATCTCATTTCCTTTATACTTGCTATATATTGCATCTCTTAACAATTTTACCATAGACGAGTCTAATGTTTGTGATATTCCCTTTGTCCGATCTACCTTCTTGTTTCTGTACCCTTTCCTTAATTAATTTATTAACAGATCGTTCTGGAATTTCTGTTAAGTAAACAGCTTTTCCACGGCTTCTTTTTTTCCTTCACGTTCTTTTACATTTTTACACACTTTTAAAAGCATTCCCTGACTCTGTGGGTATAAATATTGTGCGAAAACTTTCTTCGTAATTTGTGAACCATTACCATCCACTACATCTTCCTGGCATTCTCTGCTGGTGCTTGGTTGTGGCTTTTCCCAAGGCCTAAACATTTTCACAATATCATTTTACCACCCTCACTTGTAAATTAAAAATTTCCGAAAATCAATTTTGAATATTAAAAAAGATGTACTGATTGTACAGATCGGGATGTAATGCTTCTGGGAAACGTTGAAAAACTGTTGTAAACAATATACTGTCTACGCGGTAGGTACCAGTCGAATTAGCAATTTCCCTTCTTAATAGGCAGAACTTGTGCATCGAGTCGCAGTCCTGAACGAAATACCTCGCGCGACGCGCCGAGCTTTTTTTCTCTAAAACCTTCCCGATTACGCCAAATCACTTGTGGAGTTGTGATTTGCAATAATACACCTCCACACTAAATCTGACAGCTACTTACAATTTACAACAAATATTTTCCTTTCATTCGCGCCGTGTTTTAATAAAATTAATATTAGTTTGTTTAGGAACCCTGATGCGGGCCGCAGCACTCGAATTTTCGTATATTATGCTATGGTGTTTATGTTTAGTTTTATTTGTGTTGGTAATTTTGTAAAGTGGGTCGTAAAAGTGATGTTTATGTGAAGCTTTTTTGGATATTAAATGATTTATATATTTTAAAATTCGTGCTGTTTCACAGGTTTGTAGCTCTTAGATATTTTACGATAGTAATTTATAGTTGTATAAGAGGTTTTATTGCTTCCTTATCGTCAATTCATTTATAACAAAAAAATTTAAATAGGTCTTTGAAATTGTTAAAAGAAAATAAGGGAGCAAGATTATGTCTGGTGAAAATATTGATATATTTAGAGGAATACCAAGAAACTCATATACAATATTGGTACATCACTCGTGAGGATGTACAAATCCCATCTTGATGATTAGAAGGACATTAAAGAGAACAAGCCGTGTTGCGAGGATACAGATATTGGAAAAATATATTATTTAAGAAGTATCAAGGAAAATTTCCACACTGATAAGAAATTACCCAATTTTTATATTTATATCGATGTTCTACCATCTGAATGTCATATATTGAGGTCCATAAGTAACATATACATTAATTGACCACCATAATGAGTGATAGAAATATTTGGTAACAGCAGAACGGAGCTTGAACACGCAGAGGACCCTTTTATGTAAAATAAAAAGATTCGGCAGAGCTTGGAGCCTTGGGGCTTGAGAGAGACCCTGGGAGCCTGCGTGCACTTATTTTTTTGAATTTAGGAAGTGTGAGTGGGTCACACGTAGAGCGTTGGATAGGGTAAAATGCTACACCCTGTATAGCTCTGGAGTAGGTTACTTTTCTTGAAATAGTTTTTTAATAATTTTAATTAATTTTAGTGTATTTGACGGGGTCCAAAACTTCACCCTGTATATGCTTCTTGCAGTAAAACACTCGGTTTAAACGAACAAGAAATATATATCAAAGTTTCAAAACTATTTAAATTAAAATATTTTTTCTACACTGTTTTAAAAGATTACTTTCGACACTGATATTCCGTTATTTTAAGATAAAAATGCATTAACGCAATGGTTTTATAAGGTTTGAAAAATTCTTTTTTAATTTGTTGCGCGGCGGCAGATTAAGATTATTTAAAATTAAACAATTTTTTACCAGGTTTCGGCCTTGGAAGTAGCACGGACACTGGATTTAATTATCGCGAGTTACACCGAAGAAACTGACATCTATTTTATGCGCTAGGGCAAAATTATTATTAAAATTAAACTCTTTTTCACAAGATTTCGGCCTTGGAAGCAGCACGGGCACTGGATTTAGATGATCGCGAGATACACCGAGGAAACTGACTTGCCCCAGCTCGTCACGCTCGGCTTTTTCATACGCTTCGTCGGGAACCCGACGAGCAGAGAGCTGGAAAAGGTTGCATGCGTCCCCGCCCATTCCGTGCGAGCTAGGATGACTCATCGATTGCGCAATATTGCACAACATTTCGCAATATTGCATAAGAAATCTAAACAACGTGAAATTCGGGATTGAAAATTATATCACCGTATCGGCCTTAAAAGGGGGAATATTTTGATATTGCATGCGGCTATAGTTTACACTCACAACAAGAAACATACATTTGGATCGTCTGTAAATCATCAATATAAAGAATTAAGTCTGAATCAATTTGGATTTAGGAGTTATTAACAAAAATTTGTACGAAAATTGGGATGACCCCGTAATGTGGTCCCGAAGGTCTGTGCGTTGGAGAATTGAAATGATGTGAAAGTGCACCGATATGCGCTCGGTGAATGGAATGACGTGGATCCGGTTTCATTTGATACATGACTTATGTTTTAGGAAGTGAATTTTGAGATTGATGTGGGCGAGAGTAGTGGTACTTTGTTTGAGTAATTTGAAAGGGGACTGATTGTATGCGGATAACTTGAATACGAAAATGAATGAACAGTGAAATTTGAAAGCATAAGAAGTTTGTTTAATCGAAGTTGAATATTATACAGGGGGTTATGAAAAGTAGCATTGGAATTTGTGAGCCAGTTAGCGGAACAAATGAAATGGGGATAGTTTTGTCGTCGATGGGGACACCTGAAATAGAAATAAAGTTGGATGAATGACTAACTGGCGTTTCAGGGAAGTGAATGAAGGGCGTTTTAAAGTGCGAATGAAAACTTGAATGTCTTATAAAATTTGATAGAATTGAAATATAACCTTGCGGTTCGGAGTGTGTGGTTATTGAGGGGGCTGTATTTTTTATGGCTGTTATATATATAACTTTTTTGCTGTAAAATGACTAATATGGATGTTTGAGCCATGTTTTTGATAAATTTAGATTATTTATGCATTATCGAGACTAAATTTTTCTAGATTTTTTCATAAGGAATTGTGGTTTTTTGTTAATTTAAATGTCTTAAGTACTTTTTATCATAGTTTATCAAGTTTAGAGGATATAATTTTGCGACTTTTATTTTTTCTGGCTCCCGTTTGGGGAATATACTATAACAAGCTACACCACATTTTGCATAGGAAGTAAAGCCCATCTCGATCAAGTTTTTCCCAATAGGTGGATTGAGTGGCCTGCCTGTTCTCCCGATTTGACTCCGCTTGACTATTTTTATGGGGTTACTTGAAATCGAAAGTCTACTTCAACAGACCAAATAACGATGATTTAAAAGACAATTAGGCAAGAAATTAATCAATTTACCCCGGAAACGATACCAAATGTTTTAGAAAAATTTCAGCAACGCCTCCATTATTTCAAGGAGCTACGGGCGCCCAGTTTGAACATTTAATTTAAACTGTTTCATTTTCTTTTGTTTACTTAATAACATTAAAAATGTAATATTTTTCAAAAAAAAATTAGAGAAACTTAAAAAATCATATATTGCTGGATACCTCTGATAAATCTTCTAAAATTGTCTCCTTTTTATATTTTATTTACAATACCTTCTACGATCTACACTACAGAATAGATGTGATATCTTTCAAAAGCAATAATAAACTTAAAAACTCATATATGCGAATATTGTATGTTTAGATTATAATCACTTACATTTTGTATTTTTTGCATGTCGGATCTTTCATCGTTTACTCTGAAAATAATAAATAAATGGTAAAGATATAATAATATTAGTACCGAATTTTTAAATAATTTAAAGTAGGTACGTGGGCCAGCGATTAAGAAAATACCAGAAGTTTGTTTAAAGACTAAATAATCAAAACTGATTAAATTAATGTGTGTACGTAAAAATGCAATGTTCACCTATTTACTACATGTCTGTTTAAATAAACAACATAATTGTTAATTTAATAAGTCTCATCAGGCGGTGGATTTGAATTAATGCATAGTTGTGTTAATTTACTTTATGAAATCAGTAAATAATAGTATTAACTTACTAAATGGGTATTGAAGGGTATTTTCTTTTTAATAATTAGCGTATGAATTGAATTAATATTAACGGTTGTGAACAAATGATGCAAAGGTTAGATAACAATGTTATCCAACTGGATGTTTTGTTTTCGGATGAGTCCATTTTTACTCTTCATGGCCATGTTAATCGCCATAACTGTCGCTACTAGGCCAATGAAAGTCCTCACTGGATGAGAGAATTACATACGCAAAATACTAAAAAGGTTAGTGTTTGGACGGGGATAGTCTGTGGGTCTGTAACTTTTTTTGTGCGTACGTTTGCTCTGAAACCGTTTATGATATTGACTTGAAATTTGGTACAGTTATGTATTATAACGAGATCTAAAATTATATTATATTTTGATCTAATTCCGTTGACGGGTTCGGGGGTAAATGGGATAAATAAGGGTAAATGGGCGAAGCAAGCAGGTAAGAGTCCATAAAATTCCATTAAGGGCATGTACGAAGAAAAATCAAGGTCTCAACATTTTTTTTGGCATCAGCCATCCCCCCAGTATCACCCCCCAACACCAACCCCACCCTAAAATTAAAGAGAATAAAAAATTAAATTGGGATTTAGTGTCTATACGAGAAGCAAAGGACTGTAAATTTTTTTTGGCGTAGCCACCCCCTCCCCATTATTAAAGGGAGTAAAGAATTAAGCTGGGATTTAGTGGGTCTTTAAAATTTATTTTGGCGTATTTGTGGCGATTATTTTTCTGCCTTAATGAACTTATTTGAATAATCTAATAGATTTTGTAAATTCTCACTTGAATATGTATTTTTGCTATTTACAAACGGGTCAAAATAAGTTGCCGTTTCAATGATGCAAAATTTACCATTAACGTTTTGGGTGCGTTGATATTTTTATTGTTTTATTAATTTTTTATTGTTGACAAGCAGACGATAAATAGTTGTTGGCCTTCAAACCTGGTATTTCAATAATATAATCAAGCTTGTAGATAAGATTCACCAGTTTAGATGATATACAAGTTATAATAATAATTAAGGAACATATTAGGAAAACTAGACTTCATCGCAAACTCTAAATGTTTAAGTTAAACCATGTGATTACACGCATATTTACACATGATATTTAATAACTAGCGGTATACTTATAAATATTATCACGTACAAGAAGGGCTCGTATTTCAAATATTTCAACCTAACAATTCAAATAAACCGCATCCGTTAATTGAGGATGGTTTGTTTTCATTTTTCTTATTTAATGTAAATTCGAAGTTTATTTAATTTAAGATATTGAACAGAGGCGAAATTGATTTGATTATTTAAGCATCGAACATGACTGTATGTGTATATTAGTGTTTTTCAGATTTCCAGATGTTGTAAATATATTTTTAAACCTCAATTATAGGCCAGTCCTTAGAGAAGATAAAGACAATTATTGAGATTACTAACTTTGTAATAACCTAAGTTTCGGTATTTGTAAAATGTGGGTTATTTTTGTTATTGCTTAAACAACCAAAATCGTTTATGAAAAATAAAAACTTATAAAGTTTAGCAGCAAAGGAATGAAGCCTAGTACTCGTAATATGTCAAGACAAAGAACTAGGCAGATATATAGGGTGGACCAATTAATAATAGGCCATACTTCAGGGCTAGATTCTTTGGCAGACTGATCCTACTTAAAGGAGCTCTCGTGCCAGGATCAGTCTTTCGGCTGGTGTTTGTTGCAATCGAAGCATTAACGTTTTGATGGTAATGTGCAATTATTACACTTAACGCGCCAGGCTTGTAACTTGTAATTCAGCGCTCGGCGGGGTACATAGCCCGGAAAGTAGCTGTTGGTTGCAGTCTGGTTACGTTCCTTATAGTAAAATAAGGATTTTATAAAGGAGTTTGCGACTAAAAATATTATGTTTAATATTCCGCCCTCTAAAAGCAATTTGAACGATATATTGACAATGTTTTTAGAGAATTTGCATCTATAGCGAACTTTTACTACTTATTGTCGTTTTCAATAAAAATAGTTTCAAATTATCTCTTCTATCGTCTCCCTTTAGCTGTTCGTCAGTGAACTAAACACCCTGTGTAGTATCAAAAGTCCAATAAGTCATAGTTTTCCTGGCGTATGACGTACTTACAGTGAAACTTCCTGCAGGAATTTTTATAGATATAGGATATCTGTTCAACTTCAAATTTATTTTTTTGGGTTAAATACATCACAGTTACTCGATTTGAGGCAAATAGTGCCAATAAATGGGGAAATATTTATTTAATACACATTGCGAAGTTGCTTTCTGACTACAAGCAACTAGCGAATGACGAAATTCCTAGAATTCTGAGCAGTACAATGATGTCCCGTTTTAAAATTAGACCATTCAGTGCGCTTAACAGGATCAATGACTATTTTTATTTTCAAATTTGTTACACGCACCTTTGAAATAACAGAAAATAGGTTGGCTGAGAAATGAACTGGATATATTACAGCTTTTATTAAGATGTTTTAGGACACGTAAAATATGACGCTATTTATATGGAAGGTAATATTAGAAAAAGGAGATTTGTGACTGCTTAAATATTATCAGTGAAGTTATAAAGAAGGGTTTTGCAGGTATATCAGTATTTAAGTTGGTGAAGACTAATATTTAAATCGCAAGTTTTATTTATGTCATAATTAACCGGGGCAAATTGGAATTATACATCTACGGACGTAAAGATTTTATATGCAGATTTTATGAATATCATTCAGACAGCAATAGACAAAGTAGCTCCGAAAGAAAGTCAACATAAACAGACAAAAATACACTTGGATAACAGAATCGGTACTACACGCACAACGCATGAGGAAATTCTGTATAACTACTTCTGAAATAGACTGGGAAGACTATAAAAGGTTACGAAATAAGGTGAATTCAACAATACGTAGTGAAAAAACTAAATACTATTATCAGAATATAAATAGATGTTAAGGAAATAGCAAAAATATTTGAAGAACATTAGAAGATATGATAGGAAACAAAAACCAAGTTAGATTTGATTAACAAAGGAGCTGGTTATTTAGCCTTTATCGCTGCGACCTTTTCAGGTCTATTGTGATGCCCCCAGAATAGCTTCCTTATCCTCCAGCTTTGTCCTTTGTACTAGACTCCACAGCTTTGATAAAGGCCCTGTTGTATAGCTGTCCGCCCTTGGCTTTTCTTCTCCGAGTACTTGGAATCTCAGTCTCGCCAGGCCTTCACGTGGCACAATACGTGAACTGAGGTTTCCTCGTCTTCTTGGCAGAATCTGCATGTTGCGTCCTCTGCCAGGCCCATTAGACTCATGTGTCTATTGAGCCGGCAGTGGCCAGTAAGAAGGCCTACTATTACTCTGATGGCCTTCCTATTCTGGTTTAGTAGAGAGTAAATTTGGGCGAATGTTCGTTAATGAACTCTTTGGCCTGTCTCTGTCTTGGGAGATTCCTCCACCATTCCAGAGATTTATTATGCACCCATTCCTTAGTGGCTGCTCGTATGCATGGCTTTGCCACGCCACAAAAGGGCTCGAGTCCTATTGGGGCTTCAAGTGCGCCTTCCTTTGCCAGTTGGTCAGCCTTTTCGTTTCCTCTGTGGTACCCATGCTAGGGTCACTCTGTTCTGACTTCCCAGCTCTGTAAGGGCCGTCAACCAGTCCCACACCAATCTTGAGTCGGTTTGCATGGAACTGATTGCTTTTATTGCCACTTGGCTATCAGAGAAAATGGCAATCGACTGATTAACAGTACCTTGTACTATTATCTCCCTTGCGCAACAGTGTATGGCGATCACTTCAGCCTGACACACCGTTCGTATTGCCCTAGACTTATCCGGATATTGGCTTTTGACCTTGTCCCGTAAATCCCGGCTCCGACTCCTTGTTCTGTCTTGGAGCCGTCAGTGTACCAGATTGTTTGTGCTGTTATGGGAGGACCGTTTTTCCAGTCCTCCCTGTCTGGTATAACCAAGTTACTTTCACAAATATTAATTATGAAAAGTATAGTGAAAATTTTAACAAGTTCTGTTAAAACAGTATACAGGAAATATCAGAGGGTATTGAAGAAAGGCATTAGGACTTCAAAATTGATGAAAATATATCAGACGAATAATCTCGCTTACTAATATTTAAAAACATTACACTAATATAGCTTTAAAAAAATGTTCCTGAACTTAAAAATAAAAGTACCAGTTTTGGATTTCGATTTTCGATTTCGAAAAATTTCCTGAGGGTTTGGCGTGTTCTTTGACATTGTCAATGACCATATTTCGTCGCTCAAGATACGATTGGATCCAACTAATTATGGTGCCTGACAAGTTATATCTGCTAAGTTTCATTATTAAAAAATCAGGGCTTACAGAATCAAATGCCTTGGACAGGTCAAATAGTGATGCCACATATCTGCCTCTGGCCAGTTCAAGGTAAACGAAATTCAGCAATCTACAGGTGGCTGATTCGACAGATTTATTTTCCTAAAACCATGCTGCTGCATAATTAGATCTAGTATACCATAAATTGTAACCAAGGATAATTCATCAGTCCCTATGCATTTTTTATTTTTAATCTGATCTAGCGCGTCGAGAACATCCAAGTGAACGGGTTAATATGTAGGTTCGTGATGTTCATATTTGGCATTGATATACAAGGCAGTGCCAAATTCTGCTCAAAATGATTAAGGGCATTTTGCTCAGCTGCATTAGAGAAGTAGCTGGCGAAAAGATTAACAACTTCATTTGGGCTATCTATATACACGTCATTGTGATTAAGGACAACAATTTTTGTCACTGTTGATCTTGCCTATCTAACCTAATTTTTACTAGCCAAGTGCTATATAGAGACTTATTATTATATTATTATGTCAGCTTATAGAATAGTTAATTTTGAAACTTGTTTATCCTGAGCAACTTTTAAGAAACTTGATACCATTCGAGAATTATTTCTTAGACGATTAACAAACAAATTGGCTTTTCATTTACTCCCAACATGTCGCGCTGTTCAAACATAATCATCGTCAGCTAACTGGAGTAAGTTAAATAAAGACCTGCTAGATTTCTTTACATAACTATCTTATTTCGTTAATGTGTTGTGTTTAATTTACATGCTGTTAATTAAGCTATTTCGAAGTCTAAGTAAACATTGCTTTAAGCGTAGTTTCAGTTCAAATCGAGACATAAATTCGTTATTCCGCTCTTGAGTCTACATTAGTTATGGCATAATTGAACGTATGCAGATAGTCTGGATGTGTTTGCTTACCTAATTGTTGATGCAATTTACATGTCCGTATAAAAACTGTTCCCCGGAGCTCCAATTGATTTGCAAACAGTGTAATAACATCCACATCGCGAAGTTAGATTTCAAAACAAACAAATAGTGCAAGGGATAAGGGTCTAAAATGCATCCCATCCAGCACATAACGAGAAGTTGGTTTGAGAGACATGATTTACTAACAAAAAAAAAAAATGAAATGGGCCATACATTACCGTCTATTTTACGATTTTCAAATATTTCAGCCATTTTTACGTAAAAAACGTACACTTGTTTGATGTTGGTAATATGAACCGTTTTCGAGATAAATGCATCTAACGATGAAATTGCGATTTTCATTCGCACAAATATATAATAGTAACTTTTAAAGCCTAATACCTAATGAGTATCTACTACAAAATGTATAAATGTTGGAGTACAAGGAAGTATTCTGTGGCCGCTTTTGTTCATTTTATACATTAATGCCATGGCAAATCTGTTTAGTAACTGCTGTTATCATTTATTTGCAGATGATACAGCTTTTTTATTTATATAACGGTGGAAAGTGGTGCGTCATTGGTGACTGGAAATGTTTGAAGTCTTGAAAGAGGTGAGTGAATGGTTAGAAGTAAACAAACTGAAGATGAATGTGTCTAAAACAAAAAGTATTATTATAGGAAAACAAAAATTTAAATGTGACATAGAACAGTGAGGACTAGAAATTCGAGCTTGTGGTGAAGTAATTGAAGCCGTATACAATACTTTTATATTACCACATTTTAATTATTAAAGTACTATTCTATATCTTGCTAACCAGAGCGACATTGATCGATTGCAAACGTTGCAGAACAGAGCTATGAAGATTATATTAAGGACTAGAGAGAAATCCTCCTAGAGTTACCACCTCTTCATATTTACTTGGAGAGAGAAGGTAGGTGGGCAACATATAGACTCCAACAATCGGTAATCAATATGCCGCAGGCTATCATCATGGAACGCAATGGATTGATTGATGACGTAAACAGTCACAGCATCCTAGGTATGTCTTCTGATGTGATGCCTACCAGAACCAACCATGAGCTGCCTTTCAACATCCTATTTCCTGAAAGGGATGAGTGGGATCGGAATAAAACCGACCTACAGAAGGCAGACAGCTGTTGGTGTACATATGGTTCCAAAACTCCTGAAGGAACAGGAACTTGAGTTTATAGTCGTTGTCCAAAGGTAAGAATAATCTCGAGCCTGGGTGATACCGCGACAGTTTTTCAGGATGAAATATATGCCATTGAACTGTGTTTACGGAGGCTGGAATCAACGCACCCTAGACACAGATCAACAAAAATTTTCTCAGACAGCCAAGCAGCAGAACAACAAACTGACTCTGGTCTGGGTGCCTAGCCACTCTGGGCTGGAGGGCAATGAAATTGCTGATTGCCTAGCTAGAGCGGGTGCGGCATCAAAATTTATAGGACCAGAACCAGTTCTTGGCATATCTTCAAGCACTGCCAAAACAAATATCCTAGACTGGGCCGAGAGCAAGACTCTTTACTACTGGCAGGAACTACCAGGATTAGCTCATTAGAAGGAATTCATTACAAATCCTTTGAAATCAAGAGCTAAAAAACTGCTAGGGTTGAATAGGTTACATCTAAGCACTCTAATCGGCCTATATACTGGGCACTGCAGATTAAATCATCACTTACACAGACTTGGGCTGGTGGAGAACACCGAATGCCGACTGTGTCTCTAAAGGAAGATGAAACGGCGAGGCATGTCCTGTGGACTTGCCTCTCACCCAACAAGGTTATCAGCTTTATTAAAAGGCTGAACCTATTGGGTGAAATATAAATTAGGAGTGAGCCACAATAGACCGATTGGTCTGGTATACACCAACTCACATTTCAACCTAACCTATCCTAACTATGCTAGGGCAAATAACATGCTGGATGGATGAATGTGTTCTATTATGTTGAATTCAATGTAATGATTTTCATACATAAAATTAAATTGCACATAGTACCTTCTTATCTGCAGGATATAATATATGCTATCTTTTCTACATACAAATTCCAATTTAGTTTCAGAAAACCAGTCGCAAAGATAGACAAAACGACCAATTATAGTTAGATTCAAGTAGTGGTCACTCAACACTTACGTTTAGGTGGCATTATTTTCTCCCTCTAAAAATTGTTCTGGTCAAATAAGCGTCATAGACCGGCTTAACCATCACGTGGGATTAAACAAGTAATAAAGAAAAAATGAAAATAATACCATGTATGTGATATTGTAGGACAAAACGCATAAAAACTGTAATACATGCCCGCATACGTCTTTGAGGATTATCTCGGACCAAAGGCAAAGCACGTATACAAGTTATTGAAAATACTGGTAATTGGGCATCGATACTACCAGTTGAACTGGCAACGCTAAAGAGCTTACCCTTCGTATTATGTATTCATGAAAGCACACGAAATAATCAATAGAAGGTCATGTTAGTGTTAAATTTATTCCGACAGTCAGTTATTCGAAAATTAAACAGAAATTGTTAGCCGATTTAAAATGCGGCATTTCTTCGAGAACACGCTGCTAGTCGTAATATACTTTTAAATGAGACGGTGGAAGTAGGAATCGCGACAGCGATTTGTAATAATGATGCATGCTCCGAAACTCGCCCCTCGAGACTAAAAAATAAGGAATTGCTGCACCGGTAGACAAAGTGCAGTGAAATTGGATGGGCAAAGTTGAAAAATTATCTTTGATTTATGCGAACTTCGAGAGAGCCGTAAGCTTGAATTACTGATTCGATACTTGCGGTTAAATTTATAACGGCCACTTAGAGGCTAACTACTGCAGGAACACTGCTTTCAACTATTATAATATTCTAGGCATCAATTGCAAGATCATTATACCTATTTTAGAATACAAAAACCGTGGCTTCAGAGCAGAACATTCACAAAACAGGACAAAGGAGGATAAATGTTAACAGTAAAAAAAAATAGGATTATCCAGCAATTTATTAAATTCACTCATTCTTATCTATACCGGGCGACCCAGAAAGTACCTAACCCCCCCACTTTTTTCTACAGTTTTAAAAATAAAATTCTGAAATTTAGGAAATCAAATAAAGGTATCAATGGCCACATTTTGGCCATTCGGTGGTAAAAAAATCACTTATCAATACCAATACATTACCGGAAGTAATTTTTTTACCACTGAATGGTCAAAATGTGGCCTATACCTATACCTATATTTGATTTCCTAAATTTAAAAATTTTATTTTTAAAGCTGTAGAAAAAAGTGAGGGGGTGTTACATGGCCTACGTCCATTTAACAGTTTTATATAAAAATTAGTATTTTGTTTATATTTAGCACGATCTGTGTAACATTTTGATTCAGTTTGTGTAAGTGAAACTGTTTTCAACTAGCAGAATTTTACTTGTATAACTGCTAAACCATTTCACATATGTACTTATTTTTATATCTTAGGAACTCAGTTATGTTTTTTTTACACTATTATGTATTTCCGTTCTATTATACTAGCATCCCAGGAAACGATTGTCTATAAAGCATTTATTTCCATCAGATACCTATATTTCAATTTTTATATTTTTGTCGACTATGTAAGTACATATGGTTATTTTCCTTACCTTTCTCATTACTATATATAGTATATCCTATAAGATGTAATATATTTACTGAGTTCTCACAATAGTCGCAATACGTTTTACTATTTATTACGGCAGTTCATATTTCTGGTTATGTATAAAATAGAAATTACAAATTGTTGCAATTTAAGTCAGCTGTGGTATTATAGATTTCTTTTATCGATTCTGTAATTTGTTTGATTAGGTAAGTTGTTGCGCTTAACTCAACAATTGACAGATGACCATACCTGTACTATTTCTATATTTTATAGCTTTCAATTTATTTCAATAGATTTCTCAAGTTTATTTGCTAGCGTTATTTTGCAGTAAGTAGGACAAAAAAGTTTACCTTATTAGTAAAACTCACCAGGAAATCATTTGCTTGCAGCCTTTGTACCGATTCGAACATATATAAACTTAGCTGTGGACTTCAGTAATTGATATTACATTTTTATATCCGCGTTAACAAATGTTTAACATCCAGGTAAATTTCATTTATTACTAATTTAAAACTTAATTAATCTTCAATTTTTTTGTCTTTGATGTAATTTCATTGATTTTTAAAATAAATTTAAATTCAACGTCAATTCTTTTTAATTTAATACGTAATTAAAATACTATATGTACCACATGGTTTTAAATTATTTTTTCTTTCTTTTTCATTTTTTGGCAATTTATAGTTTACGAAATCAGCTTATATATTTCTATATATTGTATTGTTTTACTATTATTGAACTTAATAATTTGCAGTACCAATCAAACTTTAACTTGTTTATTTCCAATGGATAAACCCAAAAAAAAAACTTTAAAACCAAAAAGGTCAAATTAAAATCTCTTACCTTTTGATCCGAAAGTATGTCAAATTTATTTAATGGGCCGGCTAGCTTATCTTTTCCTTCAGGAGCAGGTTCAAATTCAGTTCCTGTTTTAAAATGAAATTTTATTAAAGTAAAATTTTTAATCTGATATAAGTAATTTATTTTCCTTGATATTTAGATAATTTAGCAGTTTATAACAGGTTTGAAAGTCTAATACACTATTTAAATTTTAATATACAACCTTGTCCAAAATTAAACACACAAAACCTTCCTTCTTCGTAGCTACACTCTTCTCTTTCCAAATCCAACAATTCTCCTTTCATTAATTCTTCACCTTATCTCCTCTGCAATTCCTATCCACAATAACACCTCTTACTCTTCTTCGCTGATCTCCACAATTTCTGACTTTTTTATTCAATTTCAAATTATTCCTTCTTTCTCTTGTTTATTATTTTCCCCTTCGCTCCCTAATTTTCACTTGTTCTTTTTTTCCTTAAATTTGTTTTTCCAATTTTACAACCTCTCTTTTATCTGTTGTTTGTTGTTCCATATCACTAAATATCAAAGTACCCAAGATAAACAAAACAAAACACCATATGAATTTTGATTAATTTCATTCCAAACATAACCTAACTTAAACCTCCTTGTCTTTCTCCAGGAAAACATTTACCAACTATAAAAATAAAATTTCCTACTTAAAAGAAATGTCGTAATGGCTTAAATGTCAGAAATTATTTCAACCACAACTTAATAACCACTAACATAGATGTCAGTATCAAACTTACTGTTGATATCAAATAAAAACTTAAAAACTATTAAACCAACTCTAAACAAGTATTAACATTCTAAAACACATACCTTTCGGATCTTTAGCTAATTTAAATAAATTTTGAAAACCATCTAAAGGAAACAAACAAATTCAAACCCTGATTCAGCAAATAACACAAACATGCAATCTTCGTAATCGTCCAATATGCGAATACATAGCAATATATGTACTTATGTACTTCTACACTGTATACTGTTTCTGCATAGCTTTTGCACAGCTTATCTTTCTGCATATAGATAAAATTTCATTAACTTTTCAAAAACCACATAGTTGGTTAATTTTCCTACAATTTTCACTTCATTTCATTAAGAGACGTAAATTGCCAAGGAAACCTTTAGACTCCATTCTTGCAACAAGAGACAATTGTGGGCCTGGATTGCTGTTCCAGAACCAGTCACCTCAACAATAGTCAATCTAGGATCCTGGTATAAATTTGTTATATATATATATATATATATATATATATATATATATATATTACTATAGATGGTTTTGTCGCTTATGCTGTACATATCGAAAAGGGTAAGTTTCTCCACTCTTACGAATACTCTGGATCCACGGCTCTTTGCTCCGACTTAAACCAGCTAGTCGTCCGCATATGTTGCCTCAATTCTTTCCCAAAAATAAATAATAAGGGAAAGAAGGTAACAGGGGTAGGTACTTTCTAGGTCATCCGGTATAATAGGCATAATATGGCAAGTAATGAATTTATATCAGACGTGTACGCAGGTCAATTAGGTGTGCCGCAAGGATCCAACCTTGGACCTATCTTATATCTATTACTTATTAATGGTCTAACGAAAGTTGTTGCCTCTCACAAGCTTCTTTCTGTGGATGATTAGAAAATTGATTTAGAAATTAGCATATTTAAAAATAACAATGTACAACTATTCAAATTAATTGCCTTGAAAAGTGGTGTAACATATTTAAATTAAACTAGTCCTTGCACTAGTTTTTCTTATTGCGGGAAATTTTTATACTTTTTTTTTTTAATTAAAGGATCCCTAATATATCGCGGCTCAGTAAAGGAAAACATATTATCACCGATGTGGATACAAAAGTGAGAGCAAGGTAATTCCATATGTTCAACAAGAGAGACCATCACTGTCGTAAACCTATAACAACTAGGAAGCAATCTGGTATAGTTCAAGTAGGAATAAACTGAGACAGAAAAAACAAATAAAAACTTTACGACCTCATTAAAAAACCATTACTCTTTGTGCTACCTCGACCGACCTTCGACCGCAAAGCCTCTCGCTCGTTTTTAATGTGCGGCGAGTCGTTTGATAGTTATAGATAGTTCTTGGGAGTAATAGTTGATCAACAGTCACTACAGGCCGTTGAATAGTCCCCGCAGATCGATGACTGTTAGTCCTTTTAGGCTCATGCGGCACGAAACACCAGTGCCTTCAATTTATATAATTATGACAAAAAACGAACTAGAGTTTCTTAAAAATTCAGATGTTTTCGAAATGCCTAAATTTGTGTTAAAAATCGTTAGCTCTCTGCGATCGCATCTTAATGAACTATATTACAAAAGAAAAAAAATCGCAAATCGAGACAGCTATATCCAGTATTGATTGTATTTCCGCTTCTAAACGGAACATTTTTTGAAGTTATTATTTGTATTAATGTAAATATTGTTGGGCTTGGTTGACCTATACATTGTCATTAACATATGTCACGTAATTTGCAAATTTAGTGGTATTACTTTATATTCTTAATATCTTCTTGACTTCGCAATAAGACATGTTGGATAATAAAGAATTCAGGAGAGAAAAATCGACCTTTAAATCACATCTAGTTGCCTCTCCAACTCGTAAATGAAGAACATACAATTTATATTCCTTACTTTTTCAAAGCCTCGGGTATAATGTACAAAAGTGCCAGTAAAATATACTTTTATAGTTTACAGCGGAAATCCGTATGTTAAAAAAACCTTCCATTATTAATGACTATCAACTTCAAGATAAGCTAACTGTTCTGTGGGATACTAACAAAATATCAATTTAAAGTGATCAATGAAAGTTCCCATTAATCATTACGTATAACATGAAAAGAAGTATAAATGGTTTTAAAAAAATAAATAGTCATTCTCTAAAAGAATATGAATGATATTTCAGAATTGTATAATATAACTGACGTTTGATTGCTAGAGTTAATATCCCACTTAACAATAAAGCTGTTTCTAAAAATATCTAATGTAGACAGCATATTAACGATTTTTACCACTTAATGGTTCAGCTCAATTTTATGAATGAAAATTGAATTTTATTTTGGTATTCTACTTGTGCAGTGCTTTCCTACCTTTATTAGTTTTGCTCAACTATAATATATATATTCGCAAAGTTACGCTACGCTGATGAGGAGTGTAGCTGTATTGTTTATCTTTGAGGTATAAGACAATAACTTATTTCTTTCTTTGTTCATAATCTGTGAACAAAGATCAGGAACAAAAATCTAAAAATCAATGTATGTATGTATGTACGTCATGAACAGGTTGATTTTTCAGGACCATGGGCCGACGATAATGAACTGGAAATTCCCCTCTTTGTTAAAATTGGCATGTGAACACCGTAATACTAACTGAAATCGGAAAAGTCACGACGTCGCGTCGTATATAAATAACTAAAAGGCCGCTTCCAACATCAACAACGCATCTAGATTGAATTTGGCAAATATTCCACATTATACTATCCGCACATTGTAAACGTTTCTGTTTTAAATGTTCCATTAAAGATAAACACGCTAGATGCGAAGATTTATGCAGCGCTGCTTTCAGACATCTCTTAGATATAATGCACGCAGATTAAATATTTAATGCAAAGGCATTACGTTTATTGCTTTGAGTGTACAAATCCATTTTGGAGAAATTAATTCCGCGAAATTAGTCAGTAATTTTAATCGGGTTCCCATTAAAGATAATTCTAATGCAGATAGAGCGCCCGGCTTGAAAACACTCCTTAATATCTAACTAAATTGGAAATCTTATTTTAAAACAAGTTTATCGCTATTCTTAGAACGAGATTGATTTGAGATCGAAGGCGTTCACTCGTACACAGGAAAGTCTTTTATTGAAAAAAAAATATATAAGTTCGTTCTGTAACATTATTTGCAAAAAACATGAGACGGGCGACATCTACCAGTGGCAATGTCACCTTGATGGGAAAACTAAAAATATCGCAGGGGGAAATTTGTCGGTACAGGACAATAAAACAACTTTATTCTATTGCCAACGATTCATTTACTATGCGTAAACTTCTTCAGGACTACTATTTATACACTAATTAGGATTATCTAAAATATTATGTAAAAGTTAAAAAAAAGTTTACATAATATTTTAGATAATCCTAATTAGTGTATAATTTGAAGCCCTGAAGAAGTTTACGCATGTTAAATGAAACGTTGGCGATAGAATAAAGTTGTTTTGTCCACGACTATTAAATAATATACTGTAATGTAATAATGATTTCATTATTCACTAGTAAATAATGAAGATTTTTCTAAAGCCTTCGACAGATTGGGCCACGGAATTTTGCTAATCAAATTATCCGAATTTGGACTAACTGAACACTTCCTAAACTTTTTTGAATCTTACTTAGTAAATAGACGAGTAAATGTGCAATACCGTGGATTTTGGTCTATAAATAACTCAGCGACATCAGGTGTTCCCCAAGGTTCTGTGCTTAGGCCTTTGCTATTTAACATTTTTATAAATGATTGATGGTCGAGAGGTGAGCGCACTTGCCTCTCACCCAAAAGTTCCGGGTTCGATCCCCGGTCGTGGCAGTGGAAAATACTGTGAGAGGAATTTTTCTACTATACATGGATATTGGGTGTGTGTCCCTTGTCTCTAAATCTGTAGCCTCCTCCCACACAAGGCTCTTCTAGAACCTTCCGGGATAAAGGGGGTTGTCATTACCTGTGGTGTATTATTATTATAAATGATATCATCATTGGCTTACACTGCAAAACATTACTTTATGCCGACGACCTACAAATTTTTACATCTATCACTAATGTAGAAAACTGCGCTGATTTGCAAAACAATCTTGTACAGCTATGGTCTTCGTGTAGCGTAAACAATTTACAGTTAAATATCTCAAAACGTAATTCTACGACGTACTCTCGTGCACACAATCCAATAAAATTTATCTATGCAATTAATAATGAAGAACAGAAGAGTTGTAGTCATTTCAAAGATCTCGGAGTTATATTCGACCCAAAGTTATCTTTTGTTAGCCATATTAATCAAATCACCGCTAATTCCTTAAAAAAATTAGGTTACATTGTCCGTAATTGTATAAAATTTAACGAAAATACACTTTCAAGGTATAGTCTATTAAACCACCTGGATTCCTGATTTAATTAATTTCGTAAGGTTTTCAAATCGCTCCAAATACTATAGTTTAGTTTGTTTATAGTTTTTGCAGTAATAGCTTTTAATTTAATATTTTTTATTATATGAGATGAATATTTACATTTATAATTAACAAAAGTTGGCACATGTTTTTCGAATGTGTTTGTTAATTTTTCATAGAACATATTATGCACTAAATTAACATGATACAAGGAAATGCCAATTCGTTGATTAAATCTACATATTTCAAATAATTTGCTCTACGAAAATTAAATCTTTTAATATAATTATTATTATCAGACAAATTAATATATTGATTTTTGTAGGTAATCTAAGTGTTGATACATAGTGAAGGGTGAAGTAGATCTCCGCTAACAAGCTTGAAGTCTCTCTATATCTCACAACTTATGTTACTAATGACTTGCCACTGTTGTTGCAGACATTATTAAGAAAGATTGATATAATGCTTAGTCGATGTCCAAGTTCATCTATCAAAAATGAAGTCTGTTTAGCTTTACAAAAATGACTGGGCTGTTCATCTAACAGGAATTATATCGCTTTTTCTATATTTGATGATGACAAACCGAAACGTTTTAACGACAACTTTTACTTATCATTGATATACCGATTTAAAATAATTAGTTTTAAATCTTTTCAACGTTTTGTAAACTGTACTTGCCTATATGTATATTCTGTTCATTTAATGTTTGGCTAGTTAGTATCCTGAGATGTCTTAAATTATAACAGCGCGCCAGCCAAATACTTGTTCTGCGGAATTATTTATTGCACGATGTGCCATTTTTCTACGATTGGCAATAAATTTCGATTTCCCGCATTGGATATCGTTTTAATTGTTATGTTTTATTCATCTCAGCCTCTTTCGGAAACGGGAATATATCATTGAGGGAATTAAAGTTCCGCAGATGGGCTTCAGGCTTCCTTCAATACAATCGATACGCATTTCAATGAATACTAGCCACCCTAAATAAATTTGGATATATTGAACAATCGAGACTGATTGGAATAACTGTATGTAGTTTTTTGGTGGCATATTTAATCATCAATTATTCACTTATCGATCTTATGCGATAAAGGAGATACTATGAATAAAAGTATGATAACTACTAGGTATACCATTACATCTCTAAAATGTAATGCATTTCTAACACATAAGGGCAGAATTGAAACCAAAATCATAAGAAGGCGGCGTTCAACTAATCTACATCCGTCACTATTCACTCTTATTAACCTAAAAACCAATCCAGTAACACGCTGAAGCTTTAGCGCGGGTTAAATTAGGTATAAAAAGATCAAGAACCTCGTTATTTACCCTGAACTAACACGGGCTTCCATCACAGGGACACAAGTAAAAGCTCGCACCATGAGTATTTACGAGATGTATGCGCCAACAGAGTGTTCGCTTGCTTTTCCCACGGCTCGCTTTGATGGCATGAGCCACGACATAAATGAACGTCATTAGCGAATTTGAGCACTCCGTGTGCAATGTGCATGCTTCATACATGTACTTTGTATTTGCGCTTATTCGTTTAGGTGTACGTAAATTGTCTTAACTTGTTTGTATGATGAAGTTCATTTAAATTAATTAGGTTCTGTAAGAAATTGGGACTGAGTTATATGCAATGACAAACAAATATATTATATGAAAATATTATTAAAACAATGGAACAGGAATATAACAGATGTAAATATAATGTCAGACAATTTTGCTACAGATATTGTAAATGTAGTTAATGAAATTACACCAATTAAAGAAATAAAAATATACAATGATAGTTATGAAATGGATGGATTGATAGTGATATTTTTTATTTAACTTACACCATTACAAGAGAATACTAAAAGTGCTAGGAACTAAAAACTGAGTGCAGCTAAATTATTGGAAGTTCAAATATAATAAACGTTAGTGCACACTATAGTTTTAGCTTTTTTATCAAGGCTACATTGCAGTTGAACAGATCGAACCTAGTTTGGACAGAGTTATATAGTTGCAAATTTGATGAAGCGGTGAGAAATTCATTACATTAATACGTGGTGTTTGGAGATTGAAAGTAGGAGACTGCCGTAAGATTACATGGGGAATTGAGAAATTCAACTGGCCCAGAACATTGTACAAATTGTTTTCTATGTTCAAGATAAGATTTTAAAAAATATAGCAGGTTTTTTGACAGGCCAAAAAGATCTAATTTGTTAAGCAAAATACTATGATTGAGTCTATCGAATGCTTTCGGGAAGTCAGTATATATGACGTCCATCTGTAGACCGGTGTCAAATGCATCAGCTGTGAATTGCGTTATCAGAATAAGTTTCTAGTTGGGCTCTTCCATTCATGAAACCGTGTTTAGGTGTGATTATGTTTTTTAAATAAGGGTCAAAGTAATCATGTAATATTAATAGTGTTTATGCATGCGGCAATACCCTAACACATCTCTCATTTTCGTAAATTAACTTGACATCATCTAATTTAATTTACTTTTGCAATTTATTTTGCAAGCTTTTCCATTCTGTCGCATGTCAAAATGAGCGAGGAATATTCATTAACATTGTTTATGTGTCTTAAATGTTACATTAATAACTCATGAACACCCGTGGACAACTTTAAACCGAGGCGCGGTAACTGTTTGGGGTTTTTTGACAAATTGTCCAACAATTTCAACATCTGTTCTCATGATACTGCACTATATCAAGTAACTTTAGCAAGGACGTGTTTTAGCAACATGATAGAACACAAAATTGTTGCAAAATACCTGCATCGTGTACATAAATAACTACCATCAGATTCTTACGAGCTAATTAAAGTTTTTTTAAATTAACCTCGTAAAGATCTTAGTCAGTTTTCCATAGTCGTATTTTCATCACAGTTACCCTCCTATGTACAAATTATGTATTAGTACAATAAACATGTTTTTATCGGGTTATAAATATTTTACTTGACTTTTAATTTTATTACGAATACTTGGCTGACAGCATTTTTTATTCGGCACAAATAATGATGTCAGACGTGACGTGACACCATTAGAAAATATTTTCATATTTATAAGGATAATAAACACTAGTAAATGTGATTGGATGTAGAGAAAAGATCAAAGTAGATTTTTTCAACGGTTTTAGGCCAAAAGCATTTACTTGTGGATTAGTATTCGGGAGATCATAGAAATTAGTTTCAGAGCCAATTAAAGAAGTGTAAATGTAATTTGGTGCTTCTAATAACAACATAATTTATCGAATATTTTTTACTCAAAACCAAAACTTGTGAATTTTGTTATTGAATAATTTTGTTTGTGTGGACGTTAATGTCAAACGAACACAGTTTTACACTTAGAAAATTATGGGCTCGCAATAATTTTGGATATACAGTGTCCATTATGAAGTATGAACAGTTGTTATAATAAAATCTCGCAGGAGCAATCCTGAGAAAAGTCCTCGGACAGGTCGATATTAATTCTTATTTGCACATCTTTTGTTATAAGCAGATCTGATGCCATCGACATTTTTTTTAAATGGCTAACCCCATTTGTGTCAGTGGTGGTGGTAGTGCGACAAAGGACTGGAGATAAAGCAGGGAGTTCCTCAGGGACCTATACTTGGGCCCCTCCTCTTTATACTGTCTGCGACTTAATTCTGTACTTGAATAAAATACCAAATGTTCTGACAATCTGCTGCACTGATCACGCTAATATTTTTATAGTAGAAGATAATTGATTTCTATGTGTACGCCAAAGTCCAAGCCTTATTAGAAGACTTTGGAATATTATTTTTTATGGAAGTGGCAGTGTCAAACAGCGAACAGCAATTTCCAGAAAAACTTCCCTTATTATTTCTTTCATATTTTCTTTTGTAGTTATAGAAGCTTTTGTACACTTGCTCATTAACATAGCCCCGCAAAAAGTAGTCTATTTTGATCAAATCAGGGCTTCTGGTAGATCAACTATGGGGTTCTCCTCTTCCTATCCAACCATTTGGAAAAGCGTCTTTTAAATGTTCGTGAACAGCTGCAGTGTGGTGCACAGGTGCTCCAACATGAAGGTACCACATTCTCTCTCTAATATTCCTGAGAACATCCTCCAGTAATTCTTCCAAGCTGTCTTGCAAAAATTCCAAATAATTTGACCATTCAAACGTCCATCAAAAAAATGTGGTCCTATCACATAATTCCCAACAATTCTTCCACAAAAATTCAACGACCATCTTGTTTGGCTATTTGTGCGTGAGATGTAAGGATTGGTTGTGTCGTAATAATGAAAATTATGACGATTAACATGTCCATAATTATGAAACGTCGCTTCATCGGCAAACAAAATAAAGTCAAAAAAATTTCTTTGTTTCGGCATGCTGTCATCAAACAAGCCGACACATATTAAAAACCTATAAAGGTAAGCGAGTCAATTTATGAACTAAATAGTACAGAGAGTACCGGTATTTTAATCAGGTCGTAAAGTTTTTCTTGCATCTTTTGAGTGCCGAGAGCAGATGAACTCGACTATGTATGAGGTAATGCCAAAGTTTTGATTCCATTTTACTTCTTTCAGTTCCATTTACGAAATACTGATACTTCTTGCCTGATTGTCTTAAATCAGAAAAAAAAATTACAAACTAATTAGGTACTTAGTTATTATTTAAAAAAGCTAACGATATTAAAAGAAGATTTACACGAACGTCCCTCATTATTTTAAAACGTGTCTTTTTCGATTATTAATATAATTTTTGATCTCCTACAACTTTCAGTGATATATAAAATTTATTATTTCGAGGAATTTCTCTTAATATATAACTTACGTTAGACATACAAATAAAAAACTTTATATATAGAATCTCTGTATAAATAGAAAAAGATTTTGCTTTAGGTAAATTGTTAGAATCTTGGCCAACGCGTACATGCTTGAATAAACACAAACATATTTCTTTCACCTGAGTATAAAATAAACCTGTTAATATATTATTTGCTGATAATTTTAGATTGCTGTAATAGAAGATTCTTTATCTTTGTCAAAAGGATATTGGACTTTCGTCATTCTAGACTGCACCTGTAGAGTCACAAACATTAAATGGCCTTCAAAGGTAGTTAGTTGTAATCAAATAGACATGGCCTGGGCAAAAATAGGTCTGATCTGTTTTTGGTTCAAAAACGTTGAATTGAATTATCGAAATTTTAATGATAATTCATTCTAAGGTACAGTTTATAGCAGGTAGAGCAATTTTTTCTTTACATTTCATTGCTTGATATAAGTCTGCCCAAGCAACACATGATGGTTTAATAAACGTTTATTATATGAAATTACGGTGTAAATTTCGTTATCGTATATTTAATCAACATCTATGAACAGCGTTTATTTCATAAACGATTTTTCTACGTATACTATAAATGTATTTCTCCGAAAATTTTTGGAGTAACGCAGAATATTTGATGAATAATTAATTGAGAGTTGAGACTACACTTCCGTCAAATGTTTAAATTGAAAATTGGTGAAATTGGCACTACTTGCATTTTTTCAGCCATATTATAGATTTTAATATACGATTTTTAAATGTATATGATAAATATGTATTTGCGCTACATTTTCATAAACAATTGCAACTAAAATTTCGAAGATTATAACAATATTTGAAAATATGAGTAAAATATTTACATGAATCAAAATTTGTTATAGATAGATGATGAATGAAAATATTTGTTCAGTAATATTGCAGTTTATAATATACGGTTTTTAAACGCATATCAATCTGCATCGATTGCGCAGTCGCCAGCAACCGAGTTAGTATTGTTGTCTTTGTTGCAGAATACATAAGCATTTCTCATAAATATATGCATCTCTCTCACTGTCTCAACAGTATAGCTGGTGAGCAACCGCGGATCGCCGTGTTAATTGCTGTTTCGTGTGGTGGTAGCCAACCTTAGTAGTGTGGCCTTGTGATCGAAACAAAGAATATTTACTTGTTTGTTTTTGCGTATATATTGTTTGATTGAAATTCAACAAGTGTTATATTGATGAGCCGTCCTTGAGTTATCGCGTCGTATTGTGTTCAAGTTACAAGAATGAACCAACTTGTGATTGATAAGAATTATTGTTTATCTGAGCGATTTCATAGTAATTGCATTTTTTTATCACACAAGGTGTAAAACTCTGGCATGGCTACCGTTGAAAGCGGGGGTGAGACCAGTGACAATAAAATTAGAGGGACGATTCAAGATTGGTTGAAGCTCGCCAAAAGCCGCCATAGTTACAATAATAATAATAAATAGACTCTATTTTTGGATTTTAATAAAGAGTAATGAACAATGTCGTGTTTTGTTATCGTTGTCAAACATCCTAGATCCCCAAGAGTGAAATAGTAAATGATAAAATAGTTTTACGTATTTAGCCAATCCCGCAGAATAGGTAAAGCTTAATATAATATAAAAAAGCTAGTACTAAATAATAGATATTTTTTAAAAATTACTATCTGCACACATATATGCAATTGAATTATTTTCCTTGATATCAGTAGTTATACAGGGTGTTGCATCATGAGAGGGACATAGCTTAATAGGAGGTAGAGAACATCAGTGGTAACCGGAACCTCCCATAGAAATGTCTCATTGGGCCTTCACTACGAAGTTACAGGGCGTTTTATAATTTTTGGCCAAACCTGTTTTTTGTCATAACTTTGACAGGGAATGAAATAACGGATTCATATTTGGTACGGCTAATGTACTAACGAGCCCCAAGAGGTACATGTATAAAAAAATATATATCCAGGTCCGGACTCACTATAATTTATGTTTCTTCTTTGCATCAATAAAACATCACCCTGTATATATTTTTTTGAAATTTCGATATTCGAAAAGAGCAAGAAAAAACAAAACAAAATGGCCTATTTCATTTTTTTGTTACACCTTCGTGATTATTTAAATACGTTGTTAAATGTGCAAGAAAATGGATTACAGAACCCTATTAAATGAGAGGCACGTGAAATAAATAGTTTTATAACTAAAATTTGCAAAAATTCTATTGAGCCTAGGTGGTCTGGGTGAATCCTAATTCCGGCACGTTTTAAAGGTCCATTTTGGTAAAAAACTGTGGTCCTAATAAGTAATCGGGTACAGCGCATCGTTACAACCTGCGACGAAATACGGAATAATCCAGAAATGATACGTCGAGCAATTGGTGACCTTTCTAAACGCGCAAGAAAATGCACAGAATGTGGGGGAGGACATTTTGAAAATTTACTTTAGTGTCAATTACGTTTTATTTTTAAACACATTTAGTTATTGTTTTGTTATTTATTGTTAATTGAATGGAAAATATTTTATTTATTTAGATTTTAGTTTGTTCTCTTTTCCAATTTTTATTAAGTATAAAATGTTGATGATTTTCTTGATCAAAGTAACTGGTTGCTTAGGCCTAAATGGTTTAAATTATCTGTCACTTTTATTCTTTGAACAAGCCTACTGTGATTGATTAAAAATTTTGTTATTTCATACCCGATTACTTATTAGAACCACAGTTTTTTACCAAAATGGACCTTTAAAACGTGCCGGAATTAGGATTCACCCAGACCACCTAGGCTCAATAGAATTTTTGCAAATTTTAGTTATAAAACTATTTATTTCACGTGCCTCTCATTTAATAGGGTTCTGTAATCCATTTTCTTGCACATTTAACAACGTATTTAAATAACCACGAAGGTGTAACAAAAAAACGAAATAGGCCATTTTGTTTGTTTTTTCTTGCTCTTTTCGAATATCGTATCGAAATTTCAAAAAAATATATACAGGGTGATGTTTTATTGATGCAAAGAAGAAACATAAATTATAGTGAGTCCGGACCTGGATATATTTTTTTTATACATGTACCTCTTGGGGCTCGTTAGTACATTAGCCGTACCATATATGAATCCGTTATTTCATTCCCTGTCAAAGTTATGACAAAAAACAGGTTTGGCCAAAAATTATAAAACGCCCTGTAACTTCGTAGTGAAGGCCCAATGAGACATTTCTATGGGAGGTTCCGGTTACCACTGATGTTCTCTACCTCCTATTAAGCTATGTCCCTCTCATGATGCAACACCCTGTATATACCAGTCGTATAAACGAAATCAAAACGTTTATTAAACCATTTGGTGTTGCTTGGGATCAAGTTATGTAAATATCCGATATTAAATAACTCCAATAGTAGGTTGATTATTATTGAAATCTTGGATATTTTTTTTTTTTGTAAATGAATGAATATTTTTTTAACGAAATTTGGTATACAGGAGTTTTAGATCATACCGAAGAAGATTCTGTAAAAACAGAAACCGTATTTCAATCGCTAATATAAATTCCTAATTTTTAATGTTTCTCTATTTAATGTTCATTTATTTTTTTCCCTTAACATAAAATTTATTTCATCTGACCTTGTTTAATATTAATACACTTCCAATTTATTTATTTTTTTTATTTCTTATTGAGAAATTTTCAATATTCCACTCCAAAGAGTAGGTATATACGTTATAACAATTTTTTTACGGAATCGAAATGAAACGTGTACGTTGAAAATCAATCCAGTTTTGCAAACTTGAATATAAAGAAATGCGAAACATATCAAATCTATGTATGTAGTGAAACGTTTAAAATAAAATTTTCATTCTGTTTGCTTAAATTGTAATAAAAATTTACTAGCGCGCTCGAAAGCATATATGTAATTTCAAATGAAATGAATGTAACTTTCAAATTCCTTAGAGTTCCACCAATGGCAATGCTCTCAATTTTATATATAGAGCAGTTACAATTAAAGTGCAGTGTGTTTCTGGAATGATTTTTATATTACCAGAGTGCAGATGAGGCAACCTGTTATTTACTTTATATTTAAGTACATGAGAATCCTCCGTTTATTATGTAAATATTTAAGCTTCGTGCTTGCTTTTTACAGAGTAAACAATGATGTCAAACAGAAAAGTATTCCTAATAAAAAATGTAACATAACTCCCGAGAAGAATATAAGCATTGTTTTTGTAGATAATACCGCGCCTTGATATATAGGGGGATGTTCTTTTATTAAAGTAATCTGATCGTGTTTGAGAAGCTTTCGAATGACGTACAACGTTATTGACTCCAGTTCCTCACTGTCAATCCGAACGTCTTCAATATTAAGTAGGGTGGATATATTCAACGTAATATGGTCTATTTTCGTCTCCCCCAATTTTCTTACTTCTGTTATAGCTATTAGGTACGAACCTGAATTTACAAAATAAAATTAAATATTATCTATGAAACACTCCACACTTTTCCGTTTTCTGCGAAGTTTCAATGTTCAATGCTGCATTCTGAAAGACTTACGCTTCCATCCCTACAAACTTCAAGTCGTACAAAAACTTCTACCTAAAGATTTTGGAACACGCGTTGATTTCGAAGGACTATTTGCTGATAACCCGAATATCGTTGATTGCTTGCGGGACTAAAACCCAATTACAGGATGAGGACAAAAAGTAGATAAAGGAAACGTGAGCGGAGAGAACTATGTTAATTTAGTCTTTATTGAAAACCTAGTTTTTTGTAAAATTAAGTAAAATTTTAACGTTTATTTTTCTTACAGCACTAGTAAGCGAAAAACTTTTTTGTTTGAAGGAATTTTACCATAGTGTATGCTTATGAAATGAAGCTAACAATTAAGGAAGTTTTTGCAAGAAACCGCAGTACTCTACGACTTATACGTTTCAAGTTATTGTTATTTGAAGTTAAGTTTCTGCGGTTCTACTGTGCTTTAATCAGTGTGCTATGCGTGTTATGGGTGCATACGTAAAATATCATTTTTGACATATCTTTAATATAAATTTTATTTTCATAAGCACTTGGAAGGTTTTACTTATCATTATTTACGTTGCACATTATTTAAAATCCATATATTTATACATTAAAACTTAATATTGGAATTTAAAAAAAAACGAGATAATTATTTATTTTAAAATATCATGATACAAATGCTAGCAAATCATTAGGAACTTGATTTTCAAACTCTCTGGTTTGTATCACCTGGAGTAGGAAAAGAACTTGTTTTTTTTAAGATACCCGCTTTGTATAAAATTAGAATTTCGTTTTCTTCAAAAGCCTGGGAATGTTCACTTGATTTTATTTTGGTAGACGTTTGAGAGTCAGAGCTGTTTGTCTCTGATGTATCACTTTGGTCTATTATTGATTGGACAGATCAAAGACCCTGTCCCCAAACTGTTATCAAAAGGTGTTTACCAGTTGAAGTGCATATGTGGTAAGAGCTACATCGGACAAACAGGGTGGAGTATCCAGTCCAGAATCAAAGAACACCAGAGAAGTACCAGATTTAGATACACGGAAACGTGAACAACTTTAACAAAGCGGATGGATATCGACTTGGTAATACGTGGAGACTGGGTATTGCCAAGTACCGGCACCGTAGTAAGTCGCGGTCAACCAAACACGACGAATAAGCAGCGAAGCGAATCAAGCACGACCAATGACCAGCGAAGCAAAGCGGCTTCTAGGTATATAACGAGGAGTGTATCACAATAAATTCTTCTTTAGAATCCTTCTGAAGAAGCCGACAGGATGCTCAGTGAAACGTCAAGTCAAGTTCAACGACTACGGCAAGACCCGAAGGAAACTACTTTAATAGACAACGGCCGTGAAAACCTGCATTCTACTAAATATAAAGTTGCTGTTTTAATCTTCTAGAAGTTGACCACCTGGAGCATTGCTTTTTTTGTGTTTGAAAAGACATCAGAAAGATAACTAGCAAAAGCGTTAACAATTTTGATTAACAGATTCTTAAATAATGTGTTTTTTTATGTCAAGCAACGAAATGTAAAGAGGACACCGTGTATATTTCGTATATTGCCTGGATGAAATAGTCCTTGTATAATGTGTGAATACATTTAGGAGCATCAGTAATAAACTTGTCAAGTGCCGTTTATGACCTAATTAAAATGTCAAATTTAACAACTTCGTTATTAGATTAAGTCGAATCTCATTTTTCATGTCGGCGTTGAAAGCCGCATCGCGATGAGTCGGTCGGGATGCTTATTTTTAGAAAGATTTTTTTATTATTTTCCGCGAGCTTGTGCTTCAGTAGAACGCAGACAGAACGGCAAATGAGAAAGAGCCTACTTGCATTTTAATGATTTCTATGACAAACCGTCGAAAAACGCCTTACGAGAACCAACAAAGCGAAGGGCTGGCTGGTAACGTGTAGAATTTATAAATTTATGGCAGAGTAAATAAATAAAAATTGATTTTGTTCTTGTGAAAAACTTTAAATGGGTCACTTGTATTTGGTTTAGGTGATTATGGGATTCAATCAGTTCGTATTCACCTGTGTAAAAGCGGGGCGACCCTAGGGTAGACTTTTTATATTAATTTTTTTCTAACGGAGCCTCTCTCTTGGGAAATTTGGTAAATATGATGAAGAAAAAGGAAATGTTATGCCCGGTTTTATAAAACATTAGTTACGTTGAATTTTTTATAATAAATTTGTTTAGTACATCGTAAAAGTATCCAGCTGGATTGGAACTTTAGTCACGCTGATCTGAGAGCACCGGCCGTTCTAAAATGGGGAAATTGACACGGTGTTGCCTGGGGGGCGTTGTAACAACTAATATAAATGCGTCAATATTTTTATTTAATGGAAAAGTAGATCTAAAAAATATTCAATATTTTCTTAAATGCGTCTCTACAGTGACAGATTAACTCGCTAAATTCGTTGTTTTTGCAAACAAGAAACAAAGAAAGTCTGGCAAATTATCAAAAATTCAGTGACAGAAAATAAGGACAATAGTAATTACCAAACAAACGCAAAACTAGTATCTGAAAACATTTTTCTAATGTTGGTGAAAATTTAGCTAACAAAATAAAATCCAGTTCACTGTCAGAAACAACAAATATATCATCCAAAATCGCAAATATTGAAAACTCTATATTTCTAAAACGGTCACTACAAATTAAATAGCAACAATATTGACAATTTAAAATTAAACTCATCTCCCGGAATAGATCAAATAACTACAAACAGAAACACTTAAAAAAATAAATATTCTTAATATCCTAGTACGTTTGATTAACTTCTCATTCCAAAATGGGCAATTTCCAGACTCACTAAAACAAGCTATTACTATACCTATATTTGAAAGTGGCGATAAACTTGTTACAAACAACTATAGACCAATATCGGTAGTTAATAACATAGCCAAAATCTTTGAAAAATATATGGTCTCTCGACTTCATAGCCACTCACTGTCTCACAACATAATATAACCTAAAACATCGGATTTAGACAAAACTGCTCCACAGAAAACGTGGTCATTTTACAAACAAGATACACGTACATCTTAACAAAACTGAAAAAACCATTGCCATATTTTTAGACTTGGCTAAAGCTTTCGATAGTATAACACATGAACACAGAATTAGAACATTAGATTGGTATAAAAGCTATTTATCAAATAGGAAAACCTTAGTAAAAATTGATAAAACATTAAGTAGCCCAGAAAATGTGATATATGGTGTTCCACAAGGAATAGTTTTAGGCCCGCAATTATTCCTTTATACATAAATGACATGTTGGAGCTAGATATAAGTAGGTATATCATGGCATATGTTTTTTCCTTATTTTTTCTTATATCTCAGTAACTATTGCTTTTAGAGAAAAGTTATAGAAATGAAAAAGTTTTCTAATTAAATTTTAAACAAGATGCAGTTGGTTGCGAATCCAAAAAAATCATTTTTACTATTGCAAAAGTAGTAAAAATCGAAAAAAAAATTTGATATAGCAAGTTATTTGGAATGTTTTTCAAATACTAATATTATACGTAGGACCTTCATACTTGGCTAAAGAAATTTTTTTAATATAAATCTTCCCACCAAATTTCATCAAAATCGGACCGTTAGTTTTTGCATAATAATTTTGCAATCTAAACTTCGCAAAAAATTTGCAAATTTTCAAAATGTTGCTGAGGCTAAACTAAAGCATTTATAAAGTTGAACATTTTTTGACATATAAAAGAGCACTCAAATTTTCAAACCCATTTTGAAATATTAAAATTCATAGGAAATTGTTTTAAAATAGAGAAATATTATGTTTTCATTATTTGTTCCTAAAATTTAGTTATTAGCGTGGCCCCTTTATTTTTTAGTTACTTTTACAGTAAAATGGCCTGCGTCAAAATATTTCAAGTCTACGAACGTATGCAAGTTGGGTCCACACAATATTAGGTAAGCATCAGAATGTATATAGTATGTGATATCTATGAAGCCATCCCCGATCGATCTCTATAGCTGTTTACCTAAGTTTGGCAAAATAAATTAATAAAGTTCTTTAAAAAAACATTGGAGATTCCATGAGACATGTATATTTGATTAAATAAATTCCGTTTTACGTAAATACAATTTTAATATAGCCTGAAATATTTAACTTCCCACAGTATCTTAAAATACTCCATATTTATGATTATTATTTTACCGACCGTCACTTATACACACGTTTTTTGTTCTAATTCAATATGCGCATATATCCTATTCGTCTTCTAACCGCAATAAACCGAAGTTGGAACCGACTTTAAAATACATACGGCTCCTATTTCGAAAGGCAAACACGATTCCAAATTATATTCAGGGTTTCTCTATTCACAGAATCCACTAACCCGTGTATGAAAATTTTATCTTTTATCCACCATTAATATCTTTCACGCGCTAGACGGAAGGTTTCTGGAGAAAAGGGTCTACGTTTAACTATGCGAGGTCTTTGTGGACGCGGATTTTGAATACATATATTATATTAATATAGTTTATGCTACGGTAAATTTATTATTGTTTAGGTAGTGGTCCTGAATATATAGACTAGTTCACACAATTAACTTCTGAAACATTTGTAACGTATAGGGTGGAAAAACTAATTCAATTTGTATATAACTGTTTAATAGTACTAACACTTAAACGTATTCAGTCATACTGAATTGTATAGTCTTCTAAATGCCAATGCCATGTGATCCCTGTGTTTATTGTCAAAGTGCGTTTGCTTGCATTAGTCAATCGCGAGTCTAGGAACCAGATTCGGCGTACAGGACCGTGCGAACTGTAATCGCGACGCAATTTTATGTTTATATGTATACAGTTACAACTAATGTTTACAAAACCTCGGTGGCACACAGAACATCTTGAAGTATTGTGGATTTCGCATGGGATAAAAGACAAATTGTATTAGTAAATCACCGAATTTTGTTATTATGCTATTCTGTTGTGGTATAAGTATAATTTGAATAATAAATAAGTAGGTATTTAGAACACCAGGAAATGTACAGACTTTATTCATGTCTGTGTGTAATACTTAAATGTTTATAGTTATTTAATAAAGAGAAAATTAATGAGCCATGTAGAAACTTTTCTGTACACCCTTAATAAGTATCTGTATCATAATGGAAAATAAAAAAATTACTTTTGGGCATTTCTCATATCAAAAACAATGTTTTAGTATTCTGTGATCTAAGAGTGCTATTTAAATTGTCATTTTCAATGACTAAAGTGTAGAAATAAGTTGCTTCTGTCCCTCAAGGAGTAAAAGAGATCGTACTTTACTCCTTGAAAATGACCATTACAATAACAATAGCGCACTGTTAGACCGTGGAGTGCAAAAAATTAAATAGTTTGTACCAATATACTACAAAGAGAAAGTGCTTTTTAATTCCTCCTATAATTGATCCTTCACACTCGGTGATAAAAAATGCACTTAGTCCCTTGTTATAACTATAGTATACTGTGTATATAATAATGGTATTTTCTAATAAAACGGTTATAAAGTAATATTCAATAACAGTATCACCGACAGATAGTAACTGAAAATGTGTTAACAAAAATAAAATAGAGCTATTTTGCAGACATCACTTTTACGAAAATCGACAATCGTACATAATTTAACTTTAATTCCTTCCAAGATTTAATATATTATTCACATATTAATTCGGAAATTGTGCAGTAAGTTTGAATAAAATCGTAGTGTTCTAATATAATGAATACAACGGGTGCATCTTTCGCAATTTTTTTATTATAAAATGTTTTAATCTTAAAGAAACATAGTAACTACCTACTTTTCCTCAGAGAAACAGGGAAAAATAAAAAGTATATATAAATAGTCATTACTTCATTCGGACAGGCTTTTTCGTATTGTAGAGAGAAAAGTACTGTCAATCTTAATATAAAAAATATATAAATAGCAATATTTTTAATGACAATGTAATTTTTTAACATTAATATGAGCAAGCAATGTCACCGCTATGCTGCTGCCATGTAGTAGCAAAACGCCCAACTATTTTACAGGAAATTTACCATATTCGTATTCGTCACAATACTTTAATAGGAGCAAATAGTATACAGTCTTTCACTTTTTTTCATGCTATTTTATTTTATACTACATCGTATTATATTTTATTTGAATATTTAAGTCCCTTTGTAGAATATAGAACAATTTACGGTGAATTTGGGAGGAATGAGTGGTACGTTCGAGTTGAATAATCAAAGAGGAGACAATTTTGGAAACTTAATTTTAACTAGGATTACAATATAAAATATAATAGGTCATTGTCTTAAGTTTGCTAGCTTACATAATGAAATCAATTCTGCTCGTTTTTAAGAATTGTGTAAAATAAGAATGAGGATATTTAACTCACTATTTGACCTTGGTAATGCAATCTTAACCAAAATTAAAACTGATACTTGATCCATTAGTATACATAGGTAATCTTTCCCTTTCATCGTCTTGTCTAAAAATAGGAAAAGTAACTCCAGCATTTAATAAAAATTACCCTCATTTGTTAGATAACTTTAGATCGATCACAGTGCCTAGTGGTTTCTCCAAAATCTTGGAATACTCATTTCTAGACAGATACCGTTGCACTTTTTCCTTTGCGGGCTTACCCATGAATTTTCTCAACCGTTGCCGCCCGCGGCAACATCTCCTTATCTTACGATAATCCTTGCCTTGGGTTATGGAAGTCCACGCAGGTAGCTTTAGTTTGCCTCCGTGGCAATGCTGTGTTGCTGCTCTGGGATTCAGTGTCATCCAGCGGTACCGCAAACGAGCACATTTATGATGTTTTTCCTAAGTTGAGCCCATGCTTTTAACTTAGCTACATCGTGCTGACGAGGACCAAAAAGTCCGAAACACGTGTTCACTTTTTCCTTTGCGGACTTACCCCGAGTGAGGAGGTTATTTGACTGGTCTAATATTTAAAAAAAATCCGTGTTTCCGTAAGAACCTTGTGTTAAATTTTTGAATAAAAATTTACCCATTAATAAAAACAACTCGATTTAAAACAGATCCTTCATTCTCCCCGACCCGTCACATATGGATTGATCGTCAATGTATGCTGAAGATGAACCTAATTTTGCATTCGAAATGTTTTATTATATTTTCTGCAAAGAAATCAATGACATGTAAGTTTTAAAAAATTAACACAAAATAATGCTTTTGTGAAGAAAGGAAGACACCTTTATGTTTTATATATCACCCGGTAGGGTCCTGTACTAGAGGGATCGGTTAGAAACTGGGGTTTACTGTAAATGTTTCTTTACCATAGATGACGTTCAGGAAATTATTTTTGGTTCCGGTTTTAAAACGGATATTTGGTATTTTCGGCGTTGAATTTATTAGACTCATCTTCACCTGTCGTGTCTTTTAACCTTCAGATTTAACTTATTTTGATACAAGTTCCTAATCTTTTACATGCACATTTTTAAAATGTTTTTAGTAAAGGAGCCAGTATTCGATTTCAGATCATTGTCTAATGCATCTGATTACTAATGTTGTAGCCATGACGGGATAGGACGATGTGCTGGATTATCTGTCTAGCCGATAGCCATGTTGATTAAGGCGTGAGGTGGCAATCGCGATTAATAACACGGGCATCGCACCACCGGGTTCGAATCCCGGTTCCGGCACTATCGGAGGAAATGGTTGTATGTCTGTGTTTTCTCAATATGTAACCCCCTTCCGCACAAGCCTTTGGCTTTTCGAATTGGGGGTTGTCTAATTTCTGTGATGTTTATTATTATTATTATCATCTCTGTTATTTGCAAAGTGATTTTATTTTAAATTTGACGAGAGCACATGGTCAAAAACAAAGAATTTATTGACGATACGATTTTTTAAAGTAAAATTTCATGTCGATGTTTTGAATTGTAGTTTCTTATACTGCATTCGAAAATCCAAAGATATCCGTTTGGGTTAAGCTGGTGGTCATTTCATAGTAAACCGAAAATGCAAAAAAATAGAAATAATATTTTTGACCATATTTTTTTGTAATGTATTCCATCAATTGCAGAGATAGAAACTGACAAAGATAAAAAATAATAATTGGAAAATGTCCGCAACCTAACATCGGCCTCAAGACATTATGACAGGTGAAAAAAATTTTTCAAACTGTTTAAATATGTAAAACTTAAGACATGAAGAAAACATGAAAAACATAATGCATAGATATTTAATATGTTGGCTAAGCAGTTTGAAAATAATATCAATTAACCAATTATATACAAATGTGTAACATTAGTAAGTTAATATATACGTAAAAAATTTTACGTACGCAATAACTAACATTACAGGGCGTGATACAAACAAAACAATATATTAAAAACAAACAAATACATATATTAAAATATATGATACAGGATCCAGAAAATATACAGGGTGTCTCACCGGGAACTGAATCGATCGATATAGAGAAAAGTACGCATCAGAAAATTTAGACAATTACCAATGTCGGTGTGGTCAATCGAACTAAAATAATTATAAGCAGCTGGCACTTCCGCTTATACCGGAAGTCGATACCAACTTGCTTATTTCAACTGGAACACCCTACATATTTTAGGGTTTTCGAAAAGAGTATAAAATTCTGAGTCGAAAATATGTAGCATATCCTATACCTAAACCTAGCCGTTTCAGAGATATTTGACATTTTATAGAAAATTTGACAGGTGCAACGGTTTGCAAGAACCGTTATAACTTTCTTCGTGTAAAAGATCCTCATTTGCTTCTTGTCACGTAAAAAGAACACAAGGAGAACTAAGTTCTACAACTGAGATAAATTCAATAATATCATACCAAGTGTTCCGTTTTTCGCGTTACATTTTGCCAACTTCAAACCGCGAAAACTTGTTTAGGTCAACTGGAACACCTATATTTTTTTACATCAAGTTGTGTAAAATTGAATTCCCTTTTTTCTGATATTAGCATTGTGGGGGTTAAAGTTACAACTTTTTGAAATATTTGCGATTTTATTAGAAATTCATGAATTGTTGTAATCATTTCATCAAATTAGCCAGCACGTTTAAATTACGCCCACGAAGACTTTTTAAATTTGTTTATTATTTATGGAGAATGTGATAAAGTAATATCAACAACTTGCAGCACATTTGCTACTCGATATCCTGAAAAACGGAAATCGGTACCAAAACACTGTAAAACGAATACTAAAAAATTTTAAAAATTATGGCTCTGTCAAGGCAAAAATGCAAAGAAGAAAGTCTATTGTTGATGACGACAATATTGAAATAGTCATTCTGGGGTATTTTCATGCATTTTCATTAAAACAAGCTGCTCTGGAATCGGGACTATGCAAGGATTCAAACCACAGAATCTTATTAAAACATAAGTTTCACCCGTTTTCATTCCATATGGTTCAAGGATTAAAAGAAACAATTTCCTAAGAAGACAGAATTTTTGTGAGTTTATTCTAATAAGGTCTGAGGGTCACGATTTTTATTTGGGAAATGTTATATGGACAGATGAAGCAAAATTTACTAAAAATGGACTTTTTAATAGACACAATTCGCATTATTGGAGTGACTCAAATTCTCATATGTTCAGAGAGCGAAACTTTCAGGAAAGTTGGCAGTTCAATGTTTACTGTGCCATAAGAAACGATAGAGTGTTGGCATTACAATTTTATCAGGAAAATTTAAACGGTAAATTAAATTTTCTCCTCTACTAATATGTATAGGTAAATTTTTGTTTTTTTTAGGCGAAAGATATCTGAATATCTTACAAAATTTGAATAATAACTATTTAGAAAATTTACCTCTCGCCGAACATAGAAACATTTTTTATCAGCACGACGGTGCTCCCCCACATAACGCATATGTAATTAATAATTACTTACAAGAAACTTTTTATGATCAATGGATTGCCAATAATGGACATTTGTTATAGCCTCCTCGCTCGCCCGATTTATCAGTTCTGGATTATTTCATTTGGGGAACTATTAAAAATAAAGTTTAGAGAGCCCATTAACAACCATTGAAGATTGTATGCAAAGAGCAAGAAATGCATTTCAAAACATATCACAGGATTCAATTAGACGAGCTATCCATGAGGAACTAATCCGAAGGTGCGAAAAATGTGTCGAGGGCGAAATTTTGAGCAATTATTAAATTAAAATGAAATCATATTTTAAATTGATTTTATCTCTGCTATTTTAGTTCATGCCATATCTTCAATTCGATTAATACGCATGTTACAGTGTTAGTGTTATTTTGCGTTTTTGTGGATATCGAGTAGCAAATGTGAGTAATATCAAATGTGTGTCAAATGCACTAGTTAAGTCAAACAAAATAGAGACAACAATTTTGCCCTGATCCAAATTTTTCTGGACATAGATTTACAAGGTCTTAAACCATGTTGGCATGGTGAAAGCATGTTTTTAAGTTCAAGGAAGAGCCACGGTTGTCTAAACGACATTTCGGCAGAATCTCATCTGCCATCTTCAGGTTCTAGCTGAAAGCTGTCTACTACTCTAACTGAACTGAAACTATCAAATCTTCTACGTTGTATTTTTTAAAATAGATTGAAATATTTTCCGTTTAAGTGATCACTGCAAAGGAGCACAGGCTTTTAACAGCTAATCAGTACGGCATTGTTCTGATGATGAAATTAATAACATTCATCGAAAATAAAGAAATCCCATTAAACTTAAATTCGGAGCGGTCCAATCCAAAGCCATGCGAAGCCAAATTTTAATCATTACCAAAGCACCGCGTTCGCTCATTAAAGCAGTCCAAGAACTCAACAGATATCTAATTTGGCAATTGACAGATCCGCATAGAGAATTTATTAGAAACAGCCACGGTCAAGTGGTTCTGATTACCGAGCTGCCAAACGCCAAGCTTGAGAATTGTGCGAGCGGCAAGGGTGAGAAATCAATTTAAAGTTCCACACCGTCCTATTGTGCTCACGGAATGGGGGCTGGCTCCGAATCCACAGGGTTGACCTTAACATTATAACTCTGCGGACCTTTAAATATCGTTTATCAAGCCCAGGGTAGCCGATAACGAGTCGCCGTTCAACTGAATGGCCCTCTTAGCTTCGACATGTTAATACGGAAACAATACAAAGGCCTATATGTTTTTATTGCCGCCGTGATGTTCGCGACACGTGTAATTTCCCATCGTATTAGCGTCGGGTCATTACTTTTATTATTCCACTGGGAAATGTGAACAAAAAAACAAATCGATACATTATAGCGACTAAACGCGGGGTTGTAAATAAATGACACACTACTTTTATTTCTATTTCCGCAATATACAGTATTGGCCACTAGCAATAAATAAGACAGTTCAGAATTGCACTGAAGCCGAGAATGGACACCGTTAGCCGTGACGTCACAACTTATGCAACCAAACATACTACTGTCACAGGTATTTTGATCCAGTCGAATAACATTGGAATTTGAGCCTTATCATCTTGTTCATAACGACAATAAAATATGATGCTAATACATTACATTTTATTGAATTTCTTGGTTGAAAGAAATATTTAAGAACTTCCAGTCCAATCTCATATACACAATATATGGTAGAATATATGTATTTATTTAAGATTTAATAAACCTTTAATTGTATTGTCTGAAAGTTATTTGTGGCATTCTACGAATATTCTTTCCTATTATTTGGGTTTTCTACCACATGTATTATTATCCTCTTCAAAACAAATCACCGAATCTACAAAATAATAGAATTATTGGAAAAAAGCCTCTGCGCCCGTGACGTTTACGTCAAAGGAATAGTCAGAGGTTATGTTTTGCAAATAATATAAATCGGAATAAACACAGAAATAATGTATTTTGCTGACGTTTCGGGAAGTAGTCTCTTTCCGTTTTCAAAGCTTTTTTGGAAGAACTCTTATTTTGCTGTGTATGTCAAATATACAGCTTTAAGATTCTGTTTATGTTATTTCCATAGATACTTACTACTTACACAGAACACAGAACTGATGATATTTTCTTTTAGATAATGTTGAGTTTGTTAAGTTTTTCTTTTAACATTGGTAGCCAGGTTGTACAAATATCTACAGAACAATTCGATACGCACTTATCTTCATTTAATAAGGTTATTGCTGATTCTTTAATTTTTCTTTTTTTGGTATCTGCTTCTTTTGTTAAAATTTTTGCCGAGTCCCAGTTTAGTCTATGTCCGTTTTCCCAAGCATGTTCACAAATCTTTGATTTCTGAATTTCATTCTTTCTAATGTAATTCTTGTGCTCATCCAACCTCACAATGAAAGGTCTGGATGACTCACCCACATAACATTTATCACATTCGTACGGTATATTGTAAATACAGTTTTTTGAATTCTGCTCCCTATTTATCGGTTTTGTTTTTGTTAAAATAGTGTTCCCCGTTTGAAATATCGTCCTAACATCAAATTTGTCACCTATACGACGTAGCTTCTCCGATAGACCGTATACATAAGGAATTATTGCTGTATAATGACGTTCAGGTTTTTTTCGTACCTGATTGTCCTTATTTTCAACATTTATGGAAACTCTATCAACAAAGGCTTCAGGATATTGATTTTGTACTAGAACCTCTTTGATAAATTTTTTCTCGTTATTTAGTATTTCATTATTAGATGAAATTATTTTGGCCCTATCGTATAAACATTTTACAACACCCCTTTTAACATTTATTGACTGATTTGAGTTAAAATTTAGATATCTATTAGTATGTGTTGGTTTTCTGTAAACGCTTGTTTCAATTGTATGATTTACCCTTCTAATTAAACATCTAAAAACGGTAGTTTATTCCTACTTTCTACTTCTAATGTGAGTTTAATAGACGGTTCCTTACTATTTATATTTTCCAAAAAACTATCTAGTACATCGACACCATGAGGCCAAATTGCAAAGATGTCGTCAACATATCTCCACCAGACGACCGGTTTGTTTATACAATTTTGAACATGTGTGTTCTCAAAGTTCTCCATAAATATGTTGCTTTAAATTTGGTGATAATGCAGACCCCATAGCCATACCAAAATCCTGCTGATAGAACTTATTGTCCAATTGAAAATAGGTTGTTTTTATACACATTGTTAAGAGTTCCATTATGCTATTTACACTTAATTTAGTTCTAGGTTCCAAATTATTATCATTTAGCAACCTGTCTTTAACTATTTTTAAGGTCTTATCTACCGGAACATTGGTAAAAAGACTAACTACATCAAAACTAACCATCAGGTGTGATTCATGAATATCATTTTCATAAATTTTTTCTATAAAATGTTTACTATTTTTAATATATGAATCTGTATTTCCAGATAATGGATCAATAATTTTAAGTAAAAATTTTGCCAAATGGTGAATTAATAGAACTAACAATTGGTCTTAAAGGAATATTTTGTTTATGTGTCTTTGGTAAGCCATAAAAATGAGGAGGCTTACTATGATGTGGTGTAAGGTTCCTTCATTCAAAATTGATTTTGGGATAACTTGGGTAGATCAGATGAAATTTTGGGCGAAGGTGTCTCATAATACCTACAAATATCCTGCCACGTTTCAAGTCAAAAGCGCAGTTAGTTTGGTTACAATGCCATTTTTTCGAAAATTTTACAAAATTTTTAAAACGCTATAACTTTATGGCCGTTTACGTATTTACGGCATACATGTATGCCGTAAATACGTAAACGGCCATGCAGTGATTTTCTGTTACACAAGGTACATATAACTATTTCTATAGGTAAATATAACTCGTGTGCCCTATAAAACATTAAAACATATTTGTCAAGTATCCAGAGCTCATCCAGGACGTCCTTCATAATTTCTATATTGAGAACGCATATGTCGAGAGTATAAAATCTTGTGGGCAGAGAATAATAGCCTCTATTTATGGTTGTTCCATCAAAAATAAAAAAAACATTACGTTTACCAAGGTATGAATGTTTCGGAAAACTGAGCAAGAAAATGTTGCAATTGATTTTCAAACTGTCCTCTCTACCATCAACCGAGGGTGCGGATGATTATCACAGCTTAAGAACATTTTATCAAATTCGCCGATGGTATTGTGAAAGAACTAAGGATGTAATTGATTTTGGCTGGTGTAAAATGGAAAATGGACTGATGCCAAAAACTACAGACCAACACTCTTTCCAGAAGATTTGTTAAAAATCACCACCTTGATTGTAAAGCTGGGTGCAAAACGAAATCTTGTTTGTGCAAAAAATTCAATTTAAAATGTTACAGTTTATGCTATTTTGGCCGGTATACAACCTGCCAAAATTTTGATGAGGTCACCAGTCGATGAACTTACTGATGACATGCCAGATGGGAACACAAGATTTATCGATGATGATGATGATTATTATAAATCCGACTATGAAAACGAAGACGACGAAGTAACGATATGATGGGTGAAGCTGAGAGCGATCTATACTTTAGCGACAGTGAAACCGACGAAATTTTCAATGCTATGATGGATTCAGAAGCGGGTAGCCCTCACAGTAATATTTCGAGTACATCCAGCATAAAGAGTAGCATGAAAGTCCGTAAAAAAGAAATCAGGTTAAAATATTTATACATGTAGATAAATAAATCTAATCTAACATTTTCAATGTAAATAAAATATGATTTGTGTCTTTTACCATTTCTACCATTCCTCCGTTAAATTAGATATCCTTTAGTTATGAGTTATATCACCCAAAAGTACATTAAAAAACCTACATTTTGACGGGGAGAAATTGTCGTACGATAAACGGCCATAAAGTTACAGCGTTTTAAAAATTTCATAAAATTTTCGAAACAATGGCATTGTAGCCAAACTAATGGAGCTTTTGACTTGAAATATGACAGGCTATTTGTAAGTATTATGAGCCCCCTTCACCCAAAATTTCATCTGATTCGGGCAAGATTTGCCCAAGTTATCCCAAAATCAATTTTTGGTAAAGAAAACGTATATACATATGAATTACAGGAGGAGGAAGGTATAATATCACGAAAATTTAAGTGGAAACTCATTGAACACAGAGAATAAAAGGACCACATTTTCGTTGCTTAATTTAGAGTTCAAGGGGTCCAAAAAAAAAAATTAAATCGAAAATTGTCTCAAAAAGGGTTAATTTACCCACTTTTCGAGTTTAAAACAACGTTCCAACACTTGCAGACGGTAGATATTCTAGGATTATCTTATTTTTAAGACAACTAACAACTACCCAAAGTTTGGAATCTCTACGAAAAATTGTATAACACTTACCGTACTCCACTAATATGGCTCACTAATCTGATGTCCAATATACCATAAATATATAAATCAGCTGGAGGCTCCTCAGAGAATTCTTAAAAAATATCTGGAATATAAGAATGATGGTATCTACCCACCGCAAAGAATAGAGAGTGCCATAGGTTTTCATTTCTATCTCTTGAAAATCGCAGGATCTATTACTCTTGCATATTCATTTACAAGCTATAATCTCAATAAACTTCCGAGTTCCACGTTTGCATGGCAGAAATGAACATTGCTTTTACCTGCCTATTCCAAGATCTAACGACGTGCTTATCAAATCGCCAGTTTACGCTTTGTAATTGGAATTTCCTTTCCCAAATCCATTCGGTAATTATTTATGAGGTTCAATTACATAGCCTAATATTAAAGTTTCTCCTAATTGACTTTGCATACAAATGGTTCCACAGCAATTGGAAAAAACGGATTCATAATTTGTATTCGGCAGCGTGCACCTTTCCCGGCATTTCCCATCCTTATTCTATGCTAACTCATTCTCTATTTGCACCGTGCATTCAACATGAAATAATTAACATTTTCACGAAATTGGCATGACAAGGTTGTAATGAGATGGAGTACATATAATCAACAAACGGACAGCAGTATTATCGTGCCTATTCTAGTGTAACAATTGTCGAGTATTAGTGCAGAATTGTTTCAACATCAGCTAGTAAACTAGCGGGATATTACCTGTGATTATTACTGCCAGCACTCGATAAAATTGATTGTAGCTATTGAAATAGCTCGCCTGACCTTTTGTAAAGCTTGCTGTACGTGTCTTTCGTGAATTGGATGTTGTTTTCAACTGCCACCAGTAAATATGCAACTGATCTTATTTTTGTTTTCAGGAGTTGCGGTTGGTATTCTGCGCAAAGAGGCATTTACGTTGGGTGAGTGACAATAAAATATTCATTATGACTATCTTAAATAGCCTGTAGCTTTTGAAGTTATAGAACTAGACATAAACCTAGGTCTGTCTTCACCGGTTTTTGTAATTTGTATGTAATTCAGGATTACTGGTTCATTTTATGCCCCACGGACAATATTATGGCGGACGCAGGCTCAATTTTTCTGGCCTATTGTGAAAACAGTACATTTGCGAAAAGAAAAAGCAGTGGGCAATATTATGGCTAATAATAGTAGAACAAAGATCCATGGAAACACCACAAATTGTCAAAACATCCATTAGAAATAGTAGTAAACAGTTTACAATCAAACTATTAAGTTAATAAAACTATATCGCTTTACTGCAGTTTTATTGTTCTACATCTGAGTTAAATCTGAAAATAGAGACTGTTATAGATGCTCTAATTCTCTTACCCGACGTCTTTACACTATAATGTTTTTGACAAAATATAGTATATACAAATACATACCTACATATAGGATACAATTAGCGCACACATGTAATACAAACATTATTTTCAACATGTCTCAAATCTCTGCTATGAATATCAGTTCGTCTTTGTATTATTACAATTTTATCAGGAAAATTTAAACGGTAAATTAAATTTTCTCTTCTGCTAATATGTATAGGTAAATTTTTGTTTTTTTTTTTTAGGTGAAAGATATCTGAATATCTTACAAAATTTGAATAATAACTATTTAGAAAATTTACCTCTCGCCGAACATAGAAACATTTTTTATCAGCACGACGGTGCTCCCCCACATAACGCATATTTAATTAACAATTATTTACAAGAAACTTTTTATGATCAATGGATTGCCAATAATGGACCTTTCTTATGGCCTTCTCGCTCGCCCAATTTGTCAGTTCTGGATTATTTCATTTGGGGAACTATTAAAAATAAAGTTTATGAGAGCCCATTAACAACCATTGAAGATTGTATACAAAGAGTAAGAAATGCATTTCAAAACATATCACAGAATTCAATTAGAAGAGCTACCCATGAGGAACTAATCCGAAGGTGCGAAAAATGTGTCGAGGTTCGAGGGCGGAATTTTGAGCAATTATTAAATTAAAACGAAATCATATTTTAAATTGATCTTATCTCTGCTATTTTAGTTCATGCCATATCTTCAATTCGATTAATACGCATGTTACAGTGTTAGTGTTATTTTGCGTTTTTGTGGATATCGAGTAGTAAATGTGCTGCAAGTTCTTGATATTATTTTATCACATTCTCCATAAATAATAAACAAATTTAAAAGTCTTCGTGGGTGTAATTTAAACGTGTTGGCATTTTTTGACATAAGATAATGACTTATTGTTTCTGATCATGGCTATTTTGATGAAATGATTACAACAATCCATGAATTTCTAATAAAATCGCAAATATTTAAAAAAGTTGTAACTTTAACCCCCACAACGCTAATATCAGAAAAAAGGGAATTCAATTTTACACAACTTGACGTAAAAAAATACATGGTGTTCCATTTGACCTAAACAAGTTTTCGCGGTTTGAAATTGACAAAATGTAACGCGAAAAACGGAACATATTATTGAATTTATTTCAGTTGTAGAACTTAGTTCTCCTTGTGTTCTTTTTATGTAACAAGAAGCAAATGAGGATCTTTTACACGAAGAAAGTTATAACAGTTCTTGCAAACCGTTGCACCTGTCAAATTTTCTATAAAATGTCAAATATCTCTGAAACGGCTAGGTTTAGGTATAGGATATGCTGCATATTTTCGACTCAGAATTTTATGCTCTTTTCAAAAACCCTAAAATATATAGGGTGTTCCATTTGAAATAAGCAAGTTGGTATCGATTTCCGGTATAAGCGGAAGTGCCAGCTGCTTGTAATTATTTTAGTTGGATTGGCCACACCGACATTAGTAATTATCTAAATTTTCAAAACTTTCTGATGCGTACTTTTCTCTATATCGATCGATTCAGTTCCCGGTGAGACACCCTGTATTTAGTAGTTTGAAATCACGTAAATGTGGAGTGATATGACCATATTGGGCACAGTTATAAAATACACAGCAGTTTAAAATTTTTATAAACGCTACTTCTTGAGTAAGACAGGGACCGTATACAATATTTGCGACCTGCGTAATTTAAGTGCGATAGAACCATACTTTCCGAAAGCAGTATTTTAGTATTTCTATCTAGATACTTTTTAAAGGTATATAATTGTTTTAAACAATGGAAAGCCTTTTTACAAACAATACTAACGTGACCAGAAAAGCTTAGTAATGGATCAAAGTTAATACCAAGATTTTTTACGCTATTGATGTTGACTGTTGAGAACTGTTGAAAACAATATTTTGACTTTTGCTAACATTAAGTACAAGAGTATTTTGGAGTCATTGATAAGACTTAAGTCATTTTTATGTAAAATTTTACCATTTGAAATTCGGAAGGAGAGAAACTATATATCAGCCGAAGATCGTCTGCGTAGATGTATAGTTTTGAATATACTGGAAGTCTCGAGATATCTACATTAAATATATTAAAAACAAGTGGTCCAAGAGTAGATCCTTGCGAAACACCGGTATTAACAGCATTTTGAATTCATTTTTTGTATTCCAAAGTCACCTTATATACGGTAAATAGTTTTTTATTTTAGCTATAATTTTGATTGTATTCATCGCACATTTTAATAAGCCTTATGAATAAATCTGTTATTATTATTATTCTCTTATACTTGTTGTCGTTAAAGGGCCACGTTAGAATCAACATCACAGATTTCTAGACGTTCCGCAATATTTATGTCAACCATGTAGAATCAGTTACAATATTTCCAATGTTCTACTTTTTACGTTTTATTCAACATATAAATACCAATGCTTTTAAATTTTATTCAAGCTCCTCTACCCATTACAACGTAAATAACTATAGCAGAGCCCATAAAAATATATTTGTGGCATTGATTTTTCACCATGACCTGTGTGTAGCTCGACGTGCCCGAACTGAACGTGACCTGTACACATCCATTCTAGTTATTGTAATTAATATTGCCATTTCCGCAAATTCAATAACTGATTAATAATCATGCGACGTCATAGCAAATTAATTTTAAATCGGTTGACCAAATTCAAATCAGGCCAGCCTGATAAAGCCACCATAACCATAAAGAAATTTATTCACATCGCAAAGTTTTTCGTAATATACAACTGAAAGGGATTTTTAATGAAAAAGTTTAATGGAATATCGCGTACTACAGAAGCATCAAAGGTTCTCTTCTAGCTCGTATTTAATTAAGGGAGTTATATGTTTTCAGTAATTTTATCTATGTAGAAAATTTGCTTGAAAGTTTTACGTGTGTGGGGTTGGTGGAAATAATGAATGTAGTTTTATTAATATCGTCTATATCAAGTAAAATAAATAAATTTTAATAGCTCTAATTTACCGACTTGAGGAATTCAAACAATCTATTTATAAAGACATCTCATGAAATGTTAGGACTGGCTCTATACCTTTCACGAACTCGATATTTTAAGACCGCTTCTTTACTAACGTTCTCTTTTGAAAAAAAAATTAAAAAAATATTTCAAAAAAGCATTTTATTTAAAAAATGCTCTAAAAAGTAGAAAATAAACTTTAAAGTAAATCAAACTCATCATTCTGTTACATTATATAATTCTTTTATGATATAAAAGCTTGTCGCGAGATTTTCCTGTGTAAAGGAGATTGCTCGCGACAATCTTTTATATCATAAAAGAATTATATAAAGTAACAGAATGATAGGTTTGATTTACTTTAAAGTTTATTTTCTACTTTTTAGAGCATTTTTTAAATAAAAGCTTTTTTTTCATATATATTTTTTTATTTTATTTTTTACTTTTTAGTATTTTGATATTAATTTATTTATTTATTTGGTAATGCACTCAACAGGCAAGCCCTATTACAGAGTGATATGGTACATTTGATATTTACATTAACCTAAAACTAACTTAATACTAGCTTAATATTAACATAATATTAAAAAGCAATGGTTTAAAACAATGAATTTAAGATGGTTTTTAGTTTTTTTATACTGATGTCAAATATATCACAGTTGACTTGGATCGTATTATAGTTACTACATATTCTGTGGAGAGGGGAATTGATTTGATAATTTGTACCTGCCAGCTCTAAGTGGAAAGTTCTATAAGTTCTAGTAGGATAGTGGGGGACACTTAAACTTATCATGGACAGGAAACTACTATCGTCTACATTGCCATGTAACAATTTATGTAAGCATACAATACGCCCGTATTTTCGTCGATTCTCCAGTGTTTTGAGATAATATCTTTCCCTTAATATATCTTTATCTATATCGAAATCATATAAACCAGTCTCTTTATAATTTAAAAACCTTAAAACTTTATTTTGTGTTGTTTCTACGCTATTTTTGTATTTGATAAAATGATTTCCAGACAATTGAGCAATATTCCAACTGAGATCTTACATACGAAATATATAATCGCCTAATAGCTCCTTGTATTGTTAAACATCTTCGTATTGCGTACTATGAATTCATACATTTTATTGGCCTTATTTATCATGGCGTAAATATGGTTACTAAATGTGAGCTGGGTGTCAAATGTTAAGCCTAGGTCCCTCATGGTTTTAACCCTAGCCAAATCTGTATCATTTATTTTGTAATTAAATATAATTGGAATTTTTCGTCTAGTATAGGTCATAATGAAGCATTTATTAATGTTAAGATACAATTTATTTTGAAGTGTCCATTGATATAAATTATTAATATCATTTTGGAGCAGGAAGCAGTCCATATTACTTTCAACTTTAATGTAAATCTTTAAATCATCCGCGAATAATAGATATTTGGAGGCTCTAATTATTTCAGTAAGACTGTTTATGAACAGTGGTCCAAGATTGGAACCCTGAGGGACTCCGGACAAGGCAAGAAACTGTTTCGATGTATAACCACTTACAGACACATACTGTTTTCTATTTTGTAAATATGATGTGAAGAGTTCTATAAGATTCTCATGGAGTCCAAATTCATATTTATGTTTATAGAGTAGGAAATTATGCGACACCGAGTCAAACGCCTTTTGAAAGTAGATACAACATCTACCTGATTTCCTTCGTGTATTTCTTGGGATATGAACTGAGTGATATCAATCAGGTTACTAGCAGTTAACCTCTGTCTCATAAAGCCATGCTGGTGAATGGATATGCTATTGGAGACTGATCTAAGATATCGCTATAAATAATCGATTCATAAAGTTTTGCTGGGACTGATAGTATAGCAACAGGCCTATAATTCTTAATGTCGGTTTTATCATCTTTCTTGTGTACTGGGCAAAGATGGACTTCTTTCCAGATTTCAGGAAATATTTTGGTTTTTAAACTTAGGTTGAACAGGTAGTGAAGTGGGTATACAAGAAAGTCGATACAACCTTTAACGATGTAAGAGGGTAACCTGTCGGGTCCAACTACTTTGTTTGACTTTAGTCTTTTTACAGCATCACGTATCTCATTTTGTGTAATAGAGTTTACAACTACTTTATCCATGTGCGGATTTAGTTTTATTTGTGAGTCATCTCCATGGAAATCTACATTGTATACACTTTTAAAGTGACTTGCGAATGCATCTGCAATTGCCTCCGCGCTTTTATATTCTAGGTTATCTAGGTGCATAGTATTTGGAAGGAGCAAAGAGGTTTAAAAAGACTCTATGGGAAGGAGACTGCCCCTTTTTTGTCCTTCATAAATTGCCAAAATGTCCTTGAATCATCGCTAATATCCTCTTGTATTTTATTTATGTACTGTTTGTATCCTTGATCAATATCCTTTTTTAGTTTACTATATTCATTTTTTAAATCGTTTGATTGAGAGAAGTTATGTTTTTTACGAATTCTGTCCTTTTTCCTTAGATCTTTTATGATTTGGTTGTTAAACCAAACTGGATATTTCTTGGAAGTTTTTGTTTTTGGGATACATTTATCAAATATATTGTATATAATGGAATAGAAATATTCTACAGCTTCATTTACATTAGAAAACCTTTCAATATCAGTCCAAGCCGTGTTTCTAAATAGTTCATATAATAGATTGAAATTCGCCTTTTTATAATTATAGGTAGATTTTAATGGAGACGACAATTGCGTTAATTTATTGATTACTAAAGAGATCTCTATATACAAAGTTGGATGATGTGCATCCTCATCTACTAGACAAAATGGGCTACGTTGGACTGTACAATTTTGATTCGATATCACCAGATCTAATATACGATCTAAGTAATTTGTTATTCTGTCCTGTTAAAAAGTTTAGAAAATTTATAAGTTCTCGAACATACTGATCATTTAATATATTGCTCTTATAATACTGATTCAGTTTGGAGATATTAAAATCTCCCATGATTAGGAAATTATAGTTATAGAGAAATAGTAAATTTTCCAAGAAATTATAAAAATTACTTACAGTGTTGATGTTACAGGCCGGATCGATATATAACTAAGATAACATGTAGTGCATTAGACTCAGATGTATTTACTTTTACAAAAACCGTATCAATAAATCCATCGCTAAAATCCATATGTATTTGCTTTGTACTATATATGTTTTTGACAGCAAGAATTACTCCCCCACCCTTGGTTTTTCCACTAGTTTCACGACATCTATCCTTTCTGTACACCAATAGATCACTGGGGAATACTTCATTTTCATATACACTTTCGGTAATCCCCAGATATCGATTTTGAGAAGAATCGGATCATAAACGGTAAGGTCGTCCGCCATCTTGAACTAAATTTTTGACCAGAAATTCGTAATTCGCGATCCCAAAACCCCCAGATATCGATTTTGAGTCGAATCGGATCATAAACGATAAAGCCGCCCGCCATCTTGAAGTCGTCATCTTGAAATAATTTTTTGACTAGAAATTCGTAATCAGCGAACCCGAAAACCTCCAGATATCGATTTGGACCATAAATGACAAAAGTCATCCGCCATTTTGGATTTCTAAATTTTTACCAAGAATTCATAATTGGCAATCTCGAAAATCTCCAGATATCGATTTTGAGTGGAATCGGATCATAAACGTCGTCCGCTATCTTGAAGCCGCTATCTTGTTTTTTTCTTATATGAAAATGTTAAAGTGTATTGTCACCGGACTTATACACGTGCGAAATTTTGATTGCAAGATTTGCCCTAAATCAACTGACAAACATACATTGCAAGTTAAATAAAAGCTTTTAACAATTTACATCGCTTGAATTTTTTCTAAACACCGCCGTGTCATCTTATCCAAATGAAATATGTGCTGCTTTTAGAACAATTCTGCGCCCTTGTGAACTACTTTATATTTACGATTGTGGCTGCGGACCATAGATTCTCATTCTGTGCTGCTGCACCTTCGGACAAATCTTTTTTCAATTCTAAAAATGTACAAAATAAAAGTAACTCAGTTTAACAAACGTATACCAGCCCAAAATGCGAAAGGTAACAAAGAATTGGAGCTTATTTTTTAATATCAATTTGAAAATGTAAAGATAAACAAATAAAACTGCCCGCATTCTAGCACAGATTTCATATAAAAGTTCCATTCCTTGTTACCTTCTCTTAATAGCAGGTATTCATAAATTCGGCTAGAATTTTATTGCCATATGCAATTTTTAAAAACGATGCTGCACTATCTGTCAACCAGAGAAGATATATCTATTATAAATTTTGTCTAGACGGATACCGCTAAGGAAGAAGTAGAATAGGAGACAGATGTGTTAACAAGGCCATAAATCCTAGTCCCGACTTCACACTAAAAACTATTCCGCAGCGAAGGGAATTCTGTTGTTAGGATAACAACCCTTGAGGCTTAGGGGAATAGGAAGTTTACAGTTGGAAATTTTACTTTTCTAAATTTGCCTGGAAAACGTGGGACGTGAAAAATAAGGTCGTCTTGATAATACCTAAATAAAAATGAAAATGTACGGAGCTATATGAAATGCAAAATATGCTGAATTTGTCAAACGTACATATACTTCAGCCTCGAGATTTTATCCAGTAGAATTTCACGCTGACAAAAGACTCTACAAGGATAGTCATATTGTAATAATGTGTTTGTAAGAATTGAAAATATAAAAATACAATTTTATACATTTACGAAAATTCATTTTCACACATTTATCTTTTTACGTTGCTCCACATTTCAGTTTGTGGATTTTTCTGGAGGCTTTCGCACATGTTCTGATTACACTTCGAAGCACAAAGGCATACTCGTTACGTGTCAACACCAGTAGCCCCTGTGTATGTTACGCAATTATTCAAAAAGGCATAAATTAGCCTTAAGCTGCGGCTATATATTTATTTCAATGTGTATCTCAAAACAACTCCCTCTATGTTAAAATTCAACGAAAAAATAAAACGTATTTCTACATACTTCTCTCTTGTTTCTGATTAACGGTCAAAGTGGTCACAAAGATAGCTAAAAAGTTATTTTATCTGTAAGCACCCTTCAATTGACGTTTATAAAGTTAAGCTGGCGCTACATGATGTCTCAAACGTTAAATCCAACATTGGTTTCAATTAATTTATTATTTTTTGAAACAGTAACGGCAAATATTTCTTTTCCACAACTAATTAATGGCAAAAAAATTATACTTTTTTTTTTATATATATTTATTTAACGTCGGCCTATTTCCGCTACTGAGGCCTAACACCGACGCCTGTAGACGAGCTACCCCCAACCAGGAATTTTGCCGAACCACTTCCCTTAAGAAGAGTAGGGATCTTTTACTTGCCTAACATTTAATAGACAAGGGACCGACGGCTTTACATCCCCTCCGAAGGATGGTATATCTCCTATACAACCCTCGCCTAAGGTTGTATAGCTTCCGCGCATACACTGATATACAAGCCGCTGGAAGATGAGTGAGGCGAGGACGCGGTCTTCGTTGGAACGGTCACCCATCCAACTACTAATCGCGCCTTACGTTGCTTTACATCGCATATCGAAGTATGTACATAGTAAAGACGCATCCATACTCGCCCCGATGTAATATTAATTATATACTACTAGCGGATACTCGGCGGTTTCGAAAAGCAGGCGGATATCAGCTGGCTTCTATATGTATCGGTGTTCATGATACTGATTCTAAAATTCACCAAACGCCACTAAACAACCATACCTTAGCCAGGAATCGAACCCCGGATCCTTCGTCTTAAATCTGACGCGGTCTAATATTTGATGAGTTATTTAAATTTTCATGAGAACCTCACACTCTTATTATGTCAAGTTTTCAGAACCTTGGTACACGGGAAGTGGTAGAAAAATCGGTTACACGATTTGATACGCTCAAATAGACAATGTGAGTGAAATATCAGGATTAACTGGGCACCGAACAGCGCCTCTATTTGTATCTAGCTTGATTGGTTAGTGCTATATATGTGCCGTGCCGTACACTTGCTTTAAATCTATACATTGGTGAATCCCCGATTGTCTAGTAACGTTTCGATAATAAGGCTGTTAGTAATACGAGATGATGTGTTAATTTATCTACTCTCTACATTGTTGAGGTAGTTGGATAAGAAGTTTTAGTCTGTTGCTGTTAGTGTGTAGACGTATATTCAGCGACAGAAGGGAAAATTAAGTTCGCATTTCTGTCATGTTCTGTTTGGGACGTGGGTTCACTCAAGAACGGATTGAATTTAATATTTCACACGCGAGATATGGCTTCAGGCAATTTCCACACTTATTTTGAACCAATTTTTTTTAAATAGAACGCAAAAATGTACATCGCAAAACACACGGCAGATTATAATTGACAATTAACAGTGAGTTGTATGTAGTGGTGCGGAAGACACCGTATGCATATTAATATGCAATATATTAAATTTGAAGTATAAAATTTCCCCTCTTTCCATAGCATACATACAGTACATATGCCCATATTTGTTTACACACACCTCCATGCGTATCTGAAATGAAGTTTCTACTGTTCTACAATCGAGAATATGAAAAAAAGAATAATAATTTCTTTTCGATTGAAGCCATTTCTTGGAAGAACCTTGAACACGTCTCCAAAGTGTTAATACATTTTCCAGATGATCAAATTAATAATAATAATAGTACTTTATTAGTCTCACAGAAATACCCACTTACAGGACATATATAAAGGTAGATAAATAAGTAAATAATGGTAAGTACAATAAACAATATGAATAGATAGAACTTTAAAATAAACAAAACATAGTGTAGATACCAGATTGCAAATGAAGGATAAAATTGACAAAAGCGAATTAACATAATTATTGGCAATTGCTAATAAATCACTTTTTTTATATACATTTATTTAACGTCGGCCTATTTCCGCCACTGAGGCCTAACGCCGACGCCTGGAGACGAGCTACCCCCAACCAGGAATTCGACCGAACCTCTTCCCTTAAGCAGAGTAGGGATCTTTTACTTGCCTAACATTTAATAGACAAGGGACCGACGGCTTTACATCCCTTCCGAAGGATGGTATATCCCCTATACAACCATAACCTAAGGTTGTATAGCTTCAGCGTATACACTGATATACAAGCCGCTGAAAGATGTGTGAGGCGAGGACGCGGTCTTCGTTGGAACGATCACCCATCCAACTACTAACCGCGCCTTACGTTGCTTTACATCGCATATCGAAGTATGTACATAGTAAAGACGCACCCACGCTCGCCCCTAATAAATGACTACTACTTACTAATATCACATCTATCTGAGATTAAATTAAAATTATGTATCATATTGTATATGGGGCGAGCGTAGGTGCGTCTTTACTATGTACATACTTCGGTATGCGATGTAAAGCAACGACAGGCGCAGTTAGTACTTGGATGGTGACCATTCCAACGGAAACCGCGTTCTCGCCTCACACATCTTCCAGCGTCTTATATATCAGTGTATGCGCGGAAGCTATACAACCTTAGGCGAGGGTTGTATAGGAGATATACCATCCTTCGGAGGGGATGTAAAGCCGGCGGTCCCTTGTCTATTAAATGTTAGGCAAGTAAAAGATCCCTACTCTTCTTAAGGGAAGAGGTTCGGCAAAATTCCTGGTTGGGGGTAGCTCGCCTACAGGCGTCGGTGTTAGGCCTCAGTAGCGGAAATAGACCGACGTTAAATAAATGTATAATAAAAAAATAAAAAAAAATATTGTATATAGGGGACTTCAACATTATGTTTGTTATATCAGCAGGACAATAAATTTTTTTTAAATTTCTTGCAGATAGATGAGGTGCTAAAAAATTCAACTGAGACAAAATATTCGAACAGTCAACTTGATTATGTAATAAATTATACAAAAAGCGAAAAGATGAAATGAACTTTCCATTTTGTAATGATACGTTATGAGGATTAACTAAACTATTAATGTAAGATACGTAATGAGGATACCGAACTAAAGAACAGTACTCCAGTTTAGGTCTAACAAAAGCGTAATACAAGATTTTCAATGTATTCACAGTCCACATTATTAAAAGACTTACTGTTTCTGATGATAAAACCAAGTGATTTATATGCTGCAGATGTTAAGCACTCTATGTGATTTTTGAAACTCAAAGATTCATCAAAAGTTATCCCAAGGTCTGTACAAAAAATACATCTATTGAGAATCTCAACATTAAGCTCATAATCAAAAATAATAGGACGCTCTTTCCTACTAAAAATGAGCACTTTACATTTTGCTGTGTTTAAATCAAGCTAGTTAACATTTGACCAAGCCTGTAGCTGTGTTAGATTTTTATGCAGACACGCATACTGTCAATTGAAATAAAAATCTTTTTATCGTTAACATACGGTCTACACTGTAGAATTTTAGCTAAGTCATCAATAAATAAGAGAAAAAATAAAAGGCCCAAATTGGAACCCTGCGGTACGCCAAACGTAGTGTCATATATTTTAGACTTATAGCCGTTGAATGTGACATATTGAGATCTATTAGATAAATAAGATGTAAAAGAGTTTACTAAATTCTGACAAAATCCAAATGTTACCAATTTGTTTAATAAAATTCCATGACGTATCCTATCAAAAGCCTTAGAAAAGCCACAATAAATCACATGTACTTATCCCTGATCATCAAGTATATTTGGCACATATTGCGTGAAGCTAACTAAATTAGAAGCAAAACATCCTCTTGCTAAATAATAATTCTTGTATCCTCTTTTTGACATTTTCAATATAAATAATAGTGTGTATGGAGATCGAGAATAACTTTAGTGTGTATGGAGATCGAGGTATCTTATGAAACCTAATTTATTAACAATAATTCTTTGTATATTAAATATCGTTAATATTAAAATTTACGTCGTGCGTTTTCTGTTTTATCTTTGGAGAAGGGTAATTTACCAAGTACCTACGAAACCCTTATTTGTATAATTGTTTGAGGATTATTAGTCAACCAAGTATACTCCGTTCCTGGCCTTAAATTTTCCAGTTGCACAGTATTCGATTCTGCATTAATCTCACTACCATAAATAACCACTGGACATTGTCGGGAACAGCCACTGACCTGTACACAGCGCGGAGTGTTTAGTAATTACTATCGGTGCACTAGTTTCGGTTTTGGTTTAGGATTCGGGTGCACTTTGCTGTAGCGATAAGCGCCCGACCCGATAAACTTCACTTACAAACTCACTTACATCTGTTTACAGTTCCGGTTCCATTTGTAATATTAACGAGATGTGTAGAGTTTCCGATAGAAAATCTAATACCTCATTGATGTCGGGCTGTAATCAGTTTACGACTATTACACGACTGACTGAGTACCCATTAAAGTAGGTGTTCGAGTGTGCTTTTAACTCAATGCTCTTTGGATGATTCCCCGGAAAATATTTAGTTGATTTTTAATAAGAGACAACAAGTATCTCCCTCATTGCTCTTTAATAGCCCACAAAAAATTCTCCGTCGTAGTTAATTTGTTCGGATACGCGGTGTCCTTACTGAAGAATTGACTGATTTATCTGGAGAAGGCGTGTTTACCTTAAGAAGCCCCACAAAAACGAGTTAATTATTCTTTAGTGTCTCCCAAACGGCAAATGAAAACTGAACTCGGTCCTCCGTTGCGTCAGCACTGAAATTAGTTTTGTTCTTTCTGTTTGTTGCTGAATATGCTATCTGAGCTTTCAGTTAACGATCACTTAGATCTCCACTAACACAGAACCAAACATTCGAACCGATAGATTTTATTTGCACACAGTCAACGCCAGCTAGAGGTCGAGTCGGTTGATTGATTATGTGTATTATTTAATAATAATTTTCTTGTCCTCGCTTCATTTTCTTGCGGGTTGCAGATCAGCGTATGATGCCGAAATATGGCATTTTACTTCCTTAAGGTGGAAAGCTCTAGTACTACAATTCAGGCCCCAATTATCTCTTGGAACATCCAATCTAAATATCTTTGGCAATTTATTCTGCGTTTTTCAAAAGAAATTTATGTGTGAAGATTGTAGAATAGTCTCCAACCATGCGGCTTGGAAAAGTAATTATCGTAAACGTAAATGCAGTTTCGTAAAATTAAACGTAAATGGCAAAAGACTGCGAAATAAATCTGCTTAATACGTAAAAGGAATTAATATGTATTGTTGTTTAATACATAAAAGTAAATGTAGAAGTAGAATTAATATAAATTTAGAAGTAGAATTAAATTTTATGTAGAAGCTGATTCGCAAACTATAAATTTGCCAAAAATGGGATAGAAAGGAATATTTTATTACCATGTGGTAACATGTAGTATTTTAATTACTTATTGAATTAAAAAGATTTAAATTTATTTAAAAAAATTGAAATTGCATTAAGAACAAAATTAAATTATTGAAATTTTAAATTACTGATCAATAAAATTTACCCGGTTGTGTTAAACACATGAAATGTAGATATAAAAATGTAATATAAATTACTAAGGATCGCACAGTTAAAGTTTGTCGACTCAATCAGATCAAATTCGGCAGGCAAATGATCCCTTCGTGATTTTAACTAATAAGGTAAATTTTTTATATTACCTTCTACAATATAATACCAATATACAAACTTGAAAAATATAGTTTTACTAAATAAAATGGAAAGCTGTCAAAAGGTACAAGTGGTGCCATCTGTTGATGGGCGACTTAAGCGCACATCCTCGTTTCGTAATTAAAATAGTGACAGGTATACAATCGATAAAAGGAATCTTTAATCAATAATAGTTTGACATTAAATTGCATACCACAGATCAGATAGTTACTTTGCAATTTGTATACATAACAAAAAATACGAACTGCAGCAATAAATTGCACAATTGTTTACAAACTATATTGTAAAGATCCAGTAAATACATTACATCATATAACACTATATAACAGATGAATAAGAATCTTTCACAGGTAAGGGAAATAACCACATGTACATAGTAACAAAGTATAAAAATTATAGTTTTAAAAAACTAAAAAACACGTTATAAGGGTAATATTTTTTTTGTAAGTGGCCTTACACACATTAATGCAGCTATTTCCTGGCATTATAGTTACATGTGAAACCACAGAAGCTTCTAAAATTCCTAACATAACCTACTTGATGCATTATATGATCTAGCTCAAGAACTGGCTTATAACACAACATAACATCCCAATATAAGTTGCTCGAAATTTTACGTAAGGTATCTTTCACGTTTTTCGTACTTTTTAACCATAATTTTGGATCATTATATCTCACAATCTGTTTAAAATAGATAGTTTCATTAGAAGAAACTGAATATTTTGCACAGTTTTGTGGACATGAAAACTGAAAAAAGTGATTGCATTGTGGATGCTTCTACTTGCAAAATGAAGGGTTTTGATATTACACCTAAATATACTTATTTACAATGCGCAAATTTCAGTTTGTGCAAACACTAATCTCAACGGATACTGTAATATTAGTTGATTGCGTTTATTTAGTATTGTAAACAATCATTAAATGATTTGTAAATTTGCAGCTAAAACTGCAGTTGCAAACAACCGCGACATATCAAAAGTGCAGTTAGATGGATATTATTAATTACGTAATGTGTATGTTGACAATCAGCTGTGTTATGTGTTTCCGAGGTTATTTTTTATGTCAGACGCAGATGCTGTATTGTTGACAACAAATCATTTAATAACTTTCTCTGGCCATTCATTGTACTATCAAAATGCAATTAGTCGCTTCCAGAAGTAAATCTTGAAATGAAATAACCTCATTATTTCAAGAGAGAAGCGTCGTAGTAAGATATACTAACCCGAGCTTACGTAAATGTGAAAATCCCAGTCATTGTTAGAACTTAAACAAAATATTAAAATTAAATAATTATAATATATTTCAGGAGAATAGTATTATATACTGTATGTCTTACTTTTCATCACCATACCCCAATATCTCGGCCATTTGTCGCGTTTTGGATCAAATTTGGTATACTTGTGTTTTAGATTGTGATTAAAAAGTTATTTAATTTTTTTTAGAAATTAAATACGCCTACTATGGTCAAAAGAAATTGCAGAAAATTAGGAATTTGTATTAGCGATTGAGATTTTTTTTACAGAATTTTGTTCGGCATGACTTTTTCAGGTCCCTGTATAACAAATTTCGTTAAAAATATTCATTCCTTTTGTGGTGGTGAAAAGTGAGATGCACTGTATAATAAAGTGTTATTTCATATGAATGTAAAGGAAAAATTTGAAAAATACAATTAATCTTCTTATTAAAGACAACACATATGTCCTGCATCTGATGGAAGTGACCGGTCACGCTTTCGAGTCTCCACCATCGAAGCCTCGCTTCGGTACTTCCTAGCGAGCGGAGCGGAACTCCACTTAATACAGGATTTAGTTGCCAGATTATATCAGAGAATTGACGTGTTAGGTATAGCTGCTTCGTAATACATTGATACCCTTTGTGTCTTGCTCTAATACGGGATTTGTCGTAGATGCAGATGATAACGACAAATAAATTCCCGTATTAGAATCCGTTTTGGGAGATTGGCAGGAGTAGCGTATACGGTAAATACCAGGACTTATTATAAATATATTGTATGATACGACATCCCTGTTAGCACTATTATATTGCAGTACATATTTTCAAATATTTTACACAAGTAATAGTAGCCGAAAACTTGGTGTTAAACAACACTATTTTTTTTATCTATAATTGAATAACAGCATTTTTTAATCGGACTATAAATTATGTTAAAAGAGTATTAAGTAACTTTTAATAACCAAAGAAAAAGTTTATATTAAGTTACTTAATTGTTCCTGTCGATAATTAATTTTTGTGATATATTGAATGTCGAAAAAATACGATCCCCAGAGAGCCGCGAAGAAACCAATAATACGAATGAAAGGGAGAAAGTTTGGAACTTCCCCCTTGTTTATATCTCGTTACATCTTAATTAAGATTTGTTATTAATTTCGACACCTTCCAAATAATCATGGCGGAAAATAATAAGGATACTTTGAAATTTGCTTTAGTCTTCCACACCAAGGAATATAAACACATCCATATAATTGTTTCTCAGGGAAAAAGTAGACCTGCGAGAAAGTATTTACTACGCTGGTGGTTCCATAGGACATTTTATGATGAGTATGGCATAACTAAAACGTTAGAAAAACGCTTTACCCATATTTTCATTATGAAATGTATTAGTTGACGAAACTAGCCTCTGGCAGTTCTTTCTGCTTAAATAAACGGTGTAGAGGTTATTACTTCCACATCCAGTGGAAGTATAGTAACGCAAAAAATACAAAAAATATATGTATTTATATATTTTTTTTGAAATACGCTTAAAATGTCATGAAACGTCGAGACTTTCAATTTGAGTGAAAAAAATGTCTGTAACTTTTTTGTGCGCACTTTTACTCTGGAACTGTTTATGATATTGACTTGAAAGGACCCTGCACATTTCTTATGGAAAATGGCCCCCGGTGAAACTCATTGGAATCGATTATTTTATTCCTCTTGAGCTCCTGATGAAAAGTCCTCATGGCCACAAGGTCAGAAAATGTACAGTCCTCCAAATATCGGGGGGAGGAAGTCGATTTTTCGGGATTTCCTAACTAATAGTATGGAGCCATGGTCCTTTCAATGCGGCTTAGCTAGTATTCTGCCGGGGTTTTTTGGGACGCGGATTTCATATCCGATGTCGAAGGTGCCATTTGACAGTTGACAGCTGTCAGTAGTGGTGTTAGCTGTATAATCCGGCAAAGACTTATCACAATATGCCCGGGGTCACGCTAAAAGTAGATGCAAACAATTCAATTAATAGTTTCAGTATGTAATTTTTTTTCTGTATCAAGCGGTGTCCAAAAAGCCATTTTAAAAATATTTTTTGAAAGAAATTTGCAGTTAATAATTATTTTAGGTAAATATAACACAAACAACTTACATTTTTTTTTTTTAGAAGAAAACCACCGCCCAAGGTTAAGTAAACGCACTGCTCGGTTCCACGAAAACAGTTTCGCACAGCACTTTCTTGTTTTAGATCTGGTCATTCTGCCTTGCCACCACGTTGTGTCTTATTTAATACATTCCTTTGCCCAATGTGGCGCCACTTGCAATGAACAAATATTTTTTATTTTAGGTAGTTCTGCTTTTAGAGCCCTTACCTCTTTACGTTAGGGGCATATACATGCAGTCTTTTAATCGCTCTTTTTGGGTGACACAATTTTAAAGTCTAGAAGCGGAGTTATATAATTAATATATAAATTTGAAATCCATAGCTACCCTGTGAGATTTATTACAAAAACCTGAAAAATAGGAAAACCACAAAACAGTTATAGCTTCCTTATTTGAGGAGATACGAAAAAAGTTAAAGAGATGAAAGTTGACGGCAAAGACAATAAGGATAATGTGGATCGAAATATTCGAAAAATGCAGTTGGCTTTAACATATGCTCTTGTGCAAAACTGAAAAGAACAAATTTCAAAGTAGGCCATGACACCATTAATTCTACCTACTACCATACCGAAAAGAAAATATGTGTATATATTTTTCTAACTGCAAATGCTCAAATTCTAGATCCCCAGACGAATAAATCCACGGGAGTAATATCTGGTGATCGAGCTGGCCATAGAATGGGTTCATAGGTACCTATCCAGCTATCGGGCATAACGTGATTTAAATAATGTGTACATATAACAGCGTGTGAGGTGGAGCCCCATCTTGTTAAAAATATGAATAATTTAATCTTTCTGCCAATGTTAATTCATAAAGAAAATCTTGAAATTTGTTTTGCAGGAAATTAAGGTATCTTATGTTACATGGCCTATGTCCATTTAACAGTTTTATTTAAAAACTAGTGTTTTATGGATATTTAGCACGACCTGTATAACATTTTTCGATTCAGTTTTTGTAAGTGAAACTGTTTTGAACTAACAGAATTTTACTTGTATAACTGCTAAACCATTTCACACTGTTTTATGTACTTAATTTTATATCTTAGGAACTTAGTCCTGGTTTTTCTATTAACTATTATGTATCTCATTTCCGTTGTAATACAGCATTATTATCCCAGGAAACAATTGTCTACAATACATTTATTTACATCAGATATCTATTTTTCAATTTTTATATTTTTGTTTACTATGGGGTACATATGGTTATTTTCCTTACCTTTTCTCATTCTATATATAGTAAATCCTATATGATGTAAATTTATTTACTGAGTTATCAATACGTTTTACTATTTATTTACATCTGTTCATATTTGTGGTTATGTATAAAATAGAAATTACAAACTGAGGCATAGACATTGGTATGGAACAAAAACTTTTATTATAGATTCCTTTTATCGATTATATGCCACTAATTTAGTTGTGAGTGAAGGAAATTGTAAAGTTGCGACCTGCAAGTTGTTGCGATTTAACTCGGCCATTGACAGATGGCCATACCTGTACTATTATCTCATTTCCGTTGTAATACAGCATTATTATCCCAGGAAACAATTGTCTACAATACATTTATTTACATCAGATATCTATTTTTCAATTTTTATATTTTTGTTTACTATGGGGTACATATGGTTATTTTCCTTACCTTTTCTCATTCTATATATAGTAAATCCTATATGATGTAAATTTATTTACTGAGTTATCAATACGTTTTACTATTTATTTACATCTGTTCATATTTGTGGTTATGTATAAAACAGAAATTACAAACTGAGGCATAGACATTGGTATGGAACAAAAACTTTTATTATAGATTCCTTTTATCGATTATATGCCACTAATTTAGTTGTGAGTGAAGGAAATTGTAAAGTTGCGACCTGCAAGTTGTTGCGATTAACTCGGCCATTGACAGATGGCCATACCTGTACTATTTCTATATTTTTATGGCTTTCAATTTAATCAGGGAATTAAATTTGTCAGGTTAATTTTTTGGTAGCGTTATTTCCCAGTAAACAGGACAAAAAGTTTACCTTATCAGTAGAACTCACCAGGAAGTCATTGGCTTGCAGCCTTTGTACTGATTCAAACGTATATAATTTTTAACTGTGGACTTCAGTAATTGATATTACAATTTTTATATCCCAGTTACAAAGTGTTTAATATACAGGTAATTTCATTATTCATTTAAAAATTTAATTAATCTTCAAATTTTGCCTTTGATATAATTTCAATTATTTTAAAAATAAATTTGAATTCAGTCAATTCTTTTTAATTTAATAAGTAGTTAAAATACTATATGTACCACATGATTTTAAAAATATTTTTCTCTTTCCTTTTCATTTTTTTGGCAATTTATAGTCTATGAATTCAGCTTAAATATATTTCGTGCAGCTAACTTAAATATATTTCGTGCAACTAACTTAAATATATTTCGTGCAGCTAACTTGCCTAAATTTTGTACAGCTAACTTGCTTATATATGTAGGTACTTTTAACTTGCATAAATTTTGTACATGCATTTATGCTTAGATATTTACATGCTTACACGCTTCGATCCTTATATTCTTAGATACTTAAATTCTGAGATACTTCTTCTACATTCCTGCATAGTTTTTGCACAGTTTATCTTTCATAGATAAAATTTCGTTTTCATTAAACCACATAGTTGGTTAATTTTCCTACAACTTTCACCCCATTTCATTGAGAGACGTAAATTGCCAAGGAAACTTTAGAATTCATTCTTGCAACAAGAGACAATTGTGGGCCTGGATTGCTGTCCCAGAACCAGTCACCTCAATCATAATCAATCCAGGATACTGGTATAAATTTGTTATATATTATATATAACAGTGAGAATCTGTCAATTTTGTTAATAACTCTATACATTGTTTTTCACTAATCATGGCATAGCTGATTTTTACGATTCATGTTATGAATTGTGGTTTTCGTGCCCTGGCCTACTTTGAGATTTGTTCTTTTCATTTTTGCACAAGAGCGCATGTCAAAGCCAACTGAGTTTTTCGAATTCTTTGATACACCTTATTATTCTTATTGTCTTTGCCGTCAACTTTTATCCCTTTAACTTTTTTCATATCTCTTCAAATAAGGAAGCTATTACCGTTTGTATTTTTCCTATTTTTAAGGTTTTTGTAATATATCTCACAACGTAGGCTATGGATTTCCTTTTTACTGAAAGATAGCTCACAAAATATGGGATAACTGTTTTTAAAACTTTATTCTTCTACATATTAATGTAATCCACTTTACCGTTATCATTATATTTCTAAACCATTATTTCTCAATATTATTTTTAATTCGTTATCTTTAACGTTTTACAAGAAACAATGCCAATTCCACATCTCCACTTTTAGGATCTATTCACCAGATCGTGATTACTCACGATTCTGGCAGTCTGGTCGTCTGAGTGGAAAAATTTGCAATATACGCCGGAGATAAATCCCTCGATATGGCTGAGCCGTAAAACGGGTTGCGGGTAATTCTAGCGTACAGTTGTTATAGACGAGATAACAGAAAGAACATTATCATCTGAGTAGAAAATTTAAAACGCAAATACGACAGTCGGATTACTTTTATTGTATAAAGTTCTTACATAAATTTAAGAGATCTAGAGATAGGCATTATTAGTAGTTATTTTGCTTGAAAGAGCACTCCCGATATATGCGAGTTATTTGAAAATTCAATTTACTCCGAATCTGCGATAAGTTTTTTATTTGCAGAGCTATTTAACGAAATCCGATACAATTTTTTATCCACGGGACGATACTTAATATGTAAATGTTGATATCGATTTAATTTGCTTTGCGGAGATGGAAAATGCGCAGAATATTAATAAAAGTACGTTTAAGTTTACTGTTTTTCAATGAGGCAGTGACATAAAAACGATAAAGACATCGAGACGTCAAAGAGATTGTAATTAAAATTAAATTTCCTTATAATCTACTCTAAAATTCAAACAAATTTTTACTTCGAAAAGTCACATCTAAAAAAACGAAAAACTACGTATAACAGTACTACCTACTACCATACTGAAAAGAAAATTTGTGTATTTATTTGTCTAACTGCAAATGCTCAAATTGTGCAATATGCATCCCAATTAGTACAGTCATTCAACGTTAAAAAGGGGCCAAATCTCCGAAATTTGAAGTACTGCTCTGATCTTCTTGAAAATTTAGAATTAAGTTCATCTTACCCTCGTCTTCAAACCTGACTTGGTCGCAAAGTGTACTTTTTGTTTTTAAGGGGTGAAAACTACCCCTTGCACCAATAAATTGAAAACTAATAAATTAACGCGTGATGGGCTATAATTATGCTCAAATATGTTAAATATCAATTTTTTTTAATCATGGATTTAATATTTCAATATTTTACTATTTAACTACCCTTAAAAACAACCCCTCACGCGAAAATTAATAAAAAATGTGTTTAAAAAGCATGATACCTTTTTATTTTGGATCGTAATAGGAAAATTTTTCCCTTTAAGTAAAGAAACCTGATACTTCATTTTTTTAATGATGCAACCTCCAAAAGCCACCCCTAACAATAAAACTTAGGAAAAATTGAAAACTAATAGATGGAAGCAGTGATAGGTGTTCATTATGTTCAAATATGTTAAATATCTGTTGTTTTTTATAATGTAACTAATATTTCGATATTTTACTATGTAACTACCTTTAAAAACTACCCCTCACACTATTATTTAAAAACGGTTTAAAAAGCATGACACCTTTTTATTTTGGATCTTGAATAGAAAAAATATATTCTTTAAGTGTAAACGACCTGATACATCATTTTTCAATATGATTCAACCCCTAAAAACCACCCCTTACAATAAAAATTAGGGAAAAAATCCCTTTGAAAGCTCCATGTAGTGGAATGCGTAAAAAAAATGAAAATAAATTGATGCTTATGATATAATGAAATTTTTCTAAAATTTTCGTCCCTTAAAAACATCCCTTTCAGGAAAATATACATGTAGAAAGAAACCGTTAGCAGGTGTTCATAATCCAAGAGCCCCTTCCTCTGTTGAAGGTCGCCTTCAGAGGAATTTCGCCTAGAGAAGCGCACCTTTCCTTTTCTATCTTTTACTCATATTATCTATATAACATCTGTTTATGCATGTGTTTATACATGTGGGAATCCAGATATGTATGTATCAAGAAGACACAGCATGTACAAAAGAATAAATACTCCAAAACGTTCAAAATTAAGGTCTCCGTAATTTTCCTACGTTATCTCTAGAAAAATATATTTAGTTTTTTAACGATAACTCGGCTTCCTTTTAAGCTTTTTGCATTCATCCACACATCATTTTGTAGGGGATTTCATAAGCTATAAAGTCATGGTGATTGCAATATTTCTACACCCTTTCGTTCAGAGAATTTGAAGGTTGAAGGGCTAAAAAGAGGTTTCCTTCGTATAGAAATCAAAGCTTTAAATGCCCATATCTCACTTAATTTTTAAGCTACATGAATTTCAAAAAAAGCTAAATTTTCAGTAAAAAAGCTAAATTTTTGTTGAGAACACTTTTTTTCGTAAAACCATTATTTTTTGAGTTATTTTGAAAAGAACGTATTTTTTGAAAAATTTTAAAAAGAAATTTACTTAAAACAACTTTTTTCAAAATGTACATTCTCTAAACCATTCAAACTTTTGGAACGTGTTATTGGGACATAAATAAAGTAAATTTTTTATGGGATACGATTTATTTTAATTTTGCCGCTCATGGCGCCAATTTTATGTCAATTTTTTTTCAAAAATTCCAGAGACTTAACTTATTTTCGTCATAACTTCCTTAATTTTCATGCTAGAGGTTTTTATAAAAGCTTATTTTAAAGGTCTAATAAAGCACTTCAAAAAAGGTTATGAACATTTTCTCTGAAAAATTACTCATTTTTCCGTTATTTGAGTTTAAATCTTTAGATAAATTGACGACAAACAAAAATTCGTTTTCAATGGCTCATAAGTCGCTTAATATGACCTAAAACATTAAAGAAAAATCGACGAGTCGCTTTGTTTTTTTATAAGCTTCAATTTTGATAAGAGTAGTTTTTCCAGAAAACGTTTAATTTTCGAGTTATCCACGAAAAACTGTTGAAAAACGTGTTTTTTATTGGAATTTTCAATCGCGAATAACTCAGAAATTATTAGGTTGTAGAAAAAACTTTATACTACATTTTCTTCTTAAAATATGATCCTCTATCGACTCCCGGTGTCATTTTGAATTTTTAAATTTCCACCCCCGAGAAACGGTGGCATTCACCCCCGGGGTGGAAGCACATATCGGCACTAAGTCAAGTTTGTTATTTACATCATTTTTGAGCTACCGTCAAAATTTCAAACAAATCGGTTGAGTTTATCAGATTTCGGAGGTGAATCGGTTCATTAATTGTACTAAATACACAAACGTATTCTACGAGACACCTCACGCATTACATTTTGGAGCATTTCAGGAGTAATTGCCTCACATGCGTTTCTAATTCTGGTTTTGATATCCTCAATATTTTCGGGGGCAGGTTGAAATACCTTGTCTTTAATGTAACCCCAGACGAAAAAATCCAAGGCAGTAATATCTGGTGATCGAGCTGACCATAGAATGGGTCCATAGGTGCCTATTCAGCTATCTGGCATAACTTGATTTAAATAATGTGTACATATTACGACAGTGTAAGGTTGTAACGAAACATTTTTCGAGTAATTCCGAAGTTACGTATATGTACTCTGGTATGCGATGATCACAAACTGTACCGCGGTTGCGTAACTCTCTTCGAGCGCTGGGTGTTAATGCTTATACAAACAAAATATACAGGTGAAGCTAATAAAATATATATATATTAATAACAGCGGTGCCTCCGGCAAAATCTCGACAATAGATTAGTATTTTTTTTTATCCTGATGATCCTGGTGAGGACATTAGGACAAAGTTGTCAAATTATTGTATTGTCATCGATCCTTGATAAGTGTGCAATGTTTCAGTTTAATCTGACGTTTTGAAGTGGGTGAGAATCACGTTCAAAGATTCCGTTAGAAACAAACAAACATACAAGTGATAAATAAAAGCAGTTAAAAATAAGTTAATTTATCATATTAAATAAAGCCATGTGTGAGGCAACAAATGCGTTAGGACAGTCTTTGGACAGAATACTGGGAATCAGACACTGAACTCTATTACAGTAAATGGAATGCCAATGCCCACAAAAATTTCTACGTACAATTGAATATCGCGCAAGCATGGCGGCCACATAGTAGCGCGCAATCGCACTATGAAATACGTCAGGGCCGGCCGTATTTTTATTGCGTGTTTCGTATTTTTTAACTTTTTTTAAAAATCGCATAAATAAATATAACAATTTATTTGCCTTGATAGTTATAAAAAAAAATCAAAGTTATCGTTATTCCCAAAACAATCATTTTATTTTCAATTTCTTGTAGCAAATGTCGAATATGTATGATCATAAGTTCAATATATAGGTCACAAAAAACAGTCATATATTTTCTATCTGTGGGGTCGAAATATGATTTTAAAATTAATAAAAGCTAAAATTGAGGCCTGAAAAAAACCTATACTTTTTTTCTACGATCAATCAGTAAATATATGAGTAGGTACTAGTGAATTTTTATTGAAAACTAAAATCATGCATTTTATATTCACAAATAGGTATGTTTGAATTGACAAATGAAATGAAGAAAAGGTAATAATTAACTATTTTCAAATACTTGGTGTGGTATTATTATTTGAATTTTAAGATAACTTAGCTTTTTTGTTTAAGATCAAATGCCTTGATATATAAGTGATAGATTGTTTTACTCGTTTGTTTATAAAAATATGACATACTCATGAGACAATGAATTGTAAAAGAATATGTAAAGGTGTTTACATAAAACTTCCTTCTCTATTTGCAAGAGAAAATTAAAGTATAATGTCCACTTATATTTTGACTAAAAGTATGTGGTTTCATCCCCGGCAGTAGTGTACATATACCAAATGTTTACTTGCTACATTAAATAATTTTTCTGATAAAGTAACTGAATAACTAAAATTCGTAATATACTTCATCTGAAACGTGGAAAATCTGATAAAATCTTGTACTGTACTTTTGACAAATACAATGTAAACATGAACCAAGAGAAGCAACAATTTTCTTACTTTTTATTAAGTATTTTGCACTGAACTCTATTGCTTTATTTTTCTTGATTTTTTTAACATCGGTCTATTTCCGCTACCAAGGGCAAGAACCAATACCAGGAGACAAGCTACCCTCAAACTGGAAATTTTGCCAAACCTCTATCAAAGAGTAAGGATTTTTTTTACTTGCCTAGTATTTAATGGGCAGGGGATTAACTGTTTTACATACCCTCCCAAAGATGGTATATCCACTACACAATCCCCATCTAGAATTAAATAGCATTTGTTAATATACTGAAATACAAGCCGCTAGAAGGTGAGTCAAGATTGCTGCGTTTCTCTGAAAGTCACCCATTCAAGCACTAACTGCGGCTCCTCTTGCTTTATATTTAGTATCGCAGTACAATGCCATAAAGACAGAGCTGCGCTCGTCCTTAACTGTTCTGTTATAATAGATTTCAGTGGTATCTTGCCATGGTGTGCAAAAAATATTAAAAAATTTTAATAAATAAAACTTCTGCTTAAAAATAGCAGAACTTGTTTTTTGAATATTCCAAAATGTCTCACTGGTAAAATATATAAATTAAAACAAAATTTTTAAATAAATTATTACATAATTAAAAATATAAATTAGTTATAAAATTTCAGGAAATTCTCTTTTTATTCACAAAACGCCTTGTTATATGTCAAACATTGTCATTCTGTTTGTATTTCCATAAACATTTGGCACATATTTGCATTATTTTTAACCGACTGCGCTAAGCAAAGAAGGGTAATGTGTTCCTTATTTATTTTGCATAATACACAAATAATTGACATGCCTTGCTGCCGCACTCTATTAACTTACTAGTAATATACTTGAGTGTTCCTATTGTCAACTTTACCACGTTGGCTGACTGGACTCATATTTCACAGTTTGAACTTGTTTGTTTCATAAAATTGTAATATTAATTTACAAAAAGTATGATAACGTTATGTGTTTTCAAAAAGATCTTGGAATCAGTATTATTATCCCGAATATGTTGGATACGTATTTATATTAATACTATTTAGGTACTCAACAATTCACAAATAATAAACTTAAAAATCGCAGCAATGAAAAAATGTGAGGTTACAATATTTTGCATCCTGATATCTCGGGAAGTATATACAGCCTATTTTTAATAAAAATTCGTGTTTAAATAGGCAAAAGTACTCATTTTAAAAGAAAAAAATCCAAAATCGGACTGTCTTGCCAATATTTAGATGGTAGCTTATTTTAATACAACAGACAAAAGTTGAGTAGGTATACTTACTTAAAATATAACAAACTCGGGATTTCGTCCCGGTTCTTACAAAACAGTACCATACAAGTGCGCACCTATCGTCTTAATTAAGATACACACTGTTTATAAGTCACAAAATTATATACAAAATAACCAATATATCTCACAACTTTTCGCAAACGAAAGGATAAAATCACGAAGACCGACTCTGTAATTCGCATTCAATTTAAGACCTACGCTTTAGAAACAAATAAAACACAAACTTGCGTCAGCGCATAACTTCCGTACACAACTGTTTGAGTCAAGTTCCGACATATTTTTAACCTTAGATTTCCTACTGCGTCGGCGCTTGTCTGTGCATTTTAAATCGCATGATTATCACATTTTGTTTACGCGCATATGCCTATAATGGCGTTCCATTTACTGTAATAGAGTTCAGTGGAATCAGATCGTGCCTTCATGTCATTTTATTCTTTTTTTTATCGTCTTTATAACAACTAGCTCTGGTAATTGATTGATGTGGACACATTGTAAATTTCAAAGGATGGTTAAGATGGTAAATAAGCACTATTTAAAAATTTACTAAAGCTATTAACAATGTTTTGAAGATTTTCCTATTTCTCTGTAGATTTATTTTTGTTGTCAAATCAACTCCTGGACAATGTTAATATCCAATATGGAATGGCAAATTAGGACATCAGCCCCTAAAACAGTTGGTTGCCGCGGAGATTTAGCGCGTACATGGGTTGATTCCCAAATCACCCGCAGATATAAAACAAGTTACACCCTGTCCCGGTTAAGCTATTATAAACACTCGCGTCTACAATTTTTTAAGCGGCGATTTTTGCAATTCATGGCAAAATATACAGTTCCAGAATCACCGGAAATATATATGTGACATGTAATTTTATAGTTACCTAAAATAAGCGGATGTAGACTCGCATCAGAAAACAAACTAGGCGTCATATACAGAAACTTTGAAATTTATAAATTTGAAAAAAAAAGTAATTTACACGTAATTGTGGATACAATACAACAATATTTTTTAAGGTTGACAATATGCCACTCTAAATTCACCATTACTGAAATGAATTTGACGACACCTAAGTTTTGAAAGTTTAAGCTACTTTTGTCGATTTTATAAATTAATGGACTCTGTTCGACACTGAGTTTAGTTTGTTTTATATCTGTAAACGATTAGAATCTACCAGGCTACTCGGAAGGCTGCCATTTAGCGCCAATTAATAAGTTATTCTCTTATAAATTCCAATCAATCAATGTTCCAAAGGTGCTATAGAAAAATGCAACAAAGTTTTTAATTAATTATAGTTCAAAGTCTGTTCAAGGCTTTCAGATTTTCAATTTCAGTAAAATGAGATACTCCGAACTCATTTCAAGGAAATCTCTCTAATGGAAGTGAGAATTAGTCGTTTAATTAAAACATTTAATTAGTCACTATTAGAACAATGGCAATTTCAATAGAAGTGTTGTTCGCTTTTGTAATTTTACTACTTCCAAAGAGAAAGTATGTCGTTTAATTTAGCTTGATTATGTGCTCCAAAGTATCTTTGTTAATGCAGCCAAGATATCTTCCATCCAGGAACAACTACACATTTATTCAAATAAAAGGACTTAGCTGATTTCGTTAAAAAGAAAACATATAAGTAAACATTTTATCTTAGTCGATCAGTACAGTTTAAATCCCTCTATAATAAAATGATCTACGCAGTAAGAATTTCGCAAACGTATTCTAATTATATGGAGATGCACATTAGAGACAAACGTGATGTCAAGAAGGTATTCACTGATAATTAATCCTCAGTTGTCCCACCCTTCGCTAGGGCCCTTACAAAAATCCCTTGCAATTGTGACACCGACTCATTTCTACAGAGACCCTTTTATCTTAGTGCCACTCGGCATCGACTAACAATACATTTCAAGCAGATCCTAAAATGACAAATTGGGTCACTGCTAATTCACCTTTTATTTGTCTTGCAGCGAGTGTTTGCGAAACGTGTGAATGTGAATATTGAAGAGGAAACATTTTGCGTGGCTCTAGGTTCGAGGAAGGCTTTACGGAAGGGCGGATGGAAATGGGAATTAAACTTTGTTTGAAAATCCAATTGTGCGTAGGGGAACTTCTTTTTAAAGCGACAAGTGAAATGCATACACAGAGAACATATACACGGAAAGAAATCTTCAATCGTATATACTTGTGACTTTGAATTTGATACTAGTATACAGGTTTGGGTTAAATGTGATAGTGGATATTTTCATCAAGAATTGATTTAGTGTTGAATTAATACAGTAATTTTTAGAACAGTATTATAAATACATGTATTGAGCAGGGAGTTTTTCCAAAAAGAAATTAAAAAATCGAAAGTAATAGCCATTCACAAGAAAGGTGACTTACACAACCCAGGCAAATACATCAATCTCAAAACAGCAATACGGATTTCAAAAGGGCAATACATTTGACTCACACCCTAACGAAAGAAGTAGATGCATTTGAAGAAAAACAGACATGCGTAGGAATATTCACAGACTCAAATAAAGCTTTTGATTGTGTTAGCCACGAAAAACTGTTGGAAAAACTGGATATGTATGGAATTAGAGGATTAGGCCCGAGGTTTTTAAAATCTTACTTGTACAATAGATCTCAACAAGCTTTTCATGAAAACTGCTATAGTAGTGAATTAATCATAAAGTGGGGTCTTCCCCAAGATTCTATCCTTGGGCCATTCTTATTCATTATTTATGTGAATGAATTGCCTGACTATATGAATGCACACACTATAACCAGATATGAATTGACACCTCTTTTGTCATATAAACGAATAAATACCACAACACATCTCAAATAGCAGCTGAAATACTGCAAAACCCTCAGCAGTGGTTTAAACAAAACAAATTATTCTTAAATGAAAGCAAAACAATCATAACAAACTTTGTGATAAAACAAAATATTGAAAGTGAAAAAATTAAATTTCTAGGTGTGTGTGTGTGTGGATTCATGTTTGAGCTGGCAATATCATATTACTTACCTCAACAGTAAACTTTCGAGAGTCGTATTTGCTGTTCGAAGAATATCCAGGCTGGCAGGCACAAAACCAGCATTAACAACCTATTATGCATTTAACTGATAAGTGTCAATATTTAATATTTTACGAAAACCACAATTCATATCATTAAATCGTAAAAATCTATGTCATGATTAGTAAAAAACAATGTATACAGTTATTAATAGATTTGACAGATTGTCACTGTTGTATGTTGCGTTGTCGAGTTCTAAGACAAGTTTTATATCAGTAATTATGGTGTATACTAATAATAACAAATTCGATATGATTAGCATTTATTGTCAGCTGTAATTTACCAAGTGCGCTGATAATCACGCGATAATTTTCTCTAATAATTAACCGAAAGCAAGCTGCTTAGTAATGACTTAAAGCAACAAGCTTGATGGTCATTATTAGAGAAAATTATAAGGATTTATTAGTGCACGCGGTAAATTCGGTGAGATAATTTTTTTAAATTCTAATATGTCAAATCGTGAATGTGATATTTCAAATAAATTATAAAATTCAATAATTTTTCGTTGCATAGCAACATAAGTGATAATCTCCCTTTAATCCTTTAATAATTGGATGAATTTTGACATGTGACTAGAAATGGACGGATTTTATTTGGATTTCTATTTCGTCAAAAAATTATCAGTGTAATTTTGACGCTGAGATGGCAGTCACGGTTTACGGAGATAGATTTCCAGATGATCCGCAGCCAAATCGAATTATGTTTAGGAAGTTATTATTTATAATATACAGGCTGTCCATTTTATCAGGGCACTCGAGAATATCTCACTTAATATCGGTCGTACAAAAAAAAATATTTTTACGAAAATTGTGCCGATTTATATAACCTACAAAATGGTTTAAAGACATTTGAAATCCATGGCCTACTTTAAGAGTTATGGTGGAAATATCGAAAATGCGGAAAACGTCTAGGCCAAATATCTCCGTTATTTGAAGAGATACGAGGAAAATTCTAAGGCGAAAATTTTTTACAAAACGGAGCGTTTCAACGAGGTTTTATCTATTTTTTTTTCAGACTGTTAAAAAAATTATTTTGAAACGGGCGGGAAATGGCGCCATTAAATAGAGTATTTTCCTCCCTTTTCAAAGATATATCACATGCCATATTTTTTCATTGGTACTACGTTAGTAATTATAAAAATATTTCTTTTAAACCAATAAATTTTTTTTAACAAGCATTATACTTGCCGTGGAGAAGTATAATTAAATAAAACGATAAAATAATTCAATAAGTTGTTCAAATCTTTGCTATAATAAAACATTAACACAATTAAGAAGAATAAAGTAAATTGAGATAACAAAAACAAAATAATAATAAAGAAAGCAACATGGAGCAATTATGAAAAGAGTATTCGCAGTTATGCCAATGTATAAAGGTCCTCCATAAAAGCGTCACTCCTTGCTCAGAAAGTTAAAATGTCTTTACCAATTAATTTAAGTATAATGTCCATTTGTTTGTATTTCATGAGTTCATTATTATTTCAATTATTGTAAAATAGTTGGCTATGAACAAACTTGACAATTTAATTTTTTGACAGATCATCTCAGTTAATACTTAAACTCCCACTCAATCACACTCGTTTAAGAATTTAGAATTTTCAAAAATGATTTCCACTCACATTGATCGTTATAATATGTTCGTTACATATTGCCAATGCAATTTTAACTCTGGATTAGCTCAAGTAGAATATAGAAACAGATTTCCACAAGCACTCCAGCCGAATAAAACTCTGTTCAGGAAATTAGCTACGAAACTGAAAAATAAAGGTCCATTTTTAAATAAGTCAAGGTTGAACAGCGTTACTGATAATGTAAATAAGGTAAACCGAGAGAAATAAAAATACGGAAAATTTGGAAACATCATTAAGAGAAATTCAAATTGCTTGTCATATAAATAAAACAAGTGCTAGAAAAATTTTAAAGAAAAATGGTTACCGGCGTTATAAAGCCAAAAAAGTTCACAATTTACAAGCGAGGGACAAACCAAGGAGGACGACTTTTTGTAGGTAGGTGTTGGAAAAGAAGCGTGCCGATCCATTAATATGTAGTAAAATACTTTGGTCTGACCAGGCAAATTTTTCTAATAATGGATTTTTTAATCGCAATATGGATTTATTCGATGGCCCCCTCGTTCTCCAGATATAACCCCAATTATTTTTTTTCTATAACTCTGTACATTATGATGGTTTTAGACCACTTAGGTTTACCTATTTTGTTGCATCAGAAATGTAAGCAATAAAAAAGTAATAATGATTTTGAAATGTAGGTAAAAGCTATAACATAAAAATCAGACAATAAAAAAAGGAATATGCAAAGTAGTCTAGCGATGCCCTCCCTGTATATGCTAAATTAATCTGGCGTCCAAAGTGGATTAAACTCGGGGCATACCGTTTGCATTATATATCAGTGAGCTCCTTTGTGCAGCTCCCAATCTAATAAATGTCCTTTTGAGATGATAGAACAACCGAAAGCGAACTTGCAAAGTCGACGTAAGTGTTACCGACCGCACCCTTTAAACCGAACAAAACGTAAATGCAATTTTCGTCTATTTTCACTAAACGCCCTCCATTATGCACCTTATCCGCCCTTGTCCTTTCACAAAAAGAAAGTGGGTAAATATATAATATAATAGGGAAACCCGTTCAGACGTGCATTACCCTTTTATCATGAAAAGGGAGTTCTTGTAGTAGCGCATGAAAATACGTCCATAAATATGTCGGCCTTTTGTACGCTTTGCTTAACATATTGTCGAAAAAATAACAGCAATTTATGGGTATGAGGGGGCTCACTAATTCGGTCGACAAGACGGAGATGGCAAGAAAGCAAAATAAAGTCTCAGGGACTAATAAGGATTCAGTCTGTTTTTGAGACAGTTGCTAAATTTAGGCCTTGTGCTTCAGGTAGTACACTAATGTAAACCAGTATTGGTCTAATATTCAATATTGGTTACATTCAACAAATATTAAAAAAATCATATATAATATTTTATTTCAATATACAGTATGACCCATTTCAAATGAAAACGTCTCTGTAAAAAATGTATTTATAATCCTGTGTTAACGCTTTTTTTTTAATGATAAACCATCGAAAACTCCACTTTATGACAAAAATTTAGAGATAAATTTCAATTTTCAACGCTTTCTATGATTTATTTTCAATGTCGAAAATGGACAAATTTGATTAGCGATTTTTTTATTGAAATTTTAACTACTCCACTGGATTCGGTTACCTCTCAAATGGGTAAATCCCAAGTTCCATGAAAAAATATTGAAAAATTACAGATTTATGACAATATCAATGTAGGCTCATAGTAACTTTTACTTGATTTTTTCTAAAAATCGAAGTGGCCCATGAAAAATAAACAAAAGAAAGATAAATTAAGTGAATAGTTTTAATAAATATTACATTTTTATTGAGTAATGGCAGATAATAATAGGGTGCCATGGAAAACAAATTTTATAGTCAAACATCAAATCTTTAAAATTCGCATATTCTCATATTCATTGTTATTGAATTATAAAATTAATCGATAGGTATTATCAAGTATTAGTTTATTAGTTTGTAATTAATTATGGATAATCTAAATGTACAGGAAAAAATTGAACTTGTGCGCCTTAGAGGAGATAATGACAGAACTTTGAAAGAGGTATGCGAGATATTCAACAACAGGCATCCGAATAGGCCCAACATTACTAAAAGTACTGTTTATAAAATAAACAAAATTTTTAATGAGTGTGGCGCTGTGACACGGCGTATTATAAGAACAGATAATATACAAAGAAGAACCAGGTACTAGCAGACAGTTTTAAATTATTTTAACAACAATCCAAACGCCAGTGTAAGAGTAGCTAGCTTAGATTTGAATTTACCTAGAGAAAATATTCGCCGATGCCTTAAGAAGAATTTGGTAAAACCATTCAAACCCAAATTTTTACACACGATGGAACCTGGTGATGATAACAAACGGATGGAATTTTCCTTGTGGGCTCAAGGAGAGTATCTTAATAACAGAAACTTTAATAAAAATATTTTATTCAGCGATGAAACAACTTTTACAACAAACGGGGTAGTATCGTCACAAAATTTTAGGTTTTGGGCTATAGAAAACCCACAGTTTGTCATTAATTGTAAAAGACAATATTCCCAAAAAGTTAATGTTTGGTGTGGGTTGCTCAATGAAACAATCATTGGCTCTTTCTTTTTTGAAGGTAATATGAATAGCATGCAGTTTTTACAGTTCCTAAGAAATGAATTTTGGAATATTCTACATGAACTTCCAATACAAGAAAGAGTAAATCTACATTTTCAATTAGATGGAAGCCCTGTCCATAATGCCAGAGTGGTTACCAGATAGCTGAATGCTAACTTTCCTAATCGGTGGATAGGTCGTGGTAGCCCGTTAATTGAATGGCCACCCCGATCCCCGGACTTAACACCGATGGACTTCTTTTTATGGAGTTTAATAAAATCTAAAGTTTACAGGTCACGCCCGAGTAATAGAGAAGATTTGTGTGCAAGAATAAGACAAGCTTGTGCAGAAGTTACCCGGCAACAATTACAGAATGTCGTAAAAAATATTAAAAAACGATTCGACAAGTGCATCGAAATAAACGGCGGCCTTGTAGAGGCTACAAAAATTTAAGAAGTTTTAGTGTAATGTTGTACAATGTGTTATTTTTTTTATTTAATAGGTATCTAATTATTATTACTTTTAATTGTTCATATTTATGATTTTAAGTCCAATATGGTTAAGTTTGTTTAAATGACAATATTTACTAAAACTATTCACTTAATTTATCTTTCTTTTGTTTATTTCTCATGGGTACTTCGATTTTTAGAAAAAATCAAGTAAAAGTTACTATGAGCCTACATTAATTGTGTCATAAATCTGTTATTTTTCAATATTTTTTCATGAAACTTGGGATTTATCCATTTGAGAGGTTACTGAATCCAATTTCAATACAAAAATCGCTAATTAAATTTGTCCATTTTCGAAAATAAATCATAGAAGGCTTTGAAAATTGAAATTTATCTCTAAATTTTTGTCATAAAGTGGAGTTTTCGATGGGTTGTCATTTAAAAGAAAAGCGTTAACATAAGATTATAAATACATTTTTTACAGGGAGGTTTCCATTTGAAATGAGTCACACTGTATATTATTATTTGAAATCATATATTGGTCCAATATTTATTGCAATTTTAGCCTAATGCCCAAAAATGGTAAAACTATAACTTGTAATTTTCATAAAGCACAATTAAATAATGAATATTATTTTGAAAACCTCAATAACAAAATCCAGAAGTGATTATAGTAACAAAAAAAAACAGCAGAAATATTTAACCTGTGTATGGTAGGTACACTTACATCATCCGTAAATATTAAAGGCATATTCTTGGGCTTTTTTGTTAGTACAGACTAAGTAAGCATCACCACAGTGAATTTCTCTTTATCATTATCGGATCATATTGCCCATGCAAGAGAGTTAACAATATAATCTCGATATGACTATCCCAATATTTTGAAATTAATATTTGCCATTATCAGTCGATGTTTGTTGTGCAATATTACTAAAAAATTCAATAAAAACATAATAAAATATACACTTTCTAACATTGTGAAATCAATATTTATTGATATGAAAAAATATTGCCTAAACAATATAATTTTACACATAGTTGACAAATATGAGCTTTCCAATCTTTTAAAATCAATGGTGGTCTTTATCAATCGATATTTGTTGTACAATATTATCAGAAAATGTAATAATAATGTAATGTGAATATAGAATTTTTCGTGCTGTAAAATTAAATTAATATTAATACATATTTATCAATATTGTCTGCTTATATCTGGATTGGAATGAGTTAAAACAATATACTGCCAACATAGGCATACCAGTATTTATTAATATTAGTCCAATATTTTTTTACAATTCCAATATATCTATACAGGATGACACAGAAAGTACCTAACCCCCCACTTTTTCTAGTTTTAAAAATAAAATTCTGAAATTTGGGAAATCAATGACCGCATTTTGACCATTTGGTGATAAAAAAAATCGCCTCCGGTGTGGCCGGAACTTAACTCTCTTATTTTAAATAGCACCCTGTATATGTAAGTTACTTTTCAGATTTAAAATCGGATGAAAACTAACCTTGGAAATGGTCAAAACTTGGACATTGATACCTATATTTGATTTCCCAAATTGCAGAATTTTATTTTTAAAACTGTAGAAAAAAGTGAACCACGGTGCAGCCAATATTATGTTCTACCTGGGGCATCACGCCCCGTTGTAGCAAATTTCGTTGTAGTTACGCAATTTATGCTCCGTGCGACGTCTTTCCGTATAGTTACAAAAATTACATCCCGTAGGACGTTTTTTGTTGGTTACAAAAAATTTAATTTTGTTGTACTTTCCAAAAGTTTATTATGCGCTCATGTTCCGAGAACTTTCATAGCAATTCCAAAAATATCTTCGGACAGCATTTCTATGTGTCGTGCGCGGCTCATACAAAATTTTCAGATTTTGTTATAGTTCCGCAAAATCCCTTCGAAGGAGACTTTTATTGACTTCAAGCGAGATGATCTTCGATACTTTTAGGTAGATTATTTGACATTAACATCGTTTGTTTATATTAATTTCTTCTTTTTTGGTTTTTTTCTACATCACTTATCCGGGTTAAGTTGTGCCTGCGATATCTGCTACGCTACAGTAGCCCAAGTGATCAGCAGATACATGTGATAGAAAAATCACAAAAAAGAAGAAACGAATATGAACAGAAAACCGCACCTAACGTTTAGACAAAGTTCGTTGTGCTGCTACTTGAAAAGAACTTTCTAACAGTCTTTGGGTGCTAGGATTTTTGTTATAAAATAGTACGGAAATATTCCTAATCAATATATTTTCTTCTTTTTCAGAAGTTCGAAGAAATATGACTAGACCATGAAATCGGTAAGTGTTTAAGCATTACTAAATCCATATTTAAAGGAACCTCATATTTTTTAGCATAATATCACCTCCCGAATTATTCTAACACTATTTCCGGACATCTCGTATACTGTTCACTTTAGTTATACGACGCCATATTTTTCTTTTGTATACTGTTTTACTACCATAATACTCTAACTTTTATATTGCTTGTTTGATAAATGTAAGGTGTCATACTAGAGTGCACTCGGTTGCAATTTATGTCCTATACGTCATCCATCACGCTCGCTGGGGCTGTTCAAACTTTCAAGTGTAAACTATGTTTTATAACAACTGTGTAAGGCTAAGGAGTTTTTGTTAAGGAATAAAACATGTATGCAGATTTTGCAAAGTCTACAAACATTAAAAATGGAGAAAACTGTGAACTATTGTGTTTAATCTCGAATAGAGAGCGCGTTATAAAGTCCACCGGATTCCGCCTCTCAGTTGCCGGTTATTCTTGTCAGTTGCAATACGAGATTTAAATTTTCCGCTTTAAGGAGCAGTGGCATGTTATGTTATGTGGCACTTCAAAGGATAAAGAACAAAATATACATAGAAACCTTTAATTTTCCACATGTAAACAATTATAGCATTGGATTGGCACTTAAAAGTTATCAAATTTTTCTCTTATTAGTCGAATCTACATTGTAGTATACTGTGGAGTCCACAAACAAAATACAACTATATTTAACAATGCCTGAACTACACCACAACAAAACGCATTATTGACTGATTAAATTTTGCAATCAGCGGCCTACTGTTTTTGCCTTTAAAACTTCACCTCCTCTCATACGTTGGCCAGGCTACGAAGGGCCGAAACATTCCCCCGAAATCTTTTTGCTGAAGTTTCATGCGATGTACGGACCCAGAAATTGGAATATTTAGCTCGACGAACTACGTCCAATATAATACAATTAATTTTGCACCGTATCTTGATTGCCGCATCCCAGTTTCAATTAATTACTTTGTACTAGCCGTGATTAATCAATTATTACATTAAGGTATAGTACCATCGATTAATGTTGGATGTAGGACAGGGAGGTATAATCGAGTAGAGAGAAGTTCGATTAGTTACGGCAAAGCACAATCTAAAAAACCGCTGCCCAAGAAATCACTACTTCCACATCCAGATTTTGTATCCAAGTCTTATGCACACTAAATCCCAATGTAATATTTTATTCCCTTTAATGATGGAGTGGGGGTGGTAGAGGGGGTGGTTAATGTAAAAAAAAAATTGGAAGTCCTTGGTTCTCGTATACACACTAAATCCCTTAAACAATAGGGTGGGGGTGGTAGAGGGGGTAACTAATGCCGAAATAAATTTTAGAGGCCCTTGGTTCAAATCCCAATTTAATTTTCTACTTCCTTTAATAATAGGGTGAGGGTGGTAGAGGGGGTAGTTAACGCCAAAAAATTTTTTTAGATGTTTCGTTCTTGTATACACATTAAATCACTTTTTTTTTTTACCCCCTTTAATAATATAGGGTGAGGGGTGGCAATGTAGGTGGTAGAGGGGGTAGCTAATGCTAAAAAAATGTTAGACGTTTTGTTTTGTATATACACTAAGTCACATTTTATTTTTTTTACCCCCTTTAATAATAGGGTGGTAGAGGGGGTAGCTAACGGCAAAAAAAATTTTTTGGGGGTTTCGTTCTTGTATACACACTAAATCACATTTTAATTTTTTTACCCCCTTTAATAATATAAGTTGAGGGGTGGCAATGGGGTTGGTAGCGTTGGATGCGAAAACAAATTTTGAGGCCTTAACTTTTCGTACACATTGCAATTTTATGGACTCTTACTTGCTTGTTTTGCCTATTTACCCCCGAACCCTTCAACAGAATTAGATCAAAGTATAATCTAGTCCCAGATCTCGTTACAATAGAATAGAATAGAATATTTATTTATTTATAAGGTTTAACAGAGAATTACAATAATTAGTTTTAATTTGAATAAGCGTAGTCATATAAATAAATAAATGGGTAATTGCATAGACTCAGTCGAGTTTTGCTTAATACTTTCCGGGAGCTTGTTGTAAAGTCTGGGACCTAAGTAGGTAAAACATTTAGTTCCTATAGTTTTTTGTGCAACTGTAACCTTTACTTGTTTTCTATCTTTCCCTCTTGTGTTGTAAATATGATCCATGAGTGTTGATTCCGAGTGAGCTTTGTATTGTTGGATTAATATACAATGCGAATATAACTCGCATATATTTAGCATTTCCGACTCTTTGTAAAGTAATTTCGAAGGATAAAGGTTGGGTTTTCCGTATAAAATTTTTTGATACATTTTTTGGATTATTATTAATGGCTTAATATTAGTTTTATTTGCTCCTCCCCAGGCTATTATACCATATTTCAGAATCGATTCTATCATTCCATAGTATATGATTTTAATATGTTTTTCGTTCAGTGTTTCTTTTAGTTTTTTAAATCTGCATAGTAAAGATCTTAGTTTTTTAACAGAGTGTTTGTGGTATGGTGATTCCATTTTAAGTGAGAAGCTAATGTTATTCCAAGGTAATTAATTTTTTCACATGTGTTTATGACCAGATTCGTGTTCACAATATTTATTTCAGTGAATAGTGGTAAATCATTTTTATAGGAACAGAATGGCAAATATTTTGTTTTTGTGATATTTAGAGTCAAAGTATTTTCATCAAACCAGTCTTTAATCGCTTTTAATTCCATTTCAGATATTCTTTTCACATCCTCCCATGATTTTCCTTTGAAGAAAATGGCTGTGTCATCTGCAAATGATACTACATCTCCCTTAATATTTAAACTGAATATGTCATTTAGGTACATAATAAATAAAATTGATGCTAGAACCGTGCCTTGTAGGAGACCATAGAGCACGTTTCTTGCCTGGCTTGTGTGATTACCTATTTTTACAACTTGTGTTCTTTTATCTAAATAACTTTTCAATAAATTATGACAAAGACCTCTAATACCAAAATTTTCTAGTTTTTTAAGTTTTTTTTAAGACTAATTGTATCAAAGGCCTTTTTCAGATCTATAAATACACAAAGTGATGGTGTATTATTATCTAAACATTCATAAATTTTTTTAGTCAGGTAAGTTATAGCATCACTTGTTGAAGTTTTTTCTCTAAATCCGTATTGGTTTTTTGAGAGTAACTTAAATTTATTGAAGTATTGCACTAACCTTTTTTTTAAGGATTTTTCAAATATTTTTGCGATATTGGATGTCAAAGATATAGGTCGGTAGTTTTCCATTAGATTTTTTTCACCCTTTTTATATAGAGGTTTGATTATAGCAATTTTGAAGTTGGATGGACATACTCCGTATTGAAAAATTGTATTTATAAGGCTGACTAGTGGTGGTGTAATTATATTTATTGTTTCTTTTAACATTTCTGACGTAATACCGTCAATTCCGGGGGCTTTGTTATTTTTTAATTCTTTTATGAGTTCTACTATTTCCTTATCATCTACAGGGGTAAGGAAAAAAGAATTATTGGTTGTTACAATCGGAAAAGTTTTGTTTGGAGAATAAATACATAAGTGTACCAAATTTCAAGTCAATATCATAAACGGTTCCAGAATCAACAAGCGCACAAAAAAAAGTTACAGACAGACCGACAGACAGGAATTTTTTTTGCTCAAATTTAAAATCTTGACGTTTCATGACATTTTAAGCCTTTCAACAAAAAAATAAATAATTTTTTTTGCGTTACTATACTTCCACTGGGCGTGGAAGTAAAAACTATGGCTTTTTTAATCAAATGTCAAGTGATCATTTTTATGGGCAATTTTATTTTCACAAGATAGCCGAGATAGAATTGTATTAATGTACAGTATTTCCTAAAAAATTAACAGGAAAATATAAAGTTCAAATGTTTAATATACAGGGTATAACTTAAGTTCGTTAAAATATTTTAGGAAGAAAGGTACTCCTTAGTTAATTTTAGGAGACAAATTTCATATAAACAGGTGTCCAAAAACGCTTTGTGAATTTTTATTTATTTGGGTTAAAAGGCGACACATATCTACTCTACTCTCTCATCTCAAAGCCTATTGGAAACACTGACTGGAGTTGTCTGATTAACTGTGTAGATGTTGACGAGATCGCACTGCTATTTTACAAACAATCGAACCTAATTTTTAATGTTTATGTCACAAAAGTAATTATATGTAATCGTAGTTATCCACCTTGGTTGAGTTACTCTATAATAAAGGCTATCAACAGAAAATCATTCACTTTGGAAACAATATAAATCCTCTAAGGATGTTACTTGTTACAATTAATTTCAGCAACTAAGGGGTAAAGTCAAAATTTGCTGTGAAAAATTATTTAAAGACTTAGAAAACGTTATGTTACTTAATCCTTTTAATTTACCAATAAAAAGAGCTCACACGCTAGTATACCTAACAATTGCATATTACCATCAAAACGCTAATGCTTCGATTACAACAAACATCAGCCGAAAGACTGATTCTACTGAAAGGAGCTCTCGTGCCAGTCGTCCCATACCACTTGCAGACTGCAGTTTCGAGCTGTTGGCTCTCGTCAGTGCAAGGTAGGCATGTGACGATCGACACGAGGATCCTTCGAGTATTTGGTACATCTCGGTATCCTTAGGATAGCGTCATGCAAAATAGTCAGCAGGCGCCATCTAGCGGTCCAGCGTCTGTAGCAATCGAAAAATAAATAGCCTGACTGGGCTTAGCAATGTCGTTCTAGAGGGCAGAATATTAAAACAATATTTTAGTCGAAAGTTCCTCTATAAAATCCTTATTTTATTATACGTAACCACACTGCAACCAACAGCTACTCTCTGGGCTATGTGCCCCGCCGATCGCTGAATTACAATCCTGGCGTGTTAAGTGTAATGATTGCATATTACCAATTGTATTGTTGCAATCGAAGCTAGCGTTCTGTTTTACAGTTTATTTCTCGGGCTTTTAATTCTGAATGCATGCCATTGGCTAGATTTAACGATTTCACATAAAAAAATGCTATATTATTACTCCACAATTCTCGACATCCGGTATACGTAAAATGTCTATCCATCGATCATCTTGTTTTTTATTTTTCAATATTCCATAAAGCCGGCGTACGATCGAAACATATTTTGAAAGCGTTTTATGATACCTTTCGCCATATATTCGCATACCAACCATGAAACAAATAACGCGCACGTCAGCTAAGCATTTTTGAGTGAAGAAGACAAATATATTTCATTTTGTGAATGTAATATTGTTACAACTACAATACGTCCCCTGGGCCTTTTTGTTTCCATTGTTCAGTAGTGTTTAGCGGTGAAACGGGGCAATATTTATGAAGGAAAATAGACTTGTTCATAACATGACTGAAAATCGATCCCATTTTAAATTTTCAAGACAGTTTAGGTATGACATGTACATGTCTTCTCTATATAATCCTTTTATGTAATCGAACATTACGTATGCAGAGAAGGAAAATAAGTAATAAATCTTGATAAATTGGAATACTCAACCAATATAATATTTCCTGAATTTAAGGATCGAAGATGTAATTACATTGTAGTTTTAGTTCTAAATGTATGCTCTGCGTAGTGGGAAATAGTTATAGTTAACACATTTCTAAACGAAAATTCCGTCATCGATTTAAATGATTTGATCCATTAAATATAGATTGTTTTTAGCCGAGTTCAAATTTTGTTGTATATGCAATATATTCATGTACCCATAACTACTTACACTCGCAGTTGAAAATTGTTCATAGAGCAAACGACCTAAAAACATTTAACTTTGGGTGATCTTTATTTCAAGTGTCCTACAGGGTTCAATTTTAGGCCCACTCTTATTTTCAATAGTTTATCTGAGCTGTGATTCTGTTGATGTTCATGGTGCTAGTATCAAAGTTAATACTGATTTTGTGGCATTGCATATGCTACATTTTTGATTTGTAATAAATTTAAAAATTAAATTAGTGCATAGTAAGTTAGGCCACCCAGTATGTGGATAAATGTATTACTGGTTGCCGTGAAAAATCTCATGAAAAGTAATTTATTAGACAAATATAAATATTTTTTTATTCTTTCTTTCCTGCAAAAACATGCTTCACATCCAGTTAAATATCTAGATAAATAATAATGAAAATAATGCGGCACCGTTTCAGATAATTAACACTGCAATTATAACTTCTTCAGGTTGAAAAGCACTTGACACCTTATTTTGAGTTAACACCGAAATATAGTAAACACACGACGTGTTCTCTTCCTGGCTGGTTTAACAGCCTGTTTTTTATGTATTTGTTTTATTTATTCCTTCAGAAACACGTAGTAGCACACTCTATTTTAAGGTTATGTTGTTATAAATTTCAATTTATTGTCTCCTCTTCTTCTTCTTATCTTTCGATTTTGCCAAGTGCACAAGTCTGTGACTTGAGTTTGTAATTAAGATCTGCGTGTCGGATCGTTTAGTTTTTTTTAAAATTCGCAAGACCGCGTTAGGAAGCCAAGCCACCTTAGCAGCCCTTTCAGGCGTGATCCATTGAAGGAGCAGGTTGTGCTTAGGCTTGGGGCAGTAGCCTATTTATTAAATTTTGTTAAGCCGTAATTTTTTAATTCACGCCATAAGCTTAGGCTTATTATTGAAGCTGATATGCATGGTCATGTTTTAAGAAGAGAGGTCAATAATTGATGGAATCTGAGTCGAGTCGATTTTTTTACCACGTAGACAGTGGAGACGAATTTGAGAGTGGAGGGAGCGTGCTGTAGAGGGGTCCTTGCAGTAATACCTGATTTTGAAACGAAGCTACACCAGGGCCTTCTGTTTGGTGGTATTGTTTATAACATTTTTTGTTGATTTAAAATTTCACTTTTCATATATTTTTTTAGTCTTGTAAGAAATGGTACCATTTTAATTAAATTTAACGTTTTCAAATATTCATACAATTTTTCACATTAATATTTTTACCTATAATTTTCTTAAATAATACTTGTTAAACCTTGGTCATAATTTAATATATTTTTTTATTATCAATCATTCAAATTTTAACTTAAATCAATTTTTTTACTATTGCTTATTAAATTTAGTCAACTGTCCCATAATCAAATATTAAAGTCAACTTATTATTAACATGCGTGTTTCCTTTCTTTTACTCATTTAGCTGGATATATATTATTGGTGAGCTTATTACATAACTTAGGTACTCAGTATTGTTTTCCTTAACTTTCACAATACTCCTGGTTCATATAATAAGTTAAGGTGGCACCCCGAACATCTATTTTTTTATGTATATTTATATTCACATACACACATATTTTTTTTATATACAGCAAGTTATCAAATTGAGTAAATATCGAACCACGACCTCGCTTTCCCATAACCCAGAGCTGCCGTTCGCACAATTGAAACACTTCCTGGTTTTAAGCCAAGGGGTGTTACAATTTTGATAGCTTCTCACGAAATATATCTGAGAATCATTAGTGTATTGAGTACTTTCCATACAATACAAAACGTAGCCGGTCACAGTGTAAATTTATGAAAATAGTTCCTAAAATCTATAAAAGTTGTGAGCATTCTTGTATAAAGACATAGTTTATTCGAGTTTTTTCACAATAAGCAGTCCTTTGCTGTAATAGTAATCTGAACTCGAGGCCTCAAACCTTTTTATAGGATTGCATTGCATTTTTATCCAATAGTAAGGAACTTACATTCCATGCAGTCGCTTGTCGGATTGAGAGATCATTGGACAGTAAAGAGTCTACCCTAGGTGTCTTCATAGACATAAAAGGTTTGACAGAACCGTCTCTCCAAAAATTACAGCGGCCCTAGTGGAGAGGAACGTCCCTACGATCAGGTGTAATATCACCATGGAACCTCGTTCTTGATAGCCTCTTGTGCCGCTTCAATTCCAAGAAGGCAACAGGCCTAAATATCTTTGGACCAGGCCCGGCCAGTCTGTTAGCGACCACGACGGTAACACGAATAATTAATGAGAACACCTGGGATGAAACACACAGCTGTCAGCTTGCTGGGGAACTGCTAAAATAACCTAACAAGAATACAGCAATGGACTACCTGGCAAGTCCAGAAGGAACCTACCTACGTTTTATAACGGGAATCCAGATTGGACACTGTCCGCTAAGAAAACATCTACATAATATGAGATTATGCGAGACACCTCTCTGTAGAGGTTGTGAGCAAGAAGATGAGTCGACTGTTCTGCCGTCTCATCAATCAGAAAATCCATTTGAGAACCTTGGACTACTTTAATCGATATAAGGGAGATCTCCCTAAGCAGCATCACCACCTATTTAGCAAGATTAGGTTGGTTGGAGGCCTAGGCGAGGGTCTACCTACAGGAACAAAGTACAAGGGGTCCAATGGGGCCTAAATGCTATGATTAAATATAGTTCTTTAACCACCCTCCCAATCAATCCCAAATTTCAACTTATTTACATAATAGCTTCCCTCTCTCGACTCTGTTGTTTATTTCTAGCCGATATATTTATTTCATACTTACGTATTTCTGTTTACAGATCTTTATTCGCATTTTTCAATGATTTTGTGTCATCACAAGCGATGATTAAAAGTGCCACAGTTTTTTTATTGCACATCTATTTGTGCTTTAAAACTTAACATGCATGCTCGCATTACTCTCTATTTATTGCAGTGTGCTTCCAGAGTAAGCCGACAATCCAATTCCGCAAAAAGTAATCTCGAATCTAATGCAACATATTGAGAATTTGTACAGGTCGGCCGTATTATTACACCAAATTGTAAAAGATGCCATTTAATCCACGAGATCCAGTTCCTAATCGAATAATAATTAAAAAGTAGGTAGTTTCTTATCGGTGTGTTAGTCTTGCTTGAGCAATTCCTAAATAATTTATTTCTGGTATTTTTTATTCCATATAAAAAGAGTAACTCCGTTATCTCTCCAATTATTTCTTTCACATATTCCACGTTTGTTTTTGTATTTTCTTCAAAAAAACAAACGTCTCTGTTTTTTCATCAAATTAACCTCATATAATTGACAAGCTACTGGTCATTTTTATAAAGAAAACTGCGTCGAGTATCTTGAAATATATGTTACGGGGCCCACATATACAGATGACGTATGTCTTAGAAGAATTTAGCTGACTAATCCGATTATCATGACCTACTGACCAATAAAGAGGACTATTTTGGGATTAGACCCTTTGTCGTTATCCATTCTATTTTTACATTTTGCAATTTCTAAGCTTCCAAAAGCATCCAGCTGCCTGTTATCCGTTACATTCCTAATTAATCTTCAGTTATTACTTATTATCTATTCTATGATTGTTGTCACAGTCATATTGGCCAATACTAGTTTTACCTGTTTTACGGTATTTATGATGGGATATATGGTTTTGAATCTAGTTATAATTGAACATTTCGTTTGCCCAACATACTGAAGCACCCTGTATATACCCCATATATAAATTTAGTTTTTTCTTAAATATTTCCAAATTCAAGTAATTATTGCAGTTAATTCATTTCATTTTTACATTTATTTAGTCATTTACTATTGAACACAATAAAGTTACCAGAATTCATTTTAAAATTATATTCTTTTAAAGCAAGGTTAAATGGTGCAGTTTTAACTAAAAAGTTACAGAAAATCGAGTCGAGCCACAGGGTTTGTTTACAATGGACACGATAAGCGTCAAGCACTTCGGTTACTTCCCAGAGTGTGAAATCACCTACCCTTTTCTATCTTAACCGTAGGAGGAGATAGAGAATGGAGTTTTCAATCTGAAACACTGCACAAAACTACGCCGTATCAAATATAAATGTTGTTAACGTAAACAATTCCTTGTCAGACATCGCAGGACATTGGGTTCGCTGTTGCTCCCTAGAGATTACAATTGCACCGCACCTTAGGTACATCGCTGGACATTGAGTTCGCTCCACAGACAACCATTCTTTGGGTTACTCTTTATGAAGTGCCATTTTAACCTCTCTGTTATGCTCGACGAATACGTTAAACATGAAGAAGCTGGGGAAGAGCATTCACGGGCGATATAACGCTATACAGGGCGCACGAAAATTCTGCAGGCATAAATTTCTAAAGGTGATCGCTTGCTTATTTTGAGACGCTATTTTATTGCAATTGCATTTATATTCTGGTTTCATCGAGGTGTAATGGGGAAAATTGACGCATTTGTGGTACTAAAAGAATATTAGATTTTTTATGAACGATTAGCTTTGATTTTTAACTATAAAGGTTATATTACAGTTTACTTAGTTATGAATTCATTCACGAGTTTAATTCATAAAATTTCACTTTCTGAATATTTTACTAGGGAGATTTGCGTTTGCAAAATAACAAGTTTATATTCAACTATATATTTTCTGCGGTTAGGCAATGACAAGAAACTTTCACTTCCATTATTTTTCATTTGATGTACTTATTAAGGCTACTGTGTGCCTAATTTTGGATATGTCAAATATCATAGCAATGTTTATCTTTCAAATGATTATCTGAGATTTCTCACCAGCGATCTATTTGGTTTTCTATGATTGTTTAATAACGATCCATACACTTAATTACCTTGCGCTCAGAAACTGTACAGGCCATCGGTCAGTGTTGGGTTAATTAGCCCGTAAACTTGTTCGTATTAAGAAGGGTTTAGTTTTCGTCGAGTACTGAACAGGGACGTCTCGTCTGTTTGATTTACAACTGCCCACCTTGTTTTACGTTGTTGGACAGTCGTACAAAATTTGGTAGACTGCTTGTTTTAATTATAATCAAAGGATTTTTCCTCAACATTCTATGATCTTTTACATGAGTATTTAATGCTCATTCCTCAACTTAATTTTGATAATGTATAAACATGACATGATTCTTGTCCTCTGTTTTGCATTCGATTCATTATTTGGCTATTGCTAACAACTTTAATTATAGATTATTATTATGTGGCGATTGCTAACAGCTCTAATTATAAATTATCATTATCAGGCCATTGCCACAACTCTAATTACTATTAAAATAACACAGCATACTTTTGTATCTCAGTTCTTGTTATTGCATCAAAACACTCAGTATATCGATAGTATGGTCATTACTATAACGACGCAAATTTTCCTATTATAATATTTAGACAATTGTCTCAAATATTTACATTATTTTGATTTCATGTATAGCTATTTGCTACATCAATTTATATAAAATAAAATGGGTTTTTTTAATTATTTTTTCCCAACAATTATTGTCTATTCTTTCACCTTTACCTTTTTCATCATACAGTTAACAAACTAAATAAATGTTTTAATTTCAAAAGCAAAATAGAAAACAAACTTCAACTATAAATGTACAGTGAAATCTTGAGTAATAAAATACTACATAAATAACATATATAATTAACTAGGTCTCTCAATTAATAGATAGTGTGTTCAAGTTCACCAGGTATTTCAATTAACAGAGTGATTAATTTTCTAAGGTATATAGTATCAGACAGAAACAAGTAATATTAAACTTTATATAAAAGAACCTGGGGTAATTATAAAAAAGGGTTACTACACACACCACAAAATTTGGGTCCTACATTAACAAAACTAGACGATCACGCAAATGGCCAATCTTATTTGTTTATCCTTCAGATAAATAAATAGTAATTAAAATTACTGGTGATATAATTACCAGTACTTTCTTTAGTAATTAAACAGAGTACCTCACAACCACTACAATACTTAATTACAATCTTTACAACTAATTTCCTAAATTCCGTATCTATAGATACATAGATTATTATTTTATTTCTCAAATAACTTTACTTAATTTTTATAAATAGCCGGGTGAAAACAAATGTGCTACATTTCGACGACGTCTGGACACTTAATTGAAAAAATGCGACACATGATTTTTACGAATTAAGATTCTTGTTCCTCTCAATGTGGTATAGTCCCGTAATGTTGCATCTAATGCTCGAGTCCAGACTCCTTACATATCAGAATTCGATATATTATGAGCAATTACATTATATTCTCCAAATGTACATTTGCCAATGTAAAATATTTTCGTAGCACGAAATTTACCTCTGGGTCTCTCACCCACGTTTAATCCGTTAAAAAATTTATCTCCCAGGTATTTACAGAAAATATAGTAGAGTATATTAGAGGCGAGACTACATTATAGTTATTGGACTTTTTTATTCGTCATGTTTACATATATAAAAAACAGTGTTTTCAAATTATACGATGCAAATACCCCGGAACGTTAATCCGAGTTTCACTCGCGAATATTCTGGGATTATGCCATAAGAATATATTATATGCAATTGCTGTTTTATAAGCTCCTATATTTCATAAACTGTATACTACGGAGCATAAAATTTAATTAACAGCAAATATTTTTATTGGCAACTTAAACCGTGTTATTTAGAAGCGATTAAATTTTTTGTTTATCAGTTTGTTATTTATGCGAATGCGATAAATCGCAGTGAAAGAGTGTTAGCTAGACTGAAAATGTGATTACTAACTGACAGAATAATAGTGTATTGTTTACATAAAATATGTATTTTTCATCTATGTACTATATTTTCATTTGGTAGTTTCAAATAAATGTATGAATATATTCGTCGTCGACAAGTGTGTTCCGAAAGTAAAGACTAAGAATAATAAATTTCCTCCCTGGTGTACGCCTAAAATTAAACAAGATATTAAAGTTGAAAAACGAAATAAGAAGTTCTTTAAAAAGACAGAGACTATAAAAATCTAAAATAAAAAAGGATATCAAAGTAGCATATAATAGCTATATCACAAATGTTGAAAATGCTATCAAACGCGATGCGAAGCAATTTTAGAATTTTATCAAGACAAAAAATAATAAGAAAACTAAAATACCAAAGGAAATGATTTAAGTCTGTTTTTCTATTACCTACAGGAACAATCCTACATCAGAAAATGCTGTAATTGATCATGAAGAACTAGAACTATTGAATATTAGTCAGATCTCTAGTGGATTTTGTGAGCTCTGTGACGGATGCTTTGGTAATTAATAATCAAGTGGATGTGCCCTATACTGATATTGCCAAAGCATTTGATAAAGTTTATCACTGCATATTGTTATGAGCTTAGAAATTTCTCTATTTCTATTGATTTAATAACATTTATGTCTACCTACTTGAGAAATCGGTAACAGTATGTAATGATAAATAATTTCGAGACGGATTACTTCAGGTCAGATTCGGGAGTTCACCAGGGCTCAAACCTTGCCCCATTTTTGTTTTTAATTTTTATAAATGATATTTTAGATACCGTAAAATATTCATCAATTAGCCTATTTGTCGATGATATGAGAATATTTAAGCAAATAGACTGCTGTACCGAGACTGCTTGCAATTAGAAGATGACATCAAAGACATATTTAATTGGTCTGTTGAAAATCAATTGTCCTTTAATATTAATAAATGTAAGGTAATGACTATCATGTTGTGTAAAGATATGATTGATTATAAATATCAAATTGGAATGTTTGTGGTTTGTACAGAAACTGATTTGGGTGTGGTATTCGACTTCAAATTAACATTTAATGATCATCCGAACTATATTACTGACCAGTGGTTTGGAGACCTTTCTATACCAAATATATACAAATGTTGGAAAATGTACAGAAGAAAATTATAAAGTATATTAATTTAATATTACAGATGAAGTATACTAGTAACTACTCTTACTTAGATCATCTTTCTATGTATAAATTTAATGACACTAAATAACAGAAGAACTTACTTTGGACATTATTTATTTGTATAAACTTATACACAATCTTTCGTATGATGTAACTACCTTAAATAAAATAATAGTCAATGTTCCAGACAATACGTTTTCATAGAACGTTTTCTTATATTACACCAACAAGAAACTATGAACTAAAGTCACCTCCTGTTAGAATAGCAAAAAGTTATAATTCATTACAACGATATCTAGATGTATTCGGAGATACATATATGCTATGTTCACAAAAGAATTAAAAATTAAATTACTTAATATGCAGAACGAAATAGAAATTGTTTAGCATTTATCATTTTTGTAAACTATTTTTTCGTATTATAAGTACCCTTATCCCCTATCCCCCCTCTCGTATCTCTGAATACTTTAATTTAGTTTAAATTTAGTCTAGTTTAAGTTAAGTTAAGTATATACAATCTTTAATTGGCTTGTGAAAGCTGTATCTTGTACCAATAAATATCGATCAGTTGAGTGGTGCATCTGCCTAAAGCCTAAACGGTAAAATACGGATTTGTGAAGGTCTCAAATACCGATATTTTCTATAAATATCTATTGACTTTCTTTCCCTTATTATGTACATCAGTTATGGCCATTTTTTATTTAAATTCGTCCATTCGGTAAGCACCGGCAAAAATAAATTTGAAAAGTAAGGATGAACATTATAGACAGCTTGGAAATACCTTTGACTCAATTAACTTTAATTTGATTTAGAACCCTTTTAATAAAGACCTTTTGTAAGTTTCCTCTTTTGTCAAGAAAGAATCAATAAAAGCTAATTTTTATTTGGATGAGCTCATATGTGGGGGATAGAATGGGATGAATGTTATCTCGTTTATAAAAGAGAAAATTGTTGCACCTTGGAATTTTTAAATAACTGCCTATTTAGTACAGGACAATCAGAGGAACTAGTAGGCAGAGAAAACACTTTTTTCCGAGTGCGATTTTTCTGTATATGACGAGAAAATTTGTAAAGCAATTCCATCATATATTCGGTAAGTTTATTTTATAAATGCACGGGCATTTTACTCTAAATTCATTCACTTGTATCAGCCACCTAAATCAACCGAAAAACTCCAGTCCTTTCACTTTCCACAGTACAACAAAAGAAGCAATGAAAAATCCACGTCACTCTCCTGGAGCACGAAACCGAATTTAATGTACAGCAAACAAAACAAAATTTGAAGAGGATACAAATCATTTACGTCGCACAACGCCTGCAAATCTAGTTGTCTTGTCGTATGTTTTTTGTCTATTTCCAGCGCGGCATTAAATTTATTTATGCCCGTGTCATAAATTATCAGATAAACAAAAAGATACATACGGCGGTCAGTGTGAGTGGCAGCGAGGACGACGAACTGTTTGTTGAAAAACAAAGAACGTACGGGGACGTCTGTCAGTAATAATTAACAAGCAGGATTAATACTACGAAAGTAGGTCAGGATAATTGGTGAGCTATACAGGGTGCTCTAATTATGCCGCGACTTTAATTAATTAGAAAACTACACGACAAAAGACTGAAAATGTGCTTCCTCGTATATTTCTGGTTGGAGTTAAATATTTCGAAAACTATTTATTTTAGTTGAGAATTTTAATAAGCTGGAATGCCCCGCTTTGCCAAGTGACGTCAGTTGTGTTTACTGACGTCACGTCACTAATAATGAAGCGCCACTGAACATACTATCATTTATGTCTGGAGATCGGAGTACATAATACATTTCAGGGACCAATTCTGGTCATTAATCAACCAGTGAAATATAAAGATAAATAAATAAAGTAATAAACCTTTTACCTGAGCCCAATGTCCAAATCAATTCTGTAGGGTTAAGTTCGGAATGGTATGGTGATGGCCAAAGTATAGTTAGGTATTTGTCGATCCTTTGCCGTTTAATCAGTGACGTATTTAACAGGGATATTTAAGAAAATAAAAACATCCATAAATATGAAACAATGAGGAAGTTGTTTTTTGTATAATGAAAATCGACAAGGCATCAAAAAACCATTTATAAACATGTAAGATTTAGGATTTTTCAAATTTTAATAAAGCGAAAAATATATATAGTAGTATTGACAGTTGACAGCTGTCAGTGGCATTGTCAACTCGCGTTATTTTCCGGAAAAGATTTATTGGAATATATACAAGGGGTTTTTTGGGTCGCTGATTTCAAATCCGATGTCGAAGGTGGCATTTGACAGATGACAGCTCAACTGTCAGTACCAGTTTTAGCTGTATTATCCGGAAAGGATCTATCTATTTATATACTTTTTCACTGACCAGCACTGATGAACGTGTCAAATGTAAAATCTTGTTATAATCCGGTCAGCAATCAACAAACATAATTTCACCTCGTACTGGCGCGTTGAGTAATATACTACAAAAAACATATTAATTGGATTGATTGCATGTACGTTTAGCGTCACCCGGGAGCACTGTGATAAATCTTTTCCGGATAATGCTGACACTGCTACTGACAGCTGTCAACTGTCAAATGCCACCTTTAATATTTTGATATCGGATTTGAAATCATTTTTAGTCACCCTCTTGCCATTCATTCCTCGGCCCGTTTCTCACCAATATATTGGATTGGGTAAATTTTAGAATTAGCATCATGAACACCGATACCTATAGAAACCAGCTGGTACCCGCCTGCTTTTCGAAATCGCTGAGTAGTACATAATTAATGTTACATCATAATGTATGTATTAAAGTCGGAACTAGCGTTTAACAAGGGCTTATACAGCGGCAAATACGTTACAGACAATTCCGAAGTTACGTATAAGTACTCTGGTAAGCAATGATCACAAACTGTTCCGCGGTAGCTTAACTCTCATCGAGCGCTGGGTGTTGATGCTTATATAAAATATGAGAAACGTCCAAAACCAATATCTTTTGTGCGTTCTACGATATTAGCTAAGCGAGGGCGGATAGTTGCGTAGCTGTCTACAGTGAATAAAATATAAATAATAATAATAAAATATATATTAATAACAGCGGCGCCTCCGGTAAAATCTCGACAATAGATTAGTCATTTTTTTATGTTTATTTTATCCTTTAGTATATTTAGTTTCAGTTTAATCCGATGTTTTGAAGTGGGTGAGAATCGCATTCAAAGATTCGGTTGCAAACAAACACACAGGTGAAGCTAATAAAAGCGTGTTAAAAACACACTTTTACTCATTTTTATAATCGTATACTGTGCTTTTCTAATGCCGGTTCTATTGACATGCCCGTATTTTGTGACTTGCGACGTCACACCAATAAGAAACCCAATTTCAGCCACGTTGTTTTATTTACATAAAAATTCGTACTTTAAAGCCGAATATTTATCGAATAAACTTTTTTAAATTATATTATACGGTACATATATGGAAAAATAATAAATCTAAACTTATTTAAAATTCATGCATCTTCCTCATTGTATATAAGCGACCAAAAACAAAATTAAAATAATTGAAAAATGTTCTTCGTGTCGAGTCCCGCACTGAAAAGTTTTAGGTTTGTTTTATTTCAGGAATGCGTAATACGATATGGCGTTTGGCAAGCCTGCGGGAATTGCTTTCATTAATAATCTAACTTATTATATTGTCTTCCTTAGATAAAAATATATATCTGACACTTCACTGGCGTTTCGTATTCGTTTATTTTAGACAGAAAATGTATATGTGACTTAGTTGCTACACAATTTTTACATGTCTAACTGTTTTCTCAACTTTATCCTTTTAAGTTATAAACTTTTGATAAATGAAGACTGTGGCAAGGTTTACATTATGTATTAATTTTTCTATATCGGATGCAATTTCGCATATACTTTGAGTGTATATTTATAAGAATACACGAGCGTGCGAATGACAAATGAATTTTTAAATGTTTCTCTCGAAGTTTGTAGGTATTTTTGTCTCATTTACTCTGAATGCGAGTTTTAAGTGTAAGGTTCTTGCGTTGGCGGGCCGGGAATTCAAAACAAAGAGATAAATTACTTTTTAAAATAAATAAATAAATCGCTATTATTAATGGGTTTCGAATTATCTACTCGATTTTCTTAATGGAGATGCTTAATTGCTGGAATTCATTCATGTCATGTACGACATCCTTTTAGTAAATACTCATAATACTGTATTAATTATTAACAACAGTCTAGACTTATATTTTTAATAGAGTGGGAGAATCTAAACTAAAAGTTATAAGTGTAAGAAATTGATCTTCCAGATCAGTAAATTAAGTTAGTCATATTGTAATAATCAAAGTTTACGGGTAGGAACGAATTGTTAAAGACTCGTAAGCTAGTACTTCTTTCGCCACCAGATGGTACTATGTGTATGATAGTTAGATTCATCTGGTTGTGCTTATATTACGATATAATTGCAACAGCGTTGCTAGATGTAAAAAAATTCTCCGTTTCTTTTTTCCCCAACGAATTTGAAGCGCCCGAGACTCGTTTTCGGCCGTGCGTCCGCCACCATCGCTGCCACACTGACTATCGGAGAAACGGCAACTTTAAACAATTGCCACTTTTGCATAGAATTCTTTGAATATTCCAATGTAGATTCCAGCTAAAATCATTCCTTAATATTAATAAACAACGCCACAGCGACAATCAACAATCATTTCCTGCGATGCTATAATAGAACGGAAATACATAATAGTGTAAAAAAAACATGACTGAGTTCCTGAGATATAAAAATATGTACATAAACAGTGTGAAATGATTTAGCAGTTATACAAGTAAATTCTGTTAGTTGAAAACAGTTTCACTTACAAAAACTGAATCAAAATGTTACGCAGATCGTGCTAAATATAAACAAAACACTAGTTTTTATATAAAACTGTTAAATATACATAGGCCATGTAACACATTTTAGCATGTTTTTTTGCAAAGACTCCTAAGCAAATTAACCGATTTTTATGATTTATTTTTACGCAAGGCGCAAAACTTTTAAGAAACACTTTTTTTCTAAGATCAATAGTTTTTTCTAAAACTCGAGAAACCATTTTGTTACACCTTAATTGTTTAATAAAATAAAATTGTCGCGCAAAAAAATTGAATCCGAAGAAATCCTGAATTCCTATGATCACTCTAAACATTCTGGATTCGACTTATACCTAGAAACATTTTTCAAAATCACCTCATTTTCATACTAAATCGACTGGAGTATTATGACAGAGTATGTTGGGTTGCCTAATACGTGACGTCACACTAATTGACTCCGTTCGCTATTGCCAATGTGATGCTTGGCCGAAAACTATAAAAATTGTTATATCATGGATACATTTTAATCCCTGCTTTAATAACCACTGAGCTAAACGTGATTAATAACTTAAAATTTAATTTTTGTTAATGTTTGTATATTTTTAGGTGCCACATCAATCATTTTCTGCGGTAATAATTTATATTTTATATTAAAATGAACATAATATAGGTAAATATATTAAAAGCGGGTTTGCTAACTGTGAGCTGGAACTTTTTGTGCAAAATTGTCTATTTGTTACACTTTATATTTGTTAACCTGACGTGAATGATGGCTCATGTCACAATTTAATATTTTATAGCCAGTTCCTGGACTCTTCACTACGAATAGTGGATGGCACATTGTATTTATTTCTGGCAAATTATGCATAAATGGTAAATGGATGACTATAAATTATAAATCGCTGTATTGTATTAATTTTCGCAGCGTAAGTGAGAATAAGTTACAGGAACCTTAAAGAATAAGCATGGCGACTATATAAATTTGATGGAAATGAAGAATGTCTTAAAAAGTTTAAAGATTTAAGGCGTATAGTAAAATTTGATATTGAAACTGCACACAGAAATTATGTAGAAGGAAATATTGCACAAAATCCCTCGAAATTCTGACGCCTTGTTAACATGAAAAGAAATGTCGCCAATCTTCCCAAACATATTAAATATAATGGTAATATTATTTCCGATCCCCAAGTAATTAGCAACTCATTTGCTGAATATTTTCAACACTCGTAAACTGCACCGAAATAATGTAATAGTGATAATGAACATAACGCATTTAATAATTCTTACTTAAACGTTCGTAGTTTCACTAAAGATGAAGTTCTTAAAGCACTGAAGAAGTTAACGCCAAAACTAACTAGTAGCCCTGAAAATATTCCGTTTTTCGTAGTCCGTGACTGTGCCGCAGCGTTTGCCAAGCATTATGTTTAATTTTCAATCTATCTCTGCAAGCCTCAACATTTCCACAATGTTGGAAACAGTCCAAAATCATGCTCGCCTTTAAGAAAGGTGTTAGAAGTCCTTGAAATGCTATTGTGTGATTACGTATTTTGCCACGTGAAATATCAAATAACAGAATTTCAACACGATTTGTATAAAGGTCTATCTACAGTTACCAACTTATTCTGCTTAACTGAATATTTTTGTCTGATGCGATTGATGATTGCAGTCAAGTTGACATAATCTATACAGACTTCTCGAAGGCCTTCGACAAGCTGAACCAGATTATCTTATTCCAAAAATCACACATATTTGGACTTTCAGCTGATCTTGTTAATTGTTTTTCATCCTACCTTAACAACAGATCCGAATATGTTTTATATTGTCGCCTTAAGTTGGTCGAAGTTTTACTAACCTTAGGTGTCCCACAGGGGTCTAATTTGGGCCCACTTTTGTTCATATGCTTATCAACGACATTGTTACTGACATTGTCCTGAACTGTCTCTTGTATGCTCACGATCTTAAAATATTGTGTAGAATTATATCCATCGGAGACTGTTTAATTATGCAACAACGAAGAATAATGCTATAAAATATTATTAATCGCTTGAAAACTTACTTTCTAGACCATACTGAAATATCCCGTATATACCCCATATACAAATTTAATTTTTTCCTAGTAATTTTCCAAATTTAAGTAATTGATGCATTTAATTCATTTAATTTTTTTTCATTTATGTAGTCATTAAATATTACACACGTTAAATTTACCAGAAATGCCTTTTAAAATTATATTTTTAGAGCAAAGTTCTACGCTACAATTTTGAGACAGAATTTACATAAAATCTAGTCGAGTCGCAGGGTTTGTTTATCGTACATTCAGATAAACGTCAAGTACTTCGTGTATTCCCATAGTATGAAATCGCCTACACGTTTCTAACTTAACCATAGAAAAAGATAGAAAGTTGAGCGTCACTCTAAAGTGGTGCACAGGGCTACGTCGTGTCGAATATTATAATAGCGTTAAAATAAACATATTCCCACAAGATACAAGCGGAGATGCATAATCCGGGTAGAAGGGTGACATCAGGAACCATATAACATCGTCGAATGCTATCATTCGCTGTGGTCCTGAGTAATTGCATTTCAATATACCTAAGTCACATTGCTGACCCTCCGGGCTCGCTGTTCTTATGGTATTATTGCGTGGATATTTTACCTGAGTCACATGGCTGACCCTCCGGGCTAGCTGTTCTTATTTATTTATTTATTTATTTATTTATTTATTTACATACACAAACCCAACAGAATTTACATTCCATTTACAGGGCCGGAAACTAACATACATATATATTTTCAAAACTATAATATATAATAATGTATATAATAATAATAATATAATATATAATATAATAATATATATATAATAATAATATATATAAATTAAAACTAGAATACACGTTAGTGTTATATATTATGGCTTACTATAACCTAAATCTTAATACTAATATAATTATCGCAAAATTCTATAAATGAATTTGGTGAACATATGACTTAATGATTATGATTTAATATATACATATTTATCTATACACGCACATATACAATTATATACAATAATAAAGGAAAAGTGATTAGGGAAAAACATTAAATAAGAAAAAAGAAACAAACAAAAACTGTTAATCTAAGAGAATCTTGACTTAATTTGACTTAATCTAGTGTTAAAAATGTCGACATCATGTGCAATAATTTCGTAGCTACGACAGATACGATATAGTGGTGAAAACATTAAAGCATTTGTGTGTGTATTAGAAAAGTAAAACAAGGATGTAGATCTGGTTGACCTGGTAGGTGCTCTAAAGTTGATTTGTTCAAGTAATTGCGGACAGTCGATCATGTTGTTTAGAAGTTTGTATAAAAGTATAACACTTTGCATCTCTCTCCGCTGCTTCATAGAATTGTATGAAAAACGATTCAGTAGTAATGAGTGATCATAACCTATAGGGGGATATTGATGATCGATTGTAAATGCCAGGAATTTTAAGAAACGTCTTTGAATGCCTTCAATATTGTTAATATGTACGTCGTAGTGGGGGTTCCATATCACGCTCGCGTATTCTAGTCGGGGTCGCACCAAGGTATTATATAGAGTTTTTATGGTACGCGTGTTTTGAAAGTCTCGAGCATTTCGTATGAGGAACCCTAACATTTTAAAAGATGATGTCACTGTGTTGCTTATGTGTTCTCTAAAAGAAAGATGTGAGTCAAATGTTACTCCTAGATCTTTAAAGCTATCATGACGTGTCAGATTTGCCTTATTAATAGTATACTGATATTCTATTTTATTTAATTTCCTCGTAAACGAGACTACATTGCATTTATTTATGTTCAGAGACAATCTGAATTTGTTACACCACTCGTGAATTGTGCTTAAGTCTGTCTGCAGCTTTTCGCAGTCTGATTCGTCGTTGATCTTATAGTATATCTTCAAGTCGTCAGCATATAAGAGAGATTTACAACTGATATCGATGACGATATCGTTAATGAAAATGATAAACAGTAAAAGGCCTAAGACCGATCCTTGTGGAACTCCTGATTGAGATATAAATTCGATAGACCTATGACCATGATATTGTACAAACTGACTTCTATTAATCAGATATGATTCAAAAAAAGTTATTAGACTAAGGTTAAAACCAAACGAGACTAATTTCGTTAGCAAAACACCATGGTCCAACCTATCAAAGGCCTTAGAGAAGTCCATATATATAACATCGACTTGTCCACCGTCATCCATAACTTCAGCTAGGTATTGTGTTATACAAAGTAGGTTTGTTGTTGTCGATCGTTGAGAGACAAAACCATGTTGGTTGTTGCATATACGTTGATGAATCTGGGGATAAAGTGCAGTATGCATGACGATTTCAAATACTTTGCCAAAGTTATTTATGATTGTAATAGGGCGGTAATTTTCTATATCAGATTTGTTGCCTTTTTTGTGTATGGGACAAATTTTAGATACTTTCCATTTATCAGGATATGCACAAGTTTGTAAGGATAGGTTAAAAATATGTGCCAGCGGTACAGCCAATATACCTGAGCAGTCTTTTAAGAAGAAAGCTGGTAAACCATCGGGTCCAGCCGTAAATTTTGGTTTAATTTTTTTGAAGGCATTAATCACATCAATCTCAGTTAGCTTAGGCATTGCTATATTAATATTATCACTAGTTACTGCCGACAAGTTTATATTGCGACTTGAGGGGATGTACGCTGAACTAAAGAAGTCAGCAAAAGAATTCGCTATATCTTCGGGATTATCTAAGATACTGTCATTATTAGTGAAGGCATTCGGCATTGAACTGGAATTTTTTTTACTGTTGACATATGCCCAGAAAGTTTTTGGATTTGAGGACAGATTGTTTTCAATTGAGTATAAGTAATTTTTGTAAGATGTGTCGATATCTCTTTTCAACTTAGCTCTTAAAAGTTTAAAGTTCTCAAGATCGACAGTGTTATTAAATTTTTTGTAGGTACGCCAAGCCATCTCTTTATGCCTTATATCGGTGATTATAGGTTTTGTGAACCAGGGAGGAAATGTTTTTTTGGACGTCTTTTTCATGGGAACAAATTTTGATACGCTAGTACTGATAATATTATACAAGTGATCCGCTGCATCGTTAACGTTATTTATTTTATAGATTTCTCCCCAGCTTGTGTTACACAATTCTGAATAGAGTGGTATAAAGTCAGCTTTTTTGAAGTTGTACGTCATTGCGTAGTTTTGAGATTAATTATCTAAACTAAAGTCAAACGATCCAAGAAAATCCACATTTAAATTAACTATGCATCGCGTAGACAACCATTCTTTGGCGTACTATTTATGAAGTGCCATAAACGTGAAGAAGCTGGGGAAGAGCATTCACGGATGATATAAGGCTATACAGGGCGCACGGAAATTCTGCAGGCACAAATTTCTAAAAGGCGATCGCTTTCTTATTTCGAGACTATTATTTGCAAGTGCATTCATATTCTGGTTAAGGTTTAAGTGGGCATTTGTGGTACTAAGAGAATTTTAGATTTATTTATGAACGATTAGCTTTGATTTTTAACTATCATAATATATTACCAGTTATTCAGTTATGATTTCATTCACGAATTTAATTCATAAAATTTCACTTTCTGAATGTTTTACTAGGGAGATTTGCGTTTGCAAAATGACAAGTTTATATTCAAGAACTATATATTTTCTACGTTTATGCAATGACAAGAAACTTTCACTTCTATTATTTTTCATTTGATGTACTTATTAAGGCTACTGTGTGCCTAATTTTGGACATGTCAAATGTCATAGTAATGTTTATCTTTCAAATGATTATCTGAGATTTCTCACCAGCGATCTATTTGGTTTTCTATGATTGTTTAATAACGATCCATCCATATAATTACCTTGCGCTCACAAACTGTACAGGCCATCGGTCAGTGATTGGTTAATTAGCCCGTAAACTTGTTCGTATTAAGAAGGGTTTACTTTTCGTCGAGTACTGAACCGGGACGTCTCGTCTGTTTGATTTACATCTACCCACCTTGTTTTACGTTGTTGGACAGTCATACAAAATTTGGTAGACTGCTTGTTTTAATTATAATCAAAGGATTTTTCCTCAACATTCTATGATCTTTTACATGAATATTTAATGCTCATTTCTCAACTTAATTTTGAAAATGTATAAACATGACATGATTCTTGTCCTCTGTTTTGCATTTGATTCATTATTTGGCTATTGCTAACAACTTTAATTATATGTTATTTTTATCTAGCGATTGCCAACAACTTTAGTTATTAACAATTATTATCTAGCGATTGCTAACAACTTTCTTTAATTATAAACCATTATTACCTAGCAATTGCTAACAGCTCTAATTATAGAATATCATTATCCAGCCATTGCCACAACTCTAATTACTATTAAAATAACACAGCATACTTTTATATTTCAGTTCTTGTTATTGCATTAAATCACGCAGCATATCTATAGTGTGGTCATTACTATAGCGACGCAGATTGGACCAATGGCATTACTACAATACAGTAGTTTAAAACCTTAAACTACTGTATTGTTAGGTATAACCTGGAGTATGCGTCATTGACATGGTCTCCTTATTCAAAGACGCATATAGATAACTTAGAAAACATTCAACGAAGGTTCTTAAAATACTCATCATTTAAAGTTGATGGGGTATATCCATTCGGAACTATTATCGAGATTCTTAGTAGTATCGTTAGAAGAAAGTCTCTTATCTTACATTCTTTTACAGATTGTTACATAATATCATCGACAGCATTGATATATTTAATATGCTGCCCTTTCATACACACAGAACTGGATCACGCCAGACAGATCTATTTAAACTGATAAATAAATACACCACAGGTAATGACGACCCCCTTTATCCCGAAAGGCTTTAGAAGAGCCTTGTGTGGGAGGGGGCTACACGTTTAGAGACAAGGGACACTCCCAATATCCGTGTATAGTGGAAAAATCCCTCTCACCGTATTTTCCATTACCACGGCGGGGATCGAACCCGGAACTTTTGGGTGAAGGACAAGTGCGCTCACCTCTCGACCAGCAGTTATACGCCACGCGAAGTACAAAATAAAAAAAATTCCACACTTCAAACCATGTGTTCTATTTATAATAACATTCATGATCGTATCGATAGTTTCAACTGCAACGTTGCTCCCCTAACTAAAAACATGCATCTATTTTCAATAATTCATCATTATTCGCTAATTCAACGATTGTTATGTGTTTTGTAAATCCCGTATTAGATGATATTATACCATATTAATCTTAGTTATTATATCATGCCTTAGTTATTATATATTACCTTCGAGGCATTTATTTCATACGACGCGACGTTTCATTGTTCCACCAAATCACGAATATTATGTTTACAACTAGTCTGTCTCTAAATTTACTAACCGATAATTAGATGTAAGTGAATGGTGTACATCGATACATAAATAAGTCTATTGTCATCCATTTGTAATTGATGGTTGTCCTCTGAATACAAACCTAAAATAAAGAGAACGGTCCATGAAATGAAAGTCTCGGCAAAATCTCACACCCTCCCGTTCCCTAATTGCGTCAGACAATCGGTGGATAACACTGCGCATAAAGGCAAATCTAGTTGAAATAAATTGTAATTTATGATCACACCTAAACAACCCCAAATTTAATGCGGATAACAGGTTTTCACACAAAGCCCAGTTGAGGTCTAAATCGCTAGCGTAAGCAATTAAGTGAACTCCGCAGGATTAATTTACTTCAGAAATGTGCAGCGGCATCGAAAACTATTCGTGACTGTGTAAGGACCAATCCGCATTATTTAAATTCGTTAATTGAAGTTTGATTTTGTTGGAAATATTGCTACTTTAAAATGCCTCCAACCTAATATCTGTCCAACGATTAGTTCCCGAGCGTGATATCCCAATTCCGTTTTTTCTATAATGCTTAACAAGGTGCATCAACTTTTGAAAACATAATAGATGATACTCCATTAGCCCTGCACTGTACGTCATTTGAAAATGGTCATTATTTTGCGCTGGTAGATTTACGGTCAGCATTCATCCAACAAGTTGTTTATCGTACAGTTCCGGTTTAAAAATAGAGCAGGGAGTTGTTGACGAATGAATATCGTTATAAGAAATGCGGAACATATCCTTGGTGATGTAACAAAAACTGATAAACAAGTTATTTGGAAATAGACGTCTTGTCAGCCTGAAAATGAGGGACACAAGCTTGGGATTATATCGATGTATATTGTTTTCCTTTACATTTTCGGTAAGAAAATGAATATTCTTATATTAATTGGTGTTCCCACTAAGGCGAAAAGTGAATTAAGTCCAATCTGTGTTTGTTATAGATTTTTACTATCAATTCATATCGTTGAATTGTAAAAATTAGCTATGCCTTGATTAGTGAAAATAACATACAGTTATTAACAAACTTGACAGATTGTCACTGTTGTTTGTATGTTGCGTTGTCGACTTCTAAGACAAGTTTTATATCAGTAATTATGGTGTAGACCAATAATAACAAATTCGATATGATTAGCATTTATTGTCAGTGCAATTTTGACGCTGAGATGGCAGTCACGGTTTACGGAGATAGATTTCCAGATGCTCCGCAGCCAAATTGAACTATGTTTAGGAAATTAGTTCAAAATCTGAAAAAGCACGGTTCATTAAAAAAAAGCAGTAAGGCGAGGGCATGTTGCGGATAACGTAAGAAAAGTGAATAGAGTATTGAATTATGTTAACCAAAATGAAGAAACCTATTTCAGACAAATTCAGAGAAACTGTCGCATAAAAAAAGGCAATGCAAGGGAGATATTTAAAAAAAATGGATTTCGATGCTACAAAATGAGGAAAATTTAAATGAGGGAGATAAGCCGAGGAGAGCAAGATTTTGTAAATGGTTGTTAAATAAAAAGGGAATGACTCGCTGATATGTAGCAAAATTCTTTGGTCGGACAAATCAAATTTTTCTAATAATAGACCAGGGCCAATCCTGTTTAAGGCAATAAAAATTCTTAGCAGTATATGAATGGTCGGAAAATGTAGTTAATGGTGTAAATAATTAAGGAAAAATCGTCCAGACTGAGTAAAAGTTCTGGAAGGGGGGTTGGGGTGGTAATATATACGTTTTTAGGGGTTGGTACTCGTTTTTTGCGATTTGCGGCTAAACTATGCACCCTATCGAAAAATGTTGAAGGCCAAAGTTGTAGATAATGAAAAAATCTAAAACTTTCTGATTGAACATTATTGACCATAACCTCAAAATTATCGAGAAAATGCAAAAAACCGTTTTTTCGGTTTTTAATTTATAACTATCGCAAAAATGTTTATATTTTCATGAAAATTGGTGAAAATGTTCTTTTTTGTGTTTCAAACAAGCCCAAATTTCACAGCGAAATATTTAATTTTCGATGATTTATGAAAAAATTTTTAAAAAAACCTAATTTTCAATCGAAAAATTTGGTTAGCAAATTTTCGATTAATGAACTTTACTAGTGCTCATTTTTTTCGTTGAAATCTCAACTTTAATATAGAATTAAAATATAATATTGTTTATATACAAAAATATCGTTAAAAAAGCGAAAAACCGAAAAAACTACTTTTTAAAAATCGAGTTTTCGGTGATAATCATGAATTTCTTCTTCTTTATTGTAAATAAACGTTTACATTCATAAAAAGCGTTAATTTTCATACAATACTATGTTATACAAGTAATGTACATGTACCTAACTATTCCCGGCTTTCAAAGTCCCAAAAACATTATTTAAACTGCAATTAAATAGGTAAAAATTCAAAAAACACAAAGGCTGTGAACTGAGAAAATTTGTTAATTATTTCTTGTGATTCGTAAATATTTACAAATTATCACGTCAGAGTCTTATGTTTGATTATAACATACAAAAATTAAAAGTAAAATAATTTTATTGAAATCTTTTTTTCTTCGTGGGCAATTCTTCATCACCAGAATCGATCAAACTTTCGATTTCTTCACGTTCATTTTCTATATCTTCAATTTCTTGGAGTTCTTCTGGATTGTCCAGTTCAGTATCATTATTTTTATTATTATTTATTAGACAGTGGGTACTGTCTTCATCTTCGATGTCCTCGAGATTACAATTTTTTTCGTTCAGCGATTTTTCGGCATTAGAACACTTATCAGAACCGTGACAATTTGAGCACAAATTTGTGCACTTTTAGCCATGCTTGTGACACCCACATTTGTTATTACCGCATCCTGTTTCGCAGCTGCAGCAGATAATTTTCAATAAATTTTCGGGAATTAATTCTTGTTCTGTAAATATAGGGACGATGCCATTAACGTGATGTTTCCATCCCCAATCTGTAGCCGTTAATTGATTACCAAGCCAACTTTGTATTTGAAAATACACCCTGTAACAATGTTGCTTAGCTGCTCCTTCAGTTGGAGGTAATTTTTTCAAATGAAATGAGGATTTAGCAGTAGCCGTTCGGTAGAGTTCAAATCTTAATCGTGTAGAGATGTATATATATATATTTACTTTTGTAAATAGAAGCTATTATTTTTAATCCATTTTCGGTAATCGTTTGTTTGTCTGCATTTGTATTGTAAAAAATTTCTGCAAGACTAGGTAAATGTTTATCGGCCAATAATGATTTTATAATTGTTTTTTTTTTCCTTTCCCAGCAAAACTGGAAGTTGTATCGCATCCAGAAAAACAATACAAAAATGCTACAATATGTTTATGTGATTTATGTTTAAAATTATTAGAGGTGTAATAAGTATCATTAATATTTCCTGCATCAGGTTTGTGGAAATAGATATTCAATTCATGTGAACTGAATTGATTTAAAAGAATAAAAGATCTATGTCTTGACCAACAACTACCATCATTTTATCGGAGTTTTTTGCTACTTCAAGGGATGTATTGATAATTAGGGAATCTGCATCTTCTTCGGCTTGTTTGCAGACAAAATCCTTTGATTGTAATTGTTGCGGCAGTGTTGCTATTAATTTCTTTTTGTTTTGTTCATTAGATAAAAATGTTTCTTGAGTAAATGGGATTTTTGTGTGATTTTGATAATCAAATGAAGGAATTTTTACTGCGTGTTCTCTTCGTAATCTTTCGCTATTTTTTTGTGCTCATGGAACTTGCGGACGCTGTTAACGTTGCTGCTGCCTTTTTAGTTGTACAATCAATTTCTGGATAACCGTCGAATATAATATAACTATTTTTTGCGGTTTTGTACATAATGTAAATATTTTTGTGTTATTTCATTAATTGTATCGTTTTTTTGGCAGATTACTTTGTGTAAGAGAAACCCGCCATCAACAACGTGTACAATATTGCTCGAAGTTGGTAACGAATCGATGCTCGCAAATTCTGTGTATAAATGTGACTTAACATTTTTTCTGAAGTCACTCTCTGCAAACAACGACACAGGAAATGGAACAAGCTCGTACTGTAAATAATTTTTTACATCATCTGTGCTGCTGATATTTCGCGAAATTTTCTGAAATAATAGTAATGGATCAATTGTAACAGTCTCGCCTCAGTTAGGTACATGTACATTACTTGTATAACATAGTATTGTATGAGAATTAATGCTTTTTATGAATGTAGTTATGGTCGATAATGATCAATCAGAAAGTATTAGATTTTTTCATTATCTACAACTTTTACATTCAACATTTTTCGGTAGGATGCATAGTTTAGCCGCAAATCGCAAAAAACGAGTACCAACCCCTAAAAACGTATATATTACCACCCCAACCCCCCCTTCCAGATCTTTTACTCAGTCTGGACGATTTTTCCTTAATTATTTACACCATTAACTACATTTTCCGACCATTCGTATACTGCTAAGAATTTATCGTCTATTACGATATTTTAAACGGTTTGGCCCTGGTCTATAATGGTTTATGCGATAGAAATATGTAGAGAAACTGTTTTCCAAGAAAGATTTTCTGCGTATGTTTGGGTGGGTCTTTTACAGACTAAAGTAATTGGCCCTTATTTTTATGATGGCAAATTAACCATTCGTAGATACCTTAATTTCCTGCAAAATGAATTTCAAGATTTTCTTTATGAATTAACAGTGACAGAAAGATTAAATTATTCCAAGATGGGGCTCCACCTCACACTACTGTAATATGTACAAATTATTCAAATCGAGTTATGCCAGATAGATGGATAGGCATCTATGGACCCATTCTGTGGCCAGCTCGATCACCAGATATTACTCCCTTGGATTTTTTCGTCTGGGGTTACATTAAAGATAAGGTATTTCAAGCTGCCCCTGAAAAATATTGAGGACATCAAAAACAGAATTAGAAACGCATGTGAGGCAATTACTCCTGAAATGCTCCAACATATAATGCGTGAAGTGTCTCGTAGAACACGTTTGTGTATTAGAATGCATGGTGCACAATTTGAGCATTGGTAGTTAGAAAAATAAATACACACATTTTCTTTTCAGTATGGTAGTAGGTAGCCATTCAACGTCCGCACTCTTCGAATAAAACGGAAGTAAGTACGTACTCGTACACGGACGCAAGAGCAAAACCTTAATGCTTAAATGCAGTAAATCTTAATGGAGAACGGGCAGTTCGTTTCTTTGGCCGTTCTATTCAATTCGACCATGGAAAATTTTGTTGCAACGCACATAATAGACTTCCGTGACGACTACGTTGCCAGGTTTTACTTACTGTAGAATTTCTGTTCGCCTAGGGCTTCGGGGACTAATATAAAGAGATTTGTTAATTAGGAAAAGCTTCCATCGCATACATAACTAACATATACGAGTGGGATGTATACAATAGAATATGAAAAATGTTGCCGAGTTTGCTCAGATTTTATAGTCCTCCCTCATATACTGATTATATGTGTACGTACAATGAATGAACCCACAAATACTGTACCATACGGTGAAACGTATAGATTATAGGATAATGAATCCATTGGGACCCAAACTGAATTTAGTAATGAATAAAAGTTGATAATGAATATTGCTGTTTATCGTTGGGAATATCTTTAAATACAGTCCCAAAGGAAATGTATAACATTCATAACTTTACTATAATACCTGCTAATATCGTTTGGTTTCGATAAGATGGCGGTCGGTTCAATTATAGACTTGTAGCAAGAAATTATCTCTGAAATATTTCCAGAGAGATGGATAGGCAGAAAGGCTCTATTGGGTGGCCGCCACGCTTGCCTGATTTAAACATATTGTATTTTTTTATGGAATTATCTTAAAAGCAGTGTGTACATAAATAACAGATACAATGGTTGGATTAAAACAACGAATCCGAGACGAAATACAAAACAATGCGAAACGTAATTGAAAATGTGATTAATACTTTTGAACATTAATGTGTTTTTGCATTTTTATTAAGACAAAATAGAATAATAGTTATGAAACGTATGCGTTTCTTTTGGAACTCATTGTATATAATAATAATATAATAGAATATAATTTATGACTTTACAGTAGGCTGAAAGTTGTGTTTAAATTTTTCATCTAAATTTAACCATTTACTTCCCAAAAAACGTTCAGTAATATGGTCAAACTTGCGCAAGTTGAAACTAAATTTTATACAAGCATTTTGTATTTTTTGAAGAGTGCTTTTGTCTCTACCTAAAAGAGCAGGCCAATGCACAATATTGCAATAAGCAAGATGGGAGAGAACTAAAGAATCACATAACGTCAGCTTTATATCAGAACTAAGTACCTCTCTGTGCATGTCTAGTAGTTTCAGCTTACATACGATTTTTGTACCAATTTAGCAACGTGAGTGGAAAATCTTAACTTAACATCGAGATATAAGCCTAAATTTTGTGCTTCATCAATGGGGTCAAGATTTTCTATCCATGTGTAATTTTAAAATTAAGATCACTAACCACTTTGCACCTAACCTTACCAAAAACTAATAACTCAGTTTTCACTCATTTAGAGCCAATCCATGAAAATTAGAGATCTCAGCAATTGTTGCCATGTTAGAGTTTATCTTATCCTTTGCTAGTAAATAATCATTAAAACCGAATGAAAAATATAATTGGGTGTCGTCCCCATATTGATGAATTCAAAACTGTAAAAATGGGTGAAGATCGGAAACATACATAGGAAATAAAAGAGGCCCAAGGATACTACCTTGTGGAGCACCTTAAGTAATGGATTCAGATTCAGAAAAATTATTAACACAAACTCTTTGACAACGGTTAGTTAAATAGTTAGGAAAAAACGTTAACCCAATGTTTCCCAACCCAAAGTATTTTAGTTTCTTGTATAAAAAGCATCAAAAACTTTACTAAAACCAAGCAATATTAAGCACATATTTGTTATTACCATCATAAGTTCTGTACAGATCGTCGGCAACATGGAGTACTAGTATTATGACGTGCACGAAACCCGCTGTGATTCCTTAGTAGTATACTATTATTAGCAAAGTAGGTAGAGTCCAAGTAAGAACTTCCTTACACTCAAGAAACGAAACAAAATCTTTACGACATAATTATATCGCCGCGGGCCATGGCGTCATGCCTGTCCTCAAACGACCCGACACACATTAAAGAACCTATAAAAGAAAGCGAGTCAAATTGCGAACAGCAGTATAAAGAGTACCTGTATTTTAATGAGGTCGTAAAGTTTTTGTAGCGTTTTTTATTTGCCGGGAACTTATTACTTCAACTATATTTAATTGCTTAGCTACGATTTTTTCCAAGATACAATGTGGGTAGTATACTAATAGGACGATAATTCGAGATATCATGGATTTGACACTTTTGGGGACAGAATGACATGTGCATCTTTCCAAGCAATAGGAAAGACACCTTTTGATAAACAGGAAATTAATAATAAATGTACAATATACAGCAAGTTGAGGAAATTTAAATTAAAAAATTAAAATTCTTTGTTACCGTAAATCTTTTACAAAAAGATATTGGCATTGTCAAAAATACACACATTTTTTTACATTTTTAAAAACTACAATAAAACAGGAAATACACAAATTAATCTTGATACCATCAGAACCCATGGCTTGAGATTCAATAGATCATACTAACCTATTAATCGTTTCTACCGTGACAGATGAAAAAGAAAACTTGCTCACCAAATTTGGGAATGTTAAATTATTATATTTTTAGTGATTAAATCATTATCCTGTAGTTGCGGTAAATTGTTAATAAAAAAATTGTTGATTAAATTAAGATCGGTGCAGTCAAGTTGTTTCTATTAACATAAATGATTTCAAAGTACCCCAGAACATTTTAGGATCCGATTTGCGTTTAAACTGTAGGTATGCCCATGCCCGCTTTTCTAATTTAATTGTTACGTTAACAAAATTATATATTCTTTATATTCATTTCACAAGATATCGGTGGTTTTCACATCGATTATAAGCTGCATTATGTTGTTGTTTCACATATTTCCTTTTGTAATTACTTGTTGAGCCGCCACTGACGGTGGTGAAATATAAACCGTATATATAATTAATTGTACTCATTATCCGATAGCGGATAAAGGAAAATACTAACACGATGTGAAATATAATAAATAGTATACAATAATTACAAATGAAAATATATTAATATTTAAATATACAATGGAACGAAATTAATTGAAACAAACGAGTCCGAGAGAATACACGCATCAGTGTAAAGTTATTCAGCAAATAGATGAATAGAGGGAACGAAGGGGATGGAGTGGGATTAACAATAAAAGTAATGAAATGAGTTGAGGCGAGTAAACCCTTGAGAAATTATAAGCAATTCATTCAGTGGTTATGAATATTGGATGTCGACTTCTTTAAGAAATATCGTTGCATTAGTTTTAGAAGTTCATACATTGGGGGTGATTTACAAGTTATGACGCCATCATAAACAGGAAGGTCTACGAGGACTTGACTAATATTGATTTTACTAGTATTGATCAATGCAAAGATGTGAATGAGGCATATATTTTTCCTGGACTCTGTTTTTATTGATAGCGTGCCAAAAACTTTGGCTAAAACTATAGTTAAGTTATTACTTAAGGGACACGGAGATAAGAATGTCAGTTAATGACATATATGCACAAACGTCAAAGTCAAGGACTGACTGACTTAAATGAAAATGAATGATTAGTCGTTTAATAAATTCCGCCACCAGCATTATCTTTATTAATTTTTTATTAGAACTATCAAGGGTACATTAAACATTTCTACCTAGTTAGATAGCTATTGAAATAAGGAAGTTTTTATAATAATTTGTACGCGTGCTACATTAATATTTTTTTGAAAAAATCTAATAGGTAAATTTCATAACTGATTTAAAAAAAAAAATTTTAAAGTTTTTATTTCAGATGTTCACATGATCGAAATGTTTCCAGATATTTTTCATTCCAAACGGATATCTATAATATTGGACAAGTAATCCAGTAAAAAAAATTTTTAAATGTCAAATAGATTTTTCGAAAATTAACTTTTAGGACATTAAGATCTACTTTTTGAGAAAAACAAAAAAAATTAAATATCTCAAAAACTATTGAGTTTTGCATAATATGTTAGGGCTAAATTTACTTCTTAGATCATGCCCCATCACATCTCCAAAGGAATGTATCGAATTACCAGTAACCCTGTATAGTATTCCTAGCGTTATGACCTATAATGACTCCATATTATACAACAAGTAATAGTTGACGCATTTGCTAATTACTTTCAAGAGTCATATTCCGCATCTACAAACTATTTCTTATGATATAAATAGCACTCATGGCAATACTAACAATTTATACATGTACTCAAGAACTTCAGAAAATTAAACCTAAAAACACTACAGGTCCTGATGGTATTCCGGCCTTTCTCCTTAAAGATTGTGCCATTTTACTTTTCCAGAAGTCTAGAAAATATCTAGAATCTGTCCGGTATTAAAAAAAAAAGGTAGGTGTGTTGTTGAAAACTATAGACCAATAATAATATTGTGCAATTTTAGTAAATTATTTGAAGACATAATATAGATATTCTCTTTAATCACGTCAAATCTCAAATTTGTCTCAATCAACACGGATTCATGCCAAATCGCTCTACCACCAGCAATTTGGTGTGTATTACTCGGTTCATAGCTGAATATTTGTATGCTGAAGGCCAAGTAGATGTCATTTATACAGATTTTTCTAAAGCTTTCGTCAGACTGGACCACGGAATTTTGCTTCAAAAATTATCGGAATTTGGACTAACTGAACACTTCCTAAACTTAATTGATTCCTACTTAGTAAATAAATGACTGAATATATTGTAGAGGAAAACGGTAAATGAAAACAATCACAGACGCAGTGGTAATAGTGATAGGTAGTGGCGATGCATCATCACGTCTTACGTCTTTTATGTCGCGTGCATTAAAATGATACATAAGGTTTGGGGGTTTGTCTTTTTAGCGTCTCATCTGGCACCTCCCTTCTCGATGAAAACTTTACGTCTTCTATGTCGTATGTATTAAAATGAGAGAGGGGGTCAACCATGTGGTCCGCCTTCTTAGCGTCTCACCTCGCACCCCCTTCTCAATTATATGTTTCCCGCACTATACAATACCGTGGATTTTGGCATATAGATATATAGGTTCTGTGCTTGGGCTTTTGCTATTTAACGTTTTTATAAATGATATCTCATTGACTTACACTGCAAAACATTACTTTATTGCTGATGACCTACAAATTTTTACATCCATCACTAATGTAGAAGACTGCGCTGATTGACAAAACGATGTTATACAGATATGACCTTGGTGTAGCATAAACAATTTACAGTTAAATATCTTAAAGACATACTCTCGTGCTCAAAATCCAATAAAATTTATGTATACAACTAATAACGAAGAACTAAAGAGCTGTAGTAATCTCAAAGATCTAGGAGTTATATCCGATCCAAAGTTATCTTTTGTTAGCCATGTCAATCAAATCACATCTAATTCCTTCAAAAAACCTATATAAAAATAAAATAAATAAACATTAAAAATTTTTGTTTCTGTTTGAAATAATGAAATTACGCGGACATTCTTGCAGGTAATGATCGGTGTGTATTTTCTTTCACCAATACATCTGAGTTTCTTCGTCTTGCTCCATCGTAAACGAGATTCCTCGCCGCCACTGGCAAACTATTCACAATGGCCTTTAAACAGTATTGATATTAATTGCTAATATGTTTCCAATTCTGTTAGAATTATCCTGATCAATGATTATACAAATGCATATTTATTAACCCGCTTAAATTAATTTGCAGAACATTTGCCATAAATACAGGATGTAACGCAACTTATCCGAAAAATTTGAACCATACATGCACCTTTAAACAAGAAGTCGGTTTCTCGAAAAAAAAAAGTAAGTCCAACACAGAAAAAGATACAAATTGTTAAAGTTACAAATTAATGAAAATTTGTCAATGTCTTGGTAACTGATGAAGCTATTTTGACGCGTAATGGTATAACCAATCTACACAATATGCACGTTTGAACCAGTGAGAATCCTCATCCAGTAGTTCGGAATCACTTTGAACATCGATGAACGCCTAATTGGTCCGTTCATATTGCCAAATCAGACGGATGGTCAGCAATATCTGCAGTTTCTCCGTAATGATCTTCCTGGTCTTCTTGAAGATGTGCCCTTGGAGGTCCGAAGTCGGATGTGGTTTTTACATGATGGTGTGCCCCCAACTTATCGTTTAGTAGTCCGAGGTTACTTGACCCTATTAAACGGAATACGTTGGATCGGACGGGGTGGAACCTGTAGCTTGGCCTCCGCGGTCCCCGGATCTAAATCCTATTGACTTCCTTTTGCGGGGATATTTAAAAAATGCGTCTTCGGGAACAGCAGGACGGGAGAACACTTCACCTAGTGCGACAAAATTGGATTAGACGGGTTCAGGTGTGCTTGAATGTCAATGGACAGAACTTTCAACAGTTTTATAGAAATAATATGTTATTTTAACATTTCCATTAATTTGTAATTTTAACAATTTGTATCTTTTTTGTGTTCGACTTTTATTAAATTTTTTTTAAGAAATCGACTTCTTATTTAAAGGTGCATGTATGGTTAAAATTTTTCGGGTAAGTTGCATTACACCCTGTATATGCTATATACAAATTCAATTTGAGAAGTTTTATAGTACCACAAGCAACTTGTATTGAAAACATAACGAGGGGGCAATAGTCTTAATATTAGGTACTTAGAAAAGGTTTTTTTTATATAAGTATGCCTGTTGGGAATACGATTGCGATATATGGTTCTAATCTTATCGAGGGACGAATTTTTAATTTCTTATTAGTCGTCTGATCCAAGCCTACACGAAGGTATCATCCATTCTTACTCTAACAATCCCCTGACCACGCGAACATCCCCTAGACGTCCTCAATTAACTTTTTTCTCTTCTCTCCCTTACAAATTGTGTAACAAGGTTAGATTCTACCTACGTTAATACCTCATTTAGGCTCCATTGTACCCAATACTGTTGTTTACGCAACGCCCGCACAAACGTTTAGGTACCAATTAGTGTAATTTACTACGCGGGGAAATCTGTTGCTGAGAATAATAGTCGTTGATAAGATGAAGGCTTTATTTTGCGGGTAGTACATTATTTAGTTCTGTGTTAAATGTGAAATGGAGATTTGTATGTAATTTTCGAATATGAAGTATGAACGCATTTCTCGGTTTTTATGTATTTTTTTTTCTACAAACATTCTTTAAATAATTAGTTAAAATGTGCTTTCAGAGGGCGGAATATTTAAACATAATATTTTTAGTCGCAAACTCCTCTATAAAATCCTTATTTTACTATAAGGAACGTAACCAGACTGCAACCAACAGCTACTCTCCGGGCTATGTGCCCCGCCGAGCGCTGAATTACAAGTTACAAGTCTGGCGCGTTAAGTGTAATAATTGCATATTACCATCAAAACGCTAATGCTTCGATTGCAACAAACACCAGCCGAAAGACTGATCCTACTTAAAGGAGCTCTCTTGCCAGCCGTCACACACCACTTGCAGACTGCAGTTTCGAACTGTTGGCTCTCGTCAGTGCAGTGTTTATTTTTCGATTGCAACAGACACTGGACCGCTAGATGGCGCCTGCTGACTATTTTACATGTCGCTATTGTAAAAATATCGGGATGTACCAAATAGTCAAAGGATCCTCGTGCCGGTCGTCACATGCCTACCTTGCACTGACGAGAGCCAACAGCTAATAATTATTATGTAATTTGAAAGACCACATTTTTCTACTTACAGTATGTTAAATTATATGGCATATTGTTCCCAAATATGTTCCCAGACAATCTAAATATCCACCATGGTACACACATAACATAGTGCGAGATATAAAGAAAAAACGTATTCACTGGAAAAAAATATAAACAAATAAAGAATCCCAATATTCACAGGCAGAAAATATAAAGAATAGAAAAAATATAAAGGATGAGTTAAGACGGGCGCATTAGAACTATCTGCTGAAAATACAAGAAAATAAAAAGCGATCCGCAAAAATTCTGTTCTTACATTAACGGTACGAGAGGTAGCAGTTCCATTCCCGATCATACCACATATAACGATACTCAATGTACGAATCCCCAGGATATTATTAATGCCTTCGCTAGCTTTCTCAAACTGCATATTTAAAACCTAACAATAACGAAGATAAATATCATTCCTACGAAAACGCCAGTAGTAATAGCACCAATTTGTCTCTAACGTCATTTTCTAGAACAGAAGTATGTAAATCATTGAAGAAAATTAAGCCTAAGCTTACTAAAGGACTTCGCTGGTCCTCTCACAACAATATTTAGTTTGTCCCTAAAAATGCGTACATTTCCTGATGTGTGAAATATTCACGCTTATGCCCCGTTTTTAAAAAAGACAACAAATACGCGGCTGAAAATTATAGACCCATTACAATTATTTGCAAGTCTTTGATGTCACTTTGCATATGTCATTATCTAGTCACGTACATGCCCAAATTATTTGTAACCAACATAGATTGGCTCCTGATAGATCTACTGAAACTAACCTGGCATGTATCACGTAATTCATTTTTAAGGAATTGGATGCAAACAGGCAAGTTGATATTATCTACACTGATTTTTCCAAGGCCTTTGATCGCATGGATCACTGTAGTATTAGAAGAATTGGGTAAGTTTGGATTGTCAGTGATGCAATTAGAATTCTTCTCTTCATATCTACAGAATAGGCGTCAATATGTTGAATATCGTAGTTACAAGCCGTTTGACATCCTAGCCACCTCCGGTGTACACCAGGGTTCTGTACTGGGCCCGCTTATGTTTGTTGATTTTGTAAATGATATTACAGATAATCTTAATGTAGAGAGTCTTTTATATGCCGATGATTTGAAAATATATTGCGTAATTGGAAACGAAGAAGAATGTGAAAATCTTCAGAATAACCTAAACATGGTAAATGACTGATGTCTATCTAATAACTTGCCTCTCTACATATCTAAACGTAACTCATTCACCTTCTCTAAAATGTGCAACCCTGTCAGAGACTGGATACAGTAAAGGATCTTGGAGTTATATTTGGTGTCTTAAGTTTTAAGGAACATATTAATTTCACCATCACGTCGGCTTTAAAAAGTTTAAATTTTATAATTAGAAATTGCAAAGGATTCAGTAATGCTGATATTATGAATCTGCTCTACTATTCATTTGTACGTTCAAAATAGGAATACTGCTTGTTGATATGGTCCCCAGGATATGCTATTTGTTGTTGTTGGGAATATTCAGCACCGTTTTGTTAAATATTTGTGCTTTGTTGAAGATAATATTTATCCAATAATTGGATATCTCCAAAATGTTATGTTGGAAAGATTTCACAGGTCTAATTTGGAAAATGGAAGAATAATGAATACATTTAAATGCAATTAATTATAAATCTTGTCTTCCGCTGTCTAATAATTTCACTTTATATTATAAATACAAACCTATAAAGCATTCCTAGAAAGTGCATCGAATATTAGCATATAAACAAAATGTTAAATACTGCTAGACACAACACGAGAACCCCCTCAGGTGTCATAATACATAATGTTAGTAAATAGAATTGTACAATTAGACCAGGGCCAAACCGTTTAAAATATCGTAATAGACGATAAATTCTTAGCAGTATATGAATGGTCGGAAAATGTAGTTAATGGTGTAAATAAGGAAAAATCGTCCAAGCTGAGTAAAAGTTCTGGAAGGGGGGTTGGGGTGGTAATATATACGTTTTTAGGGGTTGGTACTCGTTTTTTTGCGAATTGCGGCGAAACTATGCATCGTATCGAAAAATGTTGAATGTAAAAGTTGTAGATAATGAAAAACTTATTGGCCATAACCTCAAAATTATCGAGAGAAGTGCAAAAAACCGTTTTTTCGGTTTTTAATTTATAAATCGAAAAAATGTTTATATTTTCATGAAAATTGGTGAAAATGTTCTTTTTTGTGTTTCAAACAAGCCCAAATTTTTTTAAAGCGAAATATTTAATTTTCGACGTTTTATGAAGAAAATAAAGAAAAGGACCTAATTTTCAATCGAAAAATTTGGTTAACAAATTTTCGATTAATGATCTTTACCAGTGCTCATTTTTTTCGTTGAAATCTCAACTTTAATATAGAATTAAAATATAATATTGTTTATATACAAAAATATCGTTAAAAAAGCGATAAACCGAAAAAACCACTTTTTAAAAATCGAGTTTTCGGTGAAAATCATTCTTTACTGTAAATAAACGTTTACATTCATAAAAAGCGTTAATTCTCATGCAATACTATGTTATACAAGTAATTTACATGTACCTAACTATTCTCGGCTTTCAAAGTCTCGAAAACATTATATAATATCAGCAGCACAGATGATATGAAAAATTATTTACAGTACGAGCTTGCTCCATTTCCTATGTCGTGTTTACAGAGAATGACTTCAGAAAAAAATGTTAAGTCACATTTATATACAGAATTTGCGAGCATCGATTCGTTACCAACTTCGAGCAATATTTTACACGTTGTTGATGGCGGGTTTCTCTTACACAAAGTAATCTGGCAAAAAAATGGTACAATTAATAAAATAACACAAAAATATTTACATTATGTACAAAACAACTACGCAAAAAATAGTTATATTATATTCGATGGTTATCCAGAAACTGATTGTACAGCTAAAAAGGCAGCAGCAACGTTAACAGCGTCCATAAGTTCCATGAACACAAAAAATAGCGAAAGATTACGAAGAGCACACGCAGTAAAAATTCCTTCATTTGATTATCAAAATCACACAAAAATCCCATTTACTGAAGAAACATTTTTATCTAATGAACAAAGCAAAAAGAAATTAATAGAAACACTGTCGCAACAATTACAATCAAAGGATTTTGTCTGCAAACAAGCCGAAGAAGATGCAGATTCCCTAATTATCAATACATCCCTTGAAGTAGCAAAAAACTCCGATAAAATAGTGGTAGTTGTTGGTCCAGACATAGATCTTTTAGTTCTTTTAAATCAATTCAGTTCACATGAATTGAATATCTATTTCCACAAACCTGATGCAGGAAATATTAATGATACTTATTACACCTCTAATAGTTTTAAACATAAATCACATAAACATATTGTAGCATTTTTGCATTGTTTTTCTGGCTGCGATACAACTTCCAGTTTTGCTGGGAAAGGAAAAACAACAATTATAAAATCATTATTGGCCGATAAACATTTACCTAATCTTGCAGAAATTTTTTACAATACAAATGCAGACAAACAAACGATTACCGAAAATGGATTAAAAATAATAGCTTCTATTTACAAAAGTAAAAATATATATACATCTCTACATGATTTAAGATTTTAACTCTGCCGAACGGCTACTGCTAAATCCTCATTTCATTTGAAAAAATTACCTCCAACTGAAGGGGCAGCTAAGCAACATTGTTACAGGGTGTATTTTCAAATACAAAGTTGGCTTGGTAATCAATTAACAGCTACAGATTGGGGATGGAAACATCACGTTAATGACATCGTACCTATATTTACAGAACAAGAATTAATTCCCGAAAATTTATTGAAAATTATCTGCTGCAGCTGCGAAACAGGATGCGGTAATAACAAATGTGGGTGTCGCAAGCATGGCATGGCACAGTTCTGATAAATGTTCTAATGCCGAAAAATCGTTGTAGGAAAAAAATTGTAATCTCGAGGACATCGAAGACGAAGACAGTACCCACTGTCTAATAAATAATAATAAAAATAATGATACTGAATTGGACAATCCAGAAGAACTCCAAGAAATTGAAGATATAGAAAATGAACGTGAAGAAATCGAAAGTTTGATCGATTCTGGCGATGAAGAATTGCCCACGAAGAAAAAAAGATTTCCATAAAATTGTTTTATTTTTAATTTTTGTATTTTATAATCAAATGTAAGACTTTGACGTGATAATTTGTAAATACTTACGAATCACAAGAAATAATTAACAAATTTTCTCAGTTCAGAGCCTTTGTGTTTTTTGAATTTTTACCTATTTAATTGTAGTTTAAATAATGTTTTCGGGACTTTGAAAGCCGAGAATAGTTAGGTACATGTACATTACTTGTATAACATAGTATTGTATGAGAATTCACGCTTTTTATGAATGTAAACGTTTATTTACAATAAAGAAAAACAAATTCATGATTTTCACACTTCGCACTTTTAACGATATTTTTGTATATAAACAATATTATATTTAAATTCTGTACTAAAGTTGAGATTTCAACGAAAACAATGAGCACTAGTAAGTAAAGTTTGTAACACCCCTTGGCTTAAAACCAGGAAGTGTTTCAATTATGCGAACGGCAGCTCTGGGTTAGGGGAAAGCGAGGTCGTGGTTCGATATTTACTCGTTTGTTAACTTGCAAAAAAAAAATATAAAATAGTAAATATATATATAAACAAATAAATAGATGTTCAGGGCGCCACCTTAACTTACTATATGAACCATGAGTATTGTGAAAGCTAAGGAAAACAATACTGAGTACCTAAGTTATGTAATAAGCTCACCAATAATATATATATCCAGCTAAATGAGTAGAAGAAAGGAAACACACATGTTAATAATAAGTTGACTTTAATATTTGACAATGGGACAGTTGAATTATTTATTTAGCAATAGCAAAAAATTTAGTTAAGTTGAAATTTGAATGATTGATAAAAAATATATAAATTATGACAAGGTTTAACAAGTATTATTTAAGAAAATTTTATGTAAAAATATTTATGTGAAAATGTATGAATCTTTGTAAAATGTTAAAATTTAATTAAAATGGTACCATTTCTTACAAGAAAAAAAAATATATGAAAAGTAATAATTTAAATCAGACAAAATGTTATAAATAATACCACAAAACAGAAGGCCCTGGTGTAACTTTGTTCCAGAATCAGGTATGACTGCAGGGACCCCTCTACAACACGCTGCCTCCACTCTCAAATTGTCTCCACTGCCTACGTGGTCCAAAAAAAAATCGACGACTCGGATTCTTTCGCTTATTGACCTCTTGCTTCTTAAAATAATACCATCTGTGTGTGGCCGCTACATCGGAAAGATGATATACCAATAATGATATCACACCAAAGAAAATTGCCTCATATGAGGGATACTGGCAACCCTAAGATATAAAAAAAATACACCTTACAAAATGAAATTCAAACGAATTCGCAAGACTTACCCCAAGTGACCTGTGGGGGCTCAGTATCGATTATAAGCCTAAGCTTATGGCGTGAATAAAAATTATGGCTTGACCAAATTTACTAGTTAGGCTACTGCCCCAAGCCTAAGCACTACCGGCTCCTTCAATGGATCACGCTTAAAAGGCTGCTAAGATGGCTTAGCTCTCTAACGCGGTCTTGCGAATTTAAAAAAACTAACGATCCCTACACGCAGGTCTTAATTACCAACTCAAATCACAGAATTGTGCTCTTGGCAAAATCGAACTATAAGAAGAAGAAGATGAATTTAAAATATCCAAAATTTAACCTTAAAATAGAGAGTGTGCTACTATGTGCTTCTGAAGAAATAAATAAAACAAGTCCATAAGAAACATGCTGTTAAACCAGCCAGGAAGAGAAGACGTCGTGTGTTTACTATATTTCGGTGTTAACTCAAAATGAGGTGTCAAGTGCTTTTCAACCTGAACAAGTTATAATTGCAGTGTTAATTGTCTGAAACGGTGCCGCATTATTTTCATTATTATTTACTTATATGTTTAACTGCATGTGAAGCATGTTTTTGCAGGAAAGAAAGAATAAAAAAAATATTTATATTTGTCTAATAAATTCCTTTTCAGGAGATTTTTCACTGCAACCAGTAATACATTTATACACATACTGGGTGGCCTAACTCACTATGCACCAGTTTACTTTTTAAATTAATTACTATGAAAAATGTAGCATATGCAATGCTACAAGTTCATTAATCGAAAATTTGCTAACCAAATTTTTCGGTTGAAAATTAGGTCTTTTTTTATTTTCTTCATAGAACATCGAAAATTTAATATTTCGCTTTGACAAAATTTGGGCTTGTTTGAAACACAAAAAGGAACATTTTCACCGATTTTCATGAAAATATAAAAAATTTTGCGATAGTTATAAATTAAAAACCGAAAAGACGGTTTTTTTCATTTTTCTCGATAATTTTGAGGTTATGGTCAATAATGTCCAATAAGAAAGTTTTAGATTTTTTTATTATCTACAACATTTACATTCAACATTTTTCGATAGGATACATAGTTTAGCATCAAATCGCAAAAAACAAGTACCAACCCCTAAAAACGTATATATTACCACCCCAACCCCCCTTCCAGAACTTTTACTCAGTCTGGACGATTTTTCCTTAATTATTTACACCATTAACTACATTTTCCGTCCATTCGTATACTGCTAAGAATTTCTATTGCCTTAAACAGGATTGGCCTTGGTCTAAATTGATAACAAGTATATTAACTATATAATTACAAAAAATATACAACTTGTAAAAATGTTGCAGTAATAAAAAAATTGAGAATACATTTAAAAATCAACGTTCCTGAGCGAATTCTTGTCACTTGTTTTGTAACGATTTTCCGGAAAACATTTCGTCTTTTTATTTTATACGTGTTAAATTTCAAACAAGATAAAATTATATACCTTTTGAATCACTTCTCAATCCTCTATGCAATCATTAAAACTTTGATTTATAGTTCTCTGTAAAAGCAATAACGAAAATGTAATATATTCCAGTCGTTCTATTGAATGCTATAATATAACAAAGCATTTTTGGCAGACAATATACATATACAATTCTGAATTTACGAAAAGTCGCAACATTTATTTGAAACGATTGACGTAAGTTCAGCAAAATAATTGTGAAAGACAAACCATCTGTCTCCGCTTTTGTTCATGCACCAAACCGGCATTAATCATCTCAAGGTGTATGAATAGTGCACACTGCAATAAGAACTAAAGACAATCATTCAAAGTAAACGCAAATTCTCCATTAGCAACAATTATGCAAAAACGGCGAAGTTACCAACGTTCTAATGAATTTCTAGTTTCTGGAGAAACTCTAACAAATGGCAGAGGTTCTGGGGGACTTCTTGAGAACAATACATCATAAGTTTGGTTCATCCATCATGTCTTTCAGCGCCATTTTCTGAGTCACTTGCTAGAAGCTGTTGTCATTTGTTTCGTTCATTTTATAGTGGGACGGAAACGATGATTCACCTGGAAGCCAGATGTGCTTTACGTAACGAAACATAAGTTTACGGAGTCGCAACATTTATTCGCGTGCATTGTTCCCCAAAAGTTAATTACGTTAAGGCTGAGATGATGCAGCTCCTAGGACAAGTGTTTCTTTAATTGACGATGGCAAATTGTGGTTCTTTGTGGAATAAAGTTTAAGACCTCATTCAGTGTAATTTTTTGTAAATATTTTATTTTATAAAGCTAATAGTACGGCAGCCCGTATCCAAAATCAACTGTTATCGCTTAATGCTAATTTCGATCACCAGGCTACAGTTTATTACAATACAAAACCGATTTTCCTCTGACCAAAATTCCCATAACGCTGCAGTAGCCGATAAAACGATTTTCCGTCCATTTTTGATTTTCTAATATCCATTCTCGATAAATTCTTGTTATTGATGTCGAATAAAACAAGTATTTTAAAATACTGCCGATATGGCTGACGACGATCGGGATATCTATCGTAATATTATTAGCCTTTACTCGAGTCCGAGTATAAAAAAAAATGTTACAGTCGATAGATTGTGTGTAATAAAAAACAAGTAAAAGGTGTAGTCTATTGTAATTCCCATTCATCTACGGTGCACACGACTATGGCTATAGAGGCCAATTTGGGAGAGCACATGTCGACCGCAGTCAGGAAAAACATAGATCTGGTTAGGTCTTGGATTCGGCCTTCTTGCAGCAACATTTCCTTGATAGCTGGCCACAACCCCTCGCTATTCGGTTCTGTCCGCTGCAAGTTGTTCCCATTGCTCGTCTGGAATACCACAGGATTTTAGATTTTCATGGAGAACGTCTTTGAACCTCTTTCGTTGACCGCCACGCCTTCTTCTACCGCTTAGCAATTCACCATAAAGTGTACATTTAGGAAGGCGGTTATCATGCATACGACGAACGTGACCTGCCCATCTTAGGCGTGCTCTTGAAATAAGCACCTCAATTGGAAGGCTGTTTGCTCTCCTGAGTATTTCCACGTTTGATATGTGATGGAACCAACGGATTTTCATCATACTTCTGAGGTGTCTTTGCTGAAAATGTTCTAATTCTTTCACATGGCGACGGTAAGTGACCCAGCTTTCACATCCATATAGCAGTGTTGGAATGACAACTGCTCTGTAGACAGCCATTTTCGTTGACAAAGCAAGGTCGTGGTTGTCAAATACTCTCTCTCTAAGTCCCCAGAGTGCTCTAGATGCAGCGTTAATTCTATTGCGAATCTCGCTGTCCATGTTTGCTGTGTCATTAACAACGTAATATAGACGTGCGGTCGCATGGGTACTTTTCTGACATTCGCCGTAAATTAAAAGTAAATCTCCTTTTTGATTTTGTGTATATTCTTTCGTAAATCGTGTCTTATTTTGAATAAAGCACCTAATTATAAATTTACAAATAATAAATACGCCTCTATTTCACTCAGCAATACCGTTTTGACAGATGCTGTGTGCAATTTCTCGTCTGTTTTGCATGGCTTACTGCAAGATATGGACACAATTTTAATCGAGAGAAACCAGTCTAAAACAAATTTATCACGTTGCATTTAATTTGTTGAGAAATATCCTTTTATTCAAATTCAAAGTCTACTTCGAAATGTTTTAAATTTGTTCCTGAATGAGCACTTTTCATCTGATTTTAAATCTGAAAAAAGCGTTGGAAAGAGAAGTTACAGCTTTATGAGGAAAGTGACTTAAATATACAAGGTGCTATTTAAATAAGGAGGTTGTGGCAATTTCCGACCCTACCGGAAGTGATTTTTTACCACCGAATGGTCTAAATGTGGCCATTGATACCCGTACTCGACTATTCTTTCCTATTATTTGGGTTTTCTACCACATGTATTATTGTCCTCTTCAAAAACAAATCACCGAATCTACAAAATAATAGAATTATTGGAAAAAGCCTCTGCGCCCGTGATGTTTACGCCAAAGAAATAGTCAGAGGTTATGTTTTGCAAATAATATAAATCGGAATAAACACAGAAATAATGACGGTTCGGAAAGTAATCTCTTTCCGTTTTCAAAGCTTTTTTTTGCTGTGTATGTCAAATACACAGCTTTAAGATTCTGTTTATATTATTTCCATAGATACTTACTACTTACACAGAACATAGAACTGATGATATTTTCTTTTAGATAATGTTGAGTTTGTTAAGTTCTTCTTTTAACATTGGTAGCCAGGTTGTACAAATATCTACAGAACAATTCGATACGCACTTGTCTTCATTTAATAAGATTATTGCTGATTCTTTAATTTTTCTTTTTTTGGTATCTGCTTCTTTTGTTAAAATTTTTGCCCAATCCCAATTTATTCTATGTCCGTTTTCCCAGGCACAAAAATCTTTGATTTCTGAATTTCATTATTTCTAATGTAATTCTTGTGCTCATCCAACCTCACACTGAAAGGTCTGGATGACTCTCCCACATAACATTTATCACATTCGCACGGGATATTGTAAATACAGTTTTTTGAGTTCTGCTCCCTGTTTATCGGTTTTGTTTTTGTTAAAATAGATCTTAAAGTGTTCTCCGTTTGAAATATCGTCCTAACATCAAATTTGTCACCTATACGGCGTAGCTTTTCCGATAATCCGTATACATAAGGAATTATTGCTGTATAATGACGTTCAGTTTTTTGTCGTACCTGATTGTCCCTATTTTCAATATTTATGAAAACTCTATCAACAAAGGCTTCAGGGTATTGATTTTGTATTAGAACCTCTTTAATAAATTTTTTCTCGTTATTTAATATTTTATTATTAGATGAAATTATTTTGGCCCTATCGTATAAACATTTTACAACACCCCTTTTAACATTTATTGACTGATTTGAGTTAAAATTTAGATATCTATTAGTATGTGTTGATTTTCTGTAAACGCTTGTTCAATTGTATGATTTACCCTTCTAATTAAACATCTAAAAACGGTAGTTCATTCCTACTTTCTACTTCTAATGTGAATTTAATAGACGGTTCCTTACTATTTATATTTTCAAAAAACTATCTAGTAAATCGACACCTTGAGGCCAAATTGCAAAGATATCGTCAACATATCTACACCAGACAACCGGTTTGTTTATACAATTTTGAACATGTGTGTTCTCAAAGTTCTCCATAAATATGTTGCTTAAAATTGGTGATAATGCAGACCCCATAGCCATACCAAAATCCTGCTGATAGAACTCATTGTCCAATTGAAAAAAGGTTGTTATTATACACATTGTTAAGAGTTCCATTATGCTATTTACACTTAATTTAGTTCTAGTTTCCAAATTATTATCATTTAGCAACCTGTCTTTAACTATTTTTAAGGTCACATCTACCGGAACATTGGTAAAAAGACTAACTACATCAAAACTAACCATCAGGTGTGATTCACGAATATCGTTTTCATAAATTTTTTCTATAAAATGTTTACTATTTTTAATATATGAATCGGTATTTCGAGATAATGGATCAATAATTTTAAGTAAAAATTTTGCCAAATTATGACATGGTGAATAGTAGAACTAATAATTGGTATTAAAGGAATATTTTGTTTATGTGTTTTTGGTAAGCCATAAAAATAAGGAGGCTTACTATGATGTGGTGTAAGTTTCCTTCGTTCAAAATCATTAAATTCATGTTTGTATTTAAACAAAGTTCTGTAAATTTTGCTCTCTATTGATTTTGTTGGATCTTTGTTTAGTTTTGAGTAGGGTCCCTCATTTACAAGAGTCATGATTTTTGTGTTATATATATCTTTATCTATAATGACTGTGGCATTACCTTTGTCTGCTGGCAATATTTTTATACTTTCATCGCGTTTTAAAGAATTTATCGATAACTTTTCTTCTGGAGTTAAATTATCTTTAATTTTGTATTGCTTCTCTAAAGCAATTTTTGCCCGTATGCGATATTCATTACCACTATCTGTTGATATATTTTGAGCCATTTTTTCTATTGCCGCTATTATATCAAATTTTGGAACAGATTTCGGATTTATTGCAAAATTTAAACCCTTTGATAAGACAAGCCTGTCTGAAATGGACAAAAGTCTTTTTGACATATTAATGACAGTCCTGTCAATTAAAGGATTATTATTTATATTTTGTAATTACCTAATCTGTTTTTCCCTTATTAAGTTTCTAAATTTATATAAAAATGCGTACCTTTTTCTCGATTTCTCAAATTTCAGAATTTTATTTTTAAAACTGTAGAAAAAAGTGTGGGGTTGGGGTTGGTACTCTCTGGGTCACCAGGTATTTGCTTAATTTTACTAAGAACAAGGTTTAACTTCTAAATCATGATTTATAACAAAACTACGAACTTGTTGTTTATTATTTGTGGCTATAAGATATTCGCTGGGCATGTGAGGTATCCTGCGAACAATATCTTGTTCTTCCTGAAAGATAATACCAATTCAATTCAAAACTTCTTTATTATACATTATGAATACAATACATGTGCCGCCCCAGAACCTATTCCGGGGACCAACCATGCAACCACCGCGTAGTTTGCGGTGGCGGGTTGCAGGGTCGGGCGGAATAGAACTAGTTTGACTAAAACACAATTTAAAACTTAACCTAAACTCCTTTCACATAAAAGATGAATTAAAATAGGTGGTAACATTTTCTATATCTAATAAAAACAGATTTTAAAAAACTTATAACTAAACTTGGTTTTAGATACTCTCACATTTTTTTAAAATTTAATTTTGATGCCAACGCAAGTACCTCAATCTGAACGAGGAACCTTCTGCGAAACATGCAAATGCCGGGCTGCACATAGGCTGACCTAAACTTTGGTTTTGATAATTTTGGTTTGAAAGATGATACCGAATTAATTAAATACTCACATGAAAAAACTAAAAGGATTTGCAAACTGAAATTAAATCAATCTACTTCGCTGACTCTATTTATAAAGTGCTTACATAGTTAAATGGTAACCTCGTTAACGGCAGATTTTCAATATAAAATTTCCTACTGAAAAGTCTGCCGCTATGTTGAATATTGATGGGAGCTTTTATCGGAACGTCTGTCAATAGAAATTAATGATCTGGTAATATTTCAGCTTACTAACTGTTTGTATGCAATAAAGCAATACGTAGACTTAATGGTTTATTCAAAATAAATGTACAGATATGATGCGGAAGTGATCGCCAATTTAAAATCTGTAGAAAATTCAGCGGCGAGAAGCGCATTGCGGAAATTAGTTACAACCGAAAGCACCTGCGTTGAACTTAACAGACTGTATACAAATGTTTTAAATGAAAGACAGATTTTTATAATAATATGATAAATAATCGTTAGTGACAAATATATCGAAATAGGTGTGAATTTTTTATAAATTTCGAAATTACAAAAATAGTAGTTTCTACAAATTCCAAATATTACATACAGGGTGTTAAATAATGGTAATAGACTAGACCAAAATATGTCCAAGTATCACAACTTGACATTGAAAACCCCGAGATATGGGCACTTTTTTGAAATGTTGACACTTTCTTCTCTAGCATAATATTTTGCATGCCACTGCCACAAAGTAAGAATTTTTTCATTCTGTTTTCTGGTGAGCATTATAGAACAGTTGTGCTATCAAACGCATATAAGAGGTTTTGGATAACGCTGACAGTATTCTGAAAAAAAAAATGTTTTTCTTAAATTTCTGTTCCATCAAGATTGATGGTGTAAAGAAAAATGCCAAGCAATACTTGCCACTTATCCTAAAAACTTGCCCACTTATTATTAAATTTATAAAATGGTAGAAAAATTATGAGTTGTCCTGCTAGAAAAAAAGATACAGCTGTTTGAATAGTAGATGACCTAAATTTATCAGTTGAAATTTTTAACAAGTAATCCTCGTTTTTAATTGTATTGCTTGGTCAAAGCATTCGTCGATATTCTCGTATATGAAACATGTCATTTTGTACGGCTGGCGTTAGTAGCTACCTGTTATTTTTTGAGATCTGACTGTAACGTTTGTGCTCTGGGCTTGGACTCTATAGGGTTACCGATTAAGACTTTGTTTTTTGTCGATAATAACGGCTTGGCATTTCTTTGGACATATTGGAACTTATTGAAAGCCACGATGGGTATGGTAATATGCATTCTATTTAGTTTTCAATAAGTTTAAGTTGTGATATTCTGGTAGGTTTTGGTTTAGCCTATTACCATTTTCAGGATTATCCATTATTTGCGGGACACCCTGTATGTATCATATGCCAAGGCAACGATTGAACAAGCTACCTCTTATTTGCATTCAAACTCGATTTGACGTTGGTGTTATGAGATCTCAGTCTGTTCTAGCTCTTTCCCTATAAACGATATTAAGACTAAAATGCATTTAAATTCCAATTCGTCAAGGAAGGCGTCATTTAACACGTTGATAGCCTGAGGAACGGAAGAAGTTGATTCGAATTTAAAACTGGCAGATGCCAAGCATTTCATTTCAGAATCTAATTCCACGTATGTAGTTGAAAGGCGATGTAATGCAACTGAAAGGAATGTGGATAAAGAAACAACCAGGGAAGTAGTATTTGTTGAAGTTCCTGTAAAAACGTTAAGAGTTGGTTTGGTTTGATGATCTCTTTAAAGGCTTACAATTATTTACCAATTGTAACATAGTAAAAATCATAAAGAAACTCTACGTCACTTTCAAACCGCTTGCTGTTCAAAATATTGTATGTACCATAAAGGAATGGATGGATTATCAGCTGAAATACAATTTACATTACAGAGGTATCGACCCCGCTGGCCCATATTAATAATATATCATTAGAACTAAATGTTCTTTCTTCTCAATGGAAAACATCTTATATTAGACCTAAGAAACTAAGAGAAAAATTCTAAACAAAGGGATCTACGCCATATCGCTTCTATTCGGTTCCTAAACGTTTGTTTGTTCGTTCCTATTATTTTGATTTTCTACCACATGTATTATTATCCTCTTCACAAATCACCGAAGCTACAAAATAATGGAATTATTGGAAAAAAGCCTCTGCGCCCGTTACGTTTACGAATAGTCAGAGGTTATGTTTTGCAAATAATATAAATCGGAATAAACACAAAAATAATGTATTTTGCTGACGTTTCGGAAAGTAGTCTCTATCCGTTTTCAAAGCTTTTTTTGGAAGAACTCTTATTTTGCTGTGTATGTCAAATACACAGCTTTAAGATTCTATTTATGTTATTTCCATAGATACTTACTACTTACACAGAACTGATGATATTTTCTTTTAGATAATGTTGAGTTTGTTAAGTTCTTTTTTTAACATTGGTAGCCAGATTGTACAAATATCTACAGAACAATTCGATGCGCACTTATCTTCATTTAATAAGATTATTGCTGATTCTTTAATTTTTCTTTTTTTGGTATCTGCTTTTTTTGTTAAAATTTTTGCCGAGTCCCAGTTTATTCTATGTCTGTTTTCCCAAGCGTGTTCACAAATCTTTTATTTCTGAATTTCATTCTTTCTAATGTAATTCTTGTGCTCATCCAACCTCACACTGAAAGGTCTGGATGACCCACCCACATAACATTTATCACATTCACACGGGATATTGTAAATACAGATAAAAACTGAACAACAGAAATAACATAAACAGAATCTTAAAGCTGTGTATTTGATATACAAAGCAAAATATTTTCCGAAACGTCAGCAAAATACATTATTTCTGTGTTTATTACTATTTATATTATTTGCAAAACATAACCTCTGACTATTAAACGGGTAACGGGTAAACGTCACGGGCGTAGAGGCTTTTTTCCAATAATTCTATTATTTTGTAGATTCGGTGATTTGTTTTTGAAGAGGATAATAATACATGTGGTAGAAAATCCAAATAATAGGAAAGAATATTAGTAGAATGCCACAAATAACTTTCAGACAATATTTGTTTGTTTGCAATAAATATTAAGAAGAGTTTATTGAGTAGCGTTCATGGACTGGCTGTGTAGAAAGGAACCAATAAAAAGTGTTACGTATTAAAGTAAAACGAGTATGAAATACTAAATTGCCGATGTACACTATTGCAAGGGATAAATATTTAATTCAGTAAATTTCCAAGGAAAATTCCTATATCGCAAATGTTGCAATCTTCGAGTAAGCTTGAAAAGCATATGAAACGTGTTACAATAAAGTATGGTGGCTCCGTATATTGTCGATGAGAATTTTTCATTTTCCAGAGTATTATTGTTATGGTTACATTCAACAAACGGACTGGATTCGTGCAATTGAATATAAATCCAGTCCACAAAAGCACTGCGAGCTAGAGGAGCTGAGCAGTAATCGAATTAAAAACGAGTTAAAACACCACAAAGCCGATTATAATGAATACAGTTTTTATGTGTGCAAAGAGCGGGTCTTTTATCTAGTTCTGAAACACGTAACGAACTTTCGGTTGTTCCAGTTTAAACCAGCTCTACGAAACCTTCGGATTTAATTTGAAATGAGCTTTGTTGAATGACTGGGCGGCAGGCAAAGATTTTTTAGATAAATTATTATAACAAATGTAAACGAACAGTTAATGTTAATGTCCTCTTACTGTAAGATAACACATGTTAAATAAAGTTCTCAAGTTTCTTAAAAAGTGAATTCCCGTTCACTTCGCGTCTTCATTTTATTACTTACAATTTCCCCAAAGGAAGCTTTTCAATGAACACATTTCTTGTTGTAGTAATAAGTTGACAGAGCACTTCCGGTGGAGTCGGATCAAATAAAAGAACACCAACATGCCGCGTTTGGAACAAGTTGGCGTTGCAGCTCGTAAAGTTTGCTGTTCTTGATATATCTTTGATTGGATTGTTTAGAATCCACATCACAAACACATATGGCACGAACAATAATAGTAAACCAAACAAGAAATGGTTGAATAAGTCGTACAATCAAAATATCATTATTTAAGTAAACAAAGAAAAAACAGTTTTCCTGTTCTGTTCTAAAACAAGTTATGCTCCTTGGATTACGGATAATATTAAATTTATGCAGAAATACGTAACAAATCTCTGACCAAATTCAAACAAACTGGACAAAATGGTCATTGGTCTTATTATAAACAACTCCGAAATGTAACTAATACTTCTATTAATGCTGAAAAGAAGGCTTTATTTAAGATATAAATTTAGTGATTGTAGTACAAAGGACAAATGGACTGAATTAAAAAACTAAATATTTGTAAAAACCGAGATACCTGAACAGTTAAATAACGTGGATACTATCAATGATTTTTTTTTATTAATTCCTCAAATAATTATGAGACACCTAAAGACGAATTAATTAATTTTCATAATACCAATGTTAAAGAAGGTATATGTGGTTGGTATGTAACTAATACTTCTATTAATGCTGAAAAGAAGGCTTTATTTAAGATATAAATTTAGTAATTGTAGTACAAAGGACAAATGGACTGAATTAAAAAACTAAATATTTGTAAAAACCGAGATACCTGAACAGTTAAATAACGTGGATACTATCAATGATTTTTTTTTATTAATTCCTCAAATAATGATGAGACACCTAAAGATGAATTAATTAATTTTCATAATACCAATGTTAAAGAAGGTATATGTGGTTTATTTTCTTTTAAACAGATATCTGATTTAGATGTTATTAAAATAATTCAAAACATAAAATTAAATTCAACATTAATACATTTATGCTGTCCTTATACAGGGTGTCTCACCGGGAACTGAATCGATCGATATAGAGAAAAGTACACGCATCAGAAAATTTTGAAAATTTAGATAATTACTAATGTCGGTGTGGCCAATTCAACTAAAATAATTACAAGCAGCTGGCACTTCCGCTTATACCGGAAGTCGATACCAACTTGCTTATTTCAAACGGAACACCCTATATATTTTAGGGTTTTCGAAAAGAGAATAAAATTCTGGGTCGAAAATATGTAGCTATCCTATACCTAAACCTAGCCGTTTCAGAGATATTTGACATTTTATAGAAAATTTGACAGGTGCAACGGTTTGCAAGAACCGTTATAACTTTCTTCGTGTAAAAGATCCTCATTTGCTTCTTGTCACGTAAAAAGAACACAAGAGGAACTGCGTTCTACAACTGAAATAAATTCAATAGTATCATACCAAGTGTTCCGTTTTTCGTGTTACATTTTGTCAACTTCAAACCGCGAAAACTTGTTTAGGTCAAATGGAACACCCTGTATTTTTTACGTAAAGTTGTGTAAAATTAAATTTCCTTTTTTCTGATATTAGCATTGTGGGGGTTAAAGTAACAACTTTTTGAAATATTTGCGATTTTATTAGAAATTCATGAATTGTTGTAATCATTTCATCAAAATAGCCATGATTAGAAACAATCAGTCATTATCTCATGTCAAAAAATGCCAACACGTTTAAATTATACCAACGAAAACTTTTTAAATTTGTTTATTATTTATGGAGAATGTGATAAAGTAATATCAAGAACTTGCAGCACATTTGCTACTCGATATCCACAAAAACACTGTAACATGCGTATTAATCGAATTGAAGATATGGCATGAACTAAAATAGCAGAGATAAGATCAATTTAAAATATGATTTCATTTTAATTTAATAATTGCTCAAAATTCCGCCCTCGAACCTCGACACATTTTTCGCACCTTCGGATTACTTCCTCATAGGTAGCTCTTCTAATTGAATCCTGTGATATGTTTTGAAATGCATTTCTTACTCTTTGCATACAATCTTCAATGGTTGTTAATGGGCTCTCATAAACTTTATTTTTAATAGTTCCCCAACTGAAATAATCCAGAACTGATAAATCGGGCGAGTGAGGAGGCCATGAGAAAGGTCCATTATTGGCAATCCATTGATCATAAATAGTTTCTTGTAAATAATTATTAATTAAATATGCGTTATGTGGGGGAGCACCGTCGTGCTGATAAAAAAATGTTTCTATGTTCGGCGAGAGGTAAATTTTCTAAATAGTTATTATTCAAATTTTGTAAGATATTCAGATATCTTTCACCTAAAAAAAACAAAAAAACAAAAATTTACCTATACATATTAGCAGAAGAGAAAATTTAATTTACCGTTTAAATTTTCCTGATAAAATTGTAATACCATCACTCTATCGTTTCTTATGGCACAGTAAACATTGAACTGCCAGCTTTCCTGAAAGTTTCGCTCTCTGAACATATGAGTATTTGAGTCACTCCAGTAATGCGAATTGTGTCTGTAAATTTTGCTTCATCTGTCCATATAATATTTCCCAAATAAGAACCCTCAGACCTTATTAGAATAAACTCACAAAAATTCTGTCTTCTTAGGAAATCTGTTTCTTTTAATCCTTGAACCATATGGAATGAAAACGGGTGAAACTTATGTTTTAATAAGATTCTGTGAATTAAATCCTTGCATATTACCGATTCCAGAGCAGCTTGTCTTAATGACATCCTTGGAAATGCATGAAAATATCCCAGAATGACTATTTCAATGTTTTGGTCATCAACAATAGGCTTTCTTCTTTGCATTTTTGCCTTGACAGAGCCATAATTTTTAAAATTTTCCAGTATGCGTTTTACAGTGTTTGGTGACGGTTTCCGTTTTTCGGTGTTCGGTTTTGGTGTTCCATTTGAAATAAGCAAGTTGATATCGACTTCCGGTATAAGCGGAAGTGCCAGCTGCTTGTAATTATTTTAGTTGGATTGGCCACACCGACATTAATTATCTAAATTTTCAAAATTTTCTGATGCATACTTTTCTCTATATCGATCGATTTAGTTCCTGGTGAGACACCCTGTATAGTTCTATATAGCACACATATCTTTAACAACTGTCTCTAAAACCTGAAAAAGGGCTTTGATATTTGCTCTGCCTAAAATTAATCAATTAAATCACAAGATCTATTAGTGTCTTTCCTGTCTTATCAAAAATTTTGAAAAAATGATACACAACTTTATTGTTCATTTCACATTGAAGATCTACATGAATATGGGAATTTAATTAACACTGATTTAAAGAATTTGGTATTAATTTCAGCTGATCACCTACTTTTATAATGACAATGTACGTGAGTTTACAGATCGGAAATGATATTATCACTTTCAATCATAGCTCTAAAAGTTTCGGTCTCATTATTGATCACAAATTAAGGTTTAAGCAGCATATAACGAGTAAATTATGATTAGCATACGCTGCACTAGAAATGATATATACTTAAGCATTGATGTGAAAAAAAAGTTATGTGATTCTTTATTATTGCCCCATTTTAACCACTATGTTCCTTACATTCGCGTGAAATTTTTAATTCACAATATTACCAAAATATGTTTAGTAAGTTTGTGTCGACTGATTTCATTGTATATTACAGACGTGCCTCGTTATTTTCAGATAATATTTTGGATATTTGACTTAATAAATTAAATAGGTCTCAGTATGTACCAGTACACTAGATGCTAGCCGCTCTATTTGTAGGATCAAGCAGCATTTAAAAATTAGATCTTATCCTTTTTGTAATTTATTATACATATACTACTTGCAACGTTTAATACCACACGCACATTATATTACCTATTTAATTGATTGTAATGTTGAATGACTAATTCGTACCTTTAATGGTATTACATAGCTTATCGTGGCATTTCACATGGTCACGCTGTTAAACTTGCAAAATAAATTTCAAGGCTAAAAGACGAAAACTAAAGTCCTATAAAATACGACACACTTTTTTAATATGTTCCTGCTTTTGTTCTGACATGTGTACTTAAAAAATCAGAACCCAAGTCATCAATAACTTGTCAGTGCCAAGATGACAGGTATCCTAGTGCGTATGACAAATTTGATAAAAGAGACCGGATGTTATGTTTCGATTATTAGCAAAAGTCGTGTTTTGTATTGCTCTGGGCCTGCCAAACCTGTCGGACCACCTCCGGGAACCCCACCACCCCAATGGAAAACTAAATTTGGATGTCTGGCAGATCAAGATAGAATTTTTACGAATCTATACGGCAGACACGACTGGAAGTTGAAGGGGGCTCTTCAACGAGGAGATTGGTACAAAACCAAGGAGATCCTACGCAAAGGTGCAGATTGGATAATAAATGAAGTCAAAACGTCGGGTCTGCGAGGTAGAGGTGGAGCGGGATTTCCCACAGGTCTGAAGTGGTCGTTCATGATTAAACCAAGCGATGGCCGGCCAAAATACCTTGTGGTAAATGCTGACGAGGGAGAGCCAGGAACCTGCAAGGACAGAGAAATCATGCGACACGATCCGCACAAACTTGTGGAGGGTTGTTTGATTGCCGGAAGTGCCATGGGAGCCTGCGCCGCTTTCATCTATATCCGAGGAGAGTTTTATAACGAAGCTATTAACTTGCAGATCGCTATCGCGGAGGCCTACCATGCAGGATTTCTAGGTCGAGATGCGTGTGGAACAGGATACGCCTTTGACGTATTCGTGCACAGAGGCGCGGGAGCCTATATTTGTGGTGAGGAAACAGCGCTTATAGAATCGATAGAGGGAAAACAAGGAAAGCCTAGACTAAAGCCGCCTTTCCCAGCCGATGTAGGTCTATTTGGTTGTCCGACGACCGTAAACAACGTAGAAACAATAGCTGTGGCCCCTACGATCTGTCGCAGGGGCGGTGCATGGTTTGCGTCCTTCGGGAGAACTCGAAATTCTGGAACTAAACTCTTCACTATATCCGGTAACGTTTGCACTCCCTGCACCGTCGAGGAGGAGATGAGCATACCGTTAAGGGACCTTCTCGAGCTGCACGCCGGCGGCGTAACTGGAGGATGGGACAATCTCCTGGCGGTCATTCCTGGAGGATCTTCGACGCCGCTACTCCGACAGAAAGCCTGCAACGAGGCGATAATGGATTTCGACGGTCTGCTAGCCGTTAAAAGCAGCTTCGGCACAGCCGCTGTTATCGTCATTAACAAACAGAAAGATATTATTAGGGCTATTGCCAGACTTAGTACTTTCTACAAACACGAATCTTGCGGCCAGTGCACACCTTGCAGAGAAGGTGTCACCTGGATGAGCAAAATGATGGATAGGTTTGTTGTTGGAAACGCAAAATTCGACGAGATCGACATGATATTTGAGTTGAGCAAACAAATTGAGGGGCACACGATATGCGCTTTGGGCGATGCTGCCGCGTGGCCTGTGCAGGCACTCATCGCGAATTTCAGACCGGAAATGGAGGAGAGAATATGTCGATTTCAGGAGGAGAAGATGAATAAGTGCTAATGTTAGAACTGATCCTGTGCGAAATTAGAAATATTTTTCTGGTTTTGATGCAGAAAAATCATGTTACTAATAAGATAGGCGAATATATAAAAATAAATAGTTTGTATATTCATTGTTTCTACTCATTGTATGACTGGTGGTCGAGAGGTTAGCGCAGTTGCCTCTCACCCAAAAGTTCCGGGTTCGATCCCCGGTCGTGGCAGTGGGAAATACTGTGAGAGAGACTTTTCCACTATACACGGATATTGGGTATGCGTCCCTTGTCTCTAAATGTGTAGCCCCACACAAGGCTCTTCTAGAGCCTTCCGGGATAAAGGGGGTCGTCATTACTTGTGGTGTTATTTATTTATTATTTATTATTGTTTATCTAATGGATGAAGTGTTTTTTTTGTAAAATAGAGTACCTACAAGATTCTGGGATCTACAGCCAATATTCATACAAAATATATGGTGATCTTCCGACATGAACGGGGAAAAATAGAACTACCGGGGTACTCCCATAAAAAATATCAGTATCGTGAATAACATTCATAAATAAGTTTGGTTAGAAACGTCAAAAAATTATTAAGTCACTTTCAAATTTGCAGTGTCAGCCAGTCGATGTTGTATAGCAGCGGTGAAAGTGGGGAGCCTTTTGGTAATCCTTGTGCTTTAAATAATTTTGAGTAATTTCTGCTTATTTAATTTGCGGAGTTCTTTCCTTTGAATAATATTTTATAATATAGACACCGTGTCCCACAATACCCACGTTTCCCTTTAGGTACTGATTTTACATCCAAAATAGTAATAAAACTACGTATAATTCCGAGAAAATAACGATCCTGTAAAAAATTTCCAGATAATGTTTTAGTTGTACGTATTTTGATTGAGCTATGACATGTATATTTTAATATTTTTCTAGTAGTATACTGCCATCAGTAGCAAAAAGCTCGTAACTATCTTTTTTTGAGATTTATTTTACTCCCATATCGGTATTAGCTGCCTACACCTTATTACGAAGTGTAAAAGCCCAAATTTAGTCGGAAATATTATTTATTTCAGAAAGTAATAGGTCGTAAGTTTCAACGTCACCAGTTATTGAAGAAAAAAGGGCGCAACTCTTCAATAAGTAGTAAGAAAGCAAGTTAAGGCTTTCTTACTACTGGCGGCAGTATAATACAGGGTGTCTCACCGGGAACTGAATCGATCGATATAGAGAAAAGTACGCATCAGAAAATTTTGAAAATTTAGATAATTACTAATGTCGGTGTGGCCAATCCAACTAAAATAATTACAAGCAGCTGGCACTCCTGCTTATACCGGAAGTCGATACCAACTTGTTTATTTCAAATGGAACACCCTATATATTTTAGGGTTTTCGAAAAGAGCATAAAATTTTGAGTCGAAAATATGTAGCATATCCTATACCTAAACCTAGTCGTTTCAGAGATATTTGATATTTTATAGAAAATTTGACAGGTGCAACGGTTTGCAAGAACCGTTATAACTTTCTTCGTGTAAAAGATCCTCATTTGCTTCTTGTCACATAAAAAGAACACAAGGATAACTACGTTCTACAACTGAAATAAATTCAATATTAATTTTGTCAACTTCAAACCGCGAAAACTTGTTTAGGTCAAATGGAACACCCTGTATTTTTTTACGTCAAATTGTGTAAAATTTAATTCCCTTTTTTCTGATATTAATATTGTGGGGGTTAAAGTTACAACTTTTTGAAATATTTGCGATTTTATTAGAAATTCATGAATTGTTGTAATCATTTCATCAAAATAGCCATGATTAGAAACAAACAGTCATTATGGAGAATGTGATAAAGTAATATCAAGAACTTGCAGCACATTTGCTACTCGATATCCACAAAAATGCAAAATAACACTAACACTGTAACATGCGTATTAATCGAATTGAAGACATGGCTTGAACTAAAATAGCAGAGATAAGATCAATTTAAAATATGATTTCATTTTAATTTAATAATTGCTCAAAATTCCGCCCTCGAACCTCGACACATTTTCCGCACCTTCGGATTAGTTCCTCATGGGTAGCTCTTCTAATTGAATCCTGTGATATGTTTTGAAATGCATTTCTTACTCTTTGCATACAATCTTCAATGGTTTTTAATGGGTTCTCATAAACATTATTTTTAATAGTTCCCCAAATGAAATAATCCAGAACTGATAAATCGGGCGAGCGAGGAGGCCATAAGAAAGGTCCATTATTGGCAATGCATTAATCATAAAAAGTTTCTTGTAAATAATTATTAATTAAATATGCGTTATGTGGGGGAGCACCGTCGCGTGTCGTGCTGATAAAACTGTTTCTATGTTCGGCGAGAGGTAAATTTTCTAAATAGTTATTATTCAAATTTTGTAAGATATTCAGATATCTTTCACCTAAAAAAAAACAAAAATTTACCTACACATATTAGCAGAAGAGAAAATTTAATTTACCGTTTAAATTTTTCTGATAAAATTGTAATGCCATCACTCTATCGTTTTTTCTGTCACAGTAAACATTGAACTGCCAAATTTCCTAAAAGTTTCGCTCTCTGAACATATGAGGATTTGAGTCACTCCAATAATGCGAATTGTATCTATTAAAAAGTCCATTTTAAGTAAATTTCGCTTCATCTTGTCCATATAATATAATCCTTGGAAATGCGTGAAAATATCCCAGAATGACTATTTTAATATGTTCGTCATCAACAATAGGCTTTCTTCTTTGCGTTTTTACCTTGACAGAGCCATAATTTTTAAAATTTTCCAGTATGCGTTTTACAGTGTTTGGTTCGGTTTCCGTTTTTCTGGATATCGAGTGCCAAATGTGCTGCAAGTTCTTGATATTACTTTATTACATTCTCCATAAATAATAAACAAATTTAAAAAGTCTTCGTGGGTGTAATTTAAACGTGCTGGCATTTTTTGACATAAGATAATGACTGATTGTTTCTAATCATGGCTATTTTGATGAAATGATTACAACAATTCATGAATTTCTAATAAAATCGCAAATATTTTAAAAAGTTGTAACTTTAACCCCCACAATGCTAATATCAGAAAAAAGGGAATTCAATTTTACACAACTTGACGTAAAAAAATACATGGTGTTCCATTTGACTTAAACAAGTTTTCGCGGTTTAAAGTTGACAAAATGTAACGCGAGAAACGGAACACTTGGTATGATATTATTGAATTTATTTCAGTTGTAGAACGTAGTTCTCCTTATGTTCTTTTTACGTGACAAGAAGCAAATGAGGATCTTTTACACGAAGAAAGTTATAACGGTTCTTGCAAACCGTTGTACCTGTCAAATTTTCTATAAAATGTCAAATATCTCTGAAACGGCTAGGATTAGGTATAGGATATGCTACATATTTTCGATTCAGAGTTTTATGCTCTTTTCGAAAACCCTAAAATATATAGGGTGTTCCATTTGAAATAAGCAAGTTGGTATCAACTTCCGGTATAAGCGGAAGTGCCTGCTTGTAATTATTTTAGTTGGATTGGCCATACCAACATTAGTAATTATCTAAATTTTCAAAATTTTCTGATGCGTACTTTTCTCAATATCGACCGATTCAGTTCCCGGTGAGACACTGTATATTCAAAGTGAAATAGGAACTGCAAATAGGTCACATGTATAATTAAATATTTGAATAAAACTAGTTTTAACTTCATCTCCGTGCAGTTCTTGCCCCCATAAATTAAGTTCATTTCATCACAAACTTTTCGCATTTCTTTATTTAGAAGCGTAGCCCGTGTGTCTAACTGATGCCTGCGTTAACAAAATTAAATTACTAATTAGATTTAAAAACTCTCAGCTAAGACAGTCTGATGGGTTAATTAAGTCTTACGTCCTGTAGTTTCAGTTTTTAATTTCAGCTCAAAGAACTTGCCAAGGATTCCGCCTTGAAGTTGCAAACATCGAGAGGATTTCATTGGAGTTTGAATTGAAGTAAGCAATTAATTTAAGGTCTCGAATGGTCGCATCGACGGAGAACGTACTGTGGACCTTTTCTTATAAATTGCATTAAATCCTCTCAGGGGTTTCCATCTGAATAGAGGAATACTAATTGATATCAGCACAAGTATTGTGCTGAGTTTGTTCAAAGTTTTGCAAAACTTACTTTACCGACAGATAAATATTGATGAACTCATTAGAGTACTACCAACCGGTTCTTATCTGAAGTAGAGCTAATGAGTACCAATTAAGTTCTCTTTGTAATCCTTTTTACTTCGATATTATCCAGCAAACATTGTTTCGTACATCAAATTGATTAAAATTAATACCTCTTGCAACCTTACACTGAAAAATGTCACTGTTAAAAAGTCAGTTAGTGTCTAGGCGGATAAAATAGTGAAATAGGCCTAGGAATTGAACCAAATATAAATATATTGAACTTGTAGGTATTGTTGAGGAAAACTTTCCCTGAAAATTTCAGATCCTCGCCCCCGTCTCATCACTACATGCCATAATCTCAAAAGTACTATTTTTTTCCGAACTTGTCGATTTTGTCAGCTATGGTTACAATAATCATAGTTCATTTATAATAATAATAACTTTATTTAACCCAATAGGGTTTTCCCACTAATTTTATTTTAACAATTTGTGTCGTGAAAATGATATAATAAAACATTTTATTAATTTACAACAATTTACTTTTCTAATAAGAATTATTTCTAAGAAAATATCGTTAAAACAACTTGCTGATAATTTCACTGCTTTTTAAAACGGGTATTTTTACGCGCCAGAATTACGTATCTACCCGGAAAACCAATGAGATTATGGATATAATTAGTTTGTAATAGATTCTAACTGTTTGTTAAAGTAAGCTTTCCTCTAAAACTTCTCAGAATTTCAATTTGTAATGCTTGTACTGTGATTGGTCTAAAGCAGTGGACGTGTAAAATATTGGCCAATCAGAATCCAGATAAATGCCGCACAAGTTATTCGTGAAAGCGTCGGACGTTAATATTTTGTACTGTAGTTTAGGTTTAACCTTCACCGAAATTACACATCAGATGACTAACCTAAAACGTTAAATTTATATTTTTATGTTTGTATATATTATTTTATCAGTTTCTGGTTTATGTTTTATTAATTCTACAATCAAAATGGAATCAAGTGGAAAAGGGATATGTTAAAGGTGCCACTGATAATTTACCTAAAGTAGAAAAGTGCTGTCAATAAATAGAGGTTATGTTATGTTAACAGAGACCAAGATTAATAAACAATCTTGAACAGAGACAACCTCTGTGATTGGATTTCAGGGTGTTGGCGTCACAACGCGCCAATTTATAGCTGTTTAAAATGAACCCAATATTTTTCAAACTTCAAGTTTTTTTTTTTGTTACTATTAGTAAAATTAATAAGATAATAAATATGCCATAAATCATTTTTTTACGTGAGTTAAGTATTTCAGCAATAATTTTTTTTTCTGGGAAAACTTCATTTTACAATATCATTTTTGCAGTAGTTATTTTTGATAGTATACATGCCCGTGATGCCAGTAGATTTTTTGTACATATTAGAATCTGGTCTAAGAGTAAAAAGAGCATTGCGTTCATTTTAGCTTGTATTGTGTATGTGGTTTGTTGGTACTCTTAGTTCCCTATTTCTGTAGATTTTTGATACATTAAGGATATATAATCCATTTAAATTGAAGACTTTGCTATCTAACTGTATCTTCGATTTTTCCACAGCATTACTTTAGGCGTAAATTTTTGAGTTATTTTTATATTTTTCAATTGGCTGTTATATATCCCTCCCCATATTATAATGTCGGAGGTAAGTGTGGATTCTACCAACGATTTATGTTTTTCTGTTTTTAGAATACATGGACAAGTACTCTTAGTCTTGTATTAAAATATTCGGTGTGGTCATTCCATTTAATTGCGTCATTATTATTATAAGACCCAGATATTTCATGTTTGTAGTGTTCTCAATTACATTTTCGCACGTACAGTTTATTATGTCACATTTTTCGTGGAATTTTAAATTGTCAATTTCTGGTGTCATGAACTATTGCTAAAAGTAATGAACTTTGTTTTTGCTTGATTAAGCATTTAATTTTATACAGTCCCATTTCGCTTTTTTTGGTTACCTCAGACCAGTCTGTACCGCGGAATGTTAGAGCAGTATCATCAGCATGCGATGATATCCCCACTTATATCTAATTCCAGCATTTCCCATTCCATTTATGTAGAAAAGGAATAATTGCGGACCTAGAACTGTTCCTTGTGGACCACCATATGTCACATTTTCTGGACTACTACAACAATAATTCGTATGATATGCTATCGAAAGCTTTAGTCAGATCTAAAAATATGGCAATGGTTTTTTCATTTTTGTTAAGATGTTCATGTATTTTGTTTCTAAAATGAAATAAAGCGTTTTGCGTGGAGCATTGTTGTCTAAATCTGAATTGTTTTGGCGATATTATGTTGTGAGGTAGTGAGTGGCTATGAAGTCGAGAGATCATGCATTTTTCAAATATTTTGGTGGCTATGTTACTAACTACCGATATTGGTCTGTAGTTGTTTGTAACAAGTTTATCGCCATCTTTAAATATTAAGTGTAATAATAGCTTGCTTTAGTGTAGTAGTAGTTTTTTTAAATATTTTTCTTGCACTGTCTTTTTTTATCCGCAACATGCCTTCGTCTTACTACTTTTTTTTGAAAATGATCCGTGTGTTTTTAGATTTTGAACTAACTTTCTAAAATAGCTCGATTTGGCTGCGGAGCATCTGGAAATCTATCTCCGTAAACCATGACTACCATCTCAGCGTCAAAATTGCACTGACAGTAAATGCTAATCATATCGAATTTGTTATTATTACTGGTAATTACTAATACAAAACTTATCTTAGAACTCGACAACACAACATACAACAACGACAATCTGTCAAATTTGTTAATAACTGTATACACTGTTTTTCACTTATCATGGCATCTCGGATTTTTACGTTTCAATGATATGAATTGTGCTTTTCGTAAAATATAAATCTTGACACTATCATTTAAAAATTCATATGACATGTTTTATATCGTTGGAAAAAGAAAAAAATAAACAGAATTAATGGTGTCGTGGCCTACTTTGAGGTTTGTTCTTTTGATTTTTGCGTTTCTCGAATTTTTTTGAGAAAATATTTTTTTGTTTCAAATCTCTATGGAAAGCTGGTTTCAAAGATCCATAGATGATGTACCAAAGAAAGACTGTCGTCCAGTTATTACGGAGGATATCAAATTAAATATTTTTCTGGCTGTGGCTCATAATTCACACAATAAAAAAATATAATTTTTTCGGATGAGTCAACAATTGTTTATCTTTTTGGACTAGGGAAACTGCAAATGTACACAACATTTCAACGTTATATATTGTAGTTTCAATTGACAAACAAATTATTTATTACTTTTAAAAAATATTTCTTGTTTCTACTCAATAATACTCTCTTAGAATTGCCTTTACCTATTTTTTTTAATCCGCTAAATATATACAGAAACATAACATTTTTTGTCCTCTAAAATCGATTAAGTTTTCTTCAGTGAAATTCTGTCAGAGAACGAATATAGCAGCACCCTGTACATAATGAGGAATCTTTAAAGTAGTCATTGAAATGAATGTATTTAATAAGAAATCTGCTGCCTCTAGGAGACTGTGTTTGAGTTGATATTTCAGTAACGAATTTGTCCTCTAGTTCACTAACGACATTTTTCTGTTCAAAGTATGATCTACTCAAACTCTACTATAGAGAACTTTATCAATATCCAATTATAAAGTTGCCAAGTTCATATGCCAAAATAAATAATTTATTCGTTGCTGTAAACACTGAAACTAACTACATATTGTTCATTGTGTAAATTGGTATTGCTCTCTTGTAGATCAATATCGAAGCAAATTACAAAATCTGTTCAATACTACATAATACATGGGTACCAATTAATTCAATTTGACAATTAATTAATAATGATGTGCACCCAGACACATTATTCATTGTATTTATCGACATTGCGAAATAGGGCTGTATTCGTATATCGAACCGAAATTGTTGGTAACTCCTAAAAAAAAGTACTAGAATTTGAACTGAGTAACCTAAATTCATTACGAAAAATGAAGGTGATCAAGAGGTTACGTGATATATTTTTAGTGTTTTATTTTCGCTGGCAAGTTTTAAAAATAATCAATTCGGCTTCTAAGGAGTTCTAGCCATTTTGTTTTTTAGTTGTTAGCTTTTGTGCATAATAATATTAATAATGGAAGCAAAATTCCTCGATTTGTCTATCTTGGGATTTAAACGAATTATTATGCATTCGCTCAGCCGCGAATCATATTGTGCATATAATTAACAAGGCAGATTTTAACTGATTCAATTTCTAGCCCTCGGGATATAACCACCGATTATTCAACACGAATAATTTAATAGAATAATTATAAATATTCAAAGGAATAGTTACAATACGCACTGGTTTATTGTTTCATTAGTTTTCTTCAGATTTCTCTGGCATATGTTTTGGCCTTGCGGCCATTATCAAAGAGTCTTAAAAGTTTTTTTAAAAGTTTTTAAAGACTTTTAAAGAGATTTTAAGACTCTTTGATAATGGTCGCAAGGCCGAGACATATGTCAGAGAAATTTGAAAAAAAACTAATGAAACAATGAACCAAGTGCGTATTGTAACTATTCCTTTGAATATTTATAATTATTTTATTGAATATGTTTCATCAAGAACCTACCGCAGATTCCATCCAATTAACGAATAATTTATTTGATGATACAGTAACCGCGGTATCTATCAATCTTCCCATGGATTCACCCAATACCAGTAAATCATATGTGACTGCATACGACAAGGCCACATCGATATTATCCACGGCCACAAGAAAATAGCAAATATGTCGGAATGCAAAATAAAAGGCCCATTTTCAAGGAGCGCAATATGCTGTAAATTGTGATGTCAAGCTGTAGAACTCAACTTCGGCTAGAGCTATGTAACTTTTGTAGGTGGAATTACTTTTAAAAATTGAACTATTGTCCTTCAGACAAATTTATTACAGATATTATATGAGTTGGAATTATTAATAGATACACCAGTGGTGATCAATGCCGTTTTTTCTGTCCACGATATTAGCATAGATAGATGCAACGAAACCAAGGATCACGTAATTCTCGTATTGCTCGTGTAAGTTTAGAATGTCCTATGCTTCCCGCCTCATGTCTCAAGCCATCGCGCTACATTCCTGCTGAATTTCCATTTATATGCTCCGCAATAAGAACACCTGTATTCCTGTATATTGTATCTTAGTCAATTGGAAGTTGTCCATAATATTGCATGTTGCAATATCCGATTCGAAATGAGATAAGGGAATAAGTATATTTATTGCACAGTTCTGGGCTGGACTTGTAGATTAGTACCTGGCGATTTATAATGACATTGACTGAGTACTGCTTGAAAAAATCCGTATCACCTGTCCTATTACTATCAGTGTTACTATTGTATTTACTTTAAAGTTTGTTTTTTTTAACAAAAATCTGTCTCGCCTGAGTTATTAAGTTTTCTATAAATCCGGTTTCCATCAAATAGAATTGCCAAGCAACGGCGTTTTCAATAAAATCTGCAGCATATCCTATAACAACGGCTCGATCTCTATGTATTACTGTCTAAAATTCAATAATTCTAACCATAGATGTATTCCCATCTCTTGCATTATTTCTATCTGACGACAATTGATAAAATGTAATAAAATAGTAGCTAGCATATCCCGTATGCAAATCGATGTTAATGAATTTAACATAATGCTACAGATGTCCAAACAATGTTAGCTTTTATATCTGTGAGAAAGAAAACCTGCCATGTTGTGTGCCCCAGAGGATTAGTATACAGGGTGTCTCACCAGGAACTAAATCGATCGATATAGAGAAAAGTACGCTCAGAAAATTTTGAAAATTTAGATAATTACTAATGTCGGTGTGGCCAATCCAACTAAAATAATTACAAGCAGCTGGCACTTCCGCTTATACCGGAAGTCGATACCAACTTGTTTATTTCAAATGGAACACCCTATATATTTTAGGGTTTTCGAAAAGACCATAAAATTCTAAATCGAAAATATGTTTGCAAGAACCGTTATAACTTTCTTCGTGTAAAAGATCCTCATTTGCTTCTTGTCACGTAAAAAGAACACAAGGAGAACTACGTTCCATATCAAGTGTTCCGTTTTGCGCGTTACATTTTGTCAACTTCAAACCGCGACAACTTGTATAGGTCAAATGGAGCACCCTGTATTTTTTTACGTCAAGTTGTGTAAAATTCAATTCCCTTTTTTCTGATATTAGCATTGTGGGCGTTGAAGTTACAACTTTTTGAAATATTTGCGATTTTATTAGAAATTCATGAATTGTTGTAATCATTTCATCAAAATAGCCATGACTAGAAACAATCAGTCATTATCTTATGTCAAAAGATGCCAGCACGTTTAAATTATAAAAACGAAAACTTTTTAAATTTGTTTATTATTTATGGAGAATGTGATAAAGTAATATCAAGAACTTGCAGCACATTTGCTACTCGATATCCACAAAAACGCAAAATAACACTAACACTGTAACATGGGTATTAATCGAATTGAAGATATGGCATGAACTAAAATTAAAATAGCAGAGATAAGATCAATTTAAAATATGATTTCATTTTAAGTTAATAATTGCTCAAAATTCCGCCCTCGAACCTCGACACATTTTTCGCACCTTCGGATTAGTTCCTCATGGGTAGCTCTTCTAATTGAATCCTGTGATATGTTTTGAAATGCATTTCTTACCCTTTGCATACAATCTTCAATGGTTATTAATGGGCTCTCATAAGTTTTATGTTTAATAGTTCCCCAAAAGAAATAATCCAGAGCTGATAAATCGGGCGAGCGAGGAGTTCATAAGAAAGGCCCATTATTGGCAATCCATTGATCATAAAAAGTTTCTTGTAAATAATTATTAATTAAATATGCGTTATGTGGGAGAGCTCCGTCATGCTGATAAAAAATGTTTCTATGTTCGGCGAGGGGTAGATTTTCTAAATAGTTATTATTCAAATTTATATTCAGATATCTTTCACCTAAAAAAAAAAAACAAAAATTTGCCCATACATATTAGCAGAAGAGAAAATTTTATTTTCCCTTTAAATTTTCCTGATAAAATTGTAATGCCATCACTCTATCGTTTCTTATGGCACAGTAAACATTGGACTGCCAACTTTCCTGAAAGTTTCGCTCTCTGAACATATGAGGATTTGAGTCACTCCAATAATGCGAATTGTGTCTATTAAAAGGTCCATTTTTAGTAAATTTTGCTTCATCTGTCCATATAATATTTCCCAAATAAGAATCGTGGCCTTCAGACCCTATTAGAATAAACTTACAAAAATTCTGTCTTCTTAGGAAATCTGTTTCTTTTAATACTTGAGCCTTATGGAATGAAAATAGGTGAAACTTATGTTTTAATAAGATTCTATGAATTGAATCCTTGTCCCGATTCCAGAGCAGCTTGTCTTAACGACATCCTTGGAAATGCATGAAAATATCCCAGAATGACTATTTCAATGTTTTCGTCATCAACAATAGGCTTTCTTCTTTGCATTTTTGCCTTGACAGAGCCATAATTTTTAAAATTTTCCAGTATGCGTTTTACAGTGTTTGGTGACGGTTTCCGTTTTTCTGGATACCGAGTAGCAAATGTGCTGCAAGTTCTTGATATTACTTTATCACATTCTCCATAAATAATAAACAAATTTAAAAAGTCTTCGTGGGTGTAATTTAAACGTGCTGGCATTTTTTAACATAAGATAATGACTGATTGTTTCTAATCATGGCTATTTTGGTGAAATGATTACAACAATTCATGAATTTCTAATAAAATCGCAAATATTTCAAAAAGTCGTAACTTTAACCCCCACAATGCTAATATCAGAAAAAAGGGAATTCCATTTTATACAACTTGACGTAAAAAATACAGGGTGTTGCATTTGATCTAAATCACTTCATTCTTATTTTAAACTTATTAAAAATTATTTAATTATATTGAGTTAGTGGACTTTCTATCGCTGTTGAACAAAATCTTAATATTTAAACATTATTTTTTACTTTTTAGCTCGGTTTGCTATTAAAGCGTGTTTTTTTAGTTTTTTAAAACTATATATATATATTTTTTTTGTGTTGTAGTTTCATTTATCATTGTTGTTTTCACGAGTAATGGACAATTAAAGGGTCAACCCTCCCAGAGGTCCGATAGAAGGGCAAGGCTCTTATACAACAGGGCCTGCCCGGGTCCCTGAGGTTGACTCTAGCGACATGACATTTTTAGTCGTCCTCATGCCATTCATCCCTCGGCACGTTTCTCACTAATATATTGGATTAGATGAATTTTAGAATTAGCATCATGAACACCGACACATATGGAAACCAGCTGATACCCGCCTGCTTTTCGAAACCACTGAGTATCGGCTTGTAGTACATAATCAATATTACATCATAATGTATGTATTAAAGTTGGAACTAGCGTTTAATAATAAAATATATTTTCACAGCGGCGCCTCCGGCAAAATCTCCACGGTAGATTAGTCATTTTTTTTATTTTATCCTGATGATCTTGGTGAGGCCTTTAAGACAAATTTGTCAAATTATTGTATTGTCATCGGACCTTGATAAGTGTGCAAAGTTTCAGTTTAATCTGACATTTTGAAGTGGGTGAGAATCACGTTCAAAGATTCCGTTACAAACAAACAGGTGAAGCTAAAATAAAAGCGTGTTAAACATTATATATTTCGGACGTCGCCATAATTTTTCGAAGTAGTTGGTATGTACTAATTAATGGTAAGTAGTATAGTTACATAGATAATAGAATGCTGGTTGTCGCTCATCATATTATCAGTTTCTTGAGAAGAATTGCTACTCGTCATAGCACAATACATACATTGTTAAATATATCCTCTACTATTAAGAGTCTATTCGGTATCGATACCACCTCGTATAAGAAGGAAAGTTAACGAGAACCGAAACCCCTGTCATCCCTGAACTCGATTCGTTAAATATTCGAGGAGTTTAATGTCCCAACAACACGAACATTCATAATTTATAGCGAATAACAGTATTTTCTGAAGAGCTTCGAGGTACTGTCAGAACGTAAGCCCTTTTGAAAATATATAATATTATTTCTATTAAATATTTCACATTTGATATATAAAACATAAATTTCGGACGCAATCCTTTATAAAAATTGGTCCGAACGTTTGGAACTTGAAAAATGTCAACTACTAGAAATATGGGTCTTATGATATATTCTCGGAAATGTTTGACTGGTAGCACATAATTTTACTTGTTCAAACGTACCTTGTATTGAAGACGTACATTGAATGGCGAAAACCTTGAAGATACTAATATAAACTAATAATATAGACATTTATTTTTGAAATACATACGAACATAAAGTAAATTTAACCCTAACGTGCTTCTTAAGAATTTTTTATTAATTAAATCACTATTTGCAATAAATAACATGGTGAAAATGTTATCAGCTATTTATAAATAACCCTCCCCATCATATAAAAAATTGTTTAACAATCATGTACGCTGATGATACGACAATTTCTGTATCTGCCCCAAATAGTGATGATCTACAAAAAGCTATTAATAGCGTTAACATCGAAATGAATGATTGGTGCAAATAAATTAATAGTAAATGAGAAAAAAACTGTATTTCTAAATTTTAATCCAACTAAAATCTCGTTAAATAGTCTACCCATAAGCACCTCGTCAAAATTCTTGGGTACCTATATAGAAAGTTCATTATCTTGGGAGCTGCAAGGTAATCACGTAAGGAGTAAACTGAATAAGGCATATTATGCAACTTTACAACTAAAAGACACCTTAAGTGAGGAGGGAATTATGGTAGTCCAAGTAAGGACTTCCCTACACTCAAAAACGCAACAAAAACTTTACGACATAATTATCGCCGCGGCAAACACACATTAAAAACTTATAAAAGTAAGCGAGTCAAATTGCAAACAGCAGTACAAAGAGTACCGGTATTTTAATGAGGTCGTAAAATTTTTGCTACGTTTTTTATTTGCCGGGAACGTATGACTTCAACTATATATTCTCACTTATCACTCAATATTTGTATCTGGGGAAGGTCTAACCAATTATATAGAGTTTTTGTGCTTCAAAAGAGTATTATGAGACTGATTTTTAATTTACCATTTAGAAAGAGTAGAGATCTTTTACTTGCCTAACATTTAATAGACAAGGGACCGACGGCTTTACATCTCCTCCGAAGGATGGATTTTCCCTTATACAACCCTCGCCTAAGTTTGTATAGCTTCCGCGCATACACTGATATACAAGCTGCTGGAAGATGTGTGAGGCGAGGACGCGATCTTCGTTGGAATGGTCACCCATCCAACTACTAACCGCACCTTACATCGCATATCGAAGTATGTAGAAAGTACCTTTTATAACATAGATGAATTCCTAAAGAGTAATGCCTAGTAGAAAAATAATATTGTGTGTTTATATTAAGATACGGTCTTGTTGCTTTCTATTTGTTTTTTATTTTTTTATTTACTTAAAAAATGTATGACAATCTAAGATTTTTATCTATTGTAAACTGTTTGTGATGTTTCTTATTATATTTTATATCGTTTTAAATATTTTATGATTTATGTATTATAGTTATGACTGTTTTATATGACATGCCATATATATGTACTTTATTTCTATTCTATTTCTATTAATTAACACTCCTTTTTTATCCTTAATCAACAATTGTCGTACTTCATAACGCCAACATCGTTACTTTCCGCGATAAAATACAGAGGCGACTCCGAGGAAGATACATAAGGAATAGCAATTTATAAAAAAAATTGATGTTTTTTAATGGGCCTTCGACAACGTTGCCGGAAATTAGTTCCGAATATTTTTAAATAGCAATTCTTCGTACATCGTTCAGAGATAGCGGTTATAGAAACAATTTATTTTTTGGTTTATTTCTTGTTACTGTTGCGCAATGTAGGCTGAGGGATCAATAATTTCAATACAGAGCGTTTAAAATAGGCCTGATGCTAAACTGTGATTCCTAATTATGTATAAAAAATTTAAGACATTTTGAATTGTTTGTATGGTCTGATTGATTTTCATTATTTGTTTGTTTCTTAATATATCACCAATAGTAAAAGTTCACAGATCGGGTGATCCATGAACTTCTTCAATGTCCAATATCCAGGAAAATTATTGTTTAAAAAATTGTAACTATGTCAAAACATGTTTTTAATTTCATATTTTTTTCATTTTGCCAGATATTAGTTTTAGGCAAATCAAGGTTTATTTAAAGTTATACTAGAAACAACACACCAAAAAAAAGGGTTTTTCTAAAACCGTCTATATAAATGGCGTTTACGTCCCTAGTAACACGCGCAATAACCATTACCATTAAAAAGTTTTTTATTTTGTTTAAATATATACAATTCATTTTTATATTTGATATAAATGATTATCTCATTTCACAATAATAGATACCCGGCGCGTTACATATTTTTAAAATAAAAACGAAACGACCCGGACGGCGGATCTCATACCAGAACAGATAATATAAAAAAAAATTAAAATTAATAAGGTGCAGTTTTAAAACAAGACTAATGCATTAGTAAAACCAGCAAAGCGTCGAGAGTTGTGTATGAAGTGAATAGGGCGACTTTAAGCAAACGTATAAGACGAAGATAGGGCAGGATACCGGAGCCACGTCTCATGTGTCAAATATACAAGCCACGTTCATCAGGATTTGGGGGATTTTGGAACCGCGTTGTTGGAAGAACGGAATAAAAGCCAGGCGATGCTATACCTCTTGGCAGAACTGATAGAGGATGCTTGCCGACGTTTACGAGCCCTCTCGGTTTGCCCGGAAGAATACTTATTCCAGTAAAAGCAAATTTCATCGAGGATGTTTGTCGTCGAATTTCGAACCCTCTGAATTTGCTAAGAGATACTAATTGCAGGACGCTTGTCGACGATCAAATACTCGAGCCCGCTTAGTTCTCTAAAGACATCAATTAATTCTACGCATAAATCCAATCTGGCTACTAAAAGATTTGGACTGCTAGAACATAACTTGGCAATTTACACAACAATTTCACCAACATAACTATTTAAGTATCAAACCTATTTACTTCTCTGCGTTATTGACTTTACATTCTGGTTTGGGGGGGATTGGCTTATTCGTGGTACTAAAAGAATATTAGTTTTTTTATGAAATACTAGCTTTGATTTTTAACTATAAAGAATATTATATTACCAGTTATTCAGTTATGATTTCATTCACGAATTTAATTCATAAAATTTCACTTTCTGAATGTTTTACTAGGGAAATTTGTGTTTGCAAAATATCAAGTTTATATTCAAGAACTATATATTTGGAGCTATGCAATAACAAGATATTTTATCATAGACTCGTCAAACTTCATGTTAATAATTATTCTGCAGTTTTTATAAAACAAATAGTTGACTCATGTCCACCTCATCTCTCGTAAGATTTTTCAAGAATGCTTTATATTTAAAGTACTCTAGGAATGTTTTCCTACTGTAACCACAAGGTTGTCTAATTGTTTAACATCTTCCTACAATGGAATATTATCGTCACATGAATTCGGTGTACTTTGCGTTAACAAAGGTTTGAAACATTGACTACGGCCAATTGGCTGGTTCTGTTCTCCTGTTGGGCTCAGTTACAACGAGGGATGTCAATATTTCAGGCAGTTGCCTGGTCACTTGTTCGGTTGAAGGGTGATGCAACCGCACTTTCTTACCTTCGCGGATTCGCGGCTCCGTATATTTGACAATCATAGGCAATCTTCTGGTTGCTTTTCCATTTAATTACGATAGGGAGATTTCCCCAGCATTTTAAAGGATTTTATGTGAGTGTAAATTCTCACCTCAGCAAGATTAATAAGATTATCTGAACGATTGTTCCTACTCTAATTTCAATCAATAAACAATGTATAATTAAAGGATATTTCCTCAATACTCTATGATATTTTACATCAGTATTTAATGCTCATTTCTCAATTTAATTTTGATAATGTATAACCGTGACATGATTCTTGTCTTTTGTTTATTATCTAGCGATTGCTAACTTTATTTAATTATAAACCATTATTACCTAGCGATTGCTAACAGCTCTATTATAGATTATCATTATCAGGCCATTGCCACAACCCTAATTACTATTAAAATAATACAGCACACTTTTGTATAAGTTCTTGTTATTGCATCAAAACACTCAGTATATCTATAGTATGGTCATTACTATAGCAGCGCAAATTTTTCTATTATAATATTTAGACAATTATCTCAAATAGTTGGATTACTTTTGATTTCATGTTCGACTATTGTTGCATCAATTTATATAAAATAAAATGGGTTTTTTTACTATTTTTTCCCATCAATTTTTTATTTCTTTCACCTTTATTTTTTTCATCATACAGTTAACAAACTAAATAAATGGTTTTGTTTCAAATCAAAATAGCAAACAGACTTTAACTATAAAGGTACAGTGCAACCTTGAGTAATAAAATACTACATAAATAATATATCAAATTAACTAGGTCTCTCAATTAATAGACTGTGTGTTCAAGCTTACCAGGTATTTAAATTACCAGAGTGATTAATTTTCTAAGGTATATCGTATCAGACAGAAACAAGTAATACCAAACTTTATATCAAAGAACCTGGGGTAATTATAAAGGTTGACTACACACACACACGACGTAATTAAGGTCCTAACCACAGACAACTAGACGATCACGTTAATGGCCAATTTGTTTATTTATCTTGTCATAAAATTGAGATAATAATGTCTGGGTGGGAGTAAATAAGTTCTTGATTGCTTCACGATCAAGGATTTTGATATTAATTAACACACCTGGAGGAGTGTTATTTCACTGGTTCACGTAACCAGGATTTTTATTTATAATTAATCGAGGGGGGGTGGGGGGTGTTTCACGGCAAACTTGAAACTTTATATTTAAAAAACTTATTCGCCGTCTCCAATATATAAATCTTTGATTAAGGGAATATTGTATTCCCTGTGGAAATTTAAAATGGGACTGTATCTATTTGACTCTGTTAGTAGTCTAAGGATCTTATTTTGTGTCCTCTGAAGTCTATTGCACTGTTTATAATTTTCATTTCGAGCTACCTGGTTGGTAAGGCATTGCTAGCTATAAAAGTAGAACTTTCGTTTCCAGGATAAAAGAACCTACAAAAAAAAACAACGAAATTTAACTTTTTGGCCGAATTAATACAACTAAACAATTTTGAATCAAGGTATTGTTTTAATGAAAATGTATTAAAAACTATTTGTTAATCTTAAAGTGCAATTCGAACAATTAGAAAAGCAACAGATGGAATGTCACTTGAATTAACTGTCGTACTTTGGATCGGACCACTACTAGTTTCAACAACGTTAAAATTAAGATTTTCTACTGCTACTTCATTAGAGCTTAGAGGAAATATGCGTGACAACAGAATTAGTAGGGATATCGTGCAGAATTTTTTTAGAAATGTCCACTTTGTTACTGTACGAATCCGCAACAGTTGGGGATTTGCATTGAACGTAGCTGACGTTTTTCTAAAGGAATATCGGGTATATTTATTTACGTCCTCAAGTTCTAAAAATTTCGCAATTTCTCTAGGAACATTTGAAATAGTGTGCTTTCTCGCACACCATTTAAAAACGCTTCATAAGTTTGCATATAGCTTGCTTTGGATTTCTTGGGGTAAAGCGAGGCACAAGCAATATTGGCTGTTTCTTGTATCTGTCGCCACCATCAAACATATTTGTTTATTTTAGTTTGAAACCACCAGAAATTAAAATGTTTAATATAAATCTCGATGGCAGATAGTAATTCTTTCTTCAGCATGGAAACAATTTTCACAGACAGCCTCCCAAACTATAAAGTTTATGAAAAATGTCAAATAATTTCAGGAAATAATTAGTTTTAAATCATTAAATCGCATAATATCTTTCGGTAGAGAAACAATATAATACATTACACGATGCGAAAGTCGATTTAAGTGTTCGACATTTTTTTAAACGTCTCGGCTTCGATTCGACCATTCAAAAATCACCTCACACCTAAAAGTAAGTAAACTTTCTCATTCAATAATGTAAATAACCACTTTTTTTTAGTATTACAAGCAAACATAATTAATACATAAACGTTTACTTTTAATATTGAAAAAAGGACATTTGTTGGTCTGTTGTATACTATAACTTTATATTTAAAACTTTTCTGTTGGCCAGTTAATACGTCAATTTCATTTCAAAGCGACTCATTGCCGTTAGCTGCACGGATGCTTATCGAATGCAATTTACTGTATTTGCTTTGGCGCTGCAATTACCATGCAATGTGTTTTTCCAGTACTTTTCCGCCCGAAGTAATTTGGGCCTTAATTTCGTTACTCGAAACAAATGATACGTTTAATGGGTGATCAGTTGCAAATGAATACAAATCTATTTATTTCAGTTCTCCAGGAATTGATTTGCCTGGGAAATGTAATTACAGGACCCAGAAATACCGTGAAGGTATCCAAGTAATGACATTTTTTTTAAAGAAAAGTTGAATCGCATTCAGATAACTGAAAAATAAGAAACAAAATCGTCTAGTCAGAAATGCTAATAAAATCGACCCAGGAACCCAATCAAATAAAAATATTTCCATCTTGTAGTGTTGTTGAGGAGAGCTTTCCCTGAAAATACCAGATCACCATTAAACATAGCTTTGAATTTCATTTTATTGCTACCTCACAGAAAATATTTAAGAATTTTGAGTAACTAATTTACATTCACAAAATATGTTAAACTATACAGGATGTCTCACCGGAAACTGAATCGATCGATATGGAGAAAAGTACGCATCAGAAAATTTTGAAAATTTAGATAAATACTAATATCGGTGTGGCCAATCTAGCTAAAATAATTACAAGCAGCTGGCACTTCCGCTTATACCGGAAGTCGATACCAACTTGCTTATTTCAAATGGAACACCCTATATATTTTAGAGTTTTCGAAAAGAGCATAAAATACGTAGCATATCCTATACCTAAACCTAGTCGTTTCAAAGATATTTGACATTTTATAGAAAATTTGACAAGTGCAGCAGTTTGCAAGAACCGTTATAACTTTCTTCGTGTAAAAGATGCTCATTTGCTTCTTGTCACGTAAAAATAATACAAGGAGAACTACGTTCTATAACTGAAATAAATTCAATAATATCATACCAAGTGTTCCGTTTTACGCGTTACATTTTGTCAACTTCAAACCGCGAAAACTTGTTTAGGTCAAATGGAACACTCTGTATTTTTTTACGTCAAGTTGTGTAAAATTGAATGCCCTTTTTTCTGATATTAGCATTGTAGAGGTTAAAGTTACAACTTTTTGAAATATTTGCGATTTTATTAGACATTCATGAATTGTTGTAATCATTTCATCAAAATAGCCATGATTAGAAACAATCAGTCATTATGATATATCAAAAAATGCCAGCACGTTTCAATTATACCAACGAAAACTTTTTAAATTTGTTTATTATTTAAGGAGAATGTGATAAAGTAATATCAAGAACTTGCAGCACATTTGCTACTCGATATCCACAAAAACGCAAAATAACACTAACACTGTAACATGCGTATTAATCGAATTGAAGATATGGCATGAACTAAAATAGCAGAGATAAGATCAATTTAAAATATGATTTCATTTTAATTTAATAATTGCTCAAAATTCCGCCCTCGAACCTCGACACATTTTTCGCACCTTCGGATTAGTTCCTCATGGGTAGTTCTTCTAATTGAATCCTGTGATATGTTTTGAAATGTATTTCTTACTCTTTGCATACAATCTTCAATGGTTGTTAATGGGCTCTCATAAACTTTATTTTTAATAGTTCCCCAAATGAAATAATCCAGAACTGATAAATCGGGCGAGTGAGGAGGCCATAAAAAAAGGTCCATTAATCATAAAAAGTTTCCAGTAAATAATTATTACTTAAATATGCGTTATGTGGGTGAGCACCGTCGTGTTGATAAAACATGTTTCTATGTTCGGCGAGAGGTAAATTATCAAAACAGTTATTATTCAAATTTTGTAAGATATTCAGATACCTTTAACTTAAAAAAATATAAAAATTTACCTATACAATATTAGCAGAAGATAAAATTTAATTTACCGTTTAAATTTTCCTGATAAAATTGTAATGCCACCACTCTATCGTTTCTTACCGCACAGTAAACATTGAACTGCCAACTTTCCTGAAAGTTTCGCTCTCTGGACATATGAGGATTTGAGTCACACCAATAATGCGAATTGTGTCTATTAAAAAGTCCATTTTTAGTAAATTTTGCTTCATCTGTCCATATAATATTTCCCAAATAAGGATCGTGACCCTCAGACCTTATTAGAATAAACTCACAAAAATTCTGTCTTCTTAGGAAATCTATTTCTTTTAATCCTTAAACCATATGGAATGAAAATGGGTGAAACTTATGTTTTAATAAGATTCTGTGAATTGAATCCTTGCATAGTCCCGATTCCAGAGCAGCTTGTCTTAATGACATCCTTTTAAATGCAGGAAAATATCCCAGAATGACTATTTCAATGTTTTCGTCATCAACAATAGGCTTTCTTCTTTGCATTTTTGCCTTGACAGAGCCATAATTTTTAAAATTTTCCAGTATGTGTTTTACAGTGTTTGGTGACGGTTTCCGTTTTTCTGGATATCAAGTAGCAAATGTGCTGCAAATGCACATTCTCCATAAATAATAAACCAATTTAAAAAGTGTTCGTGGGTGTAATTTAAACGTGCTGGTATTTTTTGACATAAGATAATGACTGATTGTTTCTAATTATGGCTATTTTGATGAAATGATTACAACAATTCATGAATTTCTAATAAAATCGCACAAATATTTCAAAAAGTTGTAACTTTAACCCCCACATTGCTAATATCAGAAAAAAGGGAATTCAATTTTACACAACTTGACGTAAAAAAATGCAGGGTGTTCCATTTGACCTAAACAAGTTTTCGCGGTTTGAAGTTGACAAAATGTAACGCGAGAAACGAAACACTTGTTATGATATTATTGAATTTATTTCACACTACACTTTCTTTATTTGAACATTTTTTCGATATCACTCCAAATAACGGCGCTATTCCTAAAAAAGTGCGGCAATACACAGTTTTCCACCTCCCCAAGGTCGCAAACAGGTGTACCATTAGTAGGCCTATGTCTACCATCCTACCAAATTTCATTCCTATCTGACCTTTTGCAAGTCAACTCCCCTTTTTTGTACCCATTGCCTGGATTATCAGACGACATGTCGATATGTGGCTGTTCATAAAAGTTTATAATTATTGGAATAATTATATATATTTTCTACAAACAGGCGTTGAAACTGTATTTCAAAACGTCACTATTCCCCTGGAATCAATTCGTAAATCCTTTGTGAATAATATTGTTATATCGAGGCTATCAGCCATTCCGACATACACGCATCATCCCTAATGACACGACACGGCTTAATCCCATTTATTAAATCCGTCGGGATATTACTCGTGGGCGGGCGTCGGGACTGCGTGGATGTCTGCAAATTGCCAACAGTCCGTATCAACAGTTTGCCGTCGCCTTCTAGTGCCAATGTGACACCTAACTTAATCCGAGGAGGTTGTAAAATTTGAAATATTTAACGGAAGGTTGCTGCGGTCCCCGGAGTAACTTTGGGTAATATCTGCGGCCTGACCCAGTTACTGCAGTTAAATGGTCTCCCGTCTGAATTGTTATGGAACAATTGAGACAAGTGCAGTATTTATGAGCATTTTGTGCTCTCTGTTTACAAACTTGCGTTAAGTATTAATATACACAGTTAAATGGCTGGGGGACGAGAGAAAAGTCACCTTTTTCTAAACCAGTGTTTTTTGTACTCCTTTATTACATATTAAGGCAATGAAATAAGAATAATTTCTATCTCGTTCTTGGGAAATTTAGGATGAAAGTTATAATCCTATATTTAACAAAGTAAAACACTGAAATTCACAAAAACTGTATTGCATTTTAGACCTTTTTTATTCTTAGTGACACTCCATGTCACCGAAACTGTTATCTTAAGTCTGAGAGATGTACATTTGTCTGAGTAGAGGAAACGGGAACCTACAATTTATAGTGGGATCCGAACCACTTCTTAGGGGCAATTTATAATTTAAAATGGCATCGCAGTGAATGAACCTGGACTCCACTTCGCTATTTATGCTCGTAAAGAAAACTAGAGGTCAATGTTGAAATACCTCATATACAAATTTATTTTTTCTTATTCGTTTTTCAAATTCAAGTAATTATTACAGTTAACTCATTTCATTTTATTATTTATTTAGTCATTTAAAGTTGAACAATGTAAAGTTACCAGAATGCATTTTAAAATTACATTATTTTAAAGCAATACTTTTACGAAAAGAATTCAACTAAAATAAGTCAAGCCATTATATTTGTTTACAATATGCGCAATAAGTTTCAAGTACTTCAGTCGCATCAAATAGTGTGAGAAAACTACGAAGCGAGTATTGACATTTATAACGTAAACATTTCGTGTAACCACAAAATTCGAAGTTTTCATATAAATTGTGACGTCATGACTGATGGTCGAGAGGCGAGCACAGACCCAAACGTTCCGGGTTCGATCCCCGGTCGTGGCAGTGGAAAGTACTGTGAAAGAGATTTTTCCACTATACACGGATATAGGTGTAAAATTTCATTTTCTGAATATTTTACTAGGGAAGTTTGCGTTTGCAACATAACAACTTTATATTCAAGAACTATATATATATTCTGCGTTTATGCAATGACAAGAAACTTTCACTATTATTTTTCATTTGGTATACTTACTAAGGCTACTGTGTGCCTAATTTTGGACATGTAAAATATCGTAATAATGTTTGCCTTTCAACTGATTATTTCTCACCAGCGATCTATTTGGTTTTCTATGATTGTTTAATAACGATCCAGCCACTTAGTTACCTTGCGCTCACAAACTGTACAGGCCATCGGTCAGTACTGGGTTAATTAGCCCGTAAACTTGTTCGTATTAAGAAGGGTTTACTTTTCGTCGAGTATTGAACCGGGACGTCTCGTCTGTTTGATTTACATCTACTCACCCTGTTTTACGTTGTTGGACAGTCATACAAAATTTGCTAGACTGCTTGTTTAATTATAATCAAAGTATTTTTCCTCAACGTTTTATGATATTTTACATGAGGATTTAATTCTCATTTGTCGCTTATATTCTATGATGCACGAACATGACATGATTCTTGTCCTCTGTTTTGCAAGTTTAATGCCTTTATAGCCTTTAACAACTTTAATTATAAACAGTTATTACCTAACGATTGTTAACAGCTCTAATTATAAATTATCATTACTAGGCCATTGCCACAACTCTAATTACTATTAAAATAACACAGCATACCTTTGTATAACTCAGTTTTTATTATTGCATCAAACTACTTAGTATATCTCTATAGGTATGGTCATTACCATAGCGACGCAAGTTTTCCTATATAATATTTAGAAGATTGTCTCAAATATTTGGATTACTTTTGATTTCATGTATAGCTATTTGCTACATCAATCTATTTAAAATAAAATTAATATTAATTAATTAATAATATTTTTTTTACTATTTTTTCCCATCAATTATTGTCTTATTTTTCCACATTTACCTTTTCGTCATATAAGTAATAAACTAAATAAATGTTTTAATTTCAAAAGCAAAATAGAAAACAAATTTCAACTATAAATGTACAGTGTAATCTTCTTAAGTAATAAAATACTACATAAATAATATATCAAATTAACTAGGTCTCTCAATTCATAGACAGTGTGTTCAAGTTTACCAGGTATTTAAATTAACAGAATGATTAATTTTCTAAGTCATATAGTATCAGACAGAAACAAGTAATATTAAACTTTATATAAAAGAACCTGGGGTAATTAAAAAGGTTACTACACGCAAATGGCCAGTTTTATTTGTTTATCCTTCAGATAAATAAATATTAATTAATTAACTAGAAAACAAAATTACCAGGATTTCATTTGTAATTAATTGGGGTGGGATTAACTTCTTCATTGGTGCCGTGACCACTTCAATATTTAATAAAAGTAACTCATAAAAGGTATTTGTTATTGTAATTAAACATATTTTGAGCAGAAAGTGGGTAAACAGGCAGACGATTTTATTTTCATATTTGACTAAAAGTATGGGAATGTTCGATGACGTACGGTTTTCTGGAATCGTCTTTCCATTCACTCATTGTTATTTGGGGCGCGTCAATATGCTTTTTCTGTACATCCCCTAATTATTTCTCCACTCGAGGCCAGAATTGCTTGATCTGCTAGTTTAAATTGTGAAAATTTTCAGAGAATGCCTCGTATCAAGAATTTTCTAATTATCCATATAATAAAGCGGAATGTTAATGAGAAAGTTTTAATAAGATTATCTCATATATGAGAGTTTAGTTATGGCATTGCGGGGCGAGACAGAACGCAAACCAAATAAATGGCTATTTATTATGCCTCTGGGTTTTTGTTTTACGTTTCCTGAGAAAATTTATGGCCAACTGTGTTAAGAAGTTGGTTTACGTTTTATTTGTTTCATTCAAATGAACTTTCGCTGTGATTAATGTATTGCGATTATTATACAGCCGCAGTAGCCATTCGTTGCTGAGAAAGCTTCAGGGTTTGCAATTTTTTTGTAAAAGTAAAAATTTACTAGAATTCCTGAAAAATATTTTCATGTCTTCTTAGCCATTTCACTGACGTGAGGGGTGAAAGCCAATGAGTATTGCTCTGAAATATAAAATTATATTTGTAAATTGGGTAAAAAATGAGCATAATATCGTTTAAAGGAGATACATAATGTGTGGAACAGTAATTCAATTATTGTGCATATTTATAAAAAATCCTGAGACGCGTTGATTTTGGATTCTGCAATGACATCCTGCAACGTACTAATTTCATCCCTAAATTCAACCCCGTTCGAGTGGCAGTTGCAACCTCTAAATTTTGCCTTCGCAAATAAGTACGAATGAAATTATCTGTTTTACAGGAATTTAGATAGATGAAAGACAGCATTTTTGATAATGAACTGTTCTGTAGTAGATATAACTTATTTAAAGCAGATCGTAAATAATCAAAACCTGGAGCTGGTAAGGGGAGGCGGGGTTCTCTGTGCTGTAAATAATAAATTCACAGTCCCTCCTACTGATATAAACCAAATTACCATAAATATTCCCAGTGTTGATCTATTAGGTTTAAAAGTTAAAATTAATCACTACACTTTTATCTTACTCATAATATATATACTCCACCGAACTCAGCTGCAGGAGTTTATTAGGAGTTATTTAAATCTCTTATAAATTTAGAACCAAGCCAAACATGGGATACTTACTTCATTGGTGACTTTAATTTACCAGAATATAATGAATCTAATATTGCAATCACATCTGCAAAATTACGGGCCTTGTAAAACTGTTGATTGATGAATGAAGTAGATTCTTCCGGGTCTTACCGTGGTCGTCGAACTTGACTTGACGTTTCGGATCATCCTGTCAGCTTCTACTACACAACTACAGAAGAAAAACAGCAACAACCAACAACGTATGCATGCCTACCCTACGTCGCGGAAGTCACAGATAGGCTGAAGAAGATTTTATTCAAAAAGACAGTAGGTGTACGGTTTCGAACAGTGAAGAAAATACAGCAGATGCTTCCCTCAATCAAAGACCCTGTCCCCAAACTGTTATCAAAAGGTGTTTACCAGTTGAAGTGCACATATGGTAAGAGCTACATCGGACAAACAGGACGAAGTATCCAGTGCAGAATCAAAGAACACCAGAGAAATACCAGGTCGGCGATAGCGGAACATGTTCATAATAACGAGAACCATAAAATCGACTACGAGGACGTCAATATATTAGACAGGAATACGCGCTATTATCGCTAAATCTCTGGAAATTATGAAAAACGTGAACAACTTTAATAGAGAGGATGGACATCGACTTAGTAACACGTGGAGACTGGTATTGCCAAGTACCAGCACCGTAGTAAGTCACGGTCAACCAAACACGACGAATGAACAGCGAAGCGAACCAAGCACGACCAATGACTAGCGAAGCGAAGCGGCACCTAGGTATATAACGAGGAGTGTAACACAACGAATTCAGTCTTTAGAATCATTCTGAAGAAGCTGACAGGATGATCAGCGAAACGTCAAGTCAAGTTCGACGACCACGGTAAGACCCGGAAGAAACTACTCCAGAAGCCAGGGGCTTGTGTGGAAGCGGGTTACACATTGAAGAAACGCGGACATACAGCCATTTCTTTCGGCAGTGCCAGAGCCAGGATTCGAACCCGGTGGTGCGATGCCCGTGCGATTAATCGCGATTGCCACCTCGCACCTTAACCCACGCGGCTATCGACCAAACTAAGCTATGAAGAATTTTGATGTTTTTATGTATTCCTTTTATTTGATAATTTGGTTGTTCCACACTATATATATCCGCATTTAAGATTATTTTATCTGATCTATTTCGCCCAAAAGCACGATGTGAAAATAGATTTTGTATATTAAATACTTGTTGAATTTACTGCCGTGCCATTTATTCACGATGCATGACTTTTCTCTAAAGAAAAATCTAAAACGGGAATTCTCTCTCACCATTCTAAAGCAATAACATTTATTTCTACGAAGTAAACAAAACCAAACCAAAACCGTTATTAAATCAAAATGGCAGGTTTTTGGCCGTAACTCGTACACCTTTAGCCACAACAATTTGTTGCAGCGTAAGACTTTTTTGAAACGCCAGCAATTGCCCATCCCGACTTGGCTGCTTGCCCTGCCGTCCAGGGATGGACTACGGAATTAAATATACTCCTGAAAATGGAAAACTATGTTATCGGTGGAATGCTGAAATTTAACGATAATATTTTAGTAATGTTAAAAAAACAATTTCCGCAAATGTAATAATAATATTATACTGCACTGCTTTTATATGCATTCTGAATAATATATTTAGAAATACTCTTACATGTTCCGAGTCCTTGGGCCTTTCTTTTTAATTTTGTGTTTTCGTTTAATTGGGCTGTTGATGAAGGTTCAAAAATGATGAAATACGATAGAGGGGGCTAATTTCATCATATATTTAATTTGAAGAAAAAGTTCTAAAGCAACATATTAAAAGAACACATTAAATTTCAGCTATTTGAATGTGCCGCGAAAAGGACAGTGACGTCATAACCGTAGTTCGTAGTAATAATAATAATATATTTTGTTTCTTTCATTTAAATGTATAAATAAAATATACTAACAAAAGAAGAAGAAGAAAGTCAAGAAAAGTAGATATATAACATTCAGAAGTAAATACACGCACTTTTACGTATAGACACACACATTTATATGTAAAAAGACATAGACGTAACAATAAAATATTACAAATATGACGTATATAAATATAATTAAGACTCCAAGTATTCTATGTGTCAGTGAACATTGGCTCAAACCTTGTGAAACTAATTATTTCAATTTAAATAATTACTTATTGATAAATTCCTACAGCCGCGTTAATTTTATAGGTGGAGGCGTTGCAATTTATGCATTGCAATCTCTAAATGCTAGTATTAACTCTGTAGATATACCAGCAATCGATAAAGACTTTGAATACTGTAGCAGTAAAATATCTTACGAGGGTAATTTAATATCTGTAATATGTGTATATCGCTCTCCTACTGGGGACTTAAATTTATTTTTCAAAAATATATACAACCTTTTAGAATTAACACATAAACACAACAGGTATATTGTTTTGTGTGGCGATTTTAATATAAATTTCTTAGTTAATTCAAATAACTCAATAAAGTTATGTCAAACTCTAGATTCTTTTGGCCTCAAAAGACACATTTATTCACCTACCAGATATGGTGTATCCTCCGAATCTTGTATTGACAACATATTTAGCAATTTTCATATTGATGAAGTAAATGGCTTAGTGATGGATGCACATGTGTCCGATCATTTGTGTCAGCTAATATGTTGGAAGTTACCATCAAAGGTAAATGGTTATGTCAGCTCCACTAAACGTATATTTAATGCTCACAGTAAAAAAATTTTTAAAGAATTAATAATGCATGAAACCTGGGAGAACATGGAAATCAAAACCCCTGATTTATTAGTTACTAACTTTATTGGAACATTTAAATACCACTTTGACATTGCTTTCCCATTAACGAAAATAAAACTAACAAAAAAATGCAAATCACCATGGATCACCCCAGAAATAATAAAAATGTCTGATGATTTAAGAGATCTGCATCACTTGTATATACATAGTAAAAATCCCGACTTATTACAACTATATAAAGTACGCAAACAGGAATACAATAAATTTGTGGATTCGTCCAGGGTGAGATATAATACTAATAAAATAATGTCGTCTCAAAATAAATCTAAAGCCGTGTGGCAAATAATAAATGCAGCTAATGGTAAAAATAACGAACCATCAAAAATAAATCTAATCGACAATAATGGGAAATTAGTTGAAGACCAAACTGAGATTGTCGAAATGTTCATGAATGAATTTATTACATCTCAAGTCAATTTGCAGGGTAAACCTCAATTTTTTCACAAAAATAAAGTTCAATTCAGTTTTTTTCTAACACCCACTGACAGTAAAGAAATTGAAAGTACTATTCTGAACTTACCTAACAAGAATTCAGCTGGTTTAGATGATATTCCCTGTTCTTTATTAAAAACGATTGCTCATGAAATATCTGAACCGTTAGCATTAATTATTAACCACTGTTTTTTAAATGGGTTTTTCCCAGATGAATGGAAGCATGCTAAAATTATACCCATTTATAAAAAAGGGTCCAGATCGGCAGCTAAAAATTATAGGCCTATTTCTTTATTATCAGTATTTTCCAAAATTATCGAAAAACTTGTGTATAAGCGTCTTTTTATGTTTCTGGTACGATTTAACATACTTTCTCAATTTCAACATGGTTTTATACAGGGACGATCAACTGAAGGGGCAATATATGAAAGTCTTAATTATATTGTAGGATGCCTGGATAGAGGTGAATGTGTCACAGGTATTTACTTTGATTTATCGAAAGCATTTGATACACTTAACCACGAACTGCTGCTTTACAAATTGGAGTGCTATGGAATTAGAGGTATAGCTTTAAACTTCTTTAGGTCTTATCTTTCTAACAGAACCCTGAGAGTTTGTATTAGTACGAAAGAGGGTAATAACATGACTACCATCTATTCTAAACCAAGACAGATAACTACAGGGGTACCCCAAGGTTCAGTATTGGGGCCTTTATTGTTTTTATTGTATGTCAATGAATTACCTGAGAGCTTGGCATTACATTCCATTTATCAGTATGCCGATGATACCTCCTGTGTAATATCTACCAGAGATACTACTGCTACATCACACAAAGGTACAACTGTGGTAAATAAAATGGATAAATGGTGTCGTGACAACTCACTTATCCTAAATGAAGCTAAAACTGTACTTATCCAATTTAGTAATAAAACCCCAGATTCAAGCATCTATTTGAAGTTTAGAGAAAAATCCATTCCCGTTGCAAATAACACAAAATTCCTGGGGGTCGTGGTCGATTCAAAACTATCTTTCGAATACCATGTTAACTCAACAATATCTAAGCTTAACAAAGTATGTTACTCAGTACGAAACATACGATCTTCTGTCGATCTTAATGTGTTAAGGGTCTATTACTTTGCCCATGTGCAGTCCATACTTAGTTATGGTTTAATATTCTGGGGGTCTAGTGCCCATGCCAGAAATGTGTTTATCGCTCAAAAGAATATTATACGATGCATGCTTAGGAAAAACAATCGAGAGCCTAGTAAGCCATTATTCAAAATGTTGGAGTTAATGACATTACCCACCTTATATATATACCTGTTGATTTTATTTGTAAAAAAAAATATTGGTAAATTTAGAACAAATGAGGATATGTACAATGGTATGATGATGGTAACTCGAAATTCAAATGCACTGAGAGTTCCTCATCATCAAACATCATCATTCGAAAAGGGAGTATACTACAGAGCAGTGCGGGCATTTAATGCAGTTCCACTGGAGATAAAATCTATCTCTAATATTTTTTTATTTAAAAAGAAATTAAAGTGTTACCTTCTTGAAACATGTCCCTACAGTTTTGATGAGTTTTTACTGAATGCCAGAATATTTCCTTAATAGTCCTTATATGAAATAATGATCAATTTGTCTCTGCGGAGTTTTTTTTTATATATATATATGTATGTTTTTTTATTCCTTTTAAATATTTATGTATATATATTTTGTATGTACCGTTTTGTTTTTATGTATTATATATTCTGTGTGTTATCTATGTTATATACATGACAATTGACAATTCCAATACTTGTAAAAGTCTGATGGAAATAAAGATTATTATGCATAGTTTTAAAAGTTGAAGTCGATGTTTTTTTTAATCTTTTGAATCTAAAAGCGTGTTAATAAAATTGAGTTTGTTTATCTCTATTTAACTGCAAATAATTTTTTCTGACTACAGAATTATGCATGTTCGGCTGTACTTTTAAGAGTATCTAAATCATTTTCTACTACTAAAACATTTGTATCATCGGCATAACATACAGTATGAGTAGATCAAGTGTGCTTCTAGAGGGCAGAAATATTAAAACATAATATTTTTAGTCGCAAACCCCTCTATAAAATCTTTATTTTACTATAAGGAACGAAACCAGACTGCAACCAACAGCTACTCTCCGGGCTATGTGCCCCGCCGAGCGCTGAATTACAAGTTACAAGCCTGGCGCGTTAAGTGTAATAATCGCATATTACCAACAAAACGCTAATGCTGCGATTGTTGGTAATTTGCTACTACTTAGTTCTATTAATTCACCATGTCATAATTTGGCAAAATTTTTACTTAAAATTATTGATCCATTATCTGGAAATACCGATTCATATATTAAAAATAGTAAACATTTCATAGAAAAAATTTATGAAAACGATATTCATGAATTACACCTGATGGTTAGTTTTGATGTAGTTAGTCTTTTTACCAATGTTCCCGTAGATGAAACCTTAAAAATAGTTAAAGACAGGTTGCTAAATGATAATAATTTGGAAACTAGAACTAAATTAAGTGTAAATAGCATAATGGAACTCTTAACACTGTGTATAAAAACAACCTATTTTCAATTGGACAATGAGTTCTATCAGCAGGATTTTGGTATGGCTATGGGGTCTGCATTATCACCAATTTTAAGCAACATATTTATGGAGAACTTTGAGAACACACATGTTCAAAATTGTATAAACAAACCGGTTGTCTGGTGGAGATATGTTGACGACATCTTTGCAATTTGGCCTCATGGTGTCGATTTATTAGATAGTTTTTTAGAAAATATAAATAGTAAGAAACCGTCTATTAAATTCACATTAGAAGTAGAAAGTAGGAATGAACTACCGTTTTTAGATGTTTTAATTAGAAGGGTAAATAATACAGTTGAAACAAGCGTTTATAGAAAACCAACACATACTAATAGATATCTAAATTTTAACTCCAATCAGTCAATAAATGTTAAAAGAGGTGTTGTAAAATGTTTATACGATAGGGCCAAAATAATTTCATCTAATAATGAAATATTAAATAACGAGAAAAAATTTATCAAAAAAGGTTCTAGTACAAAATCAAAATCCTGAAGCCTTTGTTTATAGAGTTTTTATAAATGTTGAAAATAGGGACAATCAGGTACGACAAAAACCTGAACGTCATTATACAGCAATAATTCCTTATGTATACGGACTATCGGAAAAGCTACGCCGTATAGGTGACAAATTTGATGTTAGGACGATATTTCAAACGGGGAACACTTTAAGATCTATTTTAACAAAAACAAAACCGATAAACAGGGAGCAGAATTCAAAAAACTGTATTTACAATATCCCGTGCGAATGTGATAAATGTTATGTGGGTGAGTCATCCAGACCTTTCAGTGTGAGGTTGGATGAGCACAAGAATTACATTAGAAAGAACGAAATTCAGAAATCAAAGATTTGTGAACATGCTTGGGAAAACGGACATAGAATAAACTGGGACTCGGCAAAAATGTTAACAAAAGAAACAGATACCAAAAAAAGAAAAATTAAAGAATCAGCAATAATCTTATTAAATGAAGATAAGTGCGTATCGAATTGTTCTGTAGATATTTGTACAACCTGGCTACCAATGTTAAAAGAAGAACTTAACAAACTCAACATTATCTAAAAGAAAATATCATCAGTTCTATGTTCTGTGTAAGTAGTAAGTATCTATGGAAATAACATAAACAGAATCTTAAAGCTGTGTATTTGACATACACAGCAAAATAAGAGTTCTTCCAAAAAATAGCTTTGAAAACGGAAACAGATTACTTTCCGAAACGTCAGCAAAATACATTATTTCTGTGTTTATTCCGATTTATATTATTTGCAAAACATAACCTCTGACTTTTCCTTTGGCGTAAACGTCACGGGCGCAGAGGTTTTTTCCAATAATTCTATTATTTTGTAGATTCGGTGATTTGTTTTGAAGAGAATAATAATATATGTGGTAAAAAACCCAAATAATAGGAAAGAATATTCGTAGAATGCTACAAATAACTTTTAGACAAAATTTATTTTTGATTTAATTGGACAGCTAACTTTAGCTAAAGTTTAGAAATACTACAGAGTAGACTTATTAATTGCTCTGTAGTTGGCATAATTACTTCAATCTTTTTTTTAGAGTGGTATAACTTCTACCAGTTTTAACTTATTTGAAAATGTTCCTTTTTCTGTAACTAAATTTATTAAATAAGCTAGAGGCCTGCACAATTCTAAACTACATTTCGTTCGTTGTGAATTTAGATACAGAACAAAATAAAAAGAATAAAATGACCATTACCGACATAACATAACCTCGATGATGGCAACAAATTAGCCTCATTTCTCAAAGTTAAGTGGATGTTTAGCCAGTTTTGTTTATTGTAGTGTTATTGTTAATATTGCGTCAATTCGGTTGATGCAGGGTTTGTAAAAGCTAATTCTAGCATTATATTCTACTTGCAGTAGATAGATACATTTATGGTCGGCGTACTTTTAAAAAGAGATTTATAGGTTATGTTATATTTAATGTCAAATCTAATTAATAATTCTATTACTAGCAGCGATTTTGTAGCTTTACAATCCTTTTTTTTTTCGTTGATTTGTGATTAAAGTGCATTGTAGTAATATATAGGAATGTAGTCGTTTTTAAGTTATTCATGCAGTGAATGAAGAAAATGCTTCCCCGCGCCCGGCCCTGACTTGTCCGAGCGAAGGAGACTGTTGAACATCCAAAGTGAACCGTACAATTTATCAAATAATTCAGCACTTCCTTGGATATTTTCAGAATTCCCAACTGAAATATTTCTTTGTAATTTACTCTGTCGGCATTCCACTGTTGAAATCTTGAAATCCTCCGTTCTCTAACACATACCTCGCTTTGTTGCAGGATGACGTGCAGCTGAGAGTTTGACGAATCCGGTAATGGAAGACTGCAGCCCGAGGACAATGGTCAGGAATATTTCGACAGGAATTTCAATCAAAAGTAAGCATTTGATCATTTATACTCTATTTGGGGAAGACAAAGAGTAAGACAATCTCAGTATACAGCGTGTTTTACTTGAAATGGCAACGCCCCAATAAATATTTATTTTTTTGTTGAATTTCAAAAAAAGTTGTTTATATCTAGCTTTTTTAAGGATGCGTTACCAAGGTCAAATAGTGCATTAAATATCCTCATTCCTATTTTGCACAGTTCTTAAAAGCGAGATAAACAGAATCCAGAATTGATTTCATTATGTAAACTAGCAAACTTAAGACAAGGACCTATTATATTTTATATTGTAATCCTAGTTAAAATTAAGTTTCCAAAATTTTCTCCTCCTTGCTTATTCAACGCGAACGTACCACTCATTCGTCCCAAATTCACCATAAATTGTTTTATATTCTACAAAGGGACGTAAATATTCAAACAAAATATAATGCGATGTGGTATAAAATAAAATAACTTGAAAAAAGTTAAAAGTGTGCATAATATTTGCTCCTTTTACAGTTTAACGCCGAATACGAATTTGTTAAATTTCGCGATTGTCATTAAAAGTATTGCTGATTATATATTCTTGGGATTAACAACCTACAGACTCGTCACAAGAGTATCTTTTACTCATAATAAAACAATATACTATTTCCATAAATTTCCGCGTCAATTCTGCTGCTTCGTTTCGCTGCTTATTCGTCATGCTCATTCGTACATAGCAAAGCCAGCCTTTATGTGTTACACAGTCCATACCGATCCTCTTTGCTGAAATTTCCCCTGCTTTTTATTAATTAATAGCTTTTATTAAACTTGCAATGTTTGTTTGTCAGTTATTAGTTAGTTAGTATAGGTAAAATTTTGCACATGTGTATAAGTCCAGTGACAATACACTTTAATAACATTTTCATATAAGAAAAAACAAGATGGCGGCTTCAAGATGGCGGGCGACTTTACCGTTTATGATCCGATTCGACTCAAAATCGATATCTGGGGGTTTTCGAGTTCGCCAATTATGAATTCTTGGTTAAAATTTAGAAATTCAAAATGGCGGCGTCAATATGGCGGACGACTTTTGTCATTTATGGTCCAAATCAATAAAAATCGATATCTGTCGGTTTTCGGCTTCACCGATAACGAATTTCTAGTTAAAAATTTAGTTCAAGATGGCGGACGACTTTACCGTTTAAAATCGGATTCAACTTAAAACCGATATCTGAGAGTTTTCTAGGTCGCGGATTATGAATTTTTAGTCAAATTCTGAAATTCAAAATGGTGGCGCCAATATGGCTGCAACTTTTGTCTAGATCCAAATCGGTCAAAATCGATATCTGGGGGGTTTTCAGGGTTGCGGATTACGAATTTCTAGTCAAAAATTCAAGATGGCGGATTATTGTGTTACATTATATAATTTTTTCTATGATGTAAAAGCTTGTTGCGAGCAATCTCCTTTACACAGGAATTATTTTCTACTTTTTAGATCATTTAAATAAAAGTTTTTTTTTTAAATATATATCTTTTTTTAACTTTTAGTAATTTTTCAATAATCCGTGGATACCAGCGCATTTTAACATTTCCGTACTTGATTTTGTAGTTCTCATTGCGACGGACACGTTCTGCCAATATCTATTTTTTATTTTTATCATTACCTAAAGCATATGATTGTAAATATCAAGCTGAGAAATTTGATCTTGGGATATAGATTTGCAAGTAAATTTATGACATATAATAATGTTTCCTTAATCTGATCGCGACTGATTGATTAAATTTAAACATTTATTTACTGAATTGCTAAATGCAACATTAATTTTGTCGAATGTGTATTTAAAAAATGTGCCTTTTCAATAGGTCCATTAAATGTCATTCAAGGCCATCATGTAATTACATTTTCGGAGTAATATTTATCTCAGTTTACCAATATAGAATGTTGAAATCATATAAACTACTAATAGATATATAGATAAAATATAAACAGATAAGGAGACTTGTTAGCCGTAATGAACTTTCCTAATGATAATTAAAAATGGTTTATAGTGCTTCTAATACATTTATTGCTAATTATTTTTGTTTACTCAAGATGGATTTATGTAGGACTAGAGTTACGATGTACGTCAGTTCGAAAAAATGTACCGATTCGTAGACTGGCTGAATGATCTTATCGTGCGGTGTCTTCGTAGGAAAATCGGAGCAGAATTTTTAGTTTGAATTGTGTGAGTTTTTTAATATAATATTGGAACGCGGATTCGTTTGGAGTGAGTATAAGTTTGATTAAATTAATTGTATTGCTCCACACGATACTTCCAAGAAGTATAATAATAATAGTAGGTTTATTGAAATTCAACAGACAAAAAGAGTCCATAAACAGGAGAAATACAGAGAAATTACAAGAAAACAAGTTCATATACCGTCTTTCTATTGTACGAAAAGAAATTTGAAATCCATGGCCTACTTTGTGAGATATATTGCAAAAATCTGAAAAATAGGAAAACTACAAACAGTTATAGCTTCCTTATTTGAGGAGATACGAAAAAAGTAACAGGGATGAAAGTTGACGGAAAAGACAGTAAGAACCAATAATAACAAAATCCATAGTTAGATTTCCGGGTTCTCTTCCGCGTCGATAGCTTTGAATATTTGACATTTCGACCATCTTGTCGTGGTCTTCTTGTGAAGCGAAGTGAGCTCTGTGGGCCTGAGTTCCTCTATTTATATGTATCGTCAGGAGGCGTGGCTTGCTTTCGGTGATGTCACATGGTCAGTGGACCGGAATATTGATTTCCATGTCAATGATAACTGTAGTCCGGCGTCACGGCATAGTCAATACGAAAGAAGAAAAAAATATACAGCGACCATGTATCTACCATATATACAAGGTTGCACGGACAGGATTGGAAGAGTGCTAACAAAGAAGAACATCAAAGTGATCTACAACGCACAACAAGAAATCGGACATTTTCCTAAATACGATCCATCATAAGAGCTCGATTCGCCAGGAGTTTATAGCGTTTCATGTTTGTGTGGATAAGTTTACATAGGAGAGACCAAGAGACATACTGATACCAGGCTTAAAGAACATATCAGGCACACAAAGAAGGAAAACATCACTAAATCTGCAGTTGCGGAACACTAAGAGAATCGATCACTGGATAAAATTTGACGAGACCAATAGATTGGCGAGTACCAGACACTACTGGCCCAGAAGATACAGAGTAGCCATAGAAACACAAAAATCTAAATAATTTCAACCGTGACGCCAGACTATAGTTACCCTTGACATGGAAATCAATGTTCCGGACCACTGACCATGTGATATCACCGGAACTAAGTCACGCCTCCTGACAATACATATAAATAGAGGAGCTCAGGCCAACAGAGCTCACTTCGCTTCAGAAGAAGATCACGATAAGATGGTCGAAACGTCAGGTATTCGAAACGGTAAACGCGGAAGAGAACCCGGAAATCTAACTATGGATCACAAGAATCGATAGTTACGAGGAAGGATTTGTTTTATTGTCAGGCCAATAGTTGAAGGAGTGTAGTATACTTGTCTGTTATATACTTTTTACATATTCTTTTGAATTTCTTTTTAGTGCGAACTTAATATATTCCGGTAGTTGGTTGTATAATTTAATTCCATTGAAATTGATTTGTTTCTGACAGATTGTTTTATTGTATTTTGGAGTTTGATACGCGTTTTTAGATCTATTTCTTGGTTTCATATTGTTGGTTTACCGGCGATCCAAATGTATGTTTCTTGTTGTGAATATAAACTATAACTGCAAGCATATACAACTCCTTCACACTCAGTAATTCATTATCAATAAATATATTTCTAGAGTTGTCTCTACTTCTTTTGTTAAAAATTGTCCGTAGTTGATAATTTTGTTTTATCTGAAGAGGCTGGAGGCTGAACCCCAGACGCTAATACCATACCAAATTAGGGATTCCGCTAGGCTGTTATATGTCACTAAGAGAGTCTTTTTATTTAAATTCTTTTCAGGTTTTAGAGTTTATATATTAGTTTTATTAGCTTCCCGCTTAAATATTTAATATGGCTATCCCATTTCAGGTGATTATCGAAAATAACGTAGGTATTTGATAGTAGTGGTGTTTAGAATGTAACTATTCGTTTCTCCACCTATAAGAATAGGTTGCACCGTTTGGGGTAGTCCTGCCTTTGTTGGATAAAAGGCCATAAATTTAGTCTTTGGTATATTTAGTTTTAACAAATATGTGTCTAGCCAGTTTTTGACTTTTGCTAATTGCCTCAGCCGCCTTTTGTCGCGCCAAGTTTCATATCTCTCCCGAACATATCAATACAATGTCATCTGCATATGACATGATCTTTCATCCAAAGGTTTTGACCAGTAAGCCGTTGATAACAGCAGAAATAAGGTAGGGCCTAAGACTGTTCCCTGTAGAACTCCAGTTTTTGTTATTGTCTTAGTGCTAGGAGCATTACCAATTTTTTACTTGCTGGAGTCTATTTGACAGATATTGCTTTAATAAGTTGTAGACAATTCCTCTAATTCCCACCTTGTTTAGTTTGTTCAGTAACTGGCTATGTGACACCGAATCGAAGGCTTTTTGTAGATCTAAAAAATTTAAAAATAATTTCCAGTTATGGATTTTTTTTATGTAGTTTCAAGCTATCGTGGAACTCGATCTATCGAAGTCGAGCGCACTAATGCTCCACCCTGCATGTAGGTTGTTTTAGTGAATACGAGATGGAGCTATGAGGTTTATTATTGAAGTACTTACTTGTTTCTTTATGCCTCTGTCACATAAATTAAATATTGTAATGTTAGTCAGGTTGTTTTTTATACAACAGGTTTTTAGATTGTTTTATAATAATAGTTTTTATTTCGAACAATCTATGTATCATTCTGACGATTTCAGATCAGAATGACAAAATCTCGTGTACGAATATTTAAATGGTTTTAGATTCTTCGATAACAGAAGAGAATGTTTATTTATTAAGACATGAGGTAAGCGAGATTTGATACATATTTATGTCTTTTTAATAATTATATAAATCTACATCAATTGAGATTTATTTTAACTAAACTGTTGTAAGCAAACATCTTCTTAAGGGCATTACCATTCCCTGTCGCTTGTTTTTGCTATAGTTGCTCCATTTGCTGATTACAAATTACTATAAGAGCAGCCTGACTTCCTTAATATTATTTAAAGTCGCTGTTGGATTATCATTGTGCCATTAAGACATTTAACAATGCAGAAAATACTTCTCTGGGAGTTGTTGCCGTACTTACTGTAATAGATGTCCATTAAAACATAAATTAATTACTACATTACTGTGATGAAGTAACCACTCGGGATTTCGTCTATGAACGGAAGCTAAGAAAGCAACCTGAATACTCTATTTAATTAAGACATTAACTTTTAATTAGGTGCACAAACATTAACAAATGCACCCCCTTCTAGATCATGGAATTCTTATTATACACCCTTAACGTAAAGTGCAATAATTCTTAACCCACCTCTCTGCACAAATGAGGTTAATATAGAGTAATGAGGAGGAGGGTAACAGAATTTTTATGAAACTGGGTAGTATTTTTTAAATATTATGTATTCAGAATAAAGTGGCTAGAAATAGAACGGTTTGATTAACTGGATACGGCGATATAAATTATTTGATGAATAAAATGTGGTTTTGCGTGATTTATTAATATTTGCGCTTCCCCATGGGAAAATCATACGGAATCATATAAAACTCATCCATCTATTTCAATTAAACTGGGAATATAGATAAATTTGGACAGTTTGCAGCTTTTATATTTCAGCTCAATCGACATTTCGAGAGTATGCATAATTTCAATTTTTGATTGCTTTCATATATATCTTGTAAACGTTTTTTTTTTTCGGTTAAATTTAGCAGTATAGTCAAATTACCGAGCAGCTTCCTCCAGGAAAAAATTATCTGTATCATCTAACTTCAAAACAGTGAGAAAAGTTTTTGTAATATTTTTTTAAGTAGGCTGGCACAGTCAACATCGTATCCGAGGGATAACTCCTATTTATAGTTCCGTCTTTTCAATTTTGAATTAATAATGCCTTTTTTGTGTCTTCTGCTTTATAACAATACGTTTGTCTATATCTCAAGGAATTGAAATTCTTATGATGGTTGGGTATGGTGCCAGGGCACGTACACATAAACTGATGTGATGAAAACTTTTGGCATGAGCAAGACGGTGCACCCGGGTGCATTATGCATTAGCTGTTGGAAGATATTTTGATCAAATATTTTTGAATAGGTGGATTGGAAGACTTAGTAGGGCTGAATGGCCACCAAAGTCACCGGATCTTACCCCGCTAGATTTTTTCCTTTGGGGGTTACCTAATAGACGTAGTGTACAAATGCAAACCTGACAATTAAACCCTGAAATAAATATTCAACTGGCTCGACCATTTTAATGAAATTGGGTTTACGGCAAGTAATCAAGGTTGACGAATGAAATGCACAAACAAATTAAGTGAGCTACTCTATTCAATTTTTTTCGCTCTTTTTGAATATCGAAACAGATCTACAAAATTTTGTCATACAGGGTGTTGATTTTGACGTACAACATATTGTCAGTTTTTTATGAAGCCGAACGTGGATTTCTACTTTGGTTTATTATGGAGTTCTATAAAGTAAAATAAAAGTGAAACATTATAGAATAATTATAAATATTCAAAAGAATAGTTACAATACGCACTTGATATATTGTTTCATTAGTTTTGTTCAGATTTCTCTGACATATGTTTCGGCCTTGCGACCATTATCAAAGAGTCTTAAAAACCGTTTTAAAAATAGTTGAAATGTGCTTTTAGAGGGCGGAATATTAAACATAATATTTTTAGTCGCAAACTCCTCTTTAAATCCTTATTTTATTATAAGGAACGTAACCAGACTGCACCCAACAGCTACTCTCCGGGCTATGTGCCCCGCCGAGCGCTGAATTACAAGCTACAAGTCTGGCGCGTTAAGTGTAATAATTGCATATTACCATCAAAACGCTAATGCTTCGATTCGATATGCAATTATTACACTTAACGCGCCAGACGTGTAACTTGTAATTCAGCGCTCGGCGGGGCACATAGCCCGGAGAGTAACTGTTGGTTGCAGTCTGGTTACGTTCCTTATAGTAAAATAAAAATTGTATAGAGGAGTTTGCGACTAGAAATATTATGTTTAATATTCCGCCCTCTAAAAGCATATTTGAACTATGCTAAGCCCAGTCAGGCTATTTATTTTTCGATTGCAACAGACACTGGACTGCTAGATGGCGCCTGCTGACTATTTTACATGTCGCTATTGTAAAAATACCGGGATGTACCAAATAGTCAAAGGATCCTCGTGCCGGTCGTCACATGCCTACCTTGCACTGACGAGAGCCAACAGCTCGAAACTGCAGTCTGCAAGTGGTGTGTGACGACTGGCAAGAGAGCTCCTTTAAGTAGGGTCAGTCTTTCGGCTGGTGTTTGTTGCAATCGAAGAGTAGCTGTTGGTTGCAGTCTGGTTACGTTCCTTATAGTAAAATAAGGATTTTTAGAGGAGTTTGCAACTAAAATTATTATGTTTAATGTTTAAAAATGTTTTTAAAACTCTTTGATAATGGTCGCAATGCCGAAACATATGTCAGAGAAATCTGAACAAAACTAATGAAAAAGAAGCCAAGTGCGTATTGTAACTATTCTTTTGAATATTTATAATTATTCTATTGAATATGTTTCATCAAGAACATACCGCAGATTCCATCCAATTAAATGAAACATTATATACTAAGTATGAACCGATTATACAGAGTGGTTCAGTATTTATGACCAAAGAAAAATATGACCAAAATCAATAAAACATTCTGTATTTCAGTACGGATATACAGTGTCCTCAACCCACAAGTAAAGTATGTACCTTTAAATTTGAAACATCCTGTATATTATATACAAATACAATTATATAAAGATGACCAAAAAAGTAATACAATATGCTAATGAATATACACATTATACAAGAGCATTAAGCATTTAAAAAATATCTAACATCCTGTTGTATATATTATTATTAAAATCATTCATTTTGGGAATACAAACACACCGCGTGGGCAAGCGTATAGCTTTCTAGGGATATATTTTTATTCACTATTTTTTACAGCAAAAGCAAAATATTGGTCTGCTAATTAACCGACTACATTTCCCTCTCTGGGTAATGTTTTTACTACATAAAAAGTGAATTAATATTTTTTAGAGAGACAGCTTTTTACATTGTAAATATTCAATTAGCCTTCTCAAATTTACGTTGAACAAACAGAGCTCGTCGAGGATCAAATTATATTTTAAGCTTCTAATTGTAAAAAATGGTAGGTAGGCCGTTAATGCTGATGTGGAGACAGCTGCTGTTATAGTTTGTCTATGGTAGATGAGCTGGCTGAAAATTTCCATAAAAGCGGAATAGGAACTGGAATACTTAGATTGCATGTTGCATTTCGTATTGTATTGTAATTATAAAACTAACATTATTGCTTCAAAACTTCATTTTATCTCTACACTTAGATGAATATCAAATATTCAGTATCAAAAGTATCCTCCTGACGTATGCGGTATTTATTTGCCTTTAGCAAACTGAAATAGTAGTTTTCAAATCCGATAATACTAGAACATAACTTAGCAACCTCGGGCTATTTGATTGTTGTTTAGAAAATCATTTTATCTAGAGATGTTATCTCTTCAAACAAGTTAATAAATGAAAACAACGTTCATTGTTAAGACAGTAAATGTTCAAAATATATTTATTCGTTGGCAACAATATAGTTTGTGGTGAAACTCTGAAATATTACTTAAGGCTTTACGTTAACTCGTCTAACTTCTGTTCTAATCTGTGGTCCTTAATGTCTATAGGACCTCACTTCTTAGGTAAATCCAGAGAGGGAAATCCCGTGGCGTCAGATTCAAAAATAAACATTAAAAAGAAACTAAATATTTTAAGTATGAATTTATTAGATGCCATTACAAGGACTATTGAGGATTGCTAGAAGCCACGTCACTGCTAAAACATCGATTTTAAATATAAAGTACAAATGAACATTCAGTTGCCGTTATCTCAAAAACTATCAAACAGAGGCCGCTAGCAACAAAAAATATCTCCATATGTTTCGTTTCACTTGACACTTGTCAATCAGATTAGAAGCAATTTGAGACAGTTTATATCAAATAACTTATGAAGTTGTTTTTGAAACGCTAAATATTTAATAGCAATCAGTAAACGATTAAGAAGAGCATTCTCATGTGCATACCACATACTAATTTCAACTGCAAACGCTTTGCTGCGATACGAGGAAATATGTTCATGTTTCAGAGAATTGCAATTATGGTTACCACAGGCTCCCGAACAATTCGAATCTGAATTAAATTAAGTAGCGAGGAATACCAGATGACGAACTGGAACCTATATTACAGCGATGTGTCTGTTGCTATTTGAATATTCATTCCAAAATGCGAAAATATAAGGGTGTATAAGAATGCATGGGACTTTTTTCTTGTTCTTATTTTTAGGACCAGTTGTTTGTTGAGTCGGAATAATGATATATAAGAGATGGAGTATGTTTTTAAAATTCTCTGACCAAATTCTAGGAACAAAGTAGATTCATATTCAATAGATCCCATTTTTGTTCAAGAATCATGGTTTAGGCTACACCCTGATTTATAAAAAATTAGAATGTAAATACAAACTGCTTTTTACTATATTTTTATTGCACCCCACGCCTTTTACAATAAAATATTTAAAATATGTAAACATTATTTTTTACTTTTTAATTCGGTTTGCTATTATAGGGTGTTTTTTAGTTTTTTTAAACAATATTTTGAAAATAAATTTTGAAAACTTAGATAATTACTAATGTCAGTGTGGCCAATCCAGCTAAAACAATTATAAACAGCTGGCACTTCCGCTTATACCGGAAGTCGATACGAACTTGCTTATTTCAAATGGAACACCCTATATATTTTAGGGTTTTCGAAAAGAGCATAAAACTCTAAGTCGAAAATATGTAGCATATCCTATACCTAAACCTAGCCGTTTCATTTTATAGAAAATTTGACAGGTGCAACGGTTTGCAAGAACCGTTATAATTTTCGTCCTGTAAAAGATCCTCATTTGCTTCTTGTCACCTAAAAAGAACACAAGGAGAACTACGTTCTGCAACTGAACTAAATTCAATATCATACCAAGTGTTCCGTTTTTCGCGTTACACTTTGTCAACTTCTAACCGCGAAAACTTGTTTAGGTCAAATAGAACACCCTGTATTTCTTTAGGTCAAGTTGTGTAAAATTGAATTCCCTTTTTTCTGATATTAGCATTGTGGGGGTTAAAGTTTCAACTTTTTGAAATATTTGCGACTTTATTAGAAATTCATGAATTGTTGTAATCATTTCATCAAAATAGCCATGATTAGAAACAATCAGTCATTATCTTATGTAAAAAAATGCCAGCACGTTTAAATTATACCATCGAAAACTTTTTAAATTTGTTTATTATTTATGGAGAATGTGATAAAGTAATATCAAGAATTTGCAGCACATTTGCTACTCGATATCCACGAAAGCGCAAAATAACACTTACACTGTAACATGCGTATTAATCGAATTGAAGATATGGCATGAACTAAAATAGCAGAGATAAGATCAATTTAAGATATGATTTCATTTTAATTTAATAATTGCTCAAAATTCCGCCCTCGAAGCTCGACACATTTTTCGCACCTTCGGATTAGTTCCTCATGGGCAGCTCTTCTAATTGAATCCTGTGATATATTTTGAAATGCATTTCTTACTCTTTGCATACAATCTTCAATGATTGTTAATGGGCTCTCATAAACTTTATTTTTAATAGTTCCCCAAATGAAATAATCCAGAACTGATAAATCGGGCGAGCGAGGAGGCCATAAGAAAGATCTATTATTTGCAATCCATTGGTCATAAAAAGTTTCCTGTAAATAATTATTAATTAAAAATGTATCTTTGTTCGGCGAGAGATAAATTTTCTAAATAGCTATTATTCAAATTTTGTAAGATATTCAGATACCTTTCGCCTAAAAAAAAAAAAAAAAAAATTATACATAATATTTGCAGAAGAGAAAATTTAATTTACCTTAAAATTTTCCTGATAAAATTGTAATGCCACCACTGTATCGTTTCTTATGGCACAGTAAACATTGAACTGCCAACTTTCCTGAAAGATTCGCTCTCTGAACATATGAGGATTTGAGTCACTCCAATAATGCGAATTGTATCTATTAAAAAGTCAATTTTTAGTAAATTTTGCTTCATCTGTCCATATAATATTTCCCAAATAAGAATCTTGACCCTCAGACCTTATTAGAATAAACTCACAAAAATTCTGTCTTCTTAGGAAATCTGTTTCTTTTAATCCTTGAACCATATGGAATGAAAACGGGTGAAACTTATGTTTTAATAAGATTCTGTGAATTGAATCCTTGCATAGTCCCGATTCCAGAGCAGCTTGTCTTAATGACATCCTTGGAAATGCACGAAAATATCCCAGGATGACTATTTATTTATGTTTTCGTCATCAACAATAGGCTTTCTTCTTTGCATGTTTGCCTTGACAGAGCCATAATTTTAAAATTTTCCAGTATGCGTTTTACAGTGTTTGGTATCGGTTTCCGTTTTTCTGGATATCGAGTAGCAAATGTGCTGTAAGTTCTTGATATTACTTTATCACGTTCTCCATAAATAATAAACACATTTAAAAGGTCTTCGTGGGTGTAATTTAAACGTGCTGGCATTTTTTCACATAAGATAATGACTGATTGTTTCTAATCATGGCTGTTTTGATGAAATGATTACAATAATTCATGAATTTCTAATAATATCGCAAATATTTCAAAAAGTTGTAGCTTTAATATCAGAAAAAAGGGAATTCAATTTTACACAACTTGACGTAATAAAATACAGGGTGTTCCATTTGACCTAAACAAGTTTTCGCGGTTTGAAGTTGACAAAATGTAACGCGAAAAACGGAACACTTGGTATGATATTATTGAATTTATTTCAGTTGTAGAACGTAGTTCTCCTTGTGTTCTTTTTCTGTGACAAGAAGCAAATAAGGATCTTTTACGCGAAGAAAGTTATAACGGTTCTTGCAAACCGTTGCACCTGTCAAATTTTCTATAAAATGTCAAATATCTCTGAAACGGCTAGGTTTAGGTATAGGATAGCTACATATTTTCGACTCAGAATTTTATTCTCTTTTCGAAAACCCTAAAATATATAGGGTGTTCCATTTGAAATAAGCAAGTTGGTATCGACTTCCCATATAAGCGGAAGTGCCAGCTGCTTGTAATTATCTTAGTTGGATTGGCCACACCGACATTAGTAATTATCTAAATTTTCAAAATTTTCTGATGCGTACTTTTCTCTATATCGATCGATTCAGTTCCCGGTGAGACACCCTGTATAGGGTGTTCCATTAAGAAAAATATATATATTTATTTCGTATCACGTGACCTATTCATAATATATTTTTTTATCACGTTTCATTAAAATATAGGTAAGATCCTACAATTTTTATAATAAACTTTTTTCTCATTTTTAATAATAGCAGAAATAAAGGGGGGGCAATATGTAGTGAATGACCCTGTATATAATAACATAAACACATTGCACACTGGGAAACACTTCCATTAAACTTCCTAAATCCAATATAAATAAATTACTTTACTTTACCTGTAAACTTACATTTTTAATAACCCATTTGCATGGCTCTCAGATTAAAAATTTTAAGCGACAATTCAGGCGGATAGTTTACGAGATATAACACAAACTCGTTTTGCAATTTCACGACCCGAAATGTAATTTTGCCCTCCATCCTCCGAGCACCTATTATGATAACGTGCAATTTCGGCGGCACACACCCAAGAAATTATTATAGAGCTGCACGCCTCGCTGAATTAAACAGCGACCGAAATGTATAATGTCGGCAATTAGATCAGTCTCAATAAGAACAGTATTGTTCGCAGCATGTGCCATGTTTAGATTGTCTTGGTAAGAGACATGCTCTATCTTAATGACATGCTGTTTCCTGGATTGCTTCCTGCAAGCGCAATTAGCAGGAGGACTGCGGTTTTGGCTATTAATAAATATTGCAAACAATACTACATAAGTAATCAATTAAATAAATTGTTCAAAGTGTGGCCACTTTGAACAATGGCAAATCTCAAGCGTATTCTTAAGTTTAGGAAAATATTGCAAATTATGGTTTCTGTTTAAGCTGTTAATTTCTTCTTGAATTTTTGCTTTAGTAGTCTAAAGATTGTGGTTATGATTAGAATTAAGCCTTTTAAGAACCCCCATAAAAATCTATCTAATGGCGTCAAATCCGGGCTATTTGGTGGCTATCGAATGGTCTCAGCATTGCCTACCCAAATGAGAAATGACTATTTAAATGCTCCCGAACTTCTAAAACGCTATGTGGAGTCGCTCCATCCTAATGCCAAATCATTCTAAACAATACGTCCATAGGTAATTCTTGAATTAGACGATCTACCTCTGGTAAAATTATTTCGAGATATGTTTGTCGTAAGTAAAATCATCGTTTTGAAAAATTCCGCACCAAACGTGGATTGATTTTCTACCCGATTTTTTTATTTGCTGGATCTTTCTCTGTCTTTGGTTTTTATTCTCCCAGGAACGTCTGTTTTTTCTACTAAAAACTCCCGCTGTGGAAAAATTTGACTCATCTGCCAACATCATTTAAAATAAAATCAGAATTTTCATCTAATCCATGGATTTGGCCTAGACAAACAAATACAGTGAGTCAGACATAACGTGTAAATTAAACATAACTAAATTAATGTTCATTTATTTGTACCTGCTTAACTTCGAATTAATTAATTTTCAGTCGACTCGTACACTGTTTATTTCCACGGCCTTCTATAATCAAGTGTCCTCCAGAGCTCATCGTGTCAGAGTCACGAGGTTGTCCTTCCAGGGGCGTTTTAATTAAGTTTTTTTCCTTATAACGCGGTACATATTAGTTGTCGATTTCGCGTTCGTTTTCCCTTCAGCAGTCCCATCTCTTTGTCCCGACGAAAGCCCTTTCTATTGTTGGAGTTAATATTTCCAGAACGAATCGTTCGCTTCCCCTGGAACTCTTAATATATCCTCGATTCCATTGTCTTAAAACTTCAGTCTCTACTTGAAATTCCGGGCCTGTTAATCGCGGTGGCATTGCTGAAATGCTTAACCAATCCTTCAGATTGCCTTAAATAATAATCCGTGATTCGGAAATTTGTTTTAATATGTTCGAATGAGAAATTGAGTAAGACAGATTAAGGCCTGACACTTCCGCTGAATTCTCAATGTAGAACCCCCTTCATATCTGACAAGACAGCTAGAGATTTAATTACGGAACTTGAGAAATAAAGTTAAAAGTGATAAAATTTCCTCCTCACAGGCTCGGTCATAGCTATACAGGGTGTCTCACCGGGAACTCAATCGATCGATATAGAGAAAAGTACGCATCAGAAAATTTTGAAAATTTAGATAATCACTAATGTCGGTGTGGCCAATCCAACTACAATAATTACAATCAGCTGGCACTTCCGCTTATACCGGAAGTCGATACCAACTTGCTTATTTCAAATGCAACACCCTATATATTTTAGGGCTTTCGAAAAGAGCATAAAATTCCGAGTCGAAAATATGTAGCATGTCCTATACCTAAATCTAGCCGTTTCAGAGATATTTGATATTTTATACAAAATTTGACAGGTGCAACGGTTTGCAAGAACCGTTATAGCTTTCTTCGTGTAAAAGATCCTCATTTGCTTTTTGTCACATAAAAAGAACACAAGGAGAACTACGTCCTACAACTGAAATAAATTGAACTCCCTTTTTTCTGATATTAGCATTGTGGGTGTTAAAGTTACAACTTTCTGAAATATTTGCGATACTTGGCTTACATCTTAATACAAACTGATTACGGTAACGTCTTGCAAAAGAAGATTTATGAAAATGATAATTTTAAAGATCGAGGAGACACTTAGAAAATTACCTAGACTGCTGAATTTCATCTGGGAAATAAACGAAAATGTCCTAGATAAAACATATCCGTAGTCAGGCTTAAATAATGCTGCTCCTGTTCATTTGTTCCTTTTAGTCCCGAGTTAATAAGGCGCCTTTTAACAGCTATTATATCAATGTCATGGATTTCTTTTAGTCGTAGTTTGGAGCCACTGCTTGAAGGGAGAGAGTATTATTTCTAATACCAAGCAATACAAAAAATTCGCCGCCAGGGAATTGGCTATCAGTTCTTTCTTTGTGTTTTGTTTTTTCTCTAGAACAAGTCTTTAAATGTATGAAGGTATGAGAGCGGCATTTCTTGAATTCGTCGCCACATCAAACAACTAAGGAAGTCATATATGATATTAGTACAATAGCATACATTTATTTAAAAAAATAAGTAGTACCAACTACAAATATGGTGGAGGCGAGCGTAGGTGCGTCTTTACTATGTACATACTTCGGTATGCTATGTAAAGCAACGACAGGCGCAGTTAGTACTTGGATGGTGACCATTCCAATGGAAACCGCGTTCTCGCCTCACACATTTTCCAGCGGCTTGTATATCAGTGTATGCGCGGAAGCTATACAACCTTAGGCGAGGGTTGTATAGGAGATATAATAATAATAATAATAATTTTATTGACCATTTTGAGATACCATCTACGACTGCACTGGTTTAAAGGTAATAAAACGGACAGGCCTACTAGCACAGAAAAACTCGTAAATCGTTTCTTTATCAGTCAACGTGGAAGTCTAACAACGTGCTATCTTGTGCAAGTGCAGTGCATAAATACCTATTATAATATCAAGCGTAGGAGTTTAGTTAGTTACTGTTCATATTTATAAATATTTACTACTGTATAAAAGGTAAAATATTTTAATTATTTACTAATTTACCATGGCTTTCTGGAGACCATTTGAAATAGAGGATAATATAATAACGTCCGAAAATCCCGAAATAGTTGAACCGGTTATTGTCGAAAAAGCCGAAATAAATGTAGAGTTTAAAAACCAAGATTTACACGTACAAAGTCAACGTACTATTTTAAATATACATGAATGTTTAAAAAGCGAAAATCCTGAACAACGTGAGAAAGAAATAATACGACGTATTAACGAATGAACTAAAATATCAAAATCAACAATTTATCGCGTAATTCAAGAAGGCGATGTTATAGATCACAGCGCAAAGAGGAACCGGAAAATACGAAATTAAAAAATATTGATGATACCACTAGAGATGTAATACGGCGTATAATTTATAATATGAATGAAGAAAATATAGTTCCTACGTTAAAAATGATTCAAGGAAAATTGAGCGATTATCCTGATTGTAATTATAGGTCTTTAGATACACTACGAAATGTCTTATTAGAATGCGGCATTAAACATAAAAAACTTGACAGTCGTATGGTAATTATGGAATCGCGACGTATAGTTTCACTTCGAGTAGATTATTTGGAAAAAAATTAGAGAATATCGTAAACTAAACAGGCATATAGTGTATCTAGACGAGACGTGGTTTGACACGCATGAGGTTGTTCAGTATGGTTGGGTAGATAGTTCGCACAATTGTGTTTTAAATACTCCGTGTTCTAGAGGAAAACGCGTTATCATACTTCATGCGGGAAGTGAAAATGGGTTTGTACCCAATACGTTGCTCTTGTCGGCCAAAAAAATATCTCTTCTGCAGACTATCACGAAGACATGACAGCCGATCTATTCGAAAAATGGTTTTCTCAAAAGCTTCTACCAAATATTCCGCCAAATTCGGTAATTGTATTAGATAATGCTTCTTATCACTCGCGTATATTAAATAAAATACCAAATAATAGCACAAAAAACATTTTAAAATTCGTGAGAAAAAAAAAATGGAAATTCCTGTAAAAGTTCCAATAAAACGCGAATTACTGAAAAGAATAAAAGAACAAAATTTCAAAAAGGAATATGTTATTGATAACTTATCCAATATACACGGTCATACACTTTTGCGGTTACCTCCATACTATTGCATATTTAATCCTATCGAGATGGTGTGGGGAACACTAAAAGTACGTTTATGAAAATGTAATAACTCTCCAACGTTAAGTGCGATAGTAGTTGATCATATAAGAGAAGTAATAAATGACATTGACAATAATACTGATTTATGGAAAAATTGCGTTAGGCATGTAATTGGAGAAGAAAATCGATATCCAACGCTACCCCCTAGTGCGCCGATTTTAATTCAACTGGATAATGATTCCTCCTCAGAAAGTGAAGATTCGGACGCGTCAATTAACATTTAACTTTTCTTCATTTTTTTATTCACTTTTTTATTGTTATATTTCGTGGAATATATTTTGTTTAGTTGACAAGAAATTTTAATTTAAGTTACTTCATTCTAGAGAAAATATTTTAATTTTGTTTTTATTTCTGTTTTATATAAGTATACAAATATTTATTTTTGTTTTCATATAATAATTCTTTGCTTTGTTCAAGAAACTTACGTTTTTATATTAGAAGAAACTTAAATTTTTATTTTATTTTTGACTAAAATCGTTGCCCCTCGTTAGTCTAACCTGTCCCATCTTCTCCTGGCAAGATATATTCATACCTTCTCGTTGGTCCTTGCTGAAAAATAACATATTTCAATATAATATGGGTTAACTTTAAAACTAAAACCAATAAATTTAAGTATTTAGACTTTATATCTAAAACTGATATAATACCTCAAAAATATGTTATTGGCGAAATGAACCTAATAAACAAAAAATAATAAAAATGAATACAATTTTAACATTTTATTGTGACAATCATTTCCATTTAACTCCGCCCATGTACAATAAAGAGATACCGAATGTTTTTGTCGGCTTTTAGTTTTTATACGGTTTCAATTCCAGTCGTATATACTTTACTTTTTAGTGGCTTGAATATGATTTTGGACAGCTAGTAGGCTTCCGAATATAACGATATTGGATCTAACTAATTCGTGCGTAATACGCTCAACTTTCTTTACTATTTTATAACTTATCTATGAGATTGTAACTTATTAAAGAGTAATTCAATATCGTGCCAAATAATAGAGAAGAGAAATAGATACTACAATTAGTTTCGAAGAGTTTACAAGTATACTTAGGTCTACAATGGAAGTAGGATAATTGCGGTCTGAATTCATACAACATGCAGAATACACCTTGTTCACAACACACGTATAAATGTCGCTCTAAATCTTGCCTGCATAATTTAAGTCCTATTCAAACAAGTTATTAATTTACGGCAGAATTTGCTCAAGTGTCGTTGTCTCAGGGTTTGCTTGATTCTTGCGCGCCAAGATGGGATAATTAAAAGTTTATATCAACAGTTTTTTCATATTTAAACGCTGGCTGGCTGCTTTTACAAGCTAAATTAACTCCCATTCAGCTTTATTTTATGTACATATTTCTCTTTTACATTTTTAATGAAGGCGACGGAATAATAATATTGTAGGCTGAGGCAAATGTTCATAATATTAGTACAACGAATAAACAATTACCGCATAATTCCACACAATTTTTTGAGGATATATCTTCTTGCCTCGTTGAATGCATATATATACAGGGTGGGGCAATAAGGCGATCCAAGACGAAATTACAGGACCAAGTGCCTTTTTTAAACGGAATGTTATATATATATATATATATATATATATATATATATCAGTACATTTTTTTAAGCCTCGCTCTAGGCTCTATTCATTCCTTTATTGGCATTGAATATTTCCCAACCACTTGGATGTAATAAATTTTAACCTCTCCACAATAAAATTGTGAGAGGTTACTAAAATTGATTCAAAAACGAAAATTGAGATAACCTGAAATCTTTACGTTTTGAGGTCCTAGGAACCCAAAAAAGTGGTTTTTGAAAAATGTCTGTGTGTGTGTATGTGTGTTAGCACGATAGCGCCGAAACTACTGAACGGATTTGAATGAAACTTTGCGTGTGCATTTCTTTAGTGCCCCAGAAGATCTGAAAAGGTTTTGGATGAGATCGGATTACGTTTAGTGCCGTTTTGTCATACAATTTAATGCTCTTTTCGGCTTCAAAGATCCACCGAGTGGGGAGGTTCCAGCCGCTTCCAGTAGTCACAATTATGGGTTTTAAGAAAAACTTATGTGAATGCCAGTTACGAGACATCTAATTAATGTTTTTGAATCATTTTCATTTCCTAAAAATGTACAGGGTGGCCAAACATTATTTTTCGATTAAGAACATTTTGAAATGAATTTTCACATTTTTTTTCGAATGGGACACCCTGTATGTTTTTTGACGATGTGATGTAGAAATGAAAAATGAACATTTTTTTGTAAGTACTTCCCTAGGGCTAATTGCAACTAATTTCGTTTTATTGAGCAATAATAACAAAATTCAAAAATAAACTTAAAGAGGTTTCTTCAAATAACTCAGTAGAAAAAATTATAATAATTGTTCCACATATTGCCAATTTTGATTGATACACATCTTTATGCGCTTTTGAAATGAGGTTCCCACTGTTCCTAAAACTGCCGGTGTGATAGATGTAAAGGCAGTTATTATTATTTCCTTCATATTTTGTACTGTTATATAAACAATTTCCTTCACGTATCCCCATAAAAAGAAATCCATTTTTTTAAGATCTGGGCATCTAGCAGGCCATTTAGTGGGTCCATTTCTTCCAATCCGTTGATTAGGGTAGTTATTATTTAAGTGGTCTCTAACTGCATTTAAATAATGTAGTGGAGCACCATCTTGCTGAAACCACATCCTATTTCGAATTCTTTCAGGGAGATTTACCAATAATTGTGGCAGATATTTTTTCAAAAATGAAGATAAACAGCTCCAGTCAATGTACCATTAAAGAAATGTGACCTTATTACATGTTCTCCAATAATTCCACCCCAAACGTTTATAGACCATCTGTGTTGGTTATCAACTTGCATAAAGAAGTGAAGATCTTCGAAACAAAATAATGGAAATTTTGCCTATTAACAAATCCAGTTTTATGAAAAGTTGCCTCATCACTGAATAAAACAGTATTGAAGAAGTTGACATCATGTTGCATTTCACCTCTGGCCCAATTACAAAATTGTAGGCGCTTTTGAAAATCGTCATCAGATAATTCCTGGTTCGTTTGAATATGATATGCATGCAACTTATTTGTTTTTAAGATTCGACCCACAGACCGTCTACTTATTCCTACTAATGAGCTCACTTCTCTTTCACTAACATGGCGATTCTCAACCGTTGCCAGTACCACAGAAAACTCATTTTCTTCGTTCACGACACGTTTTATTCTTCCACTTTTTTTTATATTCGATATTTCCAGTTTCCAGAAATCTATCGAGAAGGTTTTGGAAGCTGCTAACATCAGGAATCCTTCTTTCAAGGTAACGTTGGTGATAAATTCTATTGGCAAGTGAATAATTTCTGTCTGACTCGCCCAAAACAAAAGTCATGTCCACAAGTTCCGCTTTATTAAAATTCCTATTGTAGTGGCGAGCGTAGATGCGTTTTTACTATGTACATACTTCGATATGCGATGTAAAGCAACGTTAGGCGCGATTAGTACTTGGATGGGCGACTGTTTCAAAGAAGACCGTGTCCTCGCCTCACATATCTTCCAGTGGCTTGTATATCAGTGTATTCGCGGAAGCTATGCAACCTTAGGCGGGGGTTGTGTAGGTGATATACCATCCTTCGGAGGGGATGTAAAGCCGTCGGTCCCTGGTCTATTAAATGTTAGGCAAGTAAAAGATCGTTGATAGGCCTCAGTAGCGGAAATAGACCGATGTTAAAAAAAAAAACTTTTATAAACAGCCAAGTGAGACTGTATAATATGCTATATTTCAATGGCGTCTAGACTGGGTTATATTTCATGTTCAACGAATTCACATATTCACATTGCTATTGATAGCTTAGAAAAATTCTGTTCAGCGTAACTTTTACACCTACAGATTTATCTGTGTCGATCCAATAACAGACCTTCTATGGATATAATTGTATCTTTGATCGCTGCTTCCTTTATGGCAGTAAGCGGCTGTCCCATTTCCACCACGAATAATATATGGCATACGATATAATGCTTGTAATTTTCATTTACGAAATATTAATTGCAGCATAATTACCTCTTGTTATTATTAAATTAGGACGAAATACACTGGCCTCTGTGTGTGTTAATAGTAAATTCTGTATGTTTTATACAACAATACAATTTACACACTAGTATCATAAGTTTTCTTACCCTATTACGTTCCGTATTTTGTTACAACATATTTACTACATGTAAAAGAAATGTTGGAAGGCGTGATAAGAAGAGTAATATGTTTAACAGTGTAAATTAAACTTGAAGTGAAATATGCCTTATTTCGGTGTTATTTGGTTTTGTCACGTATATTTTAGTCGTGAGATGTTCCCATAGAAAAATCCAATGGTGTAAGGTCTGGCGATCTAGCTAGCCCTCGAGCTAGCCACTCAACAGCACCTTCTCGACCAGTTCACTTATCAGGAAATGTTTCATTTAAGTACTTTCTTGCAGTTCGATAATGGGATATTGCCCCGTCTTGTTGAGGCCAAACAGTTGAAGAACATTTTGACCATTTAATACATTTAAGCAGGAAATGACCGTCAAGTGAAATCTTTTAACAATAGTGGTTTCCACACTGTATGACGACAGTAATACACGATTTAAGGAACGAAAAGTGTATGGAATTCTTAGCGAATTAATTTTATTCAATTCTCCCTCTACTTTTCACTTTTTAGAAAACTTCTATTAGCGTTTTTTAAATATTTTTGAAGAGTAGATCAAACAAATTATATCACTAAGTGAAAAAAGACAACCCTGTTTCCGATTTCCATTCTATCTGTTTCATTTTTAATTAATTTTAGCGGAATTCAAAAACATTTTATCGTTTATTAGACGCGCTTAATTAGAACCTGTTTTGTTAAATTTGCATTGTAAAGGGTGAGTCGAAAATATATAACTTTGTTTACTTTCGACTGACAAACAAGGTAGAATGGCATCAAAATTCCTTGGGGTTCATTTTCAAATGAAATCAATTTTAACTTGTTTGTTCTGAAAACAAATCGGCACTGTTTTATGTCACATTTAGTTGTGATATTGACATTTGCTGTATTTAGGATAGAATGTATTTTCGGAAGCTTTCCCAGTAATCAAAAAAGACTTTTTCTTTCCGCATGTCAAACCCTCGAATGAATTTTTTTGCAATTAGAAACTTTTTCATCCCACACCATTATACGCGCATCGTCACTTAAATTCTTAATTTCACCCACACTTCTATATTTAACACAGCTTTTATTACTTTCTGAGTTTTATCATGATTAAATTTAGGCGTTATTTCATTTTCAAAGGAATATAACTGGACCAACTTTCTGATTTTTTTCATAAAATAAGAGTTTGAGAACTGTCCTCTTTAATTCACTTAAAAAACAACTGTAGAATTTTTAATTAAACTTTTTCTACACATTATATTTCAATTTCTGACAAAAGAGAGGCAATTTAACTTATATTTACAGCTTTAATTCGTAAAGACGTTCTAATTATCGCAGCTAATAACATTCATGTTGCGAGATGGATTTCTCTCGGTCCCTATGTACACTTTCGGCATCTTATTTTGTAAAGAGTATAAATGTAAAAAGTTTTACCGACAAGTTTAGTTACTTACTAAAAATCCCATTTAAAATTCATTTGAAGTCGTTAATAATCATGTTTCCTAGTCTAAATGAGCCCAGAATGGTTAATTTGAATTCTGCATCTGACAAAGCGTTTGTATAAGAGTTTTATGTTAGCTGGGTTACTTTACAAAACTTTCTCAATCCCGTACTTGTGAATAATAATTATCGTTGTTCATAATTAGGTCTGTGAAAACGTCAAAACTAATTACGGTCTTATAGAATACGAGTTTTTTTAGCTGCAATATTAATACGCTATACAGGGCGTCTCACCGGGAACTGAATCGATCGATATAGAGAAAAGTACGCATCAGAAACTTTTGAAAATTTAGATAATTACTAATGTCGGTGGCCAATCCAACTAAAATAATTACAAGTAGCTGGCACTTCCGCTTATACCGGAAGTCGATACCAACTTGCTTATTTCAAATGGAATATCCTATATACTTTAGGGTTTTCGAAAAGAGCATAAAATTCTGAGTCGAAAATATGTAGCATATCCTATACCTAAACCTGGCCGTTTCAGAGATATTTGACATTTTATAGAAAATTTGACAGGTGCAACGGTTTGCAAGAACCGTTATAACTTTCTTCGTGTAAAAGATGCTCATTTGCTTCTTGTCACATAAAAATAACACAAGGAGAACTACGTTCTACAACTGAAATAAATTTTGTCAACTTCAAACTGCGAAAACTTGTTTAGGTCAAATGGAACACCCTGTATTTTTTTACGTCAAGTTGTGTAAAATTGAATTTCCTTTTTTCTGATATTAGCATTGTGGGGGTCAAAGTTACAACTTTTTGAAATATTTGCGATTTTATTAGAAATTCATGAATTGTTGTAATCATTTCATCAAAATAGCCATGATTAGAAACAATCAGTCATTGTCTTATGTCAAAAAATGCCAGCAGGTTTAAATTATATCAACGAAAACTTTTTAAATTTGTTTATTATTTATGGAGAATGTGATGAAGTATTATCAAGAACTTGCAGCACATTTGCTACTCGATATCCACAAAAACGCAAAATAACACTAACACTGTAACATGCGTATTAATCGAATTGAAGATATGGCATGAACTAAAATAGCAGAGATAAGATCAATTTAAAATATGATTTCATTTTAATTTAATAATTGCTCAAAATTCCGCCCTCGAACTTCGACACATTTTTCGCACCTTCGGATTAGTTCCTCATAGGTAGCTCTTCTAATTGAATCCTGTGATATATTTTGAAATGCATTTCTTACTCTTTGCATACAATCTTCAATGGTTGTTAATGGGCTCTCATAAACTTTATTTTTAATAGTTCCCCAAATGAAATAATCCAGAACTGATAAATCGGGCGAGCGAGGAGGCCATAAGGAAATGGACCTTCATTTTATTAGCAGAGCGAAAATTTAATTTACCGTTTAAATTTTCCTAATAAAATTGTAATGCCACTCTATCATCTCTTATGGCACAGTAAACATTGAACTGCCAACTTTCCTGAAAGTTTCGCTTTCTGAACATATGAAGATTTGAGTCACTCCAATAATACGAATTGTGTCTATTAAAAAGTCTATTTTTAGTAAATTTTGCTTCATCTGTCCATATAATATTTCCCAAATAAGAATCGTGACTCTCAGACCTTATTAGAATAAACTCACAAAAATTCTGTCTTCTTAGAAAATCTGTTTCTTTTAATCCTTGAACCATATGGAATGAAAACGGGTGAAACTTATGTTTGAATAAGATTCTGTGAATTGAATCCTTGCATAGTCCCGATCCCAGAGCAACTTGTCTTAATGACATCCTTGGAAATGCATGAAAATATCCCAGAATGACTATTTCAATGTTGTCGTCATCAACAATAGACTTTCTTGTTTGCATTTTTGCTTTGACAGAGCCATAATTCTTAAAAATTTCCAGTATGCGTTTTACAGTGTTTGGTTCGGTTTCCGTTTTTCTGGATATCGAGTAGCAAATGTGCTGCAAGTTCTTGATATTACTTTATCATATTCTCCATAAATAATAAACAAATTTAAAAAGTCTTCGTGGGTGTAATTTAAACGTGCTGACATTTTTTTACATAAGATAATGACTGATTGTTTCCAATCATGGCTATTTTGATGAAATGATTACAACTATTCATGCATTTCTAATAAAATCGCAAATATTTCAAAGAGTTGTAACTTTAACCCCCACAATGCTAATATCAGAAAAAAAGGAATTCAACTTTACACAACTTGACGTAAAAAAATACAGGGTGTTCCATTTGACCTAAACAAGTTTTCGCGGTTTGAAGTTGACAAAATGTAACGCGAAAAACAGAACACTTGGTATGATATTATTGAATTTATTTCAGTTGTAGAACGTAGTTCTTCTCGTGTTCTTTTTATGTGACAAGAAGCAAGTGAGAATCTTTTACACGAAGAAAGTTATAACAGTTCTTGCAAACCGTTGCATCTGTCAAATTTTCTATAATATGTCAAATATCTCTGAAACGGCTAGGTTTAGGTATAGGATATGCATATTTTCGACTCAGAATTTTATACTCTTTTCGAAAACCCTAAAATATATAGGGTATTCCATTTGAAATAAGCAAGTTGGTATCGACTTCCGAAATAAGCGGAAGTGCCAGCTGCTTGTAATTATTTTAGTTAGATTGGTCACACCGACATTAGTAATTATCTAAATTTTCAAAATTTTTTGATGCGCACTTTTCTCTATATCATCGATTCAGTTCCCGGTGAGACACCCTGTATACAATATTCATAGAAACTTTATCTTTTATCTGTATTCACTTCTTAGAGTTATTACAGAACCTTCCCCAGTTTTTTATAAAATGTGTTTTCATTCCAGCACTTATTTTAATGAGTTCGGTGAGAAATAATTAATATTTCTCGTCGCATTTCTCTTTCTCTCTTGACCGCGTCAAAATGAATGAAGTTTCTTTATTATTTTCACCTAGCTCTTATACAGCATAAATAAACCTTTTTCTTCTTGTAATTTCTTTAATAAATACAGCTTGCATACATGAATACATATTGTAGTTTTATATAGATAGAACTTGCTGATATACAAATCCGACTTCAGCTATTGCCGAAGTTTATAATGATTCCTGCTACTACTACAGCTTCACCTTAATTAAAATTTCTCTTGGGATACTGTTGGGAGTGAAATCAAGCAAAAATGTTAAGGAATGGTGTTGTTTTGTCGACAGCGGAAACGGGAAGTATATGACTAGTTAATTAGGCGGAATATTTGATTAAATTTGTCAGTTTCGACAATATTGTTCAGATTACAATTAATAATTAAACATATTTGCACTTTCCCTACGTCTCTGCCATGTCGGCGGTACAATACAATATCTTCCGGCGATAAAACAATACTTAAAATTAAACTTCGTAACTTTACGTTGTCAAAGTTTTAGACAGACAGAAGGGGTAGCCTAACTTTACATCTGATTAGGTTTTATTTGTGCAAAGCTAATTATAATTTTCAAGGCGTGTTATTTGGCTATAATATGCAAATCCGAAGTCAACCAATAGCAGATATATTTTTTGCTACAAAGATGGCTTTATTTGAAGCAAGGTTCCTTTTGAAGTATACCTTTAATTATGAGAGAAAGATATGCTCATGCGAATGGAAAGTAACATAATTGGAATTAGGGCGAGCATGTGGAAGAGTCTCATACGTAATCGATGGGGACTGAAAAGACGTTTCCTTTTACACTTGTCACCGATTTTCCGTGAACTCCGGATAAGATATGACGTAACTGAAGCCACATTCAAGTCTTGTTTATTTGTTGTTGCCGATGTTGATTATCTGATTTCTGCATTGTCGATTTTATTGAATTAGACATCAATCACCTTGGGATAAACATCTTGTGAGAAATAAATCGAACATGAACATCGATTGTGAAGCTCCATCAACGTCCATGTCGCATTAATCAAAAGATACGTACAACCTTCGGCTCCTTTCAGGTTATTTTTACAAATAAGTTGCATGCATATCATATTCAAATGCACCATATCTGATGATGATTTTTAAAAACGCCTATAATTTTATAATTGGGCCAGAGGTCAAATGTAACACGATGTCAACTTCTTCAATACTGTTTTATTCAGTGATGAGGCACCTTTTCATAAAAATGGATTTGGTAATAGGCACAATTTCCATTATTATGCTTCGAAAAATCCTCACTTTTTTATGCATGTTGATAACCATCACAAATGGTCTGTAAACGTTTGGGGAGGAATTATTGGAGAACATGTAATAGGGCCACATTTCTTTGATTGTACATTGACTGGAGCTATTTATCTTCATTTTTTTGGAAACCATCTGCCACAATTATTGGTAAATTACCCTGAAAGAATTCGAAATAGGATGTGGTTTCAGCAAGATGGTGGTCCACTACATTATTTAAATGCAGTTGGAGACCACTTAAATAATACCTGCCCTAATCAATGGATTGGAAGAAATGGACCCACTAAATGGCCTGCTAGATCCCCAGATCTTACAAAAACGGATTTCTTTTTATGGGGATATGTGAAGGAAATTGCTTATAGAGACACACCAACAGTACAAAATATGAAAGAAAGAATAATAACTGCCTTTACATGCAGTTTTAGGAACAGTGGGAACCTCATTTGAAAAGCTCATAGAGATATGTGTCAATCAAAATGGGCAACATGTGGCACATTTATTATAATTTTTTCTGCTGTTTTTTTTTTGAAGAAACCTCATTTTTTAAGTTTATTTTTGAATTTTGTAATTATTGCTCAATAAAACGAAATTAGTTGCAATTAGCCCTAGGGAAGTACTTACAAAAAATGTTCGTTTTTCATTTCTACATCACATCGTAGAAAAATATACAAGGTGTTCCATTTGAAAAAATTCAATTTAAAATGTTCTTAATTGAAAAAAAAAATTGGCCATCCTGTACATTTTTAGGAAATGAAAATGATTCAAAAACATTATTTATATGTCTAACCCATAATTGTGTGCAGATTGCATTGCATAATAATAATAATAATAATCTTTATTTATCCTTTAGATCATAGACAATGATATAGGACAAGTCAAAATAAGAATAAATAATAATAAATATGTAAACATGAAAATACTAATTCTACACATAACTGTAAATTATTACAAGTGGCATATGCAGTTGGAAAATAATAAGAATATCAATTAACCAATTCTATACAATAAGTAATGTTGGTAAGTCAATATATAAGTAAAACATTTTTCGTATGTAATATAAAAAAAATTACAGGGCGTCATACAAACAAAACAATATATTAAAAACAGACAAGCAAATAAGTATATCAAAAACAAACAAATAGATATATTAAAATATATGATTCATGATCCAAAATATATATACATATATATACACATCTACATACAGTAACAGAATAAATATAAGTAAAATTGACGCACATACAAGTTCATATGCAGATATATATGCCAGAAATTCTAGCTACAATTTAAAAACTCATTGATTGAGTAACAAGTTTTCTCTACTAGCAGTTTTCTTACCATTTTTTTATAACGTCTGCATGGTAGGTCACGCACATTTTTTGGTAAGCTGTTATAGCAAATTATACAATTATAGTACGGGGAATCTTTAAATGTTGTCGTTTTATGTGAAGGTATTGCATATAAATTACCATGTCTTGTACTATAACTATGAGCTACACCCAGAGTGCCAAATAGTGCCATATTATCCCTCGCAAAAAGCAAACATTTATAAATATAAACGCTGGGCGCTGTAAGGATTTCATTGACCTTAAACACTATTCTGCATGTATCATTGTATTTCATATTAAATATGAGTCTTAATATCCTCTTCTGTAATATAAACACTCTATTAATATCCGTGGATTTACCCCACAAGATTATATTAGAACAGATGCAGGAGTAGGCCAACGCATAGTAAATATTTAACAAACCTGGTTGTCCGAGTGTATTTTTCATTTGCAATATGGCATAATAAGCCTTATTCAATTGTTTGCAAACATGATCGACATGACATATCCAACCGAGGTTACTATCAAGGTATGTTCCTAAATATTTGAAATTAGTTGAAAAAGTTATCAAATCCTGAGTTAGAGGCCTTCTAAGATTAAAATTGATATATTTAGTTTTTTTTTTTCATTTAAAATGAGTCTATTACGCTGACACCATGCACTCATGGTCTCACAGACATAGCCAATCTTTATGTAGAGTTCCTCAGGAGTTGAAGCACAAATTGATACCGCTGTATCATCTGCATACATTGTGATATTACGTTCCTTGAAAAATTTAGGAAGATCATTTATGTACAAAGAGAATAACAGCGGACCTAAAACAGATCCTTTAGGAACACCTAAATTAATGTCATTTAAATCAGAAGCTACATTTTGATATTTAACAGTTAGTTTTCGGTTACTCATATAAGATATTAACCAGTCTAAAAATTTGCCTCGAATTCCAATATTTTCTAAGTTAGTCGCCAAAAATGTATTATTAACAGTGTCAAATGCACTAGTTAAGTCAAACAAAATAGAGACAACATATTTGCCCTGATCCAAATTTTTGTAGACATAGTCTATAAAATAACAAGACGCAGTTTCTGTAGATTTACCAGGTCTGAAACCATGCTGCCACGGTGTAAGTATGTTTTTAAGTTTGAGGAACTCAAGAACTCGAGATGTTGCAAATTTTTCCAACAGCTTAGAAAATACACTTAACAGATGTATTTGCCGATAGTTTTGAATGTCATTACTATTCCCATTTTTAAAGACTGGTATTACCGAAGCTATTTTTAGACAGTCAGGGAAAATACCGTTATTCAGTGATGAATTAAATAAATATAATAGTGGAGTCTCTAAGTGTTGGATTATGTCTTTAAGAATTTGCGCCGTGACACCATCAATTCCAGATGATTTCTTATTTTTAAGATTCCTAATAACGTCATCTAGCTCATTACTTGAAATAGGCTCAATATAGATGGATTCCATGACATTGTTTGACAGTGTGCATGGCAACGATAAATTGTAGCTAAAAAAATCGTTAACTTTGTTAATAGCCGCAGATGCAAAGTGGGTAGAGAAAAGGTTTGCTACTTCATTTTTGGTTCTACCTAACCGTTTGTTAATTATACCCCATGTTTCCTTTGTTTTATTTTGAACATTTCTAATTTTATTTGTGAAATAATTTTCTTTAGTGTTGTTAATGTTTTTCCTATATTTCTTTTTCTTTTGTTTATACAATGATACTATCATAGGATCACGTGTATTTTTCATTTCCCAATAAAGTTTTTTTTATATGAATTCCTTCAGCTATTATTTCATCAGTAAGCCAAGACTTTTTACATCTTTCCCTAAGAGAATTTATTTTTGTTTTAACTGGGCAGCTAACTTCCAAGCACCACAAAACGCAGTTTAGAAAATAGCTGAAGGCTTTATTTATACTAAGAGAGTAAATAGGTGACCAGTCTACATTTTGTAGGTGGAAGTTAAACTCGTGTAAATTATTATCATTTACAGCACGAAAAGTCATTGTTTCAACTTTATGCGAGGGATTAATATTATCACACCATATTGTTAATACATGTGCAAGATGGTCAGCAATTAGAGGATTAAAGATTTTTATGTTACAAATATTTTCAGGAAAGTTAGTTGTCATATAATCTATGCACGAGGCACTAATCTGGTCATTGTTGCATAGCAATAGCATTCCATTTAAAAAAAAGGCACTTGGTCCTGTAATTTCGTCTTGGCTCGCCCTGTATGTTCGACAATAATTTCCAGTTATAGACTTTTTTATGTAGTTTACTTGCAATTTTTTAAAAAATTTCTAACTATCGTAGAGCTCGAGATATCGAGGTCCGACGCACTATTGTCCCACCCTGTATATTTAATTTGTTTTAGAACCGGAATAAAAATTTTTCTTTACATTTATACATGGAAACAATTATACAAAATACTATTTATTTTATTAACAATGCAATATGCAAATGAAAATATTTATTTCGTTTAATTTTGTTAAATTCGATTTTGTGTTCGAACACATTTTTCACAAATAAACAGCAAAATTACCATTTCCTCGTTAACAAGTAAAAATATTGAATTGAATGTTGTATTTATAACTAAAATTTGTTCGCATTTCAAGCACAGTTGGTCTTTATCGAACGGATATGGAAATATAAAACTTTTTTTTTAGGTCATGTTCGGTTTTCGATCGATACACGCGTTGATGCCATGCTGTTATACATAATGAAGTACTCGTGGCATAAAATTTGGTAAAAGGTATTGCCGGATTATAAATAAGGTAATAGAAATGATAAGATTGCTAGACCAACAAAAATCAAAATATAGGCAAGTGTGTTGAGAAAACTCTAAAAATCTATATTTTCACTAGTAATTTCCCTAGTGCCTGAATTATTACCGTAAATTTTCTCAAACAATTCATGCACAAGAAAAATTTCCGGCATGAAATAAACACGTCTGATTAGCCAGAAAGTGTAGATGAGAATTTTTTTTAACATTAATAAACACAAGCATTGAAATATTAAATAATATAAAAGGTTAGTTTGAAAATGTAATATTTCGCTACATTATTGCCTTATTTAATTTTCTGAAATTCTTATTTCTAAAAGTATTTTGTCTGTCCAATGTCACTTTAAGGGTACATTACCAAGGTCACATAGTGCAAGTGGTGTGGGCCGACTGGCAAGAGAGCTCCTTTAAGTAGGATCAGTCTTTCGGCTGGTGTTTGTTGCAATCGAAGCATTAGCGTTTTGTTGATAATACATAGTTATTACACTTAACGCACCAGGCTTGTAACTTGTAATTCAGCGCTCGGCTGGGCACATAGCCCGGAGAGTATCTGTTGGTTGCAGTCTGGTTACGTTCCTTATAGTAAAATAAGGATTTTATAGAGGAGTTTTGCGACAAAAATATTTTGTTTAATGAGCCAACAAAATTCAGAATTGATTTCATTATGTAAACTAGCAAACTTTAAACAAGAACCTATTATATTTTATATTGTAATCCTATTTAAAATTAAGTTTCCAAAATTTTCTCATCCCTGATTATTCAACGCGATCTTTTTCAAGGAGTAAAGTACAGATCTCTTTTACTCAGAAGCCACTTTCTACACTTTATTTCTTAAAAATGACAATTAAAACACCATTTTTAGATCACATAATAATAAAACATTGTTTTTGAAGTGAGAAATGCTTAAAAATATTTTTTTAATTTTCAATTAACTGTAGTACAGATTCTTATTAAGAGCGTACAGAAAAGTTTCTACATGGCTCACTAATGTCCTCTTTATTAGATAACTATAAACATTTAAGTATTACACACAAACATGAATAAAATCTGTGCATTTCCTGGTGATCTAAATACCTACGTATTTATTATTCAAACTATACTTATACCAAATTATGCCACAGCACTTATGTGTTCCTGATAGCTAAATTCGGTAATTTACTAATACTTCGTCTTTTATGCCAACTAAATACACGCAACACACAATACTTCAAGGTGTATCTGTGAACGATCCATCTTTTGCGTCTGAAGGACTTTTACCATATTTATCAAAAATGAATGTTAACGTTCACAAAATAAGGGTTCAAAACGACTGTTTCAGCCGGAGAATAATACAAAATTTATACTTACTGTTCGTTTTTGCATAACTGCTTCTCTGATGGTATCAATTGGACGTCGCAACACTATAAATCTAACACAGTAGGTACTAACACTTTCTTAAAATTATACCTGAAAGGGAATTTTGAAAACACAAGCAAAAGACAATATAAAGTTCAAAAATATATATTAAATCTCTTCAAAAATTTATGTTTTACAACAACTTCAAGAAATATGTTTTGACAAACTATAGTCTGGCCCGTGTACAACACATGGTGAGAAACGGAACGACTTATAATGTACCAACTACCATCCAGTATGCGGTTTTTGAGCTAACGATTACACAAAAAGCTTCAAGAAAAGTTCAATGTTTATAAAATTTTGCTGGGCTTTTGCTTGCCTGTCTATTCACGTATTTTTATTTCAATATCAATTTTGGTCGCTCCTCGGAGCTTGAAAATGCTTGAATCGCAACGACTTTGAATTATATTCTGCAATTACAATTTCATACGTTCAGGCAAGGCGGTCCCATGCACATATGAGTACATGGTAAAGATACTTTTCTGACACCGAATCACTGAGGAACCGGTTTAGGGCAAATCCCGTTAAAACTCATCATTTTCCCGTCAAAATCGACTGCTAGGAAATGATGGGGGTCCCATGTCGCTAAAGGCTATTTTCGCTAAAACTCTCGATATACTTTGAATAGAAGCTGGATTAACTTGTCCTCATATTTAACACAACGCATGAGTTGCAGTGCTTAACAACGTGGATTCGTAAAAGGGTTTTTAATTATGAAATTTTGTTACTGTTTCTAAATTTTGGTGGTCGGGGCGACATTACGTCCCTGTGCAATGACATTTACTACACTTTCTAAAATGGCGCTCCTTGATCAGTTATTGAAATTTTTGCATAAAAAACGCTCCGTAGAGCGAAAATATGATTAAGAATATAAAAACCTCTTCCACGATATTTTTACGTGAAGCACGCTTTTCATGCGGATTTTGTTACAGTTTCGAAAAGTGCATCGAGGGTTTTATCGTGTTCTTTAACATGTCACGCGAAGTTTTGTTTGTAACTGGTACATACATATAAACATTAAATCGCGTCGCGATTACAGTTCGTACGGTCCTGTACGCCGAATCTAGTTCGTAGACTGGTGTGGCTTCTGTATTATCGACAGGACGATTAATTCGATTACTTACAAATTTACCCGCGATTGACTGGTGCATCAAATCGCAGTCTTAAGGCGAATACCACGCGTTATACCACAAATTTCGTATTTGTTTTCTTTGTTTCAGTTTTTGTTATTATTATCCTTGATGGTATATTGTGTTTAATTGGCGGACAAATGTCTCTCGGTAGTATGTTTCTTGGTTTAATTTTCTACTAATCGATAACAATAATCTTATTTTTGAAGGCTATATTCTTAAAAGTAATCAGAAATGAACTATTTTTTTAACATTTTCTTAATAACTAGAGCAATAAAATAGGTATATTTTGTTTGCGTACCAACTGACACATGGAATTCAGTATATCGTAGTGGTTTAAGTGCAGCTTGCTAAGTTATTTTGATTTGTAACGGTCTCGAACGAAATAAAGCTGAAAGTTTAATCCAAGTAACTATCAAGACGTCCATGAACGAATTTTATTAGCAACATGAACCCATGTGGCCTAATTCGACTTAAAATTGCATTCCATATACGCCAAAACTACCTAGCAAATTGCAAGTTAAAGCTTCCGTTGGTATCTCGTTTAAAAGCTTAGCGTAAATATGGTGAAAATACTTAGTAAATAGTTAAAATGCCTTCTGGGGGTGCAATATCTTGTCTTATTTATTATTTAAGTTTGTTGAGTGTCCGTTTGTAACAAAATTACAAGTGTTGAGGAAATAGTTCTAATCCAATATAATCATGGTGGTGTACATAATCTGAAAGATATTTTATTTAATTTTCATAGCCCTTCAATACCACTCATAATGTAAAACATTTCAAAATCCCCAAGGTTAAGTTCTTCTTATTGAAACTCGTATATGTCCTATACATCTGCCCTTAGTACTCACTGTAGAAAACGATTATTTTATCTCCAACCCGATGGAATGGGGCGAGCGTAGGTGCGTCTTTACTATGTACATACTTCGGTATGCGATGTAAAGCAACAGCAGGCGCAGTTAGTACTTGGATGGGTGACCATTCCAACGGAAACCGCGTTCTCGCCTCACACATCTTCCAGCGGCTTGTATATCAGTGTATGCGCGAAAGTTATACAACCTTAGGCGAGGGTTGTATAGGAGATATACCATCCTTCGGAGGGGATGTAAAGCCGTCGGTCCCTTGTGTATTAAATGTTAGGCAAGTAAAAGATCCCTACTCTTCTTAAGGGAAGAGGTTCGGCAAAATTCCTGGTTGGGGGTAGCTCGTCTACAGGCGTCGGTGTTAGGCCTCAGTAGCGGAAATAGACCGACGTTAAATAAATGTATAAAAAAAATATCTTCGAACAGCTAATGCATAATTGTTATTTTATTGTAAGACCAATATAACAAGAATTATTTAACTTTAAAAAATAATATTGTCAAATGTGTCTCTAAAAAGTCTAGATCATAAGTATAGGTCTTTAAAATCAACTTTCCATAGAGATTCTAAACATGCAAAAATACACAGAGTGTTGTATTTTAAAAAGTGAGGAATTTATTTTTATTTCATACTTTATGTACACCCTGTATATACCATTATACCATTCTTAATTGGAATAATTATTTTTGTGTATACACACATAAACATACAGTGTGACTCATTTCAAACCTTGACACCCTCATAAAATAATTGTAACAAGAAAACACTAACAAAAATGTATTAACAACAATAAATGTAATGCAATAAATGAAGATTGTAAAGAAATAACTAAATTTTTGAAGCTTCCATCAAACCACCTTTCAATGTAATATATGTTTCATATCTTTTTTAATATTATTTGACACTCTTCTTAATTGTGTAGGCGTAATTTCTAGACGTTTCTTATTGTATCTTGGAGGTCTTCAACTGCCCGGGATCTCGATTTATATACCTTTTCCTTAACAGTACCCCAAAGAAAATAGTCCATTGGTGTTAGACCCGGTGACCTAGGTGGAAATTCAATTAGAGGGCCGTTGGGACCAGTCCACTGATTTTGAAAATGATTATTTATCGATCGAGCATTATCGCCAACCACACGAACTATTTCAATTTTGTGCCTCAAATTTATTTATTCTATGACAAATATCACTTATTTTCACAAATATTTAGCACACAAAACTTATTCCCACCTTAAGTGACAGTTAACAATATTTTTTTTAAATATTTCTTCGCTTGCCAGTCTAGAATAACAAACCAGTAGAACTTTCTTTTTTAAAAAAAAAAAAGGATTATTTATTTATTTATCTACCGGTTTTATGGTAAAGCTCAAAAAAATTATTTTCTGAAATTGCTAAAGTAGTTATAAGGGGTAAAAGACTGTTCATCGTTCACGAAAATTGAACATCAAATTAAATATAATGGGTGATTACCATACGTCACTGTTATCAATCTTTTTAATTTTAATTAATCAGTAATATGGTAGCTCAGTGTGTTAAAGCGACTGGCTAGCAAACTGAGTTGCCTAGCGAAGTGGGTTCGATTCCCACAAGGCGAAACAATTTTTCATTAAAAAAATTGCCCCATGTGTGGTTCGGAGTCCACATTAAACTGTAGGGCCTCGTCTCTCTTTGCCTAGCACAAGATCCTTGAGATCTTCCAGGGGGTTACTTCGGTAACTTGAGAGGCGGTTAAGAAAGCATTTAAGATCTAACTTTGTTGTCTGTTTTTGATGTTTATTCCATGACTTACTATGTCTGCAATAATAAATGCGTACTAATGTTATCATTTTCAAATTTATCTGCAAAAATTTTTATTAATTCGCATTTTTTTATGACATTTCGTACATACCCATTTAGGAGGGAGCTGAATACAGGGATGTATTCAGATTTTACGTAAATAAATCGCTAATACGATTTCTTAAATGTTAGCCCCTACAAAAATCGCGGTGGGCCATGATTTTTAAAATAAAATACGACGTTTTGTCCAAAAGTGCAGTTTTTGGTGTTGTATCTTAAAAAAAACCTGTCAAAGTCGATTAATAAATACAATTCTTATGAGGGCGTTAAGGTTTAAAATGGGTCACACTATATACAACAATAATTTTTGTAGATAATACACACAGCAGAAATAATATTTATATTTTGCAACAGACACGACCCTGTAAGATGTTTAGAACTTCATTAACCGCCGTTTTCTTTGTTTCAGCTACTACCCTAATCGATCAATCACGATGAAATAATGGGAAGGCATAACGGCAGTTGTTCCGCTGATCCGTACGGCAATTTTACCACGATTTTCGGCGCGACCGACGTTCCTGAATGGGAAGCCCTTCTAACTATCGGAACCCTATCCTTTTTCATCCTGCTCACCATAATCGGAAATATTTTAGTTATCCTGAGCGTCTTCACTTACAAGCCGCTCAGGATCGTTCAGAATTTCTTCATTGTATCGCTGGCTGTTGCTGATTTGACTGTCGCTATACTCGTGATGCCCCTGAACGTCATCTACTCCGTTCTAGGACGATGGATTTTCGGTATGTATTAAAAGGGAAAAAGATCTAAAAGAATATGTAAGAACATCCAGGGTTTTCCATTAAAAAAAGCAACTTTCATTATTGTATCACGTGACGTATGCAAGCAATTAATGATTTTTTTTTAAATTGCATTTAAAAAATATATACCGGATGACAACGAAATTAATCGCGTTCCAATTTCTAAGTTGATTTTAAAAATACAATTTTGAAATTTTGGCATATCGTTCGTGACACAAAAAGAAAATATTACTTCCGGTCCAACGGGAAGTAGCAACAACTTTTGATTTTTAGACATCAACCGATATATATTTTTGCATATTTAGATTCAATATAAAATTCTCGTCACAACGACGTATCACAAGTAGGCAATTGTTTTCAAAATTGCGCCACATATTCGAAAAAGTGTCAAGTGGCAACTGCAAGACTGGGTTTTCAAAAATTCAATCAGTAGCCCTTGAATGTGATGTTTCGCCTTCATTTTTATTGTTGCATTTCAATAAAAGTTTATTTTGTGCATAAACCAGTTTTTTGAATTGAGGAACAATTTTTTTGAAAAAATATAAAAAGCAAATGGATTTTATTCAATTTTTTTAAATGATAACCTATTTTTTACTCGCACCAACAAAGTCCAAGACATTAACCTTTTATTTGATGTATAATACGTCTAGTTTTGGTACTAATTTACATTGAAATTATTGGATTTCTGTAGATGCTATTCTACAGTTATTTAATGAAACTGTATGTACTAATATATGTATTTATTTGCTAATATAAATATTTAAAAGTTTTAAAAAAATACAAACTGTTGGTAATTACCCAGAATAAAAAGGTGGACATGTTACTTATTTAGGGGGAATCTAAAAGAAATACATATCAAGCTAAAAGGTTATATGCAGAGCGGTATCCTGGAAGGCATTACCCTTGTAGAAAATATTTTAAGATCTTAGAAGAAAAATTTAGGGCCCAGACAAATGAAAGCGAACAAAATACGTTTATTATTGACGGAGCCACAGAGATTAATGTTTTAGTATCCGTGGAAATGAATAAAAATGCAAGTACACGTGAGATTGCAAGTGCTCTTGATATTAGTCGAGAATCCTGTTTGAAGAATATTGAGAAAACACGGACATAAATCATATAAATATCAACTTCATCAGCATTTATATGAAGCTGATGAAGGTAGGAGAGTTCATTATTCCAATTGGTTACTAGAAAATAGAAACATTTTCCTAGAATTCTGTTCACAGATGAAAGTCGGTTCACTAATAAAGGCTTGTTTAACCGAAATAATTTCTGTTGCTGGCCTCAGGAAAATTTACATGAATTTAGAGAAGGAAATCACCAAGAAGTGTTTGGGGTAAATGTATGGGCAGGAATTGTGGATACTAGGATCATAAGTCCTATTTTATTTCAGGGAACTTTAAATGGAATTAGTACCTGAACTTTTTGGAAAATTAAATTGGGGGCTTTTTAGGAGAATTACCTATGAATTGGAATAGAAGCATTTATTGCCAACAAGGTGGGGCTCCACCACACAACCTTCGAGATGTCTCTAATTATTTAGAAAACAGATTTCAAAATAGAGTAATTTTGACGTATGGACGCACAAGATGGCCTGCCAGATAGATAACCTTACCTAACCCCTATGGATTTTTTCCTGTGGGGGTACGTCAAAGAACGAGTATTCATTATCTTCATGAAACCTCCAGGAGTTGGAAACCAAAATTCGCCAAGCTTTTGCGACAATAACTGCGCAAATATTAGAACGGGTGGTAAGGGAAACCATCAGTAGGGCTCAAAAATGTGCTGAAATTGAAGGAATACATTTTGAACAATTGCTTTTATTTTCTCTTATCTTATAAACTAGACGTATTATACATCAAATGGAAAGTTATTATTGTGAGCTTTGTTGGTGCAAGTAAAAAATAAGTCACCATTTAAAAAAATTGAATAAAATTCGTTTGCTTGTTATGTTTTTTCGAAAATTTGCTGTTGAATTCAAAAATAAATAGGGATATTGGCACGAAATAAACTTTTATTGAATCACCCATTTTTCTGAAGTAGGTGAAAAACTTGCAGGTACCGATGTTAAATGAAATTGTGAACTTTCCCCATTCTATGTATATAAAATACACAAATGTAACAGAAATTAAACAAATTGTACTAGAACTAAAAAATAAGGCACCAGGACCAGATGGTATAAAAAATGAATTATTAAAGTCAACAATTGATACAATTGAGGATCCAATGTGTTTTATTATAAATAAATGCATTGAATGTGGAGTTTTCTACGCATTTTAAAAAGGCAATCATTAGACCAGTTTTCAAAGGAGGAAGTAAAATAGATGTATCAAATTATGTCCAATTTCTTTAACCTCTTCTTTCGCAAAATTATTTGAAAAAATTATAAACTCACCTTTAGTTGATTATCTAAATAAAAATAAAATTTTATCTGATATGCAGTTTGGATTTCAAAAAGACCTCTCAACTCCAGATGCAATAGCAAAAGCGACATCAATAATATACGATGCTATGGATAACAAGAAAGCATGTCTGGGTGTTTAGGTTGATTTAGCAAAAGCTTTTGACACCGTCAGTCATGAACTTTTGCTAGAAAAACTTGAAAACTTTGGAATTAGAGGTAATGTCTTAAAATTATTTTTTATTAATTAGTTTTTGGAGGACAGGAAACAAAAAGTTGAAATAAAAAATGTTTTAAGCAAAGAGCAAACTGTAACCTGTGGAGTACCACAGGGTACAGTTCTAGGACCTGTGTTGTTTACTATATATTTAAACAGCTTACTTACATTGAATTCTGGAACAATAATATCATTTGCTGATGATACAGTTTTGTATACTGGGCATACCTGGGATGACGTGAGACATTTGGTTGAAAGGGATTTAAAGAAAGTTTTTGATTGGTTTAGTGCGAATTTGCTAACAATAAATGTAGATAAAACTAAAATTATTCCCTTTACGTCTTACGAGAAATATCTACCTGACTACAGCACCATATCAGTAAATAATCTTTTAATTTCACTAACTGATCTATTTTGAAGTATTTTTATTGACTCGCATTTAAGATGAAATATACATGTAAATAATACAACAACAAACATTCGGGGCTTAATTTTTAAATGTTATCAATGTCGACAGATACTACCCTTAAATCATCTTAAAATATTATACTATGCTTTTATCGAATCCATTATTCAGTATGGCATAATTGGTTGGGGAGGAGTAAGGAAAGCATATCTGATACCTCTGGAAATAATTCAGAAATAAAATCTAAAAATATATATTTTAAACCCTTCTTATACCCCACGGAACAATTATTTTCGGAACTTAATATACTAGATTTGCGGCAGCTTTACGCTAAGAATATCCTGTTATTTTTGTTCCGAAATAAACAGTACATTAGTAGGATAAATCACGAACGTAATACCAGAGAACAAGAAGCGGCTCACTTTATTATACCCAGGACTCATAAAAGTATTGGTCAAAGATACTTTGAATACATTGGGCCGAAATTGCTTAATATTTTGCCGATATCTCTAATAAACATAAAAACAAAACATCTTTTCAAGAAAAAAGTATTAGTGTGGATGACTTCAAATGATAGAAATATGCTCTATAATATTATTGATCCCATGTAGTTACTAAATTAACTATACTTTGATTGTGTATATCTCCTTGTGAATATTAATTTCGATATTTTCTGTTTTCTTAGTGCAGTAATTGTATAGTGTCTAATCAAATTATTAAACAATTAATACAGTTATATGTACAATTTAGTTTCTGTTCTCTCTCTTGTTTTACATTCACTGTTGTTCAGTTATTTTCCAGTTTATTTTCTCTTTCTTTGCATCTTAAGTAGGTGTAACCCATAGACAGGCTTAAATAATCCTAAATGGGTCTTCCATATTTATTTGCACATGAAACCTCAAAATTGCGTATAAAAATAATTTCTATATTTTATAATATTGTAGTACATTGTATAAACATAAATGGTTAACACATTGTACTCAAAATGAAATTTTAGTTAAGATAACTTCTTGATTATACATACGTGTAATTTTTGTGTGTACTTATTTGTGAACAAATAAAATTATTAATATTATTTAAAAAAAAAATGAAGGCGAAACATCAGATTCAAGGCCTACTGGATAAATTTATTGAGAACAGTCTTTTGCAGTTGCCAACTTACTTTTTTCACTTTTTCGAAGTATGGCGCCATTTTGAAAACAACTAATTGTGATACATCTTGTAACAATAATTTTATGCTGAATCTAAATATGCAAAAACATTGCTATTTAAAAATCAAATGTTGTTGTATACATTGAAATAAAAATTGCTACCCTGCCCCTTTAAGAGATACACATCGCAAACTGTTCTCCCTCAACAAATATCCCAATCATGTTTTTTTTGTTGCAGGCATCCATATCTGCAAAATGTGGCTGACTTCCGACGTGCTCTGCTGTACAGCATCGATCCTAAACCTGTGTGCTATAGCTCTAGACCGATTCTGGGCCATCACCGACCCCATCAACTACGCACAAAAGAGAACCGTTAAGAGAGTGCTGCTGATGATAGCAGTAGTGTGGGTCCTGTCACTGCTGATCAGCTCGCCGCCTTTGATCGGCTGGAACGACTGGCCGGAGCCAGACATATTCTTGCTAGAACAGGAGTGTAAGCTGACGGAGCGTAAGGGTTACGTAATTTACTCCTCGCTGGGGTCGTTTTTCATACCGCTCTTCATCATGACCATAGTGTACGTAGAAATATTCATAGCCACCAAGAGGAGGCTCAGAGAAAGGGCGCAGGCATCGAAGATAAATTTGTCTAAGAACCAGTGCACGTACGCGAACAACAAGGACAACCAGCAGGACAGGGAGAGCGTCAGCAGCGAAACAAACCACAACGAACACCCGGAAGCTAACGGCAAAACCAAAGATCGAAAGGCGAAGAAGAAGAAATCAAAAGACAACGACAAAAATACCCTTAAACCCATACTCACGCACGAAGACTCTCTAACTGATAACGCGGAGAACTCCTCCTTGTCTCAAAGGAGGAACTCCAACCCTTGCACCTCCGAGAACAAGGGCATCCTAAGTTCCACCACTACCGTCACCCTGACCAACTCGAAACCTAGTCCTAAGGTGATGCTGAGCGAACCGAATAAAAAACCCGGGTTCGTTTACCAGTTCATCGAAGAGAAGCAGCGGATTTCGTTGTCGAAAGAGCGGAGGGCTGCGAGGACCCTCGGCATAATCATGGGCGTGTTCGTCGTATGCTGGTTGCCCTTTTTCCTCATGTATGTGATTATACCGTTTTGTCCCATCTGCTGTCCATCCAGGAGGCTCATAAACTTTATAACATGGCTGGGGTACATAAACTCAGTGCTGAACCCTATCATTTACACTATTTTCAATATGGACTTTAGGAGGGCGTTTAGGAAACTTTTAGGGCTAACACAAACTTAAAAAAATTCGGCAGTGTACTTAAAACTAGTGATGTTGCAGCTAGTGGGATTGTCCAACGTTACCAAAGAGTAAGATCTGTTAAGCAAAATTTTGTCTAAGAACTCGATTGACGATATTTATTTATTTTTATTATTCCATATAGAAACTTATCGAGACTACTTAGATTAGGGACGTTTTCTCTCTCAAATATATTTCCCGTTTTTAAGTATGGGGAAGTCTGAGTTATTCAAATATTTGTCAAGGGATAGTATTTATTCTTTATGTTCTTTAAATTTTTGTCTAATAAGCTACGCGTTTGTCCTATGTACAAATGGGAGACTTGATAAGAGCTTTACAAAAGTAATGAGTCTATTTCTAGCACGAAGGAAATATGAACGAGGAGCATGTACAAATTGTGATGATAAAATTGACGTTATGTTGCCATAATCCCTTCGTTTCAGAGATACTCTGCTCTTGCATCTTCTGTACAAATATTTCAGCAACTCTGCCTACGCTATACTTAAAAACTGTTTCTATATTAAAACTTATGAAAACCAACCATTTTAAAAACGTGTTTTTCTAAATAATCTTCATGTCACTTCCAAATTAGTTCACATTTCATGACATGAAAACTAATAAAAACTTGAAGTTTCTCTGCCGAAGTCGGTTAAATATAATAAGAATTTGTAACCAATATTACTATATACCGCGTGATCCAAATTGGGGGTGCATATATTACCAGATAGAAAGTTGGGGAAATTATTTTTGAAATTTTCGACGCGATTTTTAAAATTGATCTAGTTATCTTTACTTTTGATATAATTTCAAAAAAATCTAAATTTTGCAGTCTATTTTAAAGAATGTTCCGTATTTTTTTAAATTTACCCACCTGTGACATTCTGAGTATATGATTAGAACACTTTCTTGAGGTGCTTTTCTGGATATCATAAAAAAAATTCTATCGTCATTTGTTTTTGAATAAATATCACAGCTTTGAATTTTTTTAGTGTCGCCGTATTGGATTATTTTATGGTTGAATAGTGCTCACAGTTTTGTTTTTTAACAATGCACTACAATGTTTTGTTTATTCTTTATCCAGCCAGATCTCCTGATATCAGTGCTATGAATTTTTATTTGTGGGAACATACAAATATCGGTTATTAATGTTTAAAAAAGATTATGTTTCTGAATACGAAGGTATTTATTTAAAATAATTCCAAATTATTAAATTAATCAACCGCTTGGGAGTAATTTATATGCTCTAAATTTTCTTTGCTACAATGTATCACTCGGCCATAAAAAAAATAGTAGTTGTCTTGTGTGCTTTGGCCAGCCAGGTCTCCTGATCTCAATGTATTGGACTTTTATTTCCGACAGCATACAAATGTTGGTTGTTGGTGTAAAATTCGAAACAGATTATTTTTCTAGGTAGACTATGAAGGTATTTATTTAAAGTAATTCCGAGTTATTTATTATCTTTTAAGTTAAAGTTTGCTTAAGAATTTCAACAAAATCAAACGAATTGTTCACGTACTGCATCACATATCTAATTCTTAGATGATATCAAGAGAACCCTAGCAGTGAGCTCCTGGTCATTGTTGGCCGAGCTGGAAACGTTTTTCAGCTCCTCAGTTGCTGCAAGAAATATTCGGCCGGAAACTAACTTCAACGGCTTTTCCAATGGCGTCTGAAAACTGGACCACATGAATCGCAGGATCATGTTTGTTTATCTACTTGCAACTTCTCAGGCCTTCAACTTCGGAGAAACCTGCAGATCAGACTTTGTTTTTCTTCAAATTGGTAGTCAAATGGGCCTTTATCTTATGCGAGGGTTTGTCTTGTGTTAGGGGTGGCCCAAAAAGAATATGCAAATTCATCATCGTATCATTAGCTTTCTTTTTGGTATTTACCATTCTTTTGCTTAGTGCGGTACTTTATTACTTGTTCGCCGAAAAGCGTTTGGGGATATTTGTTTTTTCTTATGCGTTCTTCCAAAATTTATACATTTTCTTGTGGTTACCAGGTAAAAGTCTAAAGGACTAAGATCGGGAGATATGGTTGGCCCAAGAACATACCACTAACTACTTGAATTTGGGAACTTAGAGCACTATTCAATCATAATCTTATATGGTAACTTTAAGTAAGCCAAAATTAGCGTTATATATCCAAAAATAAATGATAATAGATTTTTTGTGACACTAAGAAGATCACAATAAAAAGTGTACTAAAATGTTCATTAAAATGTCACCGAGCATTAAATAAAAAGATGGGAGATTTTTTAAAGCATTACATCTCAGCTTATTGGAATTATCTCGAAAATGGGGATAAGTGGGTCAAAGTTAACGCGGCGTAAAATCTTTCACAAATTTCCCAAATTATCGACCTACCCAACAGTAACTAAGGTAACAATACGCGCAGTCCCAATTTGGGACGCTGTATGTCCGACAGCGAATATTCAAAATTTTGCTAAGCAGTGCATGCTAAATTTTCTAAAATGTGATTTGAACATTAAAAATAATTGTTGAAAAAATATTCGAAGGGTATAAATTTTTATCATCCGTCGTCAACTATATTTAAAAAATTCCCGTGTTTTTATCAAGACTGATTTCCTGTAGATAGAAGCCTAGATGTAAATATTTAGTGTAGTATTTTATGTAAAAAAAGTTGTTAAAATGTAAGTCATTCCAACAAAGTAATGCTGCTCAGTACGAGAACCTGTAAGCTAATTTTTCCAAATTGGCCACTGCTATGACCGCGTGCTAGCTGTTTGTCCGGTTGGAATAAGCCTGCATCATTTAAATCAGTCATGTCTTCTAAGATGAATCCTTGTGATTCTTTTTTTGATAGTTGCAGCTTTCTGCTTTCAAACATGTCGAGGATGTAATCGAATTTTATTTTATTTCAGTTTACTTTTGCGAATTTCTTTAGTCTTATTGTAAGGTCTATAAGAATTGCTTCTTACTAAAAATTACTCGACGTCAGGTGTTTAGTGTAAGTACAGAGCGAGATATTTGAGAATGAGTCGCTATTATTTATTATAGTCTGTTTTACACATATGAGCAGATGTTTGATGCGTCTAACATATTATAATAATTGTCCCTGGTACAGTGAGGAAGAAAAAACCAAAAACTACAAATTTTTAGTCTTCACAAACTAATTGTGCATCTGGTATTTTGTGAACAGATTATTTACTTTTTGGGATGACTTTTCAGCTATACCTAAAAATGCCTCAACCTTTACTTCAATGTGCAATATAACCGCTATAATGTCTGTAGGATGGTTTAATTACTTTGGAAACTGGACTAATTAACTACCCGAAATAATCGAGCTGTTGAATCTCCTACTCGACTCGACGAGACCATAATTCTAATATATGGCGGAGGTGCCGAGGACAGTTAACGTATGTGCTCACTTAATAATGTTGCCATAAGCGTTGGTTGAAATGATAATGGTGAAAATTAGCGCTTCATTCTTGAATAATATTGTGTTGTCGACAAGCACGATCTCCAGACGTGCGCCATTTTAAATAAAATGGCTGCAAAACTATTTTTTTCATAAACACCTATGAAAAGGACAACAATTCGGCGTTTTTTTATTCTACAAGCACCCGTTACAAAACCTACTGTTCTTTCTTCAGAATAATAATTTGCAAGGTACGTTGAAGCTCTGAATGTGGATGATTATGGCTATATTTGAAATGGCAGGGAAAAAATCTCTCTACTATATTTTCTTAATTTTCAATTCTGCATGATCCCATCATACTCAGACTTACTCAGTGTGTTCCATATTCATTAATTACTCATCAACTTTCTTATATTTTTGCACGTTTTTAAATTCATTACAGTGGTTTTTGAAAAAAGTGTGGTCTGCAGAGAAGTTTCTGAGTTCAAGAGATTTTTTTATAGGGGATGGACTACAGATAACAAGAGCGTGTGAAGGTTTTAAAGTGGGTGAGGCAACACCAACATTCAGCATCCTTTGGATTATGAACTGGTTATCCAAGAGCTTGGTCCAGAGGCACTCCCTAGTCACCTCACCCCACACCCATGCAGATAAATAGTTATAATACATCAATGAAAAACTGATTTATCACTTCTTCAGATGACGTAGCTCAAAATAGTGTTCCATTTAAACAAAATGAATTACAGTATTTTGTAACGGATAGTCGCAGCTTTTTTGGGCCCCAGATAACTCCAAAAACTTCTCTACACACCAGAATTATTTTCAAAAGACCATTTTTATTTCTTAGCTTGAACTCTAATTGAGTTATGGAGAGAATTGAGTGGGAAGTTCAAAAAAATTAAAAATATAGGAAGTTGATGAACAAAAATGAAAGAGCCTGTCTAACTAAATAATATCAGTTTGTGCTGAATTGAAGAACAAAATAATGTCGCACAGAAAATTATTTTCTACCATTTCAAATGCAGTGAACTTCATGCAACTAGAGCGCGTTGCTGGCCACTTTGGCAACGACTATTTTGTCTGGGTACTGAGCAGCTTACTTATTTCTTGGTAATTTGCGAATAAAAACTGACAATTCCATTTGGAAAATTCTGAGCCCTTTTACTCCAAATAGAATTGTAAGCGATATGTCCAAATTCTGTGTAAAGGTCTAACTAAATGCTTCTTTTTTATAACATCTTTGTGTAGATATGTGCAAACTTAAGCAAACAGCGCATCTTTTAAGCTGTCCGCGGTGTGAAATTTGTATATAATGAGCGATAATTGTTAATTAAGGATTTGTAAATACGTTGCTTCACTGTAATTATGATAAGATCAAGGAAATCTGTTTCCGAAAATGTTGATATTAACTAATATAGATTATTAATTTGTACATAAGAGTGATATTCATGTAACGACATGCAGAATATAGATTAATTATTTATTTAAACTATTTAGTCTTAGAGATTTGTTACCAGGTTATTTATTGTTTCGTATAATTTTTATATAAGCTTTAATGACTCGAACGATACGAGAATATGAGGATTTTATATGATTGTCGAAGAAAACCTCTTCATATTTTAATGAGTGAGGTCCTACTTAATTTTAAAGCCATCTCTGTAATGTTGTAAAAAAATTGAAAAATAAAAATTTTAGAAAATGTTATTTGGTGTTTTCTTTTGACCACAAATTAGAATTCCTTAGTTCTGAAAAGAGTTGATCGTTTGATGCGACAGTGCCTCTGAGGTGGGTTCCGCAAACTCCAGAACACTTGAACGCTGCACTCGAACACACTACTCAACGTACATTTCATTAACTATGTTATCATCATCAGTAGATGTTTAAAACTTTTAATTTCCGACGGTGCTAACTTGATTAGCGAAACAATTTTTTCAAGGGCAATGTTCAAATGTTTTGGTGTTGGGGAAACTTGTGAATGTAGAAGAAATCAGAAATATTATCTGCTACTAAAGCTACAGATATGGTGATTAAAAAAAACCAAAATATTCTAATATCTATTAATTTTATAAAGTGGCCTGCGGATATGAAGAAAATGGTGTATGTTGTCTGCTTATCATTAGAAGAAAATTGGTAGGTATACAAGGAAGGTGAATAATCATGACAGGGAATAGAAATTTTTCCACAATAGCAATGAATTACACAGTGTCTTTAATGTGTATAGACTTCAATCACTGTAGTCTTAAAGAGAGAGATAGTACTATTTTTTACAGAAAAATAAAATTTAGACACCACCCACAGATTTCTAAGTCTTTTATAATCATAAATATCTTCTAGTAATATTAATATACGAGAAATGTAATAATCCCTCCACACAATTAACATTAAATGTTCTACAAAGTTTTAGTACTGCTGATAAATTTTAGTTAATGACTTCAAAATTTAGTTCTATATAGAAATATAATGCAAAAGTTTTGGTACCGCTGTGATGCTAAATGCTCGAAAAGTGTAATTTCGGTGCTCCTATTATTTTGTTTAAATACCTCCTCAGTTCTCTGTGATCCTGATACCCTCGATACAATGTCTGAATCTATAATTTTGCTGTTGGCAACAGAAGTGCATATTAAAAATTTGCTTTGAAGAAATGTATGTGTAACTTCAGTCCTGATAATTCAGTAAACACCGATTTTGTTTATTGACCTGGTACTAACTTATAAAGTTCTCTAAATTTTAAAATTCTAATATTAGTAGTAACAGGATCTCAGAATTATGAGGAGATGATTTGTGAATTATCAGGGGCAACGAAATCATACTATTTCGAGGCAAAATTTGATTTTAAAAATGTATCGGCAGCATTAGGATAACAGAAACGCGAGAAAGTATTTATTTAATGAATTGTCAGACACACTAAATTATCTTCAAAGCAAAATTTGTAAATTTTAAAATGTACCAGGAGTATCAGGAGAACAGAATCGCGAGGCGGTATTTAATGAATTTTTAGGAATGTTAAAATGACACTTGATACTAAACGTCATCTACTCCGTTTTTAAAGTTCTATGGAACGAAAAGCAGCTTTGCTCTATTTAAAAATTCTAAACGGGTACCAGGATAACAGAAACGCGAGGAGGTGTTTATTGAATTATTAGAAGCATTAAAATTACACCTGATGCTAAACGCAATCAATTCGGATTTTAGAGATCTGTGGAAAGAAAAGCAGTTTTGTGCGGTGATAAAATTCTACTAGGAGTATCAGGACAACAGAAACGTGAGGAGGTGTTTATTGAATTATTAGATGCATTAAAATTACACCTCATGCTATACGCAATCTATTCGGATTTTAGAGATCTGTGGAAAGAAAAGCAGTTCTGTGTGGTGATAAAATTCTAGTATGATGCTAAACACAATCTACTCGGATTTTAAAGATCTGTGGAACAAAAAGCAATTAATTTTGTGCAGTGATAAAGTTCTACTAAGAATATCAGGATAACGGAAACGTGAGGAGGTGTTTATTGAATTATTAGAGGCATTAAAATACACCTGATGCTATACGCAATCTATTCGGATTTTAGAGATCTGTGGAAAGAAAAGCAGTTTTGTGCGGTGATAAAATTCTACTAGGAGTATCAGGATAGCAGAAACGTGAGGAGGTGTTTATTGAATTGTTAGAGGCATTAATATTACACCTGATGCTAAACGCAATCTATTCGGATTTTAGAGATCTGTGGAAAGAAAAGCAGTTTCCTGCGGTGATAAAATTCTACTATGATGCTAAACACAATCTACTCGGATTTTAAAGATCTGTGGAATGAAAAGCAATTTTGTGAAGTGACAAAATTCTACTAGGATTATCAGGACAACAGAAACGTGAGGAGGTGTTTATTGAATTACTAGAGGCATTAAAATTGCACCTGATGTTAAACGCAATCTATTCGTATTTTAGAGATCTGTGGAAAGAATAGCAGTTTTGTGCATTGATAAAATTCTACTAGGAGTATCAGGATAGCAGAAACGTGAGGAGGTGTTTATTGAATTATTAGAGGCATTAAAATTACACCTGATGCTATACGCAATCTATTCGGATTTTAGAGATCTGTGGAAAGAAAAGCAGTTTTATGTGGTGATAAAATTCTACTAGGAGTATCAGGATAGCAGAAACGTGAGAAGGTGTTTATTGAATTATTAGAGGCATTAAAATTACACCTGATGCTAAACGCAATCTATTCGGATTTTAGAGATCTGTGGAAAGAAAAGCAGTTTTGTGTGGTGATAAAATTCTACTAGGAGTATCAGGATAGCAGAAACGTGAGGAGGTGTTTATTGAATTATTAGAGGCATTAAAATTACACCTGATGCTATACGCAATCTATTCGGATTTTAGAGATCTGTGGAAAGAAAAGCAGTTTTGTGTGGTGATAAAATTCTACTAGGAGTATCAGGATAGCAGAAACGTGAGGAGGTGTTTATTGAATTATTAGAGGCATTAAAATTACACCTGATGCTATACGCAATCTATTCGGATTTTAGAGATCTGTGGAAAGAAAAGCAGTTTTGTGTGGTGATAAAATTCTACTAGGAGTATCAGGATAGCAGAAACGTGAGAAGGTGTTTATTGAATTAATAGAGGCATTAAAATTACACCTGATGCTATACGCAATCTATTCGGATTTTAGAGATCTGTGGAAAGAAAAGCAGTTTCGTGCGGTGATAAAATTCTACTAGGAGTATCAGGATAGCAGAAACGTGAGGAGGTGTTTATTGAATTATTAGATGCATTAAAATTACACCTGATGCTAAACGCAATCTATTCGGATTTTAGAGATCTGTGGAAAGAATAGCAGTTTTGTGCATTGATAAAATTCTACTAGGAGTATCAGGATAGCAGAAACGTAAGGAGGTATTTATTGAATTATTAGAGGCATTAATATTACACCTGATGCTAAACGCAATCTATTCGGATTTTAGAGATCTGTGGAAAGAAAAGCAGTTTCGTGCGGTGATAAAATTCTACTATGATGCTAAACACAATCTACTCGGATTTTAAAAATCTGTGGAACGAAAAGCAATTTTGTGAAGTGACAAAATTCTACTAGGAGTATCAGGACAACAGAAACATGAGGAGGTGTATATTGTATTACTAGAGGCATTAAAATTGCACCTGATGCTAAACGCAATCTATTCGTATTCTAGAGATCTGTGGAAAGAATAGCAGTTTTGTGCATTGATAAAATTCTACTAGGAGTATCAGGATAGCGGAAACGTAAGGAGGTGTTTATTGAATTATTAGATGCATTAATATTGATGCTAAACGCAATCTATTCGGATTTTAGAGATCTGTGGAAAGAAAAGCAGTTTTGTGCGGTGATAAAATTCTACTAGGAGTATCAGGATAGCAGAAACGTGAGGAGGTGTTTATTGAATTATTAGATGCATTAAAATTACACCTGATGCTAAACGCAATCTATTCGGATTTTAGAGATCTGTGGAAAGAATAGCAGTTTTGTGCATTGATAAAATTCTACTAGGAGTATCAGGATAGCAGAAACGTAAGGAGGTATTTATTGAATTATTAGAGGCATTAATATTACACCTGATGCTAAACGCAATCTATTCGGATTTTAGAGATCTGTGGAAAGAAAAGCAGTTTCGTGCGGTGATAAAATTCTACTATGATGCTAAACACAATATACTCGGATTTTAAAGATCTGTGGAACGAAAAGCAATTTTGTGCGGTGATAAAATTCTACTAGGAGTATCAGGATAACAGAAACGTGAGGAGGAGTTTATTGAATTATTAGAGGCACTAAAATTACACCTGATGCTGAACGCAATCTATTCAGATTTTAGAGATCTGTGGAAAGAAAAGCAGGTTTGTGCGTTGATAAAATCTATGATGCTAAACACAATCTACTCGGATTTTAAAGATCTGTGGAACGAAAAGCAATTTTGTGCGGTGATAAAATTCTACTAGGAGTATCAGGATAACAGAAACGTGAGGAGCTGTTTATTGAATTATTAGAGGCACTAAAATTACACCTGATGCTAAACGCAATCTATTACCATTTTAAAAAGCTATGGATCGAAAAGCTCTTGTATGATTTTAAAATTCTGACAACGGTATCAAATCTGATTTATTGAATTATTGGAAGAAACAAAATTGCGCTTAACACTAATCGCAATCTACTTAGATGATAGAGATATGTGGAACGAAAAGTAGATTTGCACGATTTTAAGATTCTACTGGCAGTAACAAGGTGACAGAAACGGGAGAAGGTATATAATAAACGATTAGGAATGCTGAAATTACACCTGTTACCAAACGCCATCTACTCCGATTTTAAAGATCTGTTTAGCGAAAAGCAGTTTTGATCAATTTAGAAATTCTTATAAGAGTGTCAGGACAATACATAGCCGAGAAAGCAGTGAATGAATTATTAGGAGTTCTGAATTTACACCAGATACTAAGCGTAATGCAAGTTCTAAATTCTCCCAGAGGCATCAGGAAAACAGAAACGTGAGTAGGTATTTAACGAACTATTAATTAAAAGCATTAAAATTGAATTTGATACTAAATGCAATCTTTTCTCTAATTTTAAAGATTGGGGAACGAGAAGTAGTTTTGCATGAATTTAAAATTTTAGAGTACCAGGAAGACAGAAACAGGAGGTAGTATTTAATACACTTAGATAAAGTGAAATTACACTTGATACTGAGGGCAATCTACTCTGATTTTAGAGATCTGTGGAACGAATAGAAGTTTTTATTTCAAAATTTTACCAGTAGTATCAGGATAACAGAAACTAGAGGAGGTGTTTACCGAATTATTAGGAGCACTATATATGATTACACCTGATATTAAATACCATCTACTTCGGCTTTTATCATCTGCGGAACAAAAAGCAGTTTTGTTCGGTTTCAAAATTCTACCGGGAGTATCGGGATAACAGAAACGCAAGGAGGTATTTCATGAATTATTAGGGGCGCAGAAATTACACCGGATATCAAGCGCAACCTACTCCAATTTTAGAGATCTGTGGACGAATATTCTACCAGGAGTATCAGAATAACGGAAACGCGAGATGTGTAAACGAAATATTAGGAACACTGGAATTACGCAAAGGTGTAATTCCAGTGTTCAAGGTCCAAAGTCAAAGTAAAATTTGTGGAGTTTAAAGCGAACAAGGAGGTGTTTATATTATCAGTTACTTTGCAGATACATCATACATGGACTTGAAGTCCATTTGCAAATGTTAGTTGTTAAACAATTTAATTCATTCGTGTTATCAGTTCCTTCACACCATTCTGCCTGTCCTTCAAATTGTATGGCGACTTACTTACCTTTATAATTGTGCTCTAGATATGGATTGACCAGTTACGAATATTTGAAATTCGCTACCTACTGGTAAAATTTTGGGATCATATTCCATTTAAACATCATCACATTTGGGCTGATTCTAAAGATCACGGTGGACCGAACTCGAAGAGCAACTCCATTTACAAATATAAATTGCACAACAGCTTCAGTCAACCATGTCTTCAGTCTGTACATACTAGGTATATAGCCGGAGATATGTATTTACTTACCTTAATAAGATATATGATAATTCGTGAACATTTTAGTCTGCCATCTATCGGTATTCATATTTCCTTTCAAATTTAAAATAGCCACTTTGTATAATTATATAAAATTCAGTGGCGTTCCTCTTCCTCAAAACTAATTTGTAACATCAATTAGCCTATCGAAAACACCTTCTTCCTACTAGTACAAATAGTTAAATCGTCGTCTCCAAGGATGGTTCGTACGCACCTGAAAAAGATGTAAACCCCACAGCAGATCGTGCCAGTCTGTAACGCCGGCAAATTGGAACAAATGACATCCAAGGTAGACCTTCTTTTTACCGACAATAAGCTGTATATCTTCTAAAGTTATTTGACGCAAATAGATAGAAGGAACTCTCGAGTAAGAAGATTAATTCAGTTGTCATCTAAACCGAATCAATTTGAAATGAAACGAATGGTTTCTTTGGCTGTTTAAAATTAACTGGGATGAAACCAGCGAATTAAATGTACCAGGTCGGGTATTCGATTCGATTATTCAACGTATTTTACTTTAACAACCCACATTCAACCATCGATATCCTGAGAACCAATACAGATAATAAATAGCATACATCATCAAATTCTTTACAAAATTACAACACAATAAATATATGAAGAATGTTCCGACAATAAATAACTCGAATAGTAGGATGATTATTATTGAAATCTTAAATATGATTTTTTTTTAAGGAATCAAAATGTTTATGACAGTAGTATATGTATGGTTGCATAAGTTGTGATGTCATAGTTAATTGAGTTAATTTTTTTCTGAAAAGAATGTTGAATTGGATTATGTATGGTTCTGTATGTTATCACCAATACACATAATAAACTCAATCAAATTCAACATCCTTTTCTTCCTTCTAGGTCTCTGCAAGATTAAAGTAGTAGACACTGTAGTTTTAGCACCCCAAATAAACTTTACATATTGTACGAGGCACAATACACACAATTGCTTGAATATAATTATTTTCACTACACATTCTCCTTTAAGTCAATATTATTCAAGAGGGTCACAAATAATTAAGGAAGATAATGACTTTCAGAGCTATGTAGTACTTATAATCTAGAGCTCGCCTACAGGCTACTTTAAATAAATATAACATACAAATGTTTGTGTTGGAAAGTGTATCGATTAGAAAAAGGGTTAATGGAAAAGTTTTAAAATTAACTTATTTGACGTCAGCAACGTTGCTCCCAGCTTTGTTTGCACTATTAATGAAATACAAACATAACCAAAATTGCTTCAATTACATCATTAAGAAACGCAGACAAGAACCATTCCTTCTGACATTACCGTCAGCCTGAACTGAGATGACAAATTGTACCAGTTCTTCCCTCACTCGTTTTTAAATTTTTACACCAGATTTTTGTCGTGTCGTGACGCAACTGCTGTTCAAGTCAATTATTTCTCAACTGTTAGTTTTAACACAACAATTTTCTCATGAATAATATATTATTGGAATAAACAGCCTACAGAGAAATCATGGGATATTATCAAACTTTCCTAGACAGGGGTCTTCCATGTGAATTCCCTTGTCACGCTGCATCATTTGAAAATTTCGCACGAGCTCCCTTTTCGTTAAAATTTCGTATCGCTCAAGGCGTTCACTGTCTGACTGACTTTACCGTATTCCTTGCATCGCTTGGGAACGAAATCATTTAACTTTGTTTAGTTGACCTAAAAAGTTTACGTCTAACTTTTGACGGATTTCTATTGTGATATTAAGAAAACAAGGGTTGGAAGTTATAAGCGTGAAGTTTCGAGTATTTCGATTGCTCTGATAATATATTGTTTCATGCTATCTTGTTCCTTTGTGGCGTAATTTCTCTTAAATCACCTATTATCCCAACTAATTTCCTTACATTTACAAATATCGAACTACGGGTGTATAAATGTTTCATTAAATAAATTTTAAAGCCAGAGGGGACAGGGTAGCTTTTTATTTTATTGTCCATTATCACAAAAAGAGTATATACTGTAACGGAATAATTCGTTTTCTACGCAATATAGAATTTAATCCTGTACAATATCAATTTAATTACACCATATATACAGGCTGTCCATTTTATCAGGGCCCTCGAGAATATCCCACTTAGTATCGGTCGTGCAAAAAAAGTTATTTTTACGAAAATTGTGCCGATTTATATAACCTACAAAATGATTTAAAGACATTTGTAATCCAGCCTACTTTAAGAGTTATGGCGGAAAATATCGAAAATGCGGAAAACGTCTAGGCCAAATATCTCCGTTATTTGAAGAGATACGAGAAAAATTCTAAGGCGAAATTTTTTTGCAAAACAGAGTGTTTCAACAAGGTTTTATCTAATTTTTTTCAAAACTGATTTTGAGATTTACTCTTCAGGCTGTTAAAAAAATTATTTTGAAACGGGCGGAAAATGGCGCCATTAAATAGAGTATTTTCCTCCCTTTTCAACGATATATCACATGCCATATTTATTCATTGTACTACGGTAGTAATTATAAGAATATTTTTTAAAACCAATAAAATTTTTTTTAACAAGCATACTTGCCGTGGTGAAGTATGATTAAATAAAACGATAAAATAATTCAATAAGTTGTTCAAATCTTTGCTATAATAAAACATTAACACAATTAGGAAGAATAAAGTAAATTCAGATAACAAAAAACAAATTAATAATGAAAAGAATATAGCACACAGAACATTAATATTTATCTAATCCTCAAAATATAAATAATAATAAATATAAATAACACCACAGGTAATTACGACCCCCTTTATCCCGGAAGGCTCTAGAAGAGCCTTGTGTGGGAGGGGGCTACACATTTAGAGACAAGGGACACACACCCAATCCCTCTCACAGTATTTTCCACTGCCACGACCGGGGATCGAACCCGGAACTTTTGGGTGAGAGGCAAGTGTGCTCACCTCTCGACCATCATATAATTTTTAAGATATCATATCAAGTGCCCACCGCGATTTTTTATGCATTTAAAACATTACTCAGCATTTCGGGGGTAACTGTAATGCATGCCTGTTGAATTCGAGCTTTTAGGTCCTCTACATTTTGCGGTGTCGTCGAAAACACCTTATCTTTAATATACCCCCATCGAAAAAAATCCATTGGGGTCATATCTGGAGAACGATGGGGTCAGATAATGTCAATATTAATGAAACTGATATTAGCAATTATACCACATTTTGCATTAGATAGATAGCTATATATATATATTATTCCATTATTCAGGTACATTTTCAAATTTGGGGACAATGGTTCCTGAATATAGAAATTTAAATACATTGTTTTACTGCTATTTAAAATCAGCCTATTGCGTTGTGACCATGCAGTAAATTAATCACATACGCAATTTACCTTCAAAGCAATCTCCTGTGGTGTTGACACTGATACGGTTATCGAGGTATCTGAGAACATGGTAACTCGACCAGTGGATAAAAATTGAGGGAAATCATTTATGTATATCATGAAAAGGAGGGGACCCAACACCGAACCCTGTGGTACTCCAAGGTCTACATTTTGTTATAGAAGACTTGACATCGTTATATTTTACTACCATTTTCCTATTTTCCAGATATGACCGTATACACCTTAACAAATTCCCTGTTATTCCTATGGAAAATAATTTATCGCATAAGAATTCAATATTAACAGTGTGAAAAGCTCGAGATAGATCAAACGTTAATAATAATATTTATCTTCATCAAGTTCTTTGTAAACGAAATGATGATATTTCTGTTGACATAATGTGTTCTCTGAAACTATGTTGGCAGGATGTTATATCTAGTTTGTTTAAGAGCTTTATTATTATATTGTATACCATTCCTTCTAAAAGTTTTGATAAAGTACCGAGCAGTGAAATTTGTCGCTAGTTTTCTGCTTTTAGAGGGTCTTCTTTCTTATATAAAGGTATAACACATGCTAACTTTTTGTAAAGCGATTTAGCTTTGATTTCCTAATATTCATTTTATATTGTTTTCTTCCATTTAGGTAAATTTGTCTACTTCTATTACACTTGAAATTCTGTGATAGCAGATTAATTTTTTTCTTTCATTCCCTAGTTCTTGAGAATCCAAATATTTGTTATTTTTTATTTGTATTTCTTTTATTTGTATTTATAGTGGCAACACGACAGCTAGATGTAAGAGCTTATCTCAATTAAGTTTTACCAATAAGTGGATCTATAAACGAGGTGAAATTGAGTACCCAGCTCGTTCCCCCGATTCGGTTTCGCTTGATTAGTTTTATCAACAGATCAAATAATATCTGGAATTTAGTAAGACAAAAAAATATCAATTCGTCCCGGAAGCGAAACAAAATATTTTAAAATAATTCCCGCAACAAATTTATTACTGTCAAAAAGCCACCGGCTCCCAGTTTGAACGTTTGATTTAATAGCCGAGTAAATGAACTTTAGAGTACCAATGAAAGATTCTCGACTTCCCTCACCGCGACCGCAATCCACTATACCGTTTGTTGCGATAATGCCTTGCGTTGATACACGATAAGGTGATAATAATAAGGTTTCAGAAATGTAGTATGTGCTGGGAGTAGCAGATTCGACTTTTCGTTAATAATTCTTGTTTTCTAAAGAAATAAAAAAACGTCTTAATAAACGCTAAAGCTATCTTTTAGTTATCTCCAGATGATGTCGACATTGTTGGCGGAACCATAATTGTTTTATAATCTACGACAGATGGAAAATGTCTCCAATGATACTATTAAAAACTTTTTCCATTTCTCCTGGCGTTTTCAGGATGTAACAAACGATGCCAAACTTGAAGGCACTAACAAACGAATATTCAATGCACTAAACTTTTCTTATCCTATCCTGCACTTTGCTAGCAATGTCAGCTTCCAATCTAATCATGGAGACTCAAAAATTACCCATTTTAATAACACATTTTGATAAAGCTTCGGATTTTAAATTAATTACCGCAACGGAGATGTGATTGAAAATTGCAAAGAGTAAATATTTGATGTGAGAATTCAGCCAAAATCCCATCTCAACTATCTTTAATCAAACTATAGCTTGCTTGAAGTATATCTTGAGGTTAAAGTTTGTTACGCAGTACAAAGTTGATTATATTGCTTTAATACATTATAAATATTTGTTTCGAACCTACTGTGTGTTCTTTGATAACTACCCACTCATATTGTTTATAATAATATAATCGAGGAAGAGATTAATATTATCCGCGGAGTTTCGAAACTAATTAAACTCTAAAAGTTTAAGGTAAAACTCCAGTGAAAATAGTTGGGTTTTGTATATAAACCGCAGATTTAAAGGTGTTCGTAACGAGCATGTAAGAGGTTAGTTAAAAATTTTAAATATAGAAAAATTATTGTTAAATTAATTTTCTACGTGAAGCGGGGATGCGTTTCAATTTTAAATAACCATATAAGAAATCAGGAAAGCGGACCAGCCACACAATTTCACCGCGTCTACTGATCCACGTATTGGGGAAAACTTTATTGAAATAATAATAATACTCACTCACTTATAAAAATAATACATATAATATTACAAAAAAAAAAAAATAAATATAGATTTGTGTCCATATTAAATTTGAAAATTTGCGTATGGATAAATGACAATTTATTAATATATTATGTTAAATTAATAAGCCCAAGATAATATAATGTAGCAGAGAAAAAAAATTTAAATTATGTATCTATTATTTAAATAAAAACCAACATTTTCTCTTATCCACATATTAACAAATTTCTTAAAAATAAACACAGTCTTACTATTCCTAATGTTCAAAGGCAGTTGATTATACAACCTTTATCCTAAATAGCAAAGTGTCTTGTACCTATATCTTTTTTTCCTACATCTATTTTGATTCTTTTTTCTAGTACTATTTACTGAGTGCAAGTAGTTTTTGTTTTTATAAAGATATATTAATATTATTTTAGCGTAAACTTGTCTTGGATACAATATTTCTGATTCACGGACTAATTGCTTTGAGCTGTATCTAATATTCTTATTTAGCATTATTTTATAATTTTCTTTTGCAGTATTTCGAATGGTAGCAGATATTTCTTTTTTTTACGCTTTCCCATGCTATTATCCCATATTGAATTATCGATTCTACAAGAGCATAATAAATTATTTTTAATTGTTTAAGAGTCAAGAAGTTCATTATCATTTTAAATTTGTATATCAAATATCTTAAGTTTTTTAGTAACATTACTGACTTGGGCATCCCACCTTAAATGACAACCAATCATTATCCCTAAGTATTTAATACTTGTTGCGGAAGAGATTTCTTAATCATCATCTATGGATATAGTGCTAAAGTCAGGTAAATGTTTCTTATATGATGTGAAGGCCAAATATTTAATCTTATTCCAATTTAAAATTAACAAATTTTGATCAAACCACAGTTTGATTTTTTTCAGGTCTGTCGATACTAATGTCTTAAATCCTTTTCTAAATACTTTTTTACTCTACAAATTTTTAAGTAAAATAAATAGAGACATCATTCCTAGACAATCTAATGAATACAAAATCAACTGACCCTTTTTATTTGTAATGCCAACTTTTACATTTTGGCAGTTTACACCCACTTTAACATTCCCATCGGGCTAATATAATTACGTAATAAAAATAAAACAACGAAGAGTGCGACAAAAAATAAGGGTTATAATGAGACCTTAATTGAAAATTTAATACAAAGCATGTAAAACGAAAAACTGCTTTTAAAACTGAACCATCTGCCATCTGAACAGATTATATATTAGTTAGCTAGATTTACAACGAAAACAAAACGGAAATTATGTATTTACGTTACCGAGTCTATTATGTTCCCCATAATTAAATATTTTTCGATCTAGTAGAAGCAACACAACTTTTAATTGAAACATCACGTCATATCAAGCATATTTCAATTTTCCACCTACAATGTTAATCAATATTTAAAATGTTGCTGTATATGTTTCATTTAATGGAAAATCTTATCAAATGAGTAAATGAAAATAATACATTCACTAAACAAACTAAAGAAAAAAAGAAAATTTACAACAAACTTAAAAAATAATGTTTCTGTCATTCCAAGAGAGTTAAATGGGGAGTCAGGATTTTACTTTAAAATCGTAAATTATCCGGTACTTATGGACCAGGCTGTATAAATATAAAGCAATAATTCCACATATCCAGACCGTTACCTTTTGTCTTTTTTATATCATCCACAGGAGTTGTGTTAGAGGGAAGTTATAGAAAGTGCCATACATATTGCATCGAAAAGGTGACAAAATCCGAATCCATAAGTTCAACGGTACAATAAAACTCACAACCCAATTCCAATAAAACTATGGAACGATTTATTTATACGGCCCATTCATCTTTCTTACTTTTGTTATGATTTATGCCGGCTTTATATAAGACGATAAAAATCCTCGTGGGTTTTTAATATTATTGTTTCATTTTCTTATGCGAATGAAAACATGTTTATAGGAATATTAATGGCCCTGTCTACATTTCCCTGTTTTTAGAAGGTAATGTATGTACCTAATTTTATACTGGAATAACACCAACTGACTATGTAACGAGTTTTCGATATAAGCTTTAGAGTGATTTTAAATTCGGCGAATATATTTTGTATTAAAACATAATATTTTTAGTCGCAAGCATAAAATCCTTATTTTACTATATGGAACGTAACGAGACTGCAACCAACAGCTATTCTCCGGGCTATGTGCCCCGCCGAGCGCTGAATTACAAGTTACAAGCCTAGCGCGTTAAGTATAATAATTGCGTATTACCATCAAAACGCTAATGCTTCGATCGCAAATTGCAACAAACATCAGCCGATAGACTGATCCTACACCTACTTAAAGGAGCTCTCGTGCCAGTCGTCACACGCCACTTGCAGACTGCAGTTTCGAGCTGTAGGCTCTCGTCAGTGCAAGGTAGGCATGCGACGACCTATACGAGGATCGCTTGACTATTTAGTACATTTCGGTATCTTTGGGATAGCGACATGTAAAATAGTCAGCAGGCGCCATCTAGCGGTCCAGTGTCTGTTGCAATCGAAAAATAAATAGCCCGACTGGGCTTAGCATAGTTCAAATGTGCTCTTAGAGGGCGAAATATTAAAACATAATATGTTTAGTCGCAAACTCGTCTATAAAATCATTATTTTGCTATAAGGAACGTAACCAGACTGCAACCAACAGCAATTGCTGTTGGTTGCAGTGTGGTTACGTATGTTGTTGTGATACAATTGTAGCTTTTTTAGCTAATAAAATTGCGTTATTGTTATTATAACTTTGATGGCTAAATACTTCACAAACTTTCACGGAACTCTTTCAAGCCACTCTAAAAGCTCTTTTCCAGCTTCGGAACCGCGATCCAGTATTATTATTATTATTAGCCGTTACTCGAGTCCGAGTATAAAAATATTACAGTCGATAATACAATAAAAAACAAGTAAAAGGTGTAGTCTATTGTAATTCCCATTCATCTACGGTGCACACGACTGTGGCTATATAGGCCAATTCGGGAGAGCACATGTCGACCGCAGTCAGGACAAACATAGACCTGGTTAGGTCTTAGATTCGGCCTTCTTGCAGCAACATTTCCTTGATAGCTGGCCACAACCCCTCGCCATTCAGTTCTGTCCGCTGCAAGTTGTTCCCATTGCTCGTCTGCAATACCGCAGGATTTTAGATTTTCATGGAGAGCGTCTTTGAACCTCTTTCGTTGACCGCCACGCCTTCTTCTACCGCTTAGCAATTCACCATAAAGTGCACATTTAGGAAGGCGGTTATCATGCATACGATGAACGTGACCTGCCCATCTTAGGCGTGCTCTTGAAATAAGCACCTCAATTGGAAGGCTGTTTGCTCTCCTGAGTACTTCCACGTTTAATATGTGATGGAACCAACGTATTTTCATCATACTTCTGAGATGTATTTGCTGAAAACGTTCTAATTCTTTCACATGACGACGGTAAGTGACCCAGCTTTCACATCCATATAGCAGTGTTGGAATGACAACTGCTCTGTAGACAGCCATTTTCGTTGACAAAGCAAGGTCGTGGTTGTCAAATACTCTCTCTCTCTAAGTCCCCAGAGTGCTCTAGATGCAGCGTTAATTCTATTGCGAATCTCGCTATCCATGTTTGCTTTGTCATTAACAACGTTGCCTAAGTAATTGAACTGATCCACCACTTCAAGAGAATTTCCGTTAAGTGTAATGTCTATTTGGTTCACTTGATGAGGAGTTGACATAATCTTAGTCTTTCCAATGTTGATTTTAAGTCCCAAGGAATCATAGCTCTGGGCATACACATCTAAAAGTTCTTGAAGCTCTTCCGGCGTAGAGGCTAAAAGTGCACAGTCATCCGCATACTGGAGATCACAAATGAATCGTGTGCGCGTCTTCGTGAAAGCTCTGAAGCGCCCTATGTTAAAGAGACCGCCATCAAAACGGTATTTGAGACCTATTCCTCTGACTGTCAGTTTGTTGTCAACAATAATTGTTAGAGCAGTGGTAAATAAATTAAAGAGTAGGGGTGCCAGGACACATCCCTGCCTAACTCCAGTGAGGGTTTGGAAAGGTTCGGTTGCCTTATTATTATACATAACCTGGGCGTTGTTGTTTGTATGTAGACTGCGACATACTTCCACAAATTTTCTAGGGATACCTAAGCGGAACGTAATTTTCCAGAGCACTTCCCTGCCCACCGAGTCAAACGCCTTGGTTAAATCAATGAAGGCCATGTCCAGTATAGGGTTGGAACCGACGAAATTTTATTTACTGAAGCTGTAATGTTATTAAGAAAGATATTATACAGTGTGTTTCGGTCCTTATCCTTAAACGGGACTAGGAATTTTACAAGGTGAAGGGGTTTTTCAGACAACTTTTCGAAACACCAATAGGATTTAGTCTAAAATAGACTGTTTCTTTCAAAATATATAAGCAGAATTTCCAAGCGATGCCGATGTAATGTCTTCCCACGTCATTTAATTTATATTAAATTTCACCCTGTCTGTAAAAAGATGATAATCTCTTAGTTCAATTTACGGTTCAATGATAAATGTAGGATAATATTCCACAATTCCTATAAAATTTACAACAAAAGGGAAGTGAATAGCAGTAGCGATCGTAAAATTAACAATGAAACTCTTCTTCGAGCCTGAAATAAAAGTTGAGGGAAATAATAGCAGGTATTATATGAACTTTTAAAACCCTTTTAGAGGTAATTAAGATTTCTCATAAATCCGTTATGGAAGCAGCTATTTTACGCCCGCGTCCTTTGTTTTAAGTGTTTCAATGTAACGTTAGAAAATTTTAAAGACAAAATTACACTTCAGGTATACTTTGCACGTTACAATAATTGGTGAGTTGTACTTAATGCGGAAGTTTTATGAAGATCAGTAGGACAAGGACAAGTTAAGAGCCCAACAGCAAAATAATGATCAGTGCATTTTATAGCACTATTGCAGGAAGTTCATTAGTATTAAGAAGTGAAACTTAAAATGTTTGTAGGAAAGATAAATGTGAACTGAGCGAAGGTTAGCATAATAGTATATTAGATCGACGAGCCATTAAATCGTCATATCATACTTTTGTATATAGCGTGGAACTCGGAAAGTATCAATTTTATTGTAAAATATATACAATAAGAATTATATACAGGGTGTCCCACGACGAACTGCGGCTATCGATATCTCGAAAAGTAGACATCATAGTAGATATCATTTGACATCAATCATCAATCAATTATCATGCCGGGGCGCTTAAATTATACGCACGAGGATCACTTAAATTTGTTTATAATCTATGGAGAATGTAACAAAGTTTTATCAAGAACATGTGAAATATTTGCTAATAGATATCCAGATAAACAAAAACCGTCTCCGAACAGTATTAAACGAATAATGGAGAATATCAAAAATTGTGGCACCGTTAAGGCAACAGTTCATAAAATAAAACCAATTGTCGATGATGAAAATATCGAAATTGCTATTTTGGGATATTTTGCGGCATATGCTATGACATCCTTAAGACAAGTGGCCTTACAAACAGGAATTTCCAAGAACTCTATTCATAGAATTCTTTTGAAACACAAATTCCATCTCTATTCCATTTCTATGGTTCAACACCTAAAGGACACCGATTTGACCAGAAGAGTTCACTTTTGCGAATTTATTTTAACAATGTTACAAGGCGACTTTCGATTTTTGGACAACATAATTTGGACTGACGAGGCAAAATTTACGAAAAATGGACTTTTCAACAGACATAATTCCCACTTTTGTTGTGATTCAAATACCCATACCGTGAGATTGCGAAATTATCAAGAAACCTGGCAATTTACTGTGTACTGTGCTGTGAGAAATGATGGAGTCGTAAAACTTAATTTTTATGAAGAAAACTTAAATGGTAATGAATTAATACTTAAATAGTTTGTGTTTTTCAAATTACGTATCAACTTTTTTTTAGGTGAAAGATATTTGAATATATTACAAGATTTAGATAATGAATATTTGAACAATTTACCGTTAGCTGAACATAGGCAAATATTTTACCAACACGATGGCGCGCCACCACACAGCAGCTTCATAGTTAACAACTTCTTGGAAGAAACTTTTTACGATAAGTGGATTGCTAACAATGGACCTTTTCTATGGCCTCCCCGTTCTCCTGATATGTCTGTCTTAGACTATTTTATATGGAGAACAATAACAGATATGGTTTATTTTAATCCAGTCACAACAATGGAAGATTGTCAGGCAAGAGTAAGGAATGCTTTTGAAAGATTATCTCCAGATTCTATTAGAGCGGCCACCCATGACGAACTAATCAAGAGGTTCGAAAAATGTTTGGAAGTTCAGGGTGGACACTTTGAACACTTATTAAAATAAAATATTTTCCTGAGTATAAGTAGTTATACTGTTAGTATTTTATGTAAGAAGCTTGTGTATCTAAGTTACATTTGTTTAATTATTTTATGAACTGTTGCAGTGCCAAATTTTTTGAAATTCTCCATTATTCATTAAATACTGTTCGGAGACGGTTTTTGTTTCTCTGGATATCTATTAGCAAATATTTCACATGTTTTTGATAAAACTTTCTAACATTCTCCATAGATTATAAACAAATTTAAGTAATCCTCGTGTGCATAATTTAAGCGCCCCAGCATGATAATTAATACTTGTCAATTGGTAAGTGACAGCTACATACATTTGTTTAGCACTCAACGCCGTCATAACCAACTAACAGTAATTGAACTTAAAATCCATAGCAAAATCCCCATATTGAAATATTGAATTGGGAATATCTCGAAAACTAAAAATTTTCGGAATAGACATCCATATACAAACTTACCCTTATTTTTAATGGCGAATAAGATAAGATTATAAAAATTGGGGGCTTCCAGTTGAAAAAATTGATTTTTGACAGTTTTCTCAATTTCATCTTTATTCTTATTTTTTGAACGCTCTGTATTAATACTCATCAAAATATTATAAAAACTCTATTAAAGTAGGTCTTTTTCAACAAAGAATCGAACCCAAATTAAATAATAAAGGCTTCCTTAGGAAAAATTGATAATTCTTTTAGGGCCCGCAAACGTCATTTTTGACAAAAAAATTGAAATATCTCAAAAACGGAGAGACCTAGGTATAGGACATGATACACAAAATCGGCCTAGAATTTTGCGTACAATCCAAAAATGTAATAATATATAGGGTCTCCCATTTAAAATAAGCAAATTGGTCTCGACTTCCGGTATAACAGGAAGTGCCACCATCTTGAAAATATTTTAGCCGAGTTGCCCCCATCGACATTAGTTTACTACCAAATTTTCAAAATTTTCCGATGTCTACTTTTCGAGATATTGATCGCCGCAGTTCGTCGTGGGACACCCTGTATATAAGTGGTGGTACTATATATTTTAAAATTGTGTTTTTCACTGCTATTATAATTCATCTAAGTATCACTGATAGCACGTTCAAAAAATTCATAACTCTGCCAATATTGATCGAGTGGAAATAAAAAATAAAAGGAAATTGTTGGTAATCGAATTCTCTACAACTTTCATTAGAAACATTTTGCAATCCGAATGACCCTTTTCGAGATTTTAGCGAAAAACGCGCATTTCCGTTGCGTCGTAAAACTGTCAAAATTTCAAAAACCTATCTCGGCTCCAACAGGTCGTATGAATTTAAAATAAAAACGAAATTGTGCGGATTTTTATTACCTGTAATTTTCATGTGTACATATTTTACAGTAAAATTGATACTTTCGAAGTTTTTTGCGAAAAACCGAAAATTTCAGCGCGCTCTCAATTATTTCATCCAAATTTTCCCATTTTACTGGGCTACACCGTATTTATTTGACTGTGTCCAAATTCATCTCTTAAAATCGATAAATTGAACTGCATATTTATATCCTTCATACTTTCAACGATCTGAATATAAAAAATAACGAATACCATTAGCTACAATTAACATTTATTCGTATCTATGATATTATAAATTCTCGAGACACATTATTATTTTGCTGCAACAAATACAAAATACAAGGTCGTCAGGAAGCTCTCTACACGTTCATATTATGCAAATATCTCAAAAGCGAGATGATCTATTTATTATGCATAACAGCTTGTGTAGTAATAATTGATACATTGTCCTTAATATACTACCAAAGAAGATTTATGTTGAACGCGTCGATACAGGGTGGAATTATCGTTAAAATTTTCTAACCTAACCTATCTAATAAGTAGCTCCCACTTTTCTTTTAACTTGGCATCCTTTGGAAAATTAAACATTTTACATTCACTTTTATTAGTATGATCACATTCAGGAACAAAACATAAACCCAAAGTTCAATAATTTAAAAATAATACAATATTTGTTAAGAGAAAGAAAGACTAGGTTATAAACTGGTTCAAATGTGCAAACTCCTCTTTGACTTGTAACTTTGGTTGCAGTCTGGTTATTTTCCTTATAGTAAAATAAGGATTTATAGAGGAGTTTGCGACTAAAAATATTATGTTTAATAGTCCGCCCTCTAAAAGCACATTTGAACTATGCTAAGCCAAGTCAGGCTATTTATTTTTCGATTGCAACAGACACTGGACCGCTGGATGGCGCCTGCTGGCTATTTTACATGTCGCTGTTGTAGAAATAGCGGGATGTACTAAGTAGTCAAAGGATTCTCGTGCCGGTCGTCGCATGCCTACCTTGCACTGACGAGAGCCAACAGCTCGAAACTGCAGTCTGCAAGTGGTGTGTGACGACTGGCAAGAGAGCTCCTTTAAGTAGGATCAGTCTTTCGGCTGGTGTTTGTTGCAATCGAAGCATTAACGTTTTGATGGTAATATGCAATTATTACACTTAACGCGCCAGACTTGTAACTTTGGTTGCAGTCTGGTTATTTTCCTTATAGTAAAATAAGGATTTATAGAGGAGTTTGCGACTAAAAATTTTATGTTTAATAGGTTATAAATTGTAAATGTGAAATCAAACAATAGTACTGAAGTTACCTGCAATTGCATTGCTTTCAGCACACATAATTTAAATTTTCACATTCTGGTTTATGTTTGGCATTATTAAAGGCTTATTAAATCTTACATAAGTACTTTTATTTTAACATATCGACGAAGGAAGACAATTGGACTTTTAAAAAATTCGTTGTAAGTCGTTGCTTTCTAAATCCATTCATTTAATTTCTGAAAACTAATTTAGTTAATTTTTTTATATATAAAAGTGAATAGATACATACAAAAACAGAAAAACTAACATGAACAACAATTTACATCGTAGAAAAAACTTATACACAAAATTCAAAAAGTTGGAAATAGACTTACATTTAATTTGTGTTTTGATGTCATATAAAATACGTAACTTCTCTGGGACATCATTAGATACCGGTTCTTAAAAACATTCAATATTTTTAACAGACGAAAAATATAACTATAAAAATGATCATATACACATACGTTTAACTTGAATACTGTGTACCCGATGATACGTTATCAGATACTCAGATTTTTTTGTCTAGGAGGAATTTCAATAGAATATTAATAAACCTAGTGTTACTATGCTATTGGCTTTATCTTTTAATTTTACTAAAAATATTGAAATAGGCTGCATTTAAGTTTTCGATATCGGATCTTTTGTTAACACATTTTTCGTTTTTCTTAATGCAAATTATTCCATGTGTTAACCTTTTCTTTAGATTGTTTTGTTTCCCAATTATTCTAGTTGCATCAAAGTTAAAAGTATGTTCGATTAATACGTGTTCTACAAGTTGGGTGGTATTATTTTTCTTTAATACATTTCTACTCTACTCATTCTTATGTTCCATTATTCTCTGTTTTACGTACCTTCCTGCTTGTCCAATAGCTTTTATGACATCCGATTGTAGTTCTTTTTGTGTTTTAGATTTTAATCTTGTAAACAATTTCTTTTTACTTATACTTTCATTCTTAAAAGCTGTTTTAATTTTATCTGTTTTTTGAGTTATGGTTCATGTATACAGTATACAAATTTTTTGCCCAAAAACTATGGTCTGATAATTTTAGCGCTCTATCTTTTAGATTGTTGATAATATTCATTTTTTGCTTAAAAGAATACTTTGAGTGAAAATTAATAAATCTTTCAGAAAAGGTTGGTTCAAGAACACTCTTTCCTTTTTCCGCCTTTTCCTGAGATATCTTATTACAAATTGCACACCCTGTATACTCAAAGATTCCATACGCCTAATAAACAGAAACTAACAAATACTTATACAAGATATTTTAACAGCCAACAGTTTAAATTCTGAACTAAAAAGAAGAATCTTTTTAACGATATAAAAAAAAAAATAATGCACTTCGCAAATTGCCACATTCCTTTACCTTTCATCAGTCTCACATTAGGTGCAATAATAGATACTAATTAATCACTACATTAGCATCATTTGCTGAAATAACTGATACAATTTTCGGTATAAGTTTACCTTGGAACGACTTGTTACGTAACAATACATTAAAAAATGTAACTGTATCATCTGATGTGTGTGGAGATTCGCTTCATATAAAAGCGGGCGGGTCCGAAACATCAGCATCATTAGCAATTGTGGTCTTGTAGCAAAACCAACAAATCAAGTACAAAAAACATGAAATTGGTAAGTCTTGACCCTATACACAAAGAAACATATAACTTATAAGTTCCCTTATAAAAAATGTTATATACAGCATATCCTGATTAATTGGCATCATATTTGCAGTCTAACAATTATTTTAATTTTAAAATAAATTATTGTTCTAACCTAAACTGTATTGTATAGTCTTATAGTATATTATCTTTCACTGTTAACTTTAATAAGACATAAATTAAAAACTGTACGATGAACCATGGTAAATATGCTTTGATATTTTTAATTACAATTATCATAGCTGTAAAAGCGCCTTACAGTATGTTATTAACGAATGGAAAAAGCAAGTGATATAGGCAAAGTAACTGGTATAATCTTCTTGGATCGTAAGAGAGCTTTTGAAACCGTTGTTAGAGATAGATTGTTAGTTAAATTGAAAGGATATGGGCTTGAGGGAGTGGTACATATGTGGATAAGTAACTATTTGAGTGGTAGAATGCAAACAGTAAAGCATGATGGGTATGTATCTAGTACAAAGAGTACAAATGTTGGAATACCGCAAGGAAGTATTTTAGGTCCGCTTTTATTTCTTTTATATATTAACAACATTCCAACTCTCTTTAATAACTGCGGTTATCACCTATTTGCAGATGATGCAGTTATTTATTTATATAACAGGCGAAAATAGTGCGTTATTGGTGAGTCGAATGAATAAAATCTTGAAAGAAGTGTGTGACTGGTTAGAAGTAAATAAATTGAAGCTAAATGTATCTAAAACTAAAGGTATGATTGTAGGAAAAATAAATTTAAAGATGAAATAGGACAGGGGGCATTAAAATATAAGGTTTGTGCTGAAGCAATTCAGGTTGTTAATGAAATTAAATACTTAGGGGTAATCATAGATAATAATCTTAAATTTAGTAGTCATATTAATTATGTGTAAGAAAAATTTATATTATTTTTTCTTTTCTCTTTTGGTATTATTTTGCAAAACATATTGTGTGCTAAATAAAGGACTATTATAATTATTAATTCATTTAACTATTCTCGAGACTGTGATATTATGGGTCAAGTTTAAACGCTTATATTGTGCATTTCATTGAAGATTACTGAGTTTGATGTATTTTAAGACAATTTTAACTCTTATTTAGCATCGATAAATATTTCAAAAAATCTGGACAACTTAAAAAACAAGGATATTTCCATAGAACCTTGGTGCTATGCTATGAAAATATGTTTTATCAGTACAGTAATATTTTTTGTTAGTTTGTAGCTATCCTCTTCATTGCATCTGCTACTGCAGGACGGCTGGAAAACACCTACCTGCCCCCAAACAGTGCTGCAACAGCAGGTGGTAGTGCACCATTTAATTTGATTCCTTCCAACCGTTTTACCGCTCCTATTGCCTCGCCTGCTTCCCTATACACCGCACCTGTAGCGGCCACCAGTCTCTCAAGCCCTAGTACTTTATACGGAGCTCCCTCAGCCGTATCCGTGGCGGCTTATTCTGTCCCCGTAACTCCCCCAGTTCCCATTTTAAGACTAAATAGCGAAAGTAATGGAGACGGAAGTTATAGATATGAGTAAGTCTGTATATACTTTTTTGCTTCTTGTACTATTATTTAATAACTTTCTAGCTACGAGACGGCCAACCACATCGCGGCTCAAGAATCCGGCCACCTGAAGACTGCTGACAGCAGTGAAGTCCAAGGTGCTTATTCATACTTGGCTCCTAATGGACAAACAATCTCCGTGAGCTACATCGCCGACGAAAACGGTTTCCGCCCTGCTGGGGACCATCTTCCCACTCCCCCACCAATTCCCGCTGCTATTTTGAAGAGCTTAGAAATAAACGCAGCTGAAGAAGCTAGAGGGATTGTTGATGATGGACAGTATCGTCCATCAGCAGGAGAATTGGTTGTGGCACGACAATACGGTGCTACTTCGGTTAGTAGTCAGTATCTTCCTCCTGTGACTCAAGGCGGGTACAAATATTAACCTAGTTTTTAATGGGGTATGCTGTGCTGGTGTTCAAATATTTAATTTAACAATAAAATATATATAAGTAAAACATGTTTTATATTTTCTAGTGCCTTTGTGTCTCTGAATACTTATTCAAGTATGCGACTTATGAATCGAGCTTGAAAATGAATTTTGTTTTAGATTTTCTGAAACTTTTAAATTTACTAAGAAAAATTTGAAACCTTTTTTTAACTTACTTTGTAATAAAGGTCCGGCTTATATGGCAGATAGCTGCAGCCTTAAGGCGAATCAAACAAAAACGTTAAATATGTTGGTCAAAAAGATGCTAATAAATAAACTACCACAAAAGGGCGAAAATACATAAAAGTGTCATATGTATTATAGATATAGATAGCACTTAGACACTAATGAATTATATTGTTGCAAGAAAAATTAATTTAGAAATCAATCAACTAAAAGAGCCTATACAGTTATGTGGTGTTAATGTTTCGCATCTTACAGTTAAGCGGAAATGTTTCACGATTATAAATACTGAAGGTGTTAGTGTGCAAACAGAAATAATAACATTGGATAGGTACCAATGGATTTATTCGATGGCCCCCTCGTTCTCCAGATATAACCCCAATGGATTTTTTTCTATGGTGGTATATTAAAGGTAAGGTGTTTTCGACGACACCGCAAAATGTAGAGGACCTAAAAGCTCGAATTCAATAGGCATGTATTACAGTTACCCCCGAAATGCTGAGTAATATTTTAAATGCAGTGCCTCGCCGCGCTCGATTGTGCATAAGAAATTGCGGTGGACACTTTGAACACTTGATATGATATCTTAAAAATTATTTTGAGGATTAGATAAATAATAATGTTCTGTGTGCTATATTCTTTCTATTATTAATTTGTTTTTGTTACCTGAATTTACTTTATTCTTCTTAGTTCTGTTAATGTTTTATTATAGCAAAGATTTGAACAACTTATTGAATTATTTTATCGTTTTACTTAATCATACTTCTCCACGGTAAGTATAATGCTTGTTAAAAAAAATAATTGGTTTAAAAAAAATGTTTTTATAATTACTAACGTAGTACCAATGAATAAATATGGCATATGATATATCGTTGAAAAGGGAGGAAAATACTCTATTTAATAGCGCCATTTCCCGCCCGTTTCAAAATAATTTTCTTAACAGCCTGAAGAGTAGATCTCAAAATATAGCGGTTTTGAAAAAAAATAGATAAAACCTCGTTGAAACATTTTGTTTTGCAAAAAAATTTTCGCCTTAGAATTTTTCTCGTATCTCTTCAAATGACGGAGATTTCCTAGACGTTTTCCGCATTTTCGATATTTTCCGCCATAACTCTTAAAGTAGGCCATGGATTTCAAATGTCTTTAAACCATTTTGTAGGTTATATAAATCGGCACAATTTTCGTAATAATATTTTTTTTGTACGACCGATATTAAGTGAGTGCCCTAATAAAATGGACAGCCTGTATGTCACAAAATAGGCTATGGATTTCAAACATAATAAGCATGACAATTGAGTGTACTACAGAGAAACCTATAGTTGCTCGCTCATATTGTTTGTCATTATCAGAGCGAGAGGAAGTTAATTTGAGGGGCGAGCGTAGGTGCGTCTTTACTATGTACATACTTCGGTATGCGATGTAAAGCAACGACAGGCGCAGTTAGTACTTGGATGGTGACCATTCCAACGGAAACCGCGTTCTCGCCTCACACATCTTCCAGCGGCTTGTATATCAGTGTATGCGCGGAAGCTATACACCCTTAGGCGAGGGTTGTATAGGAGATATACCATCCTTCGGAGGGGATGTAAAGCTGTCGGTCCCTTGTCTATTAAATGTTAGGCAAGTAAAAGATCCCTACTCTTCTTAAGGGAAGAGGTTCGGCAAAATTCCTGGTTGGGGGTAGCTCGTCTACAGGCGTCGGTGTTAGGCCTCAGTAGCGGAAAGGCCGACGTTAAACAAATGTATAAAAAAAAAAGTTAATTTGATGATTAATGATTAATTAAAGAATAATATATTAGTGGAGAAGTTGGAAATCACACGTTTTTCAGCAGCTAATATCAATTGTAAGTTGTCCTAAGTGTCATTTGACAAAAGAAGTATTAATTATTTTATTCAAAAAAATATATTTTTTTCACATTTCTCAGATATACTATGACGAAAAGACCGAGCTCTCGTCATGCCAAAATAATAAATATCCAGTCCGTACATCAGAAGTCACGAAAGTTTGACCTAACTCAAGCCGAATGCACATTTTGAATATCAATTTAGTATAAATTATTTTTTCAATGAATATATGCACTCCGTTCCCCAATAAATAAAACTATTTTTTGGAATTTTATAATTCTGATGGCAATAAATAAAATTGAGTGCCATAATGACTTTAATTTAATGGTCTCAGATTAAATTTTTATGGCCACCTTTGCACTTTAAATTATTTCGATTGGCCAATAAACCTCTCGATATCACAGGTCCGCAGTTATCCGGAGTATTTTAGAAATATCCCATTTCTCCTATTTTAAAATTTTACGAGTATAAAATACGCTGCCGGCTGCTGCTGTTTCAACATTCAGCTCTGATATAGAATATTTCAATCTTTTCGTATTCCCCGGCGAAATATAAAGCCGGCTACCTGAATATTCCATACATTTTTGGGAATAGGTGTGCAGCTTATAAAGGTTTAGGTAAATCTGTTGAAGTACTGGCTAGACTACAAATGTCATCATACAGGGCTTACAAAAATTACGTCAACAAATTGCCTTTTAGTTCAGAGATTTTTGTTGATGTAATATAAGAAAATGCCCTATGATAACGTATTCTTTCGTCTAGATCATTGGCTTTTATTTTATTTAAGGTAGTTACATCACACGAAAGATTGTGTATAAGTTTTTACAAATAAACAGTGTCAAAGTAAGTTCTTCTGTTATTTAGTGTCATTAAATTTACATAGAAAGATGATCTAAATAATAGGAGTTACTAGTATACGTCATCTGTAATATGAGTTTTATAAACTTTTTCTGCACATTTTCCAACATTTGTATATATTTGGTATAGAAAGGACTCCAAATCACGGAACAGTAATCTAGTTTGGATCTTATAAAAGAGAAGATCTGCAGTTACGTAGAATAAACCCTAAATTTGTATATACTACTACTAATTACATGTTTATTAAATGTTAATTTCGAGTCGAGTACCACACAAATCAGTCTCTGTATTAACCCTCTCTAATTGTTTGTTTCCGATTTTATATTTATAATCAATCATATCTTTACACAACGTGAAAGCCATTACTTGAATTTATCGATATTAAAGGGCATTTGATTTTCAACAGACCAATTAAATATTTCATTGATGTCATCTTGTAATTGCAAGCAGGCTTGGTAATTTACTATTTCCTTAAATATTTTCACATCAACAGCAAATAGGCTAATAGGGTTTTCCCAGAAAAAAAAATTATTGCTGAAATTCTTAACTCACGTAAAAAAATGATTTATGGCATATTTATTATCTTATTAATTTTACTAATAGTAACAAAAAAAAACTTGAAGTTTGAAAAATATTGGGTAAATATTTAAAATGAACCTTTAAACAGCCATAAATTGGCGCGTTGTGACGTCAACACCCTGAAATCCAATCACAGAGGTTGTCTCTGTTTAAGATTGTTTATTAATCTTGGTCTCTGTTAACATAACATAACCTCTATTTATTGACAGCACTTTTCTACTTTAGGTAAATTATCAGCGGCAGTTTTAACATACCCCTTTTCCACCTGGTTCCATTTTGATTGTGGAATTAATAAAACATAAACCAGAAACTGATAAAATAATATTTTCACTCCAAACAATACAAACATAAAAATATAAATTTAACGTTTTAGGTTAGTCATCTGATGTGTAATGTCGGTGAAGGTTAAACCTAAACTACAGTACAAAATATTAACGTCCGACGCTTTCACGAATAACTTGTGCGGCATTTATCTGGATTTTGATTGGCCAATATTTACACGTCCACTGCTTTAGACCAATCACAGTACAAGCATTACAAATTGAAATTCTGAGAAGTTTTAGAGGAAAGCTTTCTTTAACACACAGTTAGAATCTATTACAAACTAATTATATCCATAATCTCATTGGTTTTCCGGGTAGATACGTAATTCTGGCGCGTAAAAATGCCCGTTTTAAAAAGCAGTGAAATTATCAGCAAGTTGTTTTAACTATATTTTCTTAGAAATAATTCCTATTAGAAAAGTAAATTGTTGTAAATTAATAAAATGTTTTATAATATCATTTTCACGACACAAATTGTTAAAATAAAATTAGTGGAAGAACCCTATTGGTGAATATTTTACGGTATCTACATATCATTTATAAAAATTAAAAACAAAAGTGGGCCTAGGTTTGAACCCTGGGGAACTCCTGAATCTGATGTTTAGTAATCCGACTCGAAATTATTTATCGTTACATAATATTTGCCGATTTATCAAGTAGATAGACATAAATGTTATTAAGTTAGTAGAGATGGAGAAATTTCTAAGCTTATTTAACAACATGCAGTGATCGACTTTAACAAATGCTTTGGCAAAGTCAGTCCGTCCATTGAAGACTACAATGTTTTTGCGAATCTGCGATCAACTTGTAAAAGATTGACTGTAAAAATTGTTACAATGACTACGTTCGCTTAACGGAATCTTCTTTACATAATTATATGAAGAGTTTTTGGAACTTTGTCAATTCACAACGCAAAACTAGTGTTTTCCTAATGAGCTATCTTATAATAACTTAACGAGTAGTTCCGGGATTGATAAAGCAAATATGTTTGCCGAATATTTATTTATTTATTTAGAATACAACTACCCAAACAGATAATAAATCCAATTACAGGGTAGGAAAGAACAAACATTGTTACAGAATTTTGTACGATAAATACATTTGAAAAACTTAAGTATAATTACATAAAATATTTGTACATAAACTAGTAAATATTTTTAGTTTGAATGCAATACAGATTGCTTAATTTTTTTAACAGTAGTACAAAATATATCAACATTGTCCTGTATATATGCATAGTTTGAACACATCATATGCAAGGGTGAAGATTTAAGTAAATTTGTACGAGGCGTATTTAGATAAAAAGAATTATTTGAGCGTGTATGAACTGATGGTACATGTAATTTGACATAACTACGTAACTCAGGGCAATCAATCACATTATTCAAAATTTTATATAAAAACACAATAGAAGAATACTTACGGCGGGATTCCAAATCATGTATTTATCTGTTTAATAGATCACATTGAGGTGTACCTCTTGCTGGATAAATTCCGTCATTTCTATACCAAAGATATTTACTGAGGATTCTTTGCGTTTTTTCAACGCTAAGTTTATGCACGGCGTATTCTGGACTCCAGATTATGGAGGCATACTCTAATTTTGATCTGACAAATGCATTAAACAGCAATATCAAGGTGTTATTATCCACAAAGTCTTTGGTATTTCTGATTATGAAACCTAAGTTTCTGTAAGAACTATTTCTCATCTGTTTACTCTAAAAAGTCTAATGAGGCCCTTACGACCCTACTCTCAACTAACACCTTGAACATTTCAAATTGCTTTATTAGTAAATCTATCATTTATTAGATATTGAGTAACTTGGATATCAATAAAGACCCTGGACCTGACAACATACCGCCGATCATCCTTAAGTGCTGCAGCTTTATTGTAGCTAACGTAAACAATTTCAGACCAAAAGAAATTCAAGTCACATTAGGCGTACCACAAGGTTCTCACTTGGGACCCTTGCTCTTTAATTTATTTATTAATGACACTCACGAGTGTGGTAGTTTCCTCTTATTTGCCGACGATCTTAAATTGTTTTTTGAAATAACCACCACTGAAGATTGCAATATACAAACAGACTTGAATAGCCCTATCGCATGGTGTCACGATAATGGAGATCTTAGTGCAAGTAACTGCCATACTATATCGTTCTATCGCAACAGGGATGATCTTCAATATGTCTACTACATTAATGTTTCTGTTATTAAAGACCTGTAAGGCCACACTTAGAATATGCTTCATGTGTTTGTACTCCATATTATAATATACATATCCAGAATTTAGAACAAGTACAACATAAATTTTTACACTATATCGCTTTTAGAATAAAAATCTTGATTATGCAAGTCTTAAAAATTATCATATCAAGTCTCTTAGAGTTTGCCGAAAACACAGGGATTTTAAATTACTACATAATTCCAATGTTTCCTGTCCATATTTACTGGAAAGATTTGACATTCATGTTCCATCAAGAACTACCCGTTCAGTTATTATGTTTTACGAATCAGCCCCACCACAGTGATTATCTTGATTTCTTTACAAATACGCCAAACTTTTCGCTGCAATTAGCAAACTGTCAACCTCAACGTTAAGCATACCATATTCTCATATTATTTTCTATTGTTTTATGACTGACATTCATACATTAAAGTGTATACGAACCTAATTGAAACCGTATGAATACTAAAAGCCGGCAAAAACAGTCAGCATCTCTTTATTGTACATGGGCGGAGATAAATAGAAATGCTTGTCATAAGAAAATGATAAGATTTTCGGGCGTTATTATATTATCCTCTGTTTCAAATGGTCTCCGGAAAGCCATGGTAAATTAAGAAATAATTAAAATATTTTACCTTTTATATAGTAGTAAATATTTATAAATATATATAATAACTAACTAAACTCCTACGCTTGATATTATAATAGGTATTTATGCACTGCACTGGCACATTGACAGCACACCTCATAGACTTCTGAGAAACGATTTACGAATTTTTTTTATGTTAGTAGGCCTGTTCGTTTTATTATCTTTAAACCAGTGCAGTCGTAGATGGCCCATTCAGGCTGATTACATTGCCAGTCTCGGATTCGCCTGCACAGTTTCAACTACCATTCGAATCTCGATACCATTGCTACATATATAGGACAAAATATCAAGTTATACACGTATATTTAGTTATATTTATATTTATTTTGTGTATGTTCACCCTAGGAATGTACTAGCATTACTAGTACTATGTTATATGTACTATTGTAAATTTCGTATTGTATATTTATTTTTTAAATTGTATTTTATAAATCAGCTTAGGCCCGTAAATAAACAAATATAGCGTTTTACTCGTTTCTGTAGTTATAAACAAAATCATTAAAAATTAAGGCCTTAAAATTATCAAAGGATTTAGTAAACCTTCAAACTCTGAAGCTAAAGAAAGTAGTATTTCCCTTCCTGCGCTTTTACATCTCCAAAAACCTCTCTGCAACACCAACTTTTCCGTTTATACATGCATTATAAACATTTTTCGTCGGTAAATACGTTATAAGTTAACTAGATAATATGTACATCTTTGAAAGCAAAGGAAAGACTAAACTACATTGACGTAGTTTGTCATGTTTAAAATAGTTAGTAGGTAACTTTATTCGTATGAATAAACCACCACCGTCATCTAAACATAACGCTAGTTGCACAAATATCCAACAGGAAACTTTATAATTACGTTATGCTTAGGAAATTCAAGATAGCAGGATAATCCCTGTTATCCTTCACAGGCGATATGTTGCAACTAAACACTACATGAATTAAACGCGTTGAAAATAAACAGGAGATACATTTAGTACATCTAGTCTAAAAATGTTAAATTAAACGAAATGTCGTGCGTTTGGGGATGTTAGTAAGCGGAGACTTTCCCAGATTTTCTTTTGTTGTAGTAACTGTAATTAAAACTGCTATTAAAGGCATTTTTCGTATCGAATAAATAACACATTGTTTATACTGAACAAACGCTGAAAGTCTGTTGAATAGTTTGGAAGCTATGAAAAACAGATGAAAGATTGCACACAGCATCTGTCAAAACGTTATTGTTGAATGAAACAGAGGCGTATTTATTATTTGTAAATTTATAATTAGGTGCTTTATTTAAAATAAGATACGATTTACGATGAAAAATACACAAAATGAAAAGGTATATTTACTTTTAATTTACAGCGAATGTCAGAAAATTGCCCATGCGGCGGCAGTTCTAGAAGAGCCATTCCGAAATGCAGAAAATATTGAGGTGGTAGAAATTACCTTACTGCAAAGTTTGATAACCGGGTAATATCTCCCAATGCAACTATTAGGTGGCCTGCTAGGTCACCAGACCTAACTCGACTTGATTTTTTTGGGGGCTATCTGAAGGACAAAGTATACTCAACGCCGTCTGCAACATCAGAAGAACTCCAAAATACAATTTTAAATGTCTTTGAATCCATAACTCCAGTCGTGTTACAAAGTGTTATGAGAGAAACTATTCAAGAAGTGAACAAGTGTTCTGAAATGGGTGGGCGTCATTTTGACCACCTGTTATAGATTTGGTATTTAATTGTGTTGTATTGTTCTAATTATAATATTTATAAATTTAGTAAGTTGCTGTAACTTATAAATTGGTTATGATGTATGAATTTTATTTATTTGCTAATAATTCATCAAAATTTTTGTTGTATTTATCAAAATAAAGTTTCTCTAATTATAAAAAATAACTCATCTGTTTTTCATGGCAAGATAAGGCAAGACATAATTCGAAACGCTTCTACAAAAAGCTTAACATTTATTTTAATTTATATCTAATTTTTAATCGGGAAAAACCAGACTAAAGCAAATTTACCACTCTATCTGATAAAAAATAAAACATGCAGGACACTATTTGAAAAATTGAACTTCCATGAAATAGAAAAATGGTAAAAACATTTATAAATCCAAGCAAACGAACAAAATAGGCTAATTTTACATTTAATTTGTTGAGAAATACCCTTTTATTCAAGTTCAAAGGCCATTTTCAAGTTATTTTTCATCCGATTTTATATCTGAAAACAACGTTGGAAAGAGAAATTATAGCTTTATGAGAAAAGTGACTTAAATATGCAGGGTGTTATTTAAAATAAGAAAGTTGTGGCAATTTGCGGTCATACCGGAAGTGATTTTTTTTAAATCGACTGGTCAAAATGTGGCCATATTTGACTTCCCAAATTTCAGAATATTGTTTTTTAAACTGTGGAAAAAAGTGGGGTAGGTACTTTCTTAGTCATCCGGTATAACTGATATTGAACTTTTGAATTTATAAATTCTCATTGCTGACGACATCTTAATAGCTTGTAGTCATGTTAACTTGGAGATAGCTATCCAAAAATTGAATGATATTTTAGTAAATGTGAACAGATATAGAAGTATTAATTATGTTTCTGCGTTTTTTCAAATGTGTAACCCCCTTTCCGGCTCTTAGCCTTGGATTTTTGAGATGTCTACTACATATGGTGTATATGTGTTTTTTTAAATAATTTAAATGTATTAAAATTATGTAATTTTTAAAAATATCATTCATTTAGGTTAAGGATGTGTGCATTTTAATACGTTTGTCTTGTTTAACTTTTTATTTTGTTTTGTATTTCTTTCTTATATTGTTTTATTACATGTATATGAGAAAATATAAACGAGATATCAAAAGCAAGCCTACTACAATATTAAAAAAAGTGTTTTTGTTGCATGTAACAATTGAAATTTTGAACGACAACTCGCGTGACAGTTATGACACTTATTATTTAGTAGGTCGACAATGAGAGAACTTTTTGCCCAATGATTACATCCATGTTTATTACAGACTGCTTCTTTAATTCAACTGTGTAGTAAAATTATTGTTGAGTATGAATTTAATCCTCTCAATTTGCGTGTACTTTGGTTAATAAAATATAGTGTGTGTATTCATTTATTATTCATATATGAACAAGAGGATTAGACTTCTGTAATGTCAAAGGGATTACAAATTTCTACCCTCGTCGCCTGTAGAAGAGCCATATGACAGCTTTTATTTTAAATCCTTGAAACTGGTATATTGGAATAAATGTTGATTTAAAATTTCGTTTGTAAAGTTCTGAATAAAAAAACGCAAGCGTGTTAAAATTTAATTCCCGAACCACCGACTGACTGACTGTTCAAGATATCGACAAATCTATTAAGAAAAAGTTATCCAGAAATAAAAAATAGAAACTTGTGTCAAAGTTAACGCACATCGGTTTTTTCTCTCTTGTAATAATAAAAAGTATAATTTCTCGATTCTTTTTGTACAACACTGTATTTGATAGGTACTAGGACTTATTGTCGGCATTTTTTTCAATTCTTTATTCTAAATTACAGCCCATTTTACTAAACACATGAATAATAGAGCAACGGTAGGTATCTACAATGTTGTTTAAACCAAAAGGTGGAATATTATCTTACGCATTAGATCATTTTAAACCCATGATTACCAGATCTTATGAGGGTATTAATTTGATTTATTAGAACATTAAATAGATACCTTGCGGAAATACGGGATTACCTGAATCAGAACGTACGGGTCTGATGCATTTTTTAAATTGGAGAACTTAATTACTGTAAAAGATATATTGTTTGTCAAATATGTAATATTGAACGTAATATACATAGGTATGCTGTTGTAATATATTTTGCCACAACATCATCAAGAAAGCATTCAAATTCATTTAATGTATAGTCTAGTACACTTTAACTTGGCCTGTGTATGTATGAGTTAATATTTCCGTACGATTTCATTTTCTCCCATATTGTACATAAAGTTAAAGCAATAGTCCAGTAACATTGTCTACGTGGACAATATTTCTGGATCTTTGTGTACAAGAGAAAATGCAATCGTACGGAAATATTAACTCATACATACACACGCCAAGTTAAAGTATACTAGACTATAGTCGATACAAAAGTAACAATTTCCAAATAGTCTCTACACAGGTATAACGGTAGTTCAAATGGCTGGTAGGTATGCACAAATAAAATCTCTACTCAGGGTATTATACATCAATGACAAGACGTATTTCGTTAGAAACTAAAACACGGAATCTTAAAACAATCAATTATTTTTTGTTCGTACAAAAGGTGAGTGGCTGTATGATGTCGTTATTGAATGAGGAATGTTGACAGGAGGTGCACGTCGTGATAAGCGCATCAAATTAGAAAATTCAGTGCGGTAGGAGAATACAAAAATGAGCATTCCTTAAGGATTCGTGAAAACTTAACCTCACTTTAAAACAAGGATATCATGTTTGACGTTTAATGCAGTATGTAAATAATGCCAATACCACGCATCTCAAATATACCACTTAATCATGTCCTTTTAATTAAATGCATAAATTCGCTGCAGAAGTAAACGACGGTAAAAATAGTTTTAAATTTTCATAAAAATGCAGGTGTCTACAACAGCTCTTAAAACACAATCTGTGAATATTAGTTGCCCTACATGTGAAATCTCTCTCGCGTATTTCCATAGAACCCGCAATATTCCTATGAATTATTCAGTTTACTTTGCAAAGTGCAGTTTTAGTAAATATTAAATTCTGATGTAACGCCTGAAAATATTACGTCTATTAACATTTAACGAGGTTGCTGATTAATATTGCTGTCCTACGTGTCATATTTCGCGGATTAAAAATGTTTGTAAGTCCAAGAAATTTTAATTAAAGCATGAAAACGTCCAGGATATTGCATTTTAATGAAATGGAGTCTCCGGGTAATTTTTCAATTAGATGGCAAACGCCCTGGGTATTTTATCAATCTATTGTTAATCAAACTGCTTATTATTTTTCCCTCGAGGAATTCCGGGGTTAGGTCGATTTTTCTTGAAAACTAAGGTGCCTCAAAGGTAAATTCTCGTATTCACACGCAGGTAAAGTAAACTGAAGTTGCTCTCTAAGATGAGATTACTAATATGGAGAGTAAGATGCAAGTAATTCCTCTAATTGGAAACTCTCCACCTCTGTCAAGAGTTTAAGTGAACACGTTTCATATTCGAATGAAGTGTTGCCCTTCAGACTTTGAAGTATGTCCAAAATGTTCGCAGCAAATAATATATAGTACAGAAGGAAAGTATATTTTTAGAAGGACGCTGATCTCTTATTCGAAACAATAGAAATAAATAGAAAATGTTCTAAGTGACCGAATTATTTGAAATAAATAGATGAACGTTTCAAATTCTGGTTTTGATGTCCTCAATATTTTCAGGGGCAGTTTGAAATACCTTGTCTTTAACCCCAGATGAAAAAATCCAAGGGAGTGATATCAGGTGATCGAGCTGGCCATAAGATGGGTCCATAGGTGCCTATCCAGCTATCTGGCATAACTTGATTTAAATATTTTGTACATATTACAGCAGTGTGAGCCCCATCTGGTTGAAAATATGAATAATTTAATATTTCTGCCACTGTTAATTCATAAAAAAAAATCTTGAAATTCGTTTTGCAGGAAATTAAGGTATCTACGAGCGGTTAATAAACCATAAAAATAAGGTCCAATTACTTTAGTCCCTAGAAGACCCACCCAAACATTCGTAGAAAATCTTTCTTGGAAAGTAGTCTCTGCAGCAATGTGTATTTTCTCGTCCACTTATAATGTATATTTCTATTGAAAAGTCCATTATTACAAAAAAATGATTCGCCCGACCAGAGAATTTTGCTACGTCATTCCTTTTTCTATTTAACAACCATCTACAAAATATTACTCTCCTCTTCTTATCTCCCTCATTTAAATGTTGAACTTTCTCATTTTGTAGCATCGAAATACTTTTTTTTTTAATATTTTTCTTGCACTCTCTTTTTTTATGCGACAGTTTCTCTGAATTTGTCTCAAAGCGGTTTCTTCATTTTCGTTAACATAATTCAATAATCTATTCACTTTTCTTACATTATCCGCAACATGTCCTTTACTACTTTTTTTGAAAACGAACCGTGCGTCTTTAGATTTTGAAGTAACTTCCTAAACATAGTTCAATTTGGCTGCGGAGTATCTGGAAATCTGTCTCCGTAAACCGTGACTTCCATCTCAGCGTCAAAATTGAACTGACAATAAATGCTAATCATATCGAATTTGTTATTATTGGTGTAAAATTACTGATATAAAACTTGTCATAGAACTCGACAACGCACAAATTTGTTAATAACTGTATGCATTGTTTTTCACTAATCATGGCATAGCTGATTTTTACAATTTAATGATATGAATTGTGGTATTCGTAAAATATTATATATTGACACTATCACTTAAAATTTATGTGACATGTTTCATATCAAAATATAATATTTCAGTCTCAAACTCATCTATAAAATCCTTATTTTACTATAAGGAAGCACATTTTATCGTTGGAAAGAGAAAAAATAATACATACAAATTATACATTTTCTTTCTTCTGAGTTGCATTTGTTTATTTTGTGATGTCCAGCAAATAATGAACACTTTTCAGCTCCGTTATTACCGCAACACTTAAACACCTAAATACATTAAAATTTTCATACACATAGCAGTCCTTCCATACAATATGTAAAGAGTGTATTAATACTTTGTTTATATTATTTACTTAGAGTTGAAACCAGTGTTACCGCAATCGACGTATATATAAATCTTATCAAAATATAGATTTAAAAGTTTGGAATTGCTTTACTAAGTGCATAAGTTTCACATGCCTCAATAAATCAATCGATTTTACATCTGTTAGAGATTGCTAACAACTATTCCACCTTGAATACATTTCAAGGCACTGCAAGTGGATCATTTATTACTATTTGCATACGCAATTAAACTGTGTTCAATTTCTGCAAACGGATTTCATCGTGAAAGTACATTTAAGAAACTGAATTAATAATGCATTTATTCTCTTTGATTTACGACCTAGTAATTTTTTTATAAGTCAGCACTTCTATTAATATACGTAACTCCTGCTCTAAATGTCAGTGGTGTTATTTAGATAAATGCACACAATTAATCATAAAAATCACAACGTGTGGTGCAAAGGTAATTTGTATTTTTTGATACGGTTGTTCTAGATTTTTCTTTCCCTTTTCACACCTAATGGGTGGGGTGGAGTGGAGTGGGGTTGAGTAAGGTTGAACAGAATTGAGTAGAGTGGAGTTGAGTAGAGTAGATTACTTTGTATCCATGTTTTGATTTTCTTTTTAAATAAATTCATTGAGTTCATTTTCTTAATCTGAGATGGAATAAAATTGTAAGTTTTGGGAGCCAGATAGAAATAACATCTTTCGTACTCGAGTGTTAATGTACCGGGTTTGATAATTATGAGCAATTTCCTCTAGTTCGCTTTTATTTTTATGTTGTCTAATAAAAATTGTCAATCAAAATAACTGTCGAATGTCCAATTTTTGAGTTTCCATATATAATTCTTCTGAGGGGTATTTATATGATTTTTTTTAAATTTTATTTTGGCCGAACCTCCCCATGCTTTTATTCAGTAATTTAAGTGAGTCTCCACTAGACCAAAATATAAGGTTTTTAACTGCGTCATATTTAGTAACTGAGATAAATATTTGAATTTATACAATAACGATCAGAGCTTATTAGTTACACATTTTGTATGAATGCCCCAACTGAAATGATTATCTATGTAAATTCTTAAATATTTAACATATTGTGAGCCTTGTATATAAGTTTCATTATTGTCGATCTTTATATTTAATCTCTGAAAATCAGGTAAATTATTGTTATAAGATGTAAAAGGGTCATATAAGGTTCTTGAATAATTAACTGTTGTTAAAGAAGTGGATGATATTTTTAAAATCGAGTTCAGCTTTTTCTTTAAGGCTCCTCCAGTTACTGTCAGAATATATTATGGCAGTGTCATCGGCAAAACTTACTATGTCACCACTCAAGGGTAAATCAAATAGACCATTCAAGTACATATTAAAAAGAATTGGTCCTAAGACGGTTCCTTGTGGTACACCATATTTTACCGTCATTTTATTACTAAAGGTCTATTTGACAGATAACTATTCAATAACATGTATGGATTGTCCCTAGACCCTATACCCTCTAATATCTACAATAATTGAACATGATTAACTGTATCGAAGGCTTTCGCGAGGTCAACGAAAATTCATAGCATTGGTTTGCTGATATCCATATATTTATAAATCTTTGTAGTAAGATAGGCTATTGCATCTTGCGTTGACTTCTGGTCTCTGAAACCAAATTGCTTCTCTGACAAAATAATAATCCTATTTAAAAAGATAGTAACTCTGTTTTCAATATTTTCTCAAAAATTTTAGCTATGTTGGTGATAAGGGAAATAGGCCGGTAGTTGGTCACGTCCAGTTTATCGCCATTCTTGTAGAGAGGTTTTATTACAGCTATTTTAAATGCCGATGGACAGTTACCTGTTTCAAAACATTTATTGAAAAGGCACTTTACTTTAAAGGTGGTGATATTTTAGAAGCTGTTTCCTTCGGTATATATGATGGTATGTTATCAATTCCAGGTGCTTTATTTGATTTTAATTGAGAAATAGTTTCGATTATTTCATTTTCACTCGTAAAAGTAGTCCTAAAATGCTGATACAATTCTGCCTAATAGTTAGAAAAAAGAAAGTTCAAGCTATATCAGTTTTTAAATTACGCCCTTCGATCCGTATTTTCTTATTTTTGGCCGGATTATTACATCACCTTGATGAGAAAATTGTTTGCACAAGATTGTGTATTGCATAGGAGCGAAAAAATATGAGAGACGTATAAAGTGTGGGTTTTGATACCCGTGACGTCAGCCGGCGCGACATCTTTTTATTTAAAACACTTGAGATTTGTTGCTTGGTAACGTACACGACAGATTGGATAACAAAATACCTTACCTTGCGGGGTTTGAACATCAATTTGTCCTGTGTGTGACGTTCGCAACAAACTTTCGTATATAAAAATTTGTTCGGCAATAAGGCATGTCGTTACTGGCAATTCAACTTAACAAAATATATACGGCGTTGATATTAAACTTGTTCTTACGTGAGAATACATGACATTGTTATTAAATATGAGGAAATATTGTACAGGTCGATGCTGCCAACTATGGTAATATACAGTGCATTTAAACACTCTACTTGCATTCTTTATCAAATTGGATGTAAACATTTTATATATTATATACGGGTGTCCCAACCAAAAGTATGCACACTGAATAACTTTGGAGATAAAATTTTTTTGAAAAATTGGTGAAACACGTCGACCTTGTTTCCAAGAGGGACATATTTTAATGTAATACTTGTATAACTATCATCATCCCTCTACCCTACACGGCCACCCCCTCAAAAAATTCAAATGGCAAAGTGTCGACCGAGTGACACATCTTTTGAAAGGTCTTTCAATTCTCTACATAACTGTATTTTTTAAAACTTTTTTTGAAATTCTGTATGAACATTGCTGAACACATCTGGAGTCAATAAAGGGCATTCTCGAACAATTCTTTCACGTAACTCTTCCAGAGATGCGGGTTTTGTTACAAATACCTTCGATTAAATGTCCCCACAGAAAGATATCCAAGGGAGTTAAATCGGGTGACCTAGCGGGCCACTCCACAGGACCTCTTCTTCGAATCCATCACTCAGGAAACCGATTATCAAAAAATCGACAGACTGCTATAGCACAATGTGCTCAAATGTATCTCGATTTAAAATTGGTTGTGAACAAATTAATGTTCAAGGACTATACTTATGAGTCTTTTATTATTCTAAAACTAAACGGACAAGGAAAGTGTTTTTTGTCGAACAAACTCATGTTGATTTGAAAGCACTAAAATATGTAGTTTTTTTTTTATAAATTCCAATACCCATGGTGTGTATTTTAGATTTTTTAAACGATTTCGATTGTGTGTAATCATCAAAAATTAAATTTATTTTCCTTAAGAACGAATCGATAAAAGTTTAAAAAATACACGTTTATATAGGGAATTGAAAGACCTTTCAAAAGATATATCACTCGACACCCCTTGCCATTTGAATTTTTTGAGGGGGTGGCCCTGTATGATAGAGGGATGGTGATAGGTATACAAGTATTACGTTAAAATATGCCCCCTTGGAAACAAAAGGTCGACGTGTTTCACCGATTTTTCAAAAAAATTTTATCTCTAAAGTTATTCAGTGTGCCTACTTTTGGTTGGGACACTCTATATATATATATATATATATATGATTCATGGTGGATGGAGTCTTAGTATATGGAGAACGGGTAAAGATATCCTTTCGAAAATGTAGGTAAAACTGGCAACACCCTCGTTAGTTGAAATGGAACACCCTGTATATTTTTCTATTTTTAGAATCTACACCTAATTCTGAGTAACTTATGTTAATATATTCCAATATAATTAAGATTTGATTGTTTACACTTATCCAATGAATTACGTTAACAAGATACAGATTATGAATGAATTGTGGAATAATTTGAAATTAGTGAATGTTTTTGTAACTGGAGCAAAGATTATTTAAACATAAATAAACAATAAAAACGTTTGCGAAGGCGTTGATGCATATATTTTTAGGAGCACTCCACATTTAACCAGTGCGTCCATTAATAATTTCTTAACTTCACGTCATTCAATTAAGATAAATGTTTTATCGAGGCATATTTTATTGCTTGCGATATGATAATAATTCATCGCTGAATCTATAATGAACTTAATCCATTAGAACAGTCCTGAATATTTTAAAAGCAGAATAGTGGCGAAAATTGTAAATAGTTTAAAACAAACCAATTAGCGTTAATTCAGGTTTAATATTGATTTTAACTAAACTAGTTTTAATAATTGAAATGCTGCAACAACAATAACAACATGACTTTGGTACACAAATAAATGAACACAAATAATTCTGCCGTAGGTAGCAGAGGTTTAGAAGAACACTTTTCTGGCGAGGAACTTAAGAAGTACTTTGGCAGTAGGACAGAGCGACATCACATAATGTATTGGACGCTAGGGAGTATTTAAATGGACAATACGGACAATAAGATTTAAAAAATTGACATTTGGATTGGTAATGGCGGACCAACTCCATGGTCACCAAACAGCCCTGATTTGACACTTTTGGATGCATTTTTGTGAACGTTTTCAAAGAGCAAAGATAATTCTAATTAATTACTGCCCGTTCCAGAAACCCTAACATATCTACATGCATATTTGTTGGTAATATGTCCATATATGTTCATATATTAAAAAATAGTAAACATTTTATAGAAAAAATTTATGAAAACGATATTCATGAATCACACCTGACCTTAAAAATAGTTAAAGACAGGTTGCTAAATGATAATAATTTGTAAACTAGAACTAAATTAAGTGTAAATAGCATAATGGAACTCTTAACAATGTGTATAAAAACAACCTATTTTCAATTGGACAATGAGTTCTATCAGCAGGATTTTGGTATGGCTATGGGGTCTGCATTATCAACAATTTTAAGCAACATATTTATGGAGAACTTTGGGAACATACATATTCAAAATTGTATAAACAAACCGGTTGTCTGGTGGAGATATGTTGACGACATCTCTGCAATTTGGCCTCATGGTGTCGATTTACTAGATAGTTTTTTGGAAAATATAAATAGTAGGGAACCGTCTATTAAATTCACATAAGAAGTAGGAAGTAAGAATGAACTACCGTTTTTAGATGTTTTAATTAGAAGGGTAAATAATACAATTGAAACAAGCGTTTATAGAAAACCAACACATACTAATAGATATCTAAATTTTAACTCAAATCAGTCAATAAATGTTAAAAGGGGTGTTGTAAAATGTTTATACGATAGGACCAAAATAATTTCATCTAATAATGAAATATTTAATAACGAGAAAAAATTTATCAAAGTGATTCTAGTACAAAATCAATATTCTGAAGCCATTGTTGATAGAGTTTTCATAAATGTTGAAAATAGGAACAATCAGGTACGACAAAAACCTGAACGTCATTATACAGCAATAATTCCTTATGTATACGGATTATCGGAAAAGCTACGCCGTATAGGCGACAAATTTGATGTTAGGACGATATTTCAAACGGGGAACACTTTAAGATCTATTTTAACAAAAACAAAACCGATAAACAGGGAACAGAATTCAAAAAACTGTATTTTCAATATCCCGTGCGAATGTGATAAATGTTATGTGGATGAGCACAAGAATTACATTAGAAAAAATGAAATTCAGAAATCAAAGATTTGTGAACATGCTTGGAAAAACGGACATAGAATAAACTGGGATTCGGCAAAAATTTTAACAAAAGAAGCAGATACCAAAAAAAGAAAAATTTAAGAATCAGCAATAATCCTATTAAATGAAGACAAGTGCGTATCGAATTGTTCTGTAGATATTTGTACAACCTGGCTACCAATGTTAAAAGAAGAACTTAACAAACTTACATTATCTAAAAAAAATATCATCAGTTCTATGTTCTGTGTAAATAGTATCAGAATCTTAAAGCTGTGTATTTGACATACACAGCAAAATAAAAGTTCTTCCAAAAAAAAAGCTTTGAAAACGGAAAGAGATTACTTTCCGAAACGTCAGCAAAATACATTATTTTTATTCCGATTTATATTATTTGCAAAACATAACCTCTGACTATTCCTTTGGCGTAAACGTCATGGGCGCAGAGGCTTTTTTCCAATAATTCTATTATTTTGTAGATTCGGTGATTTGTTTTTGAAGAGGACAATAATAGATGTGGTAGAAAACCCAAATAATAGGAAAGAATATGTCCGATATGTCAAAAAATATTAGAGCTAGTTCTATCAACTCTTATACCGTCTGTCTATTTTACGAGGGCCACACCATCTCGTTTAATATCTATTGTAGAAGAATAAATTTTTGAAATCCATAGCCTATATATTACGAAAATCTGAAAAATAGGAAAACCACAAACAGTTATAGCTTCCTTATTTGAGGAGATACGAAAAAAGTTAAAGGGATGAAAGTTGACGGCAAAGACAATAAGAATAACAATGCGTATAAAAAAATTCGAAAAACGCAAAAACGAACAATCAACGAACTAATTTTGGAGAATCTTAGTGGCTATTCTGTAACTACATATGTCAAATTTTAAAGCTTGTTATTAGCGAAAATATTATAGACGTCTCAATTGTCACGCATTTAAATTTTCGTTGTACGTTCATTTGTTTGATTTTCGCGTATTGTGTGGAACATAATAATATATCAAATTTTACAGGAAACAAAATTTTTATTTATTAAAAATCAATGTTTGCTTAGTTCGTGTGATTTATGTGAAACCCTGAAATATTTTATGTATCCTAAAAAACAATAATTTCTATAACACACCTACACTATCCTCTTGGCTTATTTAAGAAACACGATTCACATAACTGCCTGCTAAGAAAGTTCTCAGTCGGCGTTTTTGTTTTTGTTGTCAATAGCTAAAATAATCAAATGGCAATTATCCAAAGCCGCAGAGAATCCCTTCTGCATAAATATTGATTTTATGTAACCGTTCCCTTTTGTTTCCACGTGAAAACAAGAAAAATGTTGGAATTAATGGACGATATTAAGTATATTTTCCACGAACAAAACAAGGCTAATTAAGATGGATGATATTGCATTAAAGCTTTTAGTTTGACAAAAAAGTCTAAACGCGTCGTTAAGGACTGTACGGAAACAATTTAAAGTTTTTTTTTTGAAATAGCTTATCATTTTATAATGAATGAATGGGAAAGGGAAGTAATGGGGCAACTCGTACTACTTGAAAGTAAGGAAACTTTTTATAGGTGTCATAAAGAGTCCAATTTTAATATAAGCTTTCGTGAAATTGATAAATAAATCTTGTTGCTTTAGGTCGTTTTTGTAACTGGAAATAATTGTTAGAAAAGAAAATTCTGTAAAATGCACCAAATTAAGTGGGGTATCAGTTTCTATTACAAATTAAAATTGTCCTCACACAAACTACTCTATAGAACTGAACACAAATTTTATTTTTTTAAATTGCATTCAAAGTGCATACCGGCTGTCTATTTTACGAGGGCCGCACCAAATATCTCGCTTAGTATCTAATGTAGAAGAATAAAGTTTAGAAATAGTTATCCTATTTTTATGCAAACATTTCCATAACTCCTCAAGGAGCGTCATTTTAGAAAGTGTAGTAAATGTCGCTGCACAGGGACGTAATGTCGCCCCGACCACCTAAATTTAGAAACTATAACCAAATTTGACTTCAATTTCGAAAATTTCAGAATTAAAAACCCTTTTACGAATCCACGTTGTTAAGCACTGCAACTCATACGAGGTCTTAAATATGAGGACAAGTTAATCCAACTTCTATCCAAAGTATATCGTGAGTTTTAGCGAAAATAGCCCTTAGCGACATGGGACCCCCATCATTTCCTAGCAGTCAATTTTGACGGGGAAATGATGAGTTTTAACGGGATGTGCCCTAAACCGGTTCCTCAGTGATTCGGTGTCAGGAAAGTATCTTTACCATGTACTCATATGTGCATGGGACCGCCTTGCCTGAACGTATAAAACTGTAATTGCAGAATACAATTCGAAGTAGTAGCGCTTCAAGCATTTTGAAGCTCTGAGGAGCGACCAAAATTGATATAGAAATACAAATACGTGAATAAGAGAATAAGACAGGCAAGCAAAAGCCCACCAAATTTCAGAAACATTGAACTTTTCTTGAATCTTTTTGTGTAATCGTTAGCTCACAAAACTGCATTTTGGATGGTAGTTGGTACATTATGAATCGTTCTGTTCCTCACCATGTGTTGCACACGGGCCAGACTAGTGTTTGTTAAACATATTTCTTAAAAGTTGTTGTAAAAAAACATAAATTTTTTGAAGATTCAATATATATTTTTGAACTTTATATTGTCTTTTAATTGTGTTTTCTAACAAAATTCCCTTTCAGGTATAATTTTAAGAAAGTGTAGTACATCTAGTGTTAGGTTTACAGTGTTACGACGTCCAATAGATACCATTAGAGCAGCAGTTGAGCAAAAACGAACAGTAGGTATAAATTTTTATATTAGTATCCGTCTGAAACAGTCATCTTGAACCCTAATTTTGTGAACGTTAACATTCATTTTTGAAATATATATAAAGTCCTTCAGACTCCAAAAGATGAATCGTTCACACACTCAGTGGGCATCCGCTCATGTAAGAGAGCGCAGTAAAACAAATGTGAGGCCGGAGTAATTTTAAACCTTTCTTACCATTACTAAATTTCCGTCTGCCTTTTCCCGAACAGAGTATAACGTAATTTATTTTGCGATCCGGTTCGAAGGACCATACAAACACTGTCCAGTAATTGAAATAGTCTTACGTTTATATCTCCTATTTCCTACCATTATATGAGCTAGTAAGTTTAATACAAGCCTACTAACAATGGTAGTATAAAGTTTTTACTCGTATATTCTAGAATATAATTATCTCATAAATTTTCCCATGTTTCTGCTGAGAAACCTTTTACAGCCCTTTTATTATTATTATATAATATATTACCTGTTCATTTGGCTTCGAAAGTCTTATTTCTCGGCAAATATTTTTATTAACCTCAGGTTGACCGGAAAAAATCACGCCATAAATTGAACATTGAACATAAAAACCGCTATATTGCTCGTAAAATTAATTTGTGGTGTGAAAATCCCCTTTATATATTTTTTGCTTACTACTTTCCTTCTACGTCGCAGCATGGTTTAGGGGAAGTTCTTTAGAAAATAAGTCGAGTTCAAATGTGCTTTTAGTGGGCGGAATATTAAACATAATATTTTTAGTCGCAAACTCCTCTAAAAATCCTTATTTTACTATAAGGAACCTAACCAGACTGCAACCAACAGCTACTCTCCGGGCTATGTGCCCCGCCGAGCGCTGAATTACAAGTTACAAGCCTGGCGCGTTAAGTGTAATAATTGCATATTACCATCAAAACGCTAATGCTTCGATTGCAACAAACACCAGCCGAAAGACTCATCCTACTTAAAGGAGCTCCCTTGCCAGTCGTCACACACCACTTGCAGACTGCAGTTTCGAGCTGTTGGCTCTCGTCAGTGCAAGGTAGGTATGCGACGACCGACATGAGAATCCTTTGACTATAGTACATCCCGGTATTTTTACAATAGCGACATGTAAAACAGCCAGCAGGCGCCATCCAGCGGTCCAGTGTCTGTTGCAATCGAAAAATAAATAGCCTGACTTGGCTTAGCATAGTTTAAATGTGCTTTTAGAGGGCGGAATATTAAACATAATATTTTTAGTCGTTAAGTAGGATCAGTCTTTCGGCTGGTGTTTGTTGCAATCGAAGCATTAGCGTTTTGATGGTAATATGCAATTATTACACTTAACGCGCCAGGCTTGTAACTTGTAATTCAGCGCTCGGCGGGGCACATAGCCCGGAGAGTAGCTGTTGGTTGCAGTCTGGTTAGGTTCCTTATAGTAAAATAAGGATTTTTAGAGGAGTTTGCGACTAAAAATATTATGTTTAATATTCCGCCCTCTAAAAGCACATTTGAACTATGCTAAGCCAAGTCAGGCTATTTATTTTTCGATTGCAACAGACACTGGACCGCTGGATGGCGCCTGCTGGCTGTTTTACATGTCGCTATTGTAAAAATACCGGGATGTACTATAGTCAAAGGATTCTCATGTCGGTCGTCGCATACCTACCTTGCACTGACGAGAGCCAACAGCTCGAAACTGCAGTCTGCAAGTGGTGTGTGACGACTGGCAAGGGAGCTCCTTTAAGTAGGATCAGTCTTTCGGCTGGTGTTTGTTGCAATCGAAGCATTAGCGTTTTGATGGTAATATGCAATTATTACACTTAACGCGCCAGGCTTGTAACTTGTAATTCAGCGCTCGGCGGGGCACATAGCCCGGAGAGTAGCTGTTGGTTGCAGTCTGGTTAGGTTCCTTATAGTAAAATAAGGATTTTTAGAGGAGTTTGCGACTAAAAATATTATGTTTAATATTCCGCCCTCTAAAAGCACATTTGAACTATGCTAAGCCAAGTCAGGCTATTTATTTTTCGATTGCAACAGACACTGGACCGCTGGATGGCGCCTGCTGGCTGTTTTACATGTCGCTATTGTAAAAATACCGGGATGTACTATAGTCAAAGGATTCTCATGTCGGTCGTCGCATACCTACCTTGCACTGACGAGAGCCAACAGCTCGAAACTGCAGTCTGCAAGTGGTGTGTGACGACTGGCAAGGGAGCTCCTTTAAGTAGGATCAGTCTTTCGGCTGGTGTTTGTTGCAATCGAAGCATTAGCGTTTTGATGGTAATATGCAATTATTACACTTAACGCGCCAGGCTTGTAACTTGTAATTCAGCGCTCGGCGGGGCACATAGCCCGGAGAGTAGCTGTTGGTTGCAGTCTGGTTAGGTTCCTTATAGTAAAATAAGGATTTTTAGAGGAGTTTGCGACTAAAAATATTATGTTTAATAAGTCGAGTGTTATGATACAGCGTTACTCGCTGAAGGTGGCCATACCCAAGAGAGAGAGATCCGATAAGAAAATATTTATTATTTTAGGCCATAACTTTTCTTAATACATATATTGGTAAAAAAGTATATGATTACCTAAATAGAACATATGACAGGTGTAGTGATATAAATTTTTAAGTTGTTTGTAAAATTAGTTAATTTGAATTATACTTTATACGAGGATAATTGGAACTGGTCAGTGTTAAAGCACAGGGCCGTGCGCACTGAACTTGATATTTTGTCCTATATATTTAGCAATGGTATCGAGAGTCGAATGGTAGTTGAAACTGTGCAGGCGAGTCCGAAACTGGCAATGTAATCAGCCTGAATGAACCATCTACGACTGCACTGGTTTAAAGATAATAAAACGGACAGGCCTACTAGCATAAAAAAAACTCGTAAATCGCTTCTCAATAGTCAAAGGTGGACTTCTGCTGTGCTGTTAATGTGCCAGTGCAGTGCGTAAATACCTGTTATAATATCAAGCGTAGGAGTTTAGTTAGTTATTGTTCATATTTATAAATATTTACTACTATATAAAAGGTAAAATATTTTAATTATTTATTAATTTACCATGGCTTTCTGGAGACCATTTGAAATAGAGGATAATATAATAACGCCCAAAAATCTTATTATTTTCTTATGACAAGCATTTCTATTTACCTCCGCCCATGTACAATAAAGAGATGCCGACGTTTTTGCCGGCTTTTAGTTGTTATACGGTTTCAATTAAATTGGTTTACACTTTATAAAATAGTGCCAATCTTCATATCTTGTAGTTTTAAATTATAGTCCAAGTAAGGACTTCCTGAGACAAAAAACTAAGCAAAAACTTTACGGCATAATTATTATCGCCGCGGGCCTTGGCGCTAAGTTGAAGTAAGTAGATCCCAGTAAATAAAAAATGCAAACAAAAACTTTACAACATAATTATATTGCTGCGGGCCATGGCGCCAAGCCTGACATGAAACATTCCCGACGCACATTAGAAACCTATAAAGGTAAGCGAGTCAATTTGCGAACAGCACAAAAAAGAGTACCGGTATTTTAATGAGGTCGTAAAGTTTTTGCTTGGTTTTTTATGTCTCAGTTTCTTACTTGAACATTAACTAATTTTGCAAAAGACTGAAATTATTGAGTAAAAACTCATACCACTACACCTGTTACAGTTCTACTTAGGTCGTCTTATACTTTTTTTTATCAATATATAAATTGTGTAGAATTTTTACTAGTAATATTCACTCAAAAATGAAAAAACTATGCTATTGGATATATGATTGGATAACCAATTTTTTTGTCACATAAAACTAGAAAGTTTTTGTAGATAGAGAAAGAAATCTTTCCTACCTTGTATAATTAACCTTCCCAACCTTATATTTTCTTTTTATCGTTGAATTCGCCCCAGATATGGTTGTGAAATATTTATAGAAATTTGCTTTATCTTTCCCCAGTTTAGTCTTATCAAATCTGCTTCCGCCACATCGGTTAAACTTTACAGTAAGGGAGATGATATTAGTTTGAATAAGTCATGAAGTTATCTTCCCACTGTTATAGACAGATTATATTTTATTATACCGTCTTTCATCAAAACTTCATTGTTTGAGTTGTCTTGCGGGGCCCTCCTTTTCCAGATTGATTGCTTCCGATGAGACACTACTCCTTAACGACAAAGCGAAAATAAAATAAATGAAACAGACCTGAAATATAAACGATTGTATATTACGCTCGTAAGTTTATATGCAGTATATTTTTAATAAACTTTTGAAACATCTAACGACGTTAAACTTTACATTTTTTATAAAGATAGTAACCTTCAACATCTCATTTTCTGAAAATTGTTAAATCTGATTTTAAGTTGCATTTTAAACTGCTAGCAATTATGATTCATGATACTGCCCATTTTTCATTTTCAATGTTGGACAATCAACATAATTGCTATTACGTTATAAAACTACGCTTATCTTAATGGTTCTGCTGGGTTTAACCTTTTACTGTTAATAAATAAGTTACTCTACAAAAATCCATACAATTTGCGTGCCAGATAGCAGTGAATATTTATATAATTTTGTACCCAAAAAATAACAGCCCCCTGTCATGCGAAAGTTATATGTATATCGACAGAAGTTTATGTAATGTATTGGTTGTGGAATTTTTAAACTGGTCTTTTCAACGGCATTCAGACGTCTTATACTCCAGTCGAATTAGTATGAAAATGAGGTGATTTTGACAAAAAATATTTCTAGTTATAAGCCGAATCCAGGATAATTCAAATGTGCTTCTAGAGAGCAGAATATTAAAACAATATTTTACTATAAGGAATGTAACCAGACTGCAACCAACAGCTACTCTCCGGATTATGTGCCCTGCGGAGCGCTGAATTACAAGCTAGAAGCCTGGCGCGTTAAGTGTAATAATAATTGCATATTACCAACAGAACGCTCATGTTTTTGATTGCAACAAACACCAACCGAGAGACTAATTCCTACTTAAAGGAGCTTTCGTACCAGTCGTCCCACACCACTTGCAGACTGCAGTTTCGAGCTGTTGGCTCTCATCAGTGTAAGGTAGGCATGTGATGACCGACACGAGGAACCTTGGACTATTTGGTGCTTCTCGGTATCCATAGGATAGCGACATGAAATACAATCAGCAGGCGGCATGTAGCGGTCCATAAATAGCCTGACTGGGCTTAGCACAGTTCAAATGTGCTTTAAGAGGGCAGAATATTAAAACATAATATTTTTAGTCGCAAACTTCTCTATAAAATCCTTATTTTACTATAAGGAACGTAACCAAACTGCTACGAATGTTGCAATCGAAGCATTAGCATTCTGTTGGTAATATACAACTATTACACTTAACGCGCCAGGCTTGTAACTTGTAATTCAGCGCTCGGCGGGGCACATATCCCGGAGAGTAGCTGTTGGTTGCAGTCTGGTCACGTTCCTTATAGTGAAATAAGCATTTTATAGAGAATAATTGTATATACTTACTGTGTGTAATATTAATTATAGCAATGAAAATAGTATTAAACAATTAATTAAATGTTATATCTAATGCAATTTCTAACGCATTTTCACTTGTAAATAATAGACATAGGCCAAGTTATAAATATTATTCAACAAATAATTAAGTTAATACAAAAATTCATTTAGCGAAAATCGTTATAGTAATATAATGTACACGCACTAAATCATTTGTTTTGTTTCGGGGCTGAAAATAGCCTTAAAAAATGTCATGGCATTTAGAATTTCCGGATCACATCGCAGACAGTGATACACTTAAACTCCTGATGCAATGACGTCGAGTCAATTTTTTTAAATGTTAATAGCAACGTTTAAAGAGTAATTCGCATCAAATAAAAATTTTGTTATTAAGTTTTATTTAAATATTAAAAGTAAAATTGTATAACCAAGGTGCATTCTTATGAACGTTGCACTACACATATCTGTATTTTCCTACGAAAGCCAGGAAACTATTTTACTGGCCATAGGTAGCTGACTTTAAGAAAATGTTACATATACTGGCTCTAACGACTTTTACACTCTATATAAAAGTACTAAAACTCTAGTAACAGTCAACTTTCATGCAGAAGTCTAAAATTTAACGATTTTATAAATAAGGGAAACTGTTATACACCAGTCAGCTTTATGAAATTTAGAAAGCAGAAAATAAAATGCGAAAAGTTAAACTAGCAGTTTATAACACAATGTATACGTTATAATATTATTTTGTATAGATAAAATGTGATATTAAAATATAATTGAAACAAGCAAATTGTTATATACAGGTCCGTATTTGGTAGACGCAATTTTGATTGATTATAAGTCGTTCAATAACTAAATAACATTTTACCAAAGCGCAATGCCCTTTATTTAGAGTTATTTATTATTTTTATTGAAAAGTACTGTATGTATTTCTAAATATATTATTTGAAAGCATCTAAAAGCAGTCTTTACCTGAAATAATAATAACGATTTTATCCCCCTATTGTATATTTGACTATGTTGCATTGCCTCTTCGTTTTTTGGAATGTTCTATATAAGTGTTCATTAGTTTAATTTTACTTGTGTGTCACTATTCAGTATGCAACCTTTCTGTTGCTATTTCTCTATGCAATTTCATCTTAAATAGATGAGAATTTCGGCAGGCAATTATTTACTTTACGTGAAATCCCACACGTTCTCCCTCAAATTCCATCTATAATCTACCCCCTTACTTTTTTTATAACCCAAACACGACTCTGACATATTTCCCTCCTACGTGTTATATTTATTTATTAAGTTTATGGACGGTAGTTTGACGAGAAGTCTCGGCTGTGTAATGTGAATGCGGATGTGTTCAGGGTGGACCATCTAAGAGTGCACTTAAATTTTCCAGTAAAATTTGAAACCACAAGCAGAAAGTTAATTAATTTTCAAATATATTTATCACATATACAAATTCTTAACAATGTACTAAGATAAAAAAGCCGCTGCCCAAATAATCACTACTTCCACATCCAGATTGTGTATCCAAGTCTTATACACACCAAATCCAAATGTAATTTTTACTCCCTTTAATAATAGGGTGGGGGTGGTAGAGGGGGTGGCTAACGCCAAAATAAATTTTAGAGGTCCTTGGTTCTCGTGCACACACTAAATCCCAATTTAATTTTTTACGCCCTTTGATAATAGGGTGGGGGTGGCATGGGGTGGCTAATGCCAAAAAAATTTTAGAGTCCTTTGTTTCTCGTATACACACTAAATACCAATTTAATTTTTTATTCCCTTTAATAGGTAATGGGGTGGGGGTGGCTAACGTCAAAAAAAATTTTGAGACGTTTCGTTCTTGTATACACACTAAACCATTTTTTATTTTTTTTGCTCACTTTAATAATAAAATGGGGGTGATAGTGGGGGTGGCTGATGCAAAAAAAAAATGTTGAGACCTTGACTTTTCGTACATGCCCTAAATTGCAATTCTATGGACTCTTACCTGCTTGCTTCGCCTATTTACCCTATTTACCCCATTTACCCCCGAACCCTTCAACGGAATTAGTTCAAAATATAATTTAATTCCAGATCTCGTATTAATACAAAAGTGTACCAAATTTCAAGTCAATATCATAAACGGTTCCAGGGTAAACGTGCGCACAAAAAAGTTACAGACAGACCGACCGACAGACAGAAAATTTGTTTTGCTCAAATTTAAAATCTCGACGTTTCATGACATTTTAAGTCTTATTTCAGCAAAAAAAAAATAATTTTTTTTTGTGTTACTATACTTCTACTGGACGTGGAAGTAATGCAAGAATTAATAAATATAGCAAAAAATAATTAAATTAATTGTTCAAGTTGTGTGTCATTAAAACAAACTTTGGATTTAAGGTAACCCCAGAAAAAATAATTCAATGGTGTTAGATCCGGGGATCCAGCTGGTCATTCTACTGATCCGCGTCTACCAATCCATCTGTGTGGGAAAATCTCGTTTAATTAATAACGCACTGTTACCGAATAATGCGATGGTGCGCCATCCGCGGGGGTGGATTTTTTTTTTCTTTTATAATTGAAAAATAGTATAAAAAATATCTTTATTAAAGTGTTTTTATAAATTGATTTTCCAGCCCTTTGAAGTGTGATAACAACCCCCGGGGCCGGTTACACAACCCTTGTCACGTACCACCTTCCTCAAAGAAACACTTACAAATATTAACTTTTCCCCAGAACAAAAAATCAATTTTCCACCGCTTTGAAGGGTGAAAACAACACCCGGGGCCGGTAACACCACCCTGGTCACCTACCACCTTCTTCAAAGAAACACCTATAAAATATCAATTTTTTTCTCAACAAAAAAAAACAAATATTAATTTTCCACCCCTCAAGGGTTGGAAGCCTGGAGTAGAAGCGGCTGGGGTCAAATCTCTCGAGGGACCTTCCTTTCTACTCGACGGAACAACAATTAGTTCAAAAACAGGGGAAAATAAACGGGTTCACGGAAAAGGGGACTTTAGGGGTGGTTATTGGTCAGTTTGAGGGGGTTGCCGAGGTGGAATAATTTGTTTGACCCCGGGAATCGTTTCAGTGCCCTAGAAAATGGGGGGGGGGAGGCATTGTCTAGTCCGAGGCGCAAATATTCGGTAATTTCGTCATAAATCTCTGTATACTCTTTAAGTGGACTATATATAAGCTCTTGAACTAGATTCTTTGGCTTGAATTTAGTTGGAAAATTGATTTAATCTGAAAACTACTTGCTTTTTCTGCAGCGTCACTCTAATGTATTTGATTCCTACATCCTCTACCGCTGCTTGGATTCAATTATCATTAACGCAGGTTTGTTGTTACAGCGGACAAAGATAAATTAATTCGTTTACCTACAAAAGCAGATCCGGCCCTGGGGTAATAACAAGACAATAGACATTGAGCTTACGGTTGATGCCCGGAAACTTAAGCTGCACCCGCATATCCTGGAATATTGAGACGAGCAGGAAGGAAAGACGGTAAAGGGCTCAGATGGTGCATATTGAGCGTCAGAGAGGCAAGCATTAAATTTTCATATAGGTTGTGAATAGTGGGGTAAATTTTCTATTCGCTTCTTGTCACTTTCCTCTGTTTATTTGAGTGTTAGCCGTAGTTTCATAAAATATGTAGGAATATACCGCACCACTCACAGATTCAAAATTTAGGTCAAGTTTGGACAGGCATATCTTTTTAAAATTTTGACAGATTTATGGCTCGTTGGCATCGTTATTTTGAGGTTATTTGCTCGCGCTCTTGGTTTTAAAATGATGCATAGTTGTGCCCATATAACATGTCTATGAATTATATACAAGCGGAGCGGTAAAAATGAAATGATCAATAGCACTTTTTACTCAGGTACTTGAGTTTTGCTGTTGATACTGTAAATTATGTTATGCCATTGTTTATAGCTGGTCTGGTAGTTTCCAAAATATAAAGTTTAATTAAAATAGCAATATTTACCTTAGGTCAAATCAGAAACTAGAACAGCGAATAAAACCTACTATACTCGATTTACTCTGTCCTACTCTCTTCTATCAACATGGCGCTGGTTAAATGAACCAATAGCTACTATTTGCGTAGTTGAAAGAGAGGAAAATAATGATTTTACCCCAGCCACAGCCATCTAGGTTGAAAATTTTATAATTATAGGCCAGTCGCCAAGTAGATTGATATCGTTTTAAATCCGACAACAGATTTTACTGTTGGAACCAGTTCATTATATGCCTGTTTCAGACATACTAATTTTTCCCCCTCGCCTGCCCCCCGGAATACCACCAATTTGGGGCAATATCGCTTTAAAATCAAAAGGTTTAAAAGGTCAACGTCTTCACCAACTATAATTACCGAATCGTAATGAGGTGATATCTATCGCTGAGTTAATAATCTTCGTCAGCCTGCTCAACAATTAAAGTTTGGAAGTGATGTAATGTAATAATAATAATATATAATATAATATTTGCAGTAGAGAATGAAAGTAATAGATGTAAGTTAACCAAATAAACAAACAGTGGATTAGGCCTATTGGGGACATCACTTAAAAAAAACCGCCCCAAATGCTCTACCTCAAGATGATGTGGAAACAAGCGCATAATGGTAGTAACCACCGATAGTTGTAGACATTTACAATTTTAAAATGATAAAAATAGTACATTATACACTAAAGGAGAGAAACGTCTTATTTTTCCTGAGGTGTAATTTGAGGCCTGAGGGCGAAGCCCGAGGGCAACAAATACATCGAGGGAAAAATGGCGGTCTCTCCCGAGGTGTATATACTATTTTTTCCACGATCGGGAGTAGAGACATTATTTCATAAATAAAGAATTATAATAAATTGGAGCGAAATTACTATATTTAGAAGCCTTTGGGATATTTCCATTCAACGTATCATGGCAACAGATATTTGTTCAATCACTTTAACTATTGGGCATGAAATAAAAACTCCCCTAGGGAAATTATTGTCTTATTTCGCCCCTAGGGAGTAAATGCTTTACTTCTGTCACAATTTTGATGCCATAGAAATCGATTTCTACTCCCGGACGTGGAAATAGCTATTTGTATGATAAGGGAGAAAGAAGCGGAGGGCATCAATATCCAAGGGAGGAAATGGCACTTTTCTCCTGTGTAATACATATGATTTTTTCTACGACCATTTACACTGTTTTACATTGGTTTTACATATATTTTATTATATTTTCTTATGCATGACAATCAAAAAACCAAATATGTCAAAATGTCATAATAGGTATTTAGATAAGTAAATATTGTTAAAAATCAAAGTACATGGAACGTTGCTAAGGTTTCTACTTGTTTGCTTCCAGAGGAAGCCAAAGTATTTTCCTCCCGAGGGAGGAAAAGTACTACTTTGCTCCCTGAAATGAGGGAGCAAAATAGTATTTTCTATGTAGGGAGTAGAAAAAATATATTTACTTGAACGTCAAAAGTGACAATTAAACGTAATAGCAATAATACAAGTAGAGAGCGTGGGAGTGTATAGGGATGTGTCGATATACAGAGTAAATGTGATACGGTGCTTGACTTCCCCCGCCTATAACTCCAAGAATATTAATACTACGTAAAATTGTGTCCGAATCATTTGTATAGAGAATTTATATACTTACCTTTAACTTGGATAATGATCTTATTTTTGGTAGGACCGTTCAGAACCGAGATATTTGCAAAAAAAATATTTTTAAGCGATATTGCCCTAAAATTGGGGGGTGCCGCGGGGAGGGCGAGGAGGAAAAATTAATATGTCTAAAAGAACTGGATAATGAACTGGTTCCAACAGTAAAATCTTTTGTCCGATTTAAAACAGTATTTACTCATTCTCAACTCCTTGACGACTGGCCTATTACTTTTGAGGTAGTTGAAAATTTCGTAAACTGATCATGTTGACATTGTTTGTGAATTAAATTTTTTATTAACTGTATTTAAAAGTTACAACTTCCAAGCTAATTATGTAACTTTAATAAGTTATTGAACACTATAAACTAAATTCCTGACCGTACATAATCAAAATGGCGTCCAGTCTGCGACTTGTCAGGTTTGAAATAATTAAATATCCAACCCCTCCCTACCTTTACATTTGGAAGGTGTGCCTATCTAAACTTTTTTGCCAAATTAACAAGAATTTTTTATTATTAATCTGATAATACACGAACGTGTGGGTTTATTTTTGCAAAGACCCTATTATGAACTTTCCATGACGATGACAAAACTTTACCCTATTAAGTGCCCAAGCAGCGAGCGAAACTAATTTTTTGGGATCAGTTAATTTAATTTTTTGTCTCATAAATTCAACAAATAGGTCAAAATAAACAAATATATCGCAAGTTCTTAAACCGTTAACGGTTCGTGTTTGAGATCGGATTATTCCGAGCAAATGCCTGTACCAAAAAGCGAGAGTGATGGGATGCTATGATGCGAGATTTGCCAAGTTTCGGAAACTTACTTTATTAAACGACTTAATTCGAAACACTCGGGCAAAAATAAAGAACTTAATTAAGGAGCAATGAAAACTTCCTGACAATTTAATTAGGGCAGTAATGGATTCGTTTTTTGGACTTCTGGCTCGCTCATCCCCTTCATTTGCACAGATTATTATTGTAGCAAACCCATTAACTTTGATCTTTCCTTCACAATATTCTGACGGTACACAGAGTGTTTCGCATTTCACCAGTACGCTTAAATTTGTTTTTATTTTCTTGATGAGAAACTAACCACAGTACAAATGGCCATTACAAGATTGGAAACAACAGAACTAGTATATTGTATTAAACATAATATTTTTAGTCGCAAACTCCTCTATAAAATCCTTATTTTACTATAAGGGACGTAACCAGACTGCAACCAACAGCTACTCTCCGGGCTATGTGTCCCGCCGAGTGCTGAATTACAAGTTACAAGTCTGGCGCGTTAAGTGTAATAATTGCATATTACCTTCAAGACGCTAATGCTTCGATTGCAATAAACACCAGCCGAAAGACCGATCCTACTTAAAGGACCTCTCTTTCCAGTCGTCACACACCGCTTGCAGACTGCAGTTTCGAGCTGTTGGCTCTCGTCAGTGCAAGGTAGGCATGTGACGACCGGCACGAGGATTCCTTGACTATTTGGTACAACCCGGTATTTTTACAATAGCGACATGTAAAATAGTCAGCAGACACCATCTAGCGGTCCAGTGTTTGTTGCAATCGAAGAATAAATAGCCTGACTGGGCTTAGCATAGTTCAAATGTGCTTTTAGAGGGCGGAATATTAAACATAACATTTTTAGTCGCAAACTCCTCTATAAAATTCTTATTTTACTATAAGGAACGTAACCAAACTGCAACCAACAGCTACTCTCTGGACTATGTGCTCCGCCGAGCGCTGAATTACAAGTTACAAGTCTTGCAATCGAAGCATTAGCGTTTTGATGGTAATATGCAATTATTACACTTAACGCGCCAGCAAAGTATGGTTAAGTCTATCGAATGCCTTGGAAAAGTCAGTATAAATTATGTCAGTTTGAGACTGATCATCGATGGATTCCGAAATAAACTGTGTAACACAAAGCAGATTGGTAGTTGTAGAGCGTCCTTTCATGAAACCCTGTTGATGGATAGTGTGATGTCATTACTAATTTATCATATATAACACCATAGAGAAGAAATTCAAATACTTTGGCAAAATTACATATTGATATGGCACGAATGTTGGTTATGTCGGATTAGCCTCCTATTTTAAAAATCGGACATACTTTAGAACGTTTCCACCTATCTGGAAATTCACCATTCTTTAATATTAAGTTAAAAATGTTCGTTAAGGGAGGATTAGCCACCCCCCCCCTACTATTATCCCCAATACCACCCCCACACTATTGTGAAAGGGAGTAAAAAAAAATGTGGTTTATTGTGTATACAAGAACGAAATGTCTCAAAAATTTTTTTGGCATTAGCTATCCCCTCTACCACCCCCGCCCTAATGTTTAAGGGAATAAAAAATTAAATTGGGATTCAGTGCGTATATGAGAAGAAATGTTTTCTAAAAATGTTTTTGCATTAGCCACCTCCTCTACTATCCCCCACTCTATTATTAAAGGGAATAAAATATTACATTGGGATTTAGTGTGTATAAGACTTGGATACAAAATCTGGATGTGGAAGCGGTTTTTCTATGTTATAATATTAATCATCTCCTGATGATGCCAGCTTGGATAGCGAAACCCTCATTAGTAAACTACGCAGTATTTGTAGAAAAATCGCAATACTTCCCAGTTTGCATGTAAATTTTCCTTTTTAAACTACTTCATATTTAGTGATCAAATTTTTTCAATAACAATAGGAAGTTCTTCTAGTTAATACTAAATTACTGTCCTAAATTCAATACAAAGATACAAAACCTGTGACAGACAGATGGAGAGGCAGACATCCCAAAACACCTGAATACTATACCTGAATACATTTCTTGCCGCATGATTCGTCAACCATTTTAGTATCATCGGGGGACGATTAAAACTGAAAACCAATTTTAACCATCTCCTGATGATGCTAGCATGGTTATCGGAACACATTTCACTAAGTGCATTCAAGTGTAATTTTCAAGTGTCTTGGAATATCATGTTTATCTGTCGATCCAATAAAAATGAAATATTGTAAGAAGGAAAATACACATGGCGACTGGAGCTCGTTGCGACCTTTGATTAGATTCTACAAATACTGCGTAGTATACTATGGTTTTGCTGTTCAAGCCGGCATCATCAAGAGACGATTAACATTACAAATTAATACAGAAATTATTTTTAAGGCTAATAATCTCATATTAGTACTAAGGAAGAATTTGTATGCTAAATTTGATCCAAATCGTTGGAATCGTTTTTGAGAAAAAAAATATCTTGCATTTTTTTTACGGTTTAGGGGTTAACTTAAAGAGTTTTCTTAAACTGGTTTCTTAACCGCCTCTCAAGTTACCGAAGTAATCCCCTGGAAGGTCTCAAGGATTTTGTGCTGGAAAGAGAGACGGGGCCCTACAGTTTATTGTGGAGTCCGAACCACTGGGGGCAATTTTTTATAATGAAAAATTGTTTCACCTTGCTGGCCTCGAACCCACTTCGCTAGGCACACTCAGTTTGCTAGCCAGACGCTTTAGCAAACTGAGTTACCGTCCCCCTACTAAACTCCTTCCATATTTGAGCCCACTCACAAAATGTAATTAAAACAAATTGTTGCAATTAAGCACAACACTTTTTAACCTTAACACACCAAACCGTATATATTGTTATTTCTTTTTAGGCATATTAACGTATGTACATAACTCAAGAAAATCATGACGTAGGATTTGATTAATTACTAATTATACAATTAACAGTTTATAAATCTTACCTATATGAGCTGCCATTCCTCTTCTTATGTGAGTGAAGAATATACACTATGCACTTTATTACACAATAAACGCATTATCTTCTATTTATTTTAATCATTTCGTTAAATATATATCTACTATTTATTTTGGTTAAAAAAGACACCAACCTCGCAGACGGCCTTGAATTGCAGGTCAGTGGCTCAAACGCAAAAAACTACTTCCACTCGCACTCGCCAGTCTGCAGTCTGGCTTCCCCGTTCCGTCACATTTTCCGAGAATTTCAACAAACGCGGCGTTTGCGATGCCTTCGCGGGCGACTTGATTCTCAATTGTTTACCTCAGTTCGTGTTATTGTCGACAGTGTACGGGGGACTGGGTTAACAGATTGTGTTGTGTAGTGTAAATATCAAGTTAAAATGCCATAAATATAGTTGGTTTTCGTTAATTAATAATCCTAATTGTGCAGCCGATGTTATTAAACCCAGAATAGACATTTATATAAACTGAAAACAGTTAAATTCCTGCTTTGAAGACAATACAATAGCTTCAAGATGGATCCTGTGTGTTTCTCAGTGATGCAGTGTATAATAACTTAAATTTTATCTTCTGTAATTATGAAAAACAAAGGTAAAATGCCAATTTACAAACAAAATAAACAACCAACCTTCCAACCCCATAGAGGAGTACTGTGCAGTTCTTGGAAACAGCGAGAGAAGTAGATCAGTGCAATGCTATCGGTGACGCACCTGAATAATAAATCAAGTAGGTGCAAACTTCGCTGAAACCCTCTTCGCTACCAGGGATTGTTTATCCTTCTTTTGCTAGAGGCGATTGACCTATCTCACAGGTGTATTACTGTTGTTGCATCAACACGAAATTGAATGGCTGCCTATGATTAAAACGAAAATTTGTGTGTAACTTAAGAAACTAGATAATGATTACGTGATAAATCTGTGGAGAGATTTCATTTGGTCTATAATGAATTTTACGTATAAATTATATAGAGTTTTGCAGAATATTGCAGGTAAACAGTTAAATACTTATTGAACTATTTTGACCCTGCTTCTAATATCGTCCTCAATTACAGAAATGGGAACTGATAAATAGGACATTGAAGTTGCAATGGTGAGTAATAATAAATATAAATGTTTACATTTAATTCTGCTAAATATTTAAGTAGCGGATTGCAGTCAACTTGTTTGTAAGTGTTAAAATTCGCCTAAAATTGCTTACAATGTTTAGGAACGTTGGAAAAACTAAACGTCAACAAAATAATATTCTGCAGACGATATAGGTACCTACTTAGGTATTTCAAATATAAATTTCAGTACGAGGGGTAATCACTCCTTCGAAAGATGGTCAGCATTCTTACATTAATACTTCACCGGACTACAATATCCTCCATCATACTACATAGTATTTCATGCATACTTCACGCTACTTTATTATACATTTTTATACAAGAAAGTACCTATTATAGATCATGAATTATATTAGCTATAAGCCATTTTAAAAGATATATTTTATGCTATTATATGTTCAATTACGCTGGATGCAATAACTCGTGTTAAAGAATACAGACTTTATTATTGTTTAATAAAATTAACATACCGGGTGTTAGAATAGTATGGGAACTGTGGAAAATATCGAACAATTTGCATCAAATTGAAAAATAGAAAAATACGTGTCAAAAATTTTTCAAAAAACTATCTACTGGTACCAAAATGACCTCCCACCCACCACCCTTTGGGTGGGGCGAGGGGAAACTTTAAAATTTCAAATAGAAACCCCTATTTTTTATTCGGAATCGGATTCTACGGCAAAAAATACGTAAATTTTATTCCGGACATTTTTTTCGATTCTTGCATGGTGTCGCTGTAATCGCAAAAAATGAAAAGAAAACATCACTGTTTCAAGAGTAGCGTCCTGTGCCCATAAAAAACGTCCAATTCAAAAACTGAAAAACACGTATTTGTTATTTTTACGAAATCTATCCAATGACATTGGATTCGACTCTCCCACCCCTAACCCAGTGGGTGGGGCGGGGGCAACTTTGAAATTTGTGATGAAAATCCCTATTTTTTATAGCGGATTCGGATTCTACTACCAAAAATACGTGAATTTTATATCGGACATTCTTGCAAGGTGTCGCTACAATCGCACAAAATTGAAATAAACCTTAAGCGTCTATAAGTTTGTAAATTTTACAAACCCTAGCTACTCGTGTTGACAAAAAAACATTCAGTTTAAAAAACAATATCTGTGATATCTTGGTTTTTATGAATGTATTTTTTTTAAGTGTTCTTAATAACAGTATTTGTTTTGTGAAATTTCTACGAGAACGTTCAGTTCCTTCCAACTTTTGTAGAGGCAGGAACGCACTTCTGTACGGAAAAAGTTATTTAATTTTTCATTAGTTCTCGCGTTTTTTTCTGCATAATGGCTACTTTAACAGAGGAAGAGAGAGTTTCTCATTTAATGATGCGAGGGTGGGGCGATAAACAAAGGTCCTATGATGAAGTTGTGATTTTATTCAACGAAACTTTCCATGTGGATCAAGTGGGAGTTCGAAATCTACTGTGTCCCGTACCATCAAATGATTCCTAGACACAAGGACAAATAAAAATCGCCCAAAATCTGGAAGACCAAAATCTGAAACATCGGAAGCTCGACAAATGGAAGTGGCCCAGGCATTTGTTGAAAATCGAAGGTTATCAATCAGAAAAGCCAGTCAACAGCTTGATATGAGTGCATTTTCAGTTCATAAGAATTTGAAACTTTTGAAATTTCATCTTTACAAAATTCACCTTCAACAAGATTTAAATGAAGATGATTTTGATCGGCGACTTGAATTTAGTGAATTAATGGAAAGGAGTAACCAAAGCCCAAATTTTTTGGCATCTCTATTTGTCTTCTCAGCTGAAGTAACTTTCGAACTCAGTGGAAAAGTTAATCGCCATAATTTCAGATATTGGAGTGGCGAAAACCCTCACTGAATGCTTGAAACACACCAGTATCCACAAAAATTAAATGTTTGGGCAGGAGTTTTCAGGGATCGAATCATAGGACCGTTTTTCATAGATGGAAATTTGAATGGAGAAAAATACCTGGAAATGTTGACAAATCAAATAGTTACCCCAATACAAGAGATTGCTGGTGATGAGTTCGATAATGTTTGGTTTCAGCAAGATGGGGCTCCTCCACTCTATCGGCATATTGTTAGGGACTATTTGAATGGTACTTTCGAAAATCGATGGATAGGTCGAAGAGGAACTATTGAATGGCCAGCAAGATCTCCCGACCTCGCGCCACTTGATTATTTTGTTTGGGGCTACGTGAAGGGTAAGGTTTATTTCACTAAACCTCGTGATTTGGAAGAGCTGAGGCAACGCATAATAAACATTTTTGCAGAAATACCACCTCAAAAGATAAGAAGTGCTATTGAAAATTTTTACGTTCGTCTCGGACAATGCCAAGAAGACTTTGACGCACTATCGGGACACCCTGTATATGTACAAAAATTATTTGTTGAACATTTATGAGATGAATTAACAATAATATAGTCAGTCATACTCTCAAATCACCCGATGAAGCAAATTAGCGAAAATCAAGGAGAAAAGTACAGAATTTTAATGCAAACAAGTGATGTCCACAGATCTGCGGTTTCGGGATTGACAGCTTAGGGTTAAAGGGTAAAATACCACGGCATTATCATGTTCTCATATCCTCTCTGTACCCTTTAATGTTAGACACTTATTTCGGCACATTTCACACCGTCACGGAGTTAAATTTTAACCGCTTCCAAGTTGTGACAATGTTTTAAATAGAAAATTAAAAATGATGGGACGTAAATTGGCTTATTTGCAGTAAAAAAGCTGACAGAGGTGATTAATTCTTAGAATTAAATGTCCAATTAATTTAAGGTTATGTTAATGACAATAGATGGAGGGAAAATGCGTAATAAACGGCGACTTAATATTTAATTATTACTTAAATGGTAAAATATTGCGGTAATCCTACTAGAAAGTTAGAGTCTTTATACTACATAGTAATACTGGATTATACAGAGTGTCCCACGACCAACTGCGGCTATCGATATCTCGAAAAGTAGACATCGGAAAATTTTGAAAATTTGGTAGTAAACTAATGTCGATGGGGGCAACTCGGCTAAAATATTTTTAAGATGGTGGCACTTCCGGTTATACCGGAAGTTGATACCAACTTGCTTATTTTAAATAGGACACCCTATATATTATTACATTTTTGGATTGTACGCAAAATTCTAAGCCGATTTTGTGTATCATGTCCTATACCTAAGTCTCTCCGTTTTTCAGATATTTCAATTTTTATGTCAAAAATGACGTTTGCGGGCCCTAAAAGAATTATCAATTTTTCCTATAAGGAAGCCTTTATTATCTAATTTGGGTTCGATTCTTTGTTGAAAAAGACCTACTTTTTAATAGAGTTTTTATAATATTTTGATAAGTATTAATACAGAGTGTTTAAAAAATAAAAATAAAGATGAAATTGAGAAAACTGTCAAAAATCAATTTTTTCAAATGGAAACCCCCAATTTTTATAATCTTATCTTATTCGCCATTAAAAATAAGGTAAGTTTATATATGGATGTCTATTCCGAAAATTTTTCTATATGGGTATTTTGTTATGGATATTAAGTTAAATTACTCTTAGTTGGCTATGACGGCGTTGAGTGCTAAACAAGTGTATGTAGCTGTCACTTACCAATTGACAAGTATTAATTATCATGCTGGGGCGCTTAAATTATGCACACGAGTATTACTTAAATTTGCTTATAATCTATGGAGAATGTTACAAAGTTTTATCAAAAACATGTGAAATATTTGCTAATAGATATCCAGAGAAACAAAAACCGCCCCCGAACAGTATTTAATGAATAATGGAGAATTTCAAAAAATTTGGCACTGCAACAGTTCATAAAATAATTAAACAAATGTAACTTAGATACAAAAGGTTCTTACATAAAGTACTAACAGTGTAACTACTTATACTCAGGAAAATATTTTATTTTAATAAGTGTTCAAAGTGTCCACCCTGAACTTCCAAACATTTTTCGCACCTCTTGATTAGTTCGTCATGGGTGGCCGCTCTAATAGAACCTGGAGATAATCTTTCAAAAGCATTCCTTACTCTTGCCTGATAATCTTCCATTGTTGTGACTGGATTAAAATAAACCATATCTTTTATCGTTCCCCATATAAAATAGTCTAAAACAGACAGATCGGGAGAACGGGGAGGCCACAGAAAAGGTCCATTGTTAGCAATCCACTTATCGTAAAAAGTTTCTTCCAAGAAATTGTTAACTATGAATCTGCTGTGTGGTGGCGCGCCATCGTGTTGGTAAAATATTTGCCTATGTTCAGCTAGCGGTAAATTGTTCAAATATTCATTATCTAAATCTTGTAATATATTCAAATATCTTTGAAAAACAGAAATTATTTAAGTATTAATTCATTACCATTTAAGTTTTCTTCATAAAAATTAAGTTTTACGACTCCATCATTTCTCACAGCACAGTACACATTAAATTGCCAGGTTTCTTGATCGCAATCTCACGGCATGGGGATTTGAATCACACCAAAAGTAGGAATTATGTCTGTTGAAAAGTCAATTTTTCGCAAATTTTGCCTCGTCAGTCCAAATTATGTTGTCCAAAAATCGACAGTCGCCTTGTAACATTGTTAAAATAAATTCGCAAAAGTGAACTCTTCTGCTCAAATCGGTGTCCTTTAGGTGTTGAACCATACAAATGGAATAGGGATGGAATATGTGTTTCAAAAGAATTCTATGGATAGAGTTCTTGGAGATTCCTGTTTGTAAGGCCACTTGTCTTAAGGATGTCATGGGATATGCCGCAAAATATCCCAAAATAGCAATTTCGATATTTTCATCATCGACAATTGGTTTTATTTTATGAACTGTTGCCTTAACGGTGCCAAAATTTTTGAAATTCTCCATTATTCGTTTAATACTGTTCGGAGACGGTTTTTGTTTATCTGGATATCTATTAGCAAATATTTCACACGTTCTTGATAAAACTTTGTTACATTCTCCATAGATTATAAACAAATTTAAGTAATCCTCGTGCGTATAATTTAAGCACCTCGGCATGATAATTGATATTTGTCAAATGGTAAGTGACAGCTACACACATTGTTTAGCACTCAACGCCGTCATATAACAAAATACCCATATAGAAATATTGAATTGGGAATATCTCGAAAACTAAAAATTTTCAGAATAGACATACAAACTTACCGTTATTTTTAATGGCGAATAAGATAAGATTATAAAAATTGGGTGTTTCCATTTGAAAAAATTGATTTTTGACAGTTTTCTCAATTTTATCTTTATTCTTATTTTTTAACACTCTGTATTAATACTTATCAAAATATTATAAAAACTCTATTAAAGTAGGTCTTTTTCAACAAAGAATCGAACTCAAATTAGATAATAAAGGCTTCCTTATAGGAAAAATTAATAATTCTTTTAGGGCCCGCAAACGTCATTTTTGACATAAAAATTGAAATATCTCAAAAACGGAGAGACCTAGGTATAGGACATGATACACAGCATCGGCCTAGAATTTTGCGTACAATTCAAAAATGTTATAATATATAGGGTGTCCCATTTAAAATAAGCAAATTGGTATCGACTTCCGGTATAACCGGAAGTGCCACCATCTTGAAAATATTTTAGCCGAGTTGCCCCCATCGACATTAGTTTGCTACTAAATTTTCAAAATTTTCCGATGTCTACTTTTCGAGATATCGATCGCCGCAGTTCGTCGTGGGACACCCTGTATAAAAAGAATCATAGATTTATTTTTAAATCAGGGCTCGACTCATCGCGTCGGTTGGGAAAAACTCGAGCAATTCCTTTTTAATTGTTTTCATTTTCTTAACTTTTTACATCCTAAGTATACTTCAGGTTATTTGCATCTGAGTCTGAGTGTGTCCCTCTCTCCCTCATATTGTACAGGACTTAACTTTGATGTATGTACTTTTGAATGTTCTCATTAACCCAAGGGTTTTCCAGAAAGAATCGAACATCGGCCCTATCTAGCCTCTTAAGTAGTTGTCTACAGCTTTGTTATTAGGTACAGATCTGGTTGGCACTGTTTTTTGTTGTATGATAAATAATACAGCAAAATAGTACTTAAATAATTTATTTTTTTCTTATAATTTAATCATATTTATAGATAGCGATAAGTCTAGTATTTGTACCCACCATTTTGCTGGTTACCTCCTGCTTTGGGAGCCAAATACTGCCTACTGGCAGCTCCCTCGGATGGGTCTGGCCTGTACTGACCATCGTCCACAATTCCAGCTGCTTCATCAGCAGCGTTTTGTTCTAGAGCCTACAAAAGATAAGACATCAAATGTTAGAAATCGATTTTACTTTCTCATCTATAGAGAAAGTATGGTCGTCGTGAAAAATCTTCATTCTGGATATTGATGAAAATTAATATTTTGATGACGTAAATTATGTGTGTATCTGTCTGTCTGTCTGTCTGTGGATGATACATTATGTTATTAACCAGAGCTGAATATACCTTAAGAATTTCGGCGGGTACTGGGGGAGCAGTGGGGATGTGAGCTCCTTGTGGTTGGAAGCCATTTTCGTCAGCAATGTAGTTTACGGTGTAGATCTGACCATCGGGAGCAGTATAAGAGTAAGATCCTTGTGCGACTACGGCCTCCTGCCCTCCTGCATTTCTCAGTTGACCTGATTCTTGTTGGGAGATGTGGTTCTCTGTTTCGAAACTGTGGAGTTAGAAAATACAGATAAACTTAATCTGAAATTAAAGACGGCTCAGGAAAATTTAATCTAGCTATATCTAATTATGCAAAGTTGAATAATTTGAAGACTGTTGGCAATTACATAGTTCTACTCCTTTTATTATTTAAATTTAAAATCTAACGCCTTAACTTTGGATTCTATAGAAAGCAAACTAGTGTTTTAATGTTATATTCTTTATTTCGTATCGTTTCATTACTTTTTAACTAATCGGCAACTCGTTTAAATTAAACTTAGCAGGAGAGCTTCGACCACTTTCAGTGTGTATATCTTACCTCCAAAAGGCTGTAACAAATTCTTTCAAAACATTTCATTTTTGTTCAAGGAAAACTTGTATCGAAACTTTCCAGCTCCTTTGACGACTGAACGTATGTATGTGCCCTCTTTTATAAATCCATGGCATTACACGCAGTTATTAAACTATACAAACTTCTCGTGTGTAACCTAAGCCTAATAATAAAGAAACATACATGCAGCTTTCAATTTAGAATTTAAGATTTTATGACGTTCTCTTTAATTCTATTTAACTTAATAAATATACCTTGAAACTTTGGTCGAGTTTAGGTGATTTTTTTCATACGGCATGGTTAAACAAGCAAGAAATAATGCTGGCAAGGGCGCGAGATAAGCCTTAAGAGTGCCTGGGCACTTAAAATGGTATTTTGTAAAACTTACTTACAACAAAACAAACTGTAACATTGTACTAAACTCAAATTACTTACTCAAAATTGTATGTGCCCTCTCCGTTGTTGTCATTATTGAGACGCAAGATAGCGATTGGAGCTGAGGTTGGGCCGGAATATCCGCCGGCGCCGCCGCTGGGCGCATTATAAACTGGAGCTGGACCTGCAGAGGCTGCTTTGAACGGAGTGTTTAAGAAGTTACCGCTACCTCCAGCCGATTGGGCACTATTTGGTGGGAGATAAGTGTTTTCTAAGCGCTCGGCTGCGCCAAAAGCAGCGATGAGAAGTACGATGAACTAAAAAAAAATGGAATCTCTCAATTTGTTATTAATATTATTGAGCTTATCATGTATTTTTCCGAATTCAAAGAAATAAAATAATCTAAGTAGGTATCTATATTAGTGGGACTTTGACTTTTAACCACAAATTTTGTTTGACAGAACTTGGATAAAGAGAGAAAAATCAGATATTTTAATATATTCTTTCCCAGTTAATTGTCTCAATTGATAGGTTACAATTTATTATCAGGTATTAAATATTATAACTTTATTTCTATTTATTTTATCCGTCACTGAATTTATGAATTGGTTTAAAAAACTTAAATTCAAGATCAGATTTGTTTACATTATACGTCGTTATCTCCAGCCCTTCCTTTGTTAAAGGCGGCGGTTATCTAAAAATAACTTTTAAATTATATTTTATATCAAGATTTAGGAGCTCATAACAATCTTATTTTTAATGATAAAAGTACAGAAAAGCGCTAAGAAACTTGTCGGTTGATGGATTTTCTTTTGCACATTATTTTCTTGAAGTCTTCCTTTCACATAAAATAAAATAGCATGATAAATGAGTTTATATCTGCACATCTTAATTCATTTTATTATATTATTCACAGAAAAGTACATTGTATTGATTTGTCACACTTTTCATACTATCATGTCCGCCCGTCCATCTGCTTGTCCATTGGTCGTTCCGTCAGTCCATTCGTGACGTACGCACAATAACTGAAGGAGCAAAAATCAAATTGTGTTGTTTTTTAATAAAATCAATCAATGATTATAAACTATTTCAATTCCTTTAGAGAGAAATATTACATCTGGGAGTGCACCCTGTATGCTTTGCACCGTCATTATCAAGATTTGGCCCTCTGGCATTGTATTTTAGCAAAGGATCTAACGAGAAACACGCATAGTCCAAGTAAGGACTTCCCTGCACTCAAAGAACGCAACAAAAACTTTACGACAATTATATCGCCGCGGGCCATGACGCCATGCCTGTCATCAAACGACCCGACGCACATTAAAAACCTATAAAGGTATACATACCCCTTATCATAATCGTTATTATTGCCTATAGAGAAAAAGTTATAAAAGTATCATATTTTTATAAAAATATTATTTTTGTATCCCCTCTGAAACTTGCACGCTACTGTACTTTTGATAACATTTTATTCTCTTATTTTATTTTTCATTCAAGATGGCGCTTTGATTTCCAATATATGCACTTTTCACCGCACAAAAATACTGATCACTTGTAGGTACTTACGTATTTCATTGTGGCACTTGTTATTAGGCTGAAGACAAAAACTAAATGATGCCAATTATTTCTCACTTTCGCTTTTTATAGTTGAAGATGGTACCGAGAATTCAATATCGTCATTTCTAGTTCAAGAAGACGATATGCATGTTACAGATAAATTCTTAAATTTCGAAACCGATCTCAAGGTAATCGAGCAAAATATGCGAGTAATTGATTTCAATATTTTAATAATCACGTTGATGGGTACATGTTGAGAAAATATGCGAGGAATTTGGCAGTTTGTAAATGAGTAAAGCAGTTTTAAAAAGTTTGAGAAGATGTAATTGTAAAATATACATTCGGCTAGTCATGTTTAGCCGTACTTTATTCTGCTTATGGGATTTACTAAAAGTAAATTCGTCTAAGAAACAGGATTATTCAGCCTATTGATGGGAGATAAAACAGTTAACTTGAGATTTTGCGTCAAAGGGACATTGGGAAAGTTTTCTTGATACAATTTAGATGGAAGACGAAAAAGAAAAGAAATAAAAAATATTAAATAAAATTTCATTCTCTTACAAAGGTCTGTTTATTAACTGACGGTAGCAAGACATTGTATTTTATTACCTAATAAAAAATTTACTTCGATCAGATATCATGAAGAGTTTTGATGGAACTGATTCAGTACGTCTATTCAGTGGGCATCACCAGGTGACCAAATATTGACTTATCAAAACTATTGTTTATTATGTTGCTAGTCAATTTTTTAGTAATATTGCACAATATCGACTGATAATAAGAAATATAAATTTTAAAACATCGAGATATTCATGTTGAGATTATATTGTTAAACTATCTTTTAAATAATATCATTTAATGGATTTATATCTATATTGGACAGTTATGCTGCAATACGCTTCTACAAATGTACAGTTTTTGGCTTAGGGGCAATGTGATTCGATAATGACAAAGAGAAATTCACTATGGTAATGCTCACCTAATTTCTACTACCAAGGCCCAAGATGCCTCTCGAAGATGCCTTTAGTAATGTACAGATGATGTAGCATGTCTACCATACACAGATTAAACGTTTTTGCTGGAGGTCTTACTACAATCACTTCTAAATATTGTTATTGAAGTTTTAAAAATAATATTCATTATTTAATTGCACTTTATGAAAGTTACAAGAAATAGTTTTACCATCTTTGGGCATTAGGCTAAATTTGCATTAAATATTGGGCCAATATCGGAGCCACGGTGGGTGGAGGATTAAAAGTATATGGAGAACGTTTGCTTTGAAATTTTGGTTACCAAGATAATCGAATATGGTCTCTCCAACTAAAATATTTTCGAATGTGCGGTGTTGCCACTTATACGTAAAACTGGCAACATCTTCGTTGTTTTAAATGGAATACCATATATATTTTTGCATTTTTTGGATCATCGTCTCTTTCTGAGTAACTTATGTTAATATTTCCCTATACCTATCTCAAGCCGTTTTCGAGACAATAATCCTTTTCTGAATTTATTTCGTTTTTTACGTATAAGTGGCAACACCGCACTTCCGTAAGTATTTTAGTTGGAGAGACCATGCTCTATTATCTTGGTGACAAAAATTTCAAAGCAATCGGTTTTTCCGTTCTCCATATACTTTTAATACTCCGCCCACCGTGGCTCAACCTATACCGGGTGTTAGAAAAGTATGGGAACGGTGGAAAATCTCGAACTGTTTGCATCAAATCGAAAAATAAAAAAATACATGTCAAGAATTTTTCAAAAAACTATCTACTGATACCAAAATGACCTCCCCACCCACCACCTTGCGGGTGGGGCGAGAAGAAACTTTAAAATTTCAAATGGATACCCCTATTTTTCATTGCGGAATCAGATTCTACGGCAAAAAATACGTAAATTTTATCCCGGACATTTTTTTCGATTCTTGCATGGTGTCGCTATAATTGCAAAAAATTAAAAGAAAACATTACTGTTTCAAGAGTAGCGTCTTGTGCCCATAAAAAAACGTCCAATTCAAAAATTGAAAAACACGTATTTGTTATTTTTACGAAATCTATCCAATGACATTGGATTCGCCTCTCCTAACCCAGTGGGTAGGGCGGGGGGAAACTTTGAAATTTGTAATGAAAATCCCTATTTCTTATAGCGGATTCGGATTCTACGGCCCAAAATACGTGAATTTTATATCGGGCATTTTTTTCGATTCTCGAAAGGTGTCGTTGCAATCGCACAAAATTGAAATAAACCTTAAGCGTCCATAAGTTTGTAAATATTTACAAACTCTAGCTACTCGTGTTGACAAAAAAAAACATTCAGTTTAAAAAACAATATCTGTGATATCTCGGTTTTTATGAATGTTTTTTTTAAAGTGTTCTTAATAACAGTATTTGTTTTGTGAAATTTCCTTCCAACTTTTGTAGAGGCAGTAGCGCACTTTTGTACGGAAAAAGTTATTTCATTTTTCATTAGTTGTCGCGTTTTTTTTCTGCATAATGGCTACTTTAACAGAGGAAGAGAGAGTTTCTCTTTTAATGATGCGAGGATGGGGCGATAAAGAAAGGTCCTATGATGAAGTTGTGATTTTATTCAACGAAACGTTTCGTGTAGATCAAGTGGAAATTTTGAAATCTACTGTGTCCCGTACCATCAAACGATTCCTAGACACAAGGACAAATAAAAATCGACCAAAATCTGAAACATCGGAAGCTCGACAAATGGAAGTGGCCCAGACATTTGTTGAAAATCGAAGGTTATCAATCAGAAAAGCCAGTCAACAGCTTGATATGAGTGCATTTTCAGTTCATAAGAATTTGAAACTTTTGAAATTTCATCCTTACAAAATTCACCTTCACCAAGAGTTAATTGAAGATGATTTTGATCGACGACTTGAATTTAGTGAATTAATAATGGAAAGGAGTAACCAAAACCCAAATTTTTTGTCATCTCTACTTGTCTTCTCAGATGAAGCAACTTTCAAACTCAGTGGAAAAGTTAATCGCCATAGTTTCAGATATTGGACTGACGAGAACCCTCACTGGATGCTTGAAACACACACGCAGTATCCACAAAAATTAAATGTTTGGGCAGGAGTTTTCAGGGATCGAATCATAGGACTGTTTTTCATAGATGGAAATTTGAATGGAGAGAACTATCTGGAAATGTTGACGAATCAAATAGTTCCCGCAATACAAGAGATTGCTGGTGATGAGTCAGATAATGTTTGGTTCCAGCAAGATGGGGCTCCTCCACACTATCGGGATATTGTTAGGGACTATTTGAATGGTACTTTCGAAAATCGATGGATAAGTCGAAGAGGAACTATTGAATGGCCAGCAAGATCTCCCGACCTCGCGCTACTTGATTATTTTGTTTGGGACCACGTGAAAGGTAAGGTTTATTTCACTAAACCTCGTGATTTGGAAGAGCTGAGGCAACGCATAATAAACATTTTTGCAGAAATACCACCTCAAATGATAAGAAGTGCTATTGAAATTTTTTACGTTCGTCTCGGACAATGCCAAGAAGTCAATGGGCACCATTTTGAACACCTGCTATAATCTTGAAATTAAAACCTGCTAGTGTAGCGGTTAAGCTGTAAACTAATTGCCTCAACTGGCCGAAATCCTCGCCTTGCCTTAAATGGCTGAGTTAGCTCTTTGCCTTCACTGGCTGGGATCAAGAACTTATCTGAAGTGGCTGAATTAAGAGGTATAACCACTGTTAGTTTTTTTTTTAAATCGATTTTTTTATTGCCCTGTAAGAAATGTAAATTGAAAATTACTAGCTGCTAATAAATTTACAGAATGTTAATAGTTGTTGTAATTTCCGCACGACCGTGTAAAATCACTGTTCTCAAAACAGCTCGGGAAATCATTCACTCTGAGATCAGTAGTTTTACTTTTCGTATTTTTTAAAGTATGCGTTCAAAACTTTCATGTTTCCACTCAATTTTTTGTGATTGCAGCGACACCTTGCGAGAATCGAAAAAAATTCACGTATTTTTGGCCGTAGAATCCGAATCTGCTATAAAAAATAGGGATTTTCATTACAAATTTCAAAGTTGACCCCCGCCCCACCCACTAGGTTAGGGGTGGGAGAGTCGAATCCAATGTCATTGGATAGATTTCGTAAAAATAACAAATACGTGTTTTTCAGTTTTTGAATTGGACGTTTTTTTATGGGCACAAGACGCTACTCTTGAAACAGTAATGTTTTCTTATCATTTTTTGCGATTACAGCGACACTATGCAAGAATCGAAAGAATATCCGGAATAAAATTTACGTATTTTTTGCCGTAGAATCCGATTCCGCAGTAAAAAATAGGGGTTTCCATTTGAAACTTTAAAGTTGCCCCTCGCCCCACCCGCATGGTGGTGGGTGGGGAGGTCACTTTGGTATCAGTAGATAGTTTTTTGAAAAATTTTTGACACGTATTTTTTTATTTTTCGATTTGATGCAAACTGTTCGAGATTTTCCACCGTTCCCATACTTTTTTAACACCCGGTATGATTTCAAATAAGTCATATTGGAATAAAATATTATATGATATGATTTTTTAATATTTGTTGGATATAGCTTAACCAATATTGAGTCTATATAGAAAAATGTTCACATTTTTTATTGGTTCATTGTTGGGTTTTTACATTGAGCCAAAGTTTTTATAATATTAAACTAATATTGGTTCAATATTAGTCTGGGAATACTTTCAAATATAATTAAATGTAAAAACAGCTAATTATCAGTTACAAAAATATCGGGAGACAATTTTGGACCGCCTTGTATATTGATTTCAAATAAATTCAAATTCTTGCCGACTTATTTCTCAGCGTATGGTTCAAAGGCAGATTGCATCAAGGTGGCGGTGACAAACTATCTGTATTCTAAGTATTCCCAGGGACATGTCACAGACAATGAATTTTTATGAAAGTAATAAACCCAAGAAACTAACCCGGATGCGGTATGCGTTGTGGTAACACTGACTAAACTTTATAAAGGTTACATTGATGCTATGTATCGATGGTTCTAGTTCTAAATACAGGGCAGCGAATAAAACGCCTAATCTGTCTCCGCCGGCTGAGAATAGCTATTCGACGACATTTTACTCGAATTCGAATATTGCTTTATACAATGTCGTTGAGATTAGATGGAAGGTTATAGGCACCTTTTTATTTTGAAAAGGTCAGAAACGTTGCATGAAGTTGAAACCTAATCACGGAGATCTTCATGATTTTTGTGAATTCGTCTGAGGATGACGAAAAAAATCTTTTCGAAATGCTGGCCAACTGATGCAATAAGATTAATAATATATATATTTTAAATAGTATACGATTTTTAAAGTGCCTTCATTCGTCATACAGCAGTTGTGGTATAAATTTTGCGGCGATTATTAAATATTCAAATTGCTTTTGAACGCTTTAAAATATTCAACGGATAAGTAAACCATTAGCTCATAATTTATGGCGGTAATTATCTGTTATATAAAATTTATAGTAGCGGAATGCAATAGTACAATAATAAGGTCGTATATAAAAGCCGCACTTAATTATTAAATGATTGGGAATAATACATCATGACTACTACAAGCGACGTCTTCCGAAATACGTTTTAAATGCCACTGGCTTCGGGCTACACCTAAAAAATTAATTTAATTGGAGTATTTTTCATGGTAATCAATTTAAATTATATTGCCAGGTAAGTTGATGTGCTTAACACACTTCTTTTCTTGAAAGGTCATAGCTACACATCTTATGGTGGATTTGCGAGACACACAGTGGCTTGACTGATATTCATTACCGGGTTTAAACAAAGGACGCCAATTGTTATTTGATATCTTAAAGGAGCCGTCTTCTTTCGTTTTTTTCTCGGTACAAAAACTTTTAAGAGATTTAAATAAAATAGTAAGGTATAATCTTATATGTGACCGGACTACGCCCCCTCAAATGGAGCCCCCGTGTTTAGGACTCCGCCACGATGTGGGGTATCAAATCCCAAGTAGAACACTAATATCGAAGTATTCTACCGGGTGTTAGAAAAGTATGGGAACGGTGGAAAATCTCGAACGGTTTTCATCAAATCGAAAAATAAAAATGCCATATTTATTCATTGGTACTACGTTAGTAATTATAAAAACATTTTTTTAAAACCATGCGCTACATTTTTTTTTAACAAGCATTATACTTGCCGTGGAGAAGTATCATTGAATAAAACGATAAAATAATTCAATAAGTTGTTTAAATCTTTGCTATAATAAAGCATAATAATAATCATGAAAGCAACATGGAGCAATTATAGAAAGAGTATTCGCAGTTATGCCAATGTATAGACGTCCTCCATAAAAGTGTCACTCCTTGCTTAGAAAGTTAAAATTTAAGTATAATATCCATTTGTTTGTATTTCATGATTTCACTATTATTTCAATTATTTTGAAATAGTTGGCTATGAACAAACTTGACAATTTAATTTTTTGACAGATCACAGTTAATACTTAAACTCTCAATCAATCACATTCGTTTAAGAATTTAGAATTTTCAAAAATGATTTTCACTCACATTGATCGTTATAATATGTTTGTTACATATTGCCAATGCAATTTTAACTCTGGATTAGCTGAAATAGAATATAGAAACAGATTTCCACAAGCACTACAGCTGAACAAAACTCTGTTCAGAAAATTAGCTACGAAACTGAAAAATAATAGTTCATTTTTAAAGAAGACAAGGTTGAACAGTGTTACTGATAATGTAAATAAGGTAAACCGAATTATTAATTATGTAAGAAATAAAAATACAAAAAATTGTCATATAAATAAAACAAGTGCTAGAAAAATTTTAAAGAAAAATGGTTAGCGGTGTTATAAAGCCAAAAAAGTTCACAATTTACAAGCGGGGGACAAACCAAGGAGGACGACTTTTTGTAGGTAGCTGTTGGAAAAGAAGCGTGCCGATTCATTAATGTGTAGTAAAATAATGGATTTTTTAATCGCAATATTCATTACAAATCGACTTCGGAAAATACACACTGACATAGACCGACTGGGTTTCAAAATCGTTTTTCAATAAATGTGTGGATAGGTATTTTAGGCACCAATTTAATAGGTCCTTATTTTTATGATGGTCACCTCAGTGGTCAAAGGTACCTAAACTTTTTGAGAAATGAATTTAATGAATTCTTAGATGACCCACCTTTAGAGAATCGACACAACTTTCAATATTTTCAACAAGATGGAGCTCCTCCCCACAATTCCCAGATTTGCCTAGATTATTTAGACGAAATTTTGCCTCAAGATTGAATAGGTACCAATGGATTTATTCGATGGTCCCCTCGTTCTGCAGATATAACCCCAATGGATTTTCTTCTATGGGGGATGTATTAAAGATAAGGTGTTTTCGACGACACCGCAAAATGTAGAGGACCTAAAAACTCGAATTCAACAGGCATGTATTACAGTTACCCCCGAAATGCTGAGTAATGTTTTAAATGCAGTGCCTCGCCGCGCTCGATTGTGCATAAGAAATCGCGGTGGACACTTTGAACTCTTGATATGATATCTTAAAAATTATTTTGAGGATTAGATAAATATTAATGTTCTGTGTGCTATATTCTTTTTATTATTAATTTTTTTTGTTACCTGAATTTGCTTTATTCTTCTTAATTGTGTTAATGTTTTATTATAGCAAAGATTTGAACAACTTATTGAATTATTTTATCGTTTTATTTAATCATATTTCTCCACGGCAAGTATAATGCTTGTTAGAAAAAAAAATTTATTGTTTTAAAAAAATGTTTTTATAATTACTAACGCAGTACCAATGAATAAATATGGCATGTGATATATCGTTGAAAAGGGAGGAAAATACTCTATTTAATGGCGCCATTTCCCGCCCTTTTCAAAATTATTTTTTTACAGCCTGAAGAGTGAATCTCAAAATTCAGCGGTTTTGAAAAAAATTAGATAAAACCTCGTTGAAACACTCTGTTTTGCAAAAAAATTTCGCCTTAGAATTTTTCTTGTATCTCTTCAAATAACGGAGATATTTGGCTTAGACGTTTTCCGCATTTTCGTTATTTTCCGCCATAACTCTTAAAGTAGGCCATGGATTTCAAATGTCTTTAAACCATATTTTAGGTTATATAAATCGGCACAATTTTCGTAAAAATATTTTTTTTTGTACGACCGATATTAAGTGAGATATTCTCGAGGGCCCGATAAAATGGACAGCCTGTATATTCAATAAAAAATGCTTTGAAATATTACTTTGACATTTCTGTTATTTATTAGACTTTGATTATTATTTTTTAAATAATTCCATTTAATTGTTAATATTCCGATGACGTTTGATTTCTTAAGCCCTAAAGGACCACCACGGCAACCCAGCATGACCGCAATGATTTCTTATACAAAAAGACTAACGCTTCATTTTTGCATTACCTACAATAATATGCTTGTAACGACCACAAAGATTATTTAGACTGTTGTTTTATTTTCGTTATAACATGAACTCGGTTTTCAACAAACTAATGTCATTTTAATGAACAGTGTTTGATTTTCTGCAAAATCCTGCATAATAAGGTCAAATAATAAAGTTCCGCAAAATAACGTTGGTATTACTAAGCGGATATTAGAGTACGATCAATGGGCACCCTTTATTCGCCAAGAGTATTATTCCTAAAAATAAACCGTTTAAGGACCAAGAGAACAATGAAACAGCGCTTTTTAAAACTACGCTCGAAGATTGATAGTCACGACAGGCAATTTAATGGGATCTTCATATTGAATTTATATCGTAATTAGGGAGACATCATTTGTCATCGGAATTTTAGTACGGGAGATCTGAGGGTTGTCTCGATGGGAAAATACAAGGTACAACCTTAGACGTTTACTATTCGACCATCGGCTTACTTTTGCATATTTTAAATAAACCCAAATTTTCCTTGTTTAAAATCAATTAAAAATCAAATTCCCTTGATGTTGGCAAGCGGAATTCACAAATAATCTCAATCGCACGATTTATATAATATAGAAACCATAAAACTTTTAAGATGAAGTCAGTGACAGGTTAGGTCAACAAACAGAATAACTAACTGTCAACTTCTGATACAAGATTATGCCCTTTCCCAAGACTTGAAATAAAATTTTACCAAACTGCGTCCTTGGGGTACAGTAATATGTTCTTGTTTCTCATACACCATACTGGGTGGCCACCAGACCTGGCTCAAGTTTATAGCTTCTGTGTTTGAGCCAATTATTTTAAAATTTAGAACATATACAGCATGTTTCATTTTGCTTGGTTTGTATGGTTTTCAGTTATGATTTTTAAGGCACCTCTCTAAATGATATTTCGAGACTTGTAAGTAATTTTTATAATTTCTTGGAAAATTTACCATTTCTCTATAACAATAATTTCCTAATCATGGGAGATTTTAATATCTCCAAACTGAATCAGTATTGTAAGAGCAATACATTAAATGGTATGTTAGAGAACTTATAAATTTTCAAAACTTTTTTGACTGTAAGCAGTATAACAGAATAACAAATTATTTAGACCGTATATTAGATCTGGTGATATCGAATTAAAATTGTACGGTCCAACGTAGCCCATTTTGTTTAGTAGATGAGGATGCACATCATCCAACTTTGTATCTAAAGATCTCTTTAGTAATCAATAAATTAACGCAATTGTCGTCTCCATTAAAATCTACCTATAATTATAAAAAGGCGAATTTCAATCTATTATATGAACTATTTAGAAACACGGATTGGACTGATATTGGAAGGTTTTCTGATGTAAATGAAGCTGTAGAATATTTCTATTCCATTATATACAATATATTTGATAAATGTATCCCAAAAACAAAAACTTCCAAGAAATATCCAGTTTGATTTAACAACCAAATCATAAAAGATCTAAGAAAAAAGGACAGAATTCGTAAAAAATATAACTTCTCAATCAAACGATTTAAAAAATGAATATAGTAATCTAAGAGCAAAACTAAAAATGGATATTGATCAAGCATACAAACAGTACATAAATAAAATACGGATATTAGCGGTGATTCAAGGACATTCTGGCAATTTATGAAGGACAAAAAAGGGGCAGTCTCCTTTCCAAATACTATGCACCTAGATAACCTAGAATGTAAATGCGAGGAGACAATTGCAGATGCATTCGCAAGTCACTTTAAAAGTGTATACAATGTAGATTTCCATGGAGATGACTCACAAATAAAACTAAATCCGCACATGGATGAAGTAGTTGTAAACTCTATTACACAAAATGAGATACCTGATGCTGTAAAAAGACTAAAGTCAAACAAAGCAGTTGGACCCGACAGGTTACCCTCTTACATCGTTAAAGGTTGTATCGACTTTTTGTATACCCGCTTCACTACATGTTTAAAAACCAAAGTATTTCCTGAAATCTGGAAAGAAGTCCGTCTTTGCCCAGTACACAAGAAAGATGATAAAACCGACATTAAGAATTATAGGCCTATTGCTATACTATCAGTCCCAGCAAAACTTTATGAATCGATTATCTACAACGACATCTATAGATCAGTCTCCAATAGCATATCCATTCACCAGCATGGCTTTATGAGACAGAGGTCAACTGCTAGTAACCTGATTAATATCACTCAGTTCATATCCCAGGAAATACACGAAGGAAATCAGGTGGATGTTGTTTATACCGACTTTCAAAAGGCGTTTGACTCGGTGTCGCATAATTTCCTACTCTGTAAACTTAAAAATGAATTTGGATTCCATGAGAATCTTATAGACCTCATCACATCATATTTACATAATAGAAAACAGTATGTGTCTGTAAGTGGTTATACATCGAAACAGTTTCTTGCCTTGTCCGGAGTCCCTCAGGGTTCCATTCTTGGACCACTGTTATTTCTCATGTTCATAAATAGTCTTACTGAGATAATTAGAGCCTCCAAATATCTATTATTCGCAGATGATTTAAAGATTTACATTAAAGTTGAAAGTAATATGGACTGCTTCCTGCTCCAAAATGACATTAATAATTTATATCAATGGATACTTCAAAATAAATTGCATCTTAACATTAATAAATGCTTCATTATGACCTATACTAGAAGAAAAACTCCAATTATATTTAATTACAAAATAAATGACACAGATTTGGCTAGGGTTGAAACCATGAGGGACCTAGGCTTAACATTTGATACCCAGCTCACATTTAGTAACCATATTTACGCCATGATAAATAAGGCCAATAAAATGTATGGATTCATAGTACGCAATACGAAGATGTTTAACAATACGGAGCTATTAGGCGATTATATATTTCGTATGCTAAGATCTCAGTTGGAATATTGCTCAATTGTCTGGAATCCATTTTATCAAATACACAAAAATAGCGTAGAAACAATACAAAATAAAGTTTTAAGGTTTTTAAATTATAAGACTGGTTTATATGATTTCGATATAGATAAAGATATATTAAGGGAAAGATATGATCTCAAAACACTGGAGAATCGACGAAAATACGGGCATATTGTATACTTACATAAATTGTTACATGGCAGTGTAGACGATAGTAGTTTCCTGTCCATGATAAGTTTAAGTGTCCCCCACTATCCTACTAGAACTTATAGAACTTTCCACTTAGAGCTGGCAGGTACAAATTATCAAATCAATTCCTCTCTCCATAGAATATGTAGTAACTATAATACGATCCAAAGCCAACTGTGATATATTTGACATCAGTATAAAAAAACTAAAAACCATGTTAAATTCATTGTTTTAAACCATTGCTTTTTAATATTATGTTAATATTAAGCTAGTATTAAGTTAGTTTTAGGTTAATGTAAATATCAAATGTACCATATCACTCTGTAATAGGGCTTGCCTGTTGAGTGCATTACCAAATAAATAAATAAATAAATTTATAGCAGCATTCCTCAAGCTTGAACAAGGGCTTTCGTCAAAACATGACAAAGTAGCGAGATTTGCTTCCGGTGGCCAGATCCTCTAGAATTTGTTTCTGAAACACTACCGGTATCATTAAAACATTTTATTATATTTCAACGGTGTTGTCGTTAAGTGGCGGCAGTCGCGTCGATTTGGATTTCTTCTATCAAATTTTCAGGCAGTTTCTCTTGACGATCTCATATTCTCACCAACAATTTTAATAACCCCTATTTTTTCTTAAAATATTTACTCATCAACAATGAATCATTCATTTGACAGTTATTTCAGTTAAGGGACTCTCTTTTCATAAATACACAATCCCATGTAACCGTTAAACTTGTGTTGTGTTTTGTAAAATTTAATATAATACAAGATGCGCTTTTCAAAGATCTTATTTAAAAAAAGTTCCAAGCAAAATGGGACACGCTGCACGAATAAAACTTATTTCTCAATTTAGTGACGTTTAGACTCAAAACGGCCGACTTCCGCTTTCGACGGAAATACCATTTCTACCAACATGTAACGTTTTAAGTTTTATAAGAAAATGCGAGAAATTAAACGGGCTTTATATGTATATAAGGCTGAGAAAGGTTTTCCGTCATATACAGATTAATTCCAGGATTGATGAACATTTTGACATCGCTATACATTGTCTATCGACAGACTAGATCATCAATATTTAGTAAATATAACGTTTATTGTTTACGGCAACTAAGTGTTAATTTAATTTTAAACAATTTCCGTTGTCGTTCCGATTGGGAAAACTCGTCCGCCAGGGAACGTCGCTCTCCCGGACTACCAAAAGAGGGTTACATTGAGTTTACATGGCAATTAGTAAAACATCATTTGTCAATGAGATTAAGCCATTTAATAATTTGATTTCAGATGTCAATAGCAGCTTAAATCGCAATTTACAGGTGAAAGGACTTGGACAGTTGCCATGATTCGAAGGGTGGACAATATATCTCACGTTATATTTAAATATAGGTCGGTTAAATTGAGGATTGTAAATTCCAACGATTTTATGAAAACATAAGGTAGTGAGTTCGCAGATTGGTGTAATGTAAAGTAATCCAAGAATACGAAGGCACAACATACTGTTTTTATATAAACGTGGACGCTAATTACTTTCATAATTAAAGTCTTGTAATATCTTGTAAAGGAATTTGTTTCACGATATGTTACCAAATTAATAATTAGTGCTATGAGAGGAACCTTGTAATTTGGTTGTAATTATTCCATCAAATGTGATTAGTCAAAATGTGTGCTGCATTCTTGATCGTCACCTTAACATACCTGATCAATCCATCTTTTAAAATAGGTTATTTTCCCGAACAATTAAAATCTTCTTTCATTGTTCCTATACATAAAAAAATGATCCTACTAATATGAGCATTATAGACCTACAGCTCTACTCTCTGTGTTTTCTAAAATATTCGAAAAAGCTTATAAATCAAGGCTCTTGTCCTTTTTGGAGAAGCACGGTCTTCTGACTCCCAGACAGTATGGCTTTCGTAGGGATTGCTCTACCCAAGATGCCATACTCTCCGTCTACGAAAAAATACTAAATGGTTTTAATAACAAAAAGAAGGCAGCGGGAATTTTCTTTGAGATGTCTCGTGCTTTCGACACAATAAACCATCAATGATTATTAAATAAACCGCATTCTTATGGTATTCGTGGTCTGGCTTGTTACTGGATAAAGCCATCTCTCTTTGGAAGGAGCCAGACTGTACGAATCTCTGAAGATGGCCAGAGTTACTTATCTGAAAGTGTCGTTGTGAATACTGACGTCTCACAGGGTAGCGTGCTGGGTCCATTGCTGTTCATCATATTTATTAAGGATATAACGACGTATATTGCTGATGGTTTTTAACATTATTTGCTGATGATCTTTCTGGTCTAATTACCGGAGAAAACGTAAATGAAGTAAGCAGAAGGCTAAATAAGTTAGCCAAACCAAAATATGGTATAGCAGTAATGACCTAGTACTAAACTCTAAAAAAAAATTACTTGCTATTATATACTCCAGTTGAAATAAAGCCTGACAGTAGTTTATTAATAAGATCAGGTAGCAATACACTCATTCAAAAAATCACGTCTAGTTTCTGGGTTTACAAATGGACAAGCATCTATCATGGGAAGTACACATCAATGATCTCTCATCTAGACTTGCAACGAATAACTTTATAGTCAGGCGGTTAAGAGACAGTGTTAATATAAACATATTATAAAACATTTTACTATGGCTCTATAATAGTAGTTTGTGCAACAAGAGTGGATATGGATAATCCACTCGAGTTGTACAGTATACTTTTTCTACGACCGGATTAAGAAAAAACTACAAATAATAGTTTTAATCAAATATTAATATACAAACTTAGCTTCTGCTAAATCTTATACTCTAGGTGCAAACATTTTATAAAAGCTTCAGTACCTAGCGGTTATAATGCAAGAGGCCATAGGTTCAATCTCCACATATAGGTACTTTTTTTTGTCATAATATATCTCTAAAATTTTGTCTGTATATAATAATTTCAATCAAATTTTAGGTGGTATACCGTTTATCGATTCTTCACTGGAATCACTCATTTTAAATTATTTTCTAGCTCAAACTGTGCGAATACACACTGACAATTACTTTGACAGCTTACGCACTAACTTGAATTTTTTAAAACGAATAGTTGCCTATGAACTTAATACACGAACTGTTATTGGTCGATTTCATATCCATCCTAGAACGTATATGAAATATATCCGTTCAGTTAACTGGAATGGCCCACTTATCCATTCTACAGACTGTACGGAAAACAGCAAATTTACATTAGGGAGTAGAAAAACATTTTATTTTGATGTTTTATCAAGAAAAAAAAAGATTATTTTCCCAATTTTCAAACTTTGCTCATAACAATGATTGTTTTTTATTTCATAAATGGAATGTTTTGTGATTTTGTGATAAATTTTCTAACAATATTATACAATTACAATTATAGTGATTAATTATTTTAATCCCCTTAGATTTTGCATTACAACTTTGCTAGTCCTCTCAACCCCTGCAGTATTGATTTATTTCCACAGACTTATTTATTGAATATAAATCATGATTATAATTAATTTAGAACAATTTGTGGAATAACAAGAATTCATTAACGTTAGAGATGGGCTGGTACCAATTTCATAATTGATTAAAATAACACTGAACCTTGTACTTTATCCACCTAAGGTAATACAACAGTCAGCTTCAAGACAACTAATTATTATTACATGATTTAATTGTAAATTTGACATGTTAATAGTGTTGCGCTTCATTAATCTTAGTTTTCGTAGTTGCATCTGTCAAATTTCTTGGCCTCACCGAGAGTTTCATCAATTTCACAATGATGGAATTGTTTCGATACTAATTTAAACGTCTTTAATTAAAAGGTATTACTAGAATAAGAAAGAAATTTATTATTGAGAAATATCGCTGCGACTTGTTTTAAATGGTTACATCTTATTTGTATGGAGGATATAGCGTCGTATAAAACACCGAGTTTGTCCATAAACTAGCAAGGTGGACCTTGTTTTCTCGCTTATCGGCCCTCAGGGACGCATTTTCAACATCCAGTCAATGCATTAGCAGGTGATTTTAGGCTACGGGACTGTAGCTGAACCAAAACGAGATAGGACATAATAGTAGAGTGTAGTGTTCTTTAATGAAAATTATACAGTGTGTCCCATTTTGCTTGGAACCACCCCTATAAAAAGATTTGAAAAGCACATCGTTGTGTTACTTTTTTGTGTCACTTCCTTTTCAATTATTTGCTTATTAGTCATTATAGTGTTAAAAGATAAAAATTGTTTGATAATTAAAAATTTCTAAATTGAGCGTTACTGTATTTTTAACAATGAATCATTCAATTGATAGTTATGGTACTATGTATTAGGGGAAAAACAGGTAGCTATTTAGTTGGTAATTTTCATGAACGAAATCACTTTATAAGCAACTCTCTGGAAGGCGAACTATAACACCTCCCATCGCCTACTAATAAATTCTCCGATAATGATTATTACCTTACACATCAAAGAAATTCAAACAATGTGGTAATTATAGTAGAAAAATATGATGGTCACGAACTAGATGTTTGGATTTGTATCGGATCGTATGTTACGCGTTGAATTCATTTAAACATGCCTCTGGCAAATAGTTACATGTTTTACATAACACATTTTAATAAGTATGTATTTTGTTTGTGTTTCTTAATATGTAATTTTGAACACTAAAATACGAGGTAACATTTGTGGAGGGCGATGGATAATTTTATTGTGGGAATTATGAATTTAAATCTATACCAGTATCACCTGTGCAATAGCAACATTATTTATATATTGTCTTTCGTTATACGTTTAAAAATTGTGAGAGAGAGAGAGACAGAGAGAGAGATCCGATGGGGAAATATTTACTCTTTTTGACCATAACTTCTTATTCTAAAATACATATTGCAAACAAACTATAAGACTACCTAAGTAGAACTATAATAAGAGTAGTGTTATAAATTTTCAGTCAATAATTTCAAACATATACGAAATAGTTAGATTTAAATTTAGGAAATAGAAGATTAACATAATTTTTAAACATAATATTTTTAGTCCCAAACTCCTCTATAAATCCTTATTTTACTATAAGGAAAGTAACCAGACTGCAACCAAAGTTACAAATCTGGCGCGTTAAGTGTAATAATTGCATATTACCATCAAAACGCTAATGCTTCGATTGCAACAAACACCAGCCGAAAGACTGATCCTACTTAAAGGAGCTCCCTTGCCAGTCGTCACACACCACTTGCAGACTGCAGTTTCGAGCTGTTGGCTTCTGTCAGTGCAAGGTAGGTATGCGACGACCGACATGAGAATCCTTTGACTATAGTACATCCCGGTATTTATAAAAGCACATTTGAACTATGCTAAGCCAAGTCAGGCTATTTATTTTTCGATTGCAACAGACACTGGACCGCTGGATGGCGCCTGCTGGCTGTTTTACATGTCGCTATTGTGAAAATACATACAAAAAAGATTGATGTGAAATGAATTTAGAAACAAAAATGTACAAAAAGAAACTAAAAAAAACAAACAAACGCGGCAAAAATACACAAACAAAAAGGAAGAGGGGAACAGAAAAGGAGTAGAGATGAGCGAAAGGTATGAAATACTAGCAAAAGGTGGATAGGGTTAGAGAAAGGTATAGTTGTTGAAATTTGGCTATAGTGGTTGCCGGAAAATCGGCAACGTCTGGTATGGTATGATATGGTATGCCCACCTTAAAGCAATAGCCCAAGAACAGTGTTCGTGTATGTCTACCAAGCTTCTCTATCACCTCTTTTGAGATGGGATTATGAAATATACACTGAAGAGGGACTAATGAAGAATATTGAGAAAATATGAATATAAATCAGATAAATATCAACTTCATCAGCATTTATATGAAGCTGATGCAGGTAGGAGAGCTCATTATTGCAATTGGTTATTAGAAAATAGAAACATTCTTCCCAGAATTCTGTTCACAGATGAAAGTCGGTTCGCTAACAATGGCATGTTTAACCGAAATAATTTGCGTTACTGGTCTTAGGAAAATTTACATGAATTTAGAGAAGAAAATCACCAAGGAGTGTTTAGGGTAAATATATGTGCATGCATTGTGGGTACTAGGATCATAGGTCCTATTTTATTTCAGAGGACTTTAAATGGAATTATGTACCTAGAAAATGAAATTGAGGGCTTTTTAGAAGAATTACCAATGAATTTGAGAAGGAGCATTTATTACCAACAAGATGGGGCTCCGCCACATAACCTGTCTCTAATTATTTAGAAAACAGATTTAAAAATAGAGTCATTTCGACACATGGGCGCACAAGATGGCCTGCCAGACCACCTTACCTAACCCCCATGAATTTTCCTGTGGGGGTACGTCAAAGAACCAGTTTAGCAGATTAGTAGCATCTACAGACATCCAATAGTTTCAAAGTAAATTAGCACCGAAACTAGACGTATTATACATTAATTGAAAGGTTAATGTTTTGGGCTTTATTGGTGCAAGTAAAAAATAGATTACCATTTAAAAAAATTGAATAAAATCCATTTCTAATTTCGTTGTTACCCGGTATATATAATATTTTATTACATTGCCTTAAATAGACAACGCAAAAGGGATATTGAAAATCCATGCACTGAACAGATTCGGGGATAAAAAGCTTCATTGTCTCGACTAACTCTCTAATTTTACAATGTTTTAGGATGTTGTATTTCGCATTAACTATTATATTATTTTGCAAAGCATGAGCACTTCGGGTTTTTGCTCAAAGTCATCGCTGTGTGATCTACTAAGTTTCTAATTTGTCTTCAAGTACAATTTCATCATCAATCATGCACAGTTATATAAGACGATGTATGAAAGCCACAGTCGCAGTACATTCCTCTCCATTCTCTAGTTTCAACGTAGCGCAAGCAGGCATGAATGGGGCTCTGGAGGTAGTGTTACCAATTACTAATTATTCCATTCCCTGTATGACGAACCGCTGACTGGTTGGAAGGTGTGAAACAACCTCGACTGACGCACATTATCGTAGAGGATGCTTTTAGTAGGAATGCGTGATGTCTCAAGGACCATAAACCGTTGCGCTCTATATTACCGGTTGAAATGCCACTCTAATTACGTTGCTTCAATTCTATGAGGAATAAATAATGATAATTAATAGCGTCTTGCTAACAGATATAACGTATATGGGTGTATTTACATACATATATTGTGGTTTCACACAATACACAGTAAGCGAAGAAGCGAAGTATATCAAGTAACAATTTAAGTTTTTTATTAACCTACGGGACTTTCATAAGAACTGTTTATATAACTACTGATAAATCTATATTTCTGTGACAGTAGTCATAGGAGTCTAATAAACTCAAAAAGGGCCCAAAGAATAACAATCATTAGGAGATTGTCAAAGCTAAATGCTTAAAGCTGTTATAAAACTTATCCTACTCATGAAGAACTTTTATCAAATTATCTCTGTGAAAGCGTAGAGAGTCTGACAAAACCTAAGCAAGGAGCATTTGGTCTTAGAGGAAAGGGTTTATTGAGACTTCCATACCATGAAAAGCTAAATTTGCCTTGAATAATGATCGTTAAAACGGTTTTGTTCTGGAATATTTATTATTCCAATGACATTTCAGATTCTTGTTACCTGTAGCAAAACATAAATGTTTTACAGTTAACAGAGAAGATTTAATACTATGAAACATCATGTCAGGTTAATAGTAGTAAGGAAATAAGGGAGGGTCGGTTCGGAGCAAGAGCGGGAGCATGTTCAGTTTAGGGGTGGGGGTAATTAGAGTGGTGGGAGGTAATTGAAATGGCGAGAGGCAATTAAGGATACTTTAGGTACAACTGCGTAATTTCAGTAACAATAAGGGTAATTAAGGGTAATTGCAGTAACAATAAGGGTAATAATTAAGGGTAATTACAGCAACAATAAGGGTAATTGCAGTAAAAATAATGATGATTAAAACAATTATGTCCGCCTATCCGTCTGTCCGTTTGCCCACCTGTTCTTCTGTCCGACACTCATTGCATTGTCCTATTGCACAATTATAGTATCTGTATTTTTTTACAATGACAAACAAACATTCATTCTTGATTATATACATAAAGTTACAAAATTATTTTACCTCTCTTTACGGAATCAGTGTCATTAAGTACAAGAAAATCGTAATATATGTATAAATGAATAAAAATAATAAATAATATGTAGAGTATATAACGTTGCAACACAAGAGAATTAGAAAACTAGATAGTCGACGCTAAACATACAATGAACACTAGTGCAACTTTAATAAGTATTTAGTAAAATTTCATTAGTGCATTATTCTAAGTATTTGCGCATGTCGAACATACAAAATGCGGTTTGAACACCAAATACGTAATTTAATACATAAATAAATAATAAATACTTATAAATATCGAGATAAAAATAAAATAAAATAAAAATGTCAACAAGAAATCACTGGCTAAAATAGAAGAATAGTCAGCATTTAAAAATTCGGTTAAACTATAGAAGGGATTTTCGGTTAAAAAACATTTTATGACAGCTTTATAACGACTATAATCCAGTTCCCGAATTCTGTGGGGTAACGCATTAAAGAATTTTATTGAATAGTAACCTGTCCCGTCACGTGTTTTTGATAGACGCAAAAAGTCAATGTTTAGCTGATTTTTATTACGAGTAGGGTACGAGTGACTCTGATCACGTGTGTGCATAAGTGATTACTGAATGTATTAAACCATAGTATGCCGTTAAGATGGTTGTCTGCGATACGCAATTTACAAGGCAGCGTAGAAGAAATATATTTTTGGAAACCTTGTTGCAGATAAAATTAGAATTTTTTTCCCACGTTAATTTGTTATCCAGTTGAACACCTAGAAATTTTACACAGTCCGTGGAAACATCGTCTAATGTCTGGAATCTTAAACTAAAGAGCATTGTTTCAGTTTTACTCTTGTTTAACATTAGCCTATTTGATAGGAACCAGTCATGAATAGTTGACAGGCTATCGTTCACGCTAGATCGTAATGCCGTGGTATCCGAGTTACTGAAAATCAAGGTTGTATCATCCGCAAAAAGTACCGATCTAGCTTTACAGTATTATTAGGGAGGTCATTTATGAAAATGAGGAACAGGGTTGGGCCTAATACAGAGCCTTGGGGTACCCCAAATACTATATTTGTAAATTCGGAGTTCCTGTTATGGTGGTGCACAAATTGAGTTCTCTCTTCTAGATAAGACGTAAGTAATTTCTGACTGTCAGTGGAAAATTTATAAAAATCCAATTTTTTAGCAAAATATCATGATATTTATTAAGTTAGTCAATGTACTTATAGCTAGTGTAGTAGATGACTTAGATGGACAAAAAGTACAAGACCACAATGTAGCAAAAAATAATAAATTTAAGAAATGAGATAAATAGTAATCAAATGGTACATTAATGTTATATATAATATAGAAAAATAATATTTGATACGAAATTAACTTATAAATAATTAAAATATGTATAAAGAAAAAATGAGAATCGAACACCAATAATTCTATTATTTTGTAGACTCGGTGATTTGCTTTTGAAGAGGATAATACATGTGGTAGAAAACCCAAATAAAGGAAAAAACATTCGTAATTTCACAAAAACTCGTTCAGTAGTTTTCGAGATATGGATCGTGTAAGCTCACGGTTGGACACACTGTATACCACACGGCCACCGACAAATTCTTTAATTTTATGTGTCTGCGCCGTTTTCTGGAAAACTCGAAATTAATACAAGCTTTTCTAACCATTATATAAATTAAATAGACGCTATTACTCCCTCATTCTGGGCTACTTAATCTAGCGAATCCTGTGTTTTTTCCATTGAAAGTTTCGAATAAATCTCTGCACTCAGCAACATTGTTATTTGAACAGATATATACAGGGTGTTGCATCATGAGAGGGACATAGCTTAATAGGAGGTAGAGGACATCAGTGGTAACCGGAACCTCCCATAGAAATGTCTCATTGGGCCTTCATTACAAAGTTACAGGGTGTTAAATAATTTTTGGCCAAACCTGTTTTTTGTCATAACTTTGACAGGGAATGAAATAACGGATTCATATTTGGTACGGCTAATGTACTAACGAGCCCCAAGAGGTACATGTATAAAAAAAAATATATCCAGGTCCGGACTCACTATAATTTATGTTTCTTCTTTGCATCAATAAAACATCACCCTGTATATATTTTTTTGAAATTTCGATACGATATTCGAAAAGAGCAAGAAAAAACAAACAAAATGGCCTATTTCATTTTTTTGTTACACCTTCGTGGTTATTTAAATACGTTGTTAAATGTGCAAGAAAATGGATTACAGAACCCTATTAAATGAGAGGCACGTGAAATAAATAGTTTTATAACTAAAATTTGCAAAAATTCTATTGAGCCTAGGTGGTCTGGGTGAATCCTAATTCCGGCACGTTTTAAAGGTCCATTTTGGTAAAAAACTGTGGTCCTAATAAGTAATCGGGTATGAAATAACAAAATTTTTAATCAATCACAGTAGGCTTGTTCAAAGTGACAGATAATAAAAAGAAATCTCCTAAACAGTTGAATAATTGTTTGCTGACATAATATTCATCTATGGTTTCTGTAATGGAAATGGTAGGTCGGCGGAAAGAGAATATCGGCTGCGTTTTCCTGGTCGTCGATGCCCTAATCATAAAACCTTTAGTACGGTGTTCCAGTATGCAAGACAACACGGAAAGTTTCCTACTTCTGCAGTTGTGGAGCGTGTTTTACAACAAGGTGTGCAGGAACAAAACAATATTATAAACGTAGTTCAAGAAAACCCAAATATGAGCACTAGACGAATCAGATTGGCAACTGGTATTCCTCATTGGCGAGTATGGAGAACCCTAAAAAGAGAACGTTACCATCCATATCATATCCAGCAGGTACAGCGTCTTCAACAAGGCGACGATATCCCCCGCCTGGCATTTTGTCATTGGTTGTCTAACCATCGCCCAGTCATTTACAGAACCTTATTTACGGATGAGGCACAATTTACAAGGGATGGAGTAAACAATTCACGAAATAATCATAAATGGGCACAGGAAAACCCACATGCGGTACGCCAACGCCATTCGCAACACAGGTTTTCTGTAAATGTTTGGGTCGGACTTGTGAATAGACATTTGATAGGGCCACATTTTTTTGAAGAAAGATTGAATGGTGAAATTTACTTTGATTTTCTTCAAAACATTTTACCGAATATGTTAGAAAATATCGGTATAAGAGGCATGTTGTTTCAGCATGATGGGGCCCCACCACATTTTAACCTTCAAGTAAGAGAACACTTAAACAATGTGTATCCTAATAGATGGATTGGACGCGGGGGTCCACATGAATGGCCACCAAGATCTCCTGATTGTAACCCTTGTGATTACTTTTTATGGGGCCACTTAAAAAACGAGGTTTATAGCATTGAAATTGAAAGTAGACAACATTTAATCCAGCGCATCGTTACAACCTACGACGAAATACGGAATAATCCAGAAATGATACGTCGAGCAATTGGTGACCTTTCTAAACGCGCAAGAAAATGCACAGAATGTGGGGGAGGACATTTTGAAAATTTACTTTAGTGTTAATTACGTTTTATTTTTAAACACATTTAGTTATTGTTTTGTTATTTATTATTAATTGAATGGAAAATATTTTATTTATTTAGATTTTAGTTTGTTCTCTTTTCCAATTTTTATTAAGTATAAAATGTTGATGATTTTCTTGATCAAAGTAACTGGTTGCTTAGGCCTAAATGGTTTAAATTACCTGTCACTTTTATTCTTTGAACAAGCCTACTGTGATTGATTAAAAATTTTGTTATTTCATACCCGATTACTTATTAGGACCACAGTTTTTTACCAAAATGGACCTTTAAAACGTGCCGGAATTAGGATTCACCCAGACCACCTAGGCTCAATAGAATTTTTGCAAATTTTAGTTATAAAACTATTTATTTCACGTGCCTCTCATTTAATAGGGTTCCGTAATCCATTTTCTTGCACATTTAACAACGTATTTAAATAACCACGAAGGTGTAACAAAAAAATGAAATAGGCCATTTTGTTTGTTTTTTCTTGCTCTTTTCGAATATCGTATCGAAATTTCAAAAAAATATATACAGGGTGATGTTTTATTGATGCAAAGAAGAAACATAAATTATAGTGAGTCCGGACCTGGATATATTTTTTTTTATACATGTACCTCTTGGGGCTCGTTAGTACATTAGCCGTACCAAATATGAATCCGTTATTTCATTCCCTGTCAAAGTTATGACAAAAAACAGGTTTGGCCAAAAATTATTTAACACCCTGTAACTTCGTAATGAAGGCCCAATGAGACATTTCTATGGGAGGTTCCGGTTACCACTGATGTTCTCTACCTCCTATTAAGCTATGTCCCTCTCATGATGCAACACCCTGTATAAATGGAAGTCCTCCACATTCTTGAAGTACGAACAGTATTGATTTATTATTCTAAATAGACGTTCGGTCGCTCGTCTAATATTTTTATTTCCCATAATAAAATGAAGCTTGAAATTTATTTTATGTTGCAGCTAACACAATTCAAAAGCGGAAAACGTCACTTACAATATTTGAATCTGGAAATGGGAAAATAGACGCAGACGACCCTACAGTTATATAATTTTAATAAATACAGTGACATATTTTTCCTCCGTACATTGTATGTGTACAATTGTCACCACAATTTCTAAACTCTAAGTGACATTTAGGCGTTAATGATAATACTTTTGTGATTGATTATTATAAAAAAATGACACTTAGAATGTTCTGGATAGAGAATTTACAACAGTTTCAAATGAGCTATCACACTCACTCTCTCTCGTTCCATTTAAAAACTATGCTCAAAAAATGTCATTTTAGAATTAAAAATTGACGTGTTTTAGGATTTTACTCATAAATTGTTAACTACGTAGATAATGAATTTATCCCTCACTTATAGACTTGACTATATACAAATTTTTGTACTGATGAACACATATTTCATTGTTCCACATAAATCTAACATAAAATTTGTAAGATGCCTCTTGGCGTCATCTCCTTTATGGCTGGCTTTTCGTTACGAAACTTTGTATCCTCTTTATTTGGACAAACGGAAGTATCCCAAATTCCTTGGCAGAAACATTTTTTATACTTAGAGATTTAAGAAGTTAAGGCAGTTTGGAATTTTCCCTTTCATTCTCGGTAATAAGTAATCTATTTCCACAAATTCGTACGATATCGTAACAAAGTGGCTCGTTGAAACTTCAAATTGAAAATAAACTTTTTACAGCACCCTTTAAAGGACTAAATGTAAATAATTTAATGAATCCGGAGCAATCTCGCGTAATTTAATTCTTAATTCTCATTTGATGTCTCATCGCCAACAGGCGTTTCTCGTAATTGCTGTTTACATTTTTTTTAAATATGCATGAAAATTAAAATTAATTGAGTAAATACCCAAGTAGGAATAATAGTGTATATCTACAAAAAATTTGTAGATGCACCTCGATAAAATTTGTCATTGTATTAAATCTGAAGTTTTGGATGTTTCATCCTTCGATATAAATTTTTCTGCAATTGATTTGTTGGCAGTTAAATGTTCGATAAATTGTAAGTCAATTATTGTTTTAGTTTTATATACCGGGTGTTAGAAAAGTATGGGAACGGTGGAAAATCTCGAACAGTTTGCGTCAAATCGAAAAATAAAAAAATACGTGTCAAAAATTTTTCAAAATACTATCTACTTATGCCAAAATGACCTCCCCACCCACCAACCTGTGGGTGGGGCGAGGGGCAACTTTAAAATTTCAAATGGAAACCCCTATTTTTTATTGCGGAATCGGATTCTACGGCAAAAAATACGTAAATTTTATTCCGGACATTTTTTAGATTCTTGCAAAATTAAAAGAAAACATTACTGTTTCAAGAGTAGCATCTGGTGCCCATAAAAAAACGTCCAATTCAAAAACTGAAAAACACGTATTTGTTATTTTTACGAAATCTATCCAATGACATTCGATTCGACTCTCTCAACCCTTAACCCAGTGGGTGGGGCGAGGGCAACTTTGAAATTTGTAATGAAAATCCCTATTTCTTTATAGCGGATTCGGATTCTACGGCCAAAAATACGTGAATTTTATATCGGGCATTTTTTTCGATTCTCGCAAGGTATCGCTGCAATCGCAAAAAATTGAGTGGTAACATGAAAGTTTTGAACGCATACTTAAAAAAATACGAAAAGTATAACTACTGATCTCAGTGTGAATGATTTCCCGAGCTGTTTTGAGAACAGTGATTTTACACGGTTACAACAACTATTAACATTCTGTAAATTTATTAGCAGCTAGTAATTTTCAATTTACATTTTTTACAAGGCAATAAAAAACTCGATTTAAAAAAAACGCTAACAGTGGCTTTACCTCTTAATTCAGCCAGTTCTTGATAACAGCCAGTGAAGGCAAGGAGGTAACTCAGCCATTTAAGGCAAGGTGAGGATTTCGGCAGAGTTGAGGCAATTATTTTACAGCTTAACTGCTACACTAGCAGGTTTTAATTTCAAGTTTATAGCAGGTGTTCAAAATGGTGCCCATTGACTTCTTGGCATTGTCCGAGACGAACGTAAAAATTTTCAATAGCACTTCTTATCATTTGAGGTGGTATTTCTGCAAAAATGTTTATTATGCGTTCCTCAGCTCTTCCAAATCACGAGGTTTAGTAAAATAAACCTTACCCTTCACGTAGCCCCAAACAAAATAATCAAGTGGCGCGAGGTCGAGAGATCTTGCTGGCCATTCAATAGTTCCTCTTCGACCTATCCATCGATCTTCGAAAGAACCATTCAAATAGTCCCTAACAATATCCCGATAGTATGGAGGAGCCCCATCTTGCTGGAACCAAACATTATCGAGCTCATCACTAGCAATCTCTTGTATTGCGGGAACTATTTGATTTGTCAACATTTCCAGGTATTTTTTCTCCATTCAAATTTCCATCTATGAAAAACGGTCCTATGATTCGATCCCTGGAAACTCCTGCCCAAATATTTAATTTTTGTGGATACTGCGTGTGTGTTTCAAGCATCCAGTGAGGGTTTCGTCACTCCAATATCTGAAATTATGGCGATTAACTTTTCCACTGAGTTCGAAAGTTGCTTCATCTGAGAAGTCAAGTAGAGATGACAAAAAATTTGGGTTTTGGTTACTCCTTTCCATCATTAATTCACTAAATTCAAGTCGCCGATCAAAATCATCTTCATTTAACTCTTGGTGAAGGTGAATTTTGTAAGGATGAAATTTCAAAAGTTTCAAATTCTTATGAACTGAAAATGCAGTAATATCAAGCTGCTGACTGGCTTTTCTGATGATAACCTTCGATTTTCAACAAATGCCTGGGCCACTTCCATTTGTCGAGCTTCCGATGTTTCAGATTTTGGTCTTCCAGATTTTGGGCGATTTTTATTTGTCTTTGTGTCTAGGGATCGTTTGATGGTACGGGACACAGTAGATTTCGAAACTCCCACTTGATCTACACGGAAAGTTTCGTTGAATAAAATCACAACTTCATCATAGGACTTTGCTTTATCGCCCCATCCTCGCATCATTAAAAGAGAAACTCTCTCTTCCTCTGTTAAAGTAGCCATTATGCAGAAAAAAAACGCGAGAACTAATGAAAAATGAAATAACTTTTTCCGTACAAAAGTGCGCTCCTGCCTCTACAAAAGTTGGAAGGAACTGAACGTTCTCGTAGAAATTTCACAAAACAAATACTGTTATTAAGAGTACTTAAAAAAAACATTCATAAAAACCAAGATATCACAGATATTGTTTTTTAAACTGAATGTTTCTTTGTCAACACGAGTAGCTAGAGTTTGTAAATATTTACAAACTTATGGACGCTTAAGGTTTATTTCAATTCAATCGAAAAAAATAACCCGATATAAAATTCACGTATTTTTGGCCGTAGAATCCGAATCCGCTATAAAAAGTAGGGATTTTCATTACAAATTTCAAAGTTGCCCCCCGCTCCACCCACTGGGTTAGGGGTGGGAGAGTCTAAAACATTTTTTGCTGAAACGCATAGGTAAAATTTAAAAAAATGGCGGCGGTTCAAAGACTTCAAAACATTCTCAACATTTTATTTCAAAAAGATGCACATGCGATACATCGTTGGATAGTACTCATCTAGACTTTTGTCTAAAACATTTTTTGCTAAAACACATTAAAAAAAATTAAAAAATATATTAGAGACCTAAAGCAGTACAAAACATTATAGGACGAAATTACAACAATTTAACTAGTACATTCAATATTATCAGCTTGGATTTGTATATCATTAACATTTTTATACAAGCTACTACATAATTGATTGTTGAGCTTAATTTTTTTACTGCCGTTCATAATAGTGCGGGGTTGGTGTTGGGGGTGACAGTGGGGGGGAGGGGGGTTGGCTGATGCCTAAAAATGTTTGAGAAAGTCAAGAATTTTTGTACATTTTGTACATGCCCTAAATTAAATTTTATAGACTTACCTGCTTGCGTTGCCTATTTACCCCCGAACCCTTCAACGGAATTAGATCAAAATATAATCTAGTTCCAGATCTCGTTATAATACATAGTTGTACCAAATTTCAAATCAATATTATAAACGGTTCCAGAGTAAACATGCCCACAAAAAAAAGTTACAGATCGACAAACAAAATTTTGTTCGCTAAAATTTAAAATCACGACGTTTCATGACATTTTAAGCCTATTCCAATAATAAAAAAAAAATTTGCGTTGCTATACTTCCACGACGTGGAAGTAATTGACCAGACCAAACAATGCACAATTCATATTTTTCAAGTCCTAATTCCACTTCACTATCAAAATAAGTCCAAATGTCTTTGTGTTACAAAGCCATCGATACACAGACAATCATCAAAGTTGGCCTGGCCTGTCAACCGAATTATTGACTTCAACTCTGCATTTTCATAGAGCATATATTTTCAAATCACTCATATACATACCGCGACTACCCAAAATCTATGAAAACAAAGTAGGCTGGTCACCCGTATGCCATGCTCGCTAGAAAACCAAAACAAAAGCGATCGGTTTCGCGATTTTTAAGCACGGAAGTTGTTAGTTCTGTGATTATTTAACAATATTAGAGGATAACCAACAGTTTTAGTGTGTAAGTTTGTTCTTATATATTAATATCGATGGATTATACAGATATTCCGACTCAACGGAAATGTAAGTACCTATAAAAAGCTATATCTTTTCAAGATTCTTGTACAAATGCAAAAAACCTGTGTTGACATTTTTAAAGCGTTTTATCAGATAAATGTTATTTATTTTTTCAGCGAACTTAAATACACTTATTGTAAATATTATAGATAATTCATTATGTTTGCTGTATTGGTTTTCATTAGTTTTTTACTTAGTTATTTTATTTTGTCCGCTATTTATTTGTAACCAAGCTCATGACGATGTTCTAGATAGACATACTATATGTAAATAAGTAGAAGTGGACTTTCAGGTATTAAACAGAAAACTATGTTATTCGTATTAGGTAGATTTCTAATGTACCTATTGCAGAGTGCAGCATGTCGCGACTTCGGGAAAATTGTCTTCTTTATGTGAGATGAAGTCGTACTATATGTCTATATACATTTCCTCATTTCATTTCTTTAAATGAGGCGGCGTTGTGCCGAAAGGACAGTCAACATTATCTCGTCTGTTCCATAAATCAGCCGGCCAAGTAGTTTATTTTTGGTTTTTAATTCCTTTGCAGAAAACGTTGCCAATTTTTGTGCATTAGCTTTTAGGCCATTGTGATTGATAGTAGCAAGCGATGGCGCTATGCAATGCCACAGAATTTTAGATAAGTCACGATTAATCAACAAAAAGTTAACATACTGTTGATTATGTCCTTAATCATAATGAAAAACTAGTTAAAATGATCAATAGTTTGTATTTAGTACAGCTATGGAACAGTTTGAAACATGTAACAACAAATTCCTTGAAATTGAAGGAAGAGAACAGGTTTAATTCTATAATAAACTGCACTTTTGCGTCAAATTCAAGTTCTGACCGTCGCGTCGTTTTCTCTCGAGTAATGAATTACGTTACTAATATCTCTCTAAAGGCAACCGATTCTCAGTTTGTCATCTCCCGATGATGCTAACAAGGTTAGCGAAACGTAAGGAGACAGCCATATGCGGAGTACGAGTCCAAATTGTAGGAGATCTAATTTGCATCGATCAATATGCTTATTGTCTAAGAACCATTTTCACAAAACACCAAAACAGTTGAATACTCCACTCGATTACACTGCTCGACGCGTGTTTCGCTAATCATATCAGCATCTTCGGGAGATGATTAAAGCTGGTTTTCAGTTTCACCATATCCCGATGATGCTAACAATATTAAATGAGCGGCGAATAGAGTGTTCAGATGTTTAGATGATATGTGATTGAATATATTACAGCCATTATAATTTTTTGCCTCCTTATTCATATCCATGAAACCTGTTTCTTCGACAACTGAAGTTCAATCTTCTTTTATAATGAGCTTGTAACGCCCAGTTGTTTTACAAATTACTTCCTTGTTTATCTGAATTCTCTTGGTAATGTGAGAAGCACCAGGAAGTAACAGCTACAAAATAAATACATTCTTGATTCAATTATTGAAAATGTTCAATTTCAGGCTAATTATATAAACACAAATTCATTTGCATATCATTAATGATTGCATCTATTGCTCGAAAACAAATCACGCGCATAAATACACCGTGTCTCATTTGAAAAGGTAAAATACCCAGATAAATTTTTAATTTATTTATTGAAATGGAAAAAAAATCTCTATACGGCGCGCCACTTAATACTCCCCAAACTCGTAACTTTATTATTTTTTATGCGACGACTATGTTGGGCACATCAAATTGCAGATGTTTTTAAGACCTTTAAACATGCATACAGAGTGATTATTAAAAAATTGAAAAAATTGTTACGAAAGGAAATTTATTTTTTTACCTTTACCTTTTTAACTGTGTTAATGTTTTCTTATAAGGGTTTTATAGCTTCAATTTATGTTTTTACGCCATATTCAAAATTATTTTGGTTTTAGAGAAACAAATTATAAACTCTTTTCGATTCCAAACTGAATTCTCTTAAAATCAATTTGAAGCTTCATTTGGAGGTCTATACTATTTCTCTTAGATTTAATAAATCGACCATCTTCGCTAGTATTAATATGGATTTATACGTATTTTAAGTTAGCCATGGAAGTGGCTAAAGTGTACAAAACCAGGCCACAAAATTTAGAAGAACTTCGTGACATAATAACCCAAGCTTGTCAGCTGAATTACGCAGAGCCGTAAATGACAATAGAAAAATGTCAAAACATAATATTTCAATTGCAAACTGCTCTATTTAATCCTTATTTTACTGTAAGAAACGTAACCAGACTGCAACCAACAGCTACTCTCCGTGCATGTGCCCCGCCGAGCGCTGAATTACAAGTTACAAGCCTGGCATACTCACAGCAAAGATCTGAGACATGTTGAAAATAAAGTTTGTATTTCCCCCATAAAGCTTCACTTTTTCGATCAGTCTGCCAAAGCGATTCTTGTAATTTTTTATTTAAGATTTTTCATAATGCACCTTTATCTGAAATGACTTCTTTCTGGAAGTAGTTATTTGGAACAGGCGACTTGAAAAACATTGTGACCAACAAATAAAAAATATTTAGTCGCAAATTCTGCAAATAGCGTTTATATATCAAGCGTAGGACGGTCTGTAAATCGGCACTTCAAACATAAATCAGGACTCTTTAATTCCGAGCCGATTGTTTCATAATTAACAATCGTTTTAAATTACACTGTTATACAGGTATTCTAGTTCACCGCAATGGAATTTCTGAACGTTCGTATGACGGTATTGTGTTTTTTAATAAAAGGAAATGAGTAATTGATGATCGATAGGCATTTCTAAACTGATTGTGCATTTATGCAAAAAGGCAGATAGAGGTTTGTTGCATTGCGGCACGGTATGAGCTTAATTTATAAATTTTGAAATATCTAGTAGATATAAATGGGTAGAGGAGTACCAGTCACTGATTATCAAAGAAATAGCGACACGCGTAGTAGTCGAGGAAATAAAGCACTGAATCTCCGAAATTTCCGCAGCAAGACGGATTTTAATGCGGTTTTTTGCATTCGATTCGTGAGAGCATCAGGAAATTTTGTGAACTAATCTGATGAATAGCAAATGAAAAATTGCATATTTGCATTGTAAAAATGCATTGTTCAAAGTGCATTTAGAATAATTAATTTGCAACTCGGTAAAAATTGATTGAAATGAGTCCAAATTTGTTACTCGGGGGTTTTCGGGGTTGCTGAACACGAATATCATGGCGGCAACGACCTCCGAGGTACCTGGAGCCCAGAGTGGATACTATCTACCTCATCTCCTGGAATTTCATGTGCATTTGTAATATATTTAGTTGAAACTGATTACTCGGGGGTTTTTGGGGTCGCTGAACACGAATATCACGGCTTCAATGACCTCCGAGGTACCTGGAGCCCAGGGTGGACCTCATCTCCTGGAACTTCTTGTAAATTTGTAATATACTTAGTTGAAATTCGTTACTCGGGGGTTCTCGGGGTCGCTGAACACGGATACCACGGCGGCAGTGGCCTCCAATGTACCTAGAGCCCAAGGTGGACCTAATCTCCTGGAATTACCTTGAGTATAGCATCATTTTTATACGAATTTGCATATATTACTCAAAATTATTTATTTATATTATTATAATGAAGATGTAGATTCAAACAATATTTTTCAAAAAGCTTTTAGTAACGGTTCTATCGATCCTCTGTTACAATTGTGTAAACAATCACTTTAAGAGTATTAACTTAAACAACTCTGTAGCACTGTATAATTCGGCTAACTGACGCCACGTGTGGAACTAGAATGAGACGCTGACGCCTTACCTGAATTCTCATCGTATCGATCGAGGTCTCTACCTCTATCACTAAGCGCGTCAAAAAAATTTTCAGGCTCCAGTAGACAAAGTTGGTAGTATTATAATATTTAAATAAATAATTTAGAGTAACATATGCAAATTCGTTTAAAAATGATGCTGTACTCAAGATAATTCCAGGAGATGAAGTAGATAGTGTCCACCCTGGGCTCCAGGTACCTCGGAGAACGTTGCCGCCGTGATATTCGTGTTCAGCGACCCCGAAAACCTCCGAGTAACGAATTTCAACTAAATTTATTACAAATTTACAAGAAGTTCCAGGAGATGAGGTCCACCCTGGGCTCCAGGTACCTCGGAGGTCGTTGAAACCGTGATATTCGTGTTCAGCGACCCCAAAACCCCCGAGTAATGCGTTTCAACTAAATATATTACAAATTCTCATGAAATTCCAGAAGATGAGGTAGATAGTATCCACCCTGGGCTCCAGGTACCTCGGAGGTCGTTGCCGCCGTGATATTCGTGTTCAGCGAGCCCGAAAACCCCAGAGTAACAAATTTGGACTCATTTCAATCAATTTTTACCGAGTTGCAAATATGCAATTTTTCATTTGCTATTCATCAAATTAGTTCAAAAAATTTGGTGTATAACATTTTAAGAAAGTGGAGAATAAACGTTACGATTAGTAGAAATCCTGGATCAAAGGACAAAGGATATCCTACTTAACAAGAAACTAACTATTAATATTTCGTTATTGCATCATTTCTATTTATAACTTCTATAAGTCTGCTTGGCATATAATTACATAACCTTATAAAATAATCATTAGTAATAATATTTTTCCATGCATTATTTATTATTTCCATCAATTCTTCGGCATTCCGTGGTCTCACATTTCGTTTTTAGATACTTCTTACGAGTAATCCCCATACTTCTTCCACAGGATTAAGATCTGGACTATGACTGGACCAGTTAAGAACATTGATGTTGTTATCTTGAAACCAGTTAGTTACGGTATGAGCAGTATGAATGGAATAATTGTCTTGTTGAAATATGAACTCATTATTAGGAAATAATTGTGACACAGAAGGGAGCATGATATTGTCTAAAATCCTAATATACGTTTTACTATTAAATCGTTCCTCAATATGCCACAAAACACTAGGACCCCGTGCCAATATCCAAGCCCACATATTGACGGAAAATCTACCACTTTTATCATTGTTAGATATATATTTCTCATCGAATCGAGTATTCGGAGGCCGGTAAACACGAATACGACCGCTGTGTGTTGACTGGAAAGTTTTTTCGTCTGTAAAGTTTACATTGTTCCGAAAATTTACATCATGCGCTAAAAATTCAAGCGCAAATCCTACTCGAGCTTCTTTATGTTCAGCTTTAAGTAAGTATTTCTGTGCTGCTGCATGATAGCGTAGCTCCGGTTCTCTTACTCGCCGGCGACCAGCATTACCCGATCCAGGAAAATTTGTTTCTTTAGCAACCTGAATGACTGAGTAAAATGGATTTTCTACTAAAGCATTTACCAATTGCAAATCTTGTTGTTGAGTTGATATCCTTCGTCGCCCTGACCCAGGATTTCTACTAATCGTACCGTTTATTCTCCACTTTCTTAAAATGTTGCACACCGAATTTTTGTCAATATTATAACGCAGTGCAATTTGTCTCTTTGACCATCCATCTTCTGCTTTAGCAATAACTCCAGATTTAACTAAATCGCTTATATGAGGCATATTAGTTTTTTGCACATTTGCAATAAATTACGACAACTAACTGACAATGTCACAAAAATTAAAGTTAGATGTACACAACTAGATTTTAGCAAAATACCGTTATAAGACTTGTCCCATTTGCTCACGACCGTACGAAGTTAAAAAAAATTAAATTGCGCTGATTTTTATTACCTATAATTTTCATATGTACATATTTTAACAGTAAAATTGATGCTTTCCTGCTTTTTGCGAAAGACCGATTTTTTTACATAATTTCTTCCCCTCCCCCGTGTCTACGGGTGGGAACTTTTTAGATGTTAAAAAATACCACAAATTAAGTCTGTTCCCAAAATTTCAGCCCGTTCTGAATTATTTCATCTAAATCGACAAATTTCGTCCCGTTTTATTGGGCTATTTAGAGATTTTTCAAATAAAATCTCGATGCGTTTCGTGTTGAAGATGTTTTATTTCAAAATTTCCCTGCTTTATTTTATTAGTTTGTTACCCGCGTTTTATTTAAATCCCTATTGATCTTAATAATGACTAGTAAGCATACAAAAATTCCAACTATTCTACACAGCTAATGGCTATTGTGCTGAAGTTCGTTGCAGCATGCAAACTCATATTTCGGCAAACTATTGCACTTCGGAATTCTAAAATTAACCATTAAACAATTTAGTAAAATCTATTAACTCCTACTATGTATGTTTCAATGTAGCTAAAAGGCAAAAACAAGTTAGATTTAATTATTCAGCGTGCTTAAACAGTATGTTATTGTTTCGCTTTAGGGAAGTTCCTGACGGCCATTTTAATACCTAAATGGGGCAACTTTAGGAAAATGTACCCGAATTCTCTGCGTATGGAGTTTGTTCGGCAACTTCTATTAATTGTGGCAATCGGCAGGTTGTGTAGGGTGCGGTTATACCAATTATTATTATACTTTTACCATTCAAATTTGATATTACATTAACTAGTGTTGCTACCAGCAGTGCTATGCATTGATCAATATTTTATAGGATCTAAAATTAGATGTGAAATTTGCTCAAGTTTCCAACTGGCATATTGTATAGTTTACATACTCTTCTCCTATTTGTGGTTAACAATTTTCAGAAAAGTTTCTGTTATATTTTAAGTGAAAATGCTGTCCTATCTTTCATTACTAGTACAGTCATTCAACGTTAAAAAGGGGCCAAATCTCCGAAATCTGAAGTACTGCTCCCATCTTCTTGAAAATTTAGAGTTAAGTTCATCTTACCCTCCCTCCTTTGCGCCCAAGTCAGTTGACTTGGGCGCAATGTGTGCTTTTTGTTTTTAAGGGGTGAAAACTACCCCTTACTCCAATAAATTTAAAACTAATAAATTAACGCAGTGATGGGCTATAATTATGTTCAAATATATTGAATATCAATTGTTTTTAATCATGGATCTAATATTTCAATATTTTCCTCTTTAACTACCCTTAAAAACAACCCCTCACACGAAAATTAATAAAAAAATGTGTTTAAAAAGCATGAAACCTTTTTATTTTGGATCGTAATAGGAGAATTTTTCCCTTTAAGTGTAAGAAATCTGATACTTCATTTTTTTTAATGATGCAACCCCCAAAAGCCACCCCTAACAATAAAACTTAGGAAAAATTGAAAACTAATAGATGGAAGCAGTGATAGGTTATCATTATGTTCAAATATGTTAAATATTTGTTGTTTTTTATAATGTAACTAATATTTCGATATGTTACTATGTAATTACCCTTAAAAACTACCCCTCACACAATTATTAAAAAAACGGTTTAAAAAGCATAACATCTTTTTATTTTGGATCTTGAATAGAAAAAATATATTCTTTAAGTGCAAACGACCTGATACATCATTTTTCAATATGATTCAACCCCTAAAAACTACCCCTTACAATAAATGCTCCAAAACGTTGAAAATTTAGGCGCTCCGTAATTTTCCCGACGTTATCTCTAGAAAAATGTATTTAGTTTTTTAACGATAACTCGGCTTCCTTTTAAGCTTCTTGCATTCACCCACACATCATTTTGTAGGGAATTTCATAAGCTATAAAGTCATGATGATTGCAATATTTCTACACCCTTTCGTTCAGAGAATTTTAAGGTTGAAGGGCTAAAACGAGGTTTCCTTCGCATAGAAATCAAAGCTTTAAATGCCCATATCTCGCTTAATTTTTAAGCTACATGAATTTTAAAAAAAGCAAAATTTTCAGTAAAAATAAAGCTAAATTTTTCTTGAGAACACTTTTTTTTGTAAAACCATTATTTTTTGAGTTATTTTGAAAAAAACAACGTATTTCTTGAAAAATTGAAAAAAAAATTACTTAAAACAACTTTTTTCAAAATGTACATTCTCTAAACCATTCAAACTTTATTGGGACATAAATAAAGTTAATTTTTCATGGGCTACGATTAATTTTAATTTTTCCGCTCATAGCGCCAATTTTATTGTCAATTTTTTTTCAAAAATTCCAGGGACTTAACTTATTTTCGTCATAACTTCCTTAATTTTCATGCTAGAGGCCTTTATAAAAGCTTATTTTAAAGGTCTAATAAAGCACTTTAAAAAAGGTTATGAACATTTTCTCTGAAAAATTACTAATTTTTCCGTTATTTGAGTTTAAATCTTTAAATAAATTTACGACAAACAAAAATTCGTCTTCAATGACTCATAAGTCGCTTAATATGACCTAAAACATTAAAGAAAAACGACGAATCGCTTTGTCTTTTTATAAGCTTCAATTTTGATAAAAATAGTTTTTTCCAGAAAACGTTTAATTTTCGAGTTATTCACGAAAAACTGTTGAAAAACGTGTTTTTTATTGGAGTTTTCAATCGCGAGTAACTCAGAAATTATTAGGTTGTAGAAAAAACTTTATACTACATTTTCTTCTTAAAATTTGATCCTCTATCGACTCCCTCGACTATCGACTATCTCCGGTGTCATTTTGATTTTTTAAATTCCCCCCCCCCCCCTTCTAGGCAAATTTTGAAGAGTTTCTCTTCGGGGTTTCCTTGCATTTATTTGGTAGAGATCGGCGTAACCCACTTGCAAAATGTACAACAAATGTTGCACTAATAAATAAATAAAATTAGCCTTATTAATAGTAATAATAACAATATTTTAATAAATTATACTGTTTTTAGTTCTAGAAACGAAACGTATTAAAAATCTTAACTTTCCAACTATAAACATTTAGAGTGCAACTGATATTTCGCACTGAGGAGTCGTACTTGAAATTAATTGCAACAGGCAGAGATATTTTACATAAATGGTAAAATTCGATTCACAAAAATTCGCAAGTGTGAGTACGTGAAGATGATCCAGTTTTATTGCAAAATCAAGTTATCCTTTACTTTTACTTTTGGTAATGTGATTACTGATTATTAAGGTTAAGTATCTACACTTATTACGCCTAGCAATGTGATTGTTAGAGACATTTAAATTGAAATCAAAAAAGCATCGTGTGGTAAAATACTCAAATAAAAATAGATTGAAATGCGCTATACAGGCTGTCCATTTTATCAGGGCCTTCGAGAATATCTCATACTTTATATCGGTCATACAAAAAGATATATTTTTACGAAAATTGTGCCGATTTATATAACCTACAAAATGGTTTAAAGACATTTGAAATCCATGGCCTACTCTAAGAGCTTTGGCGGAAAATATCGAAGATGCGGAAAACGTCTATACCAAATATCTCCGTTATTTGAAGAGATACGAGAAAAATTCTAAGGTGAAAATTTTTTGCGAAACCGTGTTTCAACGAGGTTTTATCTAATTTTTTTCAAAATTTTGAGATTTACTCTTCAGGCTGTTAAAAAAATTATTTTGAAACGGGCAGGAAATGTCCCATTAAATAGAGTAGAGTACTATGTTATTAATTATAAAAACATTTTTTTTAAACCAATAATTTTTTTTAACAAGCATTATACTTGCCGTGGAGAAGTATGATTAAATAAAACTATAAAATAATTCAATAAGTTGTTCAAATCTTTGCTATAATAAAACATTAACACAATTAAGAAGAATGAAGTAAATTTAGGTAACAAAAACAAATTAATAACAATAAGAGTATAGCACACAGAACCTTAGTATTTATCTAATCCTTAAAATAATTTTTAAGATATTATATCAAGTGTTCAAAGTGTCCACCGCGATTTTTTATGCACAATCGAGCGCGGCGAGGCACTGTATTTAAAACATTACTCAGCATTTCGGGGGTAACTGTAATACATGCCTGTTGAATTCGAGCTTTTAGGTCCTCTACATTTTGCGGTGTCGTCGAAAACACCTTATCTGTAATATACCCCCATACAAAAAACCCATTGGGGTAATATCTGGAGAACGAGGGGGCCATCGAATAAATCCATTGGTACCTATCCAATGTTGAGGCAAAATTTCGTCTAAATAATCTAGGCAAATCTGGGAATTGTGGGGAGGAGCTCCATTGTGTTGAAAATATTGAAAGTTGTGTCGATTCTCTAAAGGTAGGTCATCTAAGAATTCATTAAATTCATTTCTCAAAAAGTTTAGGTACCTTTGACCACTGAGGTGACATAATAAAAATAAAACCCTATTAAATTGGTGCCTAAAATACCTATCCACATATTTATTGAAAAACGGTTTTGAAACCCACTCGGTCTATGCCAGTGTGTATTTTCAGAAATCTATTTGTAATGAATATTGCGATTAAAACATCCATTATTGGAAAAATTTGCCTCGTCGGACCAAAGTATTTTACTACATATTAATGGATCGGCACGCTTCTTTTCCAACAGCCATCTACAAAAAGTCGTCCTCCTTGGTTTGTACCCCGCTTGTAAAATTGTGAACTCTTTTGACTTTATAACACCGGTAACCATTTTTCTTTAAAATTTTTGTAGCACTTGTTTTATTTATATGACAAGCAATTTGAATTTCTCTTAATCTTAATGATGTTTCCAAATTTTCTGTATTTTTATTTCTTACATAATAACTCGGTTTACCTTATTTACATTATCAGTAACACTGTTCAACCTTCTCTTCTTCTTTAAAAATGAACCATTATTTTTCAGTTTCGTAGCTAATTTTCTGAACAGAGTTTTATTCGGCTGTAGTGCTTGTGGAAATCTGTTTCCATGTTCTACTTGAGCTAATCCAGAGTTAAAATTGCATTGTCAATATGTAACGAACATATTATAACGATCAATGTGAGTGAACATCATTTTTGAAAATCCTTAAACGAGTGTGATTGAGTGAGAGTTTAAATATTAACTGAGATGATCTGTCAAAAAATTAAATTGTCAAGTTTGTTCATAGCCAACTATTTTTAAATAATTGAAATGATAATGAAATCATGAAATACAAACAAATGGATATTATACTTAAATTAATTGGTAAAGACATTTTAACTTTCTGAGCAAAGAGTGACGCTTTTATGGAGAACCTCTATACATTTGCATAACTGCGAATACTCTTCCCATAATTGCTCCATGTTGCTTTCTTTATTATTTTGTTTTTGTTACCTGAATTTACTTTATTCTTCTTAATCGTTTTAATGTTTTATTATAGCAAAGATTTGAACAACTTATTGAATTATTTTATCGTTTTATTTAATCATACTTCTCCACGGCAAGTATAATGCTTGTTAAAAAAAAATTACTGGTTTTTAAAAAATATTTTTATAATTACTAACGTAGTACCAATGAATAAATATGGCATGTTGATATATCGTTGAAAAGGGAGGAAAATACTCTATTTAATGGCGCCATTTCCAGGCCGTTTCAAAATAATATTTTTAACAGTCTGAAGAGTAAATCTCAAAATACATCGGTTGTGAAAAAAAAATAGATAAAACCTCGTTGAAACACTGTTTTGCAAAAAAAAATCGCCTTAGAATTTTTCTCGTATCTTCAAATAACGGAGATGTTTGGCCTAGACGTTTTCCGCATTTTCGATATTTCCCGCCATAACTCTTAAAGTAGGCCATGGATTTCAAATGTCTTTAAACCATTTTGTAGGTTATATAAATCGGCACAATTTTCGTAAAAATAATTTTTTTTGTACGATCGATATTAAGTGAGATATTCTCGAGGGCACTGATAAAATGGACAGCCTGCATAAACAAAACATACAACATAAATTCTTGAAAATTACAGGTTTACATTACAATATAAACCTTACAATTATTATTAACCATATTAAACCCGTATATGAATATATTTAAGACTTCTTGTCTTCGTTTTGATGTTTTATTTGCTGTATTACGATATTTTCGATCTCGAAGAACTTATTAAGGATTTTTTGTGTTGTACATTGTAGGAAGGATCGGTTATGAAACACTATTCCAGTCGCATTTAGTTAAATTAAAATTAATTACCGCAATTTTATCGCACTATCCCGTGTCTCCGTACATTATTCATGTGAATTAGCGAGGAGAAAGGGATCACGTATCCTTTCAGAGGAGCCACAGCGGAATGCCCTTTATTGTATTACTGGCATTCCTTCACATTTTCTCTCCTAATCCGTAATATCAAGTAAGAAAAAGGAGAAGAAGGCTGTGCAGCTGCCTCACATGCTTATTAATTCTTGCCAAGTGCATGGAATTTGGACCATCTTTAACTTGTGCTTTATTAAAGTTGTTTTAAAAAATGCCACGGCTTTATTAAAACTTTAATTTATTGCCTGGACTGGTTAGCTATTCAAATACCGCCAAACGTTGCAAAAAAGGACGAATAATTGAGCGTTTTGTACAGGGCTATTCAATATATATTGACCCCCCCACCTTTATTTCTGTTATTATTGAAAATAGAAAAAAAGTTTCTTATAGGAGTTGTAGGATCTTAGCTATATTTTATTGAAACGTTATTAAAAAAACAATAGGTCACGCGATACGAAATAAATCTATGTTTTTGTTTAATGGAACACCCTATATATTATTGCATTCTCGAGAAGCTGTTTCTCCCCTAATTTCAATTATATAATATTCTGTAGGTCTATCTTAAATACTTCTTGACATATTTGACATTCAAAATGCAAATGAGCTGCTTTATTGCAAGAAGAGTGAGCCTTGCATGTCAAAACACAAGTGAAACAAAAAAATTATGGTTTAAAAAAACTAAAAAACACGCTTTAATAGCAACACGAACTAAAAAGTAAAAAATAAAGTTTAAATGTTAAGATTTTGTTCAACAGCCGATAGAAAGTCCACTAACTCAATACAGGGTGTCTCACCGGGAACTGAATCGATCGATACAGAGAAAAGTATGAATCAGAAAATTTTGAAAATGTAGATAATTACTAATGTCGGTGTGGCCAATCCAACTAAAATAATTACAAGCAGCTGGCACTTCCGCTTATACAGGAAGTTGATACCAACTTGCTTATTTCAAATGGAATGCCCTATATATTTTAGGATTTTCGAAAAGAGCAATGCTGGGACCATTCGATGACCACCAAATAGCCGTGATTTGACGCCATTAGATAGCTTTTTATGGGGGTTTCTAAAGGACAAGTCAATTTTAATCATAACCACAATCCTAAACTTAAGAAGACGCTATGAGCTTTGCATTGAAAGTAATGGTGGCGACTTTGAACAATTTCTTTAACTGATTACTTATGTAAACATAATATTTTTAGTCGCAAACTCCTCTATAAATCCTTATTTTACTATAAGGAACCTAACCAGACTGCAACCAACAGCTACTCTCCGGGCTATGTGCCCCGCCGAGCGCTGAATTACAAGTTACAAGCCTGGCGCGTTAAGTGTAATAATTGCATATTACCATCAAAACGCTAATGCTTCGATTGCAACAAACACCGGCCGAAAGACTGATCCTACTTAAAGGAGCTCCCTTGCCAGTCGTCTCACACCACTTGCAGACTGCAGTTTCGAGCTGTTGGCTCTCGTCAGTGCAAGGTAGGTATGCGACGACCGACATGAGAATCCTTTGACTATAGTACATCCCGGTATTTTTACAATAGCGACATGTAAAACAGCCAGCAGGCGCCATCTAGCGGTCCGGTGTCCGTTGCAATCGAAAAAAATAGCCTGACTTGGCTTAGCATAGTTCAAATGTGCTTTTAGAGGGCGAAATATTAAACATAATATTTTTAGTCGCAAACTCCTCTATAAATCCTTATTTAACTGTGTAACTTGTAATTCAGCGCTCAGCGGGGCACATAGCCCGGAGAGTAGCTGTTGGTTGCAGTCTGGTTAGGTTCCTTATAGTAAAATAAGGATTTATAGAGGAGTTTGCGACTAAAAATATTATGTTTAATATTTCGCCCTCTAAAAGCACATTTGAACGATTACTTATGTAGTATTATTTTATTATAAAGAGTTTTCTCTTACTTTGTTAAATCTATTTTTTAATAAATTAAATATGAAGCTAATTATAATACCATATTAAATATTTACACGTGATTATGGTTAGGTTATATATAATTTACATGTTGAAAATAGCACTTTCATACGTGAAACCGTTTCCATATACTCTTAGTGTGCGTTAAAGATTTATCACACGCTACGTGAAATCAAAAATTTTCAACCGTAATTAGTAGAATAGAATAGAATAGAAAATTTATTTTCTGAACATTTACATGTATAGAAAAGTATATTATAAATGGCAACTTACATAAATTAATACATATTAAGAAAGAATAGATCGTCACTCTGAAATGCATCTAATCCTAAAATAACAGTATTTAAAATAACAATGTGCTATATCTATGAGAGATTTTAAGGTAAAAAATTTATTACAAAGAAATTTCGTCATTCAAAAAATTCAACAACTGAGTAATATGCCTTAGATAATAACAATGATTTTATTTTGCGTTTAAATTTGCTAATTGAGAGGTTCTTAGCGGTACTTGGCAATTTGTAAATAATTTGACTCCCACGTAAAAATTAGATTTTTCATAAAAAGTGGTGTTATGCTGTGGCAGAATAATTAAGTGACCGTGATTTCGTGTGACAGAACTAGCAAAATTATGTAAGTGTTTGTTTTTGACGACGTGTAATAAAGTCTCAAATATGAATAGAGATAGCATAGTAAGAATTTTTAAATTGATGAAATAATTTCTGCAAGAATCAAATTTGTTTAAACCAATCAGAATTCGGATAGCCTTTTTTTGTAGTATAAAACAAGAAGGGGCATTAATAGAGTTACCCCATATACGAATACCATAAGCTAGCTTGGACATGAAACAAGCAAAAAAAGCTGTTTTAATAGTTCGCAAATCAAGAGCTCTAAGGCAAAAACAGCTGCTTGACAGCTTCTTCTTCAGAGAAGCTACGTGTAGTTTCCATTTCAAATGAGAATCCAAAACAAATCCCAAAGACTCTAGTTTATCAACATACTCTATATCAAGTTCAGCTTTATCTAAAGGTACTACCACCCTGTTTAATGAAAAGTTAATGCATTTTGTTTTAGTCAAATTTAATTGAATCTGATTTAATTTGCACCAATCAGAAATCAGGTGGATATTAAAGTTTACTTTATCTCGAAGGCGATCTGTGGATTTGTCACTTATTATAACTAACGCGCCATCAGCATACAACGTGCATTCTGCTTCTTGAACGATATCTGGCAATTCATTGATATAGAGCAAAAAGAGAAGTGGTCCAAGGATTGATCCTTGCGGAACTCCACTCTCTATCTCGCCCCATTCTGAAAGATAAGTGTTATTGTCCCTAGATATTGCTGTTCTTTGACTCCTTCTTGATAGATTTAATATAAACCAGTCAAGCACAACACCCCCTGATGCCATAGAAATTAAGTTTTAACAGTAATACCTCAAAATTCACACTATCAAAAGCCTTGCTAAAATCACAAGCAATACCGCACACTCGGTTTCCCTTATCCAAGTTTTCATAAATTCTGTACGCTGAAACTGTCATAGCAGAACTAGTTGATCTGTTTTTTTGAAAACCGTGTTGGTGTTTACTTAGTAATTTTGACTTGTTTGCAAAGTTTAATAGTCTGTTATACACCAGTTTCTCTAGTATTTTTGAAATTGTTGTGATAAGTGCTACAGGTCTATAATTATTCATCGAATTTATGTCTCCCTTCTTGAAAATTGGTATTACATGAGATTTTTTTCAGACAGTCCGGTACAACGCCTTGAATAAAAGATTCATTAAATAGATTTGATAATTCATCGGCTAAAGTGACAATGCATTTTTTTATTAATTTAGTTGATATTTTATCGTAACCACTGGAGTTTTTGTTTGCGAGAGAATTTGTTATTTCAATTATTTCTTTTGCAGTTGTTGGGACGAGAAACATTGTTTTAATATTTTCTATTGTTCCCTTTTTTAGGTTATTAAGTACTTGATTTCGTTTGTTCATGGAAATAGATCTTTTTTTGATAACTCCTAAAAAGAAATTTTTAAAAGTAACTGCCATTTCTATTGGATCGCTGATTACGATATCTTCCTGTAATGTTCTCCCTCTTTTACCCGTATTTATACCTACTTCTTGATTGATATATGACCAAATAGTTTTTGATTTATTTTTTGAGGTCAGAATTTCTCTTTCGAGGTGAAGTTTTTTTGCGTTTGTGATAACGGTATGTAATATTTTAGAATATTTTTTTAGGTAGTTTTTTAATATAACACTATTTACTTCATACGCAATTTTAGAAATACTACGTTTGGCTTTACTTGATATACGAATACCTTTAGTAATCCACGGTTTCTGTTCTTTGATTTGAAATTTTTTATAAGGAAAACTTAATTCATAATTTTCCTGTATAGAACTTATAAAAGCATCAAATTTAGAGTGTAACGAACTGTAAGATATTTTTTGGTATGGATTAGATGTTATAAAATCTTACATTGTAGTGTTAAATGATTGGATATTATTTGACGAAGAACATCTTTTGAAATGGAAATTATTATTCAGACCATTTTGGGTTGTTGTAAAGTTTAATTGTTGAGCGGTATGATCAGAAAAACCATAATCGGCGACATCACACTTATTGCATTTGAAGTTTATAAAAAAATTGTCAAGGCATGACGCAGCGTTTAAGGCTATTCGACTTGGCTCATAGATCATTTGCATTCAGTTAAAACATTCTAAAAGATTTACGATGGAATTTCGATAATATGATTCCTGCAGAAAATTAATATTGAAATCGCCACATAAAATTATTTTAATAGCATTAGACTTATAAATTTCATTAAGCAGAGAATCTAAAAATATGTCGATGTCGCCTAGTGGTGATCGGTTCAAACTTATTACGTAGTACTTAAATATTTGTACTACCGAAAATTCAAAGTTCTCTTTGACACTCATGGCCTCGCGCATGGCTCACTCTTCTTACAATAAGGCAGCTCATTTGCATTTTGAATGTCAAATATGTTGAGAAGTATTTAAGATAGACCTATATATCATATATTTAAAATCGGGAGGAAAAGGGCTTCTCGAAAATGCAATAATATATATGGTGTTCCATTAAAAAAAAGAAACATAGTTATTTCGTATCACGTGACCTATTCATGATATTGTTTTTTGATCACGTTTCAATAAAATATGTGTAAGATCCTACAGCTTTTATATAATTTATATATTTTCAAAAATAAAGTGGGGGGTCAATATATACTGAATAACCTTGTATTTGCTAAAACATAAGAACATTCTGAGCAATTTACATTAGAATTTTACAATAAATCTCCCGTTCCGCCAAATAAATCCACTTACATTCTGAATTAAGCTGTAGCTAATACTTCACCTGAAAAGTGATATTAATCAAACAATTCCGCGCAACGAGGCATAAAGCATGAAGCTTCAACTTCGAGCATCTCAGGAAAATTGCTGAGAAGTTAGGCAGGCATTGGTGTTTTACCGTGATACTGTATAATCTTGCAATAAGCGTACATTACAGTGAATGTCTTCATACTCTGCAATATCTAAACATGTTGAATGTTATATACCTACTTCTCTAATATTATAGAAGGCTGTGGCGTGTGCTTAGACGATTTACATGTAAAGAACGCAACCTTTCCGATGTAAATCGTGTCTGCAAATTGTCGGTAAACGATTTGGGTTGGTTCGGATGAAATTAACGTGAATAACTAATGGAGTTTTTATTCAAGAGATACAAGCGCTGTAGACAATGTCCATTTATCATTTGGGGTAACAGGCTCGTGGAGCATTAAGCAATCAATGTTTTAATTAAGACAATTAGTGGGTTATTACGAACGACATCACATTTTTCACAGTCTCAGGGCAGAAATACACTTATTAAATAGACAGTTATAAAAGCGTTGGAGGACTTATAATGACTGATTGGATGCTTGTGCAACTAGTGTAAGAAATGTTGTATTCTTTCTACTGTGGGGGATTTACAGTAACCACAGGTGTAAAAGAAGACACATGACATAATATATGACACACTGCTGACAATGCAGTGTTTGGTGTTTGGTATATATGATGTGTTTCCAGGATTACTCTCAAATTGTTTCAAAGGTGATTTGTTTTAAATTAGTTTGTTAGATAATGTTGACAAGACGTCAAAAAATATTACAGAAATTCATCCAAATATTCAAACATTTACGAATTAAAATACAAGATGGTACATGTAAAACATCAGATAGCATATAGACTTTCTTAAATTTAGTTTACTTTGCTGTATATTTCTATTTTCAAGCCATATATTCGGTATTTTTATTCAGCACACGGAAAAAATCGGAGATCGGAAAAAAAAATTCCGTGCGCTAGTCTAAAAAAGCCTCTTACATTATTGCTAATACAGATGAAAATAAGGTGTTTTCAAAGAAGTATAATAAAAAAATATCCAACATTCCGTTTAAAGATCGCTGGTAAATTATTTCTGTCAGCATCTTTAAAGTGGCAAGAATAGATTAATGAGAACTTAGATTTCCTATCTTACTTTACTTTACTTACTTTAGGTACGGTCGTGAGCAAAAAAATAGGACAAATCTTATAACGGTATTTTGCTAAAATCTAGTTGTGTACATCTAACTTTAATTTTTGTGACATTGTCAGTTAGTTGTCATAATTTATTGCAAGTGTACAAAAAACTAATATGCCTTATATAAGCGATTTAGTTAAATTTTGAGTTATTGCTAGAGCAGAAGATGCATGGTCAATGAGACAAATTGCACTTTGACAAAAATTCGGTGTATAACATTTTAAGAAAGTGGAGCATAAACGGTACGATTAGTAGAAATCCTGGATCAGGGCGACGAAGGATATCAACTCAAGAACAAGATTTGCAATTGGTAAGTGCTTTAGTAGAAAATCCATTTTACTCAGTTATTCAGGCTGCTGAGGAAACGAATTTTCCTGGATCGAGTAGTACTGGTCGCCGGCGAGTAAGAGAATTGGAGCTACGCTGTTATGCAACAGCACAGAAATACTTACTTACAGCTGAACATAAAGAAGCTCGAGTAGGATTTGCGCTTGAATTCTTAACGCATAATGTAAATTTTTGGAACAATGTAATCTTTACAGACGAAAAAACTTTCCAGTCAACACACAGCGGTCGTATTCGTGTTTACCGCCCTCCGAATACTCGATTCGATGAGAAATATATATCTAAATGATAAAAGTGGTAGATTTTCCGTCAATATGTGGGCTTGGATATCGGCACGTGGTTCTGGTGTTTTATGGCTTATTGAGGAAGATTTAATAGTGAAACGTATATTAGGATTTTAGACAATATTATGCTCCCTTCTGTGTCACAATTATTTCCTAATAATGAGTTCATATTTCAACAAGACAATTGTTCTGTTCATACTGCTCATACCGTAACTAACTGGTTTCAAGATAACAATATCAATGTTCTTAACTGGCCCAGTCATAGTCCAGATCTTAACCCTGTGGAAGAAGTATGGGGACTACTCGTAAGAAGTATCCAAAAACGAAATGTGAGACCACGGAATGCCGAAGAATTACTGGAAATAGTAAATAATGCATGGGAAAATATTATTACTAATGATTATTGTATAAGGTTATTTAATTCTATGCCAAACAGACTTATAGAAGTTATAAATAGAAATGGTGCAATAACGAAATATTAATAGTTAATTTCTTGTTAAGTGGGATATCCTTTGTCCTTTGATCCAGGATTTCTACTAATCGTACCGTTTATTCTCCACTTTCTTAAAATGTTACACACCAAATTTTTGTTAATGTTATAAGGCAGCGCAATTTGTCTCATTGAGCATCCATCATTTACTATAGCAATAACTACAGCATTAAAATAAAAAATAAATTAAAAGTGCTATCTGTTTTATTTCGTCCACTTGTTACATATCCAAATAGAGACAGATTTACATTAGAAAAAAAAGTTGTCCTATTTTTTTCTGCTCACGACAGTGTAACTGGGTAATTGCAGTAATAATAAGGATAATTAAGGGTAATTGCAGTAACAATAAGGTAATTTCAGTAAAAATAATGATGATTAAGGCAATTATGTCCGCCTATCCGTCTATCCGTTTGCCCACCTATTTTTTTACAATGACAAACAAACATTCATTCTTGATTATATACCTAAAGTTACAAAATAATTTTACCTCTCTTTAGGGCTATCTTGTACTGATTTATGAGGTGAACAATTGGGATCCTGCCTTTTCTTTATGATGATGAACAATTGCGACCTACCTGCCTCATCTTTATGCCGACCAACAATTGCGATATAAATTATTTTACCTGCCTTATCTTTAGGGATATCTTACGCTGATAAACCTTTTGCGCCTACTGAGATTTTTATCACTGAGTTTATCCAAGGGAACATTTACATTCTTATTTTTAGTGAAATATTGCAATGCATTTAAGTAACACTTTTCATTATTTGTCTTATGATTACCGGCTTTATGTACAGAAGCAGTCTGTCGGTATGTCACTTTCTCGCCCTATTATTAAAGAGAGTAAAAAATTAACTTGAGATTTGGTGTGTATAAGAGAACCAAGGGTTTCTAAATATTTTTAGCATTAGCCACCCCCATTGCCACCCCCACCCTATTATTAAAGGGAATAAAAATTAAATTGGGATTTAGTGTGTATAGGACTTGGATACAAAATCTAGATGTGGAAGTAGTGATTATTAAACTTGCAGCTGAATTAGGTATTTTTAACACGCCTACGATACTTGTGTAAGATATCTATAGGAAATTAATTAGCAAAGTATCAGGTAAAAATTAAATAGTGTATATAAATTTTTATAAAGCAGTAGCAACACGATTCGTTTTGTTTTGAAACTGCCCCGGTTCGACAAAGTCATATTGTAAAAAGTTTTAATTGAAACATTTCACATATCCCGTAATTGAATTAGTCCTCAGCCGGTGCATAAATATTAGCGTTACTACTTCATACTCCTCCGTACCAAAATTCAATTTTGCTCTATACTAATTATCCGAGTTGACATTTTCATAGTGGCCGAATAAGCCAGTAAAACAGTTAAGCGAATTACTTTTGCATACGAAATGATCCCTAGGTGAGGTTGCAGTTTTCTGTTGTCCCGCCAGAAAATGGTCGGTTACATTTTTAAGAGGCTCCGTGATTCATGGGCCATAACGCCTGAAAATTTAAATTAATGTCAGTTTTTAAGGCTCAAATAGCTCTGCCGAGTTATCGTAAATTTCAATCACGTTAAAATAAATAAATATCGCAGATATATTATGAACAATCTTATTTGCAGCGTCGTCATGCCTTTTGACTGTCGTAAAAATTACTGAGGTCAGTTGGCGTCAATTTACAAAATATCAAAAACATTTCTGAAATAGAATTTGGCTGCTCGATACCTACGTCCAACTTGTTTAGGGGTGCCTTAATGCTAAGAACTATTCTGCTTTATAGCCAAGCTTATTTTTTTCCCTTAGGGTTTACATTTTACAATTTCCATCAATATCTACAAAAATCAAGCAATCCTCAACTCTAAAATTCGAATTAGTTTCCTCATTGAATCGAGTCCAAGATGTATTCTTTCTTCAAAACGCCCTATATAGAGAAGGAGAGAAACACCTAGTACCAGTACAAAGATCAAAATGTTAAAAGTAACATACTAATTATCATAATATTCTCCCTATTTGTAAAAGGCCAAAGACGTAATAATTAATCACACACCGACACTCCAAAAACAAATTAACTTATTTTCATAAAGGAGCATTAACATCCGTCTTGCTTCGGTATGAACTGATGAACTAATTGCTCATAAAGATACGACCTTGCCGATCCTCCACGATCGGCACTCCTTAATCACTACAAAAGATGATCGAGATGTTACACATTACGATTCTTCTAGTTGCCTTGGGTTGGCCTTGTCGGTAATGTTCTTAAATCTTAAGTATAGCGTCGGTAATAACAAGAAACACATATGAATATTGTGTCTGTATAAATACTGTCATGCTGTTGATGGTGGATCATTCAGTGGTGTTTCCGATCGGGATAACAGCGTTTGGTATTTCTTGACTTAAATATATTTTCACAACATGAAGTTGGTGAGTTTTCCGGTACTAATAATAAATAATATATATTAAATGTGGATTTACTAGTACAAATTAGTATATAACTTATTTTTTATGTTTCATTTCTTATACAGTGTCCTTTAGAATCTCCGAAAAGTAAAAAAATATGATAAGGATATATCAAAAATTGTCTCGAATGTTCTTCAAGTTATTATAAGAAAAAATATTTTGATTGAGTTCTTTTTTTCGGTAAAATTTCAGGAGTGGCCTGGTTAAGGCTACATCACTAATTTTCACACAGCCGAGCCGGGATATTTTAGCATTTTTAAACCTATTCCTATCCTTGCATTTGCTTAATGCGTATTTTACAGACTGTCCTAATTCCAATTTCGTAATTAGTAGTAAAAATAAAGTAAATAAAGTATATACGACCGGAATTGAAACCGTATAAAAGCTAAAAGCCGGCAAAAACAGTCGGTATCTCTTTATTGCACATGGGCGGAGGTAAATAGAAATGATTGTCACAATAAAATGTTAAAATAACATATTTTTGAGGTATTATATCAGTTTTAGATATAAAGTCAAAATATTTAAATTTATTGGTTTTAGTTTTAAAGTTAACCCATATTATATTGAAATATGTTATTGCTCAGCAAGGACCAACGAGAAGGTATGAACATATCTTGCCAGGAGGGGATGGGACAGGTTAGATTAACGAGGGGCAACGATTTTAGTCAAAAATAAAAATAAAAATTTAAGTTTCTTCTAAAATGAAAACGTAAGTTTAATTATTATATGAAAACAAAAATAAATATTTGTATACTTATATAAAACATAAATAAAAACAAAATTAAAATATTTCTCTAGAATGAAGTAACTTAAATTAAAATTTCTTGTCAACTAAACAAAATATATTCCACGAAATGTAACAATAAAAAAGTGAATGAAAAAATGAAGAAAAGTTAAATGTTAATTGACGCGTCCGAATCTTCACTTTCTGAGGAGGAATCATTATCCAGTTGAATTAAAATCAGCGCACTAGGGGGTAGCGTTGGATATCGATTTTCTTCTCCAATTACATGCCTAACGCAATTTTTCCATAAATCAGTATTATTGTCAATGTCATTTATTACTTCTCTCATATGATCAACTACTATCGCGCTTAACGTTGGAGAGCTATTACATTTTCGTAAACGTACTTTTAGTGTTCCCCAAACCATCTCGATAGGATTAAATATGCAATAGTATGGAGGCAACCGCAAAAGTATATGACGTGTATATTGGATAAGTTATCAATAACATATTCCTTTTTGAAATTCTGTTCTTTTATTCTTTTCAGTAATTCGCGTTTTATTGGAACTTTTACGGGAATTTCCATATTTTCTTTTCTCATGAATTTTAAAATGTCTTCCTTTTTTGTGCTGTTATTTGGTATTTTATTTAATATACGCGAGTGATAAGAAGCATTTTCTAATATAATTACCGAATTTGGCGGAATATTTGGTAGAAGCTGTTGAGAAAACCATTTTTCGAATAGATCGGCGTCATGTCTTCGTGATAGTCTGCAGAAGACTGCGATATTTTTTTGGCCGACAAGAGCAACGCATTGGGTACAAACTCATTTTCACTTCCCGCATGAAGTATGATAACGCGTTTTCCTCTAGAACACGGAGTATTTAAAACACAATTGTGCGAACTATCTACCTAACCATACTGAACAACATCATGCGTGTCAAACCACGTCTCGTCTAGATACACTATATGCCTGTTTAGTTTACGATATTCTCTAATTTTTTCCAAATTACTCGAAGTGAAACTATAAGTCGCTATTCCATAATTACCATACGACTGTCAAGTGTTTTATGTCTAAAACCGCATTCTAATAAGACATTTCGTAGTGTATCTAAAGACCTATAATTATAATCAGGATAATCGCTCAATTTTTCTTGAATCATTTTTAACGTAGGAACTATATTTTCTTCATACATATTATAAATTATACGCCGTATTACATCTCTAGTGGCATCATCAATATTTTTTTAATTTCGTATTTTTCCGTTTCCTCTGCGCTGTGATCTATAACATCGCCTTCTTGAATTATGCGATAAATTATTGATTTTGATATTTTAGTTAATTCGTTAATACGTCGTATTATTTCTTTCTCACATTGTTCAGGATTTTCGCTTTTCAAACATTCATGTATATTTAAAATAATACGTTGACTTTGTACGTGTAAATCTTGGTTTTTAAACTCTAAATTTATTTCGGCTTTCTTGACAATAACCGGTTCAACTATTTCGGGATTTTCGGGCGTTATTATATTATCCTCTGATTCAAATGGTCTCCAGAAAGTGGTACAGTGGTAAATATTTATAAATATGAACAGTAACTAACTAAACTCCTACGCTTGATATTATAATAGGTGTTTATGCACTGCACTGGCACATAGACAGCACGATGTTAGACTTGACTGATAAAGAAACGATTTACGAGTTTTTTGTTGTGCTAGTAGGCCTGTCCGTTTTATTACCTTTAAACCAGTGCAGTCGTAGATGGTTCATTCAGGCTGATTACATTGCCAGTCTCGGACTCGCCTGCACAGTTTCAACTACCGTTCGAATCTTGATACCATTGCCAAATATCTAGGACAAAATATCAAGTTCAGTGCGCTCGGTCCTGTGCTTTAAAACTAACCAGTTTCAATTTTGGCCGTATTTACTATAATTAAAGTTTGTTTAGGTGAAACTAAGAATACCCTGAGTTTTCTACCAAGAGTAGGTGGAGGAACCCTTTTTTTTCGCGGAAAAGAGGTAAATCGGTAATTTTTAAGGGTGGTTTTTTAGTTTTAATTTATTTTTGGTCCTTTAAAATGCTAGCTAAGAAACGAGAACGTTTAGGCCAAAAACTGAAAAAAGTGCCAAAATTTGGGCAAAAAGTGCCAAAAAAGCAAAGTTCCGGGCCAAATTCTTGCCTGCAAACTTCAAATCGACCTTCAGTGACCTAAAAAACATAGGGGTGAGAAAATCAAAACTATAGCAAAACTTTCCTCTGAACCCACATTTTTTTCCTAATATACCTAGCGTATTGAACAGTTTAAATTTATTTTTCAGTACGCTCTTACCTGCATGATTGCCGTCGTAGCGGCTGAGAAATTGCAAAGTAACTATCTGCCACCATCGAGTGCCAAGACCGCCGGAGGTAGTGGTAGCTTCTTGTCGGCTCCCGGACCAGCATTTTCTGGGGCTTCTGGATCCTCCTTCACACCATCAGGTATTGTACTAATGACCTTTTATGTAGTAAAGTATTCGTATATCTCAGATTTCGTTTTTTTAATATACATGTATTTAACGTCGATCTATTTTCGCTACCTTAAAATTATTGACAACGCAACATGAGCGTCACACATACGGTTTAAGCATAACAAAAATGCTTGTTGTTTTTAAAAACGTCACATTCTATGTACATTTTTAACGACACGATACAAGTACATGTATATAGTCTAACAATGTATAGTATACCGTGTGGAATCCAATTATGGAATAAAATTATTTTTGGCGGTTTTATAGATTCCTTATTTCTGTTTATACTCTTTCTTTAAGATCATCGATGTTATTTGATTTTGTTGCATATATTTTAATCTTAAGATACATCTTTAGAGAAAATCCAACGGCATAAGGTCTGGTGATCTAGCACCTCTTCGTTTTCTAATTACATTTAAAAGACGTACATTTTAGATTAAAAATTTACCTGTTCGAGAGTTTCTCACATATCTCTAAAATACTGCCAAGCCTTATTATTTTATGACCGCCACAATTAATAGCAATTATACATGAAAGGTTTTGCAACATCGTACGCTGCTCCTCCTTCTGGGCCAGTGCCATCTGGTCTGTACAACGCCCCTACTAGGAGCTATTCTACTGGAGCACCAGTCGGCATACTAAAATTCAACAATGATAACAATGGAGATGGATCTTACACATTTGGGTAAGCATTAATATTGACACTCTTGAAATTTTTATTGATTGGACTCAAATCAGGCCCTGTGAAACTCATGTCGCTTAAATTTTAGGTACGAAACTGAAAACAAAATCTCTCAACAAGAACAGGGACATTTGGAAAATGTCGGTTCCGGCCAAGAGTCAAGCGTTGTTCACGGTTCCTACTCATACCAAGCTCCAAATGGTCAGACCATCACCGTTAACTACATAGCCGACGAGAACGGCTTCAGAGCGTCGGGAGACCACATCCCCACTCCCCCTCCCGTACCAGCTGCTATACAAAAGTCATTGGCAATCAATTCAGCAGCTTCCAGCTCTTCAGGTTACTCCTCATTTACTGGAGGCTCGGCTAGCTTCGGGGGTTCTTTCCAACAGCCGCAGGTGAGCCGGCAGTACCTTACTCCTAACGCTCAACCAGCAGGTGGCTACAAATATTAATTTATATCATATTAAGTATTTATAGTGTTTTGTAATGATTCTAAAAAATGTATTTATGATTGTAAAAATTAAAAAGTAACGAAAAGTTTATGTTTTGTACAACCTCAGAAGCATGAACACCTGACCTAGTAACCACTTAAAATAAAATTATCCAGACTATATAATAATAATAATAATTTATTGAAGATGAAAATTATAATACATTTAATACATTGATACAATATTTATAGTTAATATTAATTTACGGTGCCATAAACCCTGCAAAAATAAATTTGTACCAGGGTATGAAAGAGCGGAAAAGAAATTTTACAATAACATGTAATACTTAAACATAACATGTATATATATACTTATATACCGGGTGTTAGAAAAGTATGGGAACGGTGGAAAATCTCGAACAGTTTGCATCAAATCGAAAAATAAAAAAATACGTGTCAAAAATTTTTCAAAAAACTATCTACTGATAACAAAATGACCTCCCCACCCACCACCCTGTGGGTGGGGCGAGGGGCAACTTTAAAATTTCAAATGGAAACCCCTATTTTTTTATTGCGGAATCGGATTCTGCGGCAAAAAATACGTAAATTTTATTCCGGAAATTTTTTTCGATTCTTACATGGTGTCGCTGTAATCGCAAAAAATGAAAAGAAAACATTGCTGTTTCATGAGTAGCGTCTTGTGCCCATAAAAGAAACGTCCAATTCAAAAACTGAAAAACACGTATTTGTTATTTTTACGAAATCTATCCAATGACATTGGATTCGACTCTCCCACCCCTAACCCAGTGGGTGGGGCGGGGCCAACTTTGAAATTTGTGATGAAAATCCCTATTTTTTTTATAGCGGATTCGGATTCTACTTCAAAAAATACGTGAATTTTATATCGGACATTTTTTTCGATTCTCGCAAGGTGTCGCTGTAATCGCAAAAAATTGAGTGGAAACATGAAAGTTTTGAACGCGCATACTTAAAAAAATAAACAGTAGTTTTACCTCTTAATTCAGCCACTTCAGACAAGTTCTTGATCCCAGCCAGTGAAGGCAAGGAGGTAACTCAGCCATTTAAGGCAAGGTGAGGATTTCGGCCAGTTGAGGCATTTAGTTTACAGCTTAACTGCTACACTAGCAGGTTTTAATTTCAAGATTATAGCAGGTGTTCAAATGGTGCCCATTGACTTCTTGGCATTGTCCGAGACGAACGTAAAAATTTTCAATAGCACTTCTTATCATTTGAGGTGGTATTTCTGCAAAAATGTTTATTATGCGTTGCCTCAGCTCTTCCAAATCACGAGGTTTAGTGAAATAAACCTTACCCTTCACGTAGCCCTAAACAAAGTAATCAAGTGGCGCGAGGTCGGGAGATCTTGCTGGCCATTCAATAGTTCCCTTCGATCTATCCATCGATTTTCGAAAGTACCGTTCAAATAGTCCCTAACAATATCCCGATAGTGTGGAGGTGCCCCATCTTGCTGGAACCAAACATTATCGAACTCATCACCAGCAATCTCTTGTATTGCGGGAACTATTTGATTTGTCAACATTTCCAGGTATTTTTCTCCATTCAAATGAAAGACGGTCCTATGATTCGATCCCTGAAAACTCCTGCCCAAACATTTAATTTTTGTGGGTACTGCGTGTGTGTTTCAAGCATCCAGTGAGGGTTTTCGCCACTCCAATTTCTGAAATTATGGCGATTAACTTTTCCACTGAGTTCGAAAGTTGCTTCATCTGAGAAGACAAGAATAGATGACAAAATATTTGGGTTTTGGTTACTTCTTTCCATCATTAATTCACTAGATTCAAGTTGCCGATCAAAATCATCTTCATTTAACTCTTGGTGAAAGTGAATTTTGTAAGGATGAAATTTCAAAAGTTTCAAATTCTTATGAACTGAAAATGCACTCATATCAAGCTGTTGACTGGCTTTTCTGATTGATAACCTTCGATTTTCAACAAATGCCTGGGCCACTTCCATTTGTCGAGCTTCCGATGTTTCAGACTTTCGTCTTCCAGATTTTGGGCGATTTTTATTTGTCCTTGTGTCTAAGAATCGTTTGATGGTACGGGACACAGTTGATTTCGAAATTCCCACTTGATCTACTCGGAAAGTTTCGTTGAATAAAATCACTTCATCATAGGACCTTTCTTTATCGTCCCACCCTCGCATCATTAAAGGAGAAACTCTCTCTTCCCCTGTTAAAATAGCCATTATGCAGAAAAAAACGTGAGAACTAATGAAAAATGAAATAACTTTTTCCGTAGAAAAGTGCGCTCCTGCCTCTACAAAAGTTGGAAGGAACTGAACGTTCTCGTAGAAATTTCACAAAACAAATACTGTTATTAAGAACACTAAAAAAAACATTCATAAAAACCAAGATATCACGGTTTATTAATATGAACGTCCTATTTAAGATGTGAATCAATAGTAATTTCCAGATATTTAGTATTATATTTTATTGGAATCTGGTATAAAGAATTATCATATTCTATTTCCAGCGATTTAAAGTCATAGGATTTACTTATTATTCGTGAAAAATGGTGTATACATGGTTTTATTAAAGTTAATTGTTAACACTCTAGAATCGAACCACTGCTTTATCATTTTAAAATCTTGTACTGTCTCAATAACAACTTCCCATGTCTTCATAACCCTTTTTGCGGATTTCAAATATTTTCGTTGGTTTGGAAGATATTGACCTGTGTAGTTTTAGGTGGAACACCCTCTATATACTGAAAAAGAACGTGCAAAATTGAATTGCGGCTAACTTGGCCAAAATTCAACCTAATTTGATGAAATTTTAGATGTAAGTAATATATGTTCCCAATTTGATTTTTTGTACAGGGCGCGCAAAAATTATAAAAATGCGGATTTTCAAAATAAATAATTTTAAAATCAAACTTTTTGAGGGATTGGGATTAAGGAGCTTAAAAGGAGTAATCCCAAAGCCAAATAATTTTTTTTCATTGTAATTATTGTTACTAAGTTATTTGATATTAAAAATAATGGTACAATAAATAAATTAAAACTGAAAAACCACCCATAAAAATGTCCCTACTCGATGTAGAAAACTATTTTTACTCCATTATAGTCTGCCTTAATTTCTTGGAAGGGTGCATTTGAAGCTTTCCAACCTTAATATCACCTCAACTCTGCACATTTCTTTTGTGTCGGCTACTCGTGTAATGCTGTAAATAGCCGTTCTTCACAGTGCATTTTTCATTTCCGGTATTAATAAAGTGTCAGGGAAAGCCTTTTGTCTCCAGGAGAGCCCTGCCACTAACAGATAGCGGTAAACAATAAATGACACCTTTTATAAGAAATACAACTATTACACACAACAGAGCCATAGCAGCTCCGCTCGGTCGGGGTTAAACCACCGGCATTTTTATGAACAAAAAAAAAATTTTTAATATCCAGTTCTTTGTTAGACTTGTATGTGTCTAGGTAAATACGTGAAACGACAATAAAAGTCTGTTGCTCGGGCTTAACAGAAATACTTTTAAAATAAGGGTGGGCTATAAAGCACTTTTAATTGAAAAGCGTAGGTAGGGATTTCTGTGTATTCGCGGATTCCTTTTTTTGTGGGGATAAAAGGGTATTATGATGTAACTGGCATTCTCTAACAGTTCCTTTGATCGTATAGTACAGCCATAACAGGCTTTAATATTAAAATTGTGTGTATTGTGTGTAAATATATACTTTAACGTAGTAAGACCGCTTCTGGGCATTTCGAAATTGAAAAAATGGATGTTATAATGTGACAATTATTTTGTTCTCGTAAAGACTCTTTTGCGTGCTGTATCCAAAAGCAAACACACTTTTTATAACTAATACGATAAAATATGTCCCTAATCCTGGAGCCTTGGAGAGTCTTGGCACCTCAGTGTGGTATGTGTCTAATCTATTGCCACAAACACTTAAACACTACATTTGATGCACGTTTCGCTAACCGTGTTAGCATCATCGGATGAAAAGTTTTAATCAACCGTGTTAGCATCATCGGGAGATGAGTTTCAATCAACATGGTTAGTGAAGTGTGCCTCAAGTAGTGTATTCGAATGTAGCGTCTAAGTTTTGTGGTGTTTAGGCGTGTTCAGTTTTTGTCGCAAGGAAATGTTTTTTTTTTTTCATTATTTTCTTTCTTAACAGTAATATTAAATACTCTTCAAAAAAAAAATTTCACTATTTTTTTGTGTGCATCCTATACAGGGTGTCTCACCGGGAACTGAATCGATCGATATATAGAGGAAAGTACGCATCAGAAATTTTTTTAAATTTAGATAATTACTAATGTCGGTGTGGCCAATCCAACTAAAATAATTACAAGCAGCTGGCACTTCCGCTTATACCGGAAGTCGATACCATCTTGCTTATATCAAATGGAACACCCTACATATTTTAGGGTTTTCGAAAAGAGCATAAAATTCTGAGTCGAAAATATGTAGCATATCCTATGCCGAAACCTAGCCGTTTCAGAGATATTTGACATTTTATAGAAAATTTGACAGGTGCAAAGGTTTGCAAGAACCGTTATAACTTTCTTTGTAAAAGATCCTCATTTGCTTCTTGTCACATAAAGAGAACACAAGGACAACTACGTTCTACAACTGAAAAAAAATTCAATAATATCATACCAAGTGTTCCGTTTTTCGCGTTACATTTTGTTCACTTCAAACCGCGAAAACTTGTTTAGGTCAAATGGAACACCCTGTATTTTTTTACGTCAAGTTGTATAAAATGGAATTCCCTTTTTTCTGATATTAGCATTGTGGGGGTTAAAGTTACAACTTTGTGAAATATTTGCGATTTTATTAGAAATTCATGAATTATCGTAATCATTTCATCAAAATAGCCATGATTAGAAACAATCAGTCATTATCTTATGTCAAAAAATGCCGGCACGTTTAAATTACACCCACGAAGACTTTTAAATTTGTTTATTATTTATGGAGAATGTGATAAAGTAATATCAAGAACTTGCAGCACTTTGCTACTCGATATCCAGAAATACGGAAACCGTCACCAAACACTGTAAAACGCATACTGGAAAATTTTAGAAATTATGGCTCTGTCAAGGCAAAAATGCAAAGAAAGTCTATTGTTGATGACGAAAACATTGAAATAGTTATTCTGGGATATTTTCATGCATTTCCAAGGATGTCATTAAGACAAGCTGCTCTGGAATCAGGAGTATGCAAGGATTCAATTCAGAGAATCTTATTAAAACATAAGTTTCACCCGTTTTCATTCCATATGGTTCAAGGATTAAAAGAAACAGATTTCCTAAGAAAACAGTATTTTTGTGAGTTTATTCTAATAAGATCTGAGGGTCACGATTCTTATTTGGAAAATATTACATGGACAGATGAAGCAAAATTTACTAAAAATGGACTTTTTAATAGACACAATTCGCATTATTGGAGCGACTCAAATCCTCATATGTTCAGAGAGCGAAACTTTCAGGAAAGTTGGCAGTTCAATGTTTACTGTGCCATAAGAAATGATAGAGTGGTGGCATTACAATTTTATCAGGAAAATTTAAACGGTAAATAAAATTTTCTCTTGTGCTAATATGTATAGGTATTTTTTTTTTTTTTAGGTGAAAGATATTTGAATATCTTACAAAATGTGAATAATAACTATTTAGAGAATTTACCTCTCGCCGAACATATAAACATTTTTTATCAGCACGACGATGCTCCCCCACATAATGCATATATAATTAATAATTATTTACAAGAAACTTTTTATGATCAATGGATTGCCAATAATGGACCTTTCTTATGGCCTCCTCGCTCGCCCGATTTATCAGTTCTGGATTATTTCATTTGGGGAACTATTAAAAATAAAGCTTATGAGAGCCCATTAACAACCATTGAAGATTGTATGCAAAGAGTAAGAAATGCATTTCAAAACATATCAGAGGATTCAGTTAGAAGAGCTACTCATGAGGAACTAATCCGAAGGTGCGAAAAATGTGTCGAGGTTCGAGGGCGGAATTTTGAGCAATTATTAAATTAAAATGAAATCTTATTTTAAATTGATCTTATCTCTGCTATTTTAGTTCATGCCATATCTTCAATTCGATTAATACGCATGTTACAGTGTTAGTGTTATTTTGCGTTTTTGTGGATATCGAGTAACAAATGTGCTGCAAGTTCTTGCTATTACTTTATCACATTCTCGATAAATAATAAACAAATTTAAAAAGTTTTCTTTGGTATAATTTAAACGTGCTGGCATTTTTGACATAAGATAATGACTGATTGTTTCTAATCATGGCTATTTTGATTAAATGATTACAACAATTCATGAATTTCTAATAAAATCGCAAATATTTCAAAAAGTTGTAACTTCAACCCCCACAATGCTAATATCAGAAAAAAAGCAATTCAATTTGTCGTAAAAAAATTCAGGGTGTTCCATTTGACCTAAACAAGTCATCGCGGTTTGAAGTTGACAAGATGTAACGCGAAAAACGAAACACTTGGTATGATATTATTGAATTTATTCCACTTGTAGAACGTAGTTTTCCTTGTGTTCTTTTTACGTGACAAGGAGCAAATGAGGATCTTTTACAAAAAGAAAGTTATAACGGTTCTTGCAAACCGTTGCACCTGCCAAATTTTCTATAAAATGTCAAATATCTCTGAAACGGCTAGGTTTAGGTATAGGATATGCTCCATATTTATTTTCGACTCAGAATTTTATGCTCTTTTCCAAAACTCTAAAATATATAGGGTGTTCCATTTGAAATAAGCAAGTTGGTATCGACTTCCGGTATAAGCGGAAGTGCCAGATGCTTGTAATTATTTTAGTTGGATTGGCCACACCGACATTAGTAATTATCTAAATTTTCAAAATTTTCTGATGCGTACTTTTCTCTTTATCGATTGATTCAGTTCCCGGTGAGACACCCTGTATACTATTTACTAATAGCATAGTAAGTTTCCTCCTTGGTAATTGTGTTGACTAAATGCCAAATAATGTTTTCCTCTGTTACTTTATTTTGTCACTGATTATTTTTTTTTTTTTTTTTTTTTTAGCGTGCTCATCTTGTATATTTGGGCACCTCCTTGGTTAGTTAGCGCGTTCAGTTTTCTCTCTGAGACGTATTTTCAATTATAAATTATCCTCAATAGTGGTTTGTATCCTACAATAAACTGTAGGCCCCCGTCCCCGTACTTAGATTATCTAGATTTAGACTGAAGAGGTTCAATCAAGTCACCTTGAAGGCGGTTAAAAATATTTGCAAACATTAAAGCATAGAATGTTTCTTTTTTGACACTTTTGTTAACTATATTCCGAATATTTTTGTCCTCCGTCACATTTGTTTCCATAATTTTTTAAGTGCCCGCCCTGTATTTTTTTCTTCAAAAATTTTCCGATTTATTCCTTGGTAATGGCATCAACTAGGTGCCAAATATTTTTTTTCCATCAAATACTTTTTAATATGTACTGACTGGTTGGTGCTAAAAATTATCCTTTCATGATAGAATATTTACTATGATTTACATGAAAATCAAGTAGTTCTCAATAATTGAATTTGTCTCCAAAGTATTCGAATAACATCTGCAGAGCTGAGAAAATTTAGTAGGTTAGTTACCGAACCTCGTTCTCAACAATCAAAACAATAGGCAATCGGTGACGTATCGCAGAAACGTTCATATTAGTTTTGGGAAACTATTTAACAGTTTTAGAGAATAAAAAATGATTGTTGCTTGCGATATTGTGTAAATATTATTTCTGGTGCGATTGAGAAGGCATTTTAAATATTTGTTTAGACTCACAGTGAATGTAAGTAGATAATATTTGATATTACATATTTAGGGATTGTTATGATTGATTTACTAGCTTGAAAACTCCTTTGAAATTTGACATTTTGATTGAATTTTTAAGAAGGCAGAGCACTATTATAATACAAATACATTTTAACACAAGGAATTTATATCGGAAGAGTTGTAAAATTATCATTTAGCGTTACTGAGGAGCCATAAATTGGCCAAGCTTAAATGATTCTGTATTAAAATTTGTAACGTTGATAGTATGTTCATAATAATGTTATAATACAAAGAGTACCCAGAATTTTAAATTATTCTCTGCATTAGTATGTTATAACAAAAAGTAAATGACAATTTCTCCGTTACAGGCTGATCAAATGCTACTAGATACAGGTACCGGAGTATAACCCGAGAACACGAACTAATTTTCATCCCAAATACGTCAGTGAGCTTTTGGAAATTACAAGATTTTGGGCATACCGAATATGGCTGCAAGATATTTGATCAAAGGACAGGTAATAATTTTTATAGTTTTTGTACAACAAAAATCTGACAATTTGACTTGTACTTTTATTCAGCTTTCGTTAGTCGCCTTATTGACAAACTGTTATGATTTGCCTTTTGTTTGAGCACTTTATAACAAACGTAACCGTCAGAGAAAATTTACAGATCTTGCATGTTACGCAAGATTGACGTATTGACGTAGGCGTAATGAAAATACCTGATGCTACTTTCCCAATTTGTCACTTAATAAAAATTTTAGAAATACCTAAACATAACACATTTAAAAACTAATAACCTATATAAGTCTTATATTGTATGTAATAATTGTAATGCAGGAAACATGCTTTGGCCGTTTCTAAAGAAAATGATAACTCAAAACAAGGAAGATATACAGGGTGTTAGAGTTAAAATTAAATTTATTGTCCTTTGTAATGTAATGATTTTTAAACATTTTATCTTGAAAATTGGTGGGTTGGCTTCAACTTTCGTCTAGCTCCTAGAGGGCGCTACGTACGCTATGTTTAATGTGTTAAAAGGGCCGTAACTTTGTCCCCCGCACCTTTATCGCAGATTTCTCATAAAGTTTGTATTCCTCTATCATTTCTTAATAAAAAAGGTATACTTATTTCAAGTCTCTACGTATAATAGGTTTTAAGAAAAATGCAAATGAAAAGTTGCGTGAAAATTCATCATACAATTTGAAAAATTATTTTGGCGGCAAAATTCGACACTCTTTAGTTGTAAATATTTTTTTTCTGTGTAGCTAATACCGCTTATGTGGTAAGTGTTTGTATGGCTTTTAACAACTTCAAAATTTCAGACATTAAAACAAAACAAATAATGATACACTTTTAACTAGTAGGCATAAATAACAAATGTAAGTATCACAAATAATAGGAACTAAAACAATAATAAGAACAACTTTAAAATGTATAATACCTACTAACTACAATAAATGTTCGACATGACCACCGTTAACTTCAATACATTTTTTAAAACGTTTATTTAGAGACTGTCTAACTTTAAACGTAATGACTAGGTACACTCAAGAGTATTGGGTGCACTTCAAATCACGAACGCCTTGGATGTGACATCATTCGTGGAGTGCGCGGTAGTGCTAATTGATATAGTAAAAAGTATGTAGGTTCCTCATCAGCAGTCCGTGGTGTAGTGGTTAGGTGATTCTCACATATGAGGTCGAGGGTTCGAATCAACTTTTTGCGGTTTTTTTTACTACATTTTGATAAAAACTAAAATACATAATACGAATATGTCTTTAGGTTAGTTCGTTAGGTTAAATATGTTAATATTATTAGTGTGTGGAGTGTCCGCGCTTTGTGGACTCCCACGAATCGTAGCTCCGCATTTATTTCCCTATTTTGTACGTAGTAGGATTTGCAAATATGCCGGAGTGCACCCAATGCTGAAAATAATGTGCACTCTGGAGTGCACCTAGTAAATAAATAAATAACACCACAGGTAATGACGACCCCTTTTATCCCGGAAGACTCTAGAAGAGCCTTGTGTGAGAGGGGGCTACACATTTAGAGACAAGGGACACACATCCAATATCCGTGTATAGTGGAAAAATCCCTCTCACAGTATTTTCCATTGCCACGGCCGGGGATCGAACCCGGAACTATTGGATGAGAGGCAAGTGCGCTCACTTCTCAACCATCAGTCATACAACAAACTTTAAATAACGATTCTAATAGTTTCCACAGCTTTACAAATTTTTTTCCCATAATTCTTCCTGGGTATTTATGTTATCATTGTATACCTACTAAATTCTTACAGTAGACCCAAAAGTAAAAATCCAAAAGATTAGGGTCAGGATTATGAGGTGGCCAAGGCCTCGACCGATCCAGTGATGTGGAATGTGCATATTTAAATGATTACGTACATAAAATATTCTTAGAAGCAATCCTTCTGTCCCACCTGCTGGAGGCAGTGGACGACAATAAAGTCACCTGCGACTTCCATTACGGTTTTCGTCCCCACACTCCACCTCCCAACAGCTTCTCAGAGTCACTGAAATAGCTACCACAAATGCCAATCGAAGCCAGAACACAGGCATTGTGTCTCTGAACCTCGAGAAAGCATTTGACAAAGTCTGGCAACCCGCACTGCTATATAAACTTCATCTTACGAAAATTCCGATTCGTATTGTGAAAACAATACAGTCATATCTTTCTAATCGCGAATGCCAAGTGGCAGTCAACGGGGAATGCTCACCTCCTAATCCCATATCCTCTGGCGTTCCCCAAGGATGAGTCTTGGGTCCCATCCTATTCACTCTTTATATCAATGACATACCAATCCCCAATAACCACCGACTTACCTACTCAAGCTACGCAGATGACACCGCAATAATAGCCACTTCAGTAAACACCGACTTAACATAGACGCTTCTACAAAAACAAACAGACATAACTACCAAATATTTCGACCAAATAGGAAGTCGAAAAAAGTGTATGCGAGGCATTTTTTATAAAACGATATTAGAAATAAATAAAAACCACAATACTTAATTAAATTAAAACTTTCCGCGATAACTAATTATTGTTTGAAAGATTAATTGTTTGACATGTACTTTTTATCTTTATACCTACTTGATAAATATATTTTTTTATTTACTGTGATAATGCTGCTATAATGCATACTTTTAAAAATTATTATTTGAAAAGGCTTTTAAAAAATTTACATGCAACTCTTGATTTGCACATTTCTCAAAACCTATTGATAGAGGAATACAAACTTTATGCGAAATCTGCGATAAAGATGCGGGTGAAAAGTTACCGCTCTTTTTAACGTATTAAAGATAACGTACGTAGCGCCCTCTAGGAGCTAGACGAAAGTTGAAGGTGAAAAATTTAATTTTAACTGTTAACACCCTATTTCATTGAAGCATTATTAGCTAAATCTTAATATTTTGACTCCTACTATCTACAGTTAGTGTTGTTCCATTACTTATGAATCACCCTGTATTGAAATAGTACACCAAATATTATTTCCATTTCTGAATTAATTATTTTTTAAGGTGTCCGTCCGGTATTTTTTTTTACTATAGGGATGCCAAGTTGCTTCCTTGGCAATTGTGTTGACTAATACCAAACAATATTTTCTTCTGACACATTAATTTGTCATTGATAATTTTTTTTAGTGTGTTCATCATGTATATTTAGGTACCTCACTGGTTAACGCGTCCAGTTTTCTCTCCGAAAATCAATTTTGAATTATAAATTATCCCTAAGAAGTGGTTCGGATCCCACAATAAACTGTAGGCCCCCTTCTCTGCTACACGTATTTTTGTACTTATGAGGGTTATTCAGGTTACCTGATGCCGCACGCGGTATATCAGGTTTTTTCTTGCAGTACTAGCTGTTAATTACACACTCCAAATATTATTTTCCGTCGTTTCTTAATTAATTATTTGGCAAGGTGTTCATCTGGTATATATTTACTAAAGAGCCTTCCAATTGAGGTGCTTATTTCAAGAGCACGCCTAAGATGGGCAGGTCACGTTCATCGTATGCATGATAACCGCCTTCCTAAATGTACACTTTATGGTAAATTGCTAAGCGGTAGAAGAAGGCGTGGCGGTCAACGAAAGAGGTTCAAAGACGCTCTCCATGAAAATCTAAAATCCTGCGGTATTGCAGACGAGCAATGGGAACAACTTGCAGCGGACAGAACCGAATGGCGAGGGGTTGTGGCCAGAAGGCCGAATCCAAGACCTAACCAAGTCTATGTTTGTCCTGACTGCGGTCGACATGTGCTCTCCCGAATTGGCCTCTATAGCCATAGTCGTGTGCACCGTAGATGAATCGGAATTACAATAGACTACACCTTTTACTTGTTTTTTATTGTACAGAATCTATCGACTGTAACATTTTTATACTCGGACTCAAGTAACGGCTAATAATAATAATTTACTAAAGAGATACCATGTTCCTTTCTTGGTAGTTGTGTTGACAAAGTGCCAAATATTATTTTCCTTTGTCGTATTATTTTATCATAAATATTTTTTTTAGTGTGTCCATTATGTATATTTAGGTACCTCAGTGGTTAACGCGGCCAGTTTTCTTTCCGAGAAACAATTTTGAATTATAAATTATCCCTAAGAAGTGGTTCGGATCCCACAATAAACTGTAGGCCCCCTTCTCTGCTACACGTAGTTTTGTACTTATGAGGGTTATTCAGGTTACCTGATGCCGCACGAGGTATATCAGGTTTTTTCTTGCAGTACTAGCTGTTAATTACACACTCCAAATATTATTTTCCGTCGTTTCTTAATTAATTATTTTACAAGGTGTTCATCTGATATATTTTTACTAAAGAGATACCATGTTCCTTCCTTGGCAGTTGTGTTGACAAAGTGCCAAATATTATTTTCCTCTGTCGTATTATTTTGTCATAAATATTTTTTTTAGTGTGTCCATCATGTATATTATTTAGGTACCTCAGTGGTTAGCGCGCCCACTTTTCTCTTTGAGAAGTAGTTTTAATTTATAAAGTATTTCTAAGAAGTGGTTCGGATCCCGCAATAAATTATAGGTCTCTCTATGCGTCTAGTTTTAGACTTGTGTGGGTTATTCAGGTGACCTGGAAACGGTTAAAAATATGTTCATACAAACAAACCTTTTCAAGCATTATATCATAGCATTTTTTTTGACAGTGTTATTAACTGTATATCAAATATTTTTGTCCCTTGTCTTTTACATATCTTTTTTACGGTGTTCACCCTGTATAATTTGCTTGTCTTCCAAATTTTTCCTTGGTAATAGCATCTACCATGTACCAAATATCAATTTCTTCCATCAATTAATTTTTAAGATATAGCGCTGAAATTAACGTTGAGAATCCTTTCACGATACGTGATATATCAAGTAGCTCATGCAATAATTGAATTTGTCGCCAAAGCTTTCAAACATCACCGATATAAGTCTGCAAAGCTGAGGAAACTGAGTAGGCTAGTTACGAAGTCGCACTCTCCAACAATCAAAACAATAGACAATCGGGAATCGGTGACACATCGCAGCCAATGTTAGCTTTAGTTTCGGGAACAGTTTTAGAGCGTGAATAATGATTGTAACTTCTAATATGGTGTAAAATTATTTGTGGTGTGATTAAGAAGCAATTTTGAAATATTTATTGAGAATCTCAGTGAATGTAAGTGAATAAAACTTGATGCTACGTTTTTAAAGGTTTTTATGATTGATTTACTGGCTTGTAGACTAGTTTGAATTTATTTCTTTAAGATTTTACTGTTTGATTGAATTTTTAAGAACGTAAGGCAGTATTTTAATACATTTAACATTACGAATCTGTATTGGGTTGTAAAATTCTCATTTAACGTTTACTAAAAAATAGAAAATTGGGTACGTTTAAAACGATTTGGCGTTGAAAGTTTTCTTATGTATTGTTCATTGTATATGTTAGCCCAAAGGTCTGCTAAATTTTAAACGAGTGCCCAGAAATCTCCTAATAATTATACGAAATAATATAGTGCTGTAAAATTTAAATTGTATAAGTCAAGAGACAAGTGGGTAAAAACGTTGTAAGTTCAACACTTTTCATTTGAAATATTGAAATGCTGAAAAGTCGACCTTAGAATAGGCAACCTATAATACTCGTAAGCGCATATAGAGTTGTATAAGGCAATTTATTGATGATGATATTTAAACCGCAAAGTTTTACAGTATTTTTTTCACACTTCAGACATTTATGAAGCCGCGGTATTAGAAATTAACCCCATATACTATTAAACTATTCTCTGAATTAAAATATTCACTCAATAAGTGTGTATTTTCATAATAAACATGGAAATAAAAAATAATATTTCCTTACAGGTCGACCAAATGCTACCAGTTATAATATATAGGTGACGGAGCAGAATACGACATGTATGAGAACTATGAGAAGAGCTGATTTCCATCCCCCGTGTACCTACAAGAGACTTGAATAGATTACAGGTAATAACAATTATATTTGTATTTTTTTATTCAGTTTTGGAGATCGTGTCTTCTAAAATTTTATTCAAGTGGCTAAAGTGTGCAGAATTATAAAAATTCAATCAATTTGACAGAAGCTGTTGCTTCATAACAAGTGTGCGGGATCCTTTCAAGTGGGAAGAAAGAGTAATATAAAATAATTGATCAGTTTATATTTTTTTATTAAAATCAATATAAAATTTTACTTACAAAATACACATGAAATGTAATCCTTCTGTAAACCGTAATAATTTATAATTCATCTTTAACTTTCGATTTGTCTTTCTTCACCAGACCAAGAGTATTCCAGAATTCCACTGGGGCCAAGTGTTTTTTCTTTCGTAATTTCATGTTTTGTGGGCCGCTTACACTTAAATAAACTAATTCAGTATCCGTTGTCGGTTTCCACTTATCAGTTCCATCGAATGAAGGTTTACTAAAAACAGAAAATATTGAGTGTAAATGTGTATACAGGCTGTCCATTTTATCAGGGCCCTCGAGAATATCTCACTTAATACCGATCGTACAAAAAAAAATATTTTTACGAAAATTGTGCCGATTTATATAACCTACAAAATGGTTTAAAGGCAGTTGAAATCCATGGCCTACTTTAAGAGTTATGGCGGAAAATGTCTAGGCCAAATATCTCCGTTACTTGAAGGGATACGAGAAAAATTCTAAGGCGAAAATTTTTTGCAAAACAGAGTGTTTCAACGAGGTTTTATCTAAATTTTTTCAAAACCGCTGTATTTTGAGATTTACTCTTCGGGCTGTTAAAAAAATTATTTTGAAACGAGCGGGAAATGACGCCATTAAAATAGAGTATTTTCCTCCCTTTTCAACGATATATCACATGCCATATTTATTCATTGGTACTACGTTAGTAATTATAAAAACATTTTTTTAAAACCAATAATTTTTTTTTAACAAGCATTATACTTGCCGTGGAGAAGTATGATTAAATAAAACGTTAAAATAATTCAATAAGTTGTTCAAATCTTTGCTATAATAAAATATTAACACAATTAAGAAGAATAAAGTAAATTCAGGTAACAAAAACAAATTAATAATAAAAAGGATATAGCACACAGAACATTAATATTTTTTATCTAATCCTCAAAATAATTTTTAAGGTATCATATCAAGTGTTCAAAGTGTCCACCGCGACTTCTTATGCACAATCGAGCGCGGCGAGGCACTGCATTTAAAACATTACTCAGCATTTCGGGGGTAACTGTAATACATGCCTGTTGAATTCGAGCTTTTAGGTCCTCTACATTTTGCGGTGTCGTCGAAAACACCTTATCTTTAATATACCCCCATAGAAAAAAATCCATTGGGGTTATATCTGGAGAACGAGGGGGCCATCGAATAAATCCATTGGTACTTATCCAATGTTGAGGCAAAATTTCGTCTAAATAATCTAGGCAAATCTGGGAATTGTGGGGTGGAGCTCCATCTTGTTGAAAATATTGAAAGTTGTGTCGATTCTCTAAAGGTAGGTCATCTAAGAATTCGTTAAATTCATTTCTCAAAAAGTTTAGGTACCTTTGACCGCTGAGGTGACCATCATAAAAATAAGGGCCTATTAAATTGGTGCCTAAAATACCTATCCACACATTTATTGAAAAACGATTTTGAAACCCAGTCGGTCTATGCCAGTGTGTATTTTCAGAAGTCCATTTGTAATGAATATTGCAATTAAAAATTCCATTATTGGAAACATTTGCCTCGTTGGACCAAAGTATTTTACTACATATTAATGGATCGCCACGCTTCTTTTCCAATAGCCACCTACAAAAAGTCGTCCTTGGTTTGTCCCCCGCTTGTAAATTGTGAACTTTTTTGGCTTTATAACACCGGTAACCATTTTTCTTTAAAATTTTTCTAGCACTTGTTTTATTTATATGACAAGCAATTTGAATTTCTCTTAATGATGTTTCCAAATTTTCTGTATTTTTATTTCTTACATAATTAATAACTCGGTGTACCTTATTTACATTGTCAGTAACACTGTTCAGTCTTGTCTTCTTCTTTAAAAATGAACCATTATTTTTCAGTTTCGTAGCTAATTTTCTGAACAGAATTTTATTCGGCTGTAGTGCTTGTGGAAATCTGTTTCTATATTTTACTTGAGCTAATCAAGAGTTAAAATTGCATTGGCAATATGTAACGAACATAATATAATGATCGATGTGAGTGAAAATCATTTTTGAAAATTCTAAATTCCTAAACGAGTGTGATTAACTGAGATGATCTGTCAAAAAATTAAATTGTCAAGTTTGTTCATAGCCAACTATTTTAAAATAATTGAAATACTGTTGAAATCATGAAATACAAACAAATTGATATTATACTTAAATTAATTGGTAAAGACATTTTAACTTTCTGAGCAAGGAGTGACGCTTTTATGGAGGACCTCTATGCATTGGCATAACTGCGAATACTCTTTCCATAATTGCTTCATGTTACTTTCTTGATTATTATTTTGTTTTTGTTACCTGAATTTACTTTATACTTCTTAATTGTGTTAATGTTTTATTATAGCAAAGATTTGAACAACTTATTGAATTATTTTATTGTTTTATTTAATCATACTTCTCCGCGGCAAGTATAATGTTTGTTTAAAAAAATTTATTGGTTTAAAAAAAATGTTTTTATAATTACTAACGTAGTTACCAATGAATACATATGGCATGTGATATATCGTTGAAAAGGGAGGAAAATACTCTATTTAATGGCGCCATTTCCCGCCCGTTTTAAAATAATTTTTTTAACAGCCTGAACAGTAAATCTCAAAATACAGCGGTTTTGAAAAAAATTAGATAAAACCTCTTTGAAACACTGTTTTGCAAAAAATTTTCGCCTTAGAATTTTTCTCGTATCCCTTCAAATAACGGAGATATTTGGCCTAGACGTTTTCCGCATTTTCGATATTTTCCGCCACAACTCTTAAGTAGGCAATGGATTTCAAAAATATACCATATATTACCCCTACCCCTAAGAAAGTTAAAACCATAAAGACAGATTTTTAAGAAACAGACCTATATCTACCTCTTTCAAAAACAGTTATTATTAAACTTAAAAAACATTTGTTTTTACCCTGTTGTTGCATATGAGTACAACATATTTTGACAAGCTTCTCTCAGCTCTATGTCACTCTCAGACGTTAGTGGTAAGAACATGGATGAGTAAAAGTAGAACATATCTTCGCCGTGTGCAACACCTACAAAAAAATTGAACTTTTTAACCAGTCATTTACATACAAGCGCTGGGGTCCTCAATTCCTTAGTCCTCAAGAGAGCTGGAACCTCTGATGGTGACGTTTCCACTACCACCAAAGACACTTCAACACTGCACTGAACATTATACTCGATAACAACATAGAATAGATATTAATAATTTAAGAGTGTAGTGGTCTCAGGTGCTTTTGGTGCTTACGGAAACAACGTCATTGTTTGCATACAAGGACAATGCTCAAAAACATGTATCCTTTTGGCTTCAAGATAAATGGATTTTGTTTACCTTCCACATTTGCATCTTTAGTGAACATCTGTGCCAGTTTATTATCCCCTTCCTTGTAGTTAAAGACGTAGTAGTAAACAGGGGATCTGTTCGCTTTGGACTGTAATTTAGCCGCTGTTTCAGCACCAATTACGAACAGACGGTCGGTGAATATCTGAAACAAGTTTTGGGTTTAATTATTTTCTAATAGACTAGTAGAATGGTTTTTAGTTAAATCTATTGAAAAACATGTTCCAATTCGATTTAGGATCAAAAATTATTTACCTTAGTGAATTTTTTGAAGTTGTCCTTGTTGATGTGCTCTCCAGATCCCAAGTAGAAGTCTTTAATTACGTTCGCGACTTGTTCGAGTTTCGATTCCGGTAAAGTATAGTCTAAAAGGTGATGAGCTATGTTGGGCCAGGCACTGTCGACTTTTTCCAGTTGTTCATAATACGCTGAAAACATTTTCAAAACTGAGTTGAAGTAATTATTCTAACTGAAATAGATTTTATGGATCTTTTTGGTAACTATTTAGGACATGACTGGATCAAATTGCGTATGTAGACTCTTGAACCTGATTTAAATCAGAATGTTAAAATATTACAAACTTACGGCCAGAGGAAAGCAATCCTTCGTCTGTAGAGGTGGATGTGATCCAAGGTAGGTCCTGCACCTTTTTATCTTTTAACAGCACGTACGGGTCTTTCGACAAAAACGGCTTAGCTGAGCCTTTTTCTATCACAGGAGCAAAGGGTACTGCCAAAGCTCGATCATCAAAAGTAAACTTTTTCAGTGTTTCCACGAACAGTTGATCCGGTTTTTCCTTTAGACACTGTTTCAACTCGCTTGTGGTGTTGTAAGTACAACCTACAGTCGCGGCTAATTTCTCTGCCAGTGGTAGAGGGTTTTCTTGGATAGCCCAAGGGCATAGGGCGGTTCCACTTTGTGACAGGCCCCTAACAAACAAACCTTTGGAGAGTGGGGAAAAATAATGCAAGTGGACACTGGCTGCGCCTGCCGAAAGGCCAGTGATCGTCACCGAATCGGGGTTTCCTCCGAAACTGGCAATATTGTCTCTTATCCACCTGAGAGCTAAGACTTGGTCTTTCAATCCGAAGTTTCCTGGTATGGCTGCATCTGCAGTACTGAGAAATCCTAAAATATAAAATGCAGAGATAATCTATTTTCAATTATGGACGTTAAAAAGGAGACTTTATAAATTGCTCAATGTAAAATTTGACAAAGTTAGATGTTTATAACTTCCGGAAAGTAATTTTTCCATATTCCCGTTTTTCTAACCACCACAAGTATCTGACTCGTATTTCAATTATATTATTGTTATCTACATAAGAGTTCCATTTTTTATTTTCAAATATCAAAAAGTGCTCTTTTCTGTTTATAATAAACTAGTAGACGCACCTAGAATTCCAAGTCTGTAATTCATGGTAACAACAATCAGGTCCTTATCCAAAAGTATACTTGAATCCAGCATCATGTGCGCACTTCCCATCGAGAAAGCCCCACCGTGAATGTGGACCAATACATCAAAATTGCTTTTTGGATCTATTGTCGGTACATAAACGTTTAAGTACAGGCAGTCCTCGTTACCTACATAGACAAAATCAATGCTATTAGCAATGCTTACTTTAATGCCCTGTTTTATTTAACCTTGAGTTTTCCCCAAGTTGAAGAAATCGTCTTGTAAGCAGGCATAGGTTTCTGTGGCGTTTAATGGTTCTGACCATGGTTCAACGGGCACGGGTTCCTAAAAAATAGATCGGTAAAATATGTATTTCTGTTGTTTAGCAAACAATGGATTGGTTATCAGTTCTGTTAACGAAGAATTTCTTTTCTTCGAGTTTCTTACGTAGCATGGCCAGCCAGTTTTTGATCATATTAGTTAATGTCTTGCAATAGTTTACTTCATAGATCTTGCATTAATATTAATCTTAAAGAAGTAAAGTTCTATCCCTTTTAGTACTTATTTACTTAAGGTGGGCATATCCAAGAGAGAGAGAGAGAGATCCGATGAGGAAATATTTAATATTTTTAGCCATAACTTTTTTTAACCCCTCCACAATAAAATTGTGAGAGGTTACTAAAATTGGTTCAAAAACGAAAATTGAGATAACATCAAATCTTTACGTTTTGAAGTCCTAGGAACACAAAAAAGTGGTTTTTGAAAAATGTCTGTGTGTGTGTATGTGTGTTAGCACGATAGCGCCGAAACTGCTGAACGGATTTGAATGATACTTTGCGTGTGCGTTTATTTAGTGCTCTAGAAGATCTGAAAAGGTTTTGGTTGAGATCGGATTACGTTTAGTGCCATTTTGACGCAAGTTTGTTTTATAATTACTTTCAATTTGCAATGGAACCATTGAAAAGCAGTTAAAATTCTGATTTCAACGATATATCACACTTCCACCCTTTCGATTTGGTTTCCGTGAAAAAAATTAAAAACAAAGCAAATATGGCATAGATCGCATTTCGCATGACATGATCGATGCGCGTTACGTCGTGAAACTCGTCACATCACGTGTCAATTCACGTGTGAGGGTTTCTTCACTGCTCTAGATGTAGAGCGGATTACGTTTAGTGCCGTTTTTAAATATATATACAGACAAATCGAAAAATTAAACTACAAATATTCCTCTAAAATCTAGTAAAATTACTGAAATGCTAATGTTTCATTTAACAAAGACAGCCGCGAGCGATCGGATTGCAATGAGCAAATTTTGACTATTGTCATTGTCATCGTTTGTCATCCGATAACGTTGGTGTCATGTCATGTTAATAAGATGGAGGGAGAGAGAGAGAGGGAGGGGGGGAGATAGAGGGGGAGGGAGGGGGAGGAGGAGGGAGGGGGAGAGAGAGAGAACGAGAACACAATTTATTTTTGAACCATGTTTTGTTGTCTCCAGTTGTGTTTGTCACTTCGAGAAAACTACGGGCTTCTTCACAATTAATTGGTTGACTTCAGTATATCTTAAAGTGTTACCTAAAACTAATATCTCACCTCGAGTCTGAGTTCACCGACCGGAGGTTTTGCGTACGGAATGCCTTCAAATGCTGCGTATTTTCTTCCGCTATTGGAGGTTTCCCAAGCGCCAAGAATTTTCCCTAGTGGTGTTTCTACTTCTGGCACGTCGGTGCTTAAACAAACTTTTTTAAATTCGTTTAAAATTTAATTATCTTCGGGGCTACTTCAAAATAACCATAAATAACTTGATATAAATTACATAAATTGAATTTTGCAATAATTTTTACAAACAATGTAATTATTTGTTCAACAGTTTATCAGAAATCGATAAGTGTAATCTTGAAAGTTCAGAAATTCACAACATGCATAATTTGATACTTAGGTTTATCATTTATCATTCGAAATTTGTTTTTCTGTAGAAAAACAGCTTAAGAATCTTTGTGTAGCAATGTGATAAATAGATAATCTCGTAGTGACAATAATGTCAAGTAGTAATTTGTATGCCTATCAGACAATCACATGATCTTTAAAAAAGCGCAAGAGAAATCTCAACGTTAATTTTCATTCATCTTTCAAACGATTCTTGAAAAGCGGTTGGGTTTTCAGTCAAACAAATGAGAACTGATGATAGAATGGACGATTAATTTCTGACAGATCTATCGCGTTCCACAAACAACATTGGTATACTTTGTATACGATTATAGCTGAAGCAAATCTAACTTTGCATGCTATATATTTATATTTAATCCTCTCCTAGTTTTATATTTTGCGGTTTCTGAGCTTTCAAAAGTATTCAACGTATTAATATTAGATGCATTTCTAATCAAACTTAAGTTATTGGCACCTATCCATTTTGTGGTTATTTGAGAAAGACCGTATGCTTCTTGACTCTAGTTACATTGAACCTTTGATTTGCCCAATGTACTTCAAATTAGACCCATTACAATTAACAGATCTTTTAATTCGATATTATATTTTTGGTTGCCAATTTATTTCTTGATTGATCGACACCTATCAAATTCTAGTAAAGTTTTCTAAAATTTGTCTTAGATTTAATAGCAATTCAAACAACACGTTTATCATTTAGTCCAACTTAATTTTTCGCATAAGTACTCACAATTATTGTTAATATAGACGAGCAGAAGCAGGCACAGTACTTTGTCCGCCATTATCACAGAATCACTCTAAAATATGTTACAAAACACCGAATTTATTTAGATAAAAATATAGCTCCTACTTGGCATATATCTCAGATCTACTTGAATTAAAAATTTGACAGTTATTAAATAATCCATATCTGTTTTTATCTAGGTAATATGTTATCAAAACAAATCATCTTCATTAATTTATTTAAAGACTTGAAAATGTGGAGCCATCGGTTTAATTTCATAGACCTTGATAAACCGTTCGAAGTAGAAATGTTAGTTTTTGTATGCTTAGTTGTTTTATTTTACCACAAGATTTTTTAAAATTACGTTATTTCTCTATACGAGTATACCTATACAGATATACATAGTGACATGTATAGATATATCTGAAGTAAACAAGTTGTCTAGAAGGTAAATGCACAAATATGTAATGCAAATTAATGTCTTTAATAACTAAATTGCATGTAAGGTAGGAAATTGCAGAGCACTTGTAATTTAACTACTGACGGTGACTCGATAATCACTTTTTATAATTTTTCTGTTTATACCAATTAAAGCTACGCATTATAAACTCGTTCATCGATTATTTTCAAAAATGCAAATAATGTGGGTATCTGGAATGTGAACCAATAAAAATAATCTATCTCTTTATATCTTTTATTAAAAGAAGTAAAAAATTTATTTAAAAACATACACATAAAGTGTAACAATCTATAATTCGTCTTTAACTCTCAAATCTTCCTTCTCATGTAGACCCAGATTGCTCCAGAATTCGATCGGAGCCAAGTGTTTTGTCCTTTGCAATTTAATATTTTCTGGACCGCTTATATTTAAGTAAACTAGTTCTGAATCCGTTGTTGGCTGCCATTCATCAGCACCTTCGAATGAAGGCTTGCTAAAAATACAACATTTATCAGTAATCTCTTTTTATCTCCATATCATAATAACATGTATGCAGTGTGTTAATATCTGATTGGATGTATCGTATTATCTTACATAATAACAAGTATGCAGTGTGGAAATATCTGATTGGACACCCAAATCAGTGTTTATACAGTGTGAGTTTATATTTGCAACAAATTCGTTAGATAAAATGATATTTTCTCAAAAAATTGGCATAAAGGCCTTAGCTGGCTGAGGGGAGGTAGTTCAGCTGGAAAATGCCACCAAGATCGCCGGATCTTACCCCACTAGATTTTTCCATTGGGGTCACTTAAAATACATAATGTACGAATGTAAATCTGACAATATTGAAGAATTATAAACAAAATTAGATTAGAAAAGAACATTTCTCAAGAAACTATAAATAAAGTTCTGCAAGAATTCATTGATCGTTTGGGATACTGTTAGGTACAGGGTTATTTACTATATATTGACCCCCCCTTTATTTTTGTTATTATTGAAAATAGAAAAAAAAGTTTCAATATAGTCCAGGAACTGAATGGGGACCAAAAACGTAGAAGATTGGAGTTTTAACATATCATGCTCCATGAATTAGATGAAAATCCTGATTTTTTTTAAAGAAATTATGTGGACAGATGAGTCAAGTTTTTTCCACGGCGGGAGTTTCTAATAGGAAAGAACAGATGTTCCTGAGAGAATAAAAACCAAAGACAGAGAAAGGTCAAGCAAATTTAAAAATCGGGTAGAAAATCAATCCACGTTTGGTGCGAAATTTTTCAAAACAAAGTAGTAGACAAAACACTATTCGATTACATTGTTGGTATACTTTATACGGGCAAAATTGAAACTGGTCAGTGTTAAAGCACAGGACCGTGCGCACTGAACTTGATATTTTGTCCTATATATTTAGCAATGGTATCGAGATTCGAACGGTAGTTGAAACTGTGCAGGCGAGTCCGTGACTGGCAATGTAATCAGCCCGAATAAACCATTTACGACTGCACTGGTTTAAAGATGATAAAACGGACAGGCCTACTAGCATAAAAAAAACTCGTAAATCGTTTCTCAGAAGTTCATGAGGTGTGCTGTCAATATGCCAGTGCAGTGCATAAATACCTATTATAATATCAAGCGTAGGAATTTAGTTAGTTGTTGTTCATATTTATAAATATTTACTACTATATAAAAGATGAAATATTTTAATTATTTACTAATTTACCATGGCTTTCTGGAGACCATTTGAAACAGAGGACAATATAATAACGCCCGAAAATCTTATTTTCTTATGACAAGCATTTCTATTTACCTCCGCCCGTGTACAATAAAGAGATGCCGACTGTTTTTGCCGGCTTTTAGTTTTATACGGTTTCAATTAAGTTCGTATACACTTTAATATGTAATTATTACACTTAACGCGCCAGACTTGTAACTCGTAGTAATTCAGTGCTCGGCGGGGCACATAGCCCGGAGAGTAGCTGCTGGTTTCAGTCTCGTTACGTTCGTTCCTCATATATTAAAATAAGGACTTTATAGATGAGGATATCTTCTTACCCCGTTGTTGCATACGAGTACAACATATTTTGACAAGCACTCCTTAGATCGGTGTCACTTTTAGATTTTACTGGCTTTAGGGAAGCATAAAAGTAGACAAGATCCTCGCCGTGTCCAACACCTACAAACAAAAAATTAAAAAGTGTCACTTTAGTATATACATTTTTATTTCCCAAGCAACCACACAAAAGGCAAAAGACAAATCAAAATGATAAGCATGCGTAAAATATGACAGTATTTGAGATACAAAATTTAAATGCGATGTGAATATACAGAGAATAAAAACAAGTAGAGATAAAAGTAAATATACAAATGTCAGATAAAGCTACTCATCTCAACTTTCTTTTTTTAAATTGGCTAATATTATTAATATTTTTATTTGAACTGGCAATTTATTATATAATGTAATTGCCATGTATACGTTATTTTGCCCGTATATCATACATTATAACCTTTTATTATCAGATTATCGTTTGGCTCGAGTGTAATGCTCGTGATTAAAGTTGTTTTTAGGAAATGTATTCAAATTAATGGTAATATAAATTAGGGTTTCCAAAGTATATACATGCAGAGTGGATGAAAAATATTCAATTAACTAGACAAACCCTTGCAATATTTCTCGGTGATCTTTTGTAGTTTAAAATGCTGTCCGTAAATAACTTAAAACCTTAAAGGTAATTAATACTATACTTTAAATTTTAATTGCAATTTAATTTAAATGTTTTGACTATGATCATCAAAAACACTCACTAAATCTAGAAAGATATTGCCTCAAGAAGAGAATGTTTCATAATTGAGCCCCCAGAGATTGCTCCTCTCTTTGGATTAATCTAGTCTAATTTAGTCTAGCTTCTGCTCATGAGACTTATTGAACATCCACGTTTTTTTATATCTATTGCCCTTAGAGAACTTTTCTAACAGTGTTCATTGGTTGTATGTAAAAAAGGTCCATTAATTTATTAATACTTTTGAAATAATCAGGAACAAAGTATACGAAACTGAACAATTAAACGTTTATCCTGTTGTCTACCACGTAGAAATTCTTTACCTTCTATGTCTGCACCTCCGGAATATATTTGTACCAGCTTGTTTTGCCCTTCCTTGTAGTTGAAGACGAAGTAGTAGACCGGAGATTTGTTGACTCGAGCCTGTAATTTAGCCGCCGTTTCAGCACCAATTACGAACAAACGATCGGTGAATATCTAAAATGTAATTAATTGTAAATGTAAAATGATGATTTTCAATATAAATACTGCATTAAATATTCATCAACATCTCGTCTGCACTGTCATGAATGTGCAATCTAACATACTATGCGCAGATTTTTCTAAACTCTTTGACAACTTAAACTATTTCATATATCTTCAAAATCTGGAAAAAGTTGACTTATCGTATTTATTTAATTCCTATTTACCAGGAAAAGATATTATGTTAAATCTCCTGGATTCATTTTTTAAAAGGTTTTTGCATCTTCTAGAGCACCTCAAGAACCAATTCTAGGTGCACTTCTGTCTACGTTGTTAATGATATTGTTATGATTTTAAATTCATTACTTACAGGTTTAAGGGAAGCTCATGTAAATAAAATCTATTCTTAACAAATATGCAGAAATTTAGCTTAAGGATATTAGTTACCTGGGTAAACTTTTTGAAGTTTTCCTTGTCGATATGTTCCTCTGACCCCAAGTAGAAATCCTTAATTTTCCTCGCAACTTCTTCACGTTTCGAAGCTGGTAAAGTATAGTTGTAGTCCAAATAGTAATGGGCTATCTCGGGCCAGTCCGAGTCAAACTTTTCAAGTGTTGCATAATGGGCTGAAAATATTTTGAATGATACGAAAAGAGAATGTAAGAATAGTATTTTTTATTACTACCTTCGTGGTTATAAAAAAAATCTATTTTGGATGTTTAACACCTCGAGCTACAGTTACAAATTATGACAGAATCACTTACGAGTTGTAGAAAGTAATCCTTCATCTGTAGTGGTGGATGTGATCCAGGGTACGTCTAACACTTTTTTATTTTTTAACAATAAATAGGGATCTTCTGTCAAAAACGGATTCGTCGAGCCTTTTTCAATCACCGGAGCAAAGGGTACTGAGAGAGATTTATAGTCATAGGTGAAGTCTTTTAAATTTTCCAAAAGTAGATTGGCTGGTCTTTCTTTCAGGCATTGTTTTAACTCGCTCGTGGGCGTAACGGAACAGTTTAGATTCGCTGCTAATTTCTTAGCAATTTCCAAAGGATTCTTTTTGATGGCCCATGGACATAGAGCGGTTCCACTTTGAGACAATCCCCTAGCAAATAATCCTTTGGATAACGGGGAGAAGTAATGCAAATGGACGCTAGCTGCCCCTGTGGAAAGACCAGTGAGTGTCACTGAATCGGGTTTTCCTCCGAAACTAGCTATGTTGTCTTTAATCCACTTCAAAGCTAAAACTTGATCTTTCATTCCGTTATTTCCGGGTATGGCTTCATCTTCGGTACTTAAAAATCCTAAAATGAAAATGAACCAATAATTTATTTTAATATTGTAAATGTCTCAGCTAGCCAAAATTAGTCTTGAAACTATAGCCCACTTTCCTAATCTGACTCTATTCTTTTAAAAATTACAAATCAATATTTGCTAATCTAAAGGCACGTCGCCCTTTGACCAACTTAACATCTCTAGATTCTCTGCACACTCTTTATGTCTTCGTACTCACAAGAAGTCATAGAGACTGACACTTTCACGTTCTTTTTGCACTGAATGAAAAAGGATTTGAAAATCCCAAACAGATGTACTTACCCAGAACTCCAAGTCGATAATTAATACTGACAACAATTAGGTCCTTATCCAAAAGTAACTTTGAATCTACCAACCTATGTCCACTTCCCCCCAAGAATGCCCCACCGTGAATGTGGACCAATACATCGAAAGTGCTTTCTGAATCTATTTCTCTGGCTGGTACATACACATTCAAATAAAGACAGTCCTCGTCACCTACATGAAGAAAATTAGTGTCACACCAACTAAGATCTTCAGGATTAATGCTATTAATAAAACTTATAATAATGTCTCTTTTATTGCCAACCTTGTATTTTTCCGTGGAAACTTGCCTGTAGGCAAACATAGGTTCTTGTGGCCTCCAAAACTTCATCCCACGGCTCAACAGGTTCTGGTTCCTAAAATATCAACAAAACATTAATTTCTGTTGAAGTTCCTATCCATGAATATTGTCTAAAATGGGACGTTTTTCGCTTTATACCCAAATATCACGGAAACGGAGTTTAATTATCTAAAAGTCGTTTTGTTATTTTTATCCTGCTTCAAATTTTTTTTCTTTTTTCGTCAAAATTCTGCCATTTTGCTACTGTAATTAGCCGGAAATTAAGAAAAATTGATGTGTAATACGATGTTCCTTTAATATGGTGTATTAACTAAGCGGTTCATCAATGTCAGCTCTTCGAGTTCATAGCTTCTAGCGTTTATTTAATGTCTGATTTGGATGTATATTTCTTTTAAATATAGATCTTTGAAATGCGCATCTTTGTGTTATATTAAATTTTACAAAACATAATAGCATGGTCTACTATGTTTTTTTTTTCTGGTGAGGAAATGGTGAAATCTTATTAGCCATTTTTTCATTTCAAATCTGCGTGTGCTGTTAGATTCATCAACCCCGCAAATCTGTTTATACCAAACATTGAAAAAGTCGCATTTTTGGATTTTTCCTGAGATAAATAAAAATTCAGAAATTGCCGAAGAAATTTAACTGTTGCATGGGATTGTGGAATCGCTAATAAGATTTCACCATTTTCTGACCCGAAAAGAAATCATAGTAGGCCACGCTATTATGTTTTGTAAAATTGAATATAACACAAAGATGCGATTTTCAAAGATCTATATCTAAAAAATATATATCTGAATAAAAAATATACATATAAGGGACGGAATCCTAACGAATCTGCTGATGGAAGATGGACCAAAGTCCCTGGATTACTCCTAAGTCCCACATATGATGTCATAAACATGAAAAATGCTTATAACTCGTGAACGGATGGAGATATTGAATCCATATTTGGCACGTGGGTGATACCATAAAAGGGGGACGGAATCCTAATGGTTCTGCTGGCAGAAAATAGAGGTAAGCCTATATGACGTCACAAAGACGAAGAATCCTTAGATCTTTACAACTAATATAGATACCGGTCCAACATTCGAATTCGAAGCACCCCTACCGATGGAAAGAAGCCCATGTGTCGGATATGATGGAAATCGATCGATTGGGGTCATATCGGGACAGTTTGAGTTCCACTGTTTCTTACGATGTATTTAAGACTTTTTTAAAGTGTGATGTTTTAACGAAAACAAATCGAATTAAATATGGCCCCGAACATCTAATTAAATTAAATTGTATATGCCTACTAATGTTTGAAACAAGGATTTTCGAAAAAAGTACATTTTAAATGAAATATTCTAGTTGATTAATATTGAATACACTGATTAATCATGACGTTAGTTTTGGCAAGTAAACTTCATGAGATTGACTCTGTTTGAATTCTAATGATAACTATAACACAATTAAAGAGCTATCGATATTATCTCACCTCGAATCTGAGATCGCCGATCGGAGGTTTTCCATAAGGAATCCCTTGATATGCTGCATATTTTCTTCCGCCGTTGGAGGTTGTCCAAATCCCACTAATTTTCCCCAGTGGAGTGTCAACTTCTGGTGGTACATCAGAGCTTAAACAAACTTTCAAATCCGTTTAAAATATAAATAGGTTAAAATAACTTTCAACGAACATTTTTTTTAATGTGAAAGTTTATTTTTGCATATTATCTTTATTTTTATTACTTAAATCTATGAACGAATTTATTCCAGTTGTTTTAACATTCTTATCAAAGTTCACAGTAATTCAAATTTAAAGCTAAAACATTATTTTATAATCTAACCTATTTTTTCATATTTATACTTACAGTCATTCTTAATATAAATAAGAAGTAGTAGACAGAGAACCTTGTTTGACATTATCACAGACAGAATTACACTAAATCTGAAAAATATAAAAACCCGATTTCTTTAGAATATTAAGATGAAAATATAGGTATTGCTCGGAATATATCTCAGGTCTACTTGTAAAAATTGAATACAAAATGTATTTAATATATATTTTTATCATGACACTATCAAGATGAAGTACTTCAAAATAATTAATCATGAAAGTGTTACAAGAAATTTCCACGTTTTATTTTGTTTTTATCACTATTTTATTTTAGCTTGCCATTTCAGCACTTGGCGTTCCCTGCGTAAAACGAATGAATACACAAAAATAGATACAAAATATTTATACTAATTACTATTATAATTATTTTCTTGAACAAGATGAGGAGTAAAATTCAATTACGAATATTGATAAGGGTATTATGTATAGTTGACCCAAAAAGAATAGATAGTAGAGCAAAAAATTCGGCATATCGAGTAGCAAATGTACTGCAAGTTCTTGGTATTACTTTATCACATTCTCCATAAATAATAAACAAATTTAAAAAGTCTTCGTGGGTATAATTTAAACGTGCTGGCATTTTTTGACATAAGATAATGACTGATTGTTTCTAATCATGGCTATTTTGATGAAATGATTACAACAATTCATGAATTTCTAACAAAATCGCAAATATTTCAAAAAGTTGTACCTTAACCCCCACAATGCTAATATCAGAAAAAAGGAATTCAATTTTACACAACTTGGCGTAAAAAAATACAGGGTATTCCATTTGACCTAAACAAGTTTTCGCGGTTTGAAGTTGACAAAATGTAACGCGAAAAACGGAACACTTGGTATGATATTATTGAATTTATTTCAGTTGTAGAACGTAGTTCTCCATGTGTTCTTTTTATGTGACAAGAAGTAAATGAGAATCTTTTACACGAAGACAGTTCTAACGGTTCTTGCAAACCGTTGCACCTGTAAAATTTTCTATAAAATGTCAAATATCTCTGAAACGGCTAGGTTTAGGTATAGGATATGCCACATATTTTCGACTCAGAATTTTATGCTCTTTTCGAAAAAAAATATATAGGGTGTTCCATTTGCAATAACCAAGTTGGTACTGACTTCCGGTATAAGCGGAAGTGCCAACTGCTTGTAATTATTTTAGTTGGATTGGCCATACCGACATTAGTAATTATCTAAATTTTCAGAATTTTCTGATGCGTACTTTTCTCTATATCGATCGATTCATTTCCCGGTGAGACACCCTGTATAGTGAATGAAAACTGTTTCTTGAGTAAAATATGGTAATATGGTATATGAAAAAAGAACTGTGATTTTTTACCATATTTTATTTTAAAATGGGTCTTTTTTAAGGGGCGTTCATTTTATATGCGTATTTCATTCGTCTATACAGTAAAATTAGCGTTGCAGTATAATTTGAGCTTGAAGTATTGCCGAAAGATTTATACTAATGTTATGATTTTGGGTACGGTGTAATACATAGTATAGACCACAAACTAAAAACTATCAGCTAAAACATTGCCAACACGATCAGTTGTAATTTAGAAACGTGTTAGCCATGACCGGTAATTCACTGAAATATAGCTTCAGAGATATTACCTGTAATTTAATTATTATTTCTAAACAACTACGCCATGGCTCTATCATGGTTATTCCAACTAGTTATTTTGGTCATACGCATCGAGTCTTTAACTAAATTGATGTTTTTATTACCTAAGCATTATTCCCCATTTTGGTAGTGTCAATATTTAGAAGAAGTCTTTAACGGCAGATTATGGAAGGTCATTATAACCAAATGAGTTTTTTTTATAGTTATGAAAACGTCAACATCCCCAAATTACAACTAGCCATGCTGTTTGGGTAAGCAAAATGTGTCAACAGTTTTTTTTTTACTATAGTATAGAGAATCCAAAATACTTTAATTCAAGACATGGTAGCTCATGCATAATTAACGCAATTCATCATTCAGGCTTTCATTTTATCGAAATATTATGGAATTTACGAAATTCGTAAATCCGCACGCCTCTGCCTCTACTATTTACTCTTTTCGGCTAGACTATAGGTATAAGCTGGAAAAACCATTAGATTTATGAATATAAGGGCGTTTCGTCAACCAAGCTGGAATCGTTGGGAGATAATTAAAAACAGAAATATAGTGCTTATAATTACTTCAAAACAACTATTTTTAAAAGATTACGCGGCATTTATAAAGGGGTAAAAGGTGTCTTGCTCTGTTCTAAAGATTTTTTTTTTTTTTCAGATTACAAGGTCACAAAGTGTATCCAGAAAAACATAAGGCGTACTTACTCGTGTACTATGTGCGTGTACAACTCCAACTGCAGAGTTTGACTGCACCTGGTTGGCCTCCTGTACGCTAGCCGTACCTCACTGAGGGAGAGTAAACATGCTGAGAGTGATGCCAAGTCTAATGTCCAAAGTTAGCTGTCATTTGAGGACGCAAGTTTACGACAAGTATGGGACGCCGCCTGACAAAGGCCGTAATAAACCGGGAGCATCACCCTAAGGGAAGAGTGTTCCGTGCATGTACACGTGTAGTTCCACTGGAGAAGCAGGAGCTAGTGAGCTTCGGTGAGTTTAAAAATATTGAGGATCTATTTAAATGTGCAAAATTTTTGACAGTAGTACAGGGTTATTCAATATAAATAACCCGCCCCGTATAATCGTTATTATTGCCTATAGAAAAAAGATTGTTTATTTTCAAGTCGAGTACTGTCTTTAATAACTTGAATACTACCGGGTGTTAGAAAAGTATGGGAACGGTAGAAAATCTCGAACAGTTTGCATCAAATCGAAAAATAAAAAAATACGTGTCAAAAATTTTTCAAAAAACTATCTACTGATACTAAAATGACCTCAACACCCACCACCCTGTGAGTGGGGCGAGGGGCAACTTTAAAATTTCAAATGGAATCTCCTATTATTTATTGCGGAATCGGATTCTACGACAAAAAATACGTAAATTTTATTCCGGACATTTTTTTCGATTCTTGCATGGTGTCGCTGTAGTCGGGGGTAACATAACGAAAATCCTTATTTTTTATAGCAGGTTCAGATTCTACTGCCAAAAATACGTGAATTTTATATCGGGCATTTTTTTCGATTCTCGCAAAGTGTCACTGCAATCGCAAAAAATTGAGTGGAAACATGAAAGTTTTGAACGTATACTTAAAAAAATGTAAAACTACTGATCTCAGAGTGAATGATTTCCCGAGCTGTTTTAAGAACAGTGATTTTACACGGTCGTGCGGAAATTACAACAACTATTAACATTCTGTAAATTTATTAGCAGCTAGTAATTTTCAATTTACATTTTTTACAGAGCAATAAAAAACTCGATTTAAAAAAAAACTAACAGTGGTTTTACCTCTTAATTCAGCCACTTCAGACAAGTTCTTGATCCCAGCCAGTGAAGGCAAGGAGGCAACTCAGTTATTTAAAGCAAGGTGAGGAATTCGGCCAGTTGAGGCAATTAGTTTACAGCTTAACTGCTACACTAGCAGGTTTTAATTTCAAGGTTATAGGTGTTCAACATGGTGCCCATTGACTTCTTGGCGTTGCCCGAGACGAACGTAAAAATTTTCAATAGCACTTCTTATCATTTGAGGTGGTATTTCTGCAAAAATGTTTATTATGCGTTGCCTGAGCTCTTCCAAATCACGAGGTTTATTGAAATAAACCTTACCCTTCACGTAGCCCCAAACAAAATAATCAAGTGGCGCGAGGTTGGGAGATCTTGCTGGCCATTCAATAGTTCCTTTTCGACCTATCCATCGATTTTCGAAAGTACCATTCAAATAGTCCCTAACAATATCCCCATAGTGTGGAGGAGCCCCATCTTGCTGGAACCAAACATTATCGAACTCATCACCAGCAATCTCTTGTATTGCGGGAATTATTTGATTTGTCAACATTTCCAGGTATTTTTATCCATTCAAATTTCCATCTATGAAAGACGATCCTATGATTCGATCCCTGAAAACTCCTGCCCAAACATTTAATTTTTGTGGATACTGCGTGTGTGTTTCAAGCATCCAGTGAGGGTTGTCGTCACTCCAATATCTGAAATTATGGCGATTAACTTTTCCACTGAGTTCGAAAGTTGCTTCATCTGAGAAGACAAGTAGAGATGACAAAAAATTTGAGTTCTGGTTACTCCTTTCCATCATTAATTCACTAAATTCAAGTCACCGATCAAAATCATCTTCATTTAACTCTTGGTGAAGGTGAATTTTGTAAGGATGACATTTCAAAAGTTTCAAATTCTTATGAACTGAAAATGCACTCATATCAAGCTGTTGACTGGCTTTTCTGATTGATAACCTTCGATTTTCAACAAATGCCTGGGTCACTTCCATTTGTCGAGCTTCCGATGTTTCAGATTTTGGTCTTTCAGATTTTGGGCGATTTTCATTTGTCCTTATGTCTAGGAATCGTTTGATGGTACGGGACACAGTAGATTTAGAAATTCCCACATGATTTACATGGAAAGCTTCGTTGAATAAAATCACAACTTCATCATAGGACCTTTCTTTATCGCCCCACCCTCGCATCATTAAAAGAGAAACTCTCTCTTCCTCTGTTAAAATAGCCATTATGCAGAAAAAAACGCGAGAACTAATGAAAAATGAAATAACTTCTTCCGTACAAAAGTGCGCTCCTGCATCTACAAAAGTTGGAAGGAACTGAACGTTCTCGTAGAAATTTCACAAAACAAATATTGTTATTAAGAACACAAAAAAACATTCATAAAAACCGAGATATCACAGATATTGTTTTTTAAACTGAATATTTTTTTGTCAACACGAGTAGCTAGAGTTTGTAAATATTTACAAACTTATGGACGCTTAATGTTTATTTCAATTTTGTGCGATTACAGCGACACCATGCAGGAATCGAAAAAAATGTCCGGAATAAAATTTACGTATTTTTTTGTCGTAGAATCTGATTCCGCAATAAATAATAGGAGATTCCATTTGAAATTTTAAAGTTGCCCCTCGCCCCACTCACAGGGTGGTGGGTGGAGAGGTCATTTTGGTATCAGTAGATAGTTTTTTGAAAAATTTTTGACGCGTATTTTTTTATTTATTGATTTGATGCAAACTGTTCGAGATTTTCCACCGTTCCCATACTTTTCTAACACCCGGTATTACTATTGACGATGTCTTTTAGAAATCCCCCCAAAAAAATTATCCATAGGGGTCAGATCCGGACTGTTAGGTGGCCATGTAATTGTTCCATTATTCCCTATCCGTATTATACATTATTCAAATGACCTTGAACGGGTAGAACACTATGCGGAGTTGTTCATCCATCCAAATCATAGCATCAACTTCGGTTTCCAGAAAATTCTGCAAAAGAATGTTTTCATTATTTTTTGCATCTGGGATAATTATTTCCGGATGGGTAACTCCAGTTAAAGTATAATCATAAAATATAGGCTCAACAATTTTGTTTCTGAAAATTCCACACCAAACGCTAACAGTTTTTCTTCCTGATTTTTTTATTTGTTTTACCAATCTTTCTCTGTTGTGCTTGTTTTCCCACGACCTTCGATTTTTACTATTAAAAACTCCTGTCGTAGGAAAGGATGATTCATCAGTCCATAATATTTTAGTACAAAAATCGGGATGTTCATACAACTTTTGAATCATCTGGCGGCAAAAGTCCAGCCTTTCCCTTTTATGAGCCTCTATTAAAATTTTTACGGGTAAAATTTTATATGGTCTGTAGTTTTTATTTTTTAACGTATGTTGGATTTTGGATTAACGTTTACTTAATTAATCGACTGCATTACTTATAGTACATTCAGAATTTTCTAAAAAATAATACAATGTTTCAAAAAAGTCTATTTGCGAATAACTATGGATGGGAACTTATGTCTCGATATTGCTATCGAAGCAGTCTCTTAAAAATAAAAATAATATTAGCAGACTCTTCCATACTACTTAGCTGTAATTCAGCTTTTCTAGTTCGACCAGACTAGGACAGTAAAAAAACAATCAATCTATTTACATATTTTATTAAAAAAATAAAATATTCTGTTAAAAAAACACCCAATTTAAAAAAATTTCTATAGGATGGAAGGACTTATAATTCGTCTTTATGTTTCAAATTCTCGTTCTCCAATAAATCAAGCGATCTCCAAAATTCTATTGGGGCCAAGTATTTTGTTCTTTGCAATTTAATATTTTCTGGGCCTGTTATATTTAAGTAAACTAGTTCTGAGTCCGTTGTAGGGAGCCATTGATCGGTGCCATCGAAGGAGGGTTTACTAAAAATACAAAATTTATATGAAAACATATTCAGCACTAACGCCCTTTCAATGGGTTAAACAACAATTTAGCCTAAGTAGAAAGTAGAGTTTAAAATTAAAGCGAAAAAATTGAAGAAAACATGTTAGGGATTTTTTTCTTCAAAATTTATTGAGAAATAAATTTATTTTTATTATCAATATTCTTAGTCCTAAAAAACAAATTAAATAATAATCAAGTAACAGAAGAAAATGTTGGAACATTCTGTCTCGAAGTTCTTCTAAATTTTGTGGCCTGGTTTTGTACACTTTAGCTTTAATAGTTCTCCATGAATAAAAATCTAGCGGGGTTAGGTCGGGAGATCTAGGTGGCCCACAAAATTAATGGACTATCCCATTCTGTGGATACCTTTGATCCAGGTATGCTCCAACTGTGACTACATTATGGATAAATGCTCCATCGGGCTGGAAATACTACTCCATGAGAAAGTTACAAGAAAAGGGTTACAACCCAAAAGATTTGTGAGAGGGATGAAACACGAGTACCCCCGTTTCGAGGGCGATGGTAATATTTTTAAGGGTGCCATCCCTCAGCAACTACACCTATCTCGCGTTTCTTCCATCATAGGCATGCGGATCGATTTTTTGGGCAGGATTCGGGTAGGGGATTAGCCGTGTTTCATCTCTCTCACAGAACTTTTGGAGTTTTCTCAACTTATTCATGAACTATACTTATCCAGTCGCACTTGAAGTGAAGATCGTGTAATATATCCCAAAGTTCATTGTTTAAAAACACTAAGCATTCAGCATTCAAAGTATGATGAAGAAAAATGTTCTTTTTACCTCATAATATTCAAAACCATACATTGACTTTCTGTAAATATTGCCTCTTGAAATTTATAACCCAGTTATTTTGTCGGAAAATGTTCGCTAATTTTATACCGTCAATTGCAATATTAAAATTTAATAATACTGAATTTAAGTGTATTTTTTTAAATCAAAACGACCTGTAAAAGCATTTTTGGAGAAAATTCATCGTAATGAATTTTAGGCACGCTACCTCTTACCCTGTTGTTGCATACGAATACAATATATTCTGGCAAATAGTTCTTAGCTCTGCGTCACTTTTAGATGTTTCTCCAGGTATAAGTGATGCGTAAAAATAGAGCATGTCGTCACCGTGTCCAACACCTACAACCAAGTTTAAATGTGGTCAGTTACTTGCAAAGTAAAAGTAAAAAAGTATTTTTCAAGCGATCATACAAGTGGCACTGGACAAATCAGAATACAGAGATTAGAATTAGAAATAAATGCAATTGCTTTATTTTATTCTATACCGACGAGGAGAAATTTGGTTGAATATCGTTTAGGATACGATTTAAATAACATACATTTTATGTTATAACAGTGACTCAGAAGCCAATATTTTTTTAATTGCGGTTCTATCCTTAAAAAAATGTTTAACCCAGGTGTGCAAATGCCAATATCTCAATGGATCGCTTTTTTGACCTAGTTTCAAACAATTTCTGCTGCCTCTTATGCCTTGACTCATAATATTCATAATATCTAGGAACATTATAGACAGCCAAATAACCACATTACTACCTGCTTATGTGGAAGTAACAGTTTGCTTTTCGTATAAATAATGACGACACATTATTTAGCTGATTTTCTTAATAGTGGTCATTAATAATGTTTACATAATAAAACTATTTTCTTTACCTTCCACATCTACACCACCGCCAGTAATTTGTAATAGTTTATATTGCCCATCTTTGTAATTGAAAAGGTAATAATAGACGGGAGACTTGTTCACTCTAGACTGCAATTTAGCGGCTGTTTCAGCACCAAGTACAAACAAACGGTCGGTGAATATCTGAAACACAGAATTGAACGTATAAGGTGATTATTCTTCAACCCGACTTCATGTCTAGTAGAACATAAGCAAATATTTTTTACATATCGCTTAATTAGAGACCTTGATACGAATACGAAACGAATATCTAAGTTGATATATTACATACGGATTTCTCTAAAACCTTTTTTATAATGCTGAGGTTTATGTTTTGCGGTGGGATGTTGGATGGAGAAATTGAATAACTACAGTGAAGTACATAAGTAATGGATAAACTTTTGTCATAATTTTATAGCAATCTGTTAAGTAATCATAAATTTACAGAAAAAAGAATAATTACCGAAAAAAATAAAATAAAGTTTCAAAATTTGCTGAAGTTTATAAATTGGTGCACTATAGAGGAATACACTGACGCAAATTTGGCAAACGATACCTTCTATTCTCTTTTTCTGGATTGTTTTCATGAAGCATTTCCTATGGAAAAAATTAATATTTCATAAAAAACTAAGAATAGCTGGCTAACTACAGGTATTCGAATTTCGTGCAAGCATAAGCGCGACTTAATTTATCTAAAATAAAATAAAGTAAGTAAAGGTCGTGGCTTTATGAACTACATTAAATTATATAGTAAGATTTTAAAAAAAGTTATTCACACTGCAAAAAAATTATATTTTAGCAATAAAATTATACACTCTAGTAATAAAATAAAAACTACTTGGGATATCATAAACGAGCTTCAGGGAAAAAATTCTAACAGGCTGTCTGAGAATGATATAATAATAAAAGATCCATGTCAAATAGCCACTAAATTTATTGACTTTTTCGTGGACATTGCCTAAACACAAACATCTGATTTACAAAGCATACACTCTGCCGAATACTATATTAAAAAAATAAACAAAAATACCCTGGACTCTCTGTACTTTATGCCGGTTACGGAAAATGAGGTAATTGAAATTGTTAAGCAGTTAAAACCTAAAGAATCATTTGGATGGGATGAAATTCCAATTACATTAATAAAAGAAAACATTTCAGTTTTAAAGAAACCCTTACCACATATCGTAAACTTATCACTTTCCCAGGGGATATGTCCAGATAAATTTAAAATAGCAACCATTAAGCCGCTTTTTTAAAAAGGCGACAAATATAATATTTCAAATTATAGACCTATTTCCCTTTTGCCTACAATTTCTAAAATATTAGAAGCAGTAGTAAAAAAACAGCTAGTAAACTATTTAGAAAAATTCAAAATCTTAACACCATTTCAGTTTGGATTCAAAAAAGATTGTAGCACATCTGACGCTGCATTTAAACTAATAAATTATATTAATAATATCCTAGAAAATAAACATATTCCTATGGGTATCTTCTGCGATTTGTCTAAGGCTTTTGACTGTGTAGATCATAATATTTTACTAATGAAGCTCAATTACTACGGAATATGCGGTACACCACTTCTGTGGTTTATTTCATATTTAAAACCTAGATCTGCATATGTCAGACTTTATGACGAATCTCAGGAAATTGGAAAAATTGTTATCACGGAAGCAAAAGATATCACATTTGGAGTTCCACAGGGGTCCATATTAGGTCCAGTATTATTTTTAATGTACATAAATGATCTTGTTGATAATTTTCCTTCGTTACAATTTTCATTGTTCGCTGATGATACCAGTATCATAGTGAATGATGATAATTTGGACGATCTTAAAGTTAAAAGTGAAGAGGCAATGAATTGCATTACAAACTGGTTTCATGCTAATAAACTGCTCTTAAATATTGAAAAAACAATGAATATGACGTTTGAAAAATCCCACACACCAGCCTTAGATATAAATATTCAAACTGATCTAGGACAAATAATATCAGTAACTGATACTAAATTTTTAGGAATATATATTGATAAATCGTTAAATTGGTCGACGCATATTTCTGATTTAAATAAAAGACTTGGACGTGCAATTTATGCAATAAAGAACGTCAAAGAAAATATCAGCATTGCAGCGGCACTATCTGTGTATTTTGCATATTTTCAGAGCATACTGCAATACGGTGTAGAATTTTGGGGAAACGCAACTTGTCTTCAAAAAATTTTAGTGACACAGAAACGTGCGGTGCGAGCAATTTGTGGTATTCATCCGAGAGAATCCTGTAGAACGGCGTTTAAAAACTTACATATACCAACTGTAGTTAATCTTTATATATATAAAATATCTATAATAATTTACAGAAAACGAAACACAATGTCGACATCCGCTGATATCCATGATTACAATACCAGGTCTAATACAAAACTAATTGCACCAAACTATAGATATGTCACAAATAGGAAAGGTCCTTTATACTCCGGAGTAAAAATTTATAATCACCTACCAAATTCTATTACTTGCATAAACAGCGAAAACTTATTTTAATATATTTTAAATAATTATGTGTTCTATAACTTAGAAGAATACTTCACTACAAAATTTAATCCATAAAGTTTTCAAAGGGTTTACTTCTAAAGCATTGTATTATTGTATATTTATAATGTCTGAATTTATTTAAGTATGTGCATTGTATTTTTATTAAGATTAAACCTATTTAAGTAAATGCTCTTTCCCTTATGTCTTGAGATTAAGGCGCACCATGTCATGTATGTACCTATATGAGCATATTGCATTATTATTGTTATGTAATTAATTATGTAATTTTTGGGAAATAAAATCTAATCTAATCTAATCTTATACCTCCTCCTTCAACCCCTTAGAGTGACAGCTACTCTTTTAAAAAATTTAAATTGAACGGGGGTGCGTGTAATATAGCTCATTTGAAAGGGTTTTGAATTTTGTATATTTTTCTCAATAGGTGGATTGATAGACGCGGTGAAATTGAATGGCCTGCCCGTTCTCCCGATTTGACCTCGCTTGACAGTATTTATTGCGTTACTTAAAATCGCAACGCTCCTTCAACATACCAAATAACGTCGATGATTTAAAAGACTAAGGCAAAAAATTAATCAAATCAAAAAATGTCATTTTAGAATTAAAAATTGGCGTATTTTAGAATTTTACTCCAAAGTTGTTAATTACGTAGATAATGAATTTATCCGTTACTTATGGACATATGTGTATTTGCCTGGGTAAATTTTTTGAAGTTTTCCTTGTTGATATGTTCTCCTGGCCCCAAGTAAAAATCCTTAATTTTCCTCGCAACTTCTTCACGTTTAAGTTCTGGTGAAATATAGCCTAAACTGGTATGAGCTATTTTGGGCCACTCTGAATCAACTTTTTCCAGTTGTGTGTAATGGTCTGAAAATAATTTTAAACGTGTTTAAAAACGAAAGTATAAAACTGAACAAATTCTTCTAATATTTATTACGCAGATTTTTTTTCTAAACTTCCTAAATAAAAGAGAATTTATGTACGAATATATGAACTTCCTTTGGCGAAATATAATTTGTTAATATGTACATAAGAAATGTCCGATCCAATAGTTAATATACAGGGTGTCTCACCGGGAACTGAATCGATCGATATAGAGAAAAGTACTCATCAGAAAATTTTGAAAATTTAGATAATTACTAATGTCGGTGTGGCCAATCCAACTAAAATAATTACAAGTAGCGGACACTTCCGCTTATACCGGAAGTCGATACCAACTTGCTTATTTCAAATAGAACACCCTATATATTTTAAGGTTTTCGAAAAGAGCATAAAATTTTGAGTCGAAAATATGTAGCATATCCTATAACTAAACCTAGCCGTTTCAGAGATATTTGACATTTTATAGAAAATTTGACAGGTGCAACGGTTTTCAAGAACCGTTATAACTTTCTTCGTGTAAAAGATTCTCATTTGCTTCTTGTCATATAAAAAGAACAAGGAGAACTACGTTCTACAACTGAAATAAATTCAATAATACCAAGTGTTCCGTTTTTCGCGTTACATTTTGTCAACTTCAAACCGCGAAAACTTGTTTAGGTCAAATGGAACACCCTGTATTTTTTTTACGTCAAGTTGTGTAAAATTGAATTAACTTTTTTCTGATATTAGCATTGTGGGGTTTAAAGTTACAACTTTTTGGAATATTTGCGATTTTATTGGAAATTCATGAATGTTGTAATCATTTCATCAAAATAGCCATGATTAGAAACAATCAGTCATTATCTTATGTCAAAAAATGCCAGCACGTTTAAAGTATACCAACGAAAACCTTTTAAATTTGTTTATTATTTATGGAGAATGTGGTAAAGTAATATCAAGAACTTGCAGCACATTTGCTACTCGATATCCACAAAAACGGAAACCGTCACCAAACACTGTAAAACGCATACTGGAAAATTTAAAAAATTATGGCTCTGTCAAGGAAAAAATGCAAAGAAGAAAGCCTATTGTTGATGACGAAAACATTGAAATAGTCATTCTGGGATATTTTCATGCATTTCCAAGAATAAGACAAGCTGCTCTGGAATCGGGACTATGCAAGGATTCAATTCACAGAATCTTATTAAAACATAAGTTTCACCCGTTTTCATTCTATATGGTTCAAGGATTAAAAGAAACAAATTTCCTAAAGAGACAGAATTTTTGTGAGTTTATTCTAATAAGGTCTGAAGGTCACGATTCTTATTTGGGAAATATTATATGGACAGATGAAGCAATATTTACCAAAAATGGACTTTTTAATAGACACAATTCGCATTATTGGAGTGACTCAAATCCTCATGTGTTCAGAGAGCGAAACTTTCAGGAAAGTTGGCAGTTCAATGTTTATTGTGCCATAAGAAACGATAGAGTGGTGGCATTCCAATTTTATCAGGAAAATTTAAACGGTAAATTAAATTTTCTCTTTTGCTAATATGTATAGGTAAATTTTTGTTTTTTTTTAGGTGAAAGATACTGCATATCTTACAAAATTTGAATAATAACTATTTAGAAAATTTACCTCTCGCCGAACATAGAAACATTTTTTATCAGCACGACGGTGCTCCCCCCCCCCCCATAACGCATATTTAATTAATAATTATTTACAAGAAACTTTTTATGATCAATGGATTGCCAATAATGGAACTTTCTTATGGCCTCCCCACTCGCCCGATTTATCAATTGTGGATTATTTCATTTGGGGAACTATTAAAAATAAAGTGAGCCCATTAACAACCATTGAGGATTGTATGCAAAGAGTAAGAAATGCATATTTAATTAATAATTATTTACAAAAAACTTTTTATGATCAATGGATTGCCAATAATGGACCTTTCTTATGGCCTCCTCGCTCGCCCGATTTATCAGTTCTGGATTATTTCATTTGGGCAACTATTAAAAATAAAGTTTATGAGAGCCCATTAACAACTATTGAAGATTGTATGCAAAGAGTAAGCAATGCATTTCAAAACATCACAGGATTCAATTAGAAGAGCTACCCATGAGGAACTAATCCGAAGGTGCGAAAAATGTGTCGAGGTTCGAGGGCGGAATTTTGAGCAATTATTAAATTAAAATGAAATTATATTTTAAATTGATCTTATCTCTGCTATTTTAGTTCATGCGATATCTTCAATTCGATTAATACGCGTGTTACAGTGCCAGCTGCTTGTAATTATTTTAGTTGGATTGGCCACACCGACATTAGTAATTATCTAAATTTTCAAAATTTTCTGATGCGTCGTACTATTCTCTATATCGATCGATTCAGTTCCCGGTGAGACACCCTGTTTTTAATTAGAAACTTGAAGTTGCTTACGAATTGTAGACAGTAATCCTTCATCAGCAGTGGTGGATGTGATCCAGGGTACGTCCAGCACCTTTTTATCCTTTAACAGCAAATACGGATCTCTTGCTAAAAATGGTTTTTTCGAGCCCTTCTCAATTACCGCGGCAAAAGGTACCCCTGGAGATTTATCATCTATCTGGAACTCCTTCAAATAGTCCAAAAATAGTTCGGATGGCTTTTCTTTTAAACACTGTTTCAGCTCCCTTGTGGAAATATCGGGACAGTTTAGAAGCGCAGCCAATTTCTTAGCATCTGCCAGAGGATCCTTTTTGATAACCCAGGGGCATAGAGCTGACCCACTTTGTGACAGTCCCCTAGCGAATAATCCTTCCGAGAGAGGGGAGAAATAATGCAAGTGGACACTAACTGCCCCCGCCGAAATGCCGGTGATAGTCACCGAATCGGGGTTGCCTCCGAAACTAGCAATGTTGTCTTTAATCCACCTCAGAGCTAAAGCTTGATCTTTGAATCCATTATTTCCTGGTATGGCTTCATCTTCAGTACTCAGAAATCCTAAAATAAGAATGCCTAGATAATTTATTTATTTTATATTGCTGATCAAATTTTTTTTTAACTCGGACATTCGACAATTTCAACTTAGTTTCCAAATTTGAACCCATTTTATAAACAATTGTTGTCTTGCTGTAAAACTCTTCTAGGGGTATGTTGCTCTTGACGAACTCCACGTTTTCTTGACACCTTTTCTCCAGGCACAACTTTTGTTATGTAATAATCATATTCAAAAAAAAAGCAGAAGATATCATGAGGGTTAGCTTCTCACCTCAGCTTAACTCATGAATGTGCCTCTTATCGTACGAAGCACTATACTATAACAAAATAGAAAAATGAAACTTACCTAGAATTCCCAGACGATAATTCATAGTAACAACAACTAGATCGTTGTCCAAAAGTAACCTCGATTCCACCATTCCATGTCCACTTCCCACCAGAAATGCTCCACCGTGAATGTGGACCAATACATCAAAATTTCTTTGCGGATCATTTTCTCTGGTTGGTACGTAAACATTTAAGTAGAGACAGTCTTCTTCACCTGCATGAAGAAAACCGATATTATTAACAAAATAAAATATACAGCATTGTCTTTTTTATTCCTAACCTTGTCTTTGTCCGAAGTTGAGGATTTTGTCTTGTAAACAAGTATGTGTTTGAGTAGCATTTAAAACGTCTGACCATGGTTCAACAGGTTCGGGTTCCTAAATAATCAGCATATAAATTTACCTAATTCTAGAGATGCTAATAAAATTTTTCATTCTTAAGGAAAAGTATCACTTTTTTCTCACCTCGAACCTGAGTTCGCCGATCGGAGGCTTTGCATAAGGAATTCCTTCAAATGCTGCATATTTTTTTCCGCCGTAGGAGGTTTTCCAAACCCCAACAATTTTCCCCAATGATGTTTCTACTTCTGGTACATCGGAGCTTAAACAATCTTTTTCAAATTAAATCAAAATGGTATATAATCACTTAAATAACTCATTGGAGATTCTGTAGAATAAATGACTCATAATTTTTAACAATCTGCAATCATCATCTGTTTTTTATCAGCATATCATCATGAAACGCTACATATAGTTTTGAGAGTTGATCACTGAACTCTATTACAGTAAATGGAACGCCATTATAGGCATATGCGCGTAAACAAAATGTGATAATCATGCGATTTAAAATGCACAGACAAGCGCCGACGCAGTAGGAAATCTAAGGTTAAAAATATGTCGGAGCTTGACTCAAACAGTTGTGTACGGAAGTTATGCGCTGACGCAAGTTTGTGTTTTATTTGTTTCTAAAGCGTAGGTCTTAAATTGAATGCGAATTACAGAGTCGGTCTTCGTGATTTTATCCTTTCGTTTGCGAAAAGTTGTGAGATATATTGGTTATGTTGTATATAATTTTGTGACTTGTAAACAGTGTGTATCTTAATTAAGACAATAGGTGCGCACTTGTATGGTACTGTTTTGTAAGAACCGGGACGAAATCCCGAGTTTGTTATATTTTAAGTAAGTATACCTACTCAACTTTTGTCTGTTGTATTAAAATAAGCTACCATCTAAATATTGGCAAGACAGTCCGATTTTGGATTTTTTTTCTTTTAAAATGAGTACTTTTGCCTACTTAAACACGAATTTTTATTAAAAATAGGCTGTATATACTTCCCGAGATATCAGGATGCAAGATATTGTAACCTCACATTTTTTCATTGCTGCGATTTTTAAGTTTATTATTTGTGAATTGTTGAGTACCTAAATAGTATTAATATAAATACGTATTCAACATATTCGGGATAATAATACTGATTCCAAGATCTTTTTGAAAACACATAACGTTATCATATTTTTTGTAAATTAATATTATAATTTTATGAAACAAGCAAGTTCAAACTGTGAAATATGAGTCCAGTCAGCCAACGTGGTAAAGTTGACAATACTCAAGTATATTACTAGTAAGTTAATAGAGTGCGGCAGCAAGGCATCTCAATTATTTGTGTATTATGCAAAATAAATAAGGAACACATTACCCTCCTTTGCTTAGCGCAGTCGATTAAAAATAATGCAAATATGTGCCAAATGTTTATGGAAGTACAAATAGAATGACAATGTTTGACATATAACAAAACGTTTTGTGAATAAAAAGAGAATTTTATAACTAATTTATATTTTTAATTATGTAATAATTTATTTAAAAATTTTGTTTTAATTTATATATTTTACTAGCGAGACATTTTGTAATATTCAAAAAACAAGTTCTGCTATTTTTAAGCAGAAGTTTCATTTATTAAAATTTTTAAATATTTTTTGCACACCATGGCAAGATACCACTGAAATCTATTATAACAGAACAGTTAAGGACGAGCGCAGCTCTGTCTTTATGGCATTGTACTGCGATACTAAATATAAAGCAAGAGGAGCCGCATTTAGTGCTTGAATTGGTGACTTTCAGAGAAACGCAGCAATCTTGACTCACCTTCTAGCGGCTTTTTTTTTTTTTTTTTTTATACATTTATTTAACGTCGGCCTATTTCCGCTACTGAGGCCTATCACCGACGCCTGTAGACGAACTACCCCTAACCAGGAATTTTGCCGAACCTCTTCCCTTAAGAAGAGTAGGGATCTTTTACTTGCCTAACATTTAATAGACAAGGGACCGACGGCTTTACATCCCCTCCGAAGGATGGTATATCTCTTATACAACCCTCGCCTAAGGTTGTATAGCTTCCGCGCATACACTGATATACAAGCCGCTGGAAGATGTGTGAGGCGAGAACGCGGTTTCCGTTGGAACGGTCACCCATCCAAGTACTAACTGCGCCTGTCGTTGCTTTACATCGCATACCGAAGTATGTACATAGTAAAGACGCACCTACACTCGCCCTTCTAGCGGCTTGTATTTCAGTGTATTAAATGCTATTTAATTCTAGACGGGGATTGTGTAGTGGATATACCATCTTTGGGACGGTATGTAAAACAGTTAATCCCCTGTCCATTAAATACTAGGCAAGTAAAAAAAATCCCTACTCTTTGATAGAGGTTTGGCAAAATTTCCAGTTTGAGGGTAGCTTGTCTCCTGGTATTGGTTCTTGCCCTTGGTGGCGGTAATAGCCCGATGTTAAAAAAAAATCAAGGAAAATAAAGCAATAGAGTTCAGTGCAAAATACTTAATAAAAAGTAAGAAAATTGTTGCTTCCCTTGGTTCATGTTTACATTATATTTGTCTAAAGTACAGTACAAGATTTTATCAGATTTTCCACGTTTCAGACGAAGTATATTACGAATTTTAGTTATTCAGTTACTTTGTCAGAAAAATTATTTAATGTAGCAAGTAAACATTGGGTATATGTACACTACTACCGGGAATGAAACCACATACTTTTAGTCAAAATATAAATGGACATTATACTTTAATTTTCTCTTGCAAATAGAGAAGGAAGTTTTACGTAAACACCTCTACATATTCTTTTACAATTCATTGTCTCATGAGTATGTCTAATTTTTATAAACAAACGAGTAAAACAATCTATCACTTATATATCAAGGCATTTGATATTAAACAAAAAAGCTAAGTTATCTTGAAATTCAAATAATAATACCACACCAAGTATTTGAAAATAGTTAATTATTACCTTTTCTTCATTTCATTTGTCAATTCAAACATATTTGTGAATATAAAATGCATGATTTTAGTTTTCAATAAAAATTCACTAGTACCTACTCATATATTTACTGATTGATCGTAGAAAAAAAGTATAGGTTTTTTTCAGGCCTCAATTTTAGCTTTTATTAATTTTAAAATCATATTTCGACCCCAGAGATAGAAAATATATGACTGTTTTTTGTGAACTATATATTGAACTTATGATCATACATATTCGACATTTGCTACAAGAAATTGAAAATAAAATGATTGTTTTGGGAATAACGATAACTTTGATTTTTTTTATAACTATCAAGGCAAATAAATTGTTATATTTATTTATGCGATTTCTAAAAAAAGTTAAAAATATGAAACACGCAATAAAAATAAGGCCGGCCCTGACGTATTCCATAGTGCGATTGCGCGCTACTATGTGGCCGCCATACTTGCGCGATATTCAATTGTACGTAGAAATTTTTGTGGCATTGGCATTCCATTTACTGTAATAGAGTTCAGTGGAGTTGATAAGCTTACAAACATGATCAATTTAAAATTTATGAGTAAGGATCATTTAATATTTCAAAGAGTTTAGAAGTCAACATGCAGTTCTGGGGAACAAAATTTTTACAGATGCGTTGCCTGTCTTGAATAAGGTAGTAATTTTCAATTATGAATTATCCCGAAGAAGTGGTTCGAATCCCGCTATATACTGTAGGGCCCCGCCTCCTTTAATGAAATAACCCCAGATTTTCTAGACTTAGTGGAGTCATTCAGCTGTCATTGAAGACGGTTAAAAATATTTTCTAACATTTTCAAACATTAAAATCTAGTTGAACTGTGAAGTAGCATAGAAAAATTTATTCTATTGTAAAATTCCAAAACAGTACCTTGGGTGTTGTCGAGAAAATCGTAAAATTCGTGGTCAAGCTAGATTCTGTATAATGAAGGTTTTCTTTCCATCAATGAAAAATTTATTTATAATTTTTGGGAATTTGTAAAAATATTTGCTCTACGGTATAGCCGAGGTCAATTTTATTATCAATATATCATTAACTGAACCTTTGGCGTGATACCGAAACATTACACTCAGATCCTATTATTATTATTATTATTATTAGCCTTTACTCGAGTTCGAGTATAAAAAAATGTTACTGTCGATAGATTGTGTGTAATAAAACACAAGTAAAAGGTGTAGTCTATTGTAATTCCTATTCATCTACGGTACGGTACAGAGGCCAATTCGGGAGAGCACATGTCGACCGCAGTCAGGACAAACATAGACCTGGTTAGGTCTTGGATTCGGCCTTCTTGCAGCAACATTTCCTTGATAGCTGGCCACAACCCCTCGCCATTCGGTTCTGTCCGCTGCAAGTTGTTCCCATTGCTCGTCTGGAATACCGCAGGATTTTAGATTTTCATGGAGAACGTCTTTGAACCTCTTTCGTTGACCGCCACGCCTTCTTCTACCGCTTAGCAATTCACCATAAAGTGTACATTTAGGAAGGCGGTTATCATGCATACGATGAACGTGACCTGCCCATCTTAGGCGTGCTCTTGAAATAAGCACCTTAATTGGAAGGCTGTTTGCTCTCCTGAGTACTTCCGCGTTTGATATGTGATGGAACCAACGGATTTTCATCATACTTCTGAGGTGTCTTTGCTGAAAACGTTCTAATTCTTTCACATGACGACGGTAAGTGACCCAGCTTTCACATCCATATAGCAGTGTTGGAATGACAACTGCTCTGTAGACAGCCATTTTCGTTGACAAAGCAAGGTCGTGGTTGTCAAATACTCTCTCTAAGTCCCCAGAGTGCTCTAGATGCAGATCCTATACACACATTTCGGCAAACAAATTTATATGCATCATCAGAAGATACTATAGATAGATACAAAAAAAGAAAGAATCGATCTCCCGATGATGCTAACATAGTTAACGAAACTTATATCGAATAGTATATTCGAGTGTAATATTCAAGTATTTTGATATTTGTGGAAACTATGCCTGAGAGGAAGTGTCACGTCAAAGATCCCAACCCTCTCCAGGATTTCGAGACTAATGGATTCAGGGCCCACCAGATATGACTTTCTTGCAATATTTGCACGATTTATTTTCAATTTTTTTGTATTTCGACTTATTTCAATTATCATTATTTTCTATTAGCTAGAATCTATGATCAAATATATATTCCAATGAAATTATTATCATTTATCTAGGATAAGATTTAATAATAATTTAGATTTAAAATGTGTATTATGTTATAACGTAGATACTTACATACATTATTTATATTTACGAGGAGAAATAGGAACAGTAATTTGATTAACATTGTCACAGAAAAAAAATGAACTGTTTACGTCAGTTTGTTTAAAGCATTAAAATAAAAATACAGCTTACTATCGGGTATTTATTTATCTCAGATCTAATAAAAATAATCGGAAACAAATATAAATTGAAACATACCAAATCATTCTGATATAGAAAACATGTGATATATCTTTTATGTTTTCATTATTAATTGGTTGTAACAAGATTTCTACTCTAATAATAAACCAAGTGTTTTGTAGAATTCGATAGCCATTAAGTGTTCTATTTTTTTTTTTTTTTAATTTCGTATTTGCATGATACATTCACTAGCAATAATAATTGCGTGTTTTAAGGTATTAAGGGAATATATTATGCATATACCGGGTGACACAGTGGGCCTGTAACGCTCTGTTTTCATAAACAATTTTCAGATTTAGATTATGGTCCTTAAGGATGTGTTACCAAGGTTAAATATCCTCATTCTTATTTTACCCAATTCTAAAAACGAACCAACAGAATTCAGAATTGGTTTCATTATGTAAACTAGCAAACTTTATATTGTAATAAGTTTCCAAAATTTTCTCCTCCTTGATTTTTCAACGCGAACGTACCAGTCATTCGTCCCAAATTCGCCATAAATTGTTTTATATTCTACAAAAGGACTTTTTTATGGCTTTGGGCCAGAGACCATGCACAAAAGGACTTAAATATTCAAATATAATACGATGTAGTAGAAAATAAAATAACACGAAAAAAGTTAAAAGTCTGCATAATATTTGCTCCTATTAAAATATTGTGTCGAATACGAATATGTTAAATTTCCTATAAAATAGTTGGGCGTTTTGCTACTACATGGCAGTAGCATAGCGGTGACATTGCTTCGTGTGCCGAAAAGCAGGGTCGGGCTCATAATTTGTCATTTTTAGTGCTTGAAATACCGTTTAAGACTTGGTTAGTCGGTCTCAGCGTATATGGTGTATGTACGGCTCGAGCTACGCCTCGCTTTAAGATTTGTTTCCACTCATACACATATCAAGCGGTCATTGTAAAGCTACCTACGACTTTCCACTCTATCAAACTACTACAATTATACGTTAGTCTCATTCATTCATGCGGTTAAATGCGCTGATAATGGGCCAACGTTCGTGTCCATTTAATTGTTTGCGACATAGTCTTGCGACAAATTCAAATTAAGCGTAAAAGTAATTGAATGTTTTCGATATATTCAAAATGTTTTAAACGTATTTTAAAAACGGTAATAACTATACCAACCCAAGTTGAAAAACATCTTCAAGAGTTGCATAACAAAAAAATAATCAAAACTTAATATACTGCATTCCTGTCTATATTGTTCCAACCGATATTTATCCCGGGTTTAAATCCTCCCTAGAGTATGAATGTTTAGTGGCATGTTTCCTGTATTACCGTGTTGGTAGTAGTAGGTTAGACGGGATTGTGCGAGAGACAATACGTCTAGTCGCTCTACCCGCTCCTGAGTTCGAGTCTCAGCTACGGCAAATGACAATGTCGTAGAGAATGTTCGTTTTGCAATTGTCTGTGTGCATGTGTCCTGGTTGAGTTGAGGAATAGTTAATGGTAATCTCCGCCAGGACGGCAATCTGAAATAAGGCGATAAAATAAAATAAACTATATTCTGACGAAAAACGCGTTTTCAACACAATTTCCCCACTCTAAATGATTTTATTTGAATAGGATCTCACCGGGTTTCCATGTGAAATCTGCACTAGCGTCTTTGTTGACATTGGGGCCTTTATTATGTTGCTAGTTTGTAGCATTGCATATGCTACATTTTTCATAGTAATTAATTTAAAAAGTAAACTGGTGCATAGTGAGTTAGGCCACCCAGTATGTGGATAAATGTATTACTGGTTGCAGTGAAAAATCTCCTGAAAAGGAATTTATTAGACAAATATAAATATTTTTTTTATTCTTTCTTTCCTGCAAAAACATGCTCCACATGCAGTTAAATATATAAGTAAATAATAATGAAAATAATGCGGCACCGTTTCAGACAATTAACACTGCAATTATAACTTGTTCAGGTTGAAAAGCACTTGACACCTCATTTTGAGTTAACACCAAAATATAGTAAACACACGACGTCTTCTCTTCCTGGCTGGTTTAACAGCATGTTTCTTATGGACTTGTTTTATTTATTTCTTCAGAAGCACATAGTAGCACACTCTCTATTTTAAGGTTAAATTTAGGATATTTTAAATTCATCTTCTTCTTCTTATAGTTCGATTTTGCCAAGAGCACAATTCTGTGATTTGAGTTGGTAATTAAGACCTGCGTGTAGGGATCGTTAGTTTTTTTAAATTCGCAAGACCGCGTTAGAGAGCTAAGCCATCTTAGCAGCCTTTTAAGCGTGATCCATTGAAGGAGCCGGTAGTGCTTAGGCTTGGGGCAGTAGCCTAACTAGTAAATTTGGTCAAGCCATAATTTTTATTCACGCCATAAGCTTAGGCTTATAATCGATACTGAACCCCCACAGGTCACTTGGGGTAAGTCTTGCGAATTCGTTTGATTTCATTTTGTAAGGTGTATTTTTTTTATATCTTAGGGTTGCCAGTATCCCTCATATGAGGCAATTTTCTTTGGTGTGATATCATTATTGGTATATCATCTTTCCGATGTAGCGGCCACACACAGATGGTATTATTTTAAGAAGCAAGAGGTCAATAAGCGAAAGAATCCGAGTCGTCGATTTTTTTTTTGGACCACGTAGGCAGTGGAGACAATTTGAGAGTGGAGGCAGCGTGTTGTAGAGGGGTCCCTGCAGTCATACCTGATTCTGGAACAAAGTTACACCAGGGCCTTCTGTTTTGTGGTATTATTTATAACATTTTGTCTGATTTAAATTATTACTTTTCATATATTTTTTTTTACTTGTAAGAAATGGTACCATTTTAATTAAATTTTAACATTTTTCAAATATTCATACATTTTCACATAAATATTTTTACATAAAATTTTCTTAAATAATACTTGTTAAACCTTGTCATAATTTAATATTTTTTTATCAATCATTCAAATTTCAACTTAACTAAATTTTTTTGCTATTGCTAAATAAATTATTCAACTGTCCCATTGTCAAATATTAAAGTCAACTTATTATTAACATGTGTGTTTCCTTTCTTCTACTCATTTAGCTGGATATATATTATTGGTGAGCTTATTACATAACTTAGGTACTCAGTATTGTTTTCCTTAGCTTTCACAATACTCATGGTTCATATAGTAAGTTAAGGTGGCGCCCTGAACATCTATTTTTTTGTTTATATATATATTTACTATTTTATATTTTTTTTGCAAGTTAACAAACGAGTAAATATCGAACCACGACCTCGCTTTCCCATAACCCAGAGCTGCCGTTCGCATAATTGAAACACTTCCTGGTTTTAAGCCAAGGGGTGTTACAAGTTGTTGGAAATACTTTTGGGCCAGTTATTAAACCCCGAGCTTTATTCGATTTTTGAAAATAGGGGTTGCAACCCCTAACTTCAAAATCGTTTTTCTACGAAACTGATAGATTTGTGAATGAAACCAAAAGAACATGGAAGCAACTAATTAGAATTATATTACATATTTTTTTCATAATTTTCCAACCAACAATTAGGCAGCAAAAAAATTTAAAAAATTAGGGGTGGTTTTTCGTGGATATTTCTTGAGGTACACCGAACAAAAAAATACACGTAAAATCAGTATGTATTCAACTATAATGCGTAGCAATTACATGAATGGAATAAAAACAGCATTTATCATAAAATAGTAATGATTTTTATTTCCGTATAAAAATATTAAAATAATTCAATCTTCATCCCTATTGTCTTCTATAGTTGTAGTAACATTTGTAATATCAAATATTATGTGTTAATATTTCAGCGGGCCTAATGATTTTTGATTGATAACGGCCATATGGCAAATAATAAATTAGTGATGCTATATGTGTGCAACAACCTACAGTTCTATTTCCATTAGCACAATCACAGATGTATCTCTTATGCCCTTATAGTTGTCCATATTTGGTTCATATTCAATACAACATTGATATGTCTTGCTATTGATGTGTCGATAATGAACTTTCATCCTTATTATATTGCCATCTTCTTTTAAGTAGTCATTATTAATATCGTTGTTGTCATCGTCCAGAAGCTCAGCGGGGTAACATATCGCTTGTGACATTTCATATGTTCCTGAATAATTTTTAAAATTCATATTATGATTAATAGTATGTAGTCTGTAGTCGAACCTAATTTTGATCGATACTTACAAATATTTCCGGCCATAAAAGAGTATAAGCAGACATTATTAGTTTGACATTATCACAGAATTGCACTTGGATACGTAAACAAAGTAAATAAACTATTTACACCTATTTACTCAAAAGATTAAAATTGAAAAAGTTAAACGTAAAGCCCCGATATCTCAGGCATACTTGTAAAAAAATAATCGTGCACAAATATAAAATACATTTGATACCTATATATTTTTAACGTGACGCAATGTATTATCAAAGCGAAAACACAATTAATCACGGTGATGTAACAAACAATTACTATGTTTATCGCTAATTGATTGTAAGTTGCGCATTACAACACATTCGGTACTAGACATTTCATTTTCAAACGATTCGAAAAGCGAATGAACATTCAAATGTTATTTATTACCTTGAACAAGGCTGTAAATTAAATATGGTTAACGATATTAATTCGGCTACTGTTCCATCTTAGTATGACAAAATGTATGGATGTATTGCATTGACAGCTGAGGAAATTAATTTAATACATTAATTAGTGTTTAGTTGATATTATTCTAACTAGTCATTAAGTAAGAGATATTCATTGGAATAATAATTCACAAGTCCAGGAAAAGTCTAAATGTGTACGTACATATAGGATCACTAACAGAACTAAATAAGCACCTTCATGCAGTTGTAAACAACCCCAAATGGACTCATCATCCCCCCTCACATAATAGTCTAGATCCAGAAAAAAAAATATTTAAATTTTTTTTTATTTCTTAATCCATTTTTCAAGAAAATATTTTAGATAAACATTTTTTCACTCTTCGAATAGTTTCTCTCATAACACTTTGTAACATGACTAGATTTGTGGATTCAAAGGCATTTAAAATTTTATTTTGGAGTTCTTCTAATGTTGCAGACGGCGTTGAGTATACTGTGTCCTTCAGATAACCCCAAAGAAAAAAATCAAGCGGATTTAGGTCTGGTGACCTAGCAGGTCACTTAATAGTTCCATTAGTAGATATTACCCGGTTGTCAAACTTTGCACTAAGGCAATGTCGCACAAAACCAGCATTATGCGGCGGTACTCCATCTTGTTGGAAGTACATATTTCTGAAATCGTCCAAGGGAAGTTCATCCAGTTCGTTTTCTATTAAGTTAATTAAAAATAAATCTACCTTTTCATTTTGTATATGTTGCATCGTAAATCGTATCTTATTTTGAATAAAGCAACTAATGATACATTTACAAATAATAAATATGCCTCTATTCAACTCAAAAATAACGTTTTTGCAGATACTATGTGCAATTTTTCGTTTGTTTTTCATGGCTTACTGCAAAATGTGGACACAATTCGAAACGCTTCTACCAAAAGCTTAATATTTATTTTAATTTATATTCGATTTTTTCTCTTCAAAACAACTTGGCATGTTATTCAACAACATTAAAAATTTGATCATGAAAATAAAGCAATCAATCAATCGCTTTAGATCTTTTATTTAAAAAAGTAGAAAGTTTTATTATAATAAAATTCTTCTATATGTCGGATGCATCTATAATTCGTCTTTAGTTGATATTAAATTTTTATGTTCCAATAGACCAAGCGAGTTCCAGAACTCGATGGGAGCCAAGTGTTTTCTTCTTTGTAATTTCTTGTCTCTTTGGCCAGTTATATTTAAATAAGTTAGGCTCGAATCCGTTATGGGTTTCCAACTGTCGGTTCCGTCAAAGGAAGGAGCACTAAAAATGTAAAATTTATCTTAACACTCATGTTCAGAATGAGAGACTGTAATTTTCATTGGGGTCTCATTTTTCTTGAGAACTATAACATCAATTGAATTAGAGAAAAGTTGCGTATTTTTCTTTTATGACCAACGGAACTAAATTTTCCTGTTTCGTGATTCAGATATTTAAGTAAATTGAAATATTAGTAACTTTTCTCCCAATTTTGCTTATTTGACATCCAATTTCAATTTTGTAGCCAACATACTTTTTTAGTATAACATGCTGTCATAATGATCTTAACAAATTTAAAACACTTTTATTCTTACCCTGTAGTCGCATAATAATACAATATTCTCTGACAGTCATTCCTTAGGTCTACGTCGCTTTCTGGCTGATTGCGTGAAAACAGAGACTTGTAAAAGTAGAAGATATCATCACCGTGAGCAATACCTATAACAAGTTTAAACTCGTTAAATAAAATGTTGTTAGGGGCAAGGTCAATTTTGGACGATACACAGTATTAAATATTTATCACTTTGCCTTCAAAGTGAAAGTATTTTTACCTTGTGCATTTTTATCTCTTTCGTATACTTGCGCCATTCTGTTTTCCCCGTCCCCGTAGTTGAAAACATAATAGTAGACGGGAGATTCGTTTACTTGAGCTTGTAATTTTGCCGCTGTTTCAGCACCCACTACGAATAAACGATCGGTGAATATCTAAAACAAGTTATCAATTGATTATGTATTATATTGATATTAAAATTTTATTTAAGGATAAATATACCTGGGTGAATTTTTTGAAGTTGTCCTTGGTGATAAGTTCCCCCGGTCCCAAGTAAAATTCTTTAATTTTCATGGCAACTTCTTCGCGCTTCGATGCCGGTAAAGTATAGTTATATCCTAAAAGGGTATGAGCTATTTCGGGCCATTGGTAGTTGATCTCTTCAAGTTTTCTGGAAAGTGCTGAAAAAATTTTAGAAGCTTTAAAACAGAAAAGTTTAATTCTTTGAATATAGATATCCGATGCATAGGCGAATTTATACAAACGACTAGTGTTATCGAACATGGTACGCAAGCAAGTCTTGGATAATACTGGACCATTAGTTTGGTCATTTTCTTTGTCTAACCCTCTCTTTTATCATTTGAAAGTTTTAAAAACAACTTACGGCTAGTCGAAATTAATCCCTCTTCTGTAGTGGTAGACGTGATCCAGGGCACATCCAGCACTTTCTTATCTTTTAACAATAAATAAGGATCCTCTGTCAAAAACGCATTCGCCGAGTCCTTTTCTATCACCGGAGCGAAGGTCGCGAAAAGAGAATCAGCGTCAGCGGCCAACTCGTTATATTTCTTCACGAATACTTCGGCTGGCTGTTTCTTCAGACACTGTTTCAATTCGCTTGTGGGATTATCAGGACAATCTAAAATCGCGGCTAATTTTTTCGCATTTTCCAGAGGGTTTTGTATGATAGCCCAGGGGTTTAGAGCGGTTCCACTTTGCGACAAGCCCCTAACAAATAATCCTTTAGACAGCGGAGAGAAGTAGTGCAAATGGACACTAGCAGCTCCTGTCGAAAGGCCAGTGATCGTCACCGAATCGGGATTACCTCCGAAACTAGCAATGTTCTCTTTAATCCACCTGAGAGCTAAAACTTGGTCTTTCAGTCCGTAATTTCCTGGAATGGTTGTATCTCCAGTACTGAGGAATCCTGAAACGTAGAATATATGAATTGTATACTGTAGTTTCCATGTCGTATGTTAATAGAAAGTTGTTTTCTGTTTAGAGGAATCGTACACACATACACACCATCGACTAGGTATAACAACATTTATTTTGTTACAGAATTATTCATATAACGTGGGGGATGGATCGACTCATTAGGCGCTACAGCTCCAGACCAATCGATTTTGCCGATTTTTCTGGCTTGAAGTTGGTATGGTACTCAATTGGATGAATATCTGAAGCAGTTTGGGCGTAAAAGTGATGTAAGTCAGCCAACTTTCTCTATTAGTAGAGTGCCTCGCTACTCTTTAAGTTATCAGGTCGTGGGTCTAAAAGTGCTAAAAGCATATGGCACACAACAATTTTTGTTTAAATTTGAATTTAAGCTGTATAGAGCTTTAGCTTTTGAGTTTGCCATACGATTTTGGAATTTTAGAACTCACAGATTCAGTTTTTAAGCGACTTTCTGAACGACGCGACGCAACGAACAGTCTTCTGTATAATTTGTCGTTTAGATGTAGGAATTAGTTAGTTGCGTGTCAAGAAACACTAATCTTATGAACGCTTTATTTGTTCAAATGCATTATGATGCTTTATGTTCAGGCAAGAAATCTTGACTCTGTCGAAAATTGTTTCTTACAGTATTAGAATGTAGTCGTTAAATTTTCGGCCTTTAAAATTTCGAAAATATACCGGAAAATTTATGCAATTTATGCTCTAAAATTCAACATTTTCAAATGTGTCATACGTTCCACGGGTAGCCGCTCGCAAATTTTGTAATTTATTGTTAAAGCTCTACTCAATTAATTTAATCGCATCACACTAGTTTAATTTACGATGGTATTCATGGGAATAATGTTGTAGATTGTAGATTGTTTTATGGGGTCGTTTGGCTTCGAACAGCCTTACTTCACTTCGACCTAAAAGATCTTTTGTGATTTACCCTACATCTAGTTGTTGCCCAGGATTCCAAGACTTTTTATAAAGCTTGTGATTTTCCTGGGGGCTAATTTCCCTATGTCTTCAGGCGTTAATTCCGCCTGTTCTAGGAGTTTTAGCCTAGTGCGGACTAACACCTTGCATTCACAAAGTATATGTTCCGCAGTTTCAGTTGCAGTATTGCAATATCTGCATTTGTTGTCTACTGCCTTGCCCATATTATTGAGATGATATCTCAAGGGGCAGTGGCCAGTTAGAAGGCCTGTGATTAGCCTTAATTCGGACTTTTCAAGTTCGAGAAGCCTTGTGGCATTCTTTGTCGAATAAGTCATAAACTTTTTCGCTTGTCTTTGGCCTGGAGTATTCGTCCAGTAGGACTTCTTCTGGTCCTTTTCCCATTCTTGGATCTCCTCCACTATGTGTCCCTTGGCCAGGCCACAGAACGGTTCGGGTCCAATGAATGGTGCTTTAGATCCTTTTTTTGCAAGGCTGTCAGCAAGTTCATTTCCTTGTATTCCCTCATGCCCTGGCACCCACATCAAGGTAACCTTGTTGTTGTTGGCCAGTTGCTTCAGGGATTGTCTATATTCCCAGGCAATTTTAGACTCAAAGGTATAGGACCTTAGAGCTTTTAGTGCTGCCTGGCTATCAGATAATATATATATCTTTGCCCTTCGGATGCCTTTATTTAGGCATTCCTGGGCACACAGATCTATAGCGTAAATTTCTGCCTGGAAGATGGTTGGGGTGTTACCGAGGGCTTTGGATAGCCTACATTTAGGCCCTGCTATGCCCACTCCTACTCCTTCAGCCATCTTAGATCCATCTGTGTACCACATGAGTGACCCTTGTTCCAATCGCAGTGCCTCTATCTTTCTCGTCTGATGGCTTTCAATTAGCACGTCAAACGGGCAGTCAAAGTCTTGTTTGATTGGCATTGAGTCAGTAGGTTTGGTCATGGACTTCAAATGGATTAACTCCAGAATCCTTAAGTGACCAACCAGATCGCCTGGTTTAAATTTATGTGCCTGGTGCAGTCGTAAGGCACTGAGTGCTGCCTCCTTCCGTGCATGCAAGTGCAAGGGAAGTAGGTCAAGCATAGCCTCCATAGCTGCTGTGGGACACGAGTGCAATGCTCCTGTAGTCCCTATACAGGCAAGACATTGCAGTTTCTGCAATTTTCCCTGTGCTATTTTTTCTTCTGTTTTTGGCCACCATACGCATGATGCGTAGGTTACCATAGGTCTGACAACCGAAAGATAAGACCGTGTCATTTTAGGTCTTAGACCCCCAAGTCTTACCAAACAACCTACGGCACGTCCATATTGCCGCTGTTGCTTTAGTAAGAGTCCTTTCCAGATGTGAGTTCCAGGTAAGTTTTTGATCCAGGATTACTCCTAGATACTTGACTTCACTGGAAAAATTTATTATTGTTTCATTCAGTACAGGAGTCCTAAGATTGAGTTTTCTCCTTTTAGTAAACAGGACAATAGTTGTTTTGCTCGGATTGACATTGAGCCCCTCTGACGAGCACCATTTGGATATTATATTTAAGGCAATTTGCATGAGGTTGGAAATCATGACCTCATTTTTGCCTCTCACAGTGACGACCAGGTCATCTGCATATCCCTGGACGTTGAAGCCTGAAATACTCATTTTATGTAGGAGATCATCGACCATCATTGACCACAGCAAGGGCGATAGGACTCCACCTTGTGGACAACCTCTGGCTGCAGTCACCGTAGCCGACTCATCCCCCACACTTGTGGTAATAATTCTGCTTCTGAGCATGGATTGTATCCATTTAATTGTAGGAGACTGTATTCCCCTTTTTTCTGCGGCTTTTTGTATGGATTCATAGGAGGTGTTGTCAAAAGCACCCTCTATATCTATGAAAGCACACATAGCCACTTCTTTTGCTGTAAATGTCTTTTCAATGCCTTGAACCAGACAATGTAGAGCATTTATTGTTGATTTGCCAGGTTGATAGGTAAATTGTTTTGCGTGAAGCGGTGTTCCTGTAAGGATTTCACTTCTAATATATTGACCTAAAAGTTTCTCTATTGTTTTTAGGAGAAATGAGGTTAAGCTAATGGGGCGATACGACTTGGGCTCGTCTGGTGGACGTCTGCCTATTTTCGGAATAAACGCCACCTTGACTTCCCTCCAAGCTCGGGGAACATATTCAAGTATATAGCTTGCTATAAATATACTTCTCAGGCATGGGATAAGCTCCTCAATTCCATGTTGAAGTAGGGCAGGGAAGATGGTGATGATGGTGATTTAAAGGGCTTAAAGGTATATACCGCCCATTTAGTTTTATTGGGGTGAATATTTTTCTAGCCAGGCTTCTTCCTTCTATGGGAATAATGTTATAATAAAATAAAAAAATATATTTACCAAAAATTCCAAGACGATAATTGATAGTAACAAGGATCCAGTCTCTGTCCATGATCAACTTTGGGCTCACCATCAAATGGCCACTTCCCACTCTGAAAGCCCCACCATGAATGTGGACCAATACGTGGTAATTGCTTTTTGGATCTATGTCGTCGGGTACATAAATATTTAAGTGGAGACAGTCCTCATCACCTGCACGAAGAAAGTCAATGCTGTTAACGAAACGTACAGTAATATCTTATTTAATGCTAACCTTGTGTTTCCCCGACGTTGATGAAGTGGTCCTGTGGGCAAATACGTGGGTTATTAGCATTTAAAACTCCTGACCATGGTTCAGCAGGTTCGGGATCCTAGAAATACGATTAGCAAAATATGAGTTTATTGTACTTATTGGATATTGCAGGAAAATCCTCTACCCCCTTGTTTGAAATCTATATTTAATATGCCAAATTTGATAATACAGTGCATTGCAATGAAATCTGTTTGCCGTAAATAAATTTGGATATAATGTGTCCACGGCAAAGCGGTATTATATAACTTTTTTTGGATTCCAAACACAATTTTTTGTATTCTGCTCTTGCTTCACCCAAAAACTATTTTTCGTATTATCTACAACTTTTGTATGAAACACTTTTCTCTAGGAGGTCACGTTTCGCCACAAATAACGAAAAACGGTTTTCATCCCTTAAATAGCACCCCATTTCACTACTTCCCTTCATCTCAAGTTCCAAAGTTTTTTTCATTTTTTATGACCTCAACTATATATTCCAGCCGGCCGTTGCCTGCTATTAATTTTTTCATCTCAAAAAGGTAACGGCCCCAGCCTATAGCGCGCTTTCTTAAAGATAATTTTGGAATTTCCTGAGAGAGAGAATCCATCGCTAATAATGTTGCTGCATCATCTTCATTGTACTATTTCTTTTGCCTAGTCTGCTTGTAAAATCACATTTTTCATGCTAGATTCGCCAGTGCGATAGCATAGAACTAGATAAACTTTTTCTTGTAAAATTGACATTTTTAATACAAACAATAAATTATTGTGACACAAAGACGGATCACTTTTATTTTTGTTTCCATGGCATATTCTTCTTAAAACGTTAAAATTTTATAAATAAAAAAATGTATTCAGTTCTGTAATTTCGTACATCATATTTTTTAATTGTGAGCAAGTTTTTCTAATAAAATTGTTCAATATTTCGCACAGAAAAGACGCTTTACCTTATGCGATTTTTATCTTTAAGCTGCTATCAGCGCCCTCTACAAAATTTTTAAACTCCAACATATCAAAAATAGTTTTTGGGTGAAGCAAGGGCAGAATACAAAAAAATTTGTTTGTAATCCAAAAAAAGTTGTAGTTTACACCTATAATACCGCTTTACCATGACACATTGTACATATATATATATATATCTTAGTTACCTAAAAGTAATATCTCACCTCAAATCTGAGTTCGCCAACCGGAGGTTTTGCATATGGAACTCCTTCAAATGCTGCATATTCTCTTCCGTTGAGGGAGTTTCTCCAAAGCCCAGTAACTTTCCCCAGTGGTGTTTCTACTATTGGTACATCATACAGGCTTAAACAAACTTTTTCAAATTCATTTTTAAAACATACTTCAAAGTAATCGTAAATAAGTTATTGCCTATTAGGTTCCTCTTGCGATAATTTTTTATAAACAACCTACTTATATTTTTCAATAGCTTTGTCAACATAATCGATAAATTTCATCTTGAATTTTGATACGGTTATCGTCGATATTTGTTTCTCATTTATAAATTTAAAACTTTTTGGAATGGCTCTTAGTTTTTAAGTGGAATGAATGAATTGTTATTGCATTTTTATACATATTGATTTGCTTAATCGGTTTTCATTATGCGGTAAGGATACATGGTACATAAATTCTAGCCCAGGGACCCAATTCTCGATTTTATTCCAATGGGAAAAACAAAACTTTTCCATGGGAATTTATATTTTGTATTCTCCATGCAACTCATAGGAACATTTTCCAACAAAAAGTGTGAGAATATATACACATGATGAAAGGCTGGGGAATTCATATTTCCAATGGAATAATTGTTAATAAGTTTGGAATGAAGCTAAATAACGTCTCTTAGACACGCACCAAAGATCCCAAACACTAAAATTGTTTCTGCTAGTAGATATTGTTCATCTAGAGCTTAACATACGCAAATTTGGTTACTTGTTCTGCTGTTAAAACTCTGGACTTTTTCGGTATCTATCGTACAGCTTGACGCTTCAAGAAAGCAATAGTTTTTGGATATTTGTTGATGTCACCATTTTCTTCTATGGCCAAACAAATTTTTTGCATTGAGAATCGACTCCATAACGCGGAAAATTTCATAGACTTTGCTTTTTCGATAAAGTAAACTAAAAGCATATCATTCAAATGTGCTTTTGCTGCAACCAACAGCTACTCTCCGGGCTATGTGCCCCGCCGAGCACTGAATTACAAGTTACAAACCTGGCGCGTTAAGTGTAATAATTGCATATTACCATCAAAACGCTAATGCTTCGATTGCAACAAACACCAGCCCAAAGACTGATTCTACTTAAAGGAGCTCTCGTGCCAGTCGTCACACACCACTTGCAGACTGAAGTTTCGAGCTGTTGGCTCTCGTCAGTGCAAGGTAGGTATGTGACGACCGACACGAGGATCACTTGATTATTTAGTACATTTCGGTATCTTTGGGATAGCGACATGTCAAATAGTCAGCAGACGCCATCTAGCGGTCCAGTGTCTGTTGCAATCGAAAAATAAATAGCCTGACTGGGCTTAGCATAGTTCAAATGTGCTTTTAGTGGACGGAATATTAAAACAATATTTTTAGTCGCAAACTCCTCTATAAAATCCTTATTTTACTATAAGGGACATAACCAGGCTGCAACCAACAGCTACTCTCCGGGCTATGTGCCCCGCCGAGCACTGAATTACAAGTTACAAACCTGGCGCGTTAAGTGTAATAATTGCATATTACCATCAAAACGCTATTGCTTTGATTGCAACAAACACCAGCCGAAAGACTGATCCTACTTAAACGACTGACACGAAAGCTCCTTTAAGTAGGATCGGTCTTTCGGCTGGTGTTTGTTGCAATCGAAGCATTAGCGTTTTGATGGTAATATGCAATTATTACACTTAACGTGCCAGGCTTGTAACTTGTAATTCAGCGCTCGGCGGGGCACATAGCCCGGAGAGTAGCTGTTGGTTGCAGTTTGGTTACGTTCCTTATAGTAAAATAAGGATTTTGTAGAGGAGTTTGCGACTAAAAATATTATGTTTTAAAAGAATATCGTCATTTACAGTTTTGATTTTATTCACATTTCGTCGCCATTCAGTAAAAAGTTGATATTCGTGTTCATATCTTAACCTGAATTTTATTGGTAATAAATTCGCGCTGGCTTGTGCCGCTCGCTCTAGCATATCGGAATTTCGGGATTTTCTTCCGAGTGCATTTTATCGGCATAACTTTAATTGATAGAAAATAAACGACGCTGACATTGCAGTGTTTGGTATATATGATGTGTTTCCATGGTTACTCTCAAATTATTTCAAAGGTGGTTTGTTTTAAATTAGTCAGATAATGTTGACAAAACGTCAAAAAATATTACAGAAGTTCATCCTAAAATTCAAACATTTACGAATTAAAATACAAAATAGGTACATGTTAAACATCAGATAGCAAATAAACTCTCTTAAATTCAGTTTACTTTGCTGTATATTTCTATTTTCAAGCCATATATTCGGTATTTTTATTCAGCGCACAGAAAAAACCGGAGATCGGGAAAACTTTTTCCATGCGTTAGTCTGAAATAGCTCCAAACATTGTGAGTTAAAGAAAAGCAAGTAAAAATGTCATACAATATGGACAAAGTATTAAGAGTTTCACGTTCTCTTTTGCATAAATTTATATAATAATTAATAATTTTGATAAGATACAAAAGAATTTTCTAAATCTGTTATTTTCTTATCCAAACATTACCACATATTTACAAGTATCAGATAATCAGATAGGTAATTTTAATTTTAGATCCAATAAGTATAATTGTGCGTGATTTCGTATCTATGTTTACGTGGTCGCATATAGAATTGCCACTTGGCAAGTACCCAACCGTACTCCGTGGCATCTTACTGTGTCGTGCGAAAATCTCCAGAGAGGTTTCGCTACCAATAGACAGCGACAGCCTGGCCATTTGAGGGTTATTAAATCAAAGTGATCTCATATCTCTTAGCTAGTATTTAGCTGCCAGAATATAATTGTGGAAACACAGGGACCTAGGTATACCTTTGATAGGCCAAGCAGTCTGATTTAGATAGAACGACGAGACGAACACAGTTCAACAATTATTGGGTTCAAGCTCCCGGAATAGCTCAGCCAAGACTCCATTTGAAGTGATCTTCAACTGGCTGCTGTAAAGTGACTGCTTGGTCCTGATAGAGAACGAATTAGATGAACTGTAGGATTGTTAACAGGACACTGTCCTAACAAGCACAGTATTGGCAGATAAAAATTGAATCGACACTTCTATAAGATAGAAGAGAAGAGAAATGGCTAAATAATGTGCTGAAAAGTAACAGATTTAACTTGCGCTGTTGTCATTTTTCTCTTTAGAGAGCGAAACTTTAACACACTTGCTGAACTGTTGACATCAATGTTAATATAGTATCACTTTCTTTCGCGTATATTATTTTGCTATTTATATATGCTTCTGTCTTATTATAAGTATCGATTCAAGTTTTGTACCTACCAGTACTATATAATTAAGGTGAAGCAAAATGCCGAAACCGTCACTCATACTATGCAACTGCACATCTCTAGTATATAGGGTGAATGTATAATATGTATCTCGAAAGTCTATTTCTAAAACCCCAAACTACTGGATCCTGGATCTACCGTGAAATAGACTGCTATTCACTGTGGAGAGCATTATTTTTCAGATCTTACTTGGCGCGAAAGTATAATGGACCTGTGTATTATGGATCTTTGAGATTTAACAACATTTAGTAATAAACTCGTAACACATTAGAACTTAACCATCAATTATTAATATTTGTATTAAGACCGGTCGAAGGTTTGATTCGCATATTTATGAACTCATTTTAATTCAAGACAATGAATAATACGCTTGATTCCAAATTGGGATTAGAATTAGTGGTTCGGATTTTAAACACTTATTCTATAATCTAACTTATGCTACCGCATAGATACTTACAATCATTGGAAACAAATAGAAGAAGCAGGAACAGTCCTTTCTTTGACATTATCACAGAATCACTTAAACCTGTAATAATACACCTTTAGGACACGTTTGGAACATTAAGATAAAAGTGTAGCGACTGCTTGGTATACGTCTCAAGTCTACTTGTAAAAATCCCAGTGAACAAATATAAAATAATTAATATCATTTTTTATCGTGAAGCACTTTGTTATCAAGATGAAAATCTATTATCTTCATATAAAAGAATCCACCACTTAAATTCATAGATTTTGGCAGGTTCCAATTACTATAATTGTTTATAATGCGAAATTTTAAATACTGTGATGTTAAAATTTTGTTTTTTAAATTAGTTGGTTTAGAGGCCAATTAAAAAACATGCTTAAATTACTTTCAGACGGGTGTGTGTATTGAACCCTGACCCAGACATAACTCACTCTAATATAGGAAACCATACAAAACGTCTCGTCTCCCAGAATTCAATCTTCATGTGTTCTATTCTTTATAACTTCTGGGTCGATTACATTTGTCATAATAATGATATGTTTTGTGTGGAGTAAAATTGATTTTTTAGGGGCGAGCGTAGGTGCGTCTTTACTATGTACATACTTCGGTATGCGATGTAAAGCAACGACAGGCGCAGTTAGTACTTGGATGGGTGACCATTCCAACGGAAACCGCGTCCTCGCCTCACACATCTTCCAGCGGCTTGTATATCAGTGTATGCGCGGAAGCTATACAACCTTAGGCGAGGGTTGTATAGGAGATATACCATCCTTCGGAGGGGATGTAAAGCCGTCGGTCCCTTGTCTATTAAATGTTAGGCAAGTAAAAGATCCCTACTCTTCTTAAGGGAAGAGGTTCGGCAAAATTCCTGGTTGGGGGTAGCTCGTCTACAGGCGTCGGTGTTAGGCCTCAGTAGCGGAAATAGGCCGACGTTAAATAAATGTATAAAAAAAAAATAAAAAAAATAGATTTTATTGTATCTCGGTTGTTCTTGTACATCCTCGACACAAAAAGTATCAGTTTAACTACATATAAAACAATATACTATTATTTCCCTGGTTTCATCAGGAATTTTATTGTGAAGAAACTAGTATTTTCGTATTCAACAAAAGAGGAGAAAAATAAATTGTTTTAAAGAAAGATATTGCTTGGGGTCAGCACTGGACAATATAGTATACTGTTTTATATGGAGCAAAAGCGACATTTTTGTGTGAACAGGATGTATGAACAGCCGAGACATAAAAAAAATCACTTACTGCCACACAGATGAAGTGTTGGAGAAATATTAGTTCATTAGTCATGCAACTCTTTTGAAAAGTCACGTTTTTTAGCGCTTGAAGAGAAAATATCTTTCACAACTTCTACCTACCCGAATTATTAATTTCATTGATATAATTCACCTTTCCAGACAATTCCATATACGGTTAAAATTTGTATAGATCAACTCCACTGTATGGAAAATGCAGAAACTGCTAGTTATTAAATTTTATTATGATTAGATTAGACGACATCTACATCAAAGTTGATGAATGTTGAATGAATTTAGCTGCAAAGAATTAATATTTCAATTGTTCCTGACAGCATTCCTTAGTCCTGGAGAGAGTTGGAACTTTTGATACTGCCTCTGACGCAGTCTCCACAAATACCAACACACTTGAATACTACATTCGACGCGAGTTTTGCTAACCATGTTAGCATCATCGGGAGACATCTCAAAGTTTGCACCATAGTAAAATGGCGTACTCGAGATAATGTTCATATGTTTTTACGTTTGTGGAAAGTACGTCAGAGGCATTGCGAGTATTAATAGAAATTATAACTCAGCATTATCGATTAAATCACCAGGAAGGAATTTACCAATCACTTGTGATTTATTCGAGTTACAACCAATTTTTATGGATTTTCTGATTATGGACTGGAGCAACTGAATACACTTGTCCATCAGTTAGTCGCTAAAAATGCAGTTCCTAGTATAAAATACAACATGAATGTGGTACGATAAAACAATAGCTCTAATAATACGCGCATATATTTTATTTAAAAAATTTAACAAAAATATTTTTGTAAAATGTAAATAAATTATAATTCGTCTTTTAATTTCAAATTCTCGTCCTCCAACAGACCAAGCGTCTTCCAGAATTCAACCGCTGATAAATGTTTTGTTCTCTGTAATTGAATATCTTGTGGGCCGTTTATATTCAAGTAAACTAGTTCTGAATCGGTTGTTGGTTGCCACTTGTCGGTTCCATCAAATGAGGGCTTGCTAGAAATATATATATACTTATCAAAACTTTTGTATATTTCTGTTATGTTGCCTAAACAATCGGCATAAGTTAGAAAAATACTCGTACAAATTAATATTTAAAAAAAATTTATTCTTATTTTTGTCTAGTAAAGACGTGATTATCAGTATTTGAGGCGCCAGTCCTGATTTTCTATTCATAATTTCTATTCTTTAAATTTATTATTTAGCTGTACAAAATTCTGACATTTACAACAAATAAAGCCTATTCATTTGAATCTTTTTGGAAAACAATTACACAGGTACACAAAAAGCCTTTGTACAGGGTGTCCCAGTTAAGCATTACGCTAGATTTGCTCAGTAATGTTTGAGATTTGTTTTATTTAAAAACCAGCTTCACATAATTCTATCCAAGAAATTCGATGCTGCGAACAAACAAACAATTGAGCACCATAGAAAATAGTTATGGCGAGAAAGCAATTTTTCTAAAAAATTCAAAATGTATTGTCTAATTAACTTTCAACAATTTTTTTTATCAAACACTAAAATATTGAGCTTAACTGGAACGCCCTGTACTTCATATTAGACCCAGTACTTCCTAGGTATTTTGACAAACTCAAATCGAATTTGGTGTCTAAGCTGAATCCAAATTCCTTTGTAACCTATTTTTTGAAGTTAAAAGAAATTGGCTGATAAACCAATTTGGACATCGTATTCGGATTCAGTGTATCAATTAGCATTTTTTGTGTGCTTATGTTATTGGAAGTAACGGTTTCAATTAATTATAAACATTTTTCTCACCCTGTTTTTACAAACGAGTACATCATATTCTGACAAGCGGTCCTTAGTTCTATATCGCTTTTGGACGTTAATGGAAGCATTGATGAATAAAAGTAGAGCATATCATCACCATGTGCAACACCTATAAGGAAACATTAAAAATGTTCAATCGATCTGTTGTATCAAAAACTCAGACGTCGCGTCATCGAGATCTTTGCATATCCGCAATCACTCGGCTGTATAAAAATTAAGAAAAGTTGTTTGTTACTAAGATAAGTAAAACAATAATCTAGGTTACTATGGATTTATCTTTTGAATTTAGGTGTTTATAACTTATATACAAAATCTAAAAAATTGAAAAAAAATTTCTTAACCGCCTCTCAAATTACCGAAGTAACCCCCTGGAAAGTCTCAAGGATCTTATGCTAGGTAAAGAGAGACGAGGAGGTCCTACAGTTTATTGTGGAATCCGAACCACACTTAGGGCAATTTTTTGAAAAATTGTTTCGCCTTGCGGGCCTCGAACCCACTTCGTATAGGCATACTCAGTTTGCTAGCCAGACGCTTTAGCACTCTGAGCTAGTAAAGAGAGAAGAATAATGCCATAGAAATCTAGAATATTAATGCGTTTACTGCAAAAGTCTGTTCTTTACCTTCCACGTTTGCACCCCTGGCATATAATCGCCCCAGTTTATTTTCCCCGTCCCTGTAGTTGAAGAGGTAATAGTAGACAGGAGATTTGTTCGCTCGGGACTGTAATTTAGCTGCCGTTTCAGCACCAATTGCGAACCAACGATCGGTGAATATCTGAAACAAGTTTTACATATTAAAAAATGTTACGTTTTGAAGAGGGGGTACGGCGCACATATACCCCTGAGCTTGGAGACCTCCTAAGCGCCGAAGTTCGGAAAAAATAAAATAATTTTCTTGCACACGTGGTTCACTTAGGTACTCCACGTACACAGTTTATTGGTCAACAACATGCCAAAAAACATGTTCACAAGGACTTACCTGGGTGAATTTTTTGAAATTATCCTTGTTGATATGTTTCCCTGGTCCCAGGTAAAAGTCTTTAATTTTCCCCGCAACTTCTTCGTGTTTCGAAGCTGGTAAAGTATAGTCGTAGAGTAAAAGATGAGGAGCTATCTTGGGCCAGTCGGAGTCAATTTTTTCAAGTTCTGAATAATACGCTGAAAACGTGTTTAAAATGTTTAATTTTTCTTATATAGAGAAATCGACAAGATTTTTTTAAAATTGCTTTTACAAATACACAAATTTGGGATATGCAGAAAAATCAGAATAGCACTGAACTAATAATAATAATATTAAAACATAATCTATAAAATCCTTATTTTACTATAATTACTATTTTACTTATAATTAATTGGATGAAATTTGCGGTAGGTTCTTGATGAAACATATTCAATAGAATAATTATAAATATTCAAAATAATAGTTATAATACGCACTTGGTTTATTGTTTTATTAGTTTTTTTCGCAGATTTCTCTGACATATGTTTTGGCCTTGCGACCATTATCAAAGAGTCTTAAAAACTGACCTGAAAGTGGTGGTTCACAGTATATATCTGACAAATCCTCTACCCACCTAGAGGGGGATAATAACTTGATGCTATTTTTTAGAATTTAACAATACAAGCCGGAACTACGAACTTAATTTTAATTTTATTACTGTGTCTAGTACAGGGTTGTTCATAAATTCTGTTTGTGTATTTGTAACATTTTTATGGTTTCTTAGCCTTCTTAATTTCTAAAATTTCAAGCATGTCTAGGATTTTTCCTTTGTTTGCATTATGCAAAAGTTTAACACTACTACCGTTAAAAACGTGATTTTGCTCAATGCAATGTTCGGCGAAACCAGCTGATTTTTTATTATATAACCTCTTAACCTCACATCTATGCTACGGCCACTCTTTTTAATATCTATATCGTCTTTTCTTTATTATTAACCAACAAGCGACCTAAATTATTTCTATTCGTTGATACTAATATTAGGTATTAATACAATATCAACGAATAGAAATAATTTAGGTCGCTTGTTGGTTAATAATAAAGAAAAGACAGAGGATATTAAAAAATCGGGGGTATATGAAATAAAATGTGACGACTGTGATGCCGTATATATAGGTCAGAGTGTCCGTAGCATAGATGTGAGGTTAAGTGAACACAAACAGTCTATTTTACTTATAGTAATATAAGGATTTTATAGAGGAGTTTACGATTAAAAATATTATGTTTTAATATTCCGTCCTCTAAAAGCACATTTGAACTAATAATAATATTGGTTAATGACCATGACATTTTATAATATGTTAAAATATTACTACTTTGACAATAGAACTTACGGCCTGAAGCAAGCAATCCCTCATCTGTAGTGCTAGATGTGATCCAGGGTAAGTCCAGCACATTTTTGTCTTTTAACAATAAATACGGATCTCTAGTCAAAAAGGCATTGGGCGCTTCTTTTTCGATGACCGGAGCAAAGGGTACCGACAGAGATCTATCGTCGAAGGAGAACTGCTTCATATTTTCCAGGAATAGGTGGACGGGCTTTTCTTTTAGACACTGTTTTAACTCACTTGTAGAGGTCTCAGCGCATCCTAAGAGTTCGCCTAATTTCTTAGCATTTTCTAAAGGATTCTTCTTGATAACCCAGGGACATAGAGCCGTGCCACTTTGCGACAAGCCCTTAATAAACAATCCTTTGGACAGCGGTGAGAAATAATGCAAGTGGACGCTAGCTCCTCCTGCAGAAAGGCCAGTGATGGTCACCGAATCAGGATTACCTCCGAAACTAGCAATGTTTTCTTTAACCCATCTAAGAGCTAAAACTTGGTCTTTCATTCCATTATTTCCTGGTATGGCCTCATCTTCAGTACTCAGAAATCCTGAAATCCACACGTGTAAACTAACTTTGATAGTGGCGATATTTTATTTATTTATAATCGTTAATTATCTCACAAGATCTATAAAGCAAACTTATGCAAACGGAATCCAAGGGAATTGAAAGGGGCAGAAAAAATCAGTTATTTGAAAAGACAAAAATGTTCTACGTTCAAAAAGTAAGCTCTGTATCATGTAAATAGGTGCTAAAATTATTTCTTTACGGTTTCTATACGAATGGCAGATGTATGAAGTAAGTAAGCTATTGCAGTTTTAGGTTAAGATGTCAATTTGTTTATTTGTAAACAATCTTTTACTGTTTATCTCTGTGTTATTTATCTGTTTGATATGTGTGTTTTTTCTTTTTAACTTTTATTGTTATATAGCTTTTAATAAGTTTTTTTTTAAATTTTATTTTGTGTACTGAAACATATAAATACTATTGTATTTATTACTATATACATATACAGTGTGAACAATTTCAAATGGAAACCTCTCTGTAAAAAATTTATTTATAATCCTATGTTAATGCTTTTTTTTAAATGATAAACCATCGAAAACTCCACTTTATGACAAAAATTTGGAGTTAAATTTCAATTTTCAAAGCTTTCTATGATTTATTTTCAATGTCGAAAATGGACAAATTTGATTAGCGATTTTTTTATTGAAATTTTAACTACACCACTGGATTCAGTAACCTCTCAAATGGGTAAATCCCAAGTTTCATGAAAAAATATTGAAAAATGACAGATTTATGACAAAATTAATGTACGCTCATAGTAACTTTTACTTGATTTTTTTTCTAAAAATCGAAGTAGCCCATGAAAAATAAACAAAAGAAAGATAAATTAAGTGAATAGTTTTAATAAATGTTGTCATTTAAACAAACTTAATCATATTGGACTTAAAAACATAAGTATGAACAATTAAAAGTAATAATAATTAGATACCTATTAAATAAAAAAAATAACACATTGTACAACATAACAAAACTTCTTAAATTTTTGTAGCCTCTAAAAGGCCGCCGTTTATTTCGATGCACTTGTCGAATCGTTTTTTAATATTTTTTACGACATTCTGTAATTGTTGCCGGGTAACTTCTGCAGACACTTGTCTTATTCTTGCACACAAATCTTCTCTATTACTCGGGTGTGACCTGTAAACTTTAGATTTTATTAAACTCCATAAAAAGAAGTCCATCGGTGTTAAGTCCGGGGATCGGGGTGGCCATTCAATTAACGGGCTACCACTGTGGCATTATGGACAGGGCTTCCATCTAATTGAAAATGTGGATTTACTCTTTCTTGTATTGGAAGTTCATGTAGAATATTCCAAAATTCATTTCTTAGGAACTGTAAAAACTGCATGCTATTCATATTACCTTCAAAAAAGAAAGCGCCAATTATTGTTTCATTGAGCAACCCACACCAAACATTAACTTTTTGGGAATATTGTCTTTTACAATTAATGACAAACTGTGGGTTTTCTATAGCCCAAAACCTAGAATTTTGTGACGATACTACCCCGTTTGTTGTAAAAGTTGTTTCATCGCTGAATAAAATATTTTTATTAAAATTTCTATTATTAAGATACTCTCCTTGAGCCCACAAGGAAAACTCCATCCGTGTGTTATCATCACCAAGTTCCAACGTGTGTAAAAAGTTGGGTTTGAATGGTTTTACCAAATTCTTCTTAAGGCATCGGCGAATATTTTCTCTAGGTAAATTCAAATCTAAGCTAGCTACTCTTACACTGGCGTTTGGATTGCTGTTAAAATAATTTAAAACTGTCTGCTCGTACCTGGTTCTGCTTTGTATATTATCTGTTCTTATAATACGCCATGTCACAGCGCCACACTCATTAAAAATTTTGTTTATTTTATAAACAGTACTTTTAGTAATGTTGGGCCTATTCGGATGCCTGTTGTTGAATATCTCGCATACCTCTTTCAAAGTTCTGTCATTATCTCCTCTAAGGCGCACAAGTTCAATTTTTTCCTGTACATTTAGATTATCCATAATTAAACTAATAAACTAATACTTGATAATAACTATCGATTAGTTTTATAATTCAATAACAATGAATATGAGAATTTTAAAGATTTTACGTTTTACTATAAAATTTGTTTTCCATGGCATCCTATTATTATCGGCCATTAATCAATAAAAATGTAATATTTATTAAAACTATTCGCTTAATTTTTCTTTCTTTTGTTTATTTTTCATGGGCTACTTCGATTTTTAGAAAAAATCAAGTAAAAATTACTATGAGCCTATATTGATTTTGTCATAAATCTGTCATTCTTCAATATTTTTTCATGGAACTTGGGATGTATCCATTTGAGAGGTTACTGAATCCAGTAGTGTAGTTAAAATTTCAATAAAAAAATCAATAAATTTGTCCATTTTCGACATTGAAAATAAATCATAGAAAGCCTTGAAAATTGAAATTTATCTCTAAATTTTTGTCATAAAGTGGAGTTTTTGATGGTGTATCTTTTAAAAAAAGTCCCGTCAAAATCAGATAATAGACACATTTTTTACAGGGGTGTTTCCATTCAAAATGGGTCGCACAACTGCCTACATTAATTTTGCCATAGCTCTTGTCATTTTTCAATATATTTTCATGAAACTTGGGATTTACCCATTTGAGAGGTTACTGAATCCAGTGGTGGTTAAAATTTCAATAAAAAAATCGCTAATGAAATTTGTTCATTTTCGATATAAATCATAGAAGGCTTTGAAAATTGAAATTTATCTCTAAATTTTTGTCATAAAGTGGAGTTTTCGATGGTTTCTCATTTAAAAAAAAATTCAAAACACTGTATATTGCAAATTGATTTGTCCAATATCATTGTTATGGTCTTTATGGATGAATTAAATTATTATTATTAATTAAAATTCAAAAAGTTCCATATTTTCGCTCCAAATTAATATTTCGCAACAGATTTAAAATATTAACTACATTTTCTTAGTTTTTATTTTTGTCCAGCTTAATAAATTAACATAATCAAGCATTACTGATGAAGTTTTTTGAGAAATATAATTGTAAAGAATCCCGTATTTTAAATTTCACGATACGATAAAAACAACAAGAATACTCAACAGAAGGTTACAAAAAGTTGTTGTTTCGTAATTGGACAAAATATTTTTCCATAACTTGTACTTATCCGAACTGTCCTTTTCATTAATAACAGCCACCTTTCAAGACAATTCTATTGAAAACCTAGGTTGGATCCACTATAATAAAATAGAAGATTATATTTACCTAGAATTCCAAGACGATAATTAATACTAACAACAACCATATCATTGTCTAAAGGTACCTTTGAATCTACCATATGCCCACTTCCCATGTAAAAGGCCCCTCCGTGAATGTGGACCATGACATCAAATGTGCCTTGCGAATCTACTTTTTCGACTGGTACATAAACGTTTAAGTAGAGGCAGTCCTCTTCGCCTGTGTGAACATATATCATAGTTGTTAATGAAGCACAATGATATCTTGTTCCATACTAACCTTCTGTTTGGCCAATGTCAAGGAAACTGGTCTGTGGGCAGGTATGTGTTTGGGTAGCATTTAAAACTTTTGGCCATGGTTCAACAGGTTCGGGTTCCTAAAAGTTAGTTCAAAATTTTATGACTAATGAAACATGCGTAAAGTGTGGCAAATAAATCTTGTTATTTGAATGTTTGAGTTTGAATAGTGAGCAGTTATTAATTTTATATACAGTTTTCTAGAAACGTCTCATTTTTATCGTAAAATGTATAGATGTATAACCAAGTAAGAACCAAATGTCATATTTGTAACAAGTGGTATTATCTTACCTCGAATCTAAGTTCACCAATCGGGGGTTTTGCATAGGGAATTCCTTCATATGCTGCATATTTTCTACCGTTGTTAGAGATTTTCCAAACGCCAGTAACTTTCCCCAGTGGTGTTTCGACTTCTGGTACATCAGAGCTTGTACAACCTTTTCCAAATTTGTTGTTTAAAATTTGTTAAAAGAATTAAATAATAACTGTGTTATGCAATATGTATCAGTTCTTGCGATAATCGGTAGATAGAAATAATGTTTTACAACTTTATCATCATGAATCGTTAAATTTAATTATATATTACAATCGTTGGACATTCATGCTTCTCGTTTAGTATTTTTTTAAAAATTTAACTTTCTAGGACAAAGCTAAAGAACAATTTATACGTGCGTCGATTTGATTGTTCCTCTAAGGCAGAAAATAAGGGAAACATATATTTTTGCTGAAGAAAGATAGGAACTATAATGTTTGATATTCAATATTTTTCTGAGCGCAAAAAAGGTATCATCGGTATTCGAGCTGTAAAGTTAATTTACTAAAAGGAATGGGCGAAGCGTAAATAGGCGAAGGCGCCCTAAGGGCTGAACTCCGGAAATTATTTTCATAATCTTGCACACGAGTCTCATATAAATCCTAGTTCCGCCGCTGGTAACCGTTTGTCCATTTACCTAGTGTTTATCTCTAACCATTTTTTTTTAAAGATAATTACTTAATACTTTTTAGTCCATTCTCATATTGACAAAAAAATAGTACTGTCATATAAAGTCATGATATTTTGTAAATTTCTTAGATAAATGAAAATATTCCGATATTTTCATTTATCAAAGAAATACACAAAATATCATGATTTTATATGACAATACTATTTTTTTTATAAAAGGTGTACTTAAAGTGAGTACATGCTTCTTTTGTTTTTTAAAATCCGTTAAGAAATAACGGAGATAGAATTTGTTTAAAAAAGTCGCGCCGCCACCATATTTTTTTTACAACAATTTTCCAGAATGCCAACCTCGAAAACAATGTTATATTAGGGCAGTACTTTCGTGTTCTGAAGGTTTTTTAAAATTGGAAGATCATCCAAGCGACACGGGATTTTTGGCTGTATGAGAATGAACTATTTAATATAATCCCAAGAAAACATTTCTGCCTCAAGCAAATTATTATTTTCCTTTTTGTCGCCGCCAGCCAGATTTGTAATGACTGAAGCGAGCTAATCGAGAGTTATTAATGAAATTTTTTACTCATTTATGATTCTGTCCTCCGACTGACCGTACGGAAGATAGGCCAGGGTGTACGCTGGAGATAATTTTCCGCAAAAAAGTTAATGTTTCAATCACTGATGGAAGAAAATTTTTGGATCTTAATATTTTAGTTGGAGAGAACACCACAGAAAATATGTATACAAGAAAACTCGTTAGCCGTACGCTAGCAGTTTCGGAAATGCAGATAGTTTAAGATCATGGTGACGCGGCGAAGTATCATTTGCATAATTTCGGTGGACACGTAAATATTTACATTAAATACGGGGCACAACGGAAAAATGTTTACATCTGAAAGCGGCTTTAAACAGCGACAATACCTTATTTATCTCTCAGTTAAAAAACTGGTTCTATAATTTTAACCTACTTAGTTTAAAATATCCGAATGAAATTTAGAAAATTTATCTTAATCCAACCCAATTTTTCACAATGATACTCACAGTTATAGCTAATATTCACGAGGGTAAGAAGGCACAGTACTTTGGTTGACATTATCATGAAATTACGTTTAAAGGCGTAACGGTACACTGTTGCACTGTTATATTTAAAATTTTACGATGAAACTATAACTCCCGCCTGGTACATACATACTCATTCTCGTTCTGGAAATGACATAGCACAAATAGGAAATAATAATTTATACTGAATTTTATCGTGACGTAATATGCTTAGATTGATTGAAGGTAAAATATATTATTACCTCTTCAATGCACGTAAACAAGTTAAACTCTGGAGTCCATCAACTCGGAAGTGAATCGAATGATTAAAATTTTATCGTAACTTGATAAAGCCATTGGCTTAAAATTAACAATGAATTTAACACATCGCACCAAATTAATTATAATTTTCTGCAAAAGTTTGGAGGAATTTAAAAAATATCTCACCATACCTACCTATAGTCCAACTAATGTAGTTTTGGCCAAGCACTTTTGCCGGATTTAGGATTTAAAAAATGTTTACGGCATCTTGTCAGCCAAAATGCAAATAATGCTACATGAACGTAACAATGAACATGATACAATAGAATTTATAGTAATTGGTATATATATTTTATAAGTAGAAGTTCTATTTTATAAAATAAACAAATAAAACAATAATAATGTTTATTGAACCGTATATAACTAATTACATAACCTCCGTTAATTCATTTCATAACACATTTGTACCAAAAGAAAAATGTAGAGTACGATCAAATACAGTAAATAATAATAATAATTATGACACTAAAAATGACATACCAGGTGTTAGAAAAGTATGGGAACGGTGGAAAATCTCTCGAACATTTTTCAAGAAACTATCTTCTGATACTAAAATGACCTCCCCACCCACCACCCTGTGGGTGGGGCGAGGGGAAACTTTAAAATTTCAAATGGAAACCCCTATTTTTTATTGCGGAATCGGATTCTACGGCAAAAAAGTACGTAAATTTTATTCCGGACATTTTTTTCGATCCTTACATGGTGTCGCTGTAATCGTAAAAAATGAAAGGAAAACATTACTATTTCAATAGTAGCGTCTTGTGCCCATAAAAAAACGTCTAATTCAAAAACTGAAAACACGTATTTGTTATTTTTACGAAATCTATCCAATGACATTGGATTCGACTCTGCCACCCCTAACCCAATGGGTGAATTTTATATCGGGCATTTTTTTCGATTCTCTCAAGGTGTCGCTGCAATCGCAAAAAATTGAGTGGAAACATGAGTTTTGAACACATACTTAAAAAAATACGAAAAGTAAAACTACTGATCTCAGAGTGAATGAATTACAACAACTATTAACATTCTGTAAATTTATTAGCAGCTAGTAATATTCAATTTACATTTTTTACAGGGCAATAAAAAACTCGATTAAAAAAAAACTAACCGTTTTACCTCTTAATTCAGCCACTTCAGACAAGTTCTTGATCCCAGCCAGTGAAGGCAAGGAGGTAACTCAGCCATTTAAGGCAAGGTGAGGATTTCGGCCAGTTGAGGCAATTAGTTTATAGCTTAACTGCTACACTAGCAGGTTTTAATTTCAAGATTATAGCAGGTGTTCAAAATGGTGCCCATTGACTTCTTGGCATTGTCCGAGACGAACGTAAAAATTTTCAATAGCACTTCTTATCATTTGAGGTAGTATTTCTGCAAAAATATTTATTATGCGTTGCCTCAGCTCTTCCAAATCACGAGGTTTAATAAAATAAACATTATCCTTCACGTAACCCCCAACAAAATAATCAAGTGGCGCGAGGTCGGGAGATCTTCCTGGCCATTCAATAGTTCCTCTTCGACCTATCCATCGATTTTCGAAAGTACCATTCAAATAGTCCCTAACAATATCCCGATAGTGTGGAGGAGCCCCATTTTGCTGGAACCAAACATTATCGAACTCATCCCAGGCAATCTCTTGTATTGCGGGAACTATTTGATTTGTCAACACTTTCCAGGTATTTTTCTCCATTCAAATTTCCATCTATGAACGGTCCTATGATTCCTGCCCAAACATTTAACTTTTGTGGATACTGTGTTTGTGTTTCAAGCATCCAGTGAGGGTTTTCGTCACTCCAGTATCTGAAATTATGGCGATTAACTTTTCCACTGAGTTCGAAAGTTGCTTCATCTGAGAAGACAAGAAGAGATGACAAAAAATTGGGGTTTTGGTTACTCCTTTCCATCATTAATTCACTAAATTCAAGTCGCCGATCAAAATCATATTCATTTAACTCTTGGTGCAGGTGAATTTTGTAAGGATGAAATTTCAAAAGTTTCAAATTCTTATGAACTGAAAATGCACTCATATCAAGCTGTTGACTGGCTTTTCTCATTGATAACCTTCGATTTTCAACAAATGCCTGGGCCACTTCCATTTGTCGAGCTTCCGATGTTTCAGATTTTGGTCTTCCAGATTTTGGGCGATTTTTATTTGTCCTTTTGTCTAGGAATCGTTTGTTGGCACGGGACACAGTAGATTTCGAAATTCCCACTCGATCTACACGGAAAGTTTCGTTGAATAAAATCACAACTTCATCATAGGACCTTTTTTTATCGCCCCACCCTCGCATCATTAAAAGAGAAACTCTCTCTTCCTCTGTTAAAGTAGCCATTATGCAGAAAAAAACGCGAGAACTAATGAAAAATGGAATAACTTTTTCCGTACAAAAGTGCGCTCCTGCCTCTACAAAAGTTGGAAGGAACTGAACGTTCTCGTAGAAATTTCACAAAACAAATACTGTTATTAAGAACACTTTAAAAAAACATTCATAAAAACAAAGATATCACAGATATTGTTTTTTAAACTGAATGTTTTTTTTTTGTCAACACGAGTAGGTAGAGTTTGTAAATATTTACAAACTTATGGACGCTTAAGGTTTATTTCAATTTTATGCGATTACAGCAACACCTTGCGAGAATCGAAGGCCGTAAAATCCGAATCTGCTATAAAAAATAGTGATTTTCATTACAAATTTCAAAGTTGCCCCCCGCCCCACCCACTGGGTAGGGGTGGAAGAGTCGAATCCAATGTCATTGGATAGATTTCGTAAAAATAACAAATACGTGTTTTCAGTTTTTGAATTGACGGTGTTTTATTGGCACAAGACTCTACTCTTGAAACAGTAATGTTTTCTTTTCATTTTTTGCGTTACAGCGACACCATGCAAGAATCGAAAAAAATGTCCGGAATAAAATTTACGTATTTTTTGCCGTAGAAAATAAGAGTTTCTATTTGAAATTTTAAAGTTGCCCCACCCAGAGGGTGGTGGGTGGGGAGGTCATTTTGGTGTCAGTAGATAGTTTTTTGAAAAATTTTTGACACGTATTTTTTTATTTTTCGATTTGATGCAAACTGTTTGAGATTTTCCACCGTTCCCATACTATTCTAACACCCGGTATAGAAAATTCAATATACAAGTTCGACAAACGGAACGAAATATAAAAATAGATCCTACCTAAATTATTGGTTAAACATGGTTTATAGACGAGAAGCTACTGAATTTTTCAGTGAGCGTCTGAACACATTCTTCAGCTTTTATGATACGAAATCCTGTTTAGGGAGACAATCCTACGTTGGATCTGGGTCTTGGCTGTGGGGTTTTTTCGTATGAGGGCTATTTCTCTCAAAACAATACTTTTGGTGTCTAAAAACCATTGTTACAAAACGCCAAACTATTTGAACACTACATTCGAATATGCTACTTGACGCGCATTTCGTTAACCATTTTAACATCATCGGGACACCCATAAGACTGATTTTCAGTATTAATCGTCTCCTGATGATGGTAACATGGCTAGCAAAACGCGCATCGAGTACTGTATTCGTCTGTAGTGTTCAACTGTTTTGGCGTATTGTAAAAGTTGTTTTTAAACACAGAAGATAAGGATTTATGAAAGATAATCCTCGATAATCCCTCCACTGCCAAGATCCGGCTCTAGCGTTGGTAAAAATTGATGGAGGTTCAGTAACTCCATGTCTCTTATAAATTACGTTCTTCCATGTTACTTTGAATAAAGTAATTTTCATTCAGATTTCAAAATCAATTAGAATTTATAATTCGTCTTTAAGTTTCAAATCTTCGCTCTCCAGCAGACCAAGCGTGCTCCAGAATTCAACCGCTGACAAATGTTTCGTTCTTTGTAATTTAATGTTTTGTGGGCCAGTGATATTCAAGTAAATTAATTCAGAATCCGTTGTTGGTTGCCAGTTGTCGGCTCCTTCGAATGACGGTTTACTAGAAATTTAACATTTTTTTTAGAAAACCTCTCTACATTGCTACAAAAATAATAATGTTTAAATATTAAGATTTTGTTCAACAGCGATAGTTTGTAAAAAGTGTGGTGTGCTTTTTACGATATTTTTATAATTCGACTTTTATCAATAGAGACCAATAAAATATTTATAAGAATTAATATCAAGCACCCCACGCTTTTTACAATCTATCGCTATTGAACAAAATCTTAATATTTAAACATTATTATTTTTTAGTTTTTAGTTCGGTTTTTAAAGCGTGTTTTTTTATTAAACTATAATTTTTTAAAACTTACTAAAAATCATTTAATTAACACAACAATTTATTATTAGTTAGAATATATATTATTAACAGCGGCGCCTCCGCCAGAATCTCAACAATAGGTTAGTCCTTTTTATATCCTGATGATCCTAGTGAGGACATTAGGACAGAGTTGTCAAATTATTGTATTGTCAACGGCCCTTGATAAGTGTGCAAAGTTTCAGTTTAATCTGACGTTTTGAAGTGTGTGAGTATCAGGTTCAAAGATTCCATTACCAGCAAATAAACAAACAAACATACAGGTCAAGGTAATAAATAAAAGCGTGTTAAAAATGGCACCGAATTAGACAACTTTGCTCCATTTTTTAAGGTGGGAATGGTGATATGGCGAAATTTAGACGTCGGATCAAGTTTCGGTATATCAAGATGCACATGTCTAGTGTACAAATTTTTTTTTATCGGCCTGTGTTATTATAGTAACGATTTTAATTAATTTTAAAGATTTTTCTCACCCTGTTTTTAAAAACGAGTACAGCATATTCTGACAAGCAGTTCTTAGTGCTTTGTCGCTTTTAGACGTTAATTGATTAAACAATGACATATAGAAGTATAGCCCATCATCACCGTGTGCGACACCTATAAGAAGAGAATAAAATATCAGTTAGATGATTTGCGTCAATATTAATATTTAAAAAATATATATTTAAATAATGTCAAGCCAGCAACTACTCTCCTTTGTATGTTACAGTCCAGTAAAATAAGAAATAAGAGGTACCCGTTTTTTGTAGGTAAAATTGCAACATCCGGATTCTATACTGTAGTAATTATTGACTTATGAACAATTGTATGAAACCTTTTATTAAAATAATTTTTTGTATCGCCTTATATTGGTTAAAGTCTCGCCGGAGTTTAGCATTAGCCATTCCATCACTCAACCAAACATGCACACAGACAATTGCACGACGACCATTCCCTACGACATTGCCACCGTCCGCAGCTGAGACTCGAACTCAGGAGTGATACAGCGACTAGACGTGTTGCCTTTCACAGAACTTCATCTAATCCATTACTACCAACTCGATGACACATTAAAAATGCCACTAAAATATCCATACCCTTGCCAGGATTCGAACCCTGAACTCCTCTCTCTCTCTCAAGCGCGCAAGCATTGAGCCACTAAGCCGGAATTTTAAAATATAATATTTTTAGTCGCAAACGCCTCCTTATCCTTATTTTACTATAAGGAACGTAACCAGCAACCAACAGCTACTCCAGTCGTCCCACACCACTTGCACTCGTGTCGATCGTCACATGCCTACTTTGCACTGACGAGAGCCAACAGCTCGAAACTGTAAAAAGTGCAAGTGGTGTGGGACGACTGGCACGAGAGCTCCTTCAAGTAGGATCAGTCTTTCGGCTGGTGTTTGTTGCAATTGAAGCATTAGCGTTCTGTTGGTAATATACAATTAATGCACCTAACGCACCAGGCTTGTAACTTATAATTCAGCGCTCGACGAGGCACATAGCCCGGAGAGTAGCTGTTACTAGTAATCTATTCAAGCAGCGCCTCAGCTTTAAATACCGCATGTGAATAAACATGTTCAGTTCGAATAAATGTTTTGAAAAATTTTAGGAATTATAAGCTCCTATGAAGAAAATTAAGCTAAAGAAGTAAATACTTCTTTGCATTAGAACTGTTTTCTTTACCTTCCACATTTGCACCCCCGGAATATATTTGTGCCATTTTATTTTCCCCTTCCTTGTAGTTGAAGAGGTAATAGTAGACAGGAGATTTGTTCGCTCGGGACTGTAATTTAGCCGACGTTTCAGCACCAATTGCGAACCAACGGTCGGTGAATATCTGAAATAAGTTTTACGTATTAAATATGATTATCCTTTGAAGCGGACCGGGCGTAAATTTAGAAAGTGCGATGGGCAAAATGCTCCAGAGCTCAGAGGGCTCCTACCGCTTACACAGTTTATTATAGCTTATATAGTTTATTAGTCAACAATATGTCAAAAAACATGTTCAACGGATGTTATCTACCTGGGTGAATTTTTTGAAATTATCCTTGTTGATATGTTTCCCTGATCCCAAGTAAAAGTCTTTAATTTTCCCCGCAACTTCTTCGTGTCTAGAAGCTGGTAAAGTGTAGTCGTAGAGTAAAAGGTGAGGAGCTACCTTGGACCAGTCGGAATCAATCTTGTGAAGTTGTGAATAATAAGCTGAAAACAATTTTTAAATGTTTAATTTTTTCTACATAGAGAAATCGAATAGAAATTTTTTTCAAATCATTTTTACACATACAAATTTGAGATATGCAGAAAAATCAGGATAGCACTGAACTAATAATAATATTGGTTAATGACCATGATATTTCATAATATGTTAAAATATTACTAATTTGACAATAAAACTTACGGCCTGAAGCAAGTAATCCTTCATCTGTAGAGGTAGATGTGATCCAGGGTATATCCAGCACATTTTTGTCTTTTAACAATAAATACGGATCTCTTGTTAAAAACGCAGTCGGCGACTCATTTTCAATGACCGGAGCAAAGGGTACCACCGACAGATATCCATCGGCAAAGGAGAATTGCTTCATATTTTCCAAGAATAGGTGGACGGGCTTTTCCTTTAGACACTGTTTTAACTCGCTTGTAGAGGTCTTAGCACACCCTAAAAGTTCGGCTAATTTCTTAGTATTTTCTAAAGGATCCTTCTTGATAGTCCAGGGACATAGAGCAGTTCCGCTTTGCGACAAGCCCTTAGTAAATAGTCCTTTGGACATAGGAGAGAAATAATGCAAGTGGACGCTAGCTCCTCCTGCAGAAAAGCCAGTGATAGTCACCGAATCAGGATTACCTCCGAAACTAGCAATGTTTTCTTTAACCCACTTAAGAGCTAAACCTTGGTCCTTCATCCCATTATTTCCTGGTATGGCCTCATCTTCAGTACTCAGAAATCCTGAAATATATAATACAAAGATGTTGATAAGTACTGTGAGAACGAAACGGAATTTGTATGGGTTTTTACCATCAGAAGTATCTGAGCCAGGGGCGAATAGGTAAAGTGGAGCGAAACCAAAATTCTAGAGTAAATAATAAAGAGCTCTATAGGACTTCTATGTTATATCATTTCTGGTTTAATTTTTTCATGACATAGAAATGGGTTGCATATTCCTAATAAAATAGAAAAATATATTTACCTAGAATTCCAAGTCGATAATTAATACTAACAGCAACCATGTCTCTGTCCATAACTATCTTCGAATCCAGCATCATGTGCCCACTTCCCATCATAAAAGCTCCTCCGTGAATGTGGACCATTACATCGAATGTACCTTGCGGATCTATTTGTTCGGCTGGTACATAAACATTTAAGTAGAGACAGTCCTCTTCTCCTGCGTGAAATAATATCATAGCTGTTAATGAAACACAATGATACTAACTAACTCCATACTAACCTTCTGTTTGCCCAAAGTCAAGGAAACTGTTCTGTGGGCAAGTATACGTTTGGGTAGCATTGAAAACTTCTGGCCATGGTTCAACAGGTTCAGGTTCCTAAAAGTTGGATCAAAATTTTATGACTAATGACACATGTGTATGTAAATCTTGTAATTTGAATATTTGAGTTTGGATGGTAAGGATCGGTCATTGTTTTTCTATACAGTTTTCTAGAAACGTCTCGTTTTTATTGTAAAATGTAGTTGTATAACCACACAAGGACCAAATATCATATTTGTAAGTGGTATTATCTCACCTCGAATCTGAGTTCACCGATCGGAGGTTTTGCATACGGAATTCCTTCAAATGCTGCATATTTTCTTCCACTGTTAGATGTTTTCCAAACACCAGTAATCTTCCCCAGTGGCGTTTCGACTTCTGGTACATCGGAGCTTGTACAACCTTTTCCAAATTTTTTGTTTAAAATTTGTCAAAAGAATCAAATAAATAACAATTGTATTGTGCAATATGCAGTAATTCTTGCGATAATCGATAGATAGAGAGAAGTACTGTTTTCCAACTTTATCATCATGAACCATTAAATTTGATCTTAGATTTTATTTTAAATATTACAATCATTGGATATTCATGCTTCTCGTTTAATATTTTTTAACAATTTGAACTTTTTATGATAGAGCTCAGTTATAATTTATACGTGCGTCGATTTGATTGTTAATCTAATACAGAAAATAAAGGAAACATATATTTTTGCAGAAAAAAAGAGGAACTATAAATAATGTACAGAAGTTATATTTTGATATTCAATATTTTTCTGAACGCAAAAAGGCATCATGGGTAATCTTGCACACGAGTCTCATCAATCCTAGTTTCGCTACTGGTGACCGTTTGCCCATTTTGCCTTTACCTCTAACCGTTTTTTTTTAAATAGATAATTAATTAATACTTTTAATATAATCGCACGAAAACATTTCAACTTCAAGCAAATTATTATTTTCTTTTTTTTTTCGCCGCCAGCCACAGTTCACTGAAGCGAGTTAATCGAGAGTTAATAATGAAATTTTTACTCATGTATGATTCTGGCCTCCGACTGACCATATGGAAGGTGGGCCAGGGTGTACGCCGGAGATAATTTTCCGCAAAAAAGAGGATATTTCATTCGCTGATAGAGGAAAACTTTGGATCTTAATATTTTAGTTGGAGAGAAAAATCGTTAGCTGTCCTCTTAGCAGTTTCGAAAATACAGATAGTTTAAAGTCGCGGTAACACCCTGTATTTGTGTGCGGCGAAGTATCATTTGCATAATTACGGTGGACATGTAATTATTTACGTTGAATACAGCGCGCACAACGGAAAAATGTTTACATCTGAAAGCGGCTCTATGCAGCGACAATACCTAACTTATATCTATCAATTAAAAAACTGATTCGATAATTCTAACCTACTTAGTTCAAAGTATCCGAATTTAATTTAGAACAATTATCTTAATCCAATCCAATTTCTCACAAAGATACTCACAGTTATAGCTAATATTCACGAGGAGAAGAACGCACAGTACTTTGGTACACATCATCATGAAATCACGTTTAAAGGCGAAACGGTATACCTATATTTAAAATTTTACGATAAAACTGTAACTGGTACCTATCTCATGGCTCGTTGTGGAAATGACATAGCACAAATAGGAAATAATTTATATAGAATTTTATCATAATGTAATATACTTAGATTGTGAAGGTGAAATATATTATTACCTCTTCAATGCGCGTAAACAAGTTAAACTCTGGAGTCCATCAACTCGGCAGGGAATCGAATGATTAAAATTTTATCGCAATTTGATAACGACATTGGCTTAAAATTAACAATGAATTTAACTCCTCACCCTGAATTAATTGTATTTTTTCGCAAAAGTTCGTAGGAATTTAAAAAATATCTCACCATACTTACTTACCTATAGAAGTTTTTACTAAGCACCGTTTGCCAGATTTAGACTAAAAATTTTGTTTATAGCAAAGAAACTGCAAAAATGCAAACATTGCTATTTGAACATAATAATGGACATAAAATAATAATTGATAATAGTCGTCATATACATTTTATAAGCAAAAGTTCTATTTTATAAAATAAACACATAAAAATAATAATAATCTTTATTAAACCCTATATAGCTAATTACATAATTTCGGTTAATTCATTTCATAAAACATTTGTACCAAAAGAAAAATGTAGAGTGCTATAAATATATTAAATAACAATAATTATGACACTAAAAATGACGTATAGAAAATTCAATATACAAATTGGCCAAACGAAATGAAATATAAAAATAGATCCTACCTAAATTATTGCTTAAACGTGGTTTATAGACGAGGAGCTACTGAATGTCTCAGTGAGAGCCTGGAAAGTTTCATCAATTTTTATGATGCGTAGTCCTCTTTGGGGAGACAAACCGACGCTGGATCCGGGTCCTGGCGGTGGGGGTGTTTTCGTATGTGAGGGTTAGTTTTCACCAATCAGTACCTTTGGTGTCTAAAAACCATTCTTTCAAAACGCCAAAACGTTTGAACACTGCACTCGAATACACTACTCCACGCGCATCATCATCAGGTGAACCGATGAGATTGATTTTCAGTATTAATAATCTGCTGATGATGCTAACATGGTTAGCAAAACGTGCATAAAGTTGTGTATTCGAGTGTAGTGAAAAATAACCCTCATACGAAAACGCCCCCATCGCTAGGACCCGGACCCAACGTAGTATTGTTTCCCTAAACAAGACTACACACCATATAAATTCATTGAGGTTCTCAAACTATCATTGAAAAATTCAGTAACTCTTTGTCTCTTATAAATTACTGTCTTCCATGTTACTTTGGATAATAAAGTAATTTTCAAACTGATTTCAGTTCAATTTGAATTTATAATTCGTCTTTAAGTTTTAAATCTTCGTTCTCCAGCAGACCAAGCGTGCTCCAGAATTCAACCGCTGACAAATGTTTCGTTCTTTGTAATTTAATGTTTTGTGGGCCGGTGATATTCAAGTAAACTAGCTCAGAATCCGTTGTTGGTTGCCAGCTGTCGACTCCTTCGAATGACGGTTTACTAGAAATATAACATTTATTTAGAAAAGCTCTCCATGGTGTATTACATAAGAGTCGTTTTGTCTTCTCGCACAGATTAATATTGGTATTTAAGAATGTACTTATTTTGATAATTTTTTTCATTTTGTTTTTATTGATTGCTGACGTGACGTGCCAGCCCTGAGTTATTCCTTTCATAATTTAATAGTTCTGCTCGTGAAACTGGTCATTAAATTCTATAAAGATATTTGACATTTATAACAATTAGAGTTATGGAAAATAATGACTTTTCGAAAACGGCACACAAAGAAAAGTCTTTGCACATGAAACTAGGTCCGGTTCTTTATGTATTGCAGCACGCTGCGTAGATATCGCGTTCAAGTATAGTTGAAGTAATAAGTTCCAGACACATAAAAAAACGCAACAAAAACTTTAGGACCTCATTAAAATACCGGTACTCTCTGTACTGCCGTTCGCAAATTGACTCGCTTTCCTTTATAGGTTTTTAATGTGCGTCGGTTCGTTTGATGACATGCATGCCGCCATGGCCCGCGGCAATAATAATTATGTCGCAAAGTTTTTATTGCGTTTTTTGAGTGTAGGAAAGTCCTTACTTGGATTATATCAATTTTCCATCCCCATTTTTTAAGGTGGGGAATAGTGAGATGGCGAAATTTAGACTGCGGATCCAGTTTCGGTATGTCATAATGAACATGTCTAGCATACAAAAACTTTTTTTACCTGTGTTATTATGGTAACGATTTTAATTAGTTTAAAATATTTTCTCACCCTGTTTTTAAAAACGAGAACAGCATATTCTGGCAAACAGTCCTTAGCTCTTTGTCGCTTTTAGATGTTAACTCATTAAACATTGATGAATAAAAGTAATTCGCGTCATCACCATGTGCAACACCTATAATAAGAAAGTAAAAGTTCAGTTGTATCATTTGCATCAATATACAGGGTTACTGGTAATTCGATACATTCCTTTGGAGATGTGATGGGGCATGAGCTAAGGAGTAAATCTAGCCCTAACATACATTATGCAAAACTCAATAGTTTTTGAGATATTTCAATTTTTTTGTTTTTCTCAAAAAAGTAGATCTTAATGTCTTAAAAAGTTAATTTCCGAAAAATCTACTTGACATTTTAAATTTTTTTTTTACTGGATTACTTGTCCAATATTATAGATATCCGTTTGGCATGAAAAATATCCGGAAACATTTCGATCATGTGAACATTTAAAATAAAAACTTGTAAAATTTTTTTTTTTTAAATCAGTTATGAAATTTACCTATTAGGTTTTTTCAAAAAATATTAATGTAGCACGCGTACAAATTATTATAAAAACTTCCTTATTTCAATAGCTATCTAACTAGGCAGAAATGTTTAATGTACCCTTGATAGTTCTAATAAAAAATTAGTAAAGATAATGGCGGAATTTATTAAAGGACTAATCGTTCATTTTCATTTAAGTCAGTCAGTCCTTGACTTTGATGTTTGTGCATATATGTCATTAACTGACATTCTTATCTCCGTGTCCCTTAAGTTTGTTGGTCTTGTTAAATTAGTTATCGAAGATTTTGATTTTGCTCGTAGTTGTTGTTATTAGTTGTTGTTATTGTATTTTCTGTGCCATGGCCGCGTATGCCAACGCAGAATACGCTGATATCTTGTTTGTCTATGGATACTGTGGCGGCAGCGCTGCTGAAGCTCGCCGAGAATATGGTCTTTGGTACCCTAACCGCCGCTTACCAAATGCACGTGTATTCAGTACGGCATATCGAAATATCGCTGAAACTGGCTCCGTGAAATGTAGAAGAAGTGACGCTGGTGCTCCTCCCGTTTATGAACCAGATGATGATAAAGAAATATTGAGGTATTTTTAGGAAGACCAAACTATTTCAACTAATAAAGTCGCAAGACTAACCGGAGCGTCACGAAATTTAATCGCGAAGGTATAACAAATTTCCACAACCTACATTATTGGGCAGAGGAAAATCCCAAGTTAACACGTGAAACTAGTTTCCAAATGAAATTTTCTATTAATGTGTGGATGGGAGTCATTGACCAACCACTATTTAATAGGGCCACACTTTCTTCCTCAAAATTTAAACGGGGAAATGTATGAAAATTTTTTAAGAAATGATCTGGCGGTGATTTTAGAAGATGTTCCTCTCGCCGTCAGACAGCGAATGATGTTTCAGAACGACGGTTGTCCAGCACATTATCGGCTGACAGTACGACAGTTACTTGATCAACGTTTCCCTAACCGTTGGATTGGAAGAGCGGGCCCAATACCTTGGCCAGCGCGAAACCCTGACTTAACACCCCTTGATTATTACGTATGGGGTCATATGGAGGAGATGGTCTATGCCACACCAGTCAATACTGTAGAAAACCTTAGACAAAGGATAGTCGATGCTGCCCAACACATAAGGCATAATCTGACAACCAGAGTAACAAGGACGGAAATAAGAAGACGCTGCCGTGTCTGTATACGAAATAGGGGCTCCCATTTTGAGCAAGACATATAAAAAATAAAGTACAACTTTGAAGTTAATGAAGAATTAAACTTTACTTTTAAAATGTTTTTTACTGTTTATCTAAAAATAAAATTCGTACTACTTGTGTTATTTTTACTAGTATTTTCTTAGAACTATTAAGGGTACATTGAACATTTGTACCTTGTTAGATAGCTATTGAAATAAGGCAGTTTTTATATTAATATTGGACAAGTAATCCAGTAAAAAAAAAATAAAAATGTCAAATAGATTTTTCGAAAATTAACTTTTAGGACATTAAGATCTACTTTTTGAGAAAAGCAAAAAAAATTAAATATCTCAAAAACTATTGAGTTTTGCATAATATATGTTAGGGCTAAATTTACTTCTTAGATCATGCCCCATCACATCTCCAAAGGAATGTATCGAATTACCAGTAACCCTGTATTTTAAAGAAATTATTTAAATAACATCAAGGTAGCGTCTACTCTCCTTCATATATTAGTCCAGTAAAATAAAAAATATGATATAATGCAATTAGTGGAGTATGACAAACTGATAATAGCAGAAAATAATACAATTTTTCGTAGAGATTCCAAACTTTGGGTAGTTGTTAGTTGTCTTAAAAATAAGATATTCCTAGAATGTCTATCTTCTGCAAGTGTCAGAACGTTGTTTTAAACTCGAAAAAGGGGTAAATTAACCCCCTTTTCGGGAAATTTTCGATTTTAATTTTTTTTTGGACCCCTTAAACTGTAAATTAAGCAACGCAAATATGGTCCTTTTATTGTCAATGTTCAAGGAACCTCCACTTAAATTTAATATTTACTCATTTGCATTCGTTTCGGAACTGTTTTCTTTACCTTCCACATCTGCACCCCCAGTATACATGCGTGCCAGTTTATGTTCTCCTTCGTTGTAGTTGAAGAGGAAATAGTAGACAGGAGATTTGTTCACTCTGGACTGTAATTTAGCCGCTGTCTCAGCGCCAATTGCGAAGAAACGGTCGGTGAATATCTGAAATAAGTTTTACATATTTTTGACACGCCATATAAAACCATGTTCAAGTTTGATTAAACTAGATATGTTATTTACCTGGGTGAACTTTTTAAAATTATCTTTGTTGAATTGTTCCCCTGGTCCCAAGTAAAAGTCTTTAATTTTCTTCGCAACTTCTTCGCGTTTTGGAGCAGGTAAAGTATGGTCGTAAATTAAAAAGTGATGAGCTAACCTGGGCCAGTCAGAATTAATATTTTCAAGTGCTGCGTAATAAGCTGAAAGCATTTTAAAAATGTTTAGAGAGAAAACTTTAATTACTCCTACATCTACATAGAGAACTGGAACAGATTTATAATGCGATTTTTATGCATAAGTGCACAAATTTGGCATATACAAAAAATATTGGGTTAAAATGTATTAATAAAATACACAACTTACGACCTGAAAAAAGTAATCCTTCATCTGTAGTAATGGATGTGATCCAGGGTACGTCCAGCACCTTTTTTTCTTTTAACAGTAAATACGGATCTCTTGTCAAAAATGCATTTACCGACTCTTTTTCGATGACCGGAGCAAAGGGTACCGATAGAGTTCTATCGTCAAATGCGAACTTCTCTATAACTTCCAAAAATAAGTTAGTCGGTTTTTCCTTTAGACACTGTTTCAATTCGCTTGTGGATGTATTAGGGCACCCTAAAAACTCTGCTAGTTTTTTAGCATTTCCTAGAGGATTCCTATTGATAGCCCAAGGGCATAAGGCGGTTCCACTGTGCGACAAGCCCTTATTAAATAATCCTTTAGACAGAGGCGAGAAATAATGCAAATGGACGCTACCTGCTCCTGCGGAAACACCAGTGATGGTCACCGAATCAGGATTACCTCCGAAACTAGCAATGTTGTCTTTAATCCACCTCAGAGCTAAAACTTGATCCTTCATTCCATTATTTCCTGGTATCGCTTCATCTTCAGTGCTCAGAAATCCTGAAATATATTATAATACAAAGACGTTAATAAGTACAGTGAGAACTGGAACGGCATTTGTGTGGGTTTTTATTATCAGAAGTGTTTGAGTCAGGGGCGAATAGGTAAAGTGGAAAAAAACAATAATAGGGCATGTATTCTAGTGTAAATAATAAAGAGCTCTATAGAATTTCTATGTTATATCATTTCTGTTTTTTTTTTCGTACCATAAAATTGGGATACATATTCCTAATAAAATAGAAAAATATATTTACCTAGAATTCCAAGTCGATAATTAATACTAACAGCAACCATGTCTCTGTCCATAACTACCTTCGAATCCAGCATCATGTGCCCGCTTCCCAGCATAAAAGCCCCTCCGTGAATGTGGACCAATACATCAAATTTACTTTGTGAATCTATGTCATCGTTTGGTATGTAAACATTTAAGTAGAGGCAGTCCTCTTCACCTGCGGGAAAATATCTCAATGCTATTAACGAAACACAATAATAGTGTTCAATACTAACCATGTGCTTGCCCAAAGCCGAGAAAACCGGTCTGGGGGCAGGTATGTGTTTGGGTAGCATTTAAAACTCCTGGCCATGGTTCAACAGGTTCGGGTTCCTAAAAATAATATCAAACACAATATAAAATATTAGAATTTGGTATACTGGGTGCAGTAGCGGAATGTATTGCTCCTATTTGAATTAAAATATTTATCTATTTAGGATACGACCAAATGGATAATTAGTAACAGATGTGACAGAAACTTCGAAAAAAATAATTGTAAATGTGTGTATCTGCTTATCACTGGAAACAAAAAAATGAATGCGTATGCTAGTTTTGATATAGTAAATTTTGCCATCCAAATTCCAAAATTTGAGTTTTCATAGGGTATATTTTATTATTTTAATCTCAAAATGTGAAGGAACAAGAGACTTTACTCCTAAAAAATAATATCACTATTATCTCACCTCGAATCTGAGTTCACCGATCGGAGGTTTCGCAAACGGAATTCCTTCAAATGCTGCGTATTTTTTTCCACTGTTGGAGGTTTTCCAAACGCCAATAATCTTCCCTAGTGGCGTTTCTACTTCTGGTACATCCGAGCTTGAACAATCTTTCCAAATTCGTCGTTTAAATTTTATGTTAAAACAATTATAAACAAATAATTGTATTATGCAACATGTAGTAATTTTTTAGAGTACTTTTATCAATCGATTATATATATAAATAATGTTTTACAACTTTATCATCATGATTTGTTAAATTTTATCTTGGATATTATTCATGGTTTTCATTTAATATTTGAAAAAAAAAAACTTAACTGTTCTACAGTGTGACCAATTTCAAATGGAAACTTCTCTGTAAAAAATGTATTTATAATCCTATGTTAACGCTTTTTTTTAAATGATAAACCATCGAAAACTCTACTTTATGACAAAATTTTAGAGATAAATTTCAATTTTCAAAGCCTTGTATGATTTATTTTCAATGTCGAAAATGGCCAAATTTGATTAGCGACTTTTTTATTAAAATTTTAACTACGCCACTGGATTCAGTAACCTCTCAAATGGTTAAATCCCAAGTTTCATGAAAAAATATTGAAAAATAACAGATTTATGACCAAATTAATGTAGGCTCATAGTAACTTTTACTTGATTTTTTCTAAAAATCGAAGTAGCCCATGAAAAATAAACAAAAGGAAGATAAATTAAGTGAATAGTTTTAATAAATATTGTCATTTAAACAAACTTAATCATATTGGACTTAAAAACATAAGTATGAACAATTAAAAGCAATAATAATTAGATACCTATTAAATAAAAAAAAAATAACACATTGTACAACATTACACTAAAACTTCTTAAATTTTTGTAGCCTCTACAAGGCCGCCGTTTATTTCGATGCACTTGTCGAATTTTTTAATATTTTTTACGACATTCTGTAATTGTTGCCGGGTAACTTCTGCACAAGCTTGTCTTATTCTTGCACACAAATCTTCTCTATTACTCGGGCGTGACCTGTAAACTTTAGATTTTATTAAACCCCATAAAAAGAAGTGCATCGGTGTTCAGTCCGGGGATCGAGGTGGCCATTCAATTAACGGGCTACCACGACCTATCCATCGATTAGAAAAGTTAGCATTCAGGCATCTGGTAACCATTCTGGCATTAAGGACAGGGCTTCCATCTAATTGAAAATGTAGATTTACTCTTTCTTGTATTGGAAGTTCATATAGAATATTCCAAAATTCATTTCTTAGGAGCTGTAAAAATTACATGCTATTCACATTACTTCCAATGATTGTTTCATTGAGCAACCCACACCAAACATTAACTTTTTGAGAATATTTTCTTTTACAATTAATGACAAACTGTGGGTTTTCTATAGCCCAAAACCTAGAATTTTGTGACGATACTACCCCGTTTGTTGTAAAAGTTGCTTCATCGCTGAATAAAATATTTTTATTAAAATTTCTGTTATTAAGATACTCTCCTTGAGCCCGCAAGGAAAACTCCATCCGTCTGTTATCATCACCAGGTTCCAACGTGTGTAAAAATTTGGGTTTGAATGGTTTTACCAAATTCTTCTTAAGGCATCGGCGAATATTTTCTCTAGGTAAATTCAAATCTAAGCTAGCTACTCTTACACTGGCGTTTGGATTGTTGTTAAAATAATTTCATTAAAAATTTTGTTTATTTTATAAACAGTACTTTTAGTAATGTTGGGTCTATTCGGATGCTTGTTGTTGAATATCTCGCATACTTCTTTCACAGTTCTGTCATTATCTCCTCTAAGACGCACAAGTTCAATTTTTCCTGTACATTTAGATTATCCATAATTAATTACAAACTAATAAACTAATACTTGATGATAACTGTCGATTAATTTTATAATTCAATAACAATGAATATGAGAATATGCGAATTTTAAAGATTTGACGTTTGACTATAAAATTTGTTTTCCATGGCACCCTATTATTATCTGCCATTAATCAATAAAAATGTAATATTTATTCAAACTATTCACTTAATTTATCTTTCTTTTGTTTATTTTTCATGGGCTACTTCGATTTTTAGAAAAAATCAAGTAAGAATTACTATGAGCCTACATTGATTTTGTCATAAATCTGTCATTTTTCAATATTTTTCCATGGAACTTGGGATTTGCCCATCTGAGAGGTTACTGAATCCAGTGGTGTAGTTAAAATTTCGATAAAAAAATCGCTAATCAAATTTGTCCATTTTCGACATTGAAAATAAATCATAGAAAGCCTTGAAAATTGAAATTTATCTCTAAATTTTTGTCATAAAGTGGAGTTTTCGATGGTTTATCATTTAAAAAAAAAGCGTTAACATGGGATTATAAATACATTTTTTACTGAGAGGTTTACATTTGAAATGGGTCACACTGTAGATCAAAACTCAATAATAATTTATATGTGCATGGGTTCGATTGTTAATCTAACGCAGAAAATAAGGGCAAGCATATATTTTCGTTAAAGAAAAAGATAAACTAACGTACGATGCTTCTATTTTTTATGTTTTTTGAGGCGCTCGGTTGCATAAAATGCACATATTTTTTCAATTGCGCTTTTTTCAGTATTTCTCGTTTGTGATGTCGCTATTCAAAGTGCTTACAATCATTTTTAAAATAATATAGGAGGAAAACATTTCTACTTCAAACAAATTATCATTTTTCTTTTTCTTTTTTTCGCTGTTGCCCAGAGTAGGACAGATGACTAAAATGAGTAAATAATGAAAAGAAGTATGTTAAATAACTGCGTTTTATCGCCCTTTATGTTGGTATCAACGCAACAATGTTTAGATCTGCATGCGGCTTTCAAAAATCAAAAATATATTTATAAAACTCGTACTATTCAACCCATTATTTCACAAAGGTACTCACAATTATTATTAATATACACGATGAGAAGCAGGCACAGTACTTTGGTTGACATTATCGCGAAATCACGTTTAATTTTATAACGGTACACTTATACACTGTTTTATTTAAAACATTGACATAGAAATATATATAGCCTGTGCTTGGTACGTATCTAGTTTCTCATTGTAAAAATGACAGAGCAGAAACAGTGAATAATTAATACTGAATTTTATCATGACGTATATGTTTAGAAGGTAACAGGTGTAATACATCGTTATCTCTCCTCAAAAGTTCGTAAACAACTTGAATTCTGAAGTCCATCGAACTTTGGGAACATTTATAATTATTATTAATAATACTAATCATTATCTTTATCTACTCTCGTTATATATTGACAGTAATGTGACACTCATTTCAATGTCATATTGACGTTGTTTATAGCACTAATTCGATATATATATTTATCGCACGTATTTTATTTAAAAAAAACGCTCAATGGAGAACGTTCTTTTTTATTTTATCCGCCAGAGTGCACCAACTGTACTCGGTTGTTTGTCCGTCAATGTCAGTACGAAAGAATATGTCTTTAAATGAACAAAGCTAATTAGGAATTAAAATGGAAACTTATTGCTGTGTATAGTTGAAGTAATAAATTCCCGACACATAAAAAACGCCACAAAAACTTTACGAGCTCATTAAAATATCGGTACTCTCTGTACTGCTGTTCGCAAATTGACTCGCTTACCTTTATGGGTTTTTAATGTGCGTCGGTTCGTTTGATGACATGCATGACGCCATGTCCCGCGGCGATAATAATTATGTCGTAAGGTTTTTGTTGCGTTTTTTGAGTGTAGGGAAGTTCTTACTTGGACTATGCAAAAGTGCTCTAACATAGGGGGACATTTATTTCGTAAAAATGAACGTTTCCGACAACTATGATAAATCCATGAACTCTAACACCTCTTTTTCTCAGCTCCGCTTTTAAACGATTTAATGACCAACTGCCGTAATCCGTTTTATCAGTTTGACTCATTTCTACGAATAAGAGATTGGGAAACTCTCGGAAATCGGGAAATTTAAAGATTATATATGATAAGTTGAGAATTACATTAAACCGATTACGCATAGCGTCTATTGGATATATTAGGAATTGGCTTGAATTGTTCCTCATTATATGCTGCAATAAAACTTAATCTACACATTATTGACTTAGAAATCTGTACTAGTTACACTGCAAATTATAAATCTATCAATGAAAAGCTAATGCCTCGGTTAATTCATAAAAAAACTAATACAAAAGTTTGTATAAAAAGACAAATACATAAATATGGCAGGGGCGAATTTAGACTTTAAGGCGAATTTATACTTTACACTTTCGATGTGAATCGCGGATGATTCATCTGCAATGGAATCTCTAAAGATTGTTTTCATCTGCGTTTCATCAAAAGTGATCTTCCAAATTGAACAGTAAACAAAGTAGAGGTATTCTCTACTTTGGATGTACAACGAAAGTGTAAAGTCTATATTCGCCTTTAACACTTTAGATGTGCATCGCGGATGATTCACCTGCAGTGAATGTGCAAATTTAAAGCTGGAATAATACTTATTTTAGATGAAAACAATCTTTACACCTTTCACTGCAGATGAATCTTCCGCTATGCAAAGTGTAAAGTCTAAATTCGACTTAAGTAACAATAATTATTATTGATAAACATGAAAAACAATAAAAAATCAAAACACATAACAGCCAAATGAAACGAAATATAGAAAGAGATTCTATTTATGATTTTTTGTTCTTTACATATCACTTTGGAAACAATAAAAATTAATTGCAAATTCTATTAAAATTTATAATTCGTCGTTAAACTTCAAATCTTCGTTCTCCAACAGACCAAGCGTACTCCAGAATTCAGCCGCTGTCAAATGTTTCGTTCTTTGTAATTTCATGTTTTGTGGGCCTGTGATATTTAAGTAAACTAGTTCCGAACCTGTCGTCGGTTGCCATTTATCAGTTCCATCGAATGAGGGTTTACTAGAAATATAAAATCTGTCAGAATACCTACAGCTTTACCTATCTGTTGTATATGTATATACAATCGGTCTAGCTATTGCTTGCACAATTTAATATTAATGATTGAAAGTTCAGTTCATTTTAAAATTTTTATTTTTTATCTGATTATTGTAAATTTTCTCGTTTTAATTTGGATAGCTGTGTTCCGTTAATTGATATAAAAATATTGACAATTATAATTATAACAAATACGGTTGGAATGCAATTAGTGCATTCTCACTGAAAAAAATTAAACTGTGCAAGCATTTTTCGAAAACAATAATTATTATACCAACGATTTCAACTTAAAACATTTTCCTCACCCTGTTTTTACGTACGAGTACAGCATTTTCTGGCAAGCAGTCCTTAGCTCTGTGTCACTTTTGGACTTTACTTGAAATCCCAACGATGTGTAAAAGTAGAACAAATCCTCTCCATGCCCAACGCCTACAAATATACAAATTTCGCTTTTGATATCAATGTACAGTGAAAAGTGGTAAGTTGTAACCTCAATTTACGGTCTGTCATGATCTCCGTCATGGCATTTTGAACATGGTGGTATTTCATAAATAGTAAAATAATTTTTAACACAACTAATATGGGGGCATGTGTTGGCGATACTGTGCGGTATGAAATTTCGGATCAAAAAGAAAAAACCAATATCGTTTGCTTTATTTACATATTGGAATAATTTTAACACAATAGGAATTATACGGAATAGCAGTCATTTATTGGTCTAAATACAAGTACTTGACTGGCTCGAAATGCAAGCATCTCGAAAACTACTTCAGATATGAAAAATTCCTTCGCATTCATAATAAAACTGTTTTCTTTACCTTCCACGTCTGCACTTCTAGGATATATCTTTACTGCCTTATTCTCCCCATCCTTGTAGTTAAATAAGTAATAATAGACAGGAGATTTATTCGCTTGGGACTGTAGTTTAGCCGCTGTCTCAGCACCTATTGCGAACTGACGATCGGTGAATATCTGAAATAATTTTTACTTATCTTCTTGAGTGAACGATTTATAGCTAAATGTATTATTTACTTGGGTGAAATTTTTGAAATTGTCCTTGTTGATATGTTCCCCTGGTCCCAAGTAAAAGTCTTTAATTTTCCTCGCAACTTCTTGGCGTTTCGAAGCTGGTAATGTTTGGTCGTAGACTAAAAGGTGATGAGCTATCTTGGGCCAATCCGAATCTACCTTTTCGAGTTCTGTATAATAAGCTGAAACATATAAACATGTTTAAAAAGGAAATTTTCATTCTTCAAACATAGAGAAATCGAATGAATTTTTTTATTGCGTAGGTGTTCGATTGTGTACCATGGGGGCTGAGACTATAACAAACCAAATTTAATCCCAACGTCTTCAAGTGGAAAGTTGATATTCCGAAAAATAGTTAATGAATATTTCCTTTATAACTATCTTGTTGTTGTTGGACATATTCATAAGAATATTTCCACCCGAAATGATTCGATAAATTGCCTCCAAAATTATTGAGAATTTTAAGAAGTATGTATAAAATCTCATATCTTTATCGCATAAAGTGTTTGATGTTAAAATATTACAAACTTTGATAACTTACGGGTTGTAGACAGTAATCCTTCATCTGTAGTGGTCGATGTGATCCAGGGTACGTCCAGCACCTTTTTATTTTTTAACAGCACATACGGATCTTCTGTCAAAAATGCATTCGCCGAATCTTTTTCGATCACCGGAGCAAAGGGCACTATAAAAGCTTTATCATCAAATAAGAACTGGTTCATGCTTTCCAAGAATAGTTCGACGGGTTTTTTCTTTAAACATTGTTTCAACTCGCTTGTGGGTGTATCAGGACAATCTAGAAGGCTGGCCAATTTCTTAGCATCTGCCAAAGTATTCTTTTTGATACCCCAGGGACACAGGGCGGTTCCACTTTGCGACAAGCCCTTAGTAAATAATCCTTTGGACAGAGGTGAGAAATAATGCAAATGAACGCTAACTCCTCCTGCCGAAAGCCCAGTAATGGTCACCGAATTGGGGTTACCTCCGAAACTAGCAATGTTGTCTTTAATCCACCTCAGAGCTAAAGTTTGATCTTTCATTCCATTATTTCCTGGTATCGCTTCATCTTCAGTACTCAGAAATCCTGAAAAATCGAATGCAAAGATATGAATAACTACTATTGGAAGTGAAATGATACTTGAATGGATTTTTACCATCAATATTTGCTCAGTCAGAAACGAATACGACAAAGTGGGGGAAATAACACTATATATGAAAACCAAAACCAGTTTAAACAATGAAGGACATTACATATTTTCTATTATACCATTTCTGGTTGAATTTATCGTTATATTTTATTATATAAAATAGAAAAGTATGTTTACCTAGAATTCCAATACGATAATTGATAGTAACAACGACCACGTCTTTGTCCACAACTACACTTGAATCGACCATCATATGCCCACTTCCCACGTAAAAACCCCCTCCGTGAATGTGGACCAGTACATCAAAATTACTTTGTGGGTCTATTTCGTCGGTTGGTACATAAACATTTAAGTAGAGGCAATCCTCTTCACCTACATAAAGAAATTAATGATATTAACGAGACGTACAGTCTCGTTTAACGCTAACCTTGTGTTTTCCCGTTGCTATAAGTATGAGCTATATTTATGAAAAAACATCGAAGCTGTTATAGTCGTTTGCAATTTTACCATGCAGATAAAGAACGCAATAAAAACTTTACGACCTCATTAAAATCTCGTTGCCTGTACTGTTTCGCCCGCAAATTGAATCACCTTTATAGGTTTTTGTACGTCGGCTTGTTTGATGACAGCATACCCAATAGTTCACCGGCGATAATAATGAGCAGGTAAAATTTTTATTGTCATTTTTATCTGCACCGTAATTCTGGAGATTACTATAACTAAACACAATGATATCTTGTTCCATACTAACCTGCTGCTTGTCTAGGGCCAAGGAAACTGATCTGTGGGCAAGTATGTGTTTGAGTAGCATTTAGAACTTCTGGCCATGGTTCAACAGGTTCAGGTTTCTAAAAGTGAAATTTGCAGTAAATCTTTCACTCCTCATATGAATTAAACGATTCTTTGTTTTAAGCTACAACCAAATAAACCGGACCTTATCTGATTATAGTAACACAAGTCACAGAAAGGCCCTTGCAGGATAGGCTATTGAAAAATGCTCCCACATATCATATGCGAGTAGAAACCTTTAAATTTTCCATATAAATGTGAACTTATGTGAAATATGGGACGACTGTTTACGCGATTTAATTTTGGTCCTTATGTGTAATGCACATAAAGCTCACAATAACACATGACAAATTTTCATTGAGTGAGCTATGACTCCGTGTACTATAAGAATGACTGCTTTCGGGGGCTTTATACGTCAGACTATTATACTAATCTATCAATTAAAAATCAAGAGCTCTCTCTATACGTTTCTTTCGAATGCTGAATGAAATTATTTTTTGTTTTTACCCCCTTTTCATCTTTTGTTGCACAATAATCACACACATTTTTGAAAAATATATTTCTATGCCTAGGCTATGTTATGTTGATGTGCGAATTCATAAAAACTTTTCATTTTTATCGCAAAATATAATTGTGTAACCACACAGGAACGAAATCTTTTGTTCGTATAAAATATATCACTATTCTCTCACCTCAAATCTAAGTTCACCGATCGGAGGTTTCGCATACGGGATTCCTTCAAATGCTGCATATTTTCTGCCACTGTTAGAGGTTTTCCAAACGCCAAGAATCTTCCCCAATGGTGTTTCTACTTCTGGTACATCGGAGCTTAAACAATCTTTTCCAAATTCGTCATTTAAAGTTTGCCAAAATAATAGTAATGAAATAATTATACATTAGAGTTATGCAATATGAAGTAATTTTGCGAGAATATTTAACAGTCGATATAGATATATACGTTATTATCATCACATTCATCACGATTTGTTAAAAACTTGTTATGAGAGTGTTTAAAATATGAAAAATTAATGAATTTTGATGGTGCTTGTCATCTAATATTTCCGAAATGTTTTTATTCTGAGGTATAAAGTTCCATAGTGATTTATATCTGCGACATTTGATTATATTGATACGAATTTGTAATTTTTTCAAGTGATCTCGTTGCTGAAAGTAGCAAACTTTTTAAGTCATTTCTAATTAGAATTTAAACATGTTTCTTCGACAAACCAATCATCGATTGCAGATATCTCATGCTTACTTGCTTACACTGCTACCGGGACGCTGCCTTTGTATCTAAATCTATATTTTGCAATCCAACCTAATTTTTGCATAGGTACTTACAATTATTGTTGATATACACGAGGAGAAGCAGACACAATACTTTGGTTGACATCATCTCGGAATCACTTTTAAATGTGTAACGGTATCGGTATACTTTTTACACTGTCTATTTAAAATATTAAGATAAAATCATAGCTCCTCCTTTATTATATCAGGACTAGTTGTAATACAAATGACAGTGCAAAATAAAAAACAACGTGACGTAATATGTTAATGATCCAACAAAATGTATTATTACCTCCAGGCACATCACATAAACAATTTAAACTGAATTTATTCCATCTCTCTTTGATTACGTTTCTGTAATTGTTATAATGTTTTATAATACCGTGTATTTTATATTCTAATAATGTGGACAATTAAAAACTTGTTTTTGAGCAGTTCTTAAGGGACCTTGGATCGCCAAATTCGCATTATTTACCCGTCAAATATCTTAAAATAAAAAGTGCAATATTAAAAATGCATATGTAGAAATTGAAGGTGTTCCTAAGCTTTCGTTTATATACAGGCTGTCCATTTTATCAGGGCCCTCGAGAATATCTCACTTAATATCGGTCGTACAAAAAAAATTATTTTTACGAAAATTGTGCCGATTTATATAACCTACAAAATGGTTTAAAGACATTTGAAATCCGTGGCCTACTTTAAGAGTTATGGCGGAAAATATCGAAAATGCGGAAAACGTCTAGGCCAAATATCTCCGTTATTTGAAGAGATACGAGAAAAATTCTAAGGCGAAAATTTTTTGCAAAACAGGGTGTTTCACCGAGGTTTTATCTAATTTTTTTCAAAACCGCTGTATTTTGAGATTTACTCTTCAGGCTGTTAAAAAAATTATTTTGAAACGGGCGGGAAATGGCGCCACTAAATAGAGTATTTTCCTCCCTTTTCACCGACACATTACATCCCATATTTATTTATTGGTACTACGTTAGTAATTATAGAAATTTTTTTTTAAAACCAATAATTTTTTTTTTAACAAGCATTATACTTGCCGTGGAGAAGTATGATTAAATAAACCGATAAAATAATTCAATAAGTTAAACATAATATTTTTAGTCGCAAACTCCTCTATAAATCCTTATTTTACTATAAGGAAAGTAACCAGACTGCAACCAAAGTTACAAATCTGGCGCGTTAAGTGCAATAATTGCATATTACCATCAAAACGCTAATGCTTCGATTGCAACAAACACCAGCCGAAAGACTGATCCTACTTAAAGGAGCTCCCTTGCCAGTCGTCACACACCACTTGCAGACTGCAGTTTCGAGCTGTTGGCTCTCGTCAGTGCAAGGTAGGTATGCGACGACCGACATGAGAATCCTTTGACTATAGTACATCCCGGTATTTTTACAATAGCGACATGTAAAACAGCCAGCAGGCGCCATCTAGCGGTAGGATCAGTCTTTCGGCTGGTGTTTGTTGCAATCGAAGCATTAGCGTTTTGATGGTAATATGCAATTATTACACTTAACGCGCCAGATTTGTAACTTTGGTTGCAGTCTGGTTACATTCCTTATAGTAAAATAAGGATTTATAGAGGAGTTTGCGACTAAAAATATTATGTTTAATATTCCGCCCTCTAAAAGCACATTTGAACTATGCTAAGCCAAGTCAGGCTATTTATTTTTCGATTGCAACAGACACTGGACCGCTAGATGGCGCCTGCTGGCTGTTTTACATGTCGCTATTGTAAAAATACCGGGATGTACTATAGTCAAAGGATTCTCATGTCGGTCGTCGCATACCTACCTTGCACTGACGAGAGCCAACAGCTCGAAACTGCAGTCTGCAAGTGGTGTGTGACGACTGGCAAGGGAGCTCCTTTAAGTAGGATCAGTCTTTCGGCTGGTGTTTGTTGCAATCGAAGCATTAGCGTTTTGATGGTAATATCACAGACTACCAGACTGGCAACTCAATGTTAAATTTTTGTCCAGAAATCTATCTCTCTCTCTCTCCGATTTGCAGAAGCCAAATTCAGAGGGCGCCACAGTTGCAGACGCGGGAGATTTGACCATTTGTTTACTTTAACTTATAGTTTATGTACAAGTTTGACATTTAAAATTTGTGACCAAAGTGCAATGCCGTTTCATGCTTAATCTTTGATCACAAATTTTAATGTCAAATACGCCATATTATATATATACTATAGGAAATTAAAAGTCAAATTTGTAATACATCATAGAACTTTATTTTGTCAGACATAAATAAACATGTAATAAAAAGTATGACAAAGGAAAAATACATAGTAAAAGAAAGCATAAGAATTAAAAACACACATATCCTTAACCTAAATAGATACTTTAAAAATTACATCATAAAACTTGTATTTTTATGTGGTCGAGTGGAAGAGTAGCTTTGCTGAACTCCGCCACAAATAAAGACAGTTTATTATTATTATTAATATTTAAGGCACTTTTGTTTTATTATATTCAATTAAATTATCAATATCAAGAGAACCATATTTATATTTTACAATAACTCTCTTGCTAATTTCTTTTCGTGTGCATTTATTAATTGTAGTAAATACTCGCCTTGCAACCTCTTACATGATAACAATGTTCTCCAAATTCGAATTTTCAGTGATGACGAGGTTAGTACCTCAATAAAAAAAACTCAAGGCAAACATGACTACAGTGGCCGGATTCTAAGTTCCTATCGAATCGAATCGATATGATAGCAACGAATTTCAAACACGTGTCGTTTGAAATTCTAAGTTGTTATAGAGTAAACTGTTATAATATCGTAAGACTGAAACAATAACTTCTTTGGTATCAAGCGTATTCTGTCGATTAAGAGTTAAAATTGTTATAAGATACGTACTTAGAACCAGTAGTATCGTATCGATTTAATACGATAGCAACTTAGAATCCCGCCGCTGGACCTGATGAAATATATGGTTTTGTACAGTGTAGTTGAGATATTAAAAAGTCAACAGTACTTGACTTTAGGTCCTTAAAAATATTTCTGACAACATCAGAGTTACTCAGGTCACACATTTCTTTTATTTTATTTGCTCGCTCTTTACACAACTTTTTTAATTTTCGTATGTGATCTGCCTTTCTTGAAATTACCTTAAACATAACTTTCTTCCTTGGGGTTGTTCTCCTTGACACGATTTTTTAAAAATTGAACTTTGGCCTTTGAATCCCCCAGATTTGGTATACGATGGTAGAGGTGTTGATGAACGATCAACTGGAGTACTTGGCACACTACTAGATGTGTCTGGATGCGGGTTTTCTAATTCCTCATTATGTGCAGAAGAAACACGAAGACCACGTGATGTCGATGGTAGACATATATCTTCTTTGGGTTCCTCGACCTGTATGGGTACAGGTGTACAATCCCTTTGTGTTTCTACTGTGTCTCCACATGGATACCGGGTAGGAACTGCATTTCTATTGAGGATGTAATCGGTATCATTTGAGTATGACTCTACTGTGAAGTGCTTATTACAAATTCTAAGATGGCGTATAGTATTTTCTGACACTTTCATTCCCATTAAGTCCTGCCACATTTTCGATCTGAAAACGATAATATTTATTTATTTATTTGAAGTAGATACTGTGGTAAGGCAGAACAATAATTTGACGTAGTCTTACGATATTTAGAAATATGTATTGCACTGTGCAAAAACTAAAAACAAAGACTGGAGCAAATGCACACTTACTTATGAAGGTTCCTGGGAAAATAGTGCAATTTTTGCACATCAACTTCTTCAGTTTCACAAACAATGCAGAAGGCAGAAGACATTTTAAGAAATAATCTGTAAAATGCAATATTATATATTACTGTAATCCAATGTATATTTGCACAATAACTCACCTAACTCCTCTTTGGAAATAGAAATTTTTAAAGGGCACTAAAAACTACGTATTCTATGTTAAAAAGTCAAGTTTCTACAAAAATAATATCACCAGCACAACAAAATCACAGTACACAATATAAATAACATAATAACAATGGACGACGTTTGACGTTTCAAACGACATTTGCGTTAAGAGCGACATCTGAATTTGGCTTCTGTTGCCTCGACCTTGACCGGATAAATTTCTCAGGGAAGTTGCCAGTCTGGTAGTCTGTGGTAATATGTAATTATTACACTTAATGCGCCAGATTTGTAACTTTGGTTGCAGTCTGGTTACTTTCCTTATAGTAAAATAAGGATTTATAATTTTATAGAGGAGTTAGCGACTAAAAATATTATGTTTAATATTCCGCCCTCTAAAAGCACATTTGAACAATTCAATAAGTTGTTCAAATCTTTGCTATAATAAAACATTAACACAATTAAGTAAAGTAACATTAAGCAAGATATAAATTTACATTGTAGCCATATGTCTTTCTGTAGTGAAGTGTATTACTCCCCATTTGAATTAAACACAATTTTTAGGACACAACCAACTAGACGAGACCTTATCTGGCTAGTAACGTTTATGACATACATTTTAGAGTAACGCAGGAAACGAAATGTCTAATGATACCTGTGACAGTTTTGGTGAGCAAATTTTTTCATATAGATTACAGATTTGAATCTTTCAAACGTGCTTTTAGAGGGCGGAATATTAAAAAATAATATTTTTAGTCGCAAACTCCTCTATAAAATCTTTATTTTACTATAAGGAACGTAACCCGACTGCAACCAACAGCTACTCTCCGAGCTATGTGCCCCGCCGAGCGCTGAATTACAAGTTACAAGCCTGGCGCGTTAAGTGTAATAATTGCATATTACCATCAAAACTCTAATGCTTCGATTGCAACAAGCACCAGCCGAAAGATTGATCCTACTTAAAGCGCCAGGCTTGTAACTTGTAATTCAGTGCTCGGCGGGGCACATAGCCGGAGAGTAGCTGTTGGTTGCAGTCTGGTTACGTTCTTTATAGTAAAATAAGAATTTTATAGAGGAGTTTGCGACTAAAAATATTATGTTTAAAGATTTGAATCTGCTTGAATTCTGATGTGATAAAAATAAATAATGTTTATGTTGATGTACAATTTTGTAAAAAGGACTAATTTCTATCGTAAAGTATAATTGTATAACCACACAGGAACAAAATAAGTTTTTTACTCCTACAAATAATATCACTATTAATTATCTCACCTCGAATCTGAGTTCTCCGATCGGAGGTTTGGCGTACGGAATTCCTTCAAATGCTGCATATTTTCTCCCACTGTCAGAGGTTTTCCAAATGCCAAGAATCTTCCCCAATGGTGTTTCTACTTCTGGTACATTGGAACCTAAGCAAGCTTTCCCAAATATGTCAATTGAAATTTCTCACAACAATGATAAATAAATGATTATATTTGTTATGCAATATGAAGTAATTTTGCGAAAATATTCAACAATTGATGTAGAGTATATCGTTTTACTGCTTTATCATCACATTCATTATCACAAACAAAAACTCTTAAAAAAATGTGTCTAAAATATGCACAATCAAATATAGTGCTTGTGTTTGTTAGTTAATGTTTGAAATATGTTTAGACTTTTCTGGGGCATATCTGGTTCCATAGTAATTTATATGGGGGGGGGGTGTAATGGGGGTGTAATGGGGTAGTGAAGCGCAAGTTATAGCCTCTCCTACTCAATTGTTAACCTCACCTTCGCGATGAGTTCAATTTGAACTTGGTGCACCCTGTTTTCACTAACGAGGCTCTAACGACCGAGTAAGGGCGGAATAACCCTTACCTTTTGCCGTGAGCACATCCACCTTCTCACGAAGAGTGCGATAAAAATAACCCACCGCACACAAAGGTTGCTTTTGGAATCGTTTGGTTACCCCATCGTCGCAGTCTCCTTCTGTGCCATGGGACCACACCACTCGCCTTCCGCAACCGAGCTGGTCAGTTGCATACCTGCTCCAGCTAAAACTTCAAATGCAGCTTCGTTTTCAGTCGATTAAGGCTTTTAAAAAATGATGGAGCGTTCAAGTGGGACAAAATCATCCGGAGGTAAAATACCCTCCCGATCGGATCTCCGGGGGAGGGTGCCCACAGGGACACCTCATCGAATGTCGAAAAAACACCGACAAGTTAAATCCAACAAAACTAATTCTTTCATCTACGGCGCTTGGAATGTTCGTACTTTGAACGACAGCACTCGCACCCATCGGCCTGAAAGAAGAACTGCTCTAATAGATAGAGAACTTCACCGACTCAATGTTGACGTTGCAGCTCTCAGCGAAACTCGATTTTTGGAGGAAGGCTCTCTCACAGAAAAGTACTACACCTTCTATTGGAAAGGTCTTCCCACCAATTCAAGAAGACAACATGGAGTAGGATTTGCCGTTCGGAATCAACTTGTATCCAACTTAACACAAGTACCACAAGGCCTATCCGAGCGTCTAATGTTGCTACGTTATGAGCTATCAGATGGCAACGCGGTAAATCTAATAAGCGCCTACGCTCCCACTCTGGATGCAAGTCACGAAACCAAGGAAAGCTTCTATCAACAGCTGGAAGAAACCCTCTGTAGAATACCTAAAACGGAACGACTCGTTATTCTTGGCGATTTTAACGCTAGAGTAGGGAGAGATGCAGACACCTGGCCAGGCATCATAGGCAAGAACGGTTTGGGCAACATGAACGCTAACGGTCAACTACTCCTAACTAAATGCGCCGAACATGATCTAGTTATAACAAACACCATTTTCCGACAAAAGGATAAATTTAAAGGCACCTGGCGTCACCCCAGATCAGGTCACTGGCATCTACTGGACTATGTTATCGTACGTAGGAAGCATCTCAAGGACGTCCAAATTACAAAGGCGCGCATTGATAGCGAATGTTGGACCGATCATCGTCCTGTTGTCTCTAAAATGAAAATTGTTATGAGACCCAAACACCGAAGAACTCAAGTAAAACGCAGACTCCGTCTCTGTATTAGTAAATTGCGTGACCAACAAACCGTCGAACAGCTAAAGCAAAAAGTTCAAGAGAATTTGAGTGCACTAGAAGAAACCAATTCTGTCGCTGCTACCTGGACACAAATTAAAGACAGTTTAAAAAGTGCGAGTGAGGAAATTCTTGGCACTGCAGCAAGTAAAAAACAGGAGGACTGGTTCAATGATAATGAAGCTTTTATACAAGAACTTCTTGACCGCAAACATACTGCCTTCCAAAACGCTATCAACCACCCCAACGACTCATCAAAAGCAGAAGCTTTTACCCAATCTAAGTATGAAACGCAACGCGAAATCAGAAGAATAAAGAACGAGTGGTGGGCAAGCAAGGCCAGAGAAATTCAAAGGTACGCCGATTCACACGACTACAGGAATTTCTTTCAAGGAGTAAAAGCAGTGTACGGCCCCAGTCGGAAAAATATGTGCCCTATTAAAGATTTAAATGGAAATCTCCTCAAAGAAGACCAGGAAATAAGAGCCCGATGGAAAGAACACTACTCTAGCATTCTTAACCAGCAAAGTCAAGCCGATCACGATATTATAAATCTTATCCCTCAATATGACACCTTCGAAGACTTAGATAAACCACTAACAACGGAAGAGATCTTAACCGCCATTGGGCAGCTAAAAAATAACAAATCTCCCGGCGCCGACTCACTCCCAGCTGAGATCTTTAAAGCTGTGTCGTCAGAGCTCATACCCTACCTCAAAAAACTGTTTGATATCGTGTGGGAAAGTGGTCAAGCTCCGCAGGAGTTTCGTGATACACTTTTAATCAACCTCTTCAAAAACAAAGGGAGCGCTGCGGACTGTGGAAATTACAGGGGTATAGCTCTCCTGGCTGTTGGAGGGAAGATACTCACTAAAGCGATGGCAAATAGGCTAACACCTGTTATGGAAAAGTTACTTCCTGAAACACAGAGTGGCTTTAGACCAAACCGAGGCACATCGGATTTAATCTTCACACTTAAACAGCTTCAAGAAAAAGCACTCGAACATCAAGGAGAAATTCACATGGCCTTCATTGATTTAACCAAGGCGTTTGACTCGGTGGACAGGGAAGTGCTCTGGAAAATTATGTTCCGCTTAGGTATCCCTAGAAAATTTGTGGAAGTATGTCGCAGTCTACATACAAACAACAACGCCCAGGTTATGTATAATAATGAGGCAACCGAACCTTTCCAAACCCTCACTGGAGTTAGGCAGGGATGTGTCCTGGCACCCCTACTCTTTAATTTGTTTACCACTGCTCTAACAATTATTGTTGACAACAAACTGACAGTCAGAGGAATAGGTCTCAGATACCGTTTTGATGGCGGTCTCTTTAACATAGGGCGCTTTAGAGCTTTCACGAAGACACGCACACGATTCATTTGTGATCTCCAGTATGCGGATGACTGTGCACTTTTAGCCTCTACGCCGGAAGAGCTTCAAGAACTTTTAGATGTGTATGCCCAAAGCTATGATTCTTTGGGACTTAAAATCAACATTGGAAAGACTAAGATTATGTCACTCCTCATCAAGTGAACCAAATAGACATTACACTTAACGGAAATTCTCTTGAAGTGGTGGATCAGTTCAATTACTTAGGCAACGTTGTTAATGACAAAGCAAACATGGACAGCGAGATTCGCAATAGAATTAACGCTGCATCTAGAGCATTCTGGGGACTTAGAGAGAGAGTATTTGACAACCACGACCTTGCTTTGTCAACGAAAATGGCTGTCTACAGAGCAGTTGTCATTCCAACACTGCTATATGGATGTGAAAGCTGGGTCACTTACCGTCGTCATGTGAAAGAATTAGAACGTTTTCAGCAAAGGCACCTCAGAAGTATGATGAAAATCCGTTGGTTCCATCACATATCAAACGTGGAAGTACTCAGGAGAGCAAACAGCCTTCCAATTGAAGTGCTTATTTCAAGAGCACGCCTAAGATGGGCAGGTCACGTTCATCGTATGCATGATAACCGCCTTCCTAAATGTACACTTTATGGTGAATTGCTAAGCGGTAGAAGAAAGCGTGGCGGTCAACGAAAGAGGTTCAAAGACGCTCTCCATGAAAATTTAAAATCCTGCGGTATTGCAGACGAGCAATGGGAACAACTTGCAGCGGACAGAACCGAATGGCGAGGGGTTGTGGCCAGCTATCAAGGAAATGTTGCTGCAAGAAGGCCGAATCCAAGACCTAACCAGGTCTATGTTTGTCCTGATTGCGGTCGACATGTGCTCTCCCGAATTGGCCTCTATAGCCATAGTCGTGTGCACCGTAGATGAATGGGAATTACAATAGACTACACCTTTTACTTGTTTTTTATTGTACGCAATTTATCGACTGTAACATTTCTATACTCGGACTCGAGTAACGGCTAATAATAATAAAATTTATATTTGTATCGATTTGATTATTATATACGAATTTATATCAGTTTGATTTAAATCGGACAAAAACAAAAGAATTTTTACGCTGTTACACTCTTAAATGAGACAAACTGTACCTTTTGAATAAAAAACTAATGAATGACAAAAGCTGAGATTCTTTTATTTGTAAGAAAAGTCTCCAAAATTTCGTTGAAAAACATGCAGAATCAGCTACTTTTCTACTGGCCTCTGTATTTGATTCTAAAACCTATTAAATAGTCCAACTTTATTCAATTAAGTATTCATAGTTACTTACAATAATTTTTGTTAATATACACGAAGAGTAGCAGGCATAATACTTTGGTCGACGTCATCACAGAATCACTTTTAAATGTGTATGGAAGGGTGTACTTTTTACACTGTTTTAGTTTAAAAATATTGAGATAAATATATAGCTCCTCCTTGTTTGATTATATCAGAATTAGCCATACAAATGACAGTGCACAGATATAAAACAGCTAATATCAAACTTTGTCATAACGTAATATACCTACAGTGTGTCCCTAGATTACCACAGTCTTGTAAACTTTTTCATTTTTTATTTGCCGAGAAAAACATTCTTTAGAAAAGGTTGTAAATCGATAATTCTGTGAATTTCTATCTGTTATTTATTAAGTATTCAATTGTTTTATTACAGAATAGTCCTATGTTATTATATTGCTTAAAATGGACAGATAAAATATTATAAAGTTTTGGACCATAATACGTTATAAATTTTTGTTGTTGTGTATCTAATTTGAGGTATTGTGACATTTAAATTATATTTTTGTCTTGTGTTGTGTACATGTTGTATTGTACTTCTAAGTTAATTGTTATTATATGTTTTTGCGATATATTTAAAGACTCTAAATTTGTCGAATATACACTTCCCCATGTTATTATTATACCGGGTGACACAGGGGACATGTAACACCCCGTAGCATGTTTATTTAAAAAAATATTATTTTGAAATTTGGTACACTTAGGTATATAATGCGTGATTGTCCTTTTTTAAGTACAAAAAATTTTTTCCCCACCACTTCCGGTTTCACCGGAAGTGACATCTATCTGTTATTTTAAATGGCACCCTGTATATATTTTTTTAACTATCTGATTCGTTTCTAGATTCTCTTTTCAACCATGTATCGGAACACGGCATTTGTTTTTAAAATGACAGCTAATACCAATTTTAGTTTATTAAGTCTAGGTGGCCCTGATATGAACCTTGGCAGATATTGATGCGTGGTGTGCCATGATATCGAAAGACCTCTGGTATGCGACTTTGTGCCTCATATTTTTTTGGGAATAACCAGTAGCTGAACAGACTAAATAAGATCTAACTTATTTAAAAAAAATATCTTTAAACAACTCACGATATCATAAAAACCAAGATAGGAAACCCATTTTTTTTATTTCACCTAGTTAAAAAATACTTATTTATCTTTTATTTTTGTTCAATACAATTGTTGTGCCTATCCTATTTTACTTTCTTCATTAAAGTTAATATCAAATATTATTGCATAGTAATGAATATTGTACTGCAACAAAAATAGTAAGCAGGCGGTGGAAACAAAAGAACGTAAAACGAGGCGTCGTTTTGATTTGACAATTAAGAATTGTTTATTTGGCAGCAATTTAAGTATTTTTCATTAAATTATACCTAAGTTATCACGTTTTTAACTCTGTTTTGCCATGTATTCACGAAATGAAAAAGTAGATATGCTACTAATCTGTGGCGAATGTAAGAAAAATAGCAGGCGGGCTGCTGACTTATATTAAGAAAGATTTCCCGAAAGAATTCATCCACCAAACAACTATTTTGTAAGAGTTGAACAGCAATTCAGAAGTGAACCAGATGTACCGGAAAATAATTTCATTATCGATGAAGAGTCGGAAATAAATGTACTTGCAATTGTCGGGGCAGATCCCACGATTTCGATAAGACAGATTGAGGACCAAACCGGTGTAAATCGGGAATCAGCTCGACGCATTTTGAAAAAACACAAATTTAAATCATACAAGTACCAAATACACCAGCATTTATATGAAAATGATTTTCAAAGAAAATTGAACTATTGCAATTGGTTTATCAACAGACACAATTTGGACAATAATTTTCATGAACAAATTTTATTTTCCGACGAGTCCAGGTTCATTAATTTGGGATTATTTAACCGTAACAACACCCGTTATTGGGCACAAGAAAATCCCAGAAATATGAGAGAAAGTGCATATCAGGAGCGATTTAGTTTTAATGTATGGTTAGGAGTAATTGGCAGAAGAATTATTGGGCCAATAATTTTTGATGGCCCATTAAATGAAGAAAGATACTTGGGATTTTTGCAAAACCAGATACAAGATTTTTTGGGAGAACTGCCACCTAACGTTAACCCAATAATTTTTCAACAGGATGGGGCTCCACCACATAACAGCAGAGTTGTGGTGAATTATTTAAATGAAAAATTTTGAGAAAACTGGATGGGAACAAATGGGCCCGTTCGATGGCCTGCAAGGTCACCAGACCTTACGCCGCTTGATTGTTTTGTATGGGGCCACCTCAAGGAAAACGTTTATAGAACTCCACCAACAAACAGAGAAGACATTGAAATGACAGTCAGTTATTAACTATACCTCTTATACTATATTCGTTGAGTTGGTTAAGTAAGATATCAATATTAAACAAAATACTCTAGGGTGTCACCTTCAAAGGTCCCTTACTGCCTTGGAAACATTTCCGGACACATGTCTGTACAGTGCCGGATTAACCCCAAGGCAATGAGGCATTGCCTCGGGGCCCCTACCAACTTGCCTTGAAAATTTGTTTTATTAGAAATAAGAAAATGAATAATTTCTGATTTCTTTCGAAATTTGGGATGACAAATCAAACTTCCGCCCTTCAGTTAAGCACGCAGTTCCTCCTATATCGACTATGCGTAATATACTAATACTTTCTGAATATGACGATGAGCAAAAAAAATAGTTATGAAGTTCGCTTGTATCAGCTGTTGGTATATATAAAGAAATTAAAAGGTACGTTCCCCAATGTAGAGACACTATTAAAAATTTATCTTGTAATAACGACCACAAAATGTACTGATGAGAGATCATTTTCAAAACTACATTTGACGAAAAATAGATTAAGATTGTCTATGAGCCAAGATAGGCTCAATCATTTAATTAATATGAGTACCAATAGTATATCTTACGACCGATGGACTTTTCCGCTGTTATTGAAGAATTCGCTAATCAAAAATCTCGAAAGGTCAATTTAATATAGGATCAGGATATTCGTTTATAAGTTTTATGTAAAATGTTAAACTTTTCTATATTTATTGTCCTGCAATCATCAAAAATTATAAATATAAAAACGTTATTAAACAATATGTAAATAAAAAGGTCCTCATGATTCACACCCCAGATTCCAGGTTGATTTTCCGAAAATCATCGGTCATGAGCAAGCCTCCACCCCAATTTTGCCTTCAGGCTCCCATTCGGATGGGGGCCTGTAGCACACTTTGTATGATTGTACGCATGATGCGCACGCCTTTCTTTTCTTGCAATTATTTTTTACTTTTTAGTACGACTTTAAGAAAAGCAAGTTTTGTAAAAAAAAATTAATTTTTATTTTCTACATTTTAGTCGTGCTTCAATTGTTTGTATTGTATAGAACCAATTTACATAAATTCATTTATCGAAGCTGGATTCCGAAATATATACCTAACGACATCCATTATGTCACCAGAACTAATCGTACCATTTGTACGGGGAAAAACGGACGTAGAAGTCTCTGATCAAGCGAAAAACTCTTTGTATTCTATGTTTTGCCGAAGGTGCCGCCTGGATAGTATATTTAATCAATTTTCACCCCCGCGCCACCTACGTGCGGATATTTGCAAAAGTAACGGTGAAATACTGTATTGTCATCCGATCACAGTAACTGTGCAAAATTTCATCGATTGATTATATCAAGAAGTGTGCTAAATAAAGGATGCAAGATTTGACAAACGTGAAAACTAAAAAATATTACATTGTGACTTAAAGAAGGGCAAGTAAAAAGGCCTCAAATTGTACTTCCATTAAAGCCAAATTCAAGTTATAATATCTATTCTAGTCTAGAAAATTTAGTATGAATCTGAAAAGTAAACCAATAATTGATAATCGGTATTAGCATTTTATTAAAAAGGTTATTTTGCAAAATAAACAAATATAGTAATAAGCTTTTCAATGGAAAGCTCATATTAGACAGTTGTATAAAAAGATAAACAGAAAGTGCGATTAAAATATAGTAATAATAACAATTATTGTTTTTACTAAGGCTCAAAAAGTACAAAATAAAAAATGAGCCAATAAAACCAACTATATAAAAATAAATCCTACCTACATTATTATTTACACGGTTAAGAATCGGTATACCCATCAACCCATCTCTGGTAAAATTTAGATAGATAATTTTCTTGAATACAATTGTCTCATTGTTTCCATGGTTTATCTACCAAATAACAGAAGGTGGATATACTGGTCCTAATATTATAAATATTTGTTCTTTACATATCATATTTAATAAAATAGAATCCAAATTAATTTCAAATCCAATTTGAATTTATAATTCATCTTTAAGTTTCAAATGTTCGTTCTCCAACAGGCCAAGCGTCTTCCAGAATTCAACCGCTGATAAATGTTTTGTTCTTTGTAAGTGAATGTTTTGTGGGCCTGTTATATTTAAGTAAATTAGTTCCGAGTCCGTTGTTGGTTGCCAGTTGTCCATTCCATCGAAAGAGGGTTTACTAGAAATATAATTTTTTTCAGAAAATTTCTTTAACTGTCCTATGCAGAATCATTATGTTTGTTCTTAGAAAAATATTCCCACAGGTTAATATTAAACTTTAATGTTTTATGATTTCCAATTTTTTAACTCGTCTTGTCTTTGAGTACCTACTGACGTGATTGGAAGTACCAACCTTGCTTTTTTTTTATTTGATGCTTCTTTTCTGTAAATCAATATAAGAGCATTTGATACTTACAGAACGAAATTAAGCTGTGCAAAGACTTTTCGAAAACAGTTAATACTGTAACGATTTCAAATGATTGAAAAAGTTTTCTCACCCAGTTTTTACAAAGGAGTACAGCATATTCTGGCAAGCTGTCCTTAGGTCTATCTCACTTTTGGAAGTTAATTGAACAAACGTGGTCCCGTGGAAGTAGGGCATATCCGCACCGTGTGCAACACCTATGAACAAAAAATGAAAACATTTTCAACTGGTAAATAGATTTGCAAATATGAATTTGGGCCCAGAAATGGAGAGGAGCTAATTGTTTCCATTCAGATGAATGTAAGAAAGAGAGAATTACAGTATGACACAATTTAATTCTTAAAAGAAATAAATGTTTATTTTCTCAAGCTCCACACAGTAAAACTGCATTCTTTACCTTCCACATCTGCACCTCTGGTATAAACTTGTGCACCTTTTTCTGCCCCGTAGTTGAAGAGGTAATAATAGACTGGAGATTTGTTGACTCGGGACTGTAATTTAGCCGCTGTCTCGGCACCAATTGCGAACCAACGATCGGTGAATATCTGAAATATTAGATGATCTTTTGGAATAGATGGTTTTGTCTGTAATACGTAAAAGACATGTTTCAGTAAAAGTGTTATTTACCTGGGTGAACTTTTTGAAATTATCCTTCTTAATGTGTTCACCTGGTCCAAGGTAAAAGTCTTTAATTTTCCTCGCAACTTCTTCGCGTTTCGAAGATGGTAAAGTACAATTGTAGTCTAAAAGGAGATGAGCTGTCTTGGGCCAATCTGAATCCACCGTTTCAAGTTCTGTATAATGAGCTGAAAATGTTTAGAAAAGCTTTATTTTTGAAACATGGAGAAATTAATGAAAATGACTACCGCTAACCGCTAAATATACAATTTCCCATAGACTAATGAACTAATAAATCCAGATTACGTAATTCAAAATTAGGTCTGTTCACTTTATAACTTTTATCTTGTTTATCTAGTATTCCTTCAACTTGACGTATTTTATCGAGAGAAAGTCTTCTCGTGTTAGAAAAGAAATATTTTATAAATTATAATTTGGAAACAAGCTTTCGAACAAGAATATTTCGATGTAAGTCTTCCTCTCAACAGCTGCTATACCTATGCTATTCCATATTTCTATATTCATTTTCAAGAATGTAATCCAAAACTAAGTTAGTTTCATCTCAACATTAAAATGTTAAATAAATAATAAAATAATATTACAAACTTTAACAATACAACTTACGGCCTGAACCAATTAATCCGTCATCTGTAGTGGTGGACGTAATCCAGGGTAGGTCTAGCACCTTTTTATCCTTTAGCAGTAAATATGGATCACTTGTCAAAAATGCTTTCGGCGAATCTATTTCGATTACCGGAGCAAAGGGTACTGACAAGGATTTATTGTCAAAGGAGAACAGTGCCATATTTTCCAGGAATAGGTGGACAGGCTTTTCTTTTAGACATTTTTTCATCGCACTCATGGATACATCAGGACAGTCTAGAAATGCGGCCAATTTCTTAGCATATACCAGAGGATTTTTTTTGATAGCCCATGGGCATAGGGCAGTTCCACTCTGTGACAGACCCTTGGTAAATAATCCCATGGACAAAGAGGAGAAATAATGCAAGTGGACGCTAGCTCCTCCTGCCGAAAGTCCAACGATGGTCACCGAATCAGGATTGCCCCCGAAACTAGCAATGTTATATTTGACCCACTTGAGAGCTAAAACTTGGTCCTTCATTCCATTATTTCCTGGTATGGCTTCATCTTCAGTACTTAGAAATCCTGAAATGTCGAATACTAAGGCATAAATAACATTTTTTTAAATAGGTATATAGAAGAATGTGCCTTTTATGTTCCAACAGTTTTATCATTTCGGATACTGATACATTTCTAACAATGTGACGAAATATATTTACCTAGAATTCCAAGACGGTAGTTAATACTAACAACAACCATGTCTTTATCCAAAAGTACATTTGAATCGAACGCCATATGCCCACTCCCCATGAGAAAAGCCCCGCCATGAATATTGACCAATACATCAAAGTTGCTTTGTGGGTCTATGTCCTCGGTTGGTACATAAACATTCAAGTAGAGGCAGTTCTCTTCACCTGTTCGAAGAAAATCAAAACTAATGGCGAAACATACAATAATATCAAGTTTAGCGCTAACCGTGTGTTTGCCCAATGTTAAAGAAATCATTTTGTGGGCATATATAAGTTTGAGTAGCATTTAAAACTTCTGACCATGGTTCAGCAGGTTCGGGTTCCTAAAAATAATGTTAGGCAAAGTTTTAAAAGCCCAGATTGATGAATCTGATTATTAATGTAAGTAACAAACATTCGTGAATAAATCGGTAAAATCTGGAAACAAAATACAATGATTAATGATGCATTATTATTATGTGCCAGAAACTACTAGGCACTGTGCTAATGGTTTTTTCGACCACGGCCAAATTTAGAGAATAGAATAGAATAGAATATTATGTGCCAGTTTATCGACAATATAACTATAATCTCACCTCAAATCTCAGTTCACCGATCGGAGGTTTCGCATACGGAATTCCTTCAAATGCTGCATATGTTCTCCCACCATTAGTCGTTTTCCAAACGCCAACAATCTTCCCCAGTGGTGTTTTTACTTTTGGTACATCAGGGCTTAAACAAGCTTTTCCAAATTCGTCATTTAAAATTTGCCAAAACAATGGTAAATAATTAATTATACATGTTATGCAGTATGACATACTGCCATATTGACTGTATTTCTAAGATCTTTATAAGTTGTCCATGCCGCATCAATTTTGGTTTTTTTGTATCTAGAATACGCCTTATCTGTCAATTTCATCGTGATTTTAAAGTTTTCAGTGAGCCATGGGGCAGGCCGCTTTGTTCTCTCTTATATAGTGCGTGATTATTAAACAGCCAAGTGATGTTATCATTCCAGAACTGGACAAGTCCATCTACATTATCTAGGTTAAACATCAGCTCAAAGTTAATAAAGTTAAGCTGTTGCAAAGATAATTCTTAATTAGAATTTGAAAAATCTCTGAAATTACTATACAAGACATTGTTTATATTTTTGAAGTTTTAAATTGCTAACCTATGATCCGATATATCATCAGCGTTAATAACTTCCAAATTAACCATTATGTCGTTACTAGTAGAGAAAATGAGATCAATCAGGGTTTGAGTGTTATTAGTGATGCGAGGGATTATCTCCCAACCTCTTGGATGTAGATTTTTTTTATTGAAATAACGTCATTTGCAGATACATATTGAAAAAGTCACTAGTCACAATTAAAGATTTAAAAAAAAATGTAAACACCAGTTACGAGACGTGTGTGATGTTAAATTATTTTCACTTCCTAAAATCCTTCTTAAATGATTGGTCGTCGTTTGTGCGAATTTTTAAGTATTTAGAGATTTACAAAAGGAATTTTAACAGATGTTGTGAACGAAGAGAATGAGTTGTCTGTGGTGATCTATCACACCGACAATTTGAAAAACCAACAATAGGAACTTCATTTCTAAGGCGCATGGCGCATGAGATTAATATAATCCGCTTGGTAAAAATTTATATCGTAATAAAACCCAATTTTTCACATGGGTACTTACAGTTATTGTTAATATATACGAGGAGAAGCAAGCACCATACTTCAATTATTGACATTATCGCGGAATCACACTTTTTTTGTTATTTATTCTAATTAAGTTTGTAACGATACACTTACACTGTTTTATTTAAAATATTAAGATAAGGATACAGCTTGGTATAAACATATTATCTCAGATAAGTTGTAAATATGACAGTGCGCAAATTGGAAATAATTAATATCGAATTTTATCATGACGTAATCTGTTAACAAGACAAAAAGATGATATACAGTGCATTTTTCTTGAGCAGTTATTCGAGTGGGATCGTTAATTAGTTGCTTACAATCAAAAACATATAATGTAACAAGTTATTTAGATAAACATTAGCATAACTGTTGTTAATATTTAGATAACCTATTTTAATAAAATGATGTATGTTATTTTCTAATAGATAAATAAATATATCGGTGAGAACGTAAACGTTGTTATATTTAATAGATCAGTCTACTTACCTGTAAAGAAGAATGATCTTAATTATATTTTTATATATATTCATATTGTCTTTCACTTTCCGTTTTCTCTTTTTTTCCCCATTTTTAAATCACTAGCCACTTTAATGCGTCGTTCTCGATGCGTACGACAAACTACAGTGTTGTATGTGATGAACAACAACTGTATGGTGATGATTTGACAAAATACGAAGAAAAGGGAGGATGGAAGGGATGGAAAAGGAACGACAGGAAACAGAGAGCTGAATGGGTATAAATTTTCGTTTAATACTGTTCTGAGCCAGAGGAAGCTTCCTCCTAATGTTATTAAGCCTGCTAAATATAAAGAAGTAAGGCAAAAATTTCAAGAACTATGTAAAAATCGTGTGGTATCAACACACATAAAGTTGGAAAATGTATATCCAATTATTGCTTAATAATAGAAAGTCCTTTAACCAAATAGTGTGGGCAGGTATTATTTAGAGAGTAATAATAGGTAGACAATATATAAATGCAAAGATAAGTTTAGATTACATAGTCCTTTAAACATCTACATGGTGTTATAATCCTGCAAGCAAGAATGATTTTAATTATGCAGCAGTCTCGTCGAAGGATTAGAACATTAGATCAGGGGAGAATTAAGTTTTACTGATTCCAACTGTCAAATATGAGTTTTGATTAACAAAGGATTTAATGTCATTAAATTTATTTACAGCAGATCTAATAAGATCTGGTCTGAAGATCTGACCTGATTTGAAAAATCTCCACAGTTTTCTCTACACTTACACCATTTCTATTACACCATATATTTACCTAGCATTCCAATATGATAATTAATGCTAACAACAACCATGTCTTTGCCCAACGCTACACTTGAATCGAACGACATATGTCCACTTCCTATGACGAAAGCCCCTCCGTGAATGTGGACCAAAACATTAAAATTGCTTTGTGAGTCTATTTTATCGGCTGGTATATAAACATTGAATTTTTCACGAGAGAAAAGTTGGAAGACTCGTCAAAACGAAGCTACTCACGAAAACTCAGCCTGTTAGTAATCACTTTAAAAAATTATAGTTTAAAAAAACTAAGAAAAACACGCTTTTTACAATAAAATGATTTTTTTTTTGTCAATCACTTCATTCTTATTTTAAACTTATTAAAGATCATTTAATTATATTGAGTTAGTGGACTTTCTGTCGCTGTTGAACAGAATCTTAATATTTAAACATTGTTTTTTACTTTTTAGTTCGGTTTGCTATTAAAGCGTGTTTTTTTTTTAGTTTTTTAAACTATAATTTTTTTCGCCAATCTCCTCTTTTTTAATTGTCTGTAACGTATTTGCCGTTGTATAAACCCTTGTTAAACGCTCGTTCCAACTTTGATACATACATTTCGAAAAGCAGGCCAATATCAGCTGGTTTCTATATGTATCGGTGTTCATGATGCTAATTCTAAAATTCACCCAATCCAATATATTGGTGAGAAACGTTGAATTGTCATGTCGCTAGCGTCAACCTCAGGGAACCGGGCACACCCTGTTGTATAAGAGCCTTACCCTTCTATCGGACCTCTAGGAGCATATGTTAAAAAATAATAATTGCACAGACTATATATTACTCCTTTAAGTAGGAGATTAGTCTTTCGGCTGATGTTTGTTGCAGTCGAAGTATTAGCGTTCTGTTGGTAATATAATATACAATTATTACACTTAACGCGCCAGGCTTGTAACTTGTAATTCAGCGCCCGGCGGAGCACATAGCCCGCAGAGTAGCTGTTGGTTGCAGTCTGGTAACATTCCTTATAGTAAAATAAGGATTTTATATAGGACTTTGCGAATAAAAATATTATATTTTAATATTCTGCTCTCTAAAAGCTCATTTGAATTATCCTTAGCCCAGTCAGGGAGTCAGGCTATTTATTTTTAGATTGCAACAGACACTGGACCGCTAGATGGCGCCTGCTGATTGTTTTGCATGTCGCTATTCTATGGATACCGAGATGTACCAAATAGTCCAAGGATCCTCGTGTCGGTCGTCACATACCCACCTTGCACTGACGAGAGCCAACAGATCGAAACTGCAGTCTGCAAGTAGTGTGAGACGACTGGAACGAGAGCTCCTTTAAGTAAGAGATCAGTCTTTCGGCTGGTGTTTGTTGCAATCGAAGTATTAGCGTTCTGTTGGTAATATACAGTTATTACATTTAACGCGCCAGGCTTGTAACGTGTAATTCAGCACTCGGCGGAGCACATAGCCCGCAGAGTAGCTGTTGATTGCAGTCTGGTAACGTTCCTTATAGTAAAATAAAGATTTTACTATAAGGAGTTTGCGACTAAAAATATTATATTTTATATTCCTCCAGTGTTCAGAAGCTTATTCTCCATAGAATAAAAAGTTACAACTTTCTTGGTTTGCCAAGACAAAAGACAGGAGCAAAAATGTGAGAAAAATTTAAAACTAATTAAAATATTCATTTTTCGTTAAACTTGCGCTAACTCAAGACGGAAAAAATAATTTGGTCTCAAATTTTTACTCAAAACGTATTAATATGAGCGTTTAATTTTAATAAGTGTAGATAACATTGATTTTTCTTTAAAGCTCGCAGCGTCGGTGAAATGTGAAAATTTACATACTTTTTATCCTTCGAAATGATTATACCAAGTATATTTAGAAGATAATATATAAAGGATAGATATAAGGAACTTTTGTATTCGAAACTAGCGCATTACTTACACGTAAGAGGCAACCACCGTCAAATTGGAACAAATACTGGAACTTGTTTATTTGCCTTTACTGAAAACTGAAGTTCGTTGAATTTTCCGGGAACATTCAAATCATAACAAGCGGAATTGCGGGAAAAATTTAACGTTCTTTTTTGCCATATATAGCCATAAACGTGAATCTTTAATGTGATTGGCCAACAGAATTATAATTTACCAATGGGAAAATTTGGCAGCCCCTCTAAGCACATTTGATCTAACTGGTGTGAGAGTCGCCGATAAAAAAATGAAAATCAGTGGTTTCCGCTTTCTAGATCTTTCTGTTGTGTATTAGGTTTATAGATTTATTGTGTTTTGTGCAGAGCTAAATTAATCAAGTATCTCTAGAGAAAAATTGGTACATTGTGGAATTTTGGTTTCGTGAAGTCGTTATCCATCAGGTATGTATGTATCTTCCCAAAACAAAAATTTCGTCAGATAATAATACCAAAATTAATAAATGCGATTATTTATAAAATAGGCAGCAATAAGTGATTATTTTAAGCAATGCAAGAATTTCCGTATCCCCTATCGGGAGGTACATATAATATTTTCTCGGGTGCTTTGTTATCTCGAAATGATACTGGAAGTTGATTTTCATGGCTACAAAGCTCAACGGCGGACTAAGGGGACTTTAGGGACTGCAGCCCGGGGCCCCGGGCGCTGAAAATAGACTCAAAAACCTAACGTGATTATGTGATTATGACAAAGTGGGGCCTCAACGCCCGATATAAATATAATATTTCATGCGATAGGAACATTTTTGTTTAGTCCTCTCCGCGGTCTGCATCGAAAGCTTCGTTGCCTGACTACCTAACCTGATTGAGATTCTTTGAGATGGGAGAGGCCCCTTTATAACCTAGGGCCCCGTCGCCGGTCAGTCCGTCGCTGACAAAGCTTATGAAAATAACTCGTTTCGTTTTGTACACCGTATTTCTAATTGTGTGCTATTTTTTCTTTTTATAAGCACTCTAAATGCTTCTTCACATAGGTGCCTAATTCCTAATTTGTACATGTATTGCATAGCAGTTAGTTTCTCGAAGACTGATGCGTTTCCATCAGATTTTCAGCATAAAATTGTATTACATAAAGCTTATAACTTTTATCTGTTCATGACAACCCAAAACGACATGAAATTATATAATTTTTAATGTATGAGTAGTTTTATTTATTAATTATCAATAGAAAAAATTTGTTGATTAGATTCCAGTTGAATCACGGCTAATAATAAACTACTTTAAAATAAAGATGGTGGACCGCGAAAAGGCGAACTTTACCCAAAACTTTACCAAGTTAATAAACCAAAGTCAAATTTTCTATACCACATTGCTTTCATTACATTCTTATCATCTAGAGACTGCTTCACGACATTCTTGGTAGGTATATTATTAAACTTAGTAAAATCTACCTAGGTGTTTTTTGCATTACGAAAATATTACAGTGCTAAAGTATATTATGAATTTAATTAATTTATTTATTTATTCTCTTGTTATTTGTATTCCTCTTTTATCGATAACCCTGTGTTTTTCACAATATTTCCATCAATCCAGTAGCTATAGATATTACGGACTTTAAGCCCCGTTCAAATAGTTGCGGAATGCGTATTTCCGCTTGCGGATTTTTATAAAATTTGTTCTAAAACAGTCTAATTTTCTTGCAAGTGTAGCGAAATGTTCGTAAGACAATTCGTTTACTTTTAACTAGAAGTTAAATCAGCAAATTAAGTTCTCCTGGAACGCATATGTCGAATAAAAGAAAAATCCGCAAGCGGAAATTCGCAATCCGCAGTTATGAGAACTGGGCGTAAAGCCTTAGCTTAAAGTCAACTTATTTGATCCCGATCACTATCTCCGGATCGAACGTTTTTTTATTTATGCCACGAATAGAATTGACCTAATGTTTTGTTTTTCTGTTACGTTTGAGATTAAGGTTATGTTTACTCTGAAGTAGGGCCGAGGGGATTTAATTTTATACAAAGGAATTAGTTTATGTATATTTAACGCGCTGTAAATAGACAATGTAAAATATCGTCAAAGAATCAATTTCGTCAATTATTAAATAACCCAGAATGTCGCTTAAACAGAAAAGCTTGGAATCGAGAAAAGAAAAACAAAAAATGAGGAGGAGCAAGTAAAGATAAACCTATTTTTATTTAATATATTCAGTTGTATTTTTGTTTTGATTTTGGAATAATTGTTGCAGGTTTAACTTCAATCCCAAGCCGATTAGGAAACCTAGACTGGTGGAGCAGGATCCTAGATGTCAGGAAGCTACGCCTGAAATACTGCGTATAGAAATAGACCAAATCTTCAAAGACTTCCTGGGCGATCCCGAGTCAAACGAATATATTTTCCCGTCAGACCTAAATAACTTGCAACGGAAGTACATCCACTCGAAGGCCCAAGCGATGAATATAATTTCGAAATCATACGGGAAGGAACCGAACCGGAAGTTACATATTAAGAAAAAAAGTCAGCAACTTTCAAACCAGTCCTTTGTTTTGACTCCTTGCCAGTCGTCCCTAACGCATTTGCACGAATTTCAGAATGCGACCAATTCTGCTGCACTTTATATTCCGCCTCAACGGCGAATACGTCGCCCAGAAAAAGTAATCGGCAAACTTGTCAATGGAGTCCCAACACTGCCTGGGGAAATTTACTTGACCAAGGAAATAGTTACGGTTAGAAAGAATCTCCCAATTTACGACCACAAAGATCTAGTGGTGGAAACGATAAGAAACAATCAGGTAGTGATTATTTGTTCCGAGACGGGTTCAGGAAAGACGACACAAGTGCCGCAATATATCATAGATGACATGAGGCAGTTGAAGATGCCGTGCAAGATAATTTGCACACAGCCGAGGCGTATATCGACTGTGGCAGCAGCTGAGCGTGTCGCTTATGAACGTGGCGACACATTGGGTGCCTCTGTGGGTTATCACATAAGACTGGAACAAAAGTATGGCCTTAGTACTAACTTAATTTACTGCACAACTGGCGTATTCTTAAGAAACCTCATGATGGGTAAAGAGGGGTTACACAACATAACCCATATCATCATAGATGAAGTCCACGAACGGGACAAGCTCTCTGACTTCCTATTGATATGCTTGAAACAATCTCTGGATCACTTTCCTGATCTCAAGATTATTTTAATGTCTGCCACCGTGAACGCCAACAAGTTTCTGGAGTATTTTAGGACGGGGGAAATCCTCTCGATTCCGGGTAGGTTGTACCCCATCGATGTCATCTTCCTCGAGGAGATTCTTCTCCTGACGAAGTACATGTCTCCGAAAATGCGTGAAGCGCAGATGAAACAGAAAGAGATGGAGGGAAATGTGGCGCAACAGGTCATAGAGGCTGTATTAAGAGAGGAGAATGCTGAAATTGACGAGGCTCTGGATGAGTACTTGAATTTCAGCGACAATTACGATTATAGAGTGCACTATGAGGAGGCGACTGCGCAGTTGGGGATGTACTTTTTGTCTGAGGGGGTGTCGGTGGATTATCAGCACTCGAACAATGGTCGGACTGCACTGATGATCGCCGCACATCTTGGCGACAAGGAATTTATTAGCCGTCTTTGTAATATGGGTAAGTGTGCATAAAACTTTAACATATCGATAAACAATGAATACTCATTTTGGTAACCAAGTTTGAATATCTTTAAAACTAGGTTTATTCATTAGTTGAGAGAACACGTATCGTGTATAGTGTTCAGTATAATTTTTACACACTTTTATTTCATTTATTATATTTGTTAGTCGAGTCACATCTTTTAATAGATATTTCACCCACTCCCCGTGTACCTAGAACGTTGTCATTTGGCACAATGACATATTTGCGAAGACAGTACGATAATCAATTATTAGTTTTGCTAATAAATCAATTAATGTACTTAATAATAATATAAAATAACTTTATTTTGAAATAACATTTCATAGGGCAATTAACCGAGGTCCTTCAGTCCTTTTAATTTTACAACATATGTATTTCTACATGCAGTGTTCAGAAAGTGATGATGTATGTATATATGGCATGTTACCCTCTATTTTCTGTTAGGTGCTAATATAAACCTGTGCTGCAATATGGGAAAAACAGCGCTGGATTACGCTAGCGACGACGTTGACACTCTGCGGCTACTGGAGTATATCAACAGTAAAAGGGCCAACCATAATCACATTAATGATGAGAGTAAGGAGGCGGAGCGCCTGCTCCAGCTCTTCGTTAAAACCACTTCAGACGATTACATTGATTATGACTTGATAGTGCGACTGATAGGATTTATCCACAACAGCAACCAGGATGGCTCCATCTTGGTTTTCCTCCCTGGGTATGATGATATTATGATATGCAACGATAAAATAACTACTTCGCCTTTGGCTGCCGGCACCTACCAGACGTTCTTTCTGCACGGGTCGATGAACATCAGGGACCAACACGAGGTGTTCAAGCACACGCCTGGCAAGCGCAAGATTATTTTGTCCACAAATATCGCCGAGACGAGCATAACTATCGATGATGTGGTTTTCGTTATTGACACAGGAAAAGCCAAAGAAAAGTGCTATGACTCGGTAAGTTATTTTATTATAATAATAATAATAAAAGATCTTTATTGGTCATACACATATAGCATATAACCAAAAGGCCATCGACCGAGGTCCTTCAGCCTGTATATCCATCATTTTATAATTATTTTATAAAAAATTTAAGTTTTCTTGAAAAAGTGATAAATCGGATTTAAGTATAGGTAAAAAAAAAACTTATTACAATATTAGCATTTTACAAATTAGGATGAAGAATTAATTAACGCCCTGCAGGGAATTTAGTATTTCTTGAATGGTTCTTTCGGGAAATCGACATCTGGGCCTCTGTATTGTTCTCGTTCTCAGTAGGGGATTCACAATGAGGAAATTATGAGGTCATTGTGCAAACTTTTTAGAAAGCATAATGAGTCTCTCCTGAATTGGACTGACTTTGGAAATGTCATAAATATAATTGTTAGAAGGCTTGTGGAGTGGATTTCTCGGATGGCGCATCTTCGTAATTATTCTCAAAGCTGAAGTTTCGGCAACTTGAATATTTTTTATAATAGATTTTCGGCAATTTAGGTACAGGGTATGTCCAAACTCTAACATATGGACTTGTAGATTTTGGCAGCAGATTGTGTTGAAATTCCCCATTTTTTATATGTTTGAGAACGAAAAAATTTTTCTCGTGTTGTAATTCTTCGTTTGAGCAGCTTAGTATGTTGTTTTAGGTTGCATTTGTAATCCAGTTCGATTCCTAGGTACTTTGTAGATAAAGAGGGTTGTATTCTTGAATTTAAAATACTAATGGAGGGTGAATTTATGGATAGTCTATGATTGAAAATTATAAAATGAGCTTTAGCGGGATTTAATTGTAGTCTCAGTATAATTATCTCTACTTAAGTACTTTATTGTAGAATTTAGTTTTGATAGTTCTTGATTTTGGTTTTGCAGCTTCTGGTTTTCTAGTATCAGTTTTTTATTTAATTTTAGACACTTTTCATATTCAAGTTCACATTCTGAACAGAAAAATTTCAGTTTTCTTTCTGTCAGATTCATACATCGGTCTTCGGTAGATGATAATGATGAACATTCATTACATAGTCCTTTTTGGCACAAGTCACATGCATGTAGGGATTTTAAGTTAGGGGTACTGTTTTTACATTGTAAACAACTCATTGTTATGATTTTTTTTGCACACACATTTTTTACTAAAAAGTATTTACTTGATAAGAAGTAACTTTTTATTATACACTTTTTTCCCTTGAAATAATTTATTTATAAGAAGTTTATTTAAGATATTTATGTAATTAACTGTTTATTGTAGAGATTAACTATGTGATCATATTCAGAAGCACTTATTAATATATTTCACTTAAATTTTACTTTTTAAATGAGAGAAATTTCTCAGAAAATTGCAATTTAATGAGGAGACAAATTTAACTCAACTAATATGTAGATGCCGACGCATCCTATATGAAACATTTGCTATAATGTCTTTCATCTTCAGGAAATAAAGAATTATTATTATTATTTTCTACTATAGTTGGGATGTTATTTTATTAATAAAAGTAAAAACGCGGTTCGTCGAGGAATAATTTGTTAAATTGTTTGTAAATTTTGAAACGTAATTTCATCAACTGAGTCAGCATAATCAGGAAATTATGGTAAAAATTTATGAAAAGTCGTATTTTTTGGGAGGTCACGTTATGTGTGTTGTTATGCAAAATGGCATTTTAAACACTTTTTTTAACCTAAATCAGGGATTAATTCTTAAAGTCCGCCATTTTGAATGTTCCAATTCTCACTTCAGATTCACAATCCCCAAGATATGAATTTTAGTCAATTCAGTTGAAAACTTTGTGAGATATTGAATTGGGGATGTAAAATGTGGGCTGCAACCACCCCGGGCCAAAACTTAACATAATGCAAAAAGGTTTCAAGTCTTTACATCGAAGTAGTAACGATTAAGAACTTAGAGTCTTTTTTGCGTTCATTTAACCTTTTTTAACTACAGAAAATTTACAATTTGTTTGTTTTGTTCTTTAACTGATTATTGAAGGAGTGGGTATTAATGATATAATCATTATTTCCAGTATAATAAAGTGTCTTCCCTGCAAACACAGTGGATATCGCAAGCTTGTTCCAAACAGAGAAGTGGCAGGGCTGGAAGAACAAGGCCTGGCATGTGCTTCCGTTTGTTTTCCAAGCAACGGTTCGATAATATGGACGAAGAAAGAGTTCCCGAAATATTAAGGGTCTCGTTGGAGGTCAGTATAAATATTTTCAATGGGATTAATTTCAGGACTAATAGCTGACCGTTGCATGGTTTCCATTAACCGTGCATTACTAAGTAATTGTATGTCTATAGGAACTGTGCCTCCATACAAAAGTGATCGCCCCCATGAGCATGAACATCCACAACTTCTTGATGATGGCGCCTGACCCGCCGTCCGCCAATTCCATCAAGGTAGCCATTGAAAACTTGCAGTTCCTCGGCGCCCTGGACAAAGAGGAGGACTTGACTGTACTGGGCGAATATTTGGCGCAGCTGACGATCGAGCCACATTTGGGGAAGATGCTAATCTACTCCGTGATATTTAGGTGTTTAGAGCCGATACTTACCCTCACCGCTGCCATGACTCACAAGTAAGTAGCAAATATTTTACTATTTAGCCATTATAAATTTTTTCCTTCACTTGGAGGCCTTCTAAATGTAGGTTACAATTTTTTTTCAGAAGTCTCTAAACTTTGCAAATAAATTTTAGGACAGTGGTTCCCAAAGTGTTGTTTGTGGTCCCCTGGGGGGTTGCGATAAAGATTTGGGGAAATAACAGTGGGTTTTTGAAATAAAACAAAAATTGATTGATGAGACGTTTATTTCCGCCCTTCATAACATTAACAAAAATAAATCAGTAGGTGTCAGTAACCGAGAAGCAAATCACATTACTTGGTAGTAGATGGTGCTAAAAGCAAGGAGTTCAATTGCTCTACAAGTAAAATATAACTATTTTGTCATAAATTATAGATATAACGTGAGCATTGTAACCTGTAAAAGTAGAACGTAGAGATTTTCTCATAGTGCAGACAGATACTTATGTGAAAAAAATTCAAACCGATGCGAAGGGATGGTTTTTATTTGCTATTTTTTCATCTCATTCAGATTTTTGGTCAAATAAATTGTTCATTGTAGATTCCAAAAGATGCACATTTTAATTCTTCTAACGTCGAACATATTAGGATCTACTTGTAGCCAATACAACATTTGGTTCAAAATCGAAAAAAAGTTATAAATTTGTTTCACTTTGAAGTGCGACACACTGTATATAATATATAATTTTCAATCGTCATTTTATCGAGATAGGGTGTGCTGCATATTCTGTACTTGGAATTTCGTAAGGAATTTAAATTTTGATTAACATACAGGATGGTCCATTAAAAATAACAAAGTTCATACCGTTTCCAGCTAAACCAGAAATAAAAATCAGATGTTAGAGCCATCAAAATGTGCATCTATTAAATCATACAACTTTCCAACAATTTTTTACAAGAAAGGTATAGGTTGTCTAGTAGGTAATATCATAAACACCCGGTATATATTTTTTACTGAAACCTAAATGTTAATTAAAAACTGTGTTAAATACAATTTTTGACATTTACTTTTAGCGCCATTTCCTGATTTGATAGTAAAAATTCTTCAATATCTAAATAAATAAATATAAATAAACACCACACAAATTAGACAACTCCCAATTCCAGAAGCCAGGGCTTGTGCAGAAGGGGGTTACACATTAAAAAACGCGGACATACCGTGTCATTAATCGCGATTGCCACCTTGCGCCTGAACCCACTCGGCTATCGACCAGACAGAAAGTGATGCAAATCATTTAGTTCTGACAAGCAATTTGTCAAAACTTCTTTATTTTTAAAAGTTCGGGAAATATTGAAAAGACTGCACTATCATTTCAAATTCCTTTCTGATGTCAGAAAAATTAAATACAACTTTGGCAAAAGTCTACTTCAACTTAACATACCGGAGGATTACGTTTTCCCTGTCACAGTTTTAACAAATTCATTGTTAGTGCAATAAATTGCGATTTATATTTTATTATCCATTTTATACTTTCAGAGATCCCTTCCAGTTGCCGCCACAAGCCAATTTAAAGAATGTGGCGGCTGAGAGAAGACGTGAATTGCTGGATGGTGTCATGAGTGATCACCTGCTGTATTTGTTGGTTTTCAAGAAGTGGCAGGTGAGTGCCAACTCTGAAAATGTATCGACCCGTTCCGCCCGACCTTGCAATCCGCCATCGCGACTAACATGGTGGTTGCATGGTCGGTCCCGGGATGGATTCTGGTGGAGGTATTTATTCTGATAATTTTAATAGAGATCTGTTGAATTGAATTAAGTTCGTGAATCTCGTCTTATCTAGTATGTTTATGGTACAAAATACCTAGCTTGCTGGTAGCGCCATCTCTGGACTGACGGGTGAACTACTATTCTATTGCCACAAACTACATACAGACATCTACCTCTGTCGGAACCCTTTGAAGTTATTTGCACGAATATTTTGCCTTTATTTAATGTGGCAAGTGGTATGGCGTAGTTCTCAGTTTTGATGCGCCTATGCCTATATTGGTCAATCCAAATCTGTTATTGGCTTGAGGTAGTAAACAACTTATGCGTGAATGCAGCATAAAAAATAAAAGCTAATACATGAAAATCCTGAGAGATAGACATCTGTGTGTAGTCTGTGCTATTGCTAGCCTCTCTCTACTAAGGGGACTGCATACAGAGACCTCTGTCTGTATGCGAGTATACGCATAACAACATATTAACAAGAATTATTAGGTGATTTTACTATTAATGATAGTGGGCTTTTGAATTTGTCTCACAAAAAGCTGCCATTCAATTCTCCCTCATTGTAGTTTGCAAATTTGATAGTTTTCGACCGCCCTGTGTATGGGGTAGTTCCACCTATCTTGAAAAAATTATCGATTTCCGTTTTTTTTTATACTATTCCTCGCCTCAAGGATCTATATGTCCAGTTTATGAATAAAATTTTTAAGTCTTCAATAACACCAAAAGGCTAACACTAGACTTATACCAGTCATCTGAGTTTAAGGTAGTATTTGATGACTTATGGTATAAAAACATGCTGTTATTTCAGGACGAATCCCACAACGGCAGGATCTCGGAATTCTGCCGCAACTACTACATCAGCCACCCTACTATGAATTCCATCCTAGAAACAAGGGGTCAGTTATTGGGACAGCTTCGAGCTGTTGGATTTATCAACCAGTCTAATTCGATAGAAGAATACAACAAGCATGCCCAATGTTGGCCACTTGTCAAGGCGATTATTTCCACCGGAGTGTATCCCAACCTGGCCTACCCTCTGCATCAAAATTTGGCAACGAGGCAAGTCGACTCTATTATTAATTATCACTTATCTTTTAAAGCATATTAATTGATGATTTTATTTATAATTACAAGGCAAGGGCTGATAAATTAGAATTTTCAAACCAAAGACCAAAAGAACAGTTTAAGATGTAAGCTATAATCGAATTACATTGTCCTGTCGATAACACAGAAGCCACACTAGTCTAGGCGGCATACAGGACCGTACGGACTGTAATCGTGATGCGATTTTATGTTTATATGTACCAATTACAACAAATTTTTGCAAAACCTGGGTGGCACACAGAACATCTTGAGTTATTGTGGGTTGCACATATTTAGTTGGCATAAAAGACGAAATATTAGTAAATCACCAAATGTAGCTATCAGGAACACATAAGTGCTGTGGTATGATTTGATATAAGTATAGTTTGAATAATAAATATGTAGGTATTTAGAACACCAGGAAATGTACAGACTTCATTCATGTTTGTGTGTAATACTTAAATGTTTATAGTTATTTAATAAAGAGGAAATTAGTGAGCCATGTAGAAACTTTTCTGTACACCTTTAATAAAAATCTGTACCACAATGGAAAATAAAAAAACTTATTTTTCAGCATTTCCCATCTCAAAGACAATGTTTTAGTATTCTATTCTATTTTACTTGTAATTTTCGAGGACAAAGGTGTAGAAAGTGGGTTCTGTCTCTTGAGGAGTAAAAGAGATCTGTACTTTACTCCTTGAAAATGATCACTACAATAGCAATAGTGCACTGTTAGATCGTGGAGTGCAAAAAATTAAATAGTTTGTATCAATATACAAAGTGAAAGTGCTTTTTAATTCCTCCTGTAATTGATCCTTCACACTCGGTGATAAAAGAAATGCACTTAGTATAATGCACTATGTATAGTAATGGTATTTTCTGATAAACGGTACAACTGTTTATTAGAAAGTAATATTTAATATCAGTGTCACTAACAGATAGTTACTGAAAATGTGTGAACAAAAATTAATTAGAACTATTTTGCAGACATCAGTTTTACTAAAACCGACAATCGTACATAATTTGTAACCTTAATCCCTTCCAAGATTTAATGTATTATACACATGTTAATGCAGTAAGTTCGAATGAAATTGTAGTGTTTTAATATAACGAATACATCTGGTGCGTCTTTTGCAATTTTTTTATTATAATACTACATTAAACAAGTTTAGAAACGCAAAGTTTTACTAAACGAATATAGTGTACGAGTAACTCAAAAACTATATGACTAACTACTAACTATATGTGGTAAAGTGCCACTTTATTTGCCTGCTGAGTAGTTGTTTCCTGCAGATCATATATTATAACAGTAGGTTAAGCCCACCTAGGACTGAAAGGTCGCCGCTCTCAGGTACTTGCAGAATCGCAAGTCGCTATACACCCATGGAGACATCTATGGTGTATAGTAGCAATTGACCATATGAGAGGATTCACTTACCTCTCACCACTACTCAATTTACTATAGTTTGTATAAAACTAGCAGGCTGGCCACTGTCATTTGCCTGTTCCATGAGAACTAATAGGCATTCGACACCGTCTGGATCCCGGGGTTACTCTACAATCTACGCCACTACAACTTTCCGACCTACTTCATTAAGCTCATTCACTCATTCTTGACAGGCAGATCCCTTCAGGTTCGAGTGAATAACAAACTCTCAACACGGCGGGATATTTGCGCGAGAGTCCCGCAAAGGATCATGCCTGTCACCAAAGTTGTACAACCTGTACGTCTCCGATTTTCCAGAGTTCCCGTATACGAAGCTGGCCAAGTACGCCAATGACACAGCCATGCATGCGCATTCACACAACACCCAAGCAGCGAATATGCTGCTGAAGGCGCACATGGCTCGTGCCATGGCTTATTACGACCAGTGGAAGATTCGGGTGACCGCTGAGAAGTCTGAGGCGATAGTCTTCACGCTTCGGTTTACAGAGAATAAAATCATAACACCCATTTCGATCAGGGGAAACAAAATTCCAACTAAAAGATGTGTGAAGTACTTGGGGGGTTAGACTGGACCAACGACTGACGTTTAACACCCACATAAATGAGACTGTACGGACGGTCTATTTCCTGTCCAGGAGTCTGTATCCGCTTATGGTCAGGGGTAGCAGACTCAAAGACAAAATAAAAAATTGTTGTACACAATGGTGATCAGACGGTCGATCACATACGCGGCGCCGGTGTGGTCCAGTATACCGGCCATGACAATGAAAAAACTAAAACTGCTCGAGCACAAATTTATGTGCCTCACTTCTAATTCTGGAAGGTACACCTCACTCAGAGACCTATACGCACCTTGCAACGACATAACCCCGATAGCGGATTACGTCCAGCAGATCTCCCAAAATTTACCGTTTACCATACCAGACGTTACCGATTTTCCGGCAACCCTTGTAGCCAAACTTCAACAACTATAACTTCCGCTTACCCTATCCATCTTTATTGACATTTCATACCTTTTGTACTTTTAAATCTTTCCTGTCCCCATCTTCCTTTCTGTTTGTAACCTTTTTGTCGCGTTTATTTTTTCTTGTTTTCTTTTTGTACATTTTTACCTCTAAATTCATTTCGCTTCACAATTTTTTAGAAAATCAAAACATATACAACCCAAATTTTTTTAAATTAAAGTTTAGGCCAGCCATGCGCAGCCCAGCATTGACTTATCTCGCGGAAGGCGCCTCTTTCAAATTGAGGTGTTAGCGTCAGATACGAAATTAAAAGTGATCAGTGCACAAGGGTTTTAATTTAGTATGTAGTTTTTATTCAATTTTGTTAAGTTTGTTCTTTAAACATGTTCCTAATTTTAACACCTTTTATAATCCGTCTGCGACGGAAGGAGCTTATAGGTTTAGTTGTTTTAATTTTCTTTTCAGCCGAACCAGTCCCACTCCGCCCGGCCATGCACTCTGCCACCACATTAGCGCGGTGGTTGCAGGGTCGGACCCGGTGTGGGTTCTGGGGCGGTACTTTTTTATATTAAAATAAGAAATAAAGTCTTATTGATTGATTGATTGATTGATTGATGAGAACTAATAAGTTCGAAACTGGTCTATGTCTGGTCAGGGAATTGACAAATGATACTGGCTACCATTCTTTCATGATTTGTAAGGTGTAATTCAAAGCAGGTCGAGGTATTTGTTCGCTGAGTAGTTGTTTCCTGCAAATTATATATTATGACATTTTTAGTCACCCTCTTGCCATTCATCCCTCGGCACATTTCTCACCAGTATATTGCATTGAATGAATTTTAAATTTAGCATCATGAACACCGATACATATAGAAACCAGCTGATACTCACCTGCTTTTCGAAACCGCTGAGTATTCACTAGTAGTACAGTCGATTTAAAAAAAAACTGGTACACTTTATTTTAGCCATGTAAATCATTCATTCTTTGATTGATATTAATAATCTTACAAATGTCACTTTGACGTTAATCAGTGGCGTCATTATTAAAAATAGTGCGACATCTAACAGATATTCAAAAACTTCGAATTGTTTCTAAAATTGAAGATGGTTGGTCCATAAGAAGACTTGCTGCTGAATGCAATGTGAGTAAAACCACGATAATAAGTGTTAAAAAACAATTGCAAACTAACCAAACGGTATCCCGTAAAGTTGGTTCCGGTAGGCCCAGAAAGAGCAATAATCAAGAAGATGAAAATCTTATAAATTACCCAAGAGAAAACTCTTTTCAGACTGCAGTAAATGCAATTTCAGAGACAAATTTCCCTGCTTTGGTACCTACTGCTTGCAGATGAATAAAACTAGGAAGCAAATTGAAGAGTTGTTCGGCGGTTAAAAAATACAAATTTTCAGAAGAAAAGAAGCAGAGTATGATTATTTTTGCACTGAACTGTATAATCAATGGTGAAAACTTCTGGGGACAAGTTGTCTTTTCTGACGAAAAGTTTTTTAAATCCTGTAACGATGGACATGTTCGCATATATAGGTCTCCTTCCACTAGATACGACGAAAAATATACTTTCGATCCACAAATATCAGGAAGGTTTTCAGTCAATGTCTGGGCTTGGATGAGCCTAAATGGGTTAGGTGTGTGTTGGAACAGTGGTGGTCATCTCAATTCCATTAAATATATTGAAATATTAGACAATATTATGTTGCCGTCAGTAATAGAGGTGTTTCCGGAAAATACTTTTATTTTCCAACAAGACAACTGCTCCATACATACGGCCCATCGTGTCAGGCGATTGTCTCTTAATAAAAACATAGAGTTGATACCGTGGCCATGTAAAAATCCGGATTTAAATCCAATTGAAAATGTTTGGGGACTAATGGTGAAACATATAAGAAAATAAAATAACCATTCAAATAATGCCCAAGAATTGGAAGGGATAATTGAAGACGCTCGGGAGAACTTGTCGCAAGAAATTGACCTTGTAAGAAATCTGATTTTGTCCATGCCTGCAAGACTTCAGGCAGTTTTAGACGCTAATGGAGCAATGACAAAATATTAGTTAATTCTGTATTATGTAGTTGAAGTTCATTTTTTTTTCTTTTTTTATTGTATTTTTATGTTCAGTTTGCATTGTTTAAATTTTTTTCTCTCGAGTGGTATTTTTGTGTTCTTATTTTAAAAATAGAATTACCATTATTCAGTTAGTATTTTAATTACAACCATTAGTAGAATTATCCGTAAGAAATATTTTTTTTAAACAATAATATGGCAGGCTTGAAAATGTTTTGAAAAAGTTATTTTCTAATTATTTTTTAAAATTCCATTTGAATAAAATTAAAAAGAAAGGTTTAATAAGTTTAAAAACACTAAGAAAACCGGTCTCCTCCAAAAAACCCAGTTCCGGGGTAAATCATCTCTTCTCCACCCCCCTCTCGACATGCCTGGCCAGCCCTATTTACAGGCATATGCACATAACTAAACTATTAAGATTTTCGATTACAAGAGTTGTACCAGTTTTTTTTTAAATCAACTGTACATAATTAATATTACATCATAATGTATGTACTAAAGTTGGAACTAGCGTTTAACAAGGGCTTATACAACGCCAAATACATTACAGACAATTAAAAAAGATGAGATTGGCGAAAAAAATTATAGTTTAAAGAAACTTAAAAAACACGCTTTAATAGCAAACCGAACTAAAAGTAAAAAACAATGCTTAAATATTAAGATTTTGTTCAACAGCGATAGAAAGTCCACTAACTCAATATAATTAAATGATTTTTAATAAGTTTAAAATAAAAATGTAGTGACTGACAAGAAAATTAATTTTTACGATATTTAATGCACTATTTGACCTGAGTAACGCTTCCTTAACTTGTAATATTGATTTATTCTCTCATCTCTTTTATCTTTTGTCTTATATTATATACTGTTGGGTAATAAATACATAAATAAATAACTCTCCTACCAGTTTGGGATATTATTAATGTTTGGATATTTTTTAGGAGCGAAAAGAAAGTTCACATTCAAAGCCAGAGCGCCTGCTCCAACAAGAAGATCACAACTTGGCTGGTGTACGATGAGAAGATAAAACATCGTAATTGCCTGTTGATTAGAGGAGTGACAGCCGTAACTACGATCACAGTAAGTTTTATCAGTTTATAATATTCGCTTGACATCAAGCTTTTGTCGTCCTATTTTGTGTGCTTTAAATTGGGCTATTCCTATTGTAGGTGGGCTTGATGTGCGGTATCGACACCATAAACCCCACGCCGAACTCCATCAGTATCGACGATTGGATCGAATTTGAGTTCCCGGACCACTCCCCCATCTACCTGCGGAAAGCCATAGACAACCTGATAAGAAAGGTGCTATCCAATCCGGCCTGTTACTACGGCGAACGTGACTATCTTCTGCTATGTACACTTTGCAAAGTTTTGGACGGCGAGGAAGTATTCGCCGATTTAAAGCCTCCAATCAGGATCGGCGACAAGCCGAAGTTCTTCTTCCCGCAAAATGAGATGGCCAATCGAAGGGGCAACAGAAACAGACCGAATCCAGTCCGAGGTGGATTTATGGAGGCCGTAAACAATGCGAGGCATAACAAACCGCGAAGCCCGAGGAAGGGCTACGTGGGGCTCAGGCCCCAGAAGAACGAACAGTTGCCTATCGGTGTCTCTTCCACGCCCCGAAACACCAGCGAGGACCTCCAGAGCATGTGCAACGCAATTCAGAACCTCGGAGTGACAAACAGAAATCCCGCCGCTCGTCTGCTGAATGGGCTGACCAATGCCCCGGCCGAGGGGGCCGTGGCTTTTCCCAACATGGACCAGAGAGGGGAGCCAACAACTGCCAGGTACTTCCACAGCACTAACGGGGAAGAGAAATTTGGAGATTACACTGACGATGAGATTTACTTGCTGATTAAGCCTAGACAGAGGAGGAACGTTCAGATCGCCCAGCAGAGCAACAAGTGGATCTTTGCGCCGCAGACTGAAAAAAAGATTATCTACTTCACCAATGTGAGTATTTAAGTTACATTCAAATGAAATTTTTTGCGTGGAAATTTTTTTTTATTGAACAATTATGGTGTGAGAAAATGGTTTTTTCCAATTTTATAAAAAACTAGTGATTTTATAAAAAAGTGTTTCTTAAAAGTTGTGCTCCTTGAAGAAACCTACAAAATGAATTATTTCATCAGAATCGGTTAATTTGTTTACGAGTCATTGCAAAAAAACATACTAAAATGGCTGTTTTTTCAATTGTCAATAAACAATAGAAAAACTTATTTCATATACTTCTACCACAGGAAAGGACGGCTCTCGTAGCATAGAAAAAGCACGCGAAATCAGAAGCCATATGTTGATTAAGCCTTCTTTGCCTGGGGTGGATTTTAACTGTAACATTGCAAAAAAATGCCTTATTTAACTGACTACATACATGATCTACATGTCTACACCAGGATAACTTGGAATCAAGTAAGGTACCAAGTAATTTGGCAGAATCCGATAGCACAATATCATTGATCGTGAAGTTTTCCGGTAAAGGTTTCTGAAGGTGAAAGTTTATGCAAATTGTCTTTTTCTCATTTAGAATCAGCTTGTTTCTTTGACACCATGCACTTATAGACCAGGGCCAAACCGTTTAAAATATCGTAATAGACGATAAATTCTTAGCAGTATACGAATGGTCGGAAAATGTAGTTAATGGTGTAAATAATTAAGGAAAAATCGTCCAGACTGAGTAAAAGTTCGGGAAGGGGGGTTGGGGTGGTAATATATACGTTTTTAGGGGTTGTTACTCGTTTTTTGCGATTTACGGCGAAACTATGCATCCTATCGAAAAATGTTGAATGTAAATGTAGATAATGAAAAAATCTAAAACTTTCTAATTGATCATTATTGACCATAACCTCAAAATTATCGAGAAAAATGCAAAAAACCGTTTTTTCGGTTTTTAATTTATAACTATCGCAAAAATGTTTATATTTTCATGAAAATTGGTGAAAATGTTCTTTTTTGTGTTTCAAACAAGCTCAAATTTTTTCAAAGCGAATTATTTAATTTACGATGTTTTATGAAGAAAATAAAAAAAGAAGACCTAATTTTCAATGGAAAAATTTGGTTAGCAAATTTTCGATTAATGAACTTTACTAGTGCTCATTTTTTTCGTTGAAATCTCAACTTTAATATAGAGTTAAAATATAATATTGTTTATATACAAAAATATTGTTAAAAAAGCGAAAAACCGAAAAAACTACTTTTTAAAAATCGAGTTTTGGGTGAAAATCATGAATTTCTTTTTCTTTATTGTAAATAAATGTTTACATTCATAAAAAGCGTTAATTCTCATACAATACTATGTTCCCGGAAACATTATTTAAACTGCAATTAAATAGGTAAAAATTCAAAAAACACAAAGGCTGTGAACTGAGAAAATTTGTTAATTATTTCTTGTGATTCGTAAGTATTTACAAATTATCACCTCAAAGTCTTATATTTGATTATAAAATACAAAAATTAAAAGTAAAATAATTTTATTGAAATCTTTTTTTCTTCGTGGGCAATTCTTCATCGCCGGAATCGATCAAACTTTCGATTTCTTCACGTTCATTTTCTATATCTTCAATTTCTTGGAGTTTTTCTGGATTGTCCAGTTCAGTATCATTATTTTTATTATTATTTATTAGACAGTGGGTACTGTCTTCGTCTTCGATGTCCTCGAGATTACAATTTTATTCGTACAACGATTTTTCGGCATTAGAACATTTATCAGAACCGCGACAATTTGAGCACAAATTTGTGCACTTTAAGCCATGCTTGCGACACCCACATTTGTTATTACCGCATCCTGTTTCGCAGCTGCAGCAGATAATTTTCAATAAATTTTCAGGAATTAATTCTTGTTCTGTAAATATAGGTACGATGCCATTAACCGAAAAAACGGTTTTTTGCATTTTTCTCGATAATTTTGAGGTTATGGTCAATAATGATCAATTAGAAAGTTTTAGATTTTTTCATTATCTACAACTTTTACATTCAACATTTTTCGATAGGATGCATAGTTTCGCCGCAAATCGCAAAAAACGAGTACCAACCCCTAAAACCTTATATATTACCACCCCAACCCCCCTTCCCGAACTTTTACTCAGTCTGGACGATTCTTCCTTAATTATTTACACCATTAACTACATTTTCCGACCATTCGTATACTGCTAAGAATTTTTATTACCTTAAACAGGATTGGCCCTGGTCTATTAAAGAATCTGTTGTATTGTTGATCTTAATGTGAAGCTCCTTGAATTTAACTCTCATACGAACTTTCTCACATCCTCCACGTAACCGAGTTTCTACTTTGGGATAATAGAATCTTGAGTCTTTGAAATTTCCATAGTTTAGACCTAATGGAAAATAAAATCTAATAAGGACATGTTTTAATAAATTAATGGCCCAGAATGTTAACGTGTAAAACATCAAATACCTCAATTTTATGTAATTATTCTGATTAATAGCGTTAATGATACGTATGTTCTGACATACACATGAACGTATAGGACATAGGATTGTTGTGTCATCCGCAAACATTGTTACATGGCCATGCTCTATGTAAGTGGGCAAATCATTTACATAGAGCATGAACAGTAAAGGACCTAGCACTGAGCCTTGAGGAACCCCAAGTGCAATACTAAATGTATCCGACTCCTGGTCATTTAGCCTCACCCTGAGCGATCTATTTTCCATATAGGAGGTCAGCCACAGCAGAATTAAACGATTTTGATGAAATAGGTATCATTTTGTAGGTTTTTTCAAAGTGCACAACTTTTATCAATAGTTTTTCCTAAAACTCGGAAAAATAATTTTGTCACACTTTAAGTGTTCAATAAAAAATTTTGCCATGCAAAAAAATTGAAGCTTAAGAAACCCGATATTCCTACCAGCATTCTGAACATCCTGGATTCGGCTTATACCTAGAAACATTTTTTTTTCATGTTAAAATGTAGATGGTGCTGTGCTGTAAAGAAATTTTTTGATGATGGGCTCTTTGAGGCTTTAATTTTCAATCAAACTTCGTATATAAAATATTTTCGAAAATCCAGCCATTTTCGAGATATTTGAATTTAAATGTTGTAATTTTTTTAAAACTAAGATTGGTGTAACCATTTTAAAATAGACTTTAGACGATAGATCACTGGAAACTTTCTTCATGGAAAGTTAATGCGAATCGTACCATGATAAAACAAAATTTACAACTTTCGGTTGAACCAAAAATGATTTTGACTTTGAACTTTTAAATGGGACACTGTATTTTATCATAAAATATTGAAGAAAATAATAATATAACAATATAACTATAAATAAATTTAGTTATAATGGAAATATAAATTAATGGACTAGGTGTAAGTGTTTTTTTTTTGTTATAAAAATTCCTAAAGAAGCTTTTTTTCTTCTATCGCTCTTTTTAGGTTTAGAAAGAGATTTATTGAAAATGCCCCCTCCAATTCGGTCCGGAACAAATTGTTTAAACAATTGAAAGGGTAAATTTTAGCGTTTTTTTTTTTAATATCTCCGAAACTATCAATAATAGGACAAAAAATCAAGAATAGAAATTTATTCTCCACTAAATTCTACATAAAAAAGGGCTCCACATTTTTTTCGATTGGTGTAATAGTTTTGAAGATAGGACCGTGGGAAGGAGCGAATCGCAGGTCACATCAGCGTAAGAGAGCAAAAAGTTGAAATTATTATGATTGTGGTAGTTAACGAATTTAAGACACGAATTCTGATGAAATAATTATTGAAATGATTGTTTATTCAGGATTACGCTACGTATTGTATTTATTGTTATTCATACAACCATTCTCCTCCTTTTGCGTTTAGGTTGGTGGCCCAGATCGAGTTACTCTGCGATTTCTGGTTCTATGATTTCTTGATGTTCCTTGGTTCCTTCAATCTCTTCAGGTTCTGCAGTCTCTTCAGCTTCTCCCGTCCCTTCACCATCTTCATTTGACATCTCAATGTTAAAAAACTCCTTGAGGTCAATGTCTTCTGCAATGTCAATTCTGAGTGCTTCGACATTGTAGCAAGTTTGGCCTTCGCAATAGGAACAGATGATGGAACATTTCAGGCCATGTTTATGGCACTCGCAGATTCCCTTACATCCACCTCGACAACTACAAGATATTATTTTCAGCAATGCTGACGGTGCAGCTTCTTTTTCAGTGGTTACTAGGAGTAAACCATTCAGAGTCCACTTCCACCTCCATTCGGTTGGTTCCAATTCAATGTCTCCCCATCTTTGTATTTGATGGTACACTTTGTATGCGTGCTGTCGTGCTGCTGCACGAGTAGGTGGTATAGAACGAAGGTTGAATGAATTTTTAGCCACTGCTTTTTTGATACTAAGTACATATAATAGAACACGTTTAGAACCAAACACCTCACAATTCCTGCGTAAGCTTACAGCCTTTGAACTTTATAAGAAACTGGAACAGGAGTCATCGCTTTGTGCAAATCGCCTATCCTCGCCGGCGCCGCGCACGGCTAACTACAATTATAAAATCGCATAATGTGTGAACAAGAAGTATTGATAGCAGCGTCGCACGCAAGGAGAGTTGGGCGCACTCCTTTGCACTGTTCTCTCTTCAAAACTATTACACCAATCAAAAAAAATGTCGAGCCTTTTTTGTGTGTTAAACGTGTCTGTCCAACACACTCTCAACTGTGTGTCGCTGTCTCGTATATCCTAAGAGTTGTTGGTCTCTGGCTTGTCGCATGGTACATGTCTCCGGTCGTAGTCTCTGGTCTCTGTCGCGTGCATCGGGAGAGCATCTCAAAAGAAGAGATTGTCTCTGTGTCGACTTAGATTCTTTTTCTGTTTTAGAAAGGAAAGACGGTTTACCTCCTGTTTACGGTGAACCAAACCAATGCTTTCCAAGGGATGGCCAAGTTCCAGAACTTGGTTTATGAGTCGGCCGGAAAACCGTCGGCTTACGTTGAATGGATGTACACGATGGAGCTGGAGTTCCTAAAAATCAGGTAAGCCAACTTAGTATATTGGATTTCATGCCGCTTGGGAGTATCGTTCTACCTGATTGGGCATGTGAAATGTGTTTGAAAAGTTCGTGATCATACAGCACTTGAATCGTTTCTGAACATTGTAATTTTTAAATTGTCCACATGTGGATTTCCACAATTTTTTTGCATATTTTTGCAGCCAATAATAATATTATATATAATATAATAATAATATATTTATTAATCATTTGTTTGATACAATATATTACGTATATCATGTCAGCATATAAATTAAAAACTATATTGAATAACATCATAAGACGATACATAATTAAAATAATAAAATTGTCGACAGAAACGAAAACGTACTTGGTATACTTACCAGCTAATACATACAACAAATTAAAAACTAGAGACTATGTATCTGTAGATCTGTCCAAAAATTCTTCACACTGTAGTAACCACTGTGTTCAGTAGGAAGTCCTTAATTGTTTTCTTATATATTAATTCTAAATTTAGACTTCTAATACTTTCAGGTAGACTATTATGTAGTATTGTCCCATCATAATAAAGAGACTCTTTAAAAGTTGAAGTCCTATGCTAAGGGATAGATGATAAGTTCCCGTACCTTGTATTATATCTGTGATTTTCAGACAGCACATGAAAATCATGCAGGTTGCATTTTACGTGAATCAGGCACTTGTGTATATGGACACATGGTACAATTAATATTTTCCTGTAAACAAAACTGTTTCTACAGCTTTCTCTATACTTAAGTTTATATATCAATCTTATTAATACCTTTTGTAACACAAATACTTTGGATACTTCACTAGATGTTCCCCAAAATTCATTAAACTGTCATCACTGAGCACGGTTTTTAATTGATAAATTGCGAAATAAGATTTATTTGATTTATTGCAAAATGCTGTTCCCATGACAGTGTGCTGTCGATACATGTGCCCAACAATTTTGTCCTTTCACTGAAGGGGATACCACAAAGTGATATATCTCTTCTATGTTTAAAAGCTATGAATACTGTTTTGTCCCTATCTAATATTAATTTATTTCGGTCACACCAGCACTCATCTCATCTACAGTTGTTTTAATGCCAGAATTAAGCTCATCAGTACTAGATGCAGAGATACACACAGTAATATCATCTGCATACATAATTGTGAGTCCCTTGTTAGTGTGCGATGGTAGATCATTGATGTAAATGGGAAACAATAGAGGTCCCAGGATAAATCCCTGAGGTACTCCCAGAGTAATAGCTTGTGGGACAGAGTAAACTTCATTATATTTAACTGTTAGGGTTCTGTTATCCATAAAAGACTTTATTAGATCGAGAATTATGCTTTTTATACATATATTTTCCAACTTACTAAATAAGACGGAACCGTTTACAGAATCAAAGGATTTAGATAGATCAAATAAGATAGACGCAGTATATTTTCCTTTATCCACCTCACTGTAAATAAAATCTAGTAACTTAGTAAATGCACTTCTACTGATCTTCCACTTCTAAAACCATGTTGGCTATCTGTAATATATATTACCTCTTTCTAAATAATCTGTGATCCTGTTGCAAATATTTTCTTCTATAATTTTAGAGATAACATTAAGCAGTGATATTTGCCTGTAATTTTCAATGTCATCTTCCTGGCCTTTTTTATGAAAAGGTATTAGGTTAGGTTAGGTTGAAATGTGAGTGGGTCTATACCAGACCCTCCACCACAACCAATCGGTCTATTATGGCTATTTATATTTCACTCAATAGGTTCAGCCTTTTAATAAAGCTGATAACCTTGTTGGGTGAGAGATTGTCCAAGTCCTCAGGCAAAAGCTGACCTTTGCCAAATAATGAGAACCGGGTTCTTTCTGCAGCGGGACAAGTGCACAGGACATGCCTTGCCGTTTCATGTTCCTCTAGAAACAGACGGCATTCGGTGTTCTCCACCAGCCCAAGTCTGTGTAAGTGATGATTTAATCTGCAGTGCCCAGTATATAGGCCGATTAGAGTGCTTAGGTGTAACCTATTCAACTCTAGCAGTTTTTTAGCTCTTGATTTCAAAGGATTTGTAATAATTCCTTCGAATGAGCTAATCCTGGTAGTTCCTGCCAATGGTAGAGAGTCTTGCCCTCGGCCCAGTCTAGGATATTTGTTTTGGCAGTGCTTGAAGATATACCAAGAACTGGTTCTGGTCCTATAAATTTTGATGCCGCACCCTCTCTAGGTAGGCAATCGGCAATTTCATTGCCCTCCAGCCCAGTGTGGCCAGGCACCCAGACCAGAGTCAGTTTGTTGTTTTTACCCAATTGGATTAGAGCTTTTTGGCAGTTCCACACTGTTTTAGAATTACAGCGATAGGATCCAAGTGCTTTAAGGGCTGCTTGGCTGTCTGAGAAGATTTTTATTGATCTGTGTCTAGGGTGCGTTGATTCCAGCCTCCATACACACAGTTCAATGGCATATATTTCAGCCTGAAAATTTGTCGCGGTATCACCCAGGCTCGAGGTTATTCTTACCTTTGGACAGCGACTATAAACTCCAGCTCCTGCTCCTTCAGGAGTTTTGGAACCATCTGTATACGAACAGCTGTCTGCCTTCTGTAGGTCGGTTTTATTCCGATCCCACTCATCTCTTTCAGGAAACGGTATGTTGAAAGGCAGCTCATGTTTGGTTCTGGTAGGCACCACATCAGAAGGCATAACTAGGATGCTGTGACTGTTTAGGTCATCAATCAATCCATTGCCTTCCATGATGATAGCCTGCGGCATATTGATTGCCGATTGTTGGAGTCTATATGTTGCCCACCTAGCTTCTCTCTCCAAGTAAATATGGAGAGGTGGTAAGTCTAGGAGGATTTCCAAAGCAGCTGAAGGTGTGGTGCTTATAGCACCGGTTGTTGCCGGGCATGCTTGTCTCTGTAAACCAGAGAGTTTGGCTTTGGCCGACTGTTGTAGCCCTTTCGACCACCAAACTATGGAGCCATACGTTATCATTGGTCTAATGACCGTAACGTATATCCAGTATATTTGTTGGGGACCCATACCCCAGGATTTTCCACAAATTTTACGGCATGTCCACAGGGACAGCCTTGCTTTGTGGATTACCTTTTCCAGGTGGGAATTCCAGTTGAGTGATCTATCCAGCGTAATGCCTAGATATTTCACCTCCTCCGAAAATGGAATGGCTTCACCTAGTAAGGAAGGCGGTTCTAAGTTATCCAGCTTCCTTTTCTTGGTGAAGGGTACTATTACAGTTTTGCGGGGGTTGACAGACATCTGTTCCCTCTCACACCAGATGTGCACTGTATCTAGTACCTCTTGAAGGGTATGAGAGAGTACCTCTTCAGATTTACCTTTAACCATGATGACTAGGTCGTCTGCATATGCCAGAATCTCGGCTTCCCATAGGGATAAAATGGCCAGCATGTCATCCACAAGTAGTGACCACAGAAGGGAGGGACAGAACTCCACCTTGTGAGCACCCTCTCGCGGCCCTGAAGCTGACCGTTTCCCCCTGTAAGGTTGTCGTTATGATTCTGTTTTCCAGCATAAAAAAAGTTCCTCTAGCAAATTTGGCAAAGATCAGTTAAGAGGCTGTTGAGTTATTGCAAAAAAAACGAAGAAATAATTTGAACTTTGACACCCTGTATCTTTCCACAGCAACATTTTACTAAAGCGTATTTGGTTATATCCTCATATTTTGCCCCAAACAATCTACCCCTGAACTATGGCCTATTATTAATGGTCCACCCTGTATATAATAATTGAAATAACATCCGCAATAGATTTTAAAAATAGTCGCCTGGTTTGTTATATTAATGTTTTTTTCTGTCAGTGTCAGACAAGTTTACTTTCTTGAACCATTTTACTAGTTTTTAATTTTATTTTATGATTAAAAAGAAAAAGACTACAGTATGCAAGAAAAACTTCGGGGTAGCCACAGATTCCACTCTGGATTCTATGGAAGAAACGAGATTCAAAAAGAAATACCAAGACTTAATTTTAAAAATTTCCGAAAAGGTACATTTCAATTACGACGAAGTGGAGAGCCTTCTACTGATCTATTATAAACTGCAAAAGCAGAGCAAAGATTTTGCCTCGGGTGTAGAGAGGGTGCAATTCCGAGATGTTTTGCATTGCGGTCTGGACATGACAGATGACTATTTGATGGACAGGATTTTCTATGCGGTGGATAAAAGTCCGAGTCAGTTCATCTCGATGGAAGTGTGGGTATCGTGCCTGTCATTATTTTTAAGAGGTACACTGGAAGAGAAAATTAATTATTGTTATTCGGTGTACGACACCATGGGAGATGGAGTTTTAGGAAGAGAAAACGTGTTTCATCTGCTGAAGAATTCTCTCGTGAGCCAAGGTACTGATGAAGAGGGCGAAGAAGCGGCCAAGGACCTGATAGAAGTCCTAACTAAGAAGATGGACATAGACAGGGATGGAAAAATCTCCTTCAGCGACTTCAGGCAGTCTGTATTGAAGCAACCCATGTTACTGGAAGCCTTTGGACAGTGCCTACCTAATAGGCAATATGTATATACATTCTTATCGTCTTGTATGCTACATGTCAGCACGATGTAATGTAAAGAATAAAGTATTATTTTTTCAATGCTTCTTTGGTTTTGCCACACAACAGAACGTTAAACATTTAAAATTGTTATGCCTTTAACTAACAATAATTAGTCCTAGTAATTGCAACACATTTTACTGGTCAGTTCACTTTGTTCTTTTTCTTGATCCGATCACTTTACATTGTGAACTAGAACTACCCTGATGCGTTCGACCCGCTCCTTATATAATCAGTGGCGCTTTGCTCCTGATCTTGTTCCGGGATCCATTCTGATCCGTGATTCTAGGCGGTTCTGCTCTTATCTAGTGTCTATGGTGGGGTAGCACAAAATCCGCCAGTAACGCCATCTCTAGGCCAATTGGCGAAGTACCGTTCTGCACCAAACCTTTACAGAGCAAAGACACTGATGTTCGACCTCTCGCATCCACCAAGGATTATCTACACTCCAGTATTGCACGTCATATCAATACAGGGTGATTTACCTAAACATGCGGAAAATTATTCAGTGGGTTGTCCCCACCAAAAGGAGTTAAAAAAATTAAGAAATAAAAAAAATTTGGAAAAAAAAATTACTTTATTTTTTTTGTAGAAGTGCGCCACCTATGACTAACCAATCTGACGTAATATGGTGCAACGAAATCACTGCCTTTCTTATGTGGTATGGGTAAAAACGATTCTTGAAGGGTTTTGTTCTAGTAATTCTAGAACTTCTTCGTCTGCTTCAACCTCTTTCTTAATCTGAGACTTCAACAGGACGATTTACTACACATTCTCTGTCGCCGATGTCACAGACTCATTGCACTGCACTTTAATTTTTTCTCTCATTAAGTTTGCGCGTATGGGGAAGTTTTCTCCTGTATTTTCATGCAGCCCCTGCAAGACTTTCATCCTTTGCACCATAGGTTAATATCATGTCGCAGTACTCTTGCGACGTGAACTCTGGCATAATCGATATTTACGAATACAATTTAAAATTTAACAAAAATGGGAAATGCTCTAAACGGAAGTCGAAGAGTCACTTGAACAGTGAACGCATGGCGCACTGACTAAGACAGCTGATATTACCTGCTAAACGAACGAGCGACACGTGTGTGAACACGCCGAAATAGCAACTCACCCGTTCAGAAGTGTATCTTTGCAGGTTTTAATGCAAAAAATATAATAAATTACCTCGGATCGCTTTAAAATTTTACAGAGGCTTTCCCACATAACAGACTTGTATACCATTTTATTTTCCGCATGTTTACATAAATCACCCTGTATAAATGTATATCAGTTCAATAAAATTAAAGTTCTTCCTCTGAAGATTCTGACGAACTATCTTCGGATCTTATATTATAATATAAGATAGGTTTTATAGTTATATAGTTATGTCAATAAGATCGTCGAGTTCCCACATTTTAGCTTCTTCTTTTAGCACATGATTTATACAACTTTGCCATTTATTTGCAGTCATTCGTTTCAAGGAATTGGCTAACAAAACCTTGACGTTGTTTGATTTAAAGGTAGTATTATTCCAGCCTACTTCATCTTTTACCTGCGCCCAATTCAATAAGGTTCAGTTGTAATAAAGTTATTTGACAATTCTTTACCATTCCATCTCCAACGGACTTTCTGTTTCCTTTATTACCATTGACAATCGTCATAGTTGTTTGGAAAGCAATTTTTTTCCTGATAACCATTCAGTTATATCAGCTTTCCGCCAGGCAGTCATAGGGGTTCACTCAAGCTGTCTGGAGTGGTAACTTACGTTATCCAACACAATTACAGATCCCGAGGAATAAGATCCAACATTTGAAAAAAATAGTCCTCTAATACATCTGCATTCATATCTTCGTGATAGTCACCTGTATTTTTCAATTCGAATACCAGTAAACCGCCATCTACAAAACCATTAGCACTGCCAATATGCGTGATTGTTAATCATCTCCCTTTTCCTGAAGGTGCTTTAAACCCTGTTTGTCCATCCAAAAATGCTTGTTGAGAACTCATGCTGAGAGTACTTCATTTCAATTAATTCAAACTGTATAGGAAGTATGTTAAGGGTAAAATTGTGACTGTGCGTGCACCACTGTGTACCGGTGACCCCACCCCTATCTACGACTATGTGTCTGAACTGTTATATTGCAAGTAGTCTAGTTTTGATTGTTGTTGCGTGTACTTGTCATTTTTCATTCAGTTTGCATCAAAGTTGTAAAAGCTTATGTACCTATTTTATATGTTTTACTGCTATTTGTTCTTCAATCTGTTTTTGTGCATAACTTTAATAAAGTTCTTTTTGATCAATCTCTGCTGTTCAGTGAGGTATTCCTCACAAAGTATACGACTGGCCAGTCGAATTTTTTTCGAACATAATACACACAATAAATACTGAATATTTTTTTCCATGAATTTTAAAAAACTTAGTAGCACGCCCATGGCGGCTCCTGATTATAGGTTTTATTACTCTACTTCATCTCCAAATGGACTATACCTACTTTTCTTGAGAGAAACAGGGAAAAAATAAAAAGGATATATAAATAGCCATTACTTCATTTGGACAGGTTTTTTGTATTGTGGTAGATATCAAAGGTACTGTCAATCTTAATAAATAAAAAGTAATTAATCCCAAAAATATATAATCAGCAATATTTTTAATGACAGTGTCATTTCTTAACATTAATATGAGGGAATAATTAAACCAAGTTTGAAACGCTATTTCCAACACTAAAAATGACAAATTATGAGCCCGACCCTGCTTTGCGGCACACGAAGCAATGTCATCGCTATGCTGCTGCCATGTAGTAGCAAAACGCCCAACCATTTTACACGAAATTTAACATATTCGTATTCGACACAATACTTTAATAGGAGCAAATATTAGATAGATAGATATATTCTTTACTTAATTGTTCCATATAAAAATACAGTATCCCTTTGGGTGTGGAACATGTCAATAACATCATTGCAGACATATTATAAAATTGGTAATGTCTGGTCGATAGCCGAGTAGGATAAGGCGCGAGTTGGCAATCGTGATTAATCACACGAACATAGCACCACCAGATTCGAATCCTGGCTTCGGCACTGTCGGAAGAAATGGTTGTATGTCCGCGTTTTTTCAATGTGTAACCCCCTTCCGCACAAGCCCTGGCTTCTGGAATTGGGGGTTGTCTAATTTCTGTGGCGTTTATTATTTATTATATTTAATGTCAATATTACACTATTACACATAACGCATAACAAAAAAAAAAACAACAGACAAAAAACATTTTCCTCGAATTGAAAACTATAATATCCATTCATTTTCATTAAAAAATCCTTGTATGCTGTAATATGGTTTATTGAGAAGATGGGTTTTAAGTTTTCTTTTTAAAAGTTTACTTGGGAGAGTTGGAGAGTTCTAAATTGGCTGGGTAATTTATTCCAGATTTTAATAATACTGTAATGAACATTTTTTCGTATATAGGTATAGTTCGATCTATCTGATTTTTTATTTCTGCTGTTATAATTATACTTTTTGATACAATCGGTGAAGAGATCTTTATTATCTACCACAAATCCTACTGCCTCATAAATATATAGGCTAATTATTGTTCACATTTGTTCTTTAATTTTAATTAATTAATAATTAAATATAAATAATAAATAAATAAACACCACAGAAATTAGACAATCCCCAATTCCAGAAGCCAGGGCTTGTGCGGAAGGGGGTTGCACATTGAAAAAACGCGGACATACAACCATTTCCTCTGACAGTGCCGGAGCCAGGATTCGAACCCGGTGGTGCGATGTCCATGTGATTAATCACGATTACCATCTCGCACCTTGACCCACTTGGTTATCGAGCAATTAATTTAATTACGGAAGCTTTCTCTGTGTCATTTTATAAATACCCCTTATACATCTCTTTTGCATTATAAGAATTCTATTGATTTCCACAGAATTTCCCCAAAATATTAAGCCTTACCTCATTTTTGACTGCACATAATCGTGATAGGCTGTTAGTGCAGCTTTTGTATTTACCTCTTCTGAGATAATTTTTAATGCAAAAGAGTGCTTCGCCATATTTTTTGCTAGACAATCTATGTGTGCTTTCCACTTTGTTCATTATATGAACACCAAGAAATAATAGGGTTTCAACTGATTGTGCCTGTGTTTCGTTGATATTGGATATGAATATTTCATTTTTTATTCTAGTTACAAATCTAATTAGTTGTGTTTTTCAACATTTAATAACAAATTATTAGTTGCAAACCAGTCATTCATGGTGTTAACTGTATCACTTATAATTGTCGTTATACAATTTTCACTATCTTCTTCGCTGAATGTAAGCGATGTATCATCTGCGTATAGAACCATACTTGTATTTACAATATTTGGTGATTCATTTGCATACAGTATGTAGAGTAAAGGGCCCAAAATGGATCCTTGAGGCACTCCTTTTTTCAATACAACTGTTTTAGATCTTATCATTTCCCCCTGTTTGCGATTTGTTAAATATGATTCTATAAGTTTCAATGCCACTCCTTGAAATCCATAAAATGTTAATTTCTTGCACAATATCTTATGATCTACATTGTCGAAAGCCTTAGACAAGTCAAGACCCATTGTAGCAGTTTCTTGATTGTTATTTAACAAATATAATGACTGCAGAATTTGATTTTTATATAGAAAATTAATTAGCCTTTCATATAAATTTTTTTCAATAATCTTACTAACATGATAAAAGTGATACTGGCCTATAGTTTTTCAAATTGTCTACTTCTCGTTTTTTATGTATTGCCTTTATTAACGCTGTTTTTAATTGATCAGATAACACAACAGTGCTGAAAATTGTGTTAATAATATGTGTTAACGGCTGTGCTATTATTTCTGCCACTTCTTTCAATAGCTTGATCGAAATAACATCTTTCCCTACAGAGTTTTTGTTTTTTAATAATTTTATATGTTTGCCAACCTCTTACGTATTTGTTGGGGTTAGAAATATGCTACGTGTACATCTTGATAATTTCCCAAAGTCTACGTCCACGTTTTTGTTAGCATTTAGGCAGGCATTTAAGAAGTATTCATTTATTTCATCAAGAATCTGCCTTGGTTTAGTTTTACTTTTAAAATTATTAAATATTGTACTTTTAGGTTCTTTAGTTGTTATGTTTTTTATCATAAGGATCATGTCGCTTTTGTTTTATTTTCCGAATTAGTTATGTGGTGCAAGTAAGCTTTTTTTTCCTCATATCCTTTACTGGATATTTTTATTTCTGCAGTTATCCAAGGCCTCTTGTTTTTGCATTAATTTTTTTCTTTACAAAAATGCGATTCATGATGGTTTTGAACTCTTCAATAAATAATAAACTACAAGCAGTATTTGAGTCTGTGGCAGCCGTGACTCTTTCCCATGTTACCTCCTCTATTATGCAGACTTTTCACTTTTTTTTTCATGTTATTTTATTTTATACTACAACGTATTATATTTTATTTGAATATTTAAATCCCTTTGTAGAATGTAGAACAATTTACGGTGAATTTGGGAGGAATAATTTGAATATTGAAGGAGGAGAAAAGTTTGGAAATTTTAATAATAATAATAATAATAATAATGATCTTTATTGATTATTAATCAAAGGGCAATTGACCGAGGTCCTTCAGCTCGTTACATAAATCATACATAGTATAAGCTTATATAAATGTATATAATTACATAATTATTTTGTGTATATTAATGTACAAAAAAAAAAAAATCATTTTAACTTAAACTATATAAAATTGCTTCAATATGTTTGAATTTTTTCCCAAATAGTATGTTCTAGGTACTTATACCTGTTTCTTGCAAGAGGGTCTCTTCTAATACAAAAAGGTGCAATTAATTCTTTGTTTTCTGGTCTTTCGCAAAATTTGTGTGATAAATATTCCAATCTGTCTTCAATAGGTTCTATGTGCGTAGTTTCATATAGTAGATTATTTGGGGGTAGTGAATGGGATTATTAGGGTGGCGGATTTTGGTGATGGAACGTAAAGAACTAGTTTCAGCTACTTTCAAATTTTGTAAAGCAGGATTTTTCAGGTTAAGGAGTATTATATGTCCGTACTCTATGATGGGTCTACAAATCAATTTGTAGATCTTACACTTTTGTAATGAAGTATACAATACTACAGGAATATTGTATACTTTCATTCCAGTTTAACTTATTTTAATCATGCACGGATCAAGTTGTTCAGTTTTAGATTAGTTCAATACCTGATTAGTTCTTTTTTAACTTTTAATTCTAACTTCACCAGGCCGCAACTTGCGTGCCGTGTGCATTGCGTGCCGGGTGCAAAACCACGTGACCGTGATTTTTGGGTATAAAATAGCTAGCCAGAAACCAGTAAATTCAGAGCTTGGCTTTCACCTTTCTCGAGTGTATTGAACTGAGATAACCGGAAGATCAAGCTTCTCCGGCGCCGTGGCAGCCGCTGGCCAAGTATCTGTTAGGGAGGATTCGTGTGCGTTGAACTGGACCTCCTGTCAGATTGATTCGAGTGTATTGAACTGGATCTCTCCTGAAACAGATTTCTTAGACGCGTCTGTTATGTCCTGGAACTTCGATTAGAGAATTGGGGTTACGACGACGTACATAGAGGAAATATGTTACACTCTCTCTCTCTATCCGATTACTATGATGTACTTGTGTAATAACAAGATTGTCGCAACCTAAGCCATAAAAGATATGGCCACACTATACATATAATTATTAGGAGAATAAATGTCTTATTTTGGATCTGGATTTTAATTAATATTAACATTGAACCCTGGAATAATCTCCAAACCAGCTACCCGAGCAAAACAAGCATCACACTTTGTTACTAGATTTGTGCCATTGCTTTTCCATGAAAGACATCTAAAATGTTTAGCTCTCGATATTGTGCTTTTTTTAATATTTTTGGTATGGTAATTGAAATTGATTTTATAGTCGATACTTATCAGAAGATACCTAACACAGGTTTCAGGTCTAATAATATGATTATACATTAGTAGCGTTGGTGAAGTTTCAGATGGAGTGTGGAAAAATATTGTTAAATGAGACTTCTCGGGGTTTGGTTTAAGTCTCCATTTGTTGAACCATGAGATTGTCTTATTTGTAAGATCTTGGAGTTTCTCGATTGCGTTAACAAAAGTTTTTCCATGGCATATTAGTGCGGTGTCATCTGCATATTATAACATGTAATTATCTTGCGAGAAGTACTGAAAATCGTCGTTATATATATCAGAGCAATATAAGTTATATAGAAGCGGCGATAGTGGAGACCCCTGCGGTAGTCCTTGTTCTGGCGTAAATTCTTTAGAGCACGATGTTTGAATTTTAACTTTTAATTTGTGGTTTTGTAGTAGGTCCTGGTCTTAAGTTTACATAATGAAATCAATTCTGTTGGCTCGTTTTTAAGAATTGTGTAAAATAAGAATGAGGATATTTAACGCACCATTTGACCTTGGTAACGCAGCCTTAAGATAGTTTAAATATTAATTTTTGCAATTATGTCATAATATCAGCACAATCAAATAAATATGAATATCATACACGTATTACCATCTGGTGGCAAGAGAGGTGCTTGCTTACAAGTTTTTGATAAATCGTTTGTGTCCTTAATGAATAAATTTTCCTCATTCTTTGAGTTGGGGTGGATGTAGACTAAGGAAATATGTAGATAATCATCATTAAATGGTATAGAAAAATAAGTACTAAGACAATTATTGTTGTTTTTAGGCAGCTTAGAAATCCGTATAACGAGAACAGGCCAATTTACGAAGGACTGGACGGTCAGGTAATCCAACAAACCGTCGCTGAGGAATTGGTCAGAATATATAATGAAGTGAAAAAGGCTACAGAGATGGGATTCGGCTGTCCGGGCGTGTCAAGGCAAGGCTGTTCTAGTTCTAAGCAACCGACAGGTTAACGACTTTATTTTATAGCAACCTCTCAAGCTGGTCGTAGTCCTACAACTGTTCCGGCTAGTTTGATCATTTTTATGTTTAACATAGCACTATGGGTTGGTTAAATAATTTTTTATAGTAATTATACTTGTTTCGTGGGTATACGAGCTGACCCAAGCGATCACGGGTGCATATTTTATTCCATCTTTTTTTATTTATAATTCGCGGGGAGGGTGCGATTTTTAATGGCAACTATTTAGTCTAAAGACGATTTTTTGTACAGTTGCTTTGTGTTTTTAACATTTTTAAGGCTGTCGTCTTTATTCCAGCCCGGCTTTACAATCCTCAAAGAACTTTTTTTTATCTCGGAAAAGTAAAAGCTGAGCTTGCAATATATTATTTCTTAATAATTATACAAAGTACGCATACAACTTTTTGATTATAGTAAGTGCAATAATTGTGTTTTAACGAGAAATTAATCGTTTTTAGCAGTTTTGCCTCTTGATTTTATCAAAATAACGAGATGTCTACCTGCTTAATGCCAATTAATTCTTGTGATCATTATCTTTTCCTTTTGCTTCAACTTCAAAAAAGTCCGTTCTCTAATCCTTTTCTCAGTGAAATGTTAGAAACACATTGTAACAACGATGTTAACTTGTTTTGGTGTTAGAAGCAAGCTGAAGTAAATTTTGATCATCACATAATGGATTTTATAATGAATCTAAATTTTATTTGCGGTAATTGTTTTTTCCAATTTTTTTGTTTATCTTATTAATTTGTTTGTACAGAATGTCATAAAATCAGAATGTATTTGCGCTGGTTAGGAATATTTGAGGTCATATTCTTTTTTTTTTGTGGGTTTTAGTCCATGAAAAAGTTGAAATAATCCCAATAGTTCTGTGAGGGAGTTGAAACATGGGAACCCTCCCGTTTTCGAGGGCGCTGAACACGGTGGTGATATTTTTAATGATCCCACCTCTCGACAACTACCCCTAAAGTTGAAAAACCACCCCTAGTTCGCGTTTTTTCCATCGTAGGCGTGCAGATCGGTTTTTTGGGCAGAATTCGGATAGGTCGTATGAAATTTAACCATGTAACATCATATCCACCGCCGGGGTGGAAACTACCCCCTCCCCTAATACTAAAAATGCATGAAAATTTGTTTCCCTCCATTTTCGAGGGTGCTCAACACAGTGGGTAATATTCATTTCCTCCCCACCCTCCACCCCCCAAATTAAGGGTGGAGTGGGGGATGAAATAGTATTGACATCATGTTTAGCGCCCTCGAAAACGGTGAGAAAACATTTTGCACTATTTTGTATTTTTCAGTGGATTCCAATGTTAGGGGTGGTGATAGTTTCAACCCCCAGCATGTCTCGTCACTCAACTCTCTTTACAACGTCGAAATCCCCTTAAAACCCCGATCCAATGAGTCACCACACGCCCAGTATCAATAAATATGAAAAGGGGATGGTTTTAGGGGTGGTTGGTGTGGGGTGGGGAGAAATGAATATTGAGCACCCTCGACAACGGGGAAAAATTTCATACGGTCTCCCAATCCTGCCCAAAAAACCGATCCGCATGCCTACGATGAAAAAAACGTTAAATAGGGGTGGTTTTTCGAGTTTAGGGATAGTTGCTGAGGGTGGTAACCTTAAAAATATCATTATCGTGGTGAGTGCCCTTAAAAACGGGGGAGTACTCCCACTCACAGAACTTTTGTGTTTTTACCCTTATTTTGCAACTTTTTCTTGGAGTATTTTCCTGCCACATATATCACAAATTCGACAAAAATAACAAAATTAATCAGTATATTGGCAAAATGGCCTCTACGCCTGTGACGTTTATCACAAAGGAGAAGTCGGAGGCTATTTTTTGCCTCCTAATACAAATTGCAACAAAAATAAGGCACATTTATCTAACGTTTCAGTAACTAAATCTGTTTCCTTTGAATTTTTGAATGCTATTCTTATAATGTTTTGTATGTTAAATACACAGATTTAAGATTGTCATATTTTACGCCATATCCATAGATATTTGGTACTTACACAGAACTGTTGATATTCTAAACGATATTATGTTTGTTAGTCTCTTCGTTCAACATCGGTAACTATGTGGTTGCAAAAATCTGTAGAACAATGAGATACACATTTATCCTCATTTAATAATATCGTGGATTCTTTAATTTTTCTTTTATTAAAATTCTTGCCAAGTCCCACTTTATTCTGTGCCCATTTCCCAAGCTTATTCGCAAATTTTCGATTTCTAAATTTCATTTTTTCTAATGTAATTTTTGTGTTCTTCCAATCTTACACTGAAAAGTCTGTACGATTACCCCCATAATATTTGTTACATTCGCACAGGATACTGTACATACAGTTTTTCGAATTTTGCTCGTGATGTAATGGTTTTGTTTTTGTCAGAATAGATCTGGGCGTGTTTCCCATTTGAAATACCTTTCCTAACATTAAATTTATCACCTATATGGGCGTTGTTTTTCCGACAATCCGTATACATAAAGAATTAATGTTGTGTAATTAATTCATGCCTTTGTTGTACTTGATTATTTCTTTTTTCATTGTTTACGAGAGTTCTATCAACAAGGAGTTCTTTGATAAATTGTTTCTCATTATTTAATATTTCATTATTAGATGCAATTATTTCGTTGTAGTTTTTTTTTAAATAGGATGTTATTTATTATGGAAAGGCATGAAACATCATAAATATAGTGCGACCTCACACTTCATGCACTGAATTGATGATCTTTTAGGTTTATTCTCCGTATCCGATTTAAAATAACGAAGCCATCAAAGTATTTACCTGAAAGTTTTCACAATTTTTTTTCTAAATTAAAAGTGGTGAACTGACAAAAACAGTAGGCTTGTACAGAAACACATAAAAACATTGTCTTTTACTAATTTATGGGTTGAAATTTCTACCTCTCATTGTGTAGTGTCCAGTATATTAAGATTTGGTTTATTTTTCCATCAGTCACATTGCTTTGCATGTTTTCAGACAACTGGCCGATAACAAGACCGCTGTTTCTTTCGGAAACATTTTATTCTTTACCGGTTTAAATATTGACCAGTTAAACAGTTAAAAGAAGAACATAATATCATTTATATTGTCAACAGTTCTGTGTAAGTAGTAATAACTGGTTACGACATAAAATATGACAATCTTTAAAGCTGTGTATTTAATATACGTTGCTACGTATATATCACAATTGCAATCATATCTTTGAAACAGGAAACAGGTTTAGTTTCTTAATTGCCAGATGTCTACTTTTTGATATAGTTTGCATTGGTTGACAATAAATAGGCTCTGACTGATCCTTTGACATAAACGTCGCAGGTGTAGAGGTTATTTTTCTAATATACCAATTAATTTTGTAGAATTTGTGATCAAGAGATATTATGCAGTAGAGAAACTCATAAAAAGAAGCAATGAATATGAATGGTGTACCACAATTAAAGTTAAGACAATATTTGATTCTATTTGATTCTATGTAATTGTTTTATGAGAAGAGAATTCCTGCAGTACGAGGGTGCACTCGATATATTATTTAATTGATCTGTGTTTGTTGCTATTATTTAGTTCTCGATTCGATTTCGTGGTGATTATTATTTAACTATTAATTTTAAAGATTTTGTGATTTTTGAGGTTAGGTTTTTAGTGTATGTATCAATTTGCAATAATTATAGTTATTCTATTGCTATTGCGCGTATTTAGGGTCAGTTGACGTGCTAGTGTAAGAAATTTAATTATATTTTTTGAGGCGGTTACTGCTGCATGTGAGCGGAAGTGACATCTCTGCTGTGGTCTGTTTTTCTTGATCCCATAATGTATTATCTTCTTAGTGTTAATCATTTTTTTTTATTCATTGATTCAATCGTTTCACTGGCTGTGTTTCGTTTGTGATTTTGTTTGTTTTTGTGTGGTTTTTTGTTAACCCAGTCTGGCTATTCCGTGGGACCTCCAAATAGTGGTCACTTGAAATTTTCTGAAAACTGGTTCTTATTTCATGTAACAATCAATTTGGAGATTTCACGTCGAATAACCCCGTAAAATGCTGCCAGCTTTGTGATTTGGCTTTTCCAAAGAGTTGACTTTCTCAAAGAACATAAAAGACAACGCCAACTATGTTTTCTGCCTTTTTAAATAAAAAAAAATGCCTGAACTAATCAATCTTTTTTTCCGAGGAACACATGTAAGTGTTTTCATCGATGCCACTTCTACCTCAAGGCAGGGGAATAATAACGATTAACTATGTAAGTTATCGAACGTTTTGTTAGGTTAGCCACAACACCTCTTGCCAATTAAAATGTTTAGGACGAAATTATCCTTCCTTGGAGATGAAAACGAAATTTAATGGGCCGGGGCATTCTTCTTTCATTTGAAAAGGCACAAAACGAGAGTTGGACTGTTTTTGGTGATCCACCCTGTATGCACAGATCAAATCACATGAGAGAGAGTAATTTATTAGAAATCGTACAAAAATGTTCGCACAGCCAAGTGGACATTTTTCGTTACTATTAAAATTAGCTGTTAACTTTCTTAGAGATGTGAAAATTTAGAAACTAGTTTTGAAACTTGTACGTTAATACTATTTTTTATAATTCACAGAAAGGTAAATAAATTGAATTCGTTTTGGAATTTTGTTGTTTTATTCCCTCCAAAAGTTCCTTCATACTGTTGGGACTGCTGATAAATTTTATTTAATGCTGGATAACTCAGTTTTCCAAGCGGTAGTAAAAAGTTTTGGTACTGCTGATGTGCGTTAAATATTTCACAATTCAATCTTTGGTATCCAATAACAGTTATGGAACTGCTAATTAGTTTTATTTGGTGCTTATAATATGCCAGTTCTGAACCATAAAATAGTTTTGGGACTGCTGATAAATTGTATTTAATGTTGGAAAGTTATTGAAGTAGCGATAAAAAGTTGTGGTACTGCTGATAAGCATTAAACATTTTACAATTCGATCTTCCATATACAGAGAACAGTTTTAGGACTGCTGATAAATTGTATTCATTGCTAAAGAAAATCCCGTTTTTGAAGCAGCGGTAAAAAGTTTTAATACTGCTGATGTGTGTTAAATATTTCACAATTTCATATGCCAAGAATAATTTTGGAACTGCTGATAAGCTTTATTTAATGAAAAACTAAAAGAGAAAAGCTTTGGTACCGCTGATTTATTTATAACTTTAATTTCCGAGATAAATACCTCCTCGTCTTTCTGTTATCCTAATACTTCTATTAAAATTTTAACATTTGCGTTCTGATTCACAGATCTTTAAAATCGGTGTAGATTGCGTTTAGTAACAGGCGAAATTTCAGTGCTCCTGATAGTTCAATAAATACCTCCTCGCGTTTCTGCTATCCTGATACTCCTGGTAAAATTATAAAATCGAGCAAAACTGCTTTTCGTTCCACAGATCTTTAAAATCGGTGTAGATTGCGTTTAGTAACAGGCGAAATTTCAGTGCTCCTGATAATTCAATAAATACCTCCTCGCGCTTCTGTTATCCTGATACTCCTGGTAAAATTATAAAATCGAGCAAAACTGCTTTTCGTTCCACAGATCTTTAAAATCGGTGTAGATTGCGTTTAGTAACGGGCGAAATTTCAGTGCTCCTAATAGTTCAATAAATACCTCCTCGCGTTTCTGCTATCCTGATACTCCTGGTACAATTACAAAATCTGCTTTTCGTTCCACAGATCTTTAAAATCAGTGTAGATTGCGTTTAGTAACAGGCTCAATTTCAGTGCTCCTAATAGTTCAATAAATACCTCCTCGCGTTTCTGTTATTCTGATACTCTTGGTAGAATTATAAAATCGAGTAACAACTACTTTTCGTTCCACATATCTTTAAAATCGGTTTAGATTGCGTTTAGTAACAGGCGAAATTTCAGTGGTCCTAATAGTTTAATAAATACCTCCTCGCCTTTCTGTTATCCTAATATTAAAATTTTAAACTCGAACAAATTCACTTTCTAATCCACCTCCTCGTTATTAAAGATTTTTTCTCCTACTTACTTCATTTCACTTCAGCAGCACCAAAATTTTTTATTGCAAAGAACTGACTTCAGCGGTACTAAAACTTTTTTCTTCTACTTGTACAGTTGTACAATGACCAATTTGAAAACATTTCGTGTACGTCAGCAGTACCAAAACTTTAGAGTTAGTAGAAGAATAATAAGTGGAAAAATAGATAGCATGATCAAACAATTATCTTTATTATTTCCAATTGAATTACAAAAATGTGTATTATCAAAATTCCCTACAAATTTTAAGGTAAAATTGACAAAAAAATCATTGAACAATAGTTAAGGAAATACAAAACATTTTTTTTAAATAAGATATATCTCATTTAATACTAGCGAAAAAATCCTGCTGCAACCCCTTGAACCATCAGATGAAAAACCCTGAGATATAAAAGCTCCTTATTTCAATTCTTCCATCACATAAGGCAACCTGAAAAAAAAAAATTAACTATAATTACTCACTATTAACAAATAAAGGGCGAGTGGGCTGGACTGTTCGTCTCTCTCATCTTTAGACAGAGCAGACCGCTTTCTGTTCCGGCTCAACTACGGGAACAGATTATCCCTTTTCTATCTGTCTCCCACTATTAAAGCAATCCTATATTACCTATATCCTAGGACAAAGGCACTCCTGCAAACCTCTATCTCCGACACAAACAGAAAACCCAGAGAAAGTTAAATCTTCCTTCTTTAGTTAACTGTTCTTCCATATACCAGTTGCATAATAAAAAATTAAAAGTTAATTGTCTTACATGTGTACACCTCAGACAAACAAGTCTTTGTTTATCTGAGGCGTAAACAAAGGATAGACAACCTTTCGTACACCATCATGTATATGATGTGGACTATAATAATAAATTATTTCAAGTAGATGACCAATAATACAATGCTTCGCTTAGTTGGTTATAGCATGGTCAGGCGTAAATAGAAATAGACAACCTTTCGTACATCGTCTTGTATATGATGTGGACTATCATAAGTAACAATCATTAGGTAGATGACCAATAATACAATGCTTCGCTTAGTTGGTTATATAGTATGGTCAGGCGTAAATAGAAATAGACAACCTTTCGCACATCGTCTTGTATATGATGTGGACTATCTTAAGTAACAATTATTTCAGGTAGATGACCATTAATACAATGCTTCGCCTAGTTGGTTATAGTATGGTCAGGCGTAAACAGAAATAGACAACCTTTCGTACATCGTCTTGCATATGATGTGGACTATCATAAGTAACAATTATTTCAAATAGATGACCATTAATACAATGCTTCGCTTAGTTGGTTATAGTCCTTGGGTTATAGTATGGTCAGGGGTAAATAGAAATAGACAACCATTCGTACAACCTCGCGTATATGATGTAGCCTGTAATAAGCAACAATTTTATTCCAAGGAAATAGATGACCTTAACATAATTCCTCAGACCATGAAAAAGTTGCAGAAAAAGGATTAAAACTTCTGTGAGTGGGGTAGCTCCTGTTTTCGAGGGCGCTGAACACGATGGTGATATTTTTAAGGTTCCCACCCCTCAGCAACTACCCGCAAATTCGAAAAACCACCCCTATATTGCGTTCGGTTTCCATCATGGGTATGCGGATTGGTTTTCTCGGCAGAATTCGGGTAGGTCGTATAAAATTGAACCATACACCTTATCCACCCCGGGGTTGAAACTACCCTTCCCCTAATACTAGATTATCCCCAAAAAAATCAAAATTCATGAAAACTTGTTAATAACCGTTTTCGAGGTTGCTCAACACGATGGTAATATTCATTTCTCCACCACTCTCCATCAACCACCCCTAAAATCAACCCCTCTTCATATTTCTTGATACTGGGCACATGGAGACACATTGGATCGAGGTTTTTAAACAGTTGCCACACCTGTAGTATTTATGAAGAACACGAAAGCAATGTTTCCATTTATAAAGTCTGCTGCCGCTGCGGTTGCAGTTCATATTCCGCAGGTAGATAACCAACTTTAATATTGAACGCAACCGTTGCGGAATTACCAGCGGATAGCCAATGAAATAGTAGTTTTCAACCCCTCTACGCTTCTTAGTTTCGGTAGCGAGAATACTGGAAAAAGTGAAAGGAAGTACAACGTGACTAGTGATTGACGTTTAAGGTTTTGTGAAATTTACCCAATACTTAAATTTTATATGCTAAGAAATTTTAACAAGAAAAATGAGCTCTGGGTCACAAGCTTTCATTTTCAAAAAATATTTGTAACCACCTTCTTCCTTTCGTCGCTTATTTAACGGCCTTCTTATATATCTTCGCAGGCCAGGTTACGTCTTTTCGCGATTATAAAAGAACATATAGGTCCAAAAGTTCCCAAAAGGATTTGTTTTGAATCCATTTTAGTTTGTTTATCGGCTGTCGAGAACAAACAATTTTAACACAACCTACAGAACCTCACTTTTTCAAAACGTTCATGAAGAACGTAAACAAATCATCACGAGATTTAGGCGTGCAGCGCATGTATGAAACATTCTCCGATAGCAACAGCAAGACTTTACAAATGACCAATTTTCGTGAATTGCAACTGATACTGCTGCGGCAACTCCAACTGCAACCGCAATTGCAGCGGAAAAGTTTATAAATCGAACTTTAAGGTGATTTCGACATTGTAAATATTAAAAACCCCAATCCAACGAGTCCCCACATGCCATGCGTGACCGAAATTTAACAATAAAATATTGATTTCCAAATTTATATTATCCCTGCTGGTAGTAAATAATGCATAATAATTATAAACACAAGTATAACCGATATGTTATAAAACACTCTCCTCTCCTACTGTACTGTACCCTACTCTACTCAAATCTACATCAAAATATCTCGAATATTCATGAAAATCACAATTTCTTACCAAATAATAGTTGTTTACATATATTAAATTTTAGAGCCTGCATGCTACTTTTATAGTACTATAAAAATAACTTTTAAATATTTTAATGTAGCAATAAAATATTAAAATTGGTTATAGAATATAATATATAACATAATTAAAACGACGTATTTCAACTGCTATTATATAAATATGTTAAAACTAAAATCCATGTTAAAATTTTTACAGGTTAGAGTTGCTTTCTTGACAGGCAATAAATAAGTCTCATGAGTCATGCGTGATACAGTTAGTGCTGTTGTATTATTGGTCATCTATCTTTTCGAGCGAATGATCTTCGTTTGTGACAGACAATATTATATACAACAAGGTGTACGACTGGTTATCTGCTTCTAATTTACATTTGTGATATAGGCAACTTTATATACACGCAATAGTTGGTATCGTAAGTGTCCTTTAGATTGGGCAAAGTGTTTATTTGACAAATCGTGATACAAATCCTCATATTTCTTGTCGCGCATTTTGTGTGCTCAGTCCTTGTCCCTCATGCATTGTGTATATGGAATTAATTCAATATATATAACAAATCAGCGCATACTTTAATAATAATTTCAGTCTATTGAAGGAGTCGGACGAACTACCGAATGTTTGCGACTGGGACTAGACAATGCCCCCTCCCCCCGTTTTCGAGGGTGCTGAATCGATTCCCGGGGTCAAATCAATTTTTCCACTTCGGCAACCCCCTCAAATTGACCAAAAACCACCCCCAAAGTCCCCTTTTCTGTGAAGCCGTTTATTTTCCCCAGTTTTTCGACTAATTATTGTTCCTTTGAATAGAACGGAAGGACCTCAGTTACCCCTACCCCAGGCTTCCACCCCTATAGGGGGTTGCAAAATAGATTTTTTTTTGTGAGAGAAGAAATTGATATTTTACAAGTGTTTCTTTGAATAAGATGGTAGGTAACCAGGGTCGTGTAACCATCCCCGGGGGTTGTTTTCACCATTCCAAGGGGTGGATATTTTTCTTTCTGGAAAAAATTAATATTTTGTAGGAGGTGTCTCCCCTGAGGAAGGTGGTAGGTGACCAGGTTTGTGTAACCGGCCCCGGGGGTTGTTTTCACCTTTCGAAGGGCAGGAAAAATCAATTTATAAAAATACTTTAATAAGCATATTTTTCGTACTATTTTTCAATTATAGATGAAAAAAATTTCCACCCCCTTGAAGGATGAAAACAACCCCCGGTTACACAACCCTGGTCACCTATCAACTTATTAAAAAAAACATCTCCTGTAAAATATCAATTTTTTCTCACAAAAAAAAAATCAAGGATAGAAACCTGGGGTAGGAGTGGCTGAGGTCAAATCCCTCGAGGATCTTCCGTTCTACTCGAAGGAACAACAATTAGTCGAAATACTGGGGAATATAAATGGGTTCACGGTAAAGGGGACTTTGGGGGTGGTTTTTAGCCAATTTGAGGAGGTTGCCGAGCTGGAAAAAATTGTTTGGACCCCGGTAATCGATTCAGCACCATCGAGGGGACATTATCTAGTCCCATCGTGGACGAAAGAAAAACCCTGTTACTCATTGAAAAGACAAGGCAACCCAATGGTTGGGATATAAGGAGTAAGCAGTATAAAGACGCACAAATTCGAGGCGATATACTAATATACGAAAAAAATTGGAAAAAGTTTAAACTACACCAGGAAAGAAATCGATGACAAATGGCACAATATAAAAAGCCAATTTAGTTGTGAAATTTCCAAAGTGAAATCGAGTGTAAAGCCAGGTGTTGGTACTGAAGATGTTTATGTTACCAAGCTGTACAAATCCAGATACTATTAATTCAATATACATGACAAATCCACGCATACTTTTATAATTTGTGTTGGTTTTGGAAGCCGTGACATACTGACTTACTGACATATAAAAAATGTCATAGTGGACGAAAGGAAAAACCCTGTTACCATTGAAAAGGCAAGGTAATTCAATGTTTGGGATGTAAGGAGTAAGCAGTATAAAGACGCAAAAGTTCGAAGCGATATATACCTGACTACACCAATCATGATAGCGATGCATATGCAGGGTCAATATCTATATACAGATTACCCTAACCTCGCCAACCTTAGTGGGGTTTGCAGTAATGTTCCGAATCACCTTGTGGACTAGATTTTCTTTGTAAAAAGCTATGACTGAATAAATTGTATGAGATGAAGTGGGGTGACGCATTTGTTTATAATAGAGTGCTTATTATATGTAATGTTGTATTATTGGTCATCTATTTGTTTGTTCCAATTATCTTTGTTTGTGACAGGCTACTTATATACAACAGGATGTATGACTGGTTATCCACTGCTAGTTTATATTGATATTGTCTGAGTTTATATTTAGGCTACACTCCGACTGAAGCCACCGATTACCATGAACTTTTATCAACCAACCATCAAAAACATATGCTGGGTCACACTGCACCTACCAACGTTGACCATAAATTACTGTTTTGAATGAGAGTAGGTACTTTCTTAACCTCAAAACTAAAGGTTTTAGACGTGCTTTACCACGTTCGCAGTCCAAACATAACCTACAATGCATAATTTACTTTTCTATAAATATACAACTCGATCTGCGCATGTGTGCTACCACTAACAGCCAAAAATTTCCAACATGCTGGAAATATAAACCGACTTATATCAATTGTTTGTGGTAGTTGGTACCTGGTGGTTGCAGTGTGACCTATGACAGTTTACTCTATGTTGGAAAGTTGGTCGGTGGTTAGCGGCGGATCAGTCTGACTGCGGCCTTACTGATTTAGGCAACTTCATGTGTTCCTGATTATCATCCTATATCCACTAATAGCGGATATTCTATAGTTACATGTTAAATTTTATCACACATTAACATTTTAAAGCCTGCTTGTTACTTTTGTAGTATTATAAAAGTAATTCAGCAACGAAACAGGATGTGTTAAAATTAAACTATATTATAAGATTTGGGTATAGAATGTAACTAATATGTTGAAATTAAAATGATGTTAAAATTTAAATAAACACGATTAAAAAATATTACTTAGATATTAAGTAAATCACAAATTACACACTTTTTTTATTTATTATGAAATTACCTACTATCTGTATATTATTGCCCTAATAAATCCACGAAAAGCCATCTCGAAGTACCAACATTTAGATGCTAATATCACAAACTCCATATCGTTATAACTTGGAAAATATCAATAACAATTTTTTTTGCTTAAAAACGATTATCTGTCAGATTCAGTGGTTAGTTCTTATTTTTTGTCCACCTCTAGAAGGGGTGGGAAGTAGCCCCAAGTAAATAGCAGTTATTTTTAAGTAGTAAACTTTTTTATATTGGGTTTCACCTAATAAACAATTACGAAGAGATCTTCTAAAAAAATCCATTCATCGCAACCAGGTTGAGAGAATTATCGGTATATTCAAACATTCTAACGGCACTCCACTAATAAGTTCCTTTTAAATATTTAAATCATTTGAATTTCCATAAACCAACCCAGGTTAAATGATAGAATGTTAATCAGCAACACATTATACACATTATATGTATATGAAGTTGCTTAAATCAATAAATGTAAACTAGAAGTAGACGACCAGTCGTACATCCCGTTGCATATAATGAAGTCTGTCACAAACAAAGATAATTCGATCAGACAGATTAGGTGACCAATTATACAACATTACATAATAAACACTCTAGGATTATAAACAAGTGCATCACCTCACCTCATAATATTTATTCAATCGTACAGGGTTCGGACTTCTTGTAGCCAAAAAAATTCCCGGAGTTTGACACATTAAATATAATGTTAAGTATAATTAATTACTACTTAATTTTACTTCGAAACCTGAGTACAGAATTAAGAAGGGGGTGTCTTCGGCAATTTTGGGAATTTCTTTTTATAGGCGTGTTTTTATTTGCGCATTTTTAACAAATCTTTGTGGAGGATGTGAAGCTGATTTTTGACCGAGATTTTCTGTAAATTTTATTTTTATAGTTACCTTTCAAAGATATATGTATATCTTGAACTTTGAACTGTATAAGATTCCGATTCCTAGTATCCGATTATTATTCCAATCTTTATGAGCATCCGATTCCAGAGATTCCGATTCTGCCCATCACTAGAATGCATCTTTCTTTGTTCTTGACAAGATAATGAACAGATATCCTCATTCGTCATTAGACGCAGGCATGCAGTCATGTCCGCACAATACAATAACCGTAATTTTGAAAACATTTTATAGTAACAATGGGAAGTCCTAGGAAATGTATTGTTTTCCATATCGAGACTTAATATTCCAGGTTTTTTGCAAAATTTATGAATTTCCCTGTGATTTCCATGTTTTTTTTAGGAATTTTAAAATTCCCCGAGTTTTCCATATTTTCAAGATTTTCCATATCACTCCGAAACCTGGTATAGCTTTTTATAAAGAAAATCTAGTCCACCTCTTTATTTCCTAAGGAAACTAACCATTCAGCAATACATTGAAGTTTACTAAGAAGGCCACTGTACTGAATGTGTATAAAACTTAAAAATACACAAGATGATTCTTAACCTATACACATATACTTAGGGAATGTTAGCTTATGATGAATAATGACTAATAATAAAAAAAATTAGTAATGTTTTTTATTTATGGAGATAATCCACTGAATGTTAAAAAAATTATAAAATGGAAAAATCGAGAGGGTTGGGGTAGGGCGAACAAGGGAGGCAATTCGACCACCTCGGCCTATACACCTTCTGAGAAACACCCAAATGTTGCCCCACCTGTTGATGAATATGTATTGGAGCACCATCATGAAGAAACCACATATGCTGTCTAACATCAGGAGCAACTTCTTTGAGGACAACCAAATATCGCCCACAAATTGTAACTAAAGAGCAGCCATTAAAGGAGTATTCCAACGCCATCTTTAAATTGACATATCTTTGGAATTATTCATTGCACAGAAAGAAAGAAAAATGTTTGTCATTTTGTAAGTTTATGTTATCGATAAATTCTTTAAAACGCGATGAAAGTATAAAAATATTGCCAGCAGACAAAGGTAATGCCACAGTCATTATAGATAAAGATATATATAACACAAAAATCATGACTCTTGTAAATGAGGGACCCTACTCAAAATTAAACAAAGATCCAACAAAATCAATAGAGAGCAAAATTTACAGAACTTTGTTTAAATACAAACATGAATTTAATGATTTTGAACGAAGGAAACTTACACCACATCATAGTAAGCCCCCTCATTTTTATGGCTTACCAAAGACACATAAACAAAATATTCCTTTAAGACCAATTGTTAGTTCTATTAATTCACCATGTCATAATTTGGCAAAATTTTTACTTAAAATTATTGATCCATTATCTGGAAATACCGATTCATATATTAAAAATAGTAAACATTTCATAGAAAAAATTTATGAAACCGATATTCATGAATCACACCTGATGGTTAGTTTTGATGTAGTTAGCCTCTTTACCAATGTTCCGGTAGATGAAACATTAAAAATAGTTAAAGACAGGTTGCTAAATGATAATAATTTGGAAACTAGAACTAAATTAAGTGTAAATAGCATAATGGAACTCTTAACACTGTGTATAAAAACAACCTATTTTCAACTGGACAATGAGTTCTATCAGCAGGATTTTGGTATGGCTATGGGGTCTGCATTATCACCAATTTTAAGCAACATATTTATGGAGAACTTTGAGAACACACATGTTCAAAATTGTATAAACAAACCGGTTGTCTGGTGGAGATATGTTGACGACATCTTTGCAATTTGGCCTCATGGTGTTGATTTACTAGATAGTTTTTTAGAAAATATAAATAGTAAGGAACCGTCTATTAAATTCACATTAGAAGTAGAAAGTAGGAATGAACTACCGTTTTTAGATGTTTTAATTAGAAGGATAAATAATACAATTGAAACAAGCGTTTATAGAAAACCAACACATACTAATAGATATCTAAATTTTAACTCAAATCAGTCAATAAATGTTAAAAGGGGTGTTGTAAAATGTTTATACGATAGGGCCAAAATAATTTCATCTAATAATGAAATATTAAATAACGAGAAAAAATTTATCAAAGAGGTTCTAGTACAAAATCAATATCCTGAAGCCTTTGTTGATAGAATTTTCATAAATGTTGAAAATAGGGACAATCAGGTACGACAAAAACCTGAACGTCATTATACAGCAATAATTCCTTATGTATACGGACTATCGGAAAAGCTACGCCGTATAGGTGACAAATTTGATGTTAGGACGATATTTCAAACGGGGAACACTTTAAGATCTATTTTAACAAAAACAAAACCGATAAACAGGGAGCAGAATTCAAAAAACTGTATTTACAATATCCCGTGCGAATGTGATAAATGTTATGTGGGTGAGTCATCCAGACCTTTCAGTGTGAGGTTGGATGAGCACAAGAACTACATTAGAAAGAATGAAATTCAAAAATCAAAGATTTGTGAACATGCTTGGGAAAACGGACATAGAATAAACTGGGACTCGGCAAAAATTTTAACAAAAGAAACAGATACCAAAAAAAGAAAAATTAAAGAATCAGCAATAATCTTATTAAATGAAGATAAGTGCGTATCGAATTGTTCTGTAGATATTTGTACAACCTGGCTACCAATGTTAAAAGAAGAACTTAACAAACTCAACATTATCTAAAAAATATCATCAGTTCTATGTTCTGTGTAAGTAGTAAGTATCTATGGAAATAACATAAACAGAATCTTAAAGCTGTGTATTTGACATACACAGCAAAATAAGAGTTCTTCAAAAAATAGCTTTGAAAACGGAAAGAGATTACTTTCCGAAACGTCAGCAAAATACATTATTTTTGTGTTTATTCCGATTTATATTATTTGCAAAACATAACCTCTGACTTTTCCTTTGGCGTAAACGTCACGGGCGCAGAGGCTCTTTTTTCCAATAATTCTATTATTTTGTAGATTCGGTGATTTGTTTTGAAGAGGATAATAGTACATGTGGTAGAAAACCCAAATAATAGGAAAGAATATGTTTTGTGCCATACCACTTTTCCACTAAATATAAATACTTTTTAAGTTATCCACGAAAAGCCATCTCGAAGTACCAACATTTTGATGCTAATATCACAAACTCCAAACTTGGAAAATATCAATTCCCTTTTTTTGTTTAAAATACAATTCTCTGTCAGATTCAGCGGTTCGTTCTTATATTTTGTCTACCCACTGTGAGGGGTGGGAAGTACTCTCAAGTAAGAATAAAGGGTTACTTTTAAGTAGTAAACTTTTTTATGTTGAGTTTTACTAACCAGTTCCGAAGAACTTTATAGGTTTTAATGATACTCCACTAATAAGGTCCTTTTAAATTTGAATTTCCATAAACAAACCTAGGTTAAATGCTTCGACATAATGTCTATGGTTAAATGTTAGGATGCTAACCAAATATTGTTAACTACACAATCCTTGGATGTTCACCAGACAAATTGCGTGTATAGGAAGTTGCCTATATCACAAATGTAAATTAGCAGTAGACAACCAGTTGTACACCATGTTGTATATGATGTTGTCTGTCAAACAAAGATCATTCAATCAAACAGATAGATGACCAATAATACAACAATACCAATTGTATCACACTGAAATAATATTTATAACTATTTTAGATTTGGAAATAAAACAAATGAAATTTTCTATAAATAAATACTGCCATAGATGGAATGTCCATAGCTATATGTTGATAGGAAATGTAATAAAGTTTTCTAAAATAAATATATCATTAAAAAAGTCTAATAATAATAATAAATAATGATAAATAATAACACCACAAGTAATTACGACCCCCTTTATCCCGGAAGACTTTTGAAGAGCCTTGTGTGGGAAGGGGCTACACATTTAGAGGCAAGGGACACACACCCAATATCCGCGTATAGTGAAAAAATCCCTTTCACAGTATTTTCCACTGCCACGACCGGGAATAGAACCCGGGACTTTTGGGTGAGAGGCAAGTGCGCTTACCTCCTGACCACCAGTCATATAAAGAAGAATAATATTCAGATTTGAAATATTTTTTGAGACTCCCATCTCAAGTCCGTTTCACATTCGGTGAAGTTACTGACTGCAATTATAGCCGTATCAATATAAACACTGACCACTATAGAGATCAGTATGTACAGGATTGTTTATTTGATTTTTTTTTTTAATTTTACCACCTTATTTAGATTAACGTCTTGCCGGAGTTTAGCATTAGCTATTCCACCACTCAACCAGAACACATACTCATAGACAATTACACGACGAACATTCCCTATGACATTTCCATGTGCCACAGCTGAGACTCGAACTCAGGTGTGGTACAGCAACTAGCCGTGTTATCTCCCACATAACCTCGTCTAGTCCACTGTTGCCAACTCGGTAACACATGAAAAACACTACTACACTTCCATACACTAGCCAGGATTCGAACCAGGAACTCCTTGGCTGCAAGACTAACACGTATGCGTTGAGCCACGAGCAGATTATTCACTATATTTTGACTCCCCTTTTGCTTCTGTTATTGTTGGAGATAAACAAAAAGTATCGTATAAAAGTTGTACAGTTCTATACAAATTTTTTTAAATGCAATTAAAAAACAATTGCTTGATAGATTTTAGATTATTATTAATCTAGTAAATCAAATACTGACAAGTATAAGTCACAATACCCAGTTAAAATAGTAAGATCACGTGATATAACAATCAAGGTCGTTTTTTAAATAGAAAACCCTGTATATTCTTATATAGATTGTAGATTGTTTTACGGGGTTGTTTGGCTTCCAACTTCACTTTGACCTAGGAGATCTTTTGTGATTTACCCGGCATCCAGTTGTTACCCTGGATTCCAAGGCTTTTTACAAAGCTTGTGATTTTCCTGGGGGATAATTTCCCTATGTCTTCAGGCGTTAATTCTGCCTGCTCTATGTACTTTAGCATAGTGCGGACTAAGACCTTGCATTCACAAAGTATACGTTCTGCAGTTTCAATTGCAGTATCGCAATATCTGCAATTTGTTGTCTACCGCCTTGGCCATATTCTTGAGAATGTATCTCAAGGGGCAGTGGCCAGTTAGAAGGCCTGTAATTAACCGTTCCCAACAAAACAAATTTTCTTCAAAATCTGAGAGCTATTAAAAGAGAGAGAAATATTTTTAGACTCAAAGGTATAGAACCTTAGAGCCTTTAGTGCTGCCTGGTTATCTGATAGTATATTAGATATTTGCCCTTCCGATGTCTTTATTTAAGCATTCCTGGGCACACAGATCTATAGCATAAATTTCCGCATGAAAGATGGTTGGGATGTTACCGAGGGCTTTAGATCTACTACGCCCACTCCTACCCCTTCAGCCATCTTAGATCCATCTGTATTCCAATAGCCGTGTCTCTATCTTGCTTGTTTGAAGACTTTCATATATAAGGGTTGACAGGCTCCTTATTTCATTTCTTCTAACACATAGGGCAACATGAAAAAAAAATTAACTATAGTGTGCACTATTAACGAATAAAGGGCGAGTGGACCATACGCGCGTCGGAGAGGAAGGGGTTTAAGGTTACGTTAAGGTTGCCTCCACTTTCTCATTTGAAATTCCCTGACCAAGATGACTTGTCAAAGATCAATTTGACAGCAGACCATTTTTAGTTTCGGCTCAACTGCCTGAACAGATTATCGCTTTTTTATCTGTCCATCCACTGTTAAGGTAATATAAACTTATATTTGCAAAATCCCAGGGCAAAGGCATTCCTGCAAATCTCTATCTCCAACAGCAAGCAAAGAGCCCGGAGAAAGTTAAATCTTCCTGCTTTAGTTACTTACTGTTCTTCCATATACCAGTTACATATTAAAAATTTAAAAGTTATTTGTCTTACATGTGTACAAATTCCTTCTAAATATTTAAATCATTTGAATTTCCACAAAATGTCCTTGGCTAAACAATAAGACGATAACCTTATTGGTTATTATCATTATAGCAACTTTATTATGTTATATACATGTATATAGTTGCCTAAATTCAATGCGCAAAGAAAGAATAGACAACCTTTCGTACACCATCATGTATATGATGTGGACTAATAATAACTTCAAGTAGATGACCAATAATACAGTGCTTCGCTTAGTTGGTTATAGTCAATATAGTATGGTCAGGCGTAACCAGAAATAGACAACCTTTCGTACACCGCCTTGTATATGATGTGGACTATCATAAGTAAGAATTATCTCAAGTAGATGCCCAGTAATACAATGTTACACTTAGTTATTGCAGAATGGTCATGAGTAAATAGAAATAGACAACCATTCGTACAACTTCGCGTATATCATGTAGCCTATAATAAGCAAAAATTCTAATCTAAATAGATGACTAACAATACAATTCCTATATAGTCCCTCAAAGAGTTGCAGAAAAAGGCTTATAAACGCAACAATTCTGTGACAGGGATGAAACATGTGCAGCCCCCGTTTTCGAGGACGCTGAACACGATGGTGATATTTTTAAGGTTCCCACCCCTCAGCAACTACTCGTAAACTCGAAAAACCACCCCTAATTCGCGTTTTTTTTTCATTGTAGGCATGCGGATCGGTTTTTTCGGCAGGATTCGGATAGGCCGGATGAAATTTTACTATGCAACATCTTATCCACCCTCGGGGTTGAAACTACGCCCTCCCCTAACGCTAAAATGTCCCCAAAATAATAAAAATGCATGAAAATTTGTTTATCCCCATTTTCGAGGATGCTCAACAACTCAGCAAGTTGGTAATATTCATTTCTCCGCCAACCACCCCTAAAATCAACCCCTCTTCATATTTCTTGATACTGTGCATATGGGGTCACGTTGGATCGGGATATTTAAGGTGATTTCGACAATGTAAATATTAAAAACCTCGATCAAATGAGTCTCCACATGCCCAGTATCAAGAAATATGAAAAGAGGGTGGTTTTGTTTATTTATTTTTATTTTATCGCCTTAGATTACCGTCCTGGGGCAGTTTACATTAGATATTCCACCACTCAACCAGGACATGTGCACAGAGACAATTTACACAACGACCATTCCCTATGACATTGCCATCTGCGCAGCTGGGATACGAACTCAAGAGTGGTACAGCGACCAGCCATGTTGTCTCTCACACGTCAGTGACGTTTTTCATGTGCTTGCATGAATGTTTAGACATTCAAACCCTAGCCAGGGTTTTAACCTGAGACACCATGATCTCACGCCTAATGGGTAAGAGTGTGCCACTAACTTATTTGTTTTATATGTGTACAAGTTCCTTCTAAATATTTAAATCGGTCGAACTTTCACAGATTACCCCCGGCTAAACAATACGATGATTACCGATAACGTACGTGTATATAAAGTTGCCTGAACTCAATCGTTGCGCAAACAGAGAATAGGCAACCTCTCATACGTTATCCTGTATATGATGTGGACTATCATAAGTAATTATTTTAAGTAGATGACCAATAATACAATGATTCCCTTAGTTGGTCATAGAATGGTCAGGGGTGAATAGAAATAGACAACCATTCGTACAACCTCGTGTATATCATGTAGCCTATAATAAGCAAAAAACTTTAATCTAAGATGACTAACAATACAATTCCTCAGATATAGACCCTGAGAGTTGCAGAAAAAGGCTTATAAACGCAAAAATTCTATGACAGGAATGAAACATGGGTAGGCCCTGGTTTCGAGGGCGCTGAACACGATGGTGGTATTTTTAAGGTTCCCACCCCTTAACAACTACAACTAAACTCGAGAAACCACCCCTACTTCGCGGTTTTTTATGTCGTAGGCACGCGGATAAGTTTCTCCGTTTTCGAGGATGCTCAACACGATGGTAATATTCATTTCTCCCCCACCCTCCACCAACCACCCCTAAAACCACCCCCTTTCATATTTCTTGATATTGGGCATGCGGGGACCCGTTGGATCGGGGCTTTTAAGGGGATTTTGACATTGTAAATATCATTACAATAATTATAATTTGTTTTATAATGGATGTATGAAATTTCTTTCTTACAACACAGTGGCACAGGCTTACGCATTAGGTGTGACACCAAAGAGTCCCAGGTTCAAATCCTAGCTAGGGTTTGAATGTCTAAACATTCATGCAAGACCATTAAAAACATCACTAACGACATTTACGTAAAAGTGGATTAGATGGGTTTCTGTGTGAAACGACATGGCTAGTCGCTGGACCACTCCTCAGTTCGCATTCTAGCTGTGCCGTAAGTAATGTCGTAAATGATGGTTGTTGTGTAAATTATCTGAGTACACATGTTCTGGTTGAATGGTGGAATATCTAATGCTAAACTGCCCCAGGATGGTAATCTAAGGCGACAAAATAAAACTAAATAAACAAACTTACTCCTAGAAAAAACAAAAACCTTGCATAGTGTACAAGACTTTCAAAGACTCACTTACTACCAATATATAAGAAAGAAAAAACAAAATCCGATCAGCAGCTCTCTTTCCAAAGTTAAACCAAAGAGATACACCATTAACTCCAATATTCGGCATGTTCCTCATATCGAATTGATTAAAAATATATTACAAATAACGTAACATACCTTTTAATTGCTAATTTCTTAGTTCCCAATTTTCCGCCGATTTTTAACTGCAAAAAATCCTGTTCAAAATTATTTTTATCATTCTGCACCATTGCTCCAATGGTTCCGACAGCACACTCTTCATCACTTATCAGGTAGGTGGCTTTTCCTGATCTTGAAGCCTGCATCTTGCGAGCTTTAATATGTTGCCTCCCTAATGGCAATATCTTAAATGCACAGAGAAAGAGATGCAGAAGTAATGTATATGATAAAACTTCTTAATAAGGCAAGACTCCCATCTTCTATTTGGATTCCTTTAAATCGTCGATTTATATTTGCCATAGTTGTTTTCAATGAATGGTTGAATGTTCTAATTACTTGTTCTTAAGACTCTATCTCTTCTTCAAAATGGTTTTTCCACATGTCAAAATGTATGTCACTGGAAATGGTCTAATCTGCAACAAAAAGTATTAAACTTTAAAAAGTGTTAGTTTTACTCTACTCTGCTTTAGGTTAAGTTACTCTACTTTACTCTCTATTAATATGGTGAGCAAATAAAAGCTTTTCATCAAATATTATGGCCAAATCAGCGTAGGTGTTGGAAATTACCAATATATTACATGTTTTATAAATTAAAATAATAATAATAATAATATTAATAATGATCTGATTATTATTATTATTATTATAGCCTTGAATGTGGAATTTCTTTTTAGACTTTTTTAATGAATGTATTTATTTTAGAAAACTCAACTATATTTTCTATGAGCATGTAGCTATGGACATTCCATAGTATTTATTTATACAAAATTTAGTTTCTTCTCTATCCAAATCTAATATATTTCATGTGTGATACACTGGGTAGTGTTGTATTATTGGTCATCTATCTATTTGATCGAATGATCCTTGCTTTGTGACAAACTACATCATATACAACAAGTTGTGCGACTGGTTGTCTACTTCTAATTTACATTTGTGATATTGTAGGCAACTTCATATACGCACAATGCGTTGCTGCTTAGCATCCTAACATTTAACTTCGGTTTGTTTATGGAAATTCAAATGATTTGAAAGGAGCTTATTAGTGGTGTGCCGTTACAACGTAAAATCGATAAAGATTTTCGAACTTGGTTTAATAAAAGTCAACATAAAAAAATATACTACTTAAAAGTCAGTTTTTTGCTTGAGGGTACTTCCCACCCCTTAGGAGCTGAACTAATAAACTGAATCTGACAGAGAATAGTATTAAGATGGTATTGATTTTCCATAACGGTTTGGAGTTTGTGCGGCTGCTGAGCTTATGACAAATTCCGAGCGTAACGAAGCGTTTTACAAATGAATATTACAAGCGTTGGTCATAGCTGCAATCAGCGTTCATCATTCTGTCAGTTCAATGTCAATTCAGTAGTGTGCAATGTATAAAAGACTAAATGCAGTAGCCAAAGACAGGTTTGGAAATTAAATCCGTACTTTAATCAGGGAAAATTAACGGATGTTCTCTTTTACGTTTGCAAGAAATCTATGAGATGAATTGTAAATACATGCGGAACGAATGTTAAAATTCATTGTATCGCATGCTATTATTGTCTATATATTTTCATTACAAATTACTTGTGTTTTGCAAACATCGATTCGCCCATGCGTGCCATTCTGTGTGACCTTCAGTTGATTTGTTTCGGAAATTAAAGAATGATAAAGTAACGGACAATAACTTTCATGATTTCTACTATATAGAATATCCGCTATTAGTGGGTGTGGAATGATAATCAGCAACACATTATATGTATATGAAGTTGCCTAAATCAGTAAATCTAAATTAGAAGTAGACAACCAGTCGACACTGTTGAAACTAAAAATAACAATGTCAGAAGGGTTGAAAACCCCTAAAAGCACCGGTTTCCAAATTGTTATACGAAATACTTCTCGCAGCTCGAATTTGGATTTCTGTTCCTAGTCTATCATAAGCTAATGTTCCGAATCACCTCATAGACTACTTTTCTTTGTAAAAAGCTATAAACAATATGAGATGAGGTAAGGTGACGCATTTGTTTATAATCCTTCAGCTGTGCCTAGAGTATTTATTATATTTAATGTTGTATTATTGGTCATTTATCTGTTTGATCGAATTATCTTTGTTTGTGACAGGCTACATTATATGCAACAGGATGTACAACTGGTTGTCTACTTCTAGTTTACATTTACTAATTTAGGAAATTTCACATACATATAATGTGTTGCTGATTATTTCTTTCATGTGTCAAATCGAATTTTTTAATCAATCACAATATTTGAAATTCTTTAGAAACGAGGAATATCAGTGGCTATTTCCCATTGCCAGGGCATTGGCTGAAAATAGTCGCTGATATTTAATACAACATATAATAATTGTGTTATTAATTTTAATGAAATTTGTTTTTGGTTTACTTCGATTTAATAAACACATATTATATAGCTGTTTCTTATGTTCATTAAAAAGGTAGAAATTTATATATCTCCAATTATTAACTCATTCAAGAAATAATCTAATGAAATATAACTCAACCTTGATAAATTAGCGGCTATTATATTGTCACAATTTTTCTCGAGTGATCTCTAATTTGCTTCGACCACATTTGGCGTTAATAATCAAAGACTAAATCCCTCGAGCTAAAGCTCTCAGGCTTTAGTCAGATTAGTAACGCCAAATATGGTCTCGTCAAATTGACAACCTGCAAAAAATTGATGACAATATAATAGCCGACATTTATCAAGGTCTTGTTATATTACCCTGGATTATCATCCCACACCCACTAATAGCGGACATTCTATAAATAGATGTTAAATTTTAATAACACACGTTAACATTTTAAAACCTAGATCCAATGTGCTTTTAGAGGGATATTTTTTTTTTTATACATTTATTTAACGTAGGCCTATTTCCGCTACTGAGGCCTAACACCGACGCCTGTAGACAAGCTAACCCCAACCAGGAATTTTGCCGAACCTCTTCCCTTAAGAAGAGTAGGGATCTTTTACTCGCCTAACATTTAATAGACAAGGGACCGACGGCTTTACATCCCCTCCGAAGGATGGTATATCTCCTATACAACCCTTGCCTAAGGTTGTATAGCTTCCGCGCATACACTGATATACAACCCGCTGGAAGATGTGTGAGGTGAGGACGCGGTTTCCGTTGGAATGGTCACCCATCCAAGTACTAACTGCGCCTGTCGTTGCTTTACATTGCATACCGAAGTATGTACATAGTAAAGACGCACCTACGCTCGCCCCCTAGAGGGATATTAAAACATAATATTTTTAGTTGCAAACTCCTCTATAAAATCCTCATTTTACTATATATATATAAAAAAGAGTAAAAGAGCTACTCCTCTCCAATTCATTTTATTCTATAAAAGACTTTCCACAAATGAGACCTTAACTATGAAAAACTACTATTTCTCAGCTTAAACTAAATGCCTGCTTAAACAATATTATTCTTCTGTATGATTTAATATAATTATAAAGGAGGATCAGTCTTTCAGCTGGTGTTTGCTGCAATCGAAGCATTAGCGTTCTGTTGGTAATATGCAATTATTACACTTAACGCACCAGGCTTGTAACTTATAATTCAGCGCTCGGCGGGGCACATAGCCCAGAGAGTAGCTGTTGGTTGCAGTCTGGTTAAGTTCCTTATAGTAAAATAAGGATTTATAGAGGAGTTTGCGACTAAAAATATTATATTTTAAAGCCTGTTTGTTACTTTTGTAGTACTATAAAAGTAACCTTTTAACATTTGAATTCGGCAACGAAACTGGCTGTGTTAAAATTGAACAAAAAAATTTGGGAATAGAATGTAATTAAAATGATTTATTTCAACTGATATGTTGAAATTGAAATTACGTTAAAATTTAAATAAACATGATTAGAAAATAGTGTTCAGATATTAAGCAAATCACAACTTACACTTTTTTAATTTATTATGAACTTATCTACTTTCTTTATATTATTGCCCTAATAAATCCACAAAAAGCCATCTCGAAGTACCAATCTTTTAATGCTAATATCACAAACTCCAAACAAACTTATAACTTGGAAAAGATCTTATAAAAATTCACTTATTAGAACCGGGTTCCGAGTGGTATAGTAACGGCACTCTATTAATAAGGTTTTTTTAAATATTTGAAATTTGTATGACTGATGGTCGAGAGGTGAGCGCACTTGCCTCTTACCCAAAAGTTCCCGGTTCGATCCCGGCAGTTGTGGCAGTGGAAAATACTGTGGGATTTTTCCACTATACACGGATATTGGGTGTGTGTTCAGTGTCTCTAAATGTGTAGCCCCCTCCCACACAAGGCTCTTCTAGAGCCTTCCAGGATAAAGGTGGACGTCATTACCTGTGGTGTATTTATTTAAATCATTTGAATTTCCATAAACCAACCCGGAACTCGATTAGCTGTGATGTCAACCAGACATACTACTGTCATAGAATTTTGATCCCATCGAAAGACCTTGGAATTTGAGCCTCATTACCTTATTCATAAAGACTATAAATTATGATGCTAAAACATTGTTTTACATTTTATAGAATTTCTCGGTTGAAACAAATATATAAGAATTTCCAGTGCCAATCTCATACACACAAGATATGTTAAATTATGTATTTATATACGATTTAATAACCCTTTAATTTTATTTTAATAATGCCAAATATAAAACAGCAACAGTTTCTTCCAATGGGAATGAAGAATGTGAAAATTGAAATTACGTGGCAGAATGCAATGCAATTGCAAATCTTTCTTTCTGTAATCAAATTTTACATTCATTTTAAATTGTTTGAACTATGGGTTTATGTTTTGTTCCTGAATGCGTTCATACTTATTAGTATCCACTATTATTATAGTGGATGTAAAATGTTTAATTTTCCAAAGGATGCCAAGTTAAAAGAAAAGTGGAAGCTACTTATGAGGTAGGTTAGGGTTATTTATATTTTACTTTATTATAGAATTTTCTGACAGTAAAATGTTGATTTACCGTTAAAAGTACAGCAGTACAAGTTATTAAAATTTATTAAGCAATTTTCTTTTTGTAATATTATTCCGGTGCCGATTTTCATACAAAAAATTACGTTAATTTTACTATTTACATCAATTCTATACAATATTTATTATAAACTGTGTACCTAGTAAATTTTATTTGTTCTATTTTCAGAAGACGCGATAGGAAATCTAAAAAGTTTTCATTGATCTGTACTTGGCATTTTGAAGATAGCGACAGAAAAAATAATTTACCAGCGATATTTAAACGGAATGTTGGAAAAATGTTTACATATTCGCCCCCAGAAAGACGAATTCGCCTATGCCTACCTCACTTTATACATTTTGTCTTTCATACTTGCTTGAACCATGTATAGTATGCAGCTCGCGTTATCATACTGCATTTCACAAATTACTTTAACATCTTTCTGGTCTGTGCTGCATTTTTTTAACATCTTGCAGCTACAGGATTTTCTCCTTTTCTTTGTGCTACAAGTCAAATATTGCACTCATACTCACAACAGTTTTTTTTAGAAATTTCTTAAGTGTACTTACATATACCAAAATACTTATTTATAAAATATTAAATTAGAAATTCAAAAGTTTTGAGACATATGTGTCAGCTGTGCGAGGTTATAAACTGACAGATGTAAAACTGGCTTGAAGTTAGCAGCAATGACGTTTTTGTATTCTCAATTCCTATTGGAGGATACTATAATTCATATGTAATATCAATTTATTTAATTGAAAGTTAATTTCTTCTAATGTATTTTACATATATACACTTTCACATATTTTGTGAATGTCAATTAGTTACTGAAATGTCCTAAATACTTTCTGTGAGGCAGAAATAAAATGAAATTCTAAGCTATGTTTTTAACCCTCTTGATATTAGTCTTTATTAACTAGAGCATTAAGAGTCAAGTTCCAGTGCATTAATTTGGCGCTATGGCAGTGGTATGTTGGGTTGCCTAATATGTGACCATCAGCAACCTTCGATCAATAATATATGGTCGAAGTCAGCAACACATTGTATGTATATGAAATTGCCTACATCAGTAAATGTAAACTAAAAATAGACAACCAGTCGTACATCTTGTTGCATATAATGTAGCGTGTCACAAAGATAATTGACAGATAGATGACCAATAATACAGCATTACAATAGTAAACTAGACACTCTAGGATTATAAACAAGTGTGTCACCTCACCTTATAATGTTTATTCAGTCATAACTTTTTATAAAGAAAATCTAGTCCACCTCTTTCTATGCTAAGGAAACTAACCAACAGTATATTGAAATTTACTATAAAGGCCAGCATACTGAATGTGCATAAAACTTAAAAATACACAAAGTAATTCGGAACATTAGTTTACGATGAATCATTATTCATCATTACTAATAATAGTTAGTAAATATTTTTTATTTATGGATAATCCACTAAATATTAAACAAATTGTAAAATGGAGAATCACATCAACTGTTCAAAATTATTTGCGCCATTTGTCTAAGCCTGGCTCTTGTTGGATTGTCGCGTTGTAGCATGTATGCAAATTATCAACTCTTCCTTAGTGTTAGCTTCTGTAAAGTACATCATAGTTTGTGTCCTCAAAATTAAAAATCGAGAGGGTTGGGGTAGGACGAATGAGGGGGCCAGGCCGAGGTGGTCCAATTCCACCTTCCGGGAAATACCCAAATGTTGTCACACCTATTGCTGAAAATGTAGTGGAGCACCATCATGAATTATAATTATTACTTGTCTATACTATAAAGCAAATTTTCATCTCTAATAAAAAATTGGTATAAATGGCGATAGCTGTTTAACACTTTTCGCTGATGATATGCTGTCTAACATCAAGAGCAGCTTTTTCGAGGAGAACCAGTAAAGTATCACGCACAATTGTAACTAGAGAGCACCAGTTAAAGAAGTATTCCAATGCCATCTTTAAATTGACATATCTTTGGAACTACTCATCGCACAGAAAGAAAAAATATATATTTGTCCTTTTATAAGCTTCTGATTTGTGCCATACCACTTTTCCACTAAATATAAATACTTTTTAAATTATCCGCGAAAAGCCATTTCGAAGTACCAACATTTGGATGCTAATATCAGAAACTCCAAACCGTTGGAATAACTTGGAAAATATCAGTACCATCTTTTTTTCCTTAAAATACAATTCTCTGTCAAATTCAGTGGTTACTTCTTATTTTTTTGTCCACCCACTGTGAGGGGTGGGAAGTACTGTCAAGTAAGAATAAAGGGTTACTTTTAAGTAGTAAACCTTTTTATGTTGGACTTTACTAAACAATTCCAAATAACTTTATCGGTTTTACGTTTTAACAACACTTCACTAATAAGCTCCTTTTAAATTTTTAAATCATTTGAATTTCCATAAACAAACCTAGATTAAAAATGTTAGGATGCCAACCAAGGATTGTTAACTAACCAATCCTTGAATGTTAACCAGCAACAAATTGCGTGTATATGAAGTTGCCTATATCAGAAATGTAAATTGGAAGTAGACAACCATTCGTACTCTGTTGTATATGATGTAGTCTGTCACAAACAAGGATCATTCGATCAAACAGATAGATGACCAATAATACAACGCTACCAATTTATCACACATGAAATAATTTTTTTCCACGACCGGAAGTAGAAATCGATTTCGAGAATATCAAAATTGTGACAGAAGTAAAGCATTTACTCCCTAGGGTTGAAATAAGACAATAATTTCCCTAGGGAAGTTTTTATTTCATGCCCAATAGTTAAAACTGATTGAACAAATACCAGTTGCCATGATACGTTGAATGGAAATATCCCAAAGGCTTCTAAATATTGTAATTTCGTTCCAATTTATTATAATTCTTTAATTATGAAATAAATGTTTCTACTCCCGATCGTGGAAAAAATAGTATATACACCTCGGGAGAGACCGCCATTTTTCCCTTGATATATTTGTTGCCCTCGGGCTTCGCCCTCGGGCCTCAAATTATACCTCAGGAAAAATAAGACATTTCTCTCCCTTAGTGTATAATGTACTATTTTAACTATTTTAGATTTGAAAAAAGAAGAAATAAAATTTTCTATGAATAAATACTGTCATGTATGGAATGTCCATAGCTACATGATAATAGAAAATGTAATAAAGTTTTCTAAAATAAATATATTCATTATTTAAAAATCTAATAAAAGAATTTCCAGATTCAAAGCTATAGTAATTTAATCGGGTGCATTTTTGTCGTTTTGGAGAAATTTCCAGGAAAGAAGTAGGCAAGTATGAAAAAACGAAAATTACAATGGAAATTGAGTGATAAATTTTACAGAATTTGAATTATTTGCAATCAATCGCGGTTTTCTAACGTGCCGAATTAACCCCAAGGCAATGAGGCATAACGAATAATTTCTGATTTCTTTTGAAATTTAGAATGACAAATCAAACTCCTGCCCCTCAGTTAAGCACACTACTATATCGACCATGCGTAATACACCAACACATTCTGAAAATGATGAGCAAAAAAATGTCTATGAAGTTTGCTTATATCAGCTGTTGGTAGATACTAATTTAAAAGATACCTTCCCAATGTGGAGAAGGTATTAAAAATTTATCTTGTAATTGTGACCACAAATTGTACTGATGAGAGATCATTTTCAATAATAAAATTAACGAAAAATAGATTAAGATCGTCTATGAGCTAAGATAGGTTCAATCATTTAACTAGTATGAGTATCAATAATGATATCTTACAAATGTTAGACTTTTTTGCTAATAATGAAGACTTTGTTAATGAAAAATATAGAAAGATCAATTTAGAGTAGGATATCGTTTATAAGTTTAATGTATAATATTGAATATTTCTACGTTTGTTACCTTGCAATCACAAAAAATTATAAATATAAAACCGTTATTAAACAATATGTACATAAAAAGCCTCATGATTTACATCCCAGATTCCAGAAAGCTATGGAGGTTGATTTTCCGAAAATCACCGGTTTTGAGCAAGCCTCCACCCCTATTTTGCCTACAGGCCGCTATTCATGTTCATCTGGCCCAGTTTCTAACCTCGCCCCATTTGTTTACACACAGAAAATGGGTTCCAACAGCTTTTACCTTCCTCACTGTTGCAATAGAGCGTCAAAAACTATTCACTAGTCTTCATTAACTCCCTAAAAATTCATGGGTATGGAAAAAATGGATGACTATTTTAATAGTGATCATTTCAAAGTTATCTAAAAACATCGTATTCGCTCCACTTTCCCATCAATTTCTTTGATTATGATGCATTTGCGCAACGTTTCGTTAGTAACAAGCGCTTCATATAAATATCTAAAATCTAAAAACATCATATTCGCTCCACTTTCCCATCAATTTATTTGATTATTATACATTTGCGCAATGTTTCGTTAGTAACAAACGCTTCATATAACTCTCTATTTAATATATTCACAAAAAAAAAAAACAAAAAAATCGAGAAGTGGATAAACTGCAGAATGACCGCAAAGACTTCCACCAGCAGAGTATTCAAGGAAGCCAAAAAGTTTAGTGCCGAGGACTGGAAGGCATACGATGACAGTCAAAGTCTGCACAAAGTTTATTTGTGAAAAGCCAAGGTATCACTACTGGGTTTATCAATAGTGTTTTTAGTTCTATAATGTTAAAAACAGGTTTGAAATTTTTCAAATTAAATGACCATAAACATCAAATAAATTTCAATTTAAAAAATCGCAACAAATATACAAGTGTATCAATACTCAATAATGTTTGTGTCAGCTATTCAAACGCTCATTTTCGGGAATTTCAGATCCTTCCTCTGTATCATTACTGTCCGTTTTACTTTCCTCTTGTTCTAAATGCAACTGGGACAACAGCAATTCTGGCAAAAGCGTACCTTCCGGCCATTCATACACCCGACTAGTTTCTGCACCCAACAATTCGCCATTTCTTTGCCAAAAATTGTCTTGAATCATGTCCTCGTGAAGTGGTACAATTACCTTCCGTATCTTGCCACGTGTGGGATGTTTAATACGTTTCCGCAGCAAAATGGTGCCTTTCTTGTACATCACCGGTTCATTATTATAGTTTGTGTCGAATTCACTAAACAAAATTTCATTTTTGTCACTTGACAAGGTCCCGCATAGTCTTTTCTCGGCTTCAGCATTCGTCAACCCACCTTTCAGGACCAACGACCAAAATGTGGTATTGTACAAGTTGTTTATGTGGCAGTCCGCTTGTCTCCAGCTTAAGTAATCTCTTAAATTATCATCAGACGGGTACAAAACTACCCGTGAATCAAACGAAGGCGGATACTTCAGCTTCAGATCCTCAAAATACTCTCCCCAAAAGTACACATAAGATGAAGAGAACAAACTATTAAGGTACGTCATTATCTTCGATTTCCTCCTGTTGTACAAAACGGTATTTTTCCTCAGCACAAAAGAGTACTCGTCACTCTGCCCATATGAGATCAAAATGTCCTTGTATTCCTGCATGACGACAGTAGCTGCCTTGTTCATTAGATTAAGAGCTCTGGCATCGTTTGGTTTATCGAAATTGTGCTTGGTGGAGAATTTATGAAAGCCTTTACCATCGATACGAACCACTATCCAGCAGTTGGGCAAAATCTTTTCATCCGATTCAAAGTCTTTCACGTATTCAAACTTACTTTTAGCCATTGTCGATGCACATATATATCTTACTTGTTGGACGAACGGTTTCAATATTTGCATTTTTATTTCCACAAATCCTTAAGAATTTTTGTCCATGTTTTGTCACACACATCAAACATATTTTGCTATTTGCACAGACTCCATTTGACAAATTCTTCGTTTCTTCTTCTTCTTCTTAATTTGAACTGGTAACTAAAAGGCATTTAGCCAAGAGTTTATTCAAAAAAATGAAGGCCAACAGATGGCGTCAGTGATCTTCAAACATGTCGGAAATGCAAGGTTTGTAAAGTAAGAAGTAAGCCAAAAAAAATATAACGATAGGCGAAAATCACCCGTCAATAGATGGCGCTGCTGATTTCTGATCAGTTTACTGATCTGCAACAGGATTTTAAGTTGCTATCGTATCGAGCTCGATACGATAGCAGCGAAATACGATACGATACGTGGTTGGAATTCGAAGTTGCTATCGAGTAAATCTTTCGGGTATCGCCGGAATGCCGGAATTTATCCAGTGAGAAAAGAAATTATGTCGGTGATGTCAAATTCTGACAGTTGAGAGTACCGGGTTATATTTGTATTTCTAAGAATGAGAGATTGAACCAATATTTTTTAAAACAGAAAAACTATATTGAATTATTTTAGCTATGTATTTTAAAGTAAGTGAAGCCCATCGGCAAATTTTGTTGGAGGCAAATCCAGCCATAGCAACTGGAAAATTTGTGGGGCCTAAGGGACGAGAACTTTACGGGCAATATGGGACGAAATTGCTAAACAGTTACCCTTGCTCTTACATGAGCATGATTGTATTTTGATTCTGGCGAGCCCTCAAGAGGATGTAGAAATGATGTCATGAGACAGGGTTGAAGAGGGTAACCCGAGTCTCCTATTAACCAAGATTTTTCATCATGATTGTACAGATCCTGCATATAGTCTTTAATTAAAGAATGTCTCCAAATGAAAGAATGATGAGTTGACCCTCCATAATTGGCTAATAACATTAGTTATGATTAAATTGTCGTCACAAATAATTTGACGAAGTGGAACCCTTTCCTGTTAATAAAATTGTGATCATCATTTCGTGGCTTTAGAATAGCAATGTGAGTGCAATCAATTGCACCAATTATTCCTGAAAAACTCCATTTTTCATAAAACGAATCTTTATTCGGTTTCTTTTGTCCATCGATACTGGAAATTTAATGTAATCTGCCACCATCGTTGCACTATAGCTTGGGTTACCTCATGTACAGCTCGATGGACGACAGTTTGGCTTAACGGAATATTATATTCCTCCACCACTCTGCTAACTACCAGTAGCATAAAAACGTAAAGCGCAAAATATCTTATTTTCTATGGATACACCACCAGATATGAGTGGACTTCTTAAGTGTGGTGTTACTATATTTATTAGTGTTCTAACAAGAGTTTTAGATAATCGGATTTTTTGCAAAGTGAAGTCCTAATCAAGAAAGATAAGGGAGTCTTTTTTAGGGTCATGAGACTTTTTCATTTTTTGAAGGGGACCCCACTACCTAAAGACGTATTGAATGTTCATTGCAAAATGCAAATCGTTACAAAGTACTTGTTAAGGAAAAGAATTTTTTAAATTTTGAATACATATATGTTGTATATATACAATTTCATTTATGGGAAGAAACTACATAAACAAAAATAAGACAACAGAGAACCCAAAAGGGAAAATAACTAGATCTACGATATGCAATTTATATCTCTTTTGTGTTGAATTTCATGAATGTAACTGAGAATTGATTATACCTTGGATTGGATTGTGGGTTGGATTGGATTGGATTGGATTGGATTGGATTGGATTGGATTGGATTGGATTGGATTGGATTGGATTGGATTGGATTGGATTGGATTGGATTGGATTGGATTGGATTGGATTGGATTGGATTGGATTGGATTGGATTGGATTGGATTGGATTGGATTGGATTGGATTGGATTGGATTGGATTGGATTGGATTGGATTGGATTGGATTGGATTGGATTGGATTGGATTGGATTGGATTGGATTGGATTGGATTGGATTGGATTGGATTGGATTGGATTGGATTGGATTGGATTGGATTGGATTGGATTGGATTGGATTGGATTGGATTGGATTGGATTGGATTGGATTGGATTGGATTGGATTGGATTGGATTGGATTGGATTGGATTGGATTGGATTGGATTGGATTGGATTGGATTGGATTGGATTGGATTGGATTGGATTGGATTGGATTGGATTGGATTGGATTGGATTGGATTGGATTGGATTGGATTGGATTGGATTGGATTGGATTGGATTGGATTGGATTGGATTGGATTGGATTGGATTGGATTGGATTGGATTGGATTGGATTGGATTGGATTGGATTGGATTGGATTGGATTGGATTGGATTGGATTGGATTGGATTGGATTGGATTGGATTGGATTGGATTGGATTGGATTGGATTGGATTGGATTGGATTGGATTGGATTGGATTGGATTGGATTGGATTGGATTGGATTGGATTGGATTGGATTGGATTGGATTGGATTGGATTGGATTGGATTGGATTGGATTGGATTGGATTGGATTGGATTGGATTGGATTGGATTGGATTGGATTGGATTGGATTGGATTGGATTGGATTGGATTGGATTGGATTGGATTGGATTGGATTGGATTGGATTGGATTGGATTGGATTGGATTGGATTGGATTGGATTGGATTGGATTGGATTGGATTGGATTGGATTGGATTGGATTGGATTGGATTGGATTGGATTGGATTGGATTGGATTGGATTGGATTGGATTGGATTGGATTGGATTGGATTGGATTGGATTGGATTGGATTGGATTGGATTGGATTGGATTGGATTGGATTGGATTGGATTGGATTGGATTGGATTGGATTGGATTGGATTGGATTGGATTGGATTGGATTGGATTGGATTGGATTGGATTGGATTGGATTGGATTGGATTGGATTGGATTGGATTGGATTGGATTGGATTGGATTGGATTGGATTGGATTGGATTGGATTGGATTGGATTGGATTGGATTGGATTGGATTGGATTGGATTGGATTGGATTGGATTGGATTGGATTGGATTGGATTGGATTGGATTGGATTGGATTGGATTGGATTGGATTGGATTGGATTGGATTGGATTGGATTGGATTGGATTGGATTGGATTGGATTGGATTGGATTGGATTGGATTGGATTGGATTGGATTGGATTGGATTGGATTGGATTGGATTGGATTGGATTGGATTGGATTGGATTGGATTGGATTGGATTGGATTGGATTGGATTGGATTGGATTGGATTGGATTGGATTGGATTGGATTGGATTGGATTGGATTGGATTGGATTGGATTGGATTGGATTGGATTGGATTGGATTGGATTGGATTGGATTGGATTGGATTGGATTGGATTGGATTGGATTGGATTGGATTGGATTGGATTGGATTGGATTGGATTGGATTGGATTGGATTGGATTGGATTGGATTGGATTGGATTGGATTGGATTGGATTGGATTGGATTGGATTGGATTGGATTGGATTGGATTGGATTGGATTGGATTGGATTGGATTGGATTGGATTGGATTGGATTGGATTGGATTGGATTGGATTGGATTGGATTGGATTGGATTGGATTGGATTGGATTGGATTGGATTGGATTGGATTGGATTGGATTGGATTGGATTGGATTGGATTGGATTGGATTGGATTGGATTGGATTGGATTGGATTGGATTGGATTGGATTGGATTGGATTGGATTGGATTGGATTGGATTGGATTGGATTGGATTGGATTGGATTGGATTGGATTGGATTGGATTGGATTGGATTGGATTGGATTGGATTGGATTGGATTGGATTGGATTGGATTGGATTGGATTGGATTGGATTGGATTGGATTGGATTGGATTGGATTGGATTGGATTGGATTGGATTGGATTGGATTGGATTGGATTGGATTGGATTGGATTGGATTGGATTGGATTGGATTGGATTGGATTGGATTGGATTGGATTGGATTGGATTGGATTGGATTGGATTGGATTGGATTGGATTGGATTGGATTGGATTGGATTGGATTGGATTGGATTGGATTGGATTGGATTGGATTGGATTGGATTGGATTGGATTGGATTGGATTGGATTGGATTGGATTGGATTGGATTGGATTGGATTGGATTGGATTGGATTGGATTGGATTGGATTGGATTGGATTGGATTGGATTGGATTGGATTGGATTGGATTGGATTGGATTGGATTGGATTGGATTGGATTGGATTGGATTGGATTGGATTGGATTGGATTGGATTGGATTGGATTGGATTGGATTGGATTGGATTGGATTGGATTGGATTGGATTGGATTGGATTGGATTGGATTGGATTGGATTGGATTGGATTGGATTGGATTGGATTGGATTGGATTGGATTGGATTGGATTGGATTGGATTGGATTGGATTGGATTGGATTGGATTGGATTGGATTGGATTGGATTGGATTGGATTGGATTGGATTGGATTGGATTGGATTGGATTGGATTGGATTGGATTGGATTGGATTGGATTGGATTGGATTGGATTGGATTGGATTGGATTGGATTGGATTGGATTGGATTGGATTGGATTGGATTGGATTGGATTGGATTGGATTGGATTGGATTGGATTGGATTGGATTGGATTGGATTGGATTGGATTGGATTGGATTGGATTGGATTGGATTGGATTGGATTGGATTGGATTGGATTGGATTGGATTGGATTGGATTGGATTGGATTGGATTGGATTGGATTGGATTGGATTGGATTGGATTGGATTGGATTGGATTGGATTGGATTGGATTGGATTGGATTGGATTGGATTGGATTGGATTGGATTGGATTGGATTGGATTGGATTGGATTGGATTGGATTGGATTGGATTGGATTGGATTGGATTGGATTGGATTGGATTGGATTGGATTGGATTGGATTGGATTGGATTGGATTGGATTGGATTGGATTGGATTGGATTGGATTGGATTGGATTGGATTGGATTGGATTGGATTGGATTGGATTGGATTGGATTGGATTGGATTGGATTGGATTGGATTGGATTGGATTGGATTGGATTGGATTGGATTGGATTGGATTGGATTGGATTGGATGTGATGTGATGTGATGTGATGTGATGTGATGTGATGTGATGTGATGTGATGTGATGTGATTTGATTGTTTATTGTTACTTGTACCTGGACATAATGTTTCAATTGGTATGATTTTTATCTAGTATCTAATTATTTTAGACTATCTGTGAAAATTTGAACCTTTCTTTTAATTTGATAATTTGCTCCATTAACCATTGCATCTGGAATAAGTTAAAGCTGTGGGGCCAGCTTTCATTAGGAGGGGGAGATATGTCACGCAGTACCTAGATAATTATTGGACCACCCAGTATATGATTTTATTCAGGAAACGATTTAGTTACAAAATTAATTTAATCCGATATCTTAAAGTCAACCAAGTTGCTGGTTGCAGTGTACCGTGGAAATCCAGCAAACTCAGCAACGGTGCACACGGCCCGCTAGTTGTAGAAATGCTGAGAGTGCAAGTACCGGAGGAAACGGAATGAAAAAGTAAAGGGTTAGTTAGTTGTCGTCTGGGTTTTTAGAGAAGCAGGTCCTAGGTGGTGCGTGGGGCAACTCCCTCCCAGAGGCCATGTCTCGGGGTGGCTAGATCTGTTATAATGTAAGTAATAAATTTTATTATGTTTATTTCGCCGTTTGTTTTTGTGTCGTTAATAAATGTTCAATCTGTTATGGTTACCACTGTTTTATTTGAGTGTTCACTTAGCAATATAATTTACCCTCTCGACATGCCAAGCGAGTGAAGTGACTAGCCATGGCTATCGTCGGCACTTACCCTCTGCAGGGTGATGCTGGCGGTATCCATGAACGTCCTGCTAACCCCCGTCACGCAGGTCATGACAATAGTTCAATAAATCGTCAGTCACGTAAATTAAACTGATTTGATTGGTTTCTTAATTCATTTCTATTCAATCTTAACCGATGGATATCTTGGCGATTTTGTTGTAAAATTTCTTGATGAAATATTGGCAGCATTCCAAAATAAATAAATATTAAAAAAATTCCATAAGTAGCGCCATATGAATGCTAATACATATGTTTATTTATCATATGAATTAATTACCAAAATGTAAAATTGTTCTCGAACTATGCCTCAAATCAAATATTCAAATGACGTCAACGCGTCAACTAACGAAAGTAAAGAAAGATGGCACATATGTTAAAGACAGAAGCATATATCGTATTACTGAAACGACAGCTACTTTGATATCGAAGGAATTATATCGAGTAAATGTCAAAAATACAATATGATAGTGTTTCAAGAATCACTAATATCGCATCGACTCGATACGATAGCAATTTAGAATCCCACCGCAGTAGTGAACGACACAGTTTTGACATTAGCCATGTAAGTATTGAAAACATTAAACTGATAAATACATAACTTCCTAAAGTATTTAAAAAGATGAACAAATATGAAATTATGCCTATAGTACACGCAAATTAAACATAAAAGCATAGAATAGGAGAAATAATTTATAAAATTTTTATATTACATATATATATATTCCTAATAGTGTTATTAACAAGACCCAAAAGAGTTCCCAGCTAACTAGTGTCCCCAACATCTCTTATTTTGGTAAAAACCTCCCCCCGGTGGTACATTTTGGCGCTATTTCTTAATTTTCTCTTATACCGTTGTTCAAACGTAAGAAATGTATAGCACCAAAAATGTTGCCCTTTAAATTCTACATAAAAACTGTTATATCAGCATTTTAGCTATTCCTTACTCAATTCTCGCAAATAGCATTGAAAGTTAGGGGTAGCATTTATAAGGCGGATAAAATATGTAGAATTAGGTTTTAATGGTAATTACAAGTTGTAAATATACCTACATAGATAAAATTACGTAGGTAAAATTTTGCAAACATATTTACAGAGCACCATAACTGAGCATTTTATGATTTGAGCTCATTTCCACGCCTTGATGCGTTTTTTTAAGTGGTATCCCCAGTAGGCCTACTCCACTGACGTTTTGTTTCGATTCTGTATTCGTTTGTTGAATCTTGTTCATTTAGCATTTCCTCGGATGGTGAATTTAGGCAACCTTGTCCATGGCAGTTGGAGCACATAGTTGAACAACGTAATCCAACTCTCACATCCACATCGTTTACCGCAACCCTTTTTACAGTTGCACGATATAACTTTTAAAGTAGAAATTGGAGTAGGCGCCTCTGTAGTAAAAACTGGTGATAAAATATTGCCCATTGTTTTTTCAACCTTATTGCATTGGCCGCATATTTTTTCCAAGCCAAGATTGAATTTGGTGAAATACCCGGTAAGAGTGTTGTTTTAATGCTGCAGATGTTGGTGGCAGTTTAGATAAAATTACAGCATGATTAGATTGACCAACCAGCTTATTAAAAGAAGTAAATCTCACCTGAGGAAATGCTAAATGAACAGGATCCAACAAACGAATAAAGAATCGAAACATTAGTGGAGTAGGCCTACTGGGGACACCACTTAAAAAACGCACTAAGACAATGGGTGGTGTGGAAATGAGCTCAAATTATAAAATGCTCAGTTATAGTGCTCTATAAATATTTTAGCAAAATTTTAAAATTTGACCTAAATAATTTTACCCATGTAGGTATATTACGACTTGTAATTACCATTAAAACCTAATTCTACATATTTTAACTGCCTTATAAACGCTACCCCTAACTTTCAACGCTATTTGCGAGAATTGAGTAAAGATAGGTAAAACGTTGATATAACAGTTTTTGTGTAGAATTTAAAGGGTAACATTTTTGAACCTATACGTTTCTTACGTTTGACCAACGGTTTACGAGAAAATTAAGAAAAACCGCCAGAATGTACCACCAAAATAAGGGATGTTGCGAACACTGATTAGATGGGAACTTCTTTGGGTCTTGGACCCAACGCTATTAGGAATATATATAGATAATATAAAAACTTAATAAATTATTTCCTCTAAAAAGTACTATTTGCGTGTACTATTATAGCATATTTTTAATAAACGGAATTTCTGAGTTTTGTATCAGACAGTATCTGAAAAGTAAAAATGTCTATTTTGATGATCATGTGAGGCCTTTAAAATAAGAAGAGGCCGTTTCCAAAGGTGGGCGTATAATTTTATTACGTGGCTTAGATGCAATTTAAAGAATCTTAAAGAGCCACACATGCACCAACAAAATACAAGTTTCCAGAATATCTTTAAGGACTATTACTAGATGGGCAACTATATTTTTTAGTAGTTACATCACACGTATTTGTAGGTATACATTGTGCAATAAACAGCACCCACTTTTTATGAACTATCCAAGAGACTTTTTCCATATGGGGAATGAGACTGTGAAGTTTTTTAGGAACACAGAAAATATTTAAAACAATTTTTATGTTGTATGCAAGTTGTACGTTTGGCAAGGTTCATGTTATTTGTTTTAAAAATTTAATAAAATAAACGAAATTAGCTCTGTTTTATTTTTAAATTTAGAGTAGGTTGTTTATATTTCTGTAAATAAATATAAAATGAATTTAATGAAATATCACTTTGTAAGAAATAAACATTGCTTTTTGTCTTGGGCAAATTACTTTCGATGGGTGGGCCAGTTTTTTAACTGGATGGGAATTTTCCCACGCAAGTATATTTTAAAATATGGTTTGCAAGTTTCTCCACCGGTTTTCACTCTAATCTGAATTTGATCAGGGTTCCAGAAAAATAACTAAGAATTTAAATTAAACAATTTTTAATAGCAAAACAGTCATATAACATGAGTGCAATACAAAATTGTCATTGTCAATTTATTCTAAGAAAGTACGACAGAATTTCAATAAAAAATAAAGGAATGTCACAATTCTTGTGATAAAAACACACTATGCGCGTTTCACTAGTCATGTTAGCATAATTGGGGGATGATAAAAATTGGTTGTCAGTTTTTATCATCCTCCCAAAATATGGCTACTGATTTTTTTTGCCAACTTCCTGGCTGAAATGCATACTGGTGTCATTAAAGTGACTAGCCTTTTAGTTTCAGCCGTGAGGCGTTTTTAATATTGTTATGTGCTGCCCTCTAACGGGGAAGATGTGATTAAGTCCCTGTTCAAGGTGAAGGGAAACCTGTTATTCTGTTACTCCCTGACTAGTAGGGTGGCGCCGTCTATGAGCCAATTGACGAACAATCATCTAGTACATAGTAGAAAACTATGGAGGATTCCAGAATATTATGGAATAGGGTTCTGGTACATTTCAAGTGTGTGTGTATATAAAGAGGTGAATCCCGCAGATGGGGAACAGTACAGTTTAGTGAAGTATAAAGAACAGTTCAGTTCAGTGAAGTATACAAAGAAAGTTTTTAGGTTAGACGAGAGTTGACAAGTTTAAAAAGAAAAGTAAAGTACATAGTGTTTTAAAAGTAGTGAATTTATATTAGATTAAGTTATTATTAGTTGTGTGATTTTTAAGTATTTACTAGTGTAATTTTAGTGATTAATAAAATAGTGGTTAGTGAAGATTCTTGTTGCAAGTTATTTGAACCCACAGTGTTTACTGAAGACTGTAAACACGTAACAATATTCAGTCTTAACAACCAGACTAACTTTATCTCTAGTTTTCTTGTTTTCTATGTAAATGGTTATTATCGCCATTGCCTCTTGAAAGCTCTTTACATCCCCTCCACACGCTACTCTTAACTACAGATTCCCTCTGAGGAATTGTCCCAGTTGATCTCTCGGGGATATCTGACAGGGCTGCAAACATGATATCGAATCTTGTGTCTTTGATCGTAGCCAGACGATTTTGACACATGCCAATTTTTTATAGTTTAACTTACATTACTCTTACATAAGGTTAAGTTTATGACTTCCTGTTAGTAACCTTTAATTTAGGATGATATGTAATAATGACTCACCCATATGTTGATGTTGGTGCTTCTCCATTCCATGTGGTGTGCCTTGGCATAACATCTGATTGGACGTTCTTTCTCAGTAGTGGCTACGTTGCTCAACAGGTCTGGACACCAGGAATCTCCTAAATAAAAATTCTGACAATAATTTTTATATTATTATTAGCCTTTAACAAGGACTGTCTGCACTTTTTCCATAACAATAATTGGTTTTTCAAATAAACAACTGAAAGTGGAGATCGAAAAGAACAAGAATTAGAATTTCATAAAGATATTTGCCCACTAGTGTCCCTAAGGCTGGCCCTGGACTAGGTTGCCCTAATTGTGGAATGCTTTTACTTAAAGCTACTGGAGAAATGATCAGCAAAAACTGACCCTGGCACAAGAGATGCTTGAGTTGTAACGACTTCAACAGTTCTGTGGATTTGATCAAGCTCAACGATGAACCCAACAGAGAAATTTATTGTAAAGTTTTATAAATGTTTGTTTTGTAAATGTTTTTTAACCGCCTTACAGGTCAGCTGAATGACATTCTTAAGTCTAGGAGACCTAGTTTGTTGATAATGGGAGACGAGGCCCTACAATTTATAGTGGAACTGGGACTGAGTTGAAGTACTCAGTACTAAAATGTATACTCCAAGTAAAGTAATCAGTACATGCTAATTTTTAAGTATTTTACTCTAAGTACTTTTAAAATCCATGTACCACTACTTGTGCTCCCAGTACTTTAACTAAGAAGTACTGGATACTTGTACTTAAATAAGTTATACTTGTTACTTAAAAAAGTACTCCAAGTGCTTTCTTATATAAAAAGTACTCCAAGAATTTTTAAATATTCAGTATTTTTTATAAAATTTAAAAAGGTTACCTACTCTACTTTGAATAATTTTGTTAAATAACTCCATCAAACATACAGTCTCATTATTCATTGGGTTTGGATTATGATCATGCTACCATGACCATGCTCTATAAAGTGGCAAGTGGGCCTAGAATTTTGTAAGCAATCCAATTAATCCAAAAATGCACTTCAACAAAACAAGCAACAAATAATCACATCTCTTATTTTTTTCCCTTAAAATTCTGTAAACATATTTGTTGGCATGTCGACACAGGCTCCACAATGTACCTTGTACCACAAACGTTTCATAAGAGAAGCTGTAGCTAAAATTTCGGACAAACACAGTAAATTTTTAAAGTCGGTAAAGTGGGTATTTCTTAAAAATGTTGAGCGATGGTATTAAAATAATCAACATTTTACAAAATATTATATTGGTACCATGGTATCACCAACTTTGGTAGCACTGTTTTAACAGGAAATGTATGTTATCTTTTATAAAATATAGTTAGTTTTTCTTCGATTGTCACAGAGTTAGATCCGTTATTGAGCCACAATAGACCGATTGGTCGTGGTGGAGGATCTGGTATAGACCCACTCACAATTCAACCTAACCTAACCTAGATCCGTTATTTTATTCTTTCCATTTTTCCTTTCCATCCTAATTAATGTATTTTAATTAGTATGGACAACATTCTATCAAATTAAGTATATTATAATTAATTTAATGAAATGTTGGCACATATTAATTCAATTGAGATTCATTAAATAGTAGGGAGGTTTACACAAATATATGCTTGTCCCACACAATTTTGCGATCAACTGTACCTACTTATAAAACTTTTACTTGTATTAAAAAAATACTTGGAGTATTTAAAGGTACTCTAAGTATTTTAAGTACTTAAGAGTATTTCAGGGAGTAATTACTTTCTACTGGTTACTTAAATTGTAAATTTCTTAATACTTTAAATACTTTTTCAAAATATTTGTTAACTTAATACTGGGAGTAAAAATAAAAATTTGGACTACTTGTACTGTGTACTCTGGGAGTATTTTTAAAAGTACTTGTCCCAACTCTGAACCGGAACCACTTCTTGGAGATAATTTATATTTGAAAATGCCTTCGTATTCGTATTCTATTATTAAGTTTTATTTATACATTGAGACTTATGTAAATACTATTGTATTTATTGAACTCTATGACGAACATTGTCTTCTTGAGTTGGTGGTCTATGAGGACTACGTCAGGCTTGTTTGCCTGTATTTGCCTGACCGTGGGAAACGAGTAGTTCCAATAAATTAGACACCTCTCATTCCCCACAATGGACTCAATATCCCCCGGAGCATAAGGCAGCACTGGTGTCTCGTCGATCTCATACGAGTGCCTCAGATGGTAATAAAGCACTCATTATGCTCCGTCGTGCCTTTGGATATAGGCGGAGACTGCATATGTCGGGCAGGCCGACAACAAATGCATAAGCGTCTCCGGCGCTCTGCGGCAGGCCCTGCAGTTGACGTCAGCGACCTCCATACCCATGACACGACTTCGATAGACAAGGGTGTTGAATACACCGTCCTGGCAAGCCAATATAAATCCCTCGGTCTCAGATTTCAGCCCGGCTGACCTTAAGAAGGCGAAGGTCAGCCTTTCAGATAAGCCAAGTTCTTCTATATTTCTATAGAAGACACCATGCAGTGGCTTATCCGATTGGAGCTGCAGAAATATGGTTTGTTTTGCAGCTTTTATTTGGGCTTTCCGCCGAGCGGGTTCCAACTCGGTGACAGAGTCGGGATTATCCCGCTCGACGTCGAAGATGAGACCGAGTTCATCGGCTGCTCTGCGTGCTACCTTAAACAGAAAAGCTCCTACCCCTGCATTTTCATGATCTCGGACCATGCAGAGGAGGGGATCCGAACTCCTAACGACCTTACAGGCTCCATCCAGCACCATCCTGCTGTGTAGACTCTCCAAGCTCAAGAGTCCACGGCCTCCCTGATGTCGTGGGAGATATAACCATGGAACGGACGATTTAGGATGCAGGCTCCTATTGAGATGCATCTTTCTCCGGGTTCCTACATTGAGTTGACGCAGCTCCTCTCGAGTCCACTTCACTACTCCAAAGGAGTAGAGAAGGATCGGAACGGCAAGCATATTAGTAGCGGACACCTTGTTCTTCTCCGACAGTTCTGAAGACCAGATCTGTCGGAGTCGGTGCTGATACTTGCCGCGGAGAGCGTTTTTTACTACACACACTTCGTGGGTGGAGCGTTGCTCGACACCCAAGTAAGTGTACGACTCTCCGGCATCTAGGTGATGTAGGATGCTTCCGTCTACGAGCTGCGCGTCCTCTCCGTAGTCACCACATCGTCCCCTCTTGAGATGGACCAGTGCACATTTGTCCAACCCAAACTGCATACCGACAGCCTGCGTGTACTCCTGTACCACCCTAAGGAATTGTTGGAGATCCCTTTCTCCGGAGGCATGAGGTTTAAGGTCATCCATATAAAACAAATGGGTGACCTTATGCCTCCTGTCGCCGGGGGTACCACAGTTGTAACTGCGGGTTTTCCGGAGCGAGCCGGATAATGGCAGTAGCGAGATGCAAAACAAAAGGGGGCTGAGGGAATCTCCCTGAAATACTCCCCTTTTGAACGTTACCGGCTCTGTTTGGACTCTATCATTACCAGATGATATGGTAAAGCGAGTCCTCCAGAGTGGCATCAGATCTTCAATGCATCTCACTACGGGACCAGCGACCGCAAGACATCGGAGCAAGTGTACAATAAGCTTATGAGATGTCATGTCAAATGCCTTGCGGTAATCGATCCAGGCCATGGAGAGATTCCGCTTATACTGCACGGAGTCCTGCGTGACACATCTGTCAATCAACAGGTTCTCCTTGCAGCCAGCGACATCTCTCTTCGACCCTCTTTGCTCATATATCCGTTCGTAAACAGGGTTTACTGCTTGGAGTACCCGCATGTACAAGATGTATATTATTATTAGGTGGGACTCGAACCCACTTCCCTAGGTGCGCTCAGAGAGAAAGCTAGCTGTGCTAACCCATTGAGCTGCCATCCCACGTAAGTCTAAAAATAATTCAAAATCATTTCTCTCACAGAAGTGGCTTTCATAGTGATATCAAGGTAGAAGTTCCTTCAACAATTACCCCTGTTGAACTGATTGAATATTAATTGTAGTTTATAATTTTTCTTCGTGTTCGTAAATTTGAGGGCAAATTTAGATTCTAATGATGGGGGATGATTAACGATATTTGTTATAAAAGGGGCGAATCGTTAGGTACTACTGTCAAAAATTTTGCACATTTAGATAGATCTTCAATGTATTTCAACTTACCAAAACACACTAGTTCCTGCTTTTCCTGTGGAACTACACGCATACATGCACGAAACACTCCTCCCTTAGGATGACGCTCCTGGTTTATTACGGCCCTTGTCAGGCGGCGTCCCATACTGGTTGTAAACTTGCGTCCTTAAATGACAGCTAACTTTGGACGTCAGACTTGGCATCATTCTCAGCATGTTTACTCTCCCTCAGTGAGGTACGGCTAGCGTACAGGAGGCCAACCAGGTGCAGTCAAACCCTGCAGTTGGAGTTGCACACGTACACGATACACGAGCAGGCCGTATGTCTTTCTGTATATACTCTGTCACCTTGTAATCTGAAAAAAATTAAAATCATTATATAATAATAAGAAAGATGCACCTTCCAATGATGATCAATTCATTAATTTTTATATAATTCTGTAGGATACCTTCATTAATTTTAAAAAAATTGTACAACTGCTAGTTTTAAATATTACTGATGATCTCCTAATGATGCCAACTTGGTTGGTGAAATGCTCGTCAATATGCTATGTAGTATATTTGTCTTAGAGGAATCGACGATCAAAACCGTCGAAAAAGTAGTGAGTTATCAAAATGTGGGTAACTGATTGCATACAAAAAAACTCATTCATGACAGTTTAATGTAAAATTTTGAATCACTGTGGAGAACACCCTGTAGGATTTAGTTTGATACGACGAAACCGAAAAAAAAAAATAACGCTCAAAACATCGCCTATTCCAGACAAGTACCCACTTTCAGGGCCGTTCCTACCAGGCGTGCAGTGCGTGCCCGCACGCAGGCGGCCGATTTTAGTGGGCGGCCGACTGCGGTTGAAAATAGAACAGCGCAACGGACCGCAACCAATTACGCGTCCGCCCCGCGCTCAGCACCATCGGGCGAATTGTCACATATATTATTATACGTAGGACCTTCATACTTGGCTAAAAAAATCTTTTTAATATATTAAATCTTCCCACCAAATTTCATCAAAATCGGACTTTTAGTTTTTGCATAATAATTTTGCAATCTAAACTTCGTTTTGAAAATTTGCAAATTTTCAAAATGTTGCTGAGGCTAAACCGAAGAGAAATTTGAAAATTTTTGGACATATAAAAGAGCACTCAGATTTTCAAATCCATTTTGAGATATTAAAATCCGTTAATTAGGAGAGCCTAGGGAATTGTTCAAAAATGTGGCAAATTTTTTTGCTTATAAACAAATGCAATAACTTTGAAAATTTTCAACGGATTTTTATTTTTAAAATATATTTTGAAAGTACTCGGAAAGGCGTTTCTTAAAAAAAAGCATGACGATTCGTTTATTAGAACCGGTGTTATGATAGACCAAAGTTGAACTCAATTTACTTCGTCCTATATTGTTTTGTAAGTACTGCTTTAGGTAAAAGTATATTTTTTTCTCCGTGCGTGGGAGGCTACCCCGCTGCTCATCCCTCTCACGGAACCGCAGCTGACTTTCACGAGGCATTATGATACAACTCCCTGATGCGTCTCACTAATTATCGTTCGAGAAGAAATAATTGACCAAATTTTCACCTGGTTCCGGGACTAAAATATTCTTCCATTTATCTCGATTTATTTAATGTTAATGTTGAGAAAAATTTAAACTCATTTACTACTTTACAGATCAGAAAATAGCTGAATAGATTTTCAAATCCATTTTGAGATATTAAAATCCGTTAATTAGGAGAGCCTAGGGAATTGTTTAAAAATGTGGCAAATTTTTTTGCTTATAAACAAATGCAATAACTTTGAAAACTTTCAACGGATTTTTATTTTTAAAATATATTTTGAAAGTACTCGGAAAGGCGTTTCTTAAAAAAAAGCATGACGATCCGTTTATTAGAACCGGTGTTATGATAGACCAAAGTTGAACTCAATTTACTTCGTCCTATATTGTTTTGTAAGTACTGCTTTAGGTCTCTAATATATTTTATATTTTTTCTGCGTTTTAGCAAAAAATGTTTCAGACAAAAGTTGTAGGTCTAGATGAGTACTATCCAACGATGATATATCACATGTACATATTTAATTCGAAATAAAATTTTGATAATTTTTTGAAGTCTGAACCGCCGCCATTTTTTAAAAATTTTCCCATGCGTTTCAGCAAAAAATGTTTTAGACAAAAGTTGTAGAGCTATATAGATGAGCACTATCCAACGATGTATCGCTTGTACATATTTGATTCGATATAAAATTTTCAAAATTTTATTTCGAATCAAATATGTACATGCGATACATATGTCAGAAAACTGATTATGCCAAACGACGAGTTTGCTGCGAAAAAATTGCGAATACGATATATGTTTATTTTTGTTTATAAAATGCGTTAATACAACAAATTCATTGTATTCTGAATTTCTCATTATAAATTTGAATAAAACACTTATGTATGCTGATTTAAATATTTTTTACCATTGTCAAGGTGAGGGTGGGGGGCGGCGAAAAATTGCTCAGCACACAGGCGGCCGTGCACCTAGGAACGGCCCTGCCCACTTTGAAAGGCCTGGAAGTTAGTATATGGTCTTGACTATATTGAAAATGAAACAAGGACCAAATGCAGGAAAAAATATGTCTTCTACAGATGTCACTCTTGAAATAATTATTTTTGGAAAAAATTTAATAATGTGTCAACACCGCAGTGAAAGTCCAAAAATGATATATGAATAGATAAAGACTTATAAATTATAAAAAATATTCAGATGTTCCATTTAAAAAATTCCTGTATTAACCTGTCAGTACGATGTGAAGCACTCTGTACATTTAAAAACAATTTTAGATTACGTCAGTCTTGGTCTTTGTTAATCTTTATCTGAAACATTTTTTCAAATTGCAAACGGTTGAAAAGGTATTAACCATCTCATCCTATTCACTTGTACATATATAAAATGGCATGGTTGAAATTGGGCCATATTTATCATCATAGAGAAAATAAAGAAGAGGCATTGAATTAGTGAACGTTATTATTAGGTAGTATCTAGTATCCTAACAAGTCAATAAAGTCAAGTGATTCATACAGGTGTTTCTTTTTAAACATTATGTCAAAAAAACGGCGCATGTGAAAGGAGAAAATAAATAAATAAGTATATACCTAGTAGGAGCTTGGTAACTAAAATCAGGCGTACTTTTCCTATACTTTAGAAGCACCTATGATTGTAATTAGACTTATTTATGTAATATATCACACTTTATATAAAACATAAATATCACGATAATACACAGGCATATGCCTACGTACACAGAAAACGGAAGTATTAATCTATAATGTACCAAGATAGCGCTAATTCCACACAATTTTCACACGAAATCTAGACGATGAGAGTGAATAATAATAGCCATTATTTATTGTTATGTATATGTTAATACTTTTACTTAAATATACAATTCCCATAAAGAAAGTTATTACCTAATATATGAAGATCTCGACGTGATGGAAAAATTTACCACAATTACTTCGTCATATCCATTGCAAATAATGTCTCTGATTTACCTGACATTTTTCTCTGTTTATATTTGTCATTTTACCTCAGGAGAAGAAGGAATATTTTTTATAGGACGTTGAATTTCCACAAGCTAATTTCTAGCAGGTAAAAATTTTGAGGGAGACACACAATAAAGTTTTTCTTCAGTATTTGACATGCAAAGTCAATTTTAAATAAACACAAAAATGGTGTATTCCACTAAAACTTAATGAAAATGTATTTAATAATTTTTAGGACACAATATAAATTTTTTTAAATGTTCATCCTCTTCATTTACCAGATACGGCTTAGCTCTCTGTCTAAATAAATCGTTGTTAAAATAAAACACGTCAATACAATACAGAAGTTTATATTCTATTAACAATAACGGCAAGTATACTAACAACGGAATACTAAATAAACAATCCAATAATATCTCATGCTGACTTACGCAGTATCTAAAACTCGCTGGTAAGAAACCAATCGAAAAACCCAATCCACCTCGATCATTTTCAGTACACATCTAGTCAACTTTATTTTCACCTATTTCCAGTTTGATTTTCGCTAAACGATTACTGCACGGCTTCATAAACCTCGGATCTACCATGATCTCGTCGTACAATCCTCTAAAGATCGTTCCGCAGCAAAGCGTCTCTTTTTTCCAATAATCCAAATCTACGAAATCACTTACTTTGTCCGCATCTTCCACGCGTTTGGTGCGCTTCTTTTCCACGACCTCGTCGCAATCGCTAACCACAGAACTGGCAACCCTACTGGAATCGTCCTCTGACAAAAAATCAACGATAACTTCCTCGTTGGCATCGCTCACGTCCGATAATGATAATGCCGGGCTGTCCCGTACGCGTTTAACGTTGTCGTCTTTTTCTTCTGAAACATCCACGTATTTATTTTTAAATTGACTCGTACTGTTGCTCAGGAGATCGTCAATATTTCTTTTGGGGTACCACAACTGCATTTTAGTTTGGCTTAACATGATTAAATTGCGGAGAATTAGTTGTGCAAATTTCTAGCTTTGTTTGACAGTAGTTGTCGTTGTTTTTCTGGTTTTTCATGGCACGCTGCGTGAATAATATAAAGATTTCTGAGATCACCTCGGTTTAGCCCTCTAAAATGGGAACATTTTGATGAAATAATTCAAAGCGAGCTGAAATTTTGGGAACAGGCTTATTTTATGGTACTTTTTAACATATCAAAAGTCCCCACCCGTAGACGCCGGCGAAGAGGAGGGGGGGAGAAAATAGGTTAAAAAAAAATCAAATTATAGGTAATAAAAATCCGCACAATTTGTTTTTTTTTACTTCGTACGACTTATTGGGCTATTTAATATATTCAGGTACTTGGCTGTATAATTAATTTCCGTTAAAATTAAAGTTGGAAAAGTACGTGAATTCTGAGATGAAATCACTTTGCAGATTTATAGATATTTATTAGTTTTGAGATTAATAACGTTGATTTATTTATTGTCTTGTATAAGATTTAGAAGTAAGAGTATAAGCCGCAAAATTTGTGTGTATATTTCTCCCGACACATTATCATTTCCTGATGATGCCGAAATGGTTGGCGATACGCAAGTATAAAAATGTTCTAATGTTTTGGCGTTTGGGTAAAATGCGCCAGAGGCAGTGTCACACCAATGTATCCAATTTGTTTTGGAGATACCGATTTTTTCACGTGTTTTTTTACTTCGCTTGTTACGTCTATCACACGACATGCGTGTATTCTATTATATTTTGAAATGAAAAATCGCATAATAAGGCTCCTTTTGTATGTAAATGTTACTTCCATATTAGTGACTGATGACCTCTGTCATGTGCTCTTCAAATAAAAATGCTGGGCATTTTCGATTATCCTCGACACATCTGCAAATCGACCTTGTTAAATAACTGGACAGCATCAACTAAGTTCAATACAAAATGCTAAGCTAATGGCCAAACAAAGTACGTAATAAAAGGTGTGTATCAATTGGGCTGTGTACCAGCGACTTCGGCCCCCGTAATTAACTAATGTGAAAATTGATCTTTAAAAGCTCGATTAATACCTCTTAAATAATTGTTTATTCGTGAATGACGTGCGGCATTTCAAGAAGGTTATGCGACACCGGGACTCGATATCGGATGATTGTGTTTTTATCTCTTATACACATACGTAATTTTGTAAGATGTTCACTAGGAACTGTGTCAAATCGCTCACTAACGTTTACCCAAAAAGATCTTATACGTTGTTAACATATGGCAAAGCTCTGAATAATAATTAAAATACGGTCAAACATGTGGTTGAACAATGGGCTTACACAGACAGCTCTTTCAAAGAATTAATGAGTCGCCCCGATTTGACTTTTAATAAAGTCAAAGAAATTGTACCACACATTTTAGAACAAAACAAGAATTAAACAAATTGACACGTTTCACAATCAGTTACATTGCAAAAAACTTGGCACGAAAATTAACAATGTTTAAGACGTACAGGGTGTTCCGTAAATAATGAATAATCCTGAAAATGGTAGTAGACTAGACCAAAACTTATCAGAATACCACAACTTGACCTTGTTGAAAACCCTAAGGTTTTCGAGATATGGGCACTTTAGTGAAATTTTGACAATCTCTACTTTAGGATAGTATCTTGCATGCCACTGCCACAAAGTAAGAAGGATTTTTTCAGATTTTGGATAACGCCGGCAGTATTCTCAAAAAGAATGTTTTTCTTAAATTTTGGTTCCATCAAGATTTGCGTTTGCTGACTTTGACCTTTTATGGTGTAAACAAAAGTGCCAAGCGATACTTGCCAGTTATCCTAAAAACTTGCCCACTTATTATTAAACTTTAAAATGGTATAAAATTCAAGTTGTCCTGTTAGAAAAAAGATACAGCTGTTTGAATGGTGGGTGAACTAAATTTATAAATTGAAATTTTTAACAAGTAAGCCTTGTCTTTAATTGTATTGCTTGGTCAAAGCATTCGTCGATATTCTCGTACGTGACACATGTCATTTTAAACATAATATTTTTAGTCGCAAACTCCTCTATAAATCCTTATTTTACTATAAGGAAAATAACCAGACTCAACCAAAGTTACAAGTCTGGCGCGTTAAGTGTAATAATTGCATATTACCATCAAAACGCTAATGCTTCGAATGCAACAAACACCAGCCGAAAGACTGATCCTACTTAAAGGACCTCTCTTGCCAGTCGTCACACACCACTTGCAGACTGCAGTTTCGAGCTGTTGGCTCTCGTCAGTGCAAGGTAGGCATGCGACGACCGGCACGAGAATCCTTTGACTACTTAGTACATCCCGCTATTTCTACAATAGCGACATGTAAAATAGCCAGCAGGCGCCATCCAGCGGGATGTACTAAGTAGTCAAAGGATTCTCGTGCCGGTCGTCGCATGCCTACCTTGCACTGACGAGAGCCAACAGCTCGAAACTGCAGTCTGCAAGTGGTGTGTGACGACTGGCAAGAGAGGTCCTTTAAGTAGGATCAGTCTTTCGGCTGGTGTTTGTTGCATTCGAAGCATTAGCGTTTTGATGGTAATATGCAATTATTACACTTAACGCGCCAGACTTGTAACTTTGGTTGCAGTCTGGTTATTTTCCTTATAGTAAAATAAGGATTTATAGAGGAGTTTGCGACTAAAAATATTATGTTTAATATTCCGCCCTCTAAAAGCACATTTGAAACATGTCATTTTGTACGTTTGGCGTTAGTAGCTCATTCTTCTGAAATTATTTAAATTCTTTGAGATCTGGCCATAACGTTTACACAAACTTTGTGCCCTGGACTTGGACTCTATTTGGTTACCGATTCAGACTTTGTTTTTTGTCGATAATAACGATTTGGCATTTCTTCGGACTGCATTCTATTTACGGCCTACTTATTGTTATTATTAAAATGTTTTAAATTCTTAGGGAAGAGGACGAATAAAGATCGAAATAAAATGAAAATTTATTTCAACTGCATTTATTGAACATTATTTAAAAAAATATATTCAAACAACTTATGATAAATTTTCGAGTTGCTTTCCTCCAGCCCTGATGCAGGCTCTGCACAATTTAATAAAGAAACATTTTAAATTGTGTGAATATCCGGATCGGATGATTTCTTCAGCGGCTACTCCGATGCGCTCATGCAATTCATTTAACAATTGAACAGTTCGGAAGTACGCCTTGTCCTTTATGCATTCCCAGTAATAAACATCTAAAGGATTTAGGTCCGGTGACCTGGGTGGCCACAGAATTGGAGCTAAGCGACCGATCCACCTTCCCGGATATTTCAAATTTTAGTATGCTCTCACCTCTCTTCCATAATGTGCAGGGCATCCGTCGTTCTGTAGCCACATTGTCCGCCTGAGGTAGAGATAGGTCGTTTTGAAGGAATTCCAAATAATTGTCGGACGTTGATGTTGGTGGCAATTCAAATGGGCGTACCACTTGATCATTTAGGATGTCTGTCCATAACTTTACCTTAAATTGGTATTGTGACCGATCTTCCCTCATCAGTCATCAAGCGAGGATTTTCCAACTGCCAGCTATGCAGATTATGTAAATTTACAAGTGTATTTATTTATTTATTTCATGTTGCCGAAACTTAACATAATGCAAAAGCTTTTAACGCTTTATATTGCAGTAGTAACGATGAAGAATAACTAAATGCATTAACTTCCTGTACTATTACAGGGTATTCGACATTCCTTGAAAACTAATCTTAGATTGTGCATAAAAGAAAATGGAGGCCAATCTGAATAATTTTCTTATAATTCATAATTAGCAATTTCTTATATTTAATTTAATTCTTGTATGTACTGGATATTTCCGAGCATTCTTTCAAGGATTTCTCAATAAAATGTTGAAAATGCACGTTGACATGACTCGATTTATCGAGGCAAAATGTGTATTTTACTTCCATGTCCAGTGGAAGTATAGTAATGCAAAAAAATATATATTTTTTTTTGTTGAAATAAGCTTCAAATATCATGAAACGTCGAGATTTTAAATTTGAGCGGAAAAAAAAATTCCTGTCTGTCGGTCGGTCTGTTTGTAACTTTCTTTGTGCGCACGTTTACTCTGGAACCGTTTATGATATTGACTTGAAATTTTATACACTTATGTACTGTAGATTATATTTTGATTTAATTCCGTTGAAGGGTTCGGAGGTAAATGGGGTAAATAAGTGTAAATAGGCAAAGCAGGCAGGTAAAAATTGCAATTTAGGGCATGCACGAGAGCCAAGGGCTTCTAAAATTTATTTTGGCATTAGTTACCCCTGTACCACCCCCCACACTACTGTTTAAGGGAATAAAATATCACATTGGGATTTAGTGTGGTATAACTTGCATACAAAATCTGGATGTGGAAGAATGCTTCCTTGGGCAGCGGTTTTTATACACGTGTGTTACAGTCTGTTGGAGCAGTTTTGACACGAGCCTCGGAAACATCTAGATAATGATAACGGAGTGCCAACTTCCAAATTAATCTATCAACGGACCCGCGAACTTTACCAGCAATTTACAGTTTCCATTGCAGCTCTTTGGCCTTTGTTAGCCGTGCGTGTGAGTGTTGTGAAAGGTCGCCGCTTGATTAGGAAACGCCGTGAGGGAGAGAGCGAATGAATTGTTTGGGTTCATCTCGAGATTCTTCTGGTGAGCCGCGCTCCGGCGAAGTTAGTCTTCCTCGTATCGCTACCTCTTGAAGTGCTCCGACACCTACATGTGATTTGTTACGCTCTCTCGACTGTCGGTTTTTGTGTCCCAGTACAGTAGAATTTCAGGTGAGTGCGTTCTCTGGGATGTTTTAAGCTTTTCAGGCCGTGCTCCAAGCTTTATAAAAGCGCGTAGAAGTGCGCAAAAATTTATTAACGGCAGGAATGTAAATACTCAGAGATGTGACCGTCATCAGTCGCCACAGTACTGTTAAGGGTGCGAATTTTAAAGTATTCATTACATTAATTCTGTAATCGTTATTTTTAAGAAACAGCTTTGGTATTACAGTTCTTTTATTAACCAGGAAAAATTCTCAGAATTCTGTTTGAGTTGCAATATGTCGAAAGTATCTCATAAAACATTTTACCCAAATTTATGCAGATACAGTTTTTAGTTGAAGAAATGAATGCATTTCGCTCTTAATCGTTAGTACTTCAATGTAAAGACTTGAAACCTTTTGCATTATGTTAAGTTTTGGCCCGGGGAGGTTGCAGCCCCTATTTTACACCCCCAATTCAATAACTCGCAAAGTTTTCCACAAAATCGGCTAAAATTCATATCATTGGGGTTTTTGGGGTCGATGCTTACGAATCCGAAGTGAAAATTGGAAAATTCAAAATGGCGGACCTAAAAATGGCGGATTTTAAGATTTAATTCCTGATTTACGCCTTATTGATTTTATTGAAAAATGTAAAAATATGTGGAGTAAAAAACGTGTTTAGAATGTCATTTTGCATAGGAATACACCATTTTGGTAACCACATTTCCTTTTACAAAAATTGCGATAAAAACTTTTTTTAAAATTTTTATTATAGTTTGATATTGGACTAATAAAGTTAAAATAACCAAAAAAAATTAACCCTAATCGTTTCAACCCTTTATTGGGGATGAACGTAGAGTGACCTCCGAAAAAATACGATTTTTCCTAAATTTTTACTACAAACTGATGGGAGAAATTTTTTTCTTATGCAAAATTGCAATCTAAACACTTTTTTATGAAAAAAGTGATTCTAGACGATAAAACGGAAGGTTTAATTGATGGTAGTCCCAAAATTTGTATTTGGATACAAAATAGCATTCTAGTTATTTCTTTTCTTCTTGTGTATAGGGTAAAAATCAATACTAACGGATTTATTCGCGTTTTGAAAATGCAATATTTTGACTACCATGATTACCTAGGAAGACAGAACGTTAGGGTTAAGGACTAATATTTTTAAAATTATGTATTTTTATGCAAAAAGTGTTCTAAACATTTTTCACTTATAATATTTTTCTTAAAAAGTAATAGAAACAGCGTAAATATCTTTTGTTCTAAAAAACGTTTATGAGAACACATTTAACCTTCCATAAAATTGACCAGAAATGAAATAAAAAGTTGAAACTCCCTGACATGTTCAACCACAATACAGAAATTACATATAATAGTCCCTTCAAATTAGTCAAAAAATAGCTGTTTTATGGAAAATTTTCCCACAATTATGAGACCTGTAAAAAATTAAGTATTTGGGATGTCTGAACATGATTTTCACCCCTCGCAGTTTTAAAAAAGGATGGTTTTTGAGAAATATATACATATACAGGGTGGACCAAATAATAGGCCATAGTTCAGTTTTTTGGGCCAAAATATGAGGATATAACCAAATATGCTTTAGTAAAATGTTGCTGTGAAAAAAGATACAGGGTGTCAAAGTTCAAATTTTTTTTTTTCGTTTTTTTGCAATAACAACAGTAAAAAAGTAATAATAAATTGTATTTAAAAAGTGTGCTTTGGTTACGTTTTAGTTCTATCATTTACGTCATTTAATCATTTTATTTTTTTCTTGTGTTCCTCGAGCTAATTTCAACTTCTTTATTTACAATGCCTATAGACATAATAATTTTTCAAATAGGGAAATGAGGGATATGATATGTGTTTACGCACAAAATAATTTTAGCGGACGTGCGAAATTTTGTTAAGAACACTTTATATACCGACGACGCAACTTTTACTCGCCGAGGTTTTTAATTGGAGAAATACCAATTACTGGGAAGTAGAAAATCTTCATGTCTTTAAAGAAAGGCATTTTCAGCAAGAATTTAAGATTAACGTTTGTCGTGGTATCATCGGCGATCAATTATTGGGACCATTTGTTATTCCTCCATATTTAAATGGATGGTCTTATCTGTTTTTTCTTCAAAATACTCTTGCTGATATATTACATGCTTTCATGCTAGACATACGGAACAGAATATGGTTCATGCAAGATGGAGCTCCCCCTCATTTCTCCATTGAAGTCAGGAATTATCTTGATAAGACTTTCCCACGCAGATGGATCGGTCGAGGAAGTGAGTTTGCTTGGCCACCAAGGAGTCCTGATTGTAGTCCTTTGGATTATTATATATGGGGACATATGAAGTCTTTAATCTATGCAAATACTATCAATTCAAGAGAAGAACTGTGGGACAACATACAAAATCCAGCAAATTTTATTAGAGGAATGGAAAGGTTTATGAATGAAATTAGAAAAGGCATAGCAGTAGGTGGAGACTATATCGAACATTTACTCTAAGTTGGAGCAATGGGGTTTTTGTATAATTTCATTAAGGCAACTTTTACGTTATTTTTTGGTCTTCTAATGACATTAGATCCTTATTTTAGACAATCTTTTGATTTATGTATTTATCTCAATACCATGAAAATAATGCGTGTACACTTTTCTAATAAACCGTTGGTTTTCGAGCACTCCCCCATCCCCTCGGTTGAGTGTACTAATTTTCAGATATACATTTCATATGTTGCCGAAACTTCACATAATGCAAAAGGTTTCAAGACTTTGCATTGAAGTAGTAACGATTAAGACCTAAATGCATTCATTCATTTACTACTAGTCTATTAGTCAGTAATGAGTCTGGGAGTTTTAGCTGATCACTCTAACACACTCTAACATTAAAAAAATAACTCAATTAAAATATTAAATGATCTGGGACTTGCCGCATAAAATCTTAACGACGGACTATTAAATCATTTCCAATGAAGAAACGACAGTGACCTCTAGACCTTTATTTCAATCGTCTACAAAGAATTCGCTCTGAAAAACCTCAACATTTAGCCAAAATTAGTTGTCTGACCTTCAAATAAAATAAGCGTTCTGCTCTCTGCATATAATGTTTACAACGAAAATAATATGTATTGCAGTCTTTTAACAATGCTTTTGGAGCGAGAAGATACCTCAGACTTTAATTTAAATATTCCATTCTATTTAAATTCTTACGTTCATAATCAAAGTTACGAGCCGGAATCAGATAGGCAAGAGGACACAATTTTTTTTATGATGAGCGCATATATATTTTTATGGTGTTTTGACCACTATTTTTGTACTATGATTCACATTGATGGTGCATCTGTAAATTTGTTTCGGTACTCCTCTCTTTTCCGGATGCACATGCCACCCAGAAATTTTGTATATATCGCAGATCAAAATAAACGCATCACTGAAAATGTATTTCAATGGGCAGAAGCAACTGTAACTGTGCCGGTAGAGTTTTCTTGAAAAAATGCTTTAAAATAAGATCTAGTAAGGGAAAACGAGGTCGAAAATCAACAAAAGACTGCTTGGCCGCTGTCTTCACTACTTGACGATGGCGAAAGCTATCCAAAAAACATACAGAATTTACTAGAAAATGTACCCATCATTATTTTACCACCGTTTTCTAGAACTAGAATATCTTTGCTATTGCGTCATCGATCGTCTTTACGTTAAACCATACACCATTAAAGATCATCGGGGAAAGTATTATTAATAGTTATTGTCTCTACCAAACCAAATACCAGACCCGCAACTTAAAAAGTAATGGCCAATTTACAGCCGCTGGCCATACATTATAACAACTTGTTAATAGTAAAATTCACAAGACGTTCACATTTTGTTTACGATCGGTGTTGTTAATTATATTTTTCATCGTACGATTGTCTGATAATATTATTATTGGTAATAATGTGGGACTAATTTGCAGTTACACTGTCACTTTTCAACATAACCCTAATCTCCATATTATGAAAAACTGTCATTTAGTGTCATTTATTCCAACGAAATTCTGATTTTTCCAGAGCCTACCCTAGTTCAAAAACATATAAATAGTACACAGGGATAATATAAAATGTATGTTCCTAAACTATTAAATAAAACCCTACTCTAGTGCACCTCCTCCAAAGGACTGTAGCTGCCTTAAGAAGCATTGACAGACACACATAATTTTTGCCTACAGGGTGTTCCAATAGTGCATCAAAGTCCAATATTGGCCTTATTAGAAGACTTTGGAAACTTATTTTTTATGGAACTGGTATAGTGTCCAAAGGCGCACATTTTAAAAATATTTTGAAATATACAGGGTGACTCGTTACAACGGAGCATCTTCGGGGTAATTCCTTTTTAAATGGAACACCCTATAATTTTTACATTTATGAATTCAGCGTAAAATTACCTTTCCAACGGCCTCCAGATCTTTTGTTTCTGAAGTGGCGTTACCGAGTTATTCGAAAAAAAAAAAATGAAAATTTTGGTCGGAACAAGGTTTAACAAATTAATTCGCTGTGTGTGTATTATTATTAATTAAGAAGATTATTTTGCAATTATGTGACAATGTGACAACGACACAACCACCAAATAATGATTATAATAATACAGGGTGTATTATACTAGCGCTAATTCAGGACATTTCAAAATGAATTTTCTCAATTTTTTCAAATGGAACAGTCTGTATATTAAACATAATATTTTTAGTCGCAAACTCCTCTATAAATCCTTATTTTACTATAAGGAAAGTAACCAGACTGCAACCAAAGTTACAAATCTGGCGCGTTAAGTGTAATAATTGCATATTACCATCAAAACGCTAATGCTTCGATTGCAACAAACACCAGCCGAAAGACTGATCCTGCTTAAAGGAGCTCCCTTGCCAGTCGTCACACACCATTTGCAGACTGCAGTTTCGAGCTGTTGGCTCTCGTCAGTGCAAGGTAGGTATGCGACGACCGACATGAGAATCCTTTGACTATAATACATCCCGGTATTTTTACAATAGCGACATGTAAAACAGCCAGCAGGCGCCATCCAGCGGTCCAGTGTCCGTTGCAATCGAAAAATAAATAGCCTGACTTGGCTTAGCTTAGTTCAAATGTATATCATTCAATGTTTATGAGCTTGATATGAGTGCATTTTCAGTCCATAAGAATTTGAAACTTTTGAAATTTCATGCTTACAAAATTCACCTTCACCAAGAGTTAAATGAAGATGATTTTGAACGGCGACTTGAATTTAGTGAATTAATGATGGAAAGGAGTAAACAAAACTCAATTTTTTTGTCATCTTGTCTTCTCAGATGAAGCAACTTTCGAACTCAGTGGAAAAGTTAATCGCCATAATTTCAGATATTGGAGTGACGAAAACCCTCACTGGATGCTTGAAACACACACGCAGTATCCACAAAAATTAAATGTTTGGGCAGGAGTATTCAGGGATCGAATCATAAGACTGTTTTTCATAGATGGAAATTTGAATGGAGAAAAATACCTGGAAATGTTGACAAATCAAATAGTTCCCGCAATACAAGAGATTGCTGGTGATGAGTTCGGTAATGTTTGGTTCCAGCAAGATGGAGCTCCTCCACACTATCGGGATATTGTTAGGGACTGTTTGAATGGTACTTTCGAAAATCGATGGATAGGTCGAAGAGGAACTATTGAATGGCCAGCAAGATCTCCCGACCTCGCGCCACTTGATTATTTCGTTTGGGGCTACGTGAAGGGTAAGGTTTATTTCATTAAACCTCGTGATTTGGAAGAGCTGAGGCAACGCATAATAAATATATTTGCAGAAATACCACCTGAAATGATAAGAAGTGCTATTGAACATTTTTACGTTCGTCTCGGACAATGCCAAGAAGTCAATGGGCACCATTTTGAACACCTGCTATAATCCTGAAATTAAACCTGCTGGTGTAGCAGTTAAGCTGTAAACTAATTGCCTCAACTGGCCGAAATCCTCACCTTGCCTTAAATGGCTGAGTTACCTCTTTGCCTTCACTGGCTGGGATCAAGAACTTGTCTGAAGTGGCTGAATTAAAAAGTGTGACCACTGTTAGTTTTTTTAAATAGAGCTTTTATTGCCCTGTAAAAAATGTAATTTGAAAATTACTAGCTGCTAATAAATTTACAGAATGTTAATAGTTGTTATAATTTCCGCAGACCGTGTAAAATCACTATTCTCAAAACAGCTAGGGAAATCATTTACTCTGAGATCAGTAGTTTTACTTTTCATATTTTTTAAGTATGCGTTCAAAACTTTCATGTTTCCACTCAATTTTTTGCGATTGCAACGACACCTTGCGAGAATCGAAAAAAATGCCCGATATAAAATTCACGTATTTTTGGCCGTAGAATCCGAATCCGCTATAAAAAATAGGGATTTTCATTACAAATTTCAAAGCTGCCCCGCCCCACCCACTGGGTTAGGGATGGGAGAGTCGAATCCAATATCATTGGATAGATTTCGTAAAAATAACAAATACGTGTTTTTCAGTTTTTGTATTGGACGTTTTTTTATGGGCACAAAATGCTATTCTTGAAACAGTAATGTGTTCTTTTCCACACCCAGGGTGGTGGGAGGGGGGTTTATTTTGGTATCAGTAGATAGTTTTTTGAAAAATTTTTGACACGTATTTTTTTATTTTTCGATTTGATGCAAACTGTTCGAGATTTTCCACCGTTCCCATACTTTTCTAACACCCATTAGATTATTATATATTATACCTTATATTTCCGGATAGTTTGTAAACTTTCGGTCAAACGGCTTATATTTATTGTTTGTTGCATTCCGGAATTTAACTTAAGCCACCACACTCCAATTCCAATTGAAATAATGACTCTCGTCAATATAAACGTGGTCTTTTAATGATAGTGGACACACCATAACGAGCCTCGATCATGATATAATCGCACTCCTTTTACTTCTCACACGAAGAAATGTTAATTGTGCTATCTGTGACGAGTGACCGTATTTATCTATCACGGATGAACAAAAAAAGAAGAGGAGTCGTTGCATAATTGAACAATGTAACTAATAATTGCATTGACGGAGATGTAATAATACACTATTTTACCTTTTATTTAACGGTAATAATATCGGCCAAAGGTTAGCTCGAACAAATTTCTACAATTACGAAACGTATCTGTAAAAGACGATCATGTCGCAGGAGGATTATAATAATGGATTAACAACAACAAACTATATTGTGCTTTGCAAAAAATCGCATCAGCTAGAACAGCGTATATGCACGAAGAAATACTTTAATATCGATAATCACCTAAACTGGGATAACTATATTAAATATTTAAACGGGAAGCTAAGAAAACTAATATATAAATTCTATAACCTGAAAAGTATGCTAAATAGAAAGCCATCCTAGTGGCATTTAACAGCCTAGCGGAATCCCTAATTAGGTATGGTATTAGCGTCTGGGGCTCAGCCTACAATTCACAGTCCCTCCAGATAACACAAAATTATATACTACAGACAATTGTCATAAAGAGAATCAAATTTTGAATATGTCGGTGTATGTACAAAATCATTTTGATAACGAGCGAATGGAGATAAACATGAAAAATTATCATTTTCAAGTGCATTTTGACAAATAGCTATTTTCTGATCGGCTTTAGGCAGTAATGACACTAAAGGTTTTTTAAAGAGAATTAAGTTATTTGTAAAATGGGCCCCAAGTGACCTTCGTGAATGGTTCACGAGTTGCAGTTGTTTAAAGCTATGAGCAAAAATTCTTTTTTATTATAAATTAAAATTTTCCTGCAAGAACTGTGCATAACAATTTTTTAATATTTCTTATGTTAAAAAAATACCACAAAATAAGCCCGTTCCCAAAATTTCAGTCCTCTGAATTATTTCATCCAAATTTTTCCATTTTATTGGGCTGTACCCACCCTTATATTAGATGAGGTTGATGATATATTGCGGTGAAACTGAAATTGAAATTTTGGCAAAAAATAGAAAATATACCGTATATCAGAAACGTCTCCCTCTGTATAGCAACATTGTCAAAACTTGGCAACAATTAAACAATTAACGACAAGGTCTGTAAAAGGTAACGATCTGGAATTAATAAACAACTGTAGCATTATACCGTCTCGATGATGGCTGATTTAGAATCTTGATTTCTGACCCACATAAGACATTCTACAAGATCATCGCGCTGTTACACATATTAATGTAATCACTACGTTTATATATGAAAGTAAACATGAATGCCAATCTATGGCATGGATGGAATAGGCTGTTACATAACGACGTATAATGTATCAGAAGAAGTCTTCGCATTAGGTTACGGCAACGTCGGCAATTAGACAGTGGCGAAGAGCGAAAGAATAACGACGCAAAATATATTTATAAACAAAATAATTATCTGTCCGATACAATAGTACATTTTCTTAATCATAATTTCATTAATTATATACCTCCTCCATCATTTAATCAATTAGACGTTTAATACAATAGATAAATAATCAAATTATAATTTCTGTGGCGCCTCTGCTAGTAGGTCACTAATATCAAACTTTTTTAACACTTTCCGTTAAGCAATAGGTACAACGAAATTGAAAATTTAGCGTGCAACTATAATTGGAAATGTTATGTGCGAAACCGAACAATTTGAGGCTTAAATTATTACCAAATTTTAAGTATCTAGTTGTTGATGATTTTGTGTTATAGGAGAAGACCTAAGTGATAATTTTTTCTGACGCAACAAGTCCATTAAGTTGTTTTACGACGTTTTAAATAATAGTTCACGTAATGCATAAACAAAGTGAGGCCCATAAGTAACGGAGTAATTCGTTATCTACGTAATTAACAATTTATGAGTAAAATGCTAAAACAGCTCAATTTTTTATTCTAAATTGACATTTCTTGAACATAATTTTATATCTTCAACACCCTTGGAGTGAGCTATCCCTTTGAAATTTTTTAATGGAACGAGGGTAGCTCATTTGAAAGGGTTTTTAATTCTCTATCCAGCAATATAAGATTTTTTGAATTTCTCTAATTTTTGTCAAAAGGTTTTCAAAAAAATATCTACTGATGCCAAAATGACCTCCCCACCCACCATTTGTAATTAAAATCCCTATTTTTTATAGTGGATTCGGATTCTACGGACAAAATACGTGAATTTTATATCAGGCATTTTTTTCGATTCTCGCAAGGTGTCGCTGCAATCGCACAAAATTGAAATAAACCTTAAACGTCCATAAGTTTATAAATATTTACAAACTCTAGCTACTCGTGTTGACAAAAAAAAACATTCAGTTTAAAAAACAATATCTGTGATATCTTGATTTTTATGAATGTTTTTTTTAAATCGTTCTTAATAACAATATTTGTTTTGTGAAATTTCTACGAGAACGTTGAGTTCCTGTCAACTTTTGTAGAGGCAGGAGCGCACTTTTGTACGGAAAAAGTTATTTAATTTTTCATTAGTTCTCGCATTTTTTTCTGCATAATGGCTACGTTAACAGAGAAAGAGAGAGTTTCTCTTTTAATGATACGAGAGTGGGGCGATAAAGAAAGGTCCTGTAATGAAGTTGTGATTTTATTCAACGAAACTTTTCGTGTAGATCAAGTGGGAATTTCGAAATCTACTGTGTCCCGCACCATCAAACGATTCCTAGACACAGGGACAAATAAAAATCGCCCAAAATCTGGATGACCAAAATCTGAAACATCGGAAGCTCGACAAATGGAAGTGGCCCAGCCATTTTTTGAAAATCGAAGGTTATCAATCAGAAAAGCCAGTCAACAGCTTGATATGAGTGCATTTTCAGTTCATAAAAATTTGAAACTTTTGAAATTTCATCCTTACAAAATTCACCTTCATCAAGAGTTAAATGAGGATGATTTTGATCGGCGACTTGAATTTAGTGAATTAATGATGGAAAGGAGTAAACAAAACCCAAATTTTTTGTCATCTCTACTCGTCTTCTCAGATGAAGCAACTTTCGAACTCAGTGGAAAAATTAATCGCCATAATTTCAGATATTGGAGTGACGAAAACCCTCACTGGATGCTTGAAACACACACGCAGTATCCACAAAAATTAAATGTTTGGGCAGGAGTTTACAGGGATCGAATCATAGGACCGTTTTTCATAGATGGAAATTTGAATGGAGAAAAATACCTGGAAATGTTGACAAATCAAATAGTTCCCGCAATACAAGAGATTGCTGGTGATGAGTTCGATAATGTTTGGTTTCAGCAAGATGGGGCTCCTCCACACTATCGGGATATTGTTAGGGACTATTTGAATGCTACTTTCGAAAATCGATGGATAGGTCGAAGAGGAACTGTTAAATGGCCAACAAGATCTCCCGACCTCGCGCCACTTGCTTATATTGTTTGGGGCTACGTGAAGGGTAAGGTTTATTTCACTAAACCTCGTGATTTGGAAGAGCTGAGGCAACGCATAATAAACATTTTTGCAGAAATACCACCTCAAATGATAAGAAGTGCTACTGAAAATTTTTACGTTTGTCCCGGACAAATGCCAAGAAGTCAATGGGCACCATTTTGAACACCTGCTATAATCCTGAAATTAAAACCTGCTAGTGTAGCAGTTAAGCTGTAAACTAATTGCCTCAACTGGCCGAAATCCTCACCTTGCCTTAAATGGCTGAGTTACCTCCTTACCTTCACTGGCTGGGGTCAAGAACTTGTCTAAAGCGGCTGAATTAAGAGGTAAAACCACTGTTAGTTTTTTTTAAATCGAGTTTTTTATTTCCCTGTAAAAAATGTAAATTGAAAATTACTAGCTGCTAATAAATTTACAGAATGTAAAATCACTGTTCTCAAAACAGCTCGGGAAATCATTCACTCTGAGATCAGTAGTTTTACTTTTCGAATTTTTTTAAGTATGCGTTCAAAATTTTCATGTTTCCACTCAATTTTTTATGATTGCAGCGACACCTTGCGAGAATCGAAAAAAAATCCCGATATAAAATTCACGTATTTTTGGCCGTAGAATCCGAATCCGCTATAAAAAAATAGGGATTTTCATTAAAATTTCAAAGTTGCTCCCGTCCTACCCACTGGGTTAGAGGTGGGAGAGTCGAATCCAATGTAATTGGATTGATTTCGTAAAAATAACAAATACGTGTTTTTCAGTTTTTGAACTGGACGTTTTTTTATGGACACAAGACGCTACTCTTGAAACAGTAATGTTTTCTTTTAATTTTTTTGCGATTACAGCGACACCATGCAAGAATCAAAAAAAATATCTGGAATAAAATGTACGTATTTTTTGCCGTAGAATCCGATTCCAGAATAAAAAATAGGGGTTTCCATTTGAAATTTTAAAGTTGCCCCTCGCCCCACCCACAGGGTGGTGAGTGGGGAGGTCATTTTGGTATCAGTAGATAGTTTTTTGAAAAATTTTTGACACGTATTTTTTTATTATTCGATTTGATGCAAACTGTTCGAGATTTTCCACCATTCTCATACTTTTCTAACACCCGGTATTGCGATTTTAGTATCGAAGAATTTGTCTTCAAATAATCCAACTACGGCACAAATAATCTTGGCGTGGATATTTTAAGATAACAGATTGAGCCAATGTGTCCCTATTTAAACTACCTACACCATTTTTCTTTCTTTCTTGTCTTCGATATACCCACTACTCATTAAATATTAATTTTACTCAAGATCACTATCTAAGTTATTATATTCATATAATTTTGATGCTCGTAATAATATTCATTAATCGAGAAGATATTGTTTTCTGTTGCATATGTAGATCGTATTGTAATCTCTTTTTATATAATGCAAAGAAAATCTAGCAAGGTTACTGTGGTTATCATTGTTTGATGTGACAAAAGAACAAAATTAAAACGTTTCAGGATAACCACCTCGAAGATATCGGTGAAAATAAATACGCTAAAATAAAACTCTCTAGTAAAATAGGTTACCACCACGTACGTATAAATATTTCAAGATCCTCTGCCTACCATTTACCGAAACGTACCTGCTAGGTACCTATCTATCATACTTTATTTAATAATACCTTGCACATGTATACTCAGTTGAGCTTCATAATACGAAAACTTATTTCAAAAATATCACAAATATAGGTTAATACATGAGAATCCTAAAAAATGTAATACCAAATTTTAACCACTTACATCGAGTTTTATTCTGAATATCTGCAAACTATTTCAACAAAGTCTCGCCAAGGATCCAAAATCACACACAAATCACACTTTTTAAACTCTCAAAATTCACAATAACTTGATTGAACGTTACGAGACGAACAAAAAATGCACTGCTGTGATGTTGTGTCTTGATTTCATTGTTAGCAGCGATCAGCCTACTAAATTTTATTGCTCCCAGGAATAACATAACATACACGAAATCGTCAAATGCATGTTTTAGAAAAGTAGCAACATGAATCATAATCTGTAAAACTGAACGCCGATCGTGTTTTATTTCGATTGTGCATTTAGCCATGGGTTACTCGATTTTACAGCTCGCCTCAATGAAGTCGTATTGCAATTTTATTTGAGTAATCTTAAATATTTTATGTTCATCAAAGTGTACAACAGTATTTCAACAATGTTTAAGGAATTGGAGGTGTGGCGCTAGGAAATTTCGCAGTTTGTGCGAATTTTTGCAAGTTCTACGTATGCTAAGTGGATGTTTTTGGTATCATTTTGAAGATCTCGTCAAATGCAAACTTTTGGAAGTCGTTTAGAAAATGGAAGTTTTGAGGGGGGGCGAAAATAGGCGGCCTAAAACGTTTCTTTGCAGCCGAAAGCACTCGGTGCTGTTTGGCATACTTTTTAAAAGACAAATTTGATTTGGGAAGAGGCCGAACCAACCAGCATTCATCGTACGCCCAGGTTTTGGGGTCTGCGATATACGGGGGCGAGGTTACAGGGGTGTAAAAGCGGAGGTACGTTTTTAGCAAATTCGTGGGGATGTTCAATTGCGTTTTTGACAGTATATGGGCAAAATCTATGGATTTTTCAAATAAAGGATTTGAGGGTTGAAAAACAGGAATAAGTTATAATTATCGGAAAACGTTGAAAAGCGATATTTATGTGAAAATTGGTGTTTTGAGATGTTTTATGAGTCGATTGTGGTTTTTAAGAGAATATAGGATGAGGATGTGGGGGTGGGGATTGGGTGTGGAAATTTGTTTTCGTACTGACGTTTTGATGCTGATGAGGCCAACATAGTTGGTGAAATTCGCGTCAGGCTGAGTATTTGAGCATATTTGGGTTCAAGTGTTTTGGTGTTTGTATTTTGGTGTAGTTTCCACAAACCCAAAACACAGATCTTAACCATACTTAAATACTGTTGTAATCGACGTAGGTTTCGCCAACCATGTTGGCATTATCAGCAGACAACTAATCTGTTTTCATGTATTTTGTGTTAATATTACATTTATTCTAAGTTGTATTAGTAAAAAATATCAAAAACATTGTGTTGAAGGAAGTTTTGCCACCAAAAAGAAATTTATACGTTAAAATATCACAAAATTGGCCAAACGTAATTCTTCGATTTAGAACTTTTTGAATTTAATTTGCAGAGTTTTTAAATGTAACACCTTGTATACTTTTCAACATGTGATGCAGAAAATAAAAACTAATCGACTGATTTCCACCTTGTAGATATAGTTATATTCAGTGACGACGCATCGATCACAATATTATTGTTTTACTGTCAGTGTCATTGTCATATTAAGTAAAAATATATTTTTATTCATTACTTTTCATTATGTATTACCATGTGCTATGTGAAGTAGTAAAAGGCAACCAACACATATCAGATGAAGTTAGTTGCAGCAAAGGCGCGATTCAAATCCCGGCTAGGATATGGATGTTTAGTGGCGTTTCCATGTACTACTGAGTTGGCAGCAGCGAATTGGATGGGATTGTGCGAGAGACAACACGGTTAGTCGATCTACCATGCCTGAGTTCGAGTCTCAGCTCCAATTTCTAATCGTGTACCCCGTATATCCTCATGTTCTTCTTTTGTTCTCCGTTATTTACGATATTTAATTACAGAAAATGTAGTTTGGCTTAGAAACACTGAAATATTCGCTTCAAATAAAAACTATGATTGCTATTTTCAACTGTTATCTTGTATCCGTCCACAACTTTTACTCTTTATTTTTAAAATGTACGTTTTCCATTTCAACTATTCAATAACCGATGCTTTGTGTCAACAAAAACTATATTACTTATGCATGCTATCTCAGAAAAAACACTTGGAAAGTTTCTTTAATGCAAGCGACATAACAAGAACAATTTAAAATTATTCTCTTTGAATAGGCGTGCCTTGGAAACTAAAAGTAAATAATATCTATAACTCGAACTGGATTTTTAAAATTAATTCCATACTTGTTCGCCCGGCATAATTTGTAGAAAGTCCCCAAACGATAATTCACAAATTTGAATAATCACTTTTGCAGATATATATGCATATGCCTACGCCATAAATCGCAAAGGTATTGAAATGTGCAAAACTTTCCTTGTCTGTATCCGTCTTGCAATAAATATATCGATACTAATATACGTACTGAGAGAAATTATCCACTTTTTACCATCGCCGTACTCACTTTCGAAAGAAATCTGTATGTGGAATTGGACAGAACATCCTTAAAGAATACTAACTGGACAAATTAGATAGTCTGCTGAGAAATCTGACATATATTTTAGAAAGACAAAACGAGCTAAGGCAAACTATGACATAATGTCAATATTATAGAATAGAATATACAGGGTTACTGGTAATTGTTACTGGTAATTCGATACATTCCTTTGGAGATGTGATGGGGCATGATCTAAGAAGTAAATTTAGCCCTAACATATATTATGCAAAACTCAATAGTTTTTGAGATATTTATTTTTTTTTGTTTTTCTCAAAAGGTAGATCTTAATGTCCTAAAAGTTAATTTTCGAAAAATCAATTTGACATTTTTAATTTTTTTTTACTGGATTACTTGTCCAATATTATAGATATCCGTTTGGAATGAAAAATATCTGGAAACATTTCGATCATGTGAACATCTGAAATAAAGACTTTAAAATTTTTTTTTTAAATCAGCTATGAAATTTACCTATTAGGTTTTTTCAAAAAAATATTAACGTAACACGCGTATATATTATTATAAAAACTGCCTTATTTCAATAGCTATCTAACAAGGTACAAATGTTCAATGTACCCTTAATAGTTCTAAGAAAATACTAGTAAAAATAACACAAGTAGTACGAATTTTATTTTTAGATAAACAGTGAAAAACATTTTAAAAGTAGAGTTTAATTCTTAATTAATTTCAAAGTTCTACTTTATTTTTTATATGTCTTGCTCAAAATGGGAGCCCCTATTCCGTATACAGACACGGCAGCGTCTTCTTATTTCCGTCCTTGTTACTCTGGTTGTCAGATTATGCCTTATGTGTTGGGCAGCATCGACTATCCTTTGTCTAAGGTTTTCTATAGTATTGACTGGTGTGGCATAGACCATCTCCTTCATATGACCCCATACGTAATAATCAAGGGGTGTTAAGTCAGGGCTTCGCGCTGGCCAAGGTATTGGGCCCGCTCTTCCAATCCAACGGTTAGGGAAACGTTGATCAAGTAACTGTCGTACTGTCAGCCGATAATGTGCTGGACAACCGTCGTTCTGAAACATCATTCGCTGTCTGACGGCAAGAGGAACATCTTCTAAAATCACCGCCAGATCATTTCTTAAAAAATTTTCATAGATTTCCCCGTTTAAATTTTGAGGAAGAAAGTGTGGCCCTATTAAATAGTGGCCAATGACTTCCATCCACACATTAATAGAAAACTTCATTTGGAAACTAGTTTCACGTGTTAACTTGGGATTTTCCTCTGCCCAATAATGTAGGTTGTGGAAATTTGTTATACCCTCGCGATTAAATTTCGACTCGTCCGTAAATAAAATACTTGTTAAAAAATTTGCACTTTCTGCATCTGAATTTAACATAAAGCGGCAGAATTCCACTCTCCTTCCAGGATCACCTTCCTCCAAGCCTTGGACAGGGGTATAGTGGTAAGGATGACATCCAACTTTACGTATCGTAGACCAAACTTTCCATTGTGACGCTCCGGTTAGTCTTGCGACTTTATTAGTTGAAATAGTTGGGTCTTCCTCAAAATACCTCAATATTTCTTCCTCATCATCTGGTTCATAAACGGGAGGAGCACCAGCGTCACTTCTTCTACATTTCACGGAGCCAGTTTCAGCGATATTACGATATGCCGTACTGAACACACGTGCATTTGGTAAACGGCGGTTAGGGTACCAAAGACCATATTCTCGGCGAGCTTCAGCAGCGTTGCCACCACAGTATCCATAGACAAACAAGATAACAGCGTATTCTGCGTTGGCATACGCGGCCATGGCACAGAAAATACAATAACAACAACTACGAGCAAAATCAAAATCTTCGATAACTAATTTAACAAGACCAACAAACTTAAGGGACACGGAGATAAGAATGTCAGTTAATGACATATATGCACAAACGTCAAAGTCAAGGACTGACTGACTTAAATGAAAATGAACGTTTAGTCGTTTAATAAATTCCGCCACCAGCATTATCTTTACTAATTTTTTATTAGAACTATCAAGGGTACATTAAACATTTCTACCTAGTTAGATAGCTATTGAAATAAGGAAGTTTTTATAATAATTTGTACGCGTGTTACATTAATATTTTTTTGAAAAAACCTAATAGGTAAATTTCATAACTGATTTAAAACAAAAATTTTTACAAGTTTTTATTTTAAATGTTCACATGATCGAAATGTTTCCGGATATTTTACATTCCAAACGGGTATCTATAATATTGGACAAGTAATCCAGTAAAAAAAAATTTAAAAATGTCAAGTAGATTTTTCGGAAATTAACTTTTAAGACATTAAGATCTACTTTTTTTGGGAAAAACAAAAAAATTGAAATATCTCAAATACTATTGAGTTTTGCATAATGTATGTTAGGGCTAGATTTACTCCTTAGCTCATGCCCCATCACATCTCTAAAGGAATGTATCGAATTACCAGTAACCCTGTATATTTATTTTCGCTTTAACAATTATAATATACACATAATTTTTATTTAACGTTGCAAAAAATAAATATAAATCGAGACTTGTTGTAGATAACGTAAATTTTGCTAATACAATATTTTAACGTAAAATATTGCAAACCAGAATCTTCTGGCTGTACAAAGAACTGCAGTTATTCTTCAGAGTTTATAAAAAAAATACTAACCATAAGGTAACTAATACTAAGACATTAAATATACTTAAAAGTGAGAAAAATACTCGGAGAAATACTGAAAATAAAATAATATAATAACTAAAAAACATAAACTATCAGGAATCCTAATACCAATGTCCATAATAAATTATTGTTAAAGATGTGGATGATATTTTAAAAATCGAGTTCACATTTTTCTTTTCTGGTAAAATTATTTATTGCAGACATAAACCCATGTCCCCTTAGTGTTGTCTTAGCCTAGTCTTTTTTGCTTAAAATATCAATATTAACACCATCTACTATGATGTGTACATCAGAATCTTTCTTACAGTTATCGAGGTAGTTATGTGTAGTCCAGTGTTAAACTCTTTAGGACAGGTTGATGGCAATCTATACAATGCTGTTAAAACTATGGTTTTACCCCGTTAAGTTCTGTATGCAATTGTATTACTTTAATATTCTCCCCCATTGTTCCAATTAATTTTGCTCTCATTATAAATTAGATCATATCCCTCTATGCCTCTATATTGCAAATGTCGATTATGTTATTTGTTTCCAATATCTAGAAATTAACACCTGTAAATATGTACTTCTCATATAAATGTAAGTACTGTAGAGTTTATTTCTGGCTTTGTGTCCTTAAATAATCAAAAATATTTGTCAGCCTCCCCGATTTCTATTTTTTTTTTAGCACTCGCTGCCACCGACATTCCCAGAGTGTGTTCTTAAACTGAGCTCATTAAATTGCGAGATGCACGCCAATTCCGACAGTTCATTAAGAAATGTAAACAATTGAACGCGGTGTCGTTCTCAAACAATGCCAACGCAATTTTAAATTAACCCATTTAAACGTTCTCTGGGCCACTACTGAGGAAATACGAGCTAATTCTTTTAACGATTTCATGCATTGCGTTTTTATAGTTAAAGCAGCATTTACATGATATGTTCGTTTGTTTTATTGTTCCGGCTGAATCCTAAATTTTATGCAAAGGACCCCTGAACTATGGTCTATTATTAATGATCCACCCTGTATTTTGATATTCGTTATATTTCTAAAAAACTGTCTTTAAAATAAGGTATAAATTATAAAGTGTCACGATACAGCAACATTGATATAATTATTATACCTAGCCTTACAATATTTGATGCTGTCGATGAGTTGTCAACTTTACATAGACTAAAACATTACAAAGCCCACCTTTTATTTTTTTTTAAAGTGATAGATTGTATTTTTATATGGCAGAAATAAACCATTTGTCAAAATAGTTGTCATATTTGTTCGGTACCCTGATTTATTGACGTTGATCAAGAAATGTGCTACATACTATACTAGTAGGTCAGAAGATAATAATTATTTCTACCAACAAAAGCGAAATTACTTTCGTTAACATTTAACAAAATACCACGCTCACGGTAATAAAGTCATTTTTATAAAGATACCAGGTCTGTAAAATATTAAATTGATGACGCAGCCAGCCATCTATTCGTATCTCATGTGATATTTAAACACTGTACAACCGTTATTGCTTATTAAAATATTTAATGAAAAAATTACGACACGTTCTCACCGATTTCATAACTGGGATTATTTACAAAGTATTTGTTTCTATCTAGAGGATTATCTTTCCATATTACGATATGGTGCTGATGTGGTCGAGCAATGTCATAAAGCGTCGAAAAGAGATTTTTTTAACCAGATCCTCAACGGCGCAAAAAACAATATAGATGTTTATTAATGAAGAATACAATTATTGCTTTAGATAATGTGCTGTTCCATTTTGGCGGCGTTTATTTGCCCAAGATGAGTAACGCTAAAAATGAAAGTGAAGACGATGCTCCTTCTACGTGATACTAATACAAAGCTTGTTCGAATTATGCTGGTACAGATAAAACGTGACAACGGCGACGAGATACAGTCGAAGATGAGGTCTTGTCAACAGCAATTATCGTCCAAAGAAAGAACTTATACATCATTACAATTTCATAACCGTAATTTCTCCGATATTTTTATAGATTTATTTAGATAAATGAAAGGTTCGGGGCGCTCGCTCTTGTGAATAGCTAATTTTACCATGTAGGAGATAATAATGCATTGGCCTCATATAAAAATACGTAGTGAATGAACTGAACGTTTGAGACAAAGGTTCCAGATTTATAATTATCTAAAATTTTGTTATACAGTGAGCAGAAAAATGTACTCTTTCAAATGACATTTTCAAAAATGGGAATTGACATTTAAAAAAATTGCCGATGAAGTCATAACTTTTTTAAAAATGTTTGTAGAATTTTTTTACATAAACAAATTGAGAAATGCATTTAACAATCGACGTGTCTCAGGCGAATTTTTTACTTTCTTTGTAACTAATTTATTTCAATCATTACGTGAGCATTGTACAGCTAGCAAGTAGCAATACGTTTTTATAGTCCAAGAAAGGACGTCCCTGCACTCAATTATTATCACTGCGGGCCATGGCGGCATGCCTGTCATCAAACGACCCGACGCACATTAAAAACCTATAAAAGCAAGCGAGTCAATTTGCGAACAGCAGTACAGAGATTACCGGTATTTTAATGAGGTCGTAAAGTTTTTGTTGTTTTGTCTCTAAAATGAAAATTGTTATGAGACCCAAACATCGAAGAACTCAAGTAAAACGTAGACCCCGTCTCTGTATTAGTAAATTGCGTGACCAACAAACCGTCGAACAGTTAAAGCAAAAAGTTCAAGAGAATTTTAGTGCACTAGAAGAAACCAATTCTGTAGATGTCGCTACTACCTGGACACAAATTAAAGACAGTTTAAAAAGTGCGAGTGAGGAAATTCTTGGCACTGCAGCAAGTAAAAAACAGGAGGACTGGTTCAATGATAATGAAGCTTTTATACAAGAACTTCTTGACCGCAAACATATTGCCTTCCAAAACGCTATCAACCACCCCAACGACTCATCAAAAGCAGAAGCTTTTACCCAATCTAAGTATGAAACGCAACGCGAAATCAGAAGAATAAAGAACGAGTGGTGGGCAAGCAATGCCAGAGAAATTCAAAGGTACGCCGATTCACACGACTACAGGAATTTCTTTCAAGGAGTAAAAGCAGTGTACGGCCCCAGTCGGAAAAATATGTGCCCTATTAAAGATTTAAATGGAAATCTCCTCAAAGAAGACCAGGAAATAAGAGCCCGATGGAAAGAACACTACTCTAACATTCTTAACCAGCAAAGTCAAGCCGATCACGATATTATAAATCTTATCCCTCAATATGACACCTTCGAAGACTTAGATAAACCACTAACAACGGAAGAGATCTTAACCGCCATTGGGCAGCTAAAAAATAACAAATCTCCCGGCGCCGACTCACTCCCAGCTGAGATCTTTAAAGTTGTGTCGTCAGAGCTCATACCCTACCTCAAAAAACTGTTTGATGTCGTGTGGGAAAGTGGTCAAGCTCCGCAGGAGTTTCGTGATACACTTTTAATCAACCTATTCAAAAACAAAAGGAGCGCTGCGGACTGTGGAAATTACAGGGGTATAGCTCTCCTGGCTGTTGGAGGGAAGATACTCACTAAAGCGATGGCAAATAGGCTAACACCTGTTATGGAAAAGTTACTTCCTGAAATAAAGAGTGGCTTTAGATCAAACCGAGGCACATCGGATCTAATCTTCACACTTAAACAGCTTCAAGAAAAAGCACTCGAACATCAAGGAGAAATTCACATGGCCTTCATTGATTTAACCAAGGCGTTTGACTCGGTGGACAGGGAAGAGCTCTGGAAAATTATGCTCCGCTTAGGTATCCCTAGAAAATTTGTGGAAGTATGTCGCAGTCTACATACAAACAACAACGCCCAGGTTATGTATAATAATGAGGCAACCGAACCTTTCCAAACCCTCACTGGAGTTAGGCAGGGATGTGTCCTGCCACCCCTACTTTTTAATTTGTTTACCACTGCTCTAACAATTATTGTTGACAACAAACTGACAGTCAGAGGAATAGGTCTCAGATACCGTTCTGATGGCGGTCTCTTTAACATAGGGCGCTTTAGAGCTTTCACGAAGACACGCACACGATTCATTTGTGATCTCCAGTATGCGGATGACTGTGCACTTTTAGCCTCTACGCCGGAAGAGCTTCAAGAACTTTTAGATGTGTATGCCCAGAGCTATGATTCCTTGGGACTTAAAATCAACATTGGAAAAACTAAGATTATGTCAACTCCTCATCAAGTGAACCAAATAGACGTTACACTTAACGAAAATTCTCTTGAAGTGGTGGATCAGTTCAATTACTTAGGCAACGTTGTTAATGACAAAGCAAACATAGACAGCGAGATTTGCAATAGAATTAACGCTGTATCTAGAGCACTCTGGGGACTTAGAGAGAGAGTATTTGACAACCACGACCTTGCTTTGTCAACGAAAATGGCTGTCTACAGAGCAGTTGTCATTCCAACACTGCTATATGGATGTGAATGCTGGGTCACTTACCGTCGTCATGTGAAATAATTAGAACGTTTTCAGCAAAGACACCTCAGAAGTGTGATGAAAATCCGTTGGTTCCATCACATATCAAACGTGGAAGTACTCAGGAGAGCAAACAGTCTTCCAATTGAGGTGCTTATTTCAAGAGCACGCCTAAGATGGGCAGGTCACGTTCATCGTATGCATGATAACCGCCTTCCTAAATGTGAACTTTATGGTGAATTGCTAAGCGGTAGAAGAAGGTGTGGCGGTCAACGAAAGAGGTTCAAAGACGTTCTCCATAAAAATCTATTCCAGACGAGCAATGGGAACAACTTGCAGCGGACAGAACCGAATGGCGAGGGGTTGTGGCCAGCTATCAAGGAAATGTTGCTGCAAGAAGGCCGAATCCAAGACCTAACCAGGTCTATGTTTGTCCTGACTGAGGTCGACATGTGCTTTCCCGAATTGGCCTCTATAGCCATAGTCGTGTGCACCGTAGATGAATGGGAATTACAATAGACTACACCTTTTACTTGGTTTTTATTACACACAATCTATCGACTGTAACATTTTTTTATACTCGGACTCGAGTAAAGGCTAATAATAAAAGTTTTTGTTGGTTTTTTTTACGTGCCGGAAACTGATTACTTCAACTATACCTACATATTACACATTTACTGTGAAAATCTTAGCTTTGCTAAAATGACGTAGGTCTGGGGGCTCTGGGATCTTACTGTAATATATACAATTCAAAATATTGCTGCATAGAGAATTAACAACCCTTTCAAATGAGCTATCACACGCACCCTCATTCCATTTAAAAATTTAAAGTGGGTAGCTGTCACTTCAAGGGGGTTGAAAGGGGAGGTATAAAATTATGTTCAAAAAATGTAATTTTAGAATTAAAAATTGACGTGCTTTAGGATTTTACTCATAAATTGTTACGTATGCATCTCACTGCATGATAATTAATTTTGGTTCCATTTCTCATTACAAAAAATGTTAAAACTTCTCTTTTGGCCACGTAGTAAATAATTCTTAAAAAATGGCCTGTCTGAGATTGCCGTACAGGCAATCTATGATACAAAAAAAAACAAGTCTACCTTGCCCAGTTGTCTTTTCGATTGTTTCCACACCGTGTAGCCTAATTTACCTGCTGAATGTGCACTAGTGAGCGTGAGAAAAGAATGAAACCGCCTACCTATTTTAATTCTGCACTAAATGATACTATCTTATGACATATAAATCAGCTGGGTGTATACTCTAGTAGAGAAAGTCTCTTAAAATGATGCACCGTAAAAATGTTTAACGACTTCACTGTCTGTCCCATGTTGATTTAAGGACGATTTCTCACTTCGACGCAAAATAATACTTTTCTATAAGCATGGTTGTTCGACTGTGTTGTATTGTGATCTCAAAATTGAAGAAGCCATTGTTTACAGAGATAAATCACGTACTGAGGCTAAAGATTTATAACATACTTAGATTAGAAATTAGTAAGGTTTAACAGATTTGACCATATGCCACATTATAGCAAGAAAGCTGGAAAAATGTACCAAGTGGTTGCTAAAATGGTATGGTATATTTATAAATAAATTGGATTAAATAAATTATTTCATATTTTCTTCATTCTTAACTTGAAGCAAATAGTTTTTATATTCTCTATACATTGCTTTAATTACTCGGCTAATAAATAGTGTATGTATTTTCTAGAAAACTCCTCGTAAATTTTATGTCGTCCTGTGTTTTGCTTCCTTTGCTGTGGAAGTAATGAGGTTGTTAAAATCAGCATTGATATTTTCTATATTGTAATTTTTAATATTGTATCGACTTCCTTCTGGCCAATATTTTTATTTACGTCGTCCTAAATCATTTATTACATCCACAACTTTGTTATATTGTTGTGAGGTTCCTTGGGATTCCCGCAAAATCGTGCAATATTTTGCTTTGTCCTCAAGACCAATTTGATGCACACAACGTAAAAAAATTCACGAGCTTTTTTCATGCAATCACACGATCGTAAATAATCGTGTCAGAATCCCATAAAAGTCCGCACAATATACGCTTCAAGGAAGACAGACCGTTTTAATGGATTTTAATGATGAGTACGCGGCCCGTAATGAATGGTTATAATTTCCATCTCTATAATACTTTTACTGTGTTCACTTATACTCAACGACCTGTACGCGTACCCGGTCGCCTCGTAAGAGGCCGTTGTTGTATAACAAATATAATTATTAGTGATAACGATAATGGAGTGATGGTTTCTAATATTCTAAATTCACACAGAGAAATATCGTTTGACACATAATTATTTAAGGATGTGGCTATTTATACATACTGTCCAGGCAATTCACGCCGCACATGCGCGATGACGTTCAAACATATTGATATAGTAAGAATTATAAGGTTAACCATCAGCAGTCTGTGGTGTAATACTTAGTGTTCCCGATTCTCACACGTGAGGTCGACGGTTCGAATCCGCTTGCTACAGTTTTTTTTTTACCACATTTTGTTAACTAAAATACGTAATACGAATATTTCTTTAGGTTAGTTCGTTGGGTTAAATATGTTAATATTTTTTGATGTAGTATAGTTGTTTATGATAGATAATGTCCCTTGCCCTCGACGGCTATACTGTATGTATAAATAGCCAATTTCTTATACATACTGTATGTATAAATAGCCAATTGCGTATACATACTGTATGTATAAATAGCCAATTGCGTATACATACAGTATGTATAAATAGCCACATCCATTATTTAATTCTAGTGGGAAAGGTAGCGCGGAATATGATCAGCTTCTAAGTTTCTAATCGTTTTGTTTGCTACCAAATAAATTGAAATAAAATTTAAAATAATAGTTTCATAAACTTGCCACTTACACCGACATTACATCCGAATTTTCCCAACTGCTCAGTCTGCTGGTCAATTACCGTGTGATTAGCTGCAATGAGGAAGATCTCAATCCAGTTCGGTTTATCACAGCAAAGTAATAAAGAAATGATATTGCGATTACGTTTATAGCTCGCGATGTATTCCTGCAGTTATGAAAATTGAGAGGCGATTTCTAACAAAATTATACCTACTGTTTCCGGTAAAAATAACTGGCTTGCTTTCAAATTGCAGAATACTCGGATAGATAGAATTCTTAATGGTTACATTTGTCGACTGAATATTACTTTTTTAATCATTGTGTACCTCGCAGGTACAATCGCGGATATTATAAATAATCTCTACAAGTACTACGATAGTACATACATCACAGAAATCAGGCGTGTTTATCAGATGATAAAAAAATTAATGTTGGGGGGGGGTGCATTTGAGGGGTTGTACACTATATGTGGTGCTCTTTATCGCCTCATATTCCTGGATGTATTCGAAAATAGAAATAGTTATAGGAATTTAAACATATACATCGAGAACCCCAACGGCTGTATATATAGAACAGCGCATAAAAAATTGTGCATTTTTAAATAGTCCTGTTTTCGAATTACTTTCTATTGCATACTCTTGACCCCCAGTTCCTAACCCGTCGTTGGGGTAATCACGAAGTTCAAGTATCGACAAAGTTTATTGTACTTTCACAAAGTTCTACATTGTTAATATATCTATCTGTAAATGTACCGGCATTATTAATAACGAATATAGTTACACAATCGGTCTGCTCGTTGTGACATAACGATATAAAATGATTTGAAGACCATTTCTCGAATTAAAAGAAAGCTTTTCGAGTTAATTGTCTGAAATACGTAGTTATTGAAGTTGATAGACTTTTGATTATGTGGGTTATGAGGTTCAAGGTTTCAAATCACAATTTCATGCTTAGGGTTATATGCGTTTAATAGCAGAAATTATGGATTTTTTGAGATTCAGGGACCCCAAAAACATGTAGTAAACATAGTCGGACCCCCAGATCAAAAATTTTTTTTTTGTGTGGCTGTGTAATTTACGATAACTATTCTGACACATATAATAGTAGTCTGTCTCAAATGCATTTCCAATATTGATAATAAAGACTGTTAATAGACTCATCAAATCTATAGTATGGCTGTATTCGTGGTGAAAGTAACTATCCGATTATGCAAAAAATAGAGACATCAACTGAAAGAAAATGTCTAAGATGCTATTCTATCGACATCGATAAAATAACACACGTAATAAAAATAAAAATACACATGTGCGAGATTTTATCCAAGATATTCCAAGGTAATATTTGATCCTTACTTTATGCATACCATGTATACCTAATTTCGATTAATCAGCCCCAAATATTCCAACAACGTAATCAATTGAATAGAAAATTAGACGTTTACCCAATAAAACTGTTCATTATCGGACACAAGAACCGGAGAAACAATAAAATTCGAATCACGACTTGCGACTTGTATGGGTATGCGATAGATTATTCATCGATCTAACATGGTTCCAAAACAGCGAAGACCTAAGTGAAAGTACAAAGGTGACAGGTTACCAAATGGTAAAAAGGCAGATATCCGCACAGTGTGGCACTAAGAATATTCATTTTTCGCTTGTAAAAGTCATCGTAGAAGATGGGCTTTTCAAGGTTAATCGTTCGCAAACTTGTTGAGTTTTTTTGTGAAGGCTAGATCCGTTGATTGAATTCTTTTCTACGCGGATTTACATAATACTCCAGTCGTCCAGTCGAATTAGTATGAAAATGAGGTGATTTTTGACAATGAGGTGATTTTTCACAAAAAATGTTTCTAGATATATGCCGAATCTAGGATGTTCTGAATGATGGTGGGTTTTTCTTAGGCTTCAATTTTTTGCGTGGCAAAATTTTTTATTAAACAATTAGAAAATGTCTTTTTAGAGTTTTAGTAAAAATTATTGATTTTAGAAAAAAAAGTGTTCGTTAAAAGCCGTGCACTTTGAAAAAACCTACAAAATGAGACCTCTTTCATCAAAGTTTGTTAATTTGTTTATGAGTCATTGCAAAAAAACACGCTAAAATGGCTGTTTTTTTCAATTGTTAATAAATAATAGAAAAACATGTTTCATATACTCTTTACCACAAAAAAAGAAGATCGATTGTCAATAAAAAAAAAACAAATGAAGTATTGGTTTTAAATTGTTGAAAACAATTATCAAAATTAGCATTCATTTTTTCGTTATAAGCAAATAGAATATCTCTTCGGCGATGCATGGTATCGACCATTTTAAAATTATTTTCTATACGTTATTATGACATTAATATCATTTATACAAAGTTGTCTGATCGTCTCGCTAAATTATTGGTGATATTTAATGCCATTACAATCGTGCAAGAATCTCAACTTCGACATTTACCATCCACCGATAAAAATCGCTTATTAATTACCCAGAAGGCGATTCAGCATTTGATAGTTTAAATGCACATCGAAACACGCATTAATTTTTTGTTATACAACTATAACGAGCCATAAATTATCAAGTAAACTACCTGATTCTGCATCACGTATATCGAATTATCTCATCGGCATCAGAACAGCCATTATTAAGTCCGCATTTATGCAACGGAACGGTAGAAGAAAGTGATAATAAATATGGTCAAAGTTTTATTTTACAAATTGCCATATTTATGATAATTATAATTGCGGATCGACGCTGTGATTACGATCTACGCCGGGTGGAACACGAGCTAAAGTTGACGATAATTGACTTGATAAAGGTACAATGCATTGAGGATAATTTGACGAATTTAATCATTTAGACCTGCTAGGTATTAAGACAAAATATATGATGTGGTCACGAGATCCCAGTCGGGCTTATAACTTCTGTGTTTATCAACCAATTATGTTAAGTAGTGACATTGAAATTAAAAACAGAATTCTAATTAGAACGAATTCCTCAATGCATAATTATTGCTTTCATGTGTACACGTCTACTCCGATTTGCCATAATGATTAAAAATACCAGGTAAAATTCGACAGACATTAATCAATAAGTGTAACAAGAAGATTACACAGAGCTTGACATTGACATTTTACTTAACTTCCTTGATCTAAATGTGTCCTTTCACAATATATACCCTGTGATCCAATAATTGTCTCCCGATATTTCATGACTGATAGTACATCCAAAAATGAATTTACAACATTTTATTAAAAAATGCTTTTACAATACTTAAATTTAATATAGAAAATTGCTAATTATCTGTTTTAAAAACTATTGGAAATGTTCTCCATTTTCTTCGTGTAAAATCTTGTTTTTTTAAAAGTAATGTTAAATACCCTGTAAAATTCTTATACTGTTCTGTAGCATCGTCAAGTCGTAATCGATATTTTCTCACAAATATTCAATGGTGTCGATTTGAGAGTTATGAACTTCTGATTATAAGTAATTCCACACAGTGAAATGAAGAGGTATAAAGTCAAGAGTATTTGTATATTTGCTTGTACTATCAGACACATAAATATCGAGAAATAATTTTAGACCACCGTGTAAATTTAACAAATCAAAATGTCAAGCAAAAATATGCGACCGATTCGGTATAAAACCCACATTTTCATTCCAAAAAAGAGAAGTCCACTATCACTTTTGACAGTTATTCTTAATTTTATATTGAGCAGTGGGAGTAAATCTTGTCTAGACTTCGTAAATATGACTTAAAGTTTTATGCAACTGCTTATAAATGATTTATCAAGATTCGATTTAGATATAAAACACTAGTAGATATGCACACAATGAATTTTAATCAAAACTATCCGCGCTAAATAAATTTGGATATACTATTACTATTTTTTGCAAAAAAAACGCAAAAACATGTCAAAAGGAAATAATAGGGACATTTCGTTATGAATAGAGAGGTAATAGTCAGGTGTAGAAAACATATGTAGCCTTTGGCTAAACTTCGCCCTTTAAATAAAGACGCTTTATTATTATTATGATTATTATTATATGTATGTTCGTCTTTGCAGATTAAAAATGATTGTGAAACGTAATCGATACAGCGTGCCCTTCGTGAGGCTTATTATTCCGATATAATTAGATTTTCCGAGGATATACTGAAATACGGATTTTTACGATATTTTGCTCGTCTTAGAAAATTGGATATAATGCAACGGTCTTACGAAGAAGATGGATCATTAGTTAATTATAACTAAAAAAACTGAATTGTTACACAGATTTGAAAAAAGATTTACATGCATATTTCTGGATTGTTTCGATCTTACTTTCGCAGAAGTAAAATGAATATTGTCTGGTCGATAGCCGAGTGGGTTAAGGCGCGAGGTGGCAATCGCGATTAATCACACGGACATCGCACCACCGGGTTCGAATTCTGGCTCCGGCACAGGCACTTGTCGGAGGAAATGGTTGTATGTCCGCGTTTTTTCAATGTGTAACCCCCTTCCGCACAAGCCCTGGCTTCTGGAATTGGGGGTTGTCTAATTTCTGTGGTGTTATTTATTTATATACAGTGAGGTCCATAGCAACGGATAAATTCATTATCTACGTAATTAACAATGTATGAGTAAAATCCTAAAACACGTTAATTTTTTATTCTAAAATGATATTTTTTTAGCATAATGTTATACCTCCCCTTCAAACCCCTTGGAGTGACAGCTACCCCTTTAAAATTTTTAAATGGAACGAGGGTGCGTATGGCAGCTCATTTGAATGAAGGCGTTGCTAAGATGAAAAACTTTTTGTATCGTTTCCGGGGTGATTTGATTAATTTATTGCCTTATTCTATCTTTTAAATCATGGACGCTATTTGGTATGTTGAAGTATTCGATTTTAAGTAATCCCATAAAAAATAGTCAAGCGGGGTCAAATCAGGAGAACGGGCAGGCCACTCCATGTCACCGCGTCTACCGATCCATCTGTTGGGAAAAACTTGATCGAGATAGGCTCTTACTTCCAATGTAAAATGTGGTGTAGCTAGTCCTGCTGATACCAAATATTTCTATCAATTTCATTACGGTTGTCATCATCTGGAAAAGTATTCTTAACTCTGGAACTAAGAAATCCAAGTAATCCAGTCCAAATGTTCACCTTCTCAGGATGTTGAGTATTGACCTCTATCATCAGATGTGGATTTTCTGTATTCCAGTATCTACAGTTCTGTTTGTTGACTGTTCCATTTAAGACGAATGTTGCTTCATTACAAAAAAAAATGTTTTTTATAAATAACGGATCATCTTGGCATCTATTTGCCATGATTTCGGAAAATTCCAATCGGCAATAAGGGTCATCGTCATTAAGTTCTTGAACGAAATGAATTTTATATGGGTGGTATTTTTCATTTTTTAGAAGATGCATTATGGACGTTTTACTAACATCATTATCGGCGGCAACTTGTCTTGTATAGGTTATGTGGATTATCTTGAATATCTAACAATATATTTAATTTCATTTCATCGTCTAAAATGCATTTCCTACCAGATTTAGAAATATCTGTGACATTTTCAAATTCACAAAATTTGTTTTCTACTCTACTAACCATAGACTGAGAAATGCGAGGGTCAGAATACTTAGTATTGAAGAATCCGCATACTCGTTTCTGCGTTCTTGTTTTATCATCACATCCTAATAATATCAAAATTTCAATTCTTTGGATAGCAGAAAGACTCATTGTTAAAATAATGCAACAAATGTGCATAAGGAAAAATGTTTCAATGATGAATTAAAACAGCTGCACCATCTTTTGTGCGAGTTGCATAAAATTAATAAAAATTACCCAAACAACGAAGTAATTAAAAATAGGTATTTAAGATTTAAATAAATATACTCTGAGAAAATTAAACTTGCTAGGGCAAATTACAATGACGGGCGTATAAATGGTGCCCAAAATATAATGAAAGAGAGTTGGCTCATTATAAATGAAGCAAAAAACAATCCAAAGCAATCAGAGTCCTAAACCTGATTTTAGCAAATTAATTTTATTTGACAATGTTATACATAACTTTTACCTAACCCCTACCACTCCAGCTGAAGTTAGTGAACTGTTGCTTAAAACAAGTAAATCAGCTGCAGGGATTGACGAGATAAGAGGTCAAGTACTGAGAGCAGTGGTTGACGACATTTGTGTTCCGCTGTCTTACTTAATTAATGAATCTTTTGCTAGTGGCCAGTACCCGGATTCGCTGAAAATTTCAAAATCTATACCAATATATAGAAATAAGGGATCGAAAATGGAGGCTTGTAATTATAGAAATATAAGTGTACAAACTCAGTTTGCAAAAGTTTTTGAACTTTGTTTTAATAATAAGTTATTAAACTATTTAGAATTTCATAACTTGTTAATCTCTAGCCAATACGGATTTAGAAAGAAAAAATCAACAATAAACGTTATTGAAAAATTATGTGACTATGTTTATAATTCGCTAAACAATAAAGAACAACCAATAGCTCTATTTTTCGAACTCAGTAGAGCTCTCGACACTGTCGATCACAATCTGGTTTTAGAGAAACTATCTAGATTGGGTGTACGTGGACATGCTCACGACTGGAACAACTCCTATATCACTAACAGAAAGCAAGCCGTAATAATTGATCGCTTTAAATCAGATTTCAGGCATGTGACCACTGGCGTGCCACAGGGCTCTATTCTAGGTCCTTTGTTTTTCATAATCTTCATGAATGATATGCCACACTCTTGTACAACACGCAATGCAGCAATTGTCTATGCAGACGATACAAACTTTTTGATTTCTAGTAGACCACAATCACTAAAGCTAATACATCTGTAAAGGAGTTTTCCAAATGGTGTTCAAACAATGGTCTTGCACTGAATGTTGACAAAACCGTTTTTATGTCATTTTTGCCAAAGAACTCTGTTCATAGTTCAAGCATTTTAATCAAGGCAGATCACAAATCGATTGTGCATACAGAAGTGACAAAATTCCTGGGAGTAACTTTGGATTGTAAAATGACGTGGGAAACTCATACTGAAAATCTATCGAAGAAATTGAGTAAATCTTGTTTTGTTATTAGATACCTGAAATCCTCCGTCTCCCTTAATGCGTTAAGATTAGCATACTTTGGATTAGTTCAATCTATATTGTCCTATGGTTTAATTTTTTGGGGAAACTCTTCACACACTTACAAAGTATTCATCGCACAAAAGAAAATCATTCGTTGTATGGTTGGTCTTTCTTATCATACACACTGTAAAGAGGCATTTATTGCACTATCTATCTTAACTCTACCTTCACTTTATATATATCTAATTGTTACAAATATAAAAAAGCAAAAGACTCTGTTTTTAAGAAATAATGATGTTCACAATTACCACACACGCAGCCACACTGAACTTAGGATGCCATTTTCTAGATTAAGTGTGGGCCAAAATTCACATGTTTTTCAGGGAATCTACTGTTTTAATAAATTTACCCGACGCTTTGGTCATTTTAACAATTTTAATACTTTTAAAAATACTTTGTTAAAGTACTTACTTAACAATGCTTTTTATTCTTTAGACGAGTATCTACAATCTTAGTATTTATGATTATATTATTGGTATTTTTACACTATGAGATATTCACTACTCTTTTTAACTGTATTTATTTGTCTTGACTAGTCTTATAAGTTTCACTATTGTGTAACTTAACATGATGAATAAAGAACTTACTTACTTACTTGACAATCAGCGATAAATAACTACAATCATTACAGATGTAGCAAATAAAAAAAATATTTTTTTTCTGATATGTAAAAAGAAAATATTTTTACTTCTTTCTTTTTGTTGGGTATTTTTCCATCTGCGTATCAGAAAAAATGATACATTTAAATTCAATGTTATGACACAAAATTAATTAGAAAAGTCAGATTTGACAGATATTTGATACATAAAAATACATAAAATAGTTTAGGATACATTTGATTGTGTACATTTTAAAATTTTAAAATTTAATTTACTTGATGAAGAATATACAAAATTTTAAAAGTTTTAAATTGCTGGATAGAAAATTAAAGACCATTTTAAATGAGCTAACGCACGCACCCTCCTTCCATTTAAAAATTTTAAAGGGGTAGCTGTCACTCCAAGGAGGTTCAAGGAGGAGATATAAAATTATGCTGAAAAAATGTCATTTCAGAATTAAAAGCTGACGTCTTTTAGGTACTTAACTATAGCTGGAGTTGTAATGAACCAATTCCGTTTATTATTTTTTTATTTTAAGTTACTATTATTATTATTATATTGATATTATTTACAGTTTTAGTGCTGCCTTTTTAATTTCAATTTGAATCCCCAACGACTTTTTTTTGTTGTAAAGGCAGTAATTTCTCCTAATTATCTCTTTATTAAATGGACTTTCTCTCTGCTACATTTTATTAAACAATTAATGGAATTGTCTTTTTTTATTTTTTTAACAATTCCTTTCGATACACATTAGTTATGCAATTAGCTTAAGGTCGTATTATATAACGCTAGCTCGCGATACAAATTAATTCTATTACGATCTCGGATCTATATTTAAATTAATTTAATATTCATCCATATGCATAGCATAATCGGTACATCAAACGACACACTTCAACACGACATTCTCGTACGTGTGAGCGGGACGAACAATATTTAAATTAAATAATTAAATGAAGGGGAAAGTTGCTCATCTTTCGCTTTCAACAAATGTTTGGCTATCGGAGATGCCGGCATGTTCCCAGCAACTGTTTATCTTGTGACTTTCAAACTACTTAGCGTGATTTATCGATAAATGTGTTCGCTGCAGCGGACATTTGAGAACATATTGGGAAATTTATTTTATTTTTAGGATTGACCGAATTATGTCACGATGTTATTTTTTTCAAACTATTATGCAGTCCTAGGTGTGTTTACGTAAGCAAATCTAGCGAAACCTGTCCATCGAAAAAAATATTATAACTTCTGACTTGAGTATAAAAGTTTAGAGAGTTCTTGAATTTTCATTTGAAGGAAAATGCGCTTTTGTGCATTAAGACTGCGTTTGCCCGCACCAGTCGATCGTGAGTAAATTTGTAAGTAATTGAATTACATCGTCCTGTCGATAACACAGAAGCCACACTAGTCTAGGCGGCGTACAGGACCGTACGAACTGTAATCGTGACGCGATTTTATGTTTACATGTACCAGTTATAACAAATTTTTGCAGAATCTCGGTGACACACAGAACATCTTGAAGTATTGTGGGTAAAAGTGGAAATATTAGTAAATCACCGAACTTAGCTATCAGGAACAGATAAGTGCCGTGATATAATCTGATATAAGTATAGTTTGAATAATAAATACGTAGGTATTTATAACACCAGGAAATGTATAGACTTTATTCATGTTTGTATGTAATACTTAAATGTTTATAGTTATTTAATAAGGCGGAAATTAGTGAGCCATGTAAAAACTTTTTAAAGACAATATTTTAGCATTCTGTGATCTAAGAGTGCTATTTGAATTTTCATTTTCAAGGACTAAAGTGTAGGAAATGGCTTTTGTCCCTCGGGGAGTAGCAGAGATTTGTACTTTACCCCTTAAAAATGATTATTACAATAGCAATAGCGCACTGTTAGACTGCGGAGTGCAAAAAATTAAATAGTTTGTATATATGTATTATTATTATTATTATTAGCCTTTACTCGAGTCCGAGTATAAAAAAATGTTACAGTCGATAGATTGTCTGTAATAAGAAACAAGTAAAAGGTGTAGTCTATTGTAATTCCCATTCATCTACGGTACACACGACTATGGCCATAGAGGCCAATTCGGGAAAGCACATGTCGACCGCAGTCAGGACAAACATAGACCTGGTTAGGTCTTGGATTCGGCCTTCTTGCAGCAACATTTCCTTGATAGCTGGCCACAACCCCTCGCCATTCGGTTCTGTCCGCTGCAAGTTGTTCCCATTGCTCGTCTGGAATACCGCAGGATTTTAGATTTTCATGGAGAACGTCTTTGAACCTCTTTCATTGACCGCCACGCCTTTTTCTACCGCTTAGCAATTCACCATAAAGTGCGGTTATCATGCATAGGATGAACGTGACCTGCCCATCTTAGGCGTGCTCTTGAAATAAGCACCTCAATTGGAAGGCTGTTTGCTCTCCTGAGTACTTCCACATTTGATATGTGATGGAACCAACGGATTTTCATCATACTTCTGAGGTGTCTTTGCTGAAAACGTTCTAATTCTTTCACATGACGACAGTAAGTGACCCAGCTTTCACATCCATATAGCAGTGTTGGAATGACAACTGCTCTGTAGACAGCTATTTTGGTTGACAAAGCAAGGTCGTGGTTGTCAAATACTCTCTCTCTAAGTCCCCAGAGTGCTCTAGATGCAGCGTTAATTCTATTGCGAATCTCGCTGTCCATGTTTGCTTTGTCATTAACAACGTTGCCTATGTAATTGAACTGATCCACCACTTCAAGAGAATTTCCGTTAAGTGTAATGTCTATTTGGTTCACTTGATGAGGAGTTGACATAATCTTAGTCTTTCCAATGTTGATTTTAAGTCCCAATGAATCATAGCTCTGGGCATACACATCTAAAAGTTCTTGAAGCTCTTCCGGCGTAGAGACTAAAAGTGCACAGTCATCCGCATACTGGAGATCACAAATGAATCATGTGCGTGTCTTCGTGAAAGCTCTAAAGCGCCTTATGTTAAAGAGACCGCCATCAGAACGGTATCTGAGACCTATCTTCTGACTGTCAGTTTGTTGTCAACAATAATTGTTAGAGCAGTGGTAAACAAATTAAAAAGTAGGGGTGCCAGGACACATCCCTGCCTAACTCCAGTGAGGGTTTGGAAAGGTTGTACCAATATACCACAAAACGAAAGTGCTTTTTAATTCCTCCTGTAATTGATCCTTCACACTCGGTGATAAATAATGCATTTAGTTCCTTGGTATAATTATAGTACACTATGTATAGTAATGATATTTTCTAATAAACGGTACAACCGTTTATTAGAAAGTAATATTTAATAGCAGTGTAACCAACAGATAGTTACTGAAAATGTGTGAATAAAAATAAATTAGAACTATTTTGCAGAGATCAGTTTCATTAAAATCGACAATCGTACATAATTTATAACCTTAGTTCCTTCCAACTTCCAGCGGCTTGTATATCAGTGTATGCGCGGAAGCTATACAACCTTAGGCGAGGGTTGTATAGGAGATATACCATCGTTCGGAGGGGATGTAAATCCGTCGGTCCCTTGTCTATTAAATGTTAGGCAAGTAAAAGATCCCTACTCTTCTTAAGGGAAGAGGTTCGGCAAAATTCCTGGTTGGGGTAGCTCGTCTACAGGCGTCGGTGTTAGGCCTCAGTAGCGGAAATAGGCCGACGTTAAATAAATGTATAAAAAAAAAAGTTCCTTCCAAGATTTAATATATTATTCACATATTAATGCGCGAATTGTGCAGTAAGTTTTTATGAAATTGTAGTGTTCTAATATAATAAATATAACTGGTGCATCTTAATGTCATTTCTTCACATTAATACGAGCAGATAATTAAACCAAGTTTTAAACGCTATTTCAAACACTTAAAATAACAAATTATGAGCTCCACCCTGCTTTATCGCATACGAAGCAATATCATCGTTATGCAAATAAGGGAGCAAATATTATGCAGACTTTTTTTTTTCATGTTATTTTATTTTATACTACATCGTATTGTGTTTTCTTTGAATATTTAAGTCCCTTTGTAGAATATAAAACAATTTGTGGTGAATTTGGGACAAATGAGAGGTACGTTCGAGTTGAACAATCAAGGAGGAGAAACTTTTGGAAAATAATTTTACAATATAAAATGTAATTGGTCCTTGTCTTAAGTGTGATACTTTACATAATGAAATCAATTCTGAATTCTGTTGGCTCGTTTTTAAGAATTGTGTAAAATAAGAATGATGAAGATATTTTACGCATTATTTGATCTTGGTAACGCACCTTTAAAAGAAATTCCCATCTCTTGAAACACGGATAAAAAAGAAGCAAAAACCGTTAAACCTGACTTACCCGGTAGTAATAAGTCATAAATGTAATTGTTGGATAATTAGTCAAGATAAACTCGGAGCAATAAATAAATAAAAAAAAACGTTAATGTAACTTGAATGATGTCTGTACGGATGGGCTAGTAGCGATTGTACTTCTTCATCTGTAGAAGTTTAGGTCAAGGAACAATAGGAATCCCAGCGAATTCACACAGAAATTACAATCACCAGTGACCGCCAAAGTCGGAATCGTGAACTCCGTGATACGTACGATTTTTTGCTCGGCCGGAGATGATTGTTTACAAATACGTTTTAATCAGCGCAAAAAGGTCATTGTTGACTCTTAACTCGGATGAGTATTATTTTCATATAAAATCGTACACAATCAATTAATGCATAATTGCAGCCGGTGAATCATTTGAAATTTTATCACGAATACTGTATTTTGTTTTATATAAATCTTAGATAGAAAACAGATATTTGTTAGTGTCTAAACTATTTAAAACAACTCATAATCAAAATTAACTATGTCTATAACCTTAAGAAGTAAGCAAACCACTTTAAGACAGTTATGTGGATATAAAATGTATCTTGTTTAAATACTCCGTAATAAAGGAATATCATGCATACTGTTATCTATGTGTATAATACTCACTGGCATATAGAGGTCCTTGTAGTTAGTCCCTAGTCTCAAAAATCTACCTATTTTAACGTATTCTATTCTATGCGTGGTTAAAAGGATTTGGTTTTACTCAGAAGTACAAAACACCCAAATAACTAAGCTATTATTAATGATTATCAAACCTATACGAACAACACAACAGCACAACAGAAATTACAAATTCGCATTCACGTGGTTAAAAGTCACTTGACATATGAAAATTTAATACACTCGACAAATAACTCGCAACAGATTGTTCAAACCCAAAACGTTGGGTCTACAACAATGAAATTGGTAGCGTCATGTCAATCATATTCAGATTTTTGCATGGCCTACTAAATGTTCAGTGCGGTGGTGGATGAAACATTATTATTTTCAACTTGGGAGATTCAGTCGGAAAATGCTGGGTTGTTGACAATGCTCACTTCTCGAATATGACGAACGAGCCTCAATAGCAATTGGCAACATTGCATGTGGCTTAGCTTCCAGCACGATCGCTGAGAAAACGGTGAGAGATATTTCATATGGATAATTTTGTAGAGCACGAAATTTGAAATGTCGGTGGCGGTATATCACCAAAATTGATTGCTTAGGCAGGGGACACGCCCACTTTTCGTACAATTTTTGCATCAGACAATTATGTAAATGTGTATAAAATATTTCAAATAATTTAAAGAAAGTCTGGTTTCAATAATTAATTGTAAGTTAAAATTGAGGACAATGAAATGCTGGAGTTTTGGAGGAAGTTGAAATCTTTAGCGTGACGCAGCGTCTGACGTAATTTCCACAAGCGGCCAAGACATTCAAATACTACATTTGAATACTCCACTCAACGTGCGTTTCGCCCACAAAGTTAGCATTGTCCGGATATGCTTAAAACTGAGCTTTAATTCGATAGCAACACCCGAATGTTCCATTCGACGCGGGTTTCGCCAACCATGCGGACATCATCTGGAGGTGATGAAAGCTAAGCTACAATTTGAACAATACACTCGAACGCTCTACTCGATGCACATTTCGTCCACCATGGAGATATTAAAGTTGTGCTTTAATTTGAACACTACACCCAAATACTCTACTACCATATGCAGGCATCATCTGGAGATTCTTAAAACTGAGCGTTAATATGAACACTACACTCCAATACTCTATTCGACACGCATTTCGCCCACCATGCTGGCATCATCTGGATATGATGAAAACTGATCTTTATAATTTGAACCATACTCGACCACCACTCGATGTGCGTTTCGCCCACCACGTTGGCATCATCTGGAGATACTTAAAACTAAACTTTAATTTCATAGCAACACTCGAATGTTCTACTCGACGTGGATTTCGCCCACTATGCTGACATTACTGGAGATGATGAAGATTGAGCTTTTTCTGCAAAGATTTTACTTTATAAAAGCCTAATTAGTGCACACATTGATTTTTGTTCAACAGTGTTATTTAGCCTGAACCAAAATGGAATACATAAACTTTAAACTATACAAAATAATAAAGCTATGAGAATAATTTTGAAATGTAACAAATACACACCAATAAATATAGTGTTTGAAGTACTTAATTTTATGAATGTTAAACAACGAATTCTTTTTAGAACGCTAGATATGATTTTAAAAATAAAAAAAAACCAATTGACCCCAGATTATTGACGGAATGAAAATAAATTTGTGAGAGATACAAACATTTAATACGGGAAATGTAAATGGCTTTTTTATAGAGACTCGTCAATCAAAACGTTATTTTATAAAGGTCTAATTGTGTTCAATCAACCTCCTCAGAATATCAAACAATGTACTTAATACTGCAAATGAATGTAATTATGTAAAATTTAAATAAGAATTAATTGCATATGTCTTCGAATGTGAAAAAAATTAAAACTCTTTTATATGTAAAATGGCTTACGTAGAATGTCGATAGTAGCAAAACCAAATATACCTTATCTATCTTTAGTATACAATGTTAACCTAGTCGCAGCCTTCTGGGTGAAAAATAAAATTGGGCTTTTTCTCTTGTTACTTTCACGTCATTTCTTTATAAGACTTGAAAATCTCACCATCCGACTTAAATTGTCAATAATTTTGTAGATGCATTAACTTCAAATTCGATGATATTAATAGAAGAAAGTAAATGTTAAAAACTGTATAATTATAACAGTAATCTTGTGTCCAAATAACCGAGAGCAGGCAGAATCGATGTCGCACAATTTCTTTTCACGTTTGAGAATATTTTTTTATGTTTTAAATTACGTTCCTACTTTTTAAATTTAATTTAATAAAACGATTAGTTTGTAAACGAGTATCTTGAAATAAATAATATGCTTATAATTGGCAGGAACTACATTTAGGGCAATTATTTAACGTATTGAGCGAATAAAAACTCACCAATATGATAAAGTTGAATATGAAATTAGGATTTCAACTTATATTATGTACTTTTTTTTATTTAAATAAGGTTCAAAAAACTAATTACCTAAACTTTTCAATAAATTATGTTTTCCATTTTATTAATTTTATTTAATAAGCAAAAAACTATGCATTTCAAAATAAATGTTTAATCTTTTTGTAAAAAAAACGTTTTTATTAACTTCCTGTTACATCAGGCTGTACTGATCCAACAGCTAATGCTTTATGACTTTTAGTTGTAGAGTAAATAGATTTTAAGCTGTAAATTTTAAGAAAGTATGGAAAAAGTAAGATTCTTAAACGAAATACAATGTTTCACATCTTCCGTGAAGTACGTACAATAATCTTTGCCAAGCAATTTTGTATTTTTTCTCTTTTAACCCTTTTTTGACCAACAGGTCATTTTTTATTGACAATTCGTCTTTTACATTACAGAAACTACTAAAAATGTGTTTTCAGAGGGGGCGAACGCGGGGAGGGGGTGGGAGGTGTATTATTTTCATGCTAAAAAATGGCAATTTCAACTTAAAATGCAGGGAGAGAATCTGCGACAAAAGAGATTGTAAAATTAGTAAAAGTAAAATTATTCTTTCCTATTATTTGGGTTTTCTACCACATATATTATTATCGTCTTCAAAAACAAATCACCGAATCAACAAAATAATAGAATTATCGGAAAAAAGCCTCTGCTCCCGTGACGTTTACGACAAAGGAGTAGTCAGAGGTTATGTTTTGCAAATAATATAAATCGGAATAAACACAGAAATAATGTATTTTGCTGACGTTTCGGAAAGTAATCTCTTTACGTTTTCAAAGCTTTTTTTGGAAGAACTCTTATTTTGCTGTGTATGTCAAATACACAGCTTTAAGATTCTGTTTATGTTATTTCCATAGTTACTTACTACTTACACAGAACATAGAACTGAGGTCTTTTAGATAATGTTGAGTTTGTTAAGTTCTTCTTTTAACATTGGTAGCCAGGTTGTACAAATATCTACAGAATAATTAGATACGCACTTATCTTCATTTAATAAGATTATTGCTGATTCTTTAATTTTTCATTTTTTGGTATCTGCTTCTTTTGTTAACATTTTTGCCGAGTCCCAGTTTATTCTATGTCCGTTTTCCCAAACATGTTCACAAATCTTTGATTTCTGAATTTCATTCTTTCTAATGTAATTCTTGTGCTCATCCAACCTCACACTGAAAGGTCTGGATGACTCACCCACATAACATTTATCACATTCGCACGGGATATTGTAAATACAGTTTTTTGAATTCTGCTCCCTGTTTATCGGTTTTGTTTTTGTTAAAATAGATCTTAAAGTGTTCCCGTTCGAAATATCGTCCTAACATCAAATTTGTCACCTATACGGCGTAGCTTTTCCGATAATCCGTATACATAAGGAATTATTGTTGTATAATGATGTTCAGGATTTTGTCGTACCTGATTGTCCCTATTTTCAACATTTATGAAAACTCTACCAACAAGGGCTTCAGGGTATTGATTTTGTACTAGAACCTCTTTGATAAATTTTTTCTCGGTATTTAATATTTCATTATTAGATGAAATTATTTTGGCCCTATCGTATAAACATTTTACAATACCCCTTTTAACATTTATTGACTGATTTAAGTTAAAATTTAGATATCTATTAGTATGTGTCGGTTTTCTATAAACGCTTGTTTCAATTGTATTGTTTACCTTTCTAGTTAAAACATCTAAAAACGGTAGTTCATCTACTTTCTACTTCTAATGTGAATTTAATAGATAGACGGTTCCTTACTATTTATATTTCCCAAAAAACTATCTAGTAAATCGACACCATGAGGCCAAATTGCAAAGATGTCGTCAACATATCTCCACCAGACAACCGGTTTGTTTATACAATTTTGAACATGTGTGTTCTCAAAGTTCTCCATAAATATGTTGCTTAAAATTGGTGATAATGCAGACCCCATAGCCATACCAAAATCCTGCTGATAGAACTCATTGTCCAATTGAAAATAGGTTGTTTTTATACACAGTGTTAAGAGTTCCATTATGCTATTTACACTTAGTTTAGTTCTAGTTTCCAAATTATTATCATTTAGCAACCTGTCTTTAACTATTTTTAAGGTTTCATCTACCGGAACATTGGTAAAAAGACTAACTACATCAAAACTAACCATCAGGTGTGATTCATGAATATCGTTTTCATAAATTTTTTCTATAAAATGTTTACTATTTTTAATATATGAATCGGTATTTCCAGATAATGGATCAATAATTTTAAGTAAAAATTTTGCCAAATTATGACACGGTGAATTAATAGAACTAACAATTAGTCTTAAAGGAATATTTTGTTTATGTGTCTTTGGTAAGCCATAAAAATGAGGAGGCTTACTATGATGTGGTGTAAGTTTCCTTCGTCCAAAATCATTAAATTCATGTTTGTATTTAAACAGTTCTGTAAATTTTGCACTCTATTGATTTTGTTGGATCTTTGTTTAGTTTTGACGTTGAGTGATTTGAGTAGGGTCCCTCATTTACAAGAGTCATGATTTTTGTGGTATATATATATACATCTTTATCTATAATGACTGTGGCATTACCTTTGTCTGCTGGCAATATTTTTATACTTTCATCGCGTTTTAAAGAATTTATCGATAACTTTTCTTCTGGAGTTAAATTATCTTTAATTTTGTATTGCTTCTCTAAAGCAATTTTTGCCCGTATGCGATATTCATTACCATTATCTGAGCCGTTTTTTCTATTGCCGCTACTATATGAAATTTTGGAACAGATTTCGGGTTTATTGCAAAATTTAAACCTTTTGATAAGACAAGCCTGTCTGAAATGGATTTTGACATATTAATGACAGTCTTGTCAATTAAAGGATTATTATTTCTGTGTTTATTCCGATTTGTATTATTTGCAAAACATAACCTCTGACTATTCCTTTGGCGTAAATGTCACGGGCGCAGAGGCTTTTTCCAATAATTCTATTATTTTGTAGATTCGGTGATTTGTTTTTGAAGAGGATAATAACATGTGGTAGAAAACCCAAATAATAGGAAAGAATATTCGTAGAATGCCACAAATAACTTTCAGACAATATTTAAAGTAAAATTAATTAAAAAAACTATAGTGGGTGCAGAAATTTAGCTTGGTGTCTTTTAAAATTGTGTGGTTGATGTTTTATTAAGATTGGCTCAAAAATAATGAAGATTTGACGAAATAGAAATTTATTGCGGAAACAGGGTATGTTGTTAGTTGATCAGATTTACAATAATTTGTCTAAGTTGTTCTGGACCGACTTTTTGTATTATCGCATTCGAATTTTTAATAAGGACCTAAGTATTTATAAATTATTGTTCATTCATTTTTTTAAAGGTAACATTCAATTTTAATTTACAAGTGCTTACTTTCAATAATCTATAAAAAGAAATTTATGCGACGTAAATCATTAGTAAAGTGTTTTTTATCTTTAAGTGACAATCAAGGAAAAATACTTGCAGTAACTTTCTAATATGAATAGCCGTTATTAAAGTATTTACTTGACATTTAATTATAATATTATGGTATATACAATGTAATTAAAATATTTCCAACAGAAATCCTCAAAACTAGTTATCGCTTTTCATGATTTATTTTTATGTGAGTGAGTCCTTTATAAGCAATATTTAAAATTTGCGCAAGGTGGTATAATATTTTTTCTTTAATTTGGAATGTATGTTAATAAAAAATAATTATAATATTTAAGGTGCGACTAAACCAAATGTATACGAAGATATACATTTCAAATAGGTTCGTAAACTAATTTAAGAATGCATAATATTTTTCTATTATGCAAACTCATAATTAAATCACCAAGGAAAATAATAATAAAAAAAAGAAGATGAATTTCAATCCTACATCCTATTTTTCACCGTTAAAACAGGAATATGTGATGGAAAAATGTCAGATAGGTACACTTAGCTTTGACGTTTCAAAATAAGAACTTTTGATTGGCCATAAAGCAGGTTAAAGAGTAAAATTTTCTGCGCAATTATTTGTGATATAACGTACCTAATTTTTAAATAAAAATGTGTTATTTTTTTCTTCTTGTCGACCGTTAAAAACTACTTTTTGAGATTGACACGAAGTTCGACTTCTTTTAAAACATTAAGATGTAAATATGCGGGCACGGTAAATTTATTTTAATCTAATGATTTAAAATGGTTTTTACAATTTAAATGTTAATAATAAACCATTATGAAATCATCGAAGAATTGTGATTAATAACTTTCTTGTTACTTTACTTGCAAATTGGTTACCTCTTTAGAATAATATGCACGATTACGTCATGTGACTACCAGTTTCCCAAACTTGTTTTTATTTTGATTAAAAAAAATAATAGAAAAAGATTTATTTTATTATGAATAACAGGTGGGGACCATTCAACAGGTCGTTAAAACTAATTGTATGATGTGTTTTTGTTTAAAAAATGATTTCGCATTCGATCATTTTCAATTTTAACTACTTATAAACGCAACCTGTGTAATGTCTTCATATAACCACTATAAGGTCAAGGTGGATGAAGATGGTTTGCTTAAGCTGGTATTCTGCATTTGTTGCCTATTTGAGCGATTGTGAATGGATCCCGTATTGGGTAGGTGACAAGTAATGTTTGTTAAATTGTTTACCTCGTCTTGGAACTTTTAAAAATGTTTTGGTCTTGAAGGTGAAATATATGGAGTAAAGAGGACACTCAATTATTTATCAAAAATTTTGAGCTATACTGTTCATTTTAATAATAAAAAGAATAACCGGAACTTAACCTTTACAGCCAAGTTTCAGATAAATCAAAAATAGATAAGAAAGACGGGTTGTCAGTGGAAAATAAAACAAATAACGGATTTCCCAACAACGTCCAAGAAAAAAGGACGTTTTTATTACTCTGAGAAGCCTACAATTTATTGCGCATGCGTCCAGGATGTGACATACAGCTTTGCGGAGAACTTTAAAACCGCTTCTAATTTATAGTATGACCCTTAACCTATACCGTGATTAATTTTATTTGTCCATAACCTTTAAAATGAAATTTCAGTACACATAGGTTATGTGTACAGAATTCTACATAACTAAATAATATTTATTTTTATTTAATTCACAATTAATTTTAATTTAATAATGACACAATAGTGGGTTGGTCTTGTACAAGTACAAGAATCTTTGCCTTTTGCGTTACGTTATTTTTTATCCGAATAAACTAACAAAAGAATACATTTAGATTTTTTGAGTGTAATTTTGATGAAACGTTATCAGATGGCCTTCTAGGTGTCACTACACTACGTTAAAGTTATTCAAACAGACTGTGCAGTGCTAGAAATGAGATGAGACGAAACCGGATATACAGGGTGTTTCAGTTAACATGCCCACAGCCGATATCTCAGAAACTAAAAAATATATTTTTATTCAGTAAACAGTGGTAGATTTCTATAGTTAATGCCTTCTTCAGGAAGTACAATTAACTATTATAACATTATCACCAGAGATGACGCTGCAGTTTAAAAATATTTTTCGATCAAGGAAGGTTTGGAATATATGCCATTATATTAAAAATTAAATTTTAAGCAAAGTTGTTCTTATTCCAAAACGTCAGATCTGCAGCAGTTTTTGAGATGTTTTCATTTTATTATCTAGCGTTCAAGTGTTGTAAAAATTTTTTAATTGCTGCAACTTTTTTAAGAACCTACGTTCTTTTTTAGTTTCCGAGATATCGCCTGTGGGAATGTTAACTGAAACACCCTGTAGCGCATTATTACGAATAAATGGCAAAAAAGGTGTGTGTGATATTCTCAAAATAAATATACCTAATCGGTTATCTTTAGAATGTTGTATTAATAATTTTGATTAATAATAAATAGAATATTTACGCAAATCGTCTACTCCAAATGACAAAACAATCTGGCTCGCTTACGGAAACCCACCGAAACCTTCGATGCTCGCTCAAGCTCGTTACCTACTCGTTTCAAAATAACACATAAAATTATAATATTTAATTACAGCTTGTGCGTATGAAAATTAAAATAAATGTACGGTTCAGCGGACATTCTTTGTGAATTCTTCAAATACAATGAATGGACGACCCAATTCTGTAATCCGTGAGAAATTATGTACAGCTCGTGTTACGTACACGATACCTTACGAAACTCTTGTCAATTCACTTTTTTCAGTACGCCTGAAATGATGTCAACCAAACGTCAACGGGCACACACTGAATATTCATACGGCACAAGCCGATGAATCATTTATACGAACTTTGACACGCACTCCCGCTGCTCAGTTCCTGAACTACTCTCATATGTTTGGTGTGCCTCTGCGAAGTTTTAGCAACAAAACCTTAGTTGATCCTTAAAATTGTTTGTATTATGTAAACTGTCCTTTATTTCCCCCAAAGAAACCTTAGGTATTACATTATGTTAAGCATAAAGTTTGGCATTTTATTAAGATGCAATGTCCATGTCTTCTATTGGTTCCTTATACACCTCATTTTTTAAATAACCCCACAACCAAAAATCTAACGGAGACAAATCAGGAGATCTAGCGGGCCACCTGAGTACTCCATTTGTTTTCATCCATCTTCCTGGATAAGTATGGTGAAGATAATTACTAACATTGTTTTATTACGTGGACCTGCACCATCTTGATGAAACCACATTGTATCTAGATTAGATTAGATTAGATTAACGAAGGAGCTGGTTGTTTAGCCTTTACCACCGCGACCTTTTCAGGTCTATTGTGATGCTCCCAGAATATCTTCCTTATAGTACCTCAACCAGCTTTGTCCTTTGTACTAGACTCCACAGCTTTGATAAAGGACCTTTTGTATAGCTGTCCGCCCTTGGTTTTTCTTCTCCGAGTACTTGGAATCTCAGCCTCACCAGGCTGTCACATTATGTGTAATTGAATTGGTACATTATCTAATAGCAAAGGTAAATCATTCTGTAAAAATTGCAAGTAACGATCGCCATTTAAATTTCCTTTATACAGGTAAGATCCAACTATGAATCGATTTACAATGCCATACCAAACATTTACCCCAAATCGTGTCTGGAATATTGTTGGTCTCATCCCTTATAAAAATGTAACCAACACAAGACATTTCAAATTGAATCTAAAACATCAAATGTTTCCAGAGATCCAGAGAATTCCAAAGGCACCTGCAATTATTAGATTTTGACTCTGAAGTAGGTAATACGATAATTTGTATTTCATTAATATTCTCTTTATTGTTAAGTTTACCTTCTGATGGATTGAAAAATAAAGTAAAAAATTTTACAATTGTTTTTGAGAAAAATGAAAATTTCGTACTGTGATCAGATCGAATTTGGTTCGTGGATTCCAAAAATAAAACATACAGGGTGCTCCATTTAAAAAATCAAATTTGATATTATTTCCGTCGAAATAGAAAGTCGGCTATTTTTACTATAAATGTCACTATATTGAAAAACGAGTCTTAATTACAAAATAGTTTGGTCATAAACACAGAAGCTATAAAGCTTAAGCCGGATCTCGCGGCCACCCGTATACATAAGGCTAATTGACACACCCGTATAGTTAATCGTGCATCATCAGTAATTATAGGTATAAGTTTAATTTCAAGCATTCATAACATTTTGCACCTATCAAAAGTAATGTTGAAGAAGATGATTCTCGAAGGTCGTAACTTTAGATGTAGGTACATACGTATACTACTTTTCCACGAAAATACATATGCTGAAATCGAAGTTCACACAGTTTTACGTTTCTGTCATTGATCGTAACCTTCTATTTTTTATTTATAAAGATATTCATCATAGAAAAAAAAATCATTCAATTTCGATAGTGCTAAGTACCGTGAGAACAGCTTGCCGCTTGATTTTTAAATTAAATATAGCGAATAACTGGCATTCAAGTTTTCAGCTTTGCGTCACTTCAAAAAAGCCAAACGTTGAAGGCTAAAATGGTGGAGTAGAGAAAGTACGTATTGAGCATTAAGTCCTGCGCGAGAATTTGATGACAATATAACTTATTACAATATATAAATAATAACTTTATGTCATGGCCGAGCAATAACTTGTTTGGTAACTGTTGCCACAAAAACGAAACCAATGAGTCAGATGTCAGATGTTAAATAAATAGGGGCGAGTTTGAATAAAGCGATGTGATACGAACGAATCGCGAGGCTAATTGAATTGGGTGTTACTTCAAATATGAGAAAAAGATCTTAATTAGCATAGCAATATACTTTTAGTATGTATGCGCTTGTATCTGTCTATTTTCCGTGGGCTATACCAAATGTCTCGCTTAATATCTTCTTGTAGAATAAAGTTTTAGAAACAGTTAAGTATCTTATTTTTTGTGAGCTATATCCCAGTAAAAAGAAATTTGAAATCCATAGCCTACTTTGTGAGATATATGACAAAAGCCTGAAAAATTAGGAAACTACAAACGGCTATAGCTTCCTTATTTGAGGAGATCCGAAAAAAGTTGACGGCAAAGACAATAAGAATAATGTGTATCAAAAAATTCGAAAAATGTAGTTGGCTTTGACATACGCTCTTGTGCAAAAATGAAAAGAACAAATCTCAGAGTAGGCCATGACACCATTAATTCAGTTTATTTTTTCTCTTATCCAACGATATAAAACATTAAAACATAATATTTTTAGTCGCAAACTCCTCTATAAATTCCTTGTTTTACTGTAAGGAACATAACCAGACTGCAACCAACAGCTACTCTCCGGGCTACGTGCCCCGCCTAGCGCTGAATTACAAGGTACAAGCCTGGCGCGTTAAGTGTAATAATTGCATATTCCCATCAAAACACTAATGCTTCGATTGCAACAAACACCAGCCGAAAGACTGATCCTACTTAAAGGAGCTCTCGTGCCAGTCGTCACACACCACTTGCAGACTGCAGTTTCGAGCTGTTGGGTCTCGTCAGTGCAAGGTAGGCATGTGACGAACGACTCGAGGATCACTCGACTATTTAGTACATTTCGGTATCTTTGGGATAGCGACGTGCAAAATAGTCAGCAGGCGCCATCTAGCGGTCCAGTGTCTGTTGCAATCGAAAAATAAATAGCCTGACTTAGGCTTAGCATAGTTCAAATGTGCTTTTAGAGGGTGGAATATTAAGACATAATATTTTTAGTCACAAACTCCTTTATAAAATCCTCTTATTTTACTATAAGGAACGTAATCAGACTGCACCCAACAGCTACTCTCCGGGCTATGTGCTCCGCCGAGCGCTGAATTACAAGTTACAAGCCTGGCGCGTTAAGTGTAATAATTGCATATTACCATCAAAACGCTAATGCTTCGATTTCAACTGGCATGAGAGCTCCTTTAAGTAGGATCAGTGGATCAGTCTTTCGGCTGGTTAATATACAGGGTATCCCATTTAATGAAACAATATTTTTTTTTGTATTCCTTGAAATCTGCACGCTACTGTACTTTTGATAGCATTTTAACAAAATGACTTCACTAAACATCGACAATAATAACAGTAACTAAGAAAATATTTTATTCGAGAAAATGGCGGGGGCGCCGGGTATGTATATATACAGGACGTTCCAGTTTGTGATCGATTTCTTAGGTAGTGTGATAAATATTTGTACAATCCTACATCCAACGCAACTAAACAAAATTTCCCACCTTCTTCTAAGGTCATGTTTGAAAATTAATTCCGTTCGCTTAAAAATGCCGATCCTATCGGAAGCGCGGCGTAGATAATCTTGACAACGATACCCAAGAAACTTTTGGATTGACATAATAAACCCATAGAATACATAATAAACCTGCAGAATGCCATTAAAAGTCACGGTGCTTAATACGGGATTTAATAAACACCAGCTTGGCATGTTAAAAAGGTTAAGCGTTAGTTATTTTTCAATTTCAAAGCTCACCTGATAATATCGCGGGTTTAATTGGTAGGTATACAACAATACTTAGTAATCACTCGTGATTTCTTTCATTCTAAAGGTGCAAGAAAGGTCATTTGTCGGACTGTCGTTAGCTGTGTTTCGAACTGGAAAATTGCATAGTAAGTAGACAATGCAGCATCGGCCGTATCGAGTTACATTTCCTCGTATATTAACTGTTTCTTCACAGATCCATTTAATTCCGATAGTAATTGAATTCGGATTTCGTAATTGAACTCGATAAAGTGTGACTGCCATCTCGTAAGTATTTTGGCATTTCATATTTGAGCTAACAATTTCTGTATGTTGTGAAACTGGAATATTTTAGTTCGTTAACCGGAGCAAAATGTATGTTATTAATATTGATCTGTAGATTAGCGAGGGATTTTATTTCTTCATCGAAATGTGGCAATCCTCAATAAATTGGGTCTTATATATGCATCGGTCCAGAGACATCAGCCGAGGGCATGAATGTAGTTATTGTTAATAAATATAATTAGAATTTATTTAGGTATACCAGACGATAAAATTCAGCATTTCTCCTCCAAATATGACTTTATTTCATAAGTGGTTTTACACTGTATAAATAATTCAATAAACATGCGACGAATAGTTTTCATTTTTCATTATGCCTTTCCATTTAATAAAACAACAACAAATTAGCTATAAAATAAAATAATATAAAGTTATTAAATGGCGTGTATTTAAATTTAATATTCTTGTGAACATTACCTTGACATTAAAACATTAATACTTCTATTTAAGAGATATTAATTCGGTTTTTGTTTATTCCACTATCAACTATGATTATTTATTTTTAATCGTATATTAATTGAAATCTTCTAGCAATTCATTGTCCCAACCGATTGATTACATTTCACAATAGTTTTGTATTCACCGCTACATGGTAAAATTACGAAACGTCTTTGGCATTAGTAGGTACAGACACTGTTGGAACCAAAATTAATATTTATTATATTAAATTATTATTCCCAATCCTCCCAACATACATAATGCAGAAACCAAGCTTTTACGAAACTTGTAAACTGCGTCTACTCAGCACTTATAATAAAAAAAGTTAACAATAATTACGGATCATTATGGAAAGACAATAATTATTACCTTCAATGAATTAATCTTGCGTTTAGTGGTCATCAAACAGATACGAACACAACACAGATTACAAATTCATATCAAAACGTAGTTAAAAATCACTATGTGAAAATTTAAGTCACACCACACACAACTCGCACCATACTGTTTAAAACCAAAACGTTCGATCTACAACAATGAAAATGGAAGCGTGATGTCTGTCGCATTCAGATTTTTCCATGGCCTACTACGGTTTTCAGTGCTGTGGTGCTGTTAGACGATGAAACAAATCCAATATGCGATATTTTGAATACACCGATCAACTTGGAAGATTTGGTCGGAAAATGCGGGGTTGCTGATAATGCACGCTACTCAAACAAAAATGAAGAGCTTGTAGACCAATTGGCAACATTCCCTGTGGCTTAACTTCCAGCACAAACGCCGCGAAAACGGTGAATGATAGGACAAAATTTCAGATAAGTAATTTTATAGAGCACGAAATTTTAAATGTCAGTGGCGGTATATCATCAAAATTACTATTTAGGCAGGGGATACGCCCACTTTTTTTAGAATTTTTGCGTCTGCAAAGTATTATGTGTAAATTTTAATAAAACATTTCAATTAATTAATTTATTAAATACTTTAAAGAATTTTTTTTTTAATTTTTAAGAAATTTTTAGGTTTGAAAGTTCAAATTAGGGAAAATGAAATGTTGGAAAGTTGAAATGTAACGTTGTATCTGACGTAACTTCCAGAAGTTCCAAGCCATTTACATACTACACATGAATTAATACTCGACGCGTGTTTCGCCCACCATATTGGCTTTATCTGAATATGCTTAAAACTGAGCTTTAAATTGATAGCAACTCTCAAATGCTCTATGCAGGTTTCGGCTACTATGCTGACATCACTGGAGATTATGAAAGCTGAGCTTTACATTAAATAATACGCTAGAACACTCTACTTGATGTGCGTTCCGTCCATCATGTTGGCATCATCTAAAGATATTAAAGTTAAGTGTTAATTTGAACACTCCATCCGAATACTTTACTAGACGCGGGTTTCGCCAAACATGGAGGTATAATCTGGAGATGCTTAAAACTGAGCTTTAATAAAAAACACTACACTCCAATACTCTAGTCGACGCGCATTTCGTCCACTATGTTAGCATCATCTGGAGATGCTTAAAACTGAACTTTAATTTAATAGCAACACTCGAATGTTCTACGCGACGGGGATTTCGCCCACCATGCTTTCATTACTGGAGATGATGAAACCTGAGCCTTAATTTGAACAATACACCTGAATACTCTACTCAACGCGCGTTTTGCCAACTATGTAGGCACAATTTGGAGATCCTTAAAAGCGAGCTCTAATTCGCTTCAACACAATTTGAATTCCCGGTAGATTTCATTCTATAAAATTTGTATACTAATTAGTGGAGTGTCGTAATAGTCTAAGGTTTGACTACACAAAATTTGATATGATAGAGTGCAGTGATAGTTTTTATCCGGAAACGTTCTATATACAGTGAGGTCCATAAGTAACGGATAAATTCATTACCTATGTAATTAACAATTTATGAATAAAATCCATCCAATCCAACATGTCAATTTTACTTCCACGTCCAGTGGACGAATAGTAACGGAAAAAAAATATTTTTTTTGTTGAAATAGGCTTAAAATGTCACGAAACGTCGAGATTTTAAATTTGAGCGAAAAAAATCCCGTCTGTCGGTCGGTCTGTCTGTAACTTTTTTTGTGCGCACGTTTACTCTGGAACCGTTTATGATATTGACTTGAAATTTGGTACACTTATGTATTATAGGGGGATCTGGAACTAGATTATATTTTGGTCTAATTACGTTGAAGGGTTCGGGGGTAAATGGGGTAAATAAGAGTAAATAGGCAAAGTAAGCAGGTAAAAGTTCATAAAATTGCAATTTAGGACGAAAAGTCAAAGTCTCAAATTTTTTTTGGCATCAGCCACCCCCCCCCCCCTATCGCCCCCAGTACCACCCCCACATTATTATGAAGGAGAGTAACAAAAATTAAAATGCGATTTAGTGTGTATACAAGAACGAAGAAACGCCTCAAAATTTTTTTTTGCTGTTGGCTACCCCCATTGCCACCCCACCCCATAATTAAAGGAAGTAAAAAATAAAATTAGAATTTGGTGTATATAAGAGAACCAAGGGCCTATAAAAAAATTTTGGCATCCACCCCCCCTCTACCCCCCCCCTTTTAATAAAAGGAGTAAAATATTAAATTGGAATATAGTGTGTGTATGAGAACCAAGGGCCTTTAAAATTTATTTTTGCATTAGCCATCCTCTCTACTGCCCCCATTACCACCCCCTCCCTATTATTAAAGGGGGTAAAAATATTATATTGGGATTTAGTGTCATTAAGACTTGAATACAAAATCTGGATGTGGAAGTAGTGAATCCTTGGACAGCGGTTTTTAATTCTAAAATGACATTTTTTTAGCATAATTTTATACCTGCCCCTTCAACCCCCTTGGAGCTACCCCTTTGTGCGTGTGATAACTCATTTGAAAGGGTTTTTAATTCTCTATCCAGCAATATAAGATTATTTGAATATCTCAAATTTTATTATTGAAAAATGTTACATTTTTAATGTTACTAAGTGAACAAAAGAACATGAAACAGTTTAAATCAAATGTTCAAACTGGGCGTCCATTGTTTCTTGGCAATAATGGAGGCGTTGCTGAAATTCTTCTAAAACATTTTGTATCGTTTCCGGGGTGATTTGATTAATTTCTTCCCTTATTCTGCCTTTTAAATCATCGGCATTTGGTTTGCTGAAGTAGACTTTCGATTTTAAGTAACCCTATAAAAAACAGTCAAGCGGGGTCAAATCGGGAGAACGGGCAGACCACTCAATTGCACCACGTCTACCGATCCACCTATCACTTTTTTAACGGTAGTAATGTTAAAATGTTGCATAATGTAAACAAAGGAAAAATCCTAGACATGCTTGAAATTTTAGAAAATAAGAGAGCTCTAAGAAACCACTGCAGTAAAATTAAAATGAAGTTCCTAGTACCGGGTTGTATTGTTAAATTTAAAGAAATAGCAAATCAGCTTATCCCTTTCTAAGTAGGTAGAGTATTTTTTTAGAGAGAGAAAGAGAGAGAGAGAGATATTGTAAACGGTCACTTTTAGGTCACTTTTTAAGACTCGTTGATAATGGTCGCAAGAGAGAAACGAAACATATGTCAGATAAAACTGAACAAAACTCATGGAACAGTAAACCAATAGTGTATTATATTTATACTATTGAATATGTGTCATCAAGAACCTACCGAAAATTCGATCCAATTAATAAAAACAACTGTCAATTTCTAAAAATTATCCTGAAAAACATTTCCGCATTGTCTGGAAGTTTATACGATGCAAGTATAAGTTTTGCAATTGTTTTATATGCGGTGAAACGCATGACAGTAGACGAATCTCGACCCCAAATAATATTTTTTATCCATGTATAAATTTATATTTTCAAAAATCAAACGTGCCGAGTCATTCTTCTATTATACCCGTTTATGTGACAGACAAATTAGATCGCGATATAATGCTACACTGATACGCATCAAAATTTTTACAATTTACTCTATACAAATCAATCCGCATGAGAAAGTACTATACATACGTACGATTTCCTCACAGATAGTAACATACCAGTAGCAGATTAAAAATTAATTTGCCATTTCAATTGATTTTGCTATACAATAGCCGTGAATGGGCTAAACTCTCGCTACTAAATTCCTGAGGCGCTACTTAAAGCTATTCATTTATTAAGTCGTTTCATATTCCATCCATTGTCTACTTCATTATCCAACACTTTCAGATGTGGCAATCGGAGGAACCGTCGGCTCTGGGAAAGATTTGTAAAAAAAATATATAAATAAAACAGCATTAATTTGCATTCGTATCTGAAACAATATGCGGGGAATGTCCTTCGTCCAAAGGACAGCGCGTACATGTTCAAATGAAATTAAGTTATTAAGTGTCTTCTGACGGTTTTAACACTGTGTTTTTGTTGCAGAAATCCACCCGATATGGAACGGTACCACATATTTAAATTAGGTAAGATATCAATCAATGACACAATATGTAGACTATTTGATGTGATCTACAATTTATGGGATATTTTACCTCATACGAAACTTTTTGCAAAGTGCTTGGTACAAGGGTTAATCACTATATTTTATTTCCCTCTTTATTTCTGTTATCATTAGGGATTAAACAAAAAGTTTTGTATAAAATTTGTAGCAGGGTTGTATACATATTTTTTTAAATAATTTAAAAAACAATTGCTTGTATAGGTCACGTAATATAACAATGAAGGTTGTTTTTTAAATGGACAACCCTGTATATTTTTGCATATTCTTTTAGATCTCTTTCCCCTGATTTCAGATTTAAAATATATAAATGTATCAAATAAGGAAGCTATAATAGTTTGTGGTTTTCCTATTTTTCAGGTTTTTGTAATAGTAGGCTATGGATTACAAATTTTTTTTTACTGAAATATTATTATTATTAGCCTTTATTCGAATCCGAGTATAAAAAAATGTTACAGTCGATAGATTGTGTGTAATAAGAAACAAGTAAAAGGTGTAGTCTATTGTAATTCCCATTCATCTACGGTGCACACGACTATGGCTATAGAGGCCAATTCGGGAGAGCACATGTCGACCGCAGTCAGGACAAACATAGACCTGGTTAGGTCTTGGATTCGGCCTTCTTGCAGCAACATTTCCTTGATAGCTGGCCACAACCCCTCGCCATTCGGTTCTGTCCGCTGCAAGTTGTTCCCATTGCTCGTCTGGAATACCGCAGGATTTTAGATTTTCATGGAGAACGTGTTTGAACCTCTTTCATTGTCCGCCACGCCTTTTTCTACCGCTTAGCAATTCACCATAAAGTGTACATTTAGGAAGGCGGTTATCATGCATACGATGAACGTGACCTGCCCATCTTAGGCGTGCTCTTGAAATAAGCACCTCAATTGGAAGGCTGTTTGCTCTCCTGAGTACTTCCACGTTTGATATGTGATGGAACCAACGGATTTTCATCATACTTCTGAGGTGTCTTTGCTGAAAACGTTCTAATTCTTTCACATGACGACGGTAAGTGACCCAGCTTTCACATCCATATAGCAGTGTTGGAATGACAACTGCTCTGTAGACAGCCATTTTCGTTGACAAAGCAAGGTCGTGATTGTCAAATACTCTCTCTCTAAGTCCCCAGAGTGCTCTAGATGCAGCCTTAATTCTATTGCGAATCTCGCTGTCCATGTTTGCTTTGTCATTAACAACGTTGCCTAAGTAATTGAACTGATCCACCACTTCAAGAGAATTTCCGTTAAGTGTAATGTCTATTTGGTTCACTTGATGAGGAGTTGACATAATCTTAGTCTTTCCAATGTTGATTTTAAGTCCCAAGGAATCATAGCTCTGGGCATTCACATCTAAAAGTTCTTGAAGCTCTTCCGGCGTAGAGGCTAAAAGTGCACAGTCATCCGCATACTGGCGATCACAAATGAATCGTGTGCGTGTCTTCGTGAAAGCTCTAAAGCGCCCTATGTTAAAGAGACCGCCATCAGAACAGTATCTGAGACCTATTCCTCTGACTGTCAGTTTGTTGTCAACAATAATTGTTAGAGCAGTGGTAAACAAATTAAAAAGTAGGGGTGCCAGGACACATCCCTGCCTAACTCCAGTGAGGGTTTGGGAAGGTTCGGTTGCCTCATTATTATACATAATCTGGGCGTTGTTGTTTGTATGTAGACTGCGACATACTTCCACAAATTTTCTAGGGATACCTAAGCGGAGCATAATTTTCCAGAGCACTTCCCTGTCCACCGAGTCAAACGCCTTGGTTAAATCAATGAAGGCCATGTGAATTTCTCCTTGATGTTCGAGTGCTTTTTCCTGAAGCTGTTTAAGTGTGAAGATTAAATCCGATGTGCCTCGGTTTGGTCTAAAGCCACTCTGTGTTTCAGGAAGTAACTTTTCCATAACAGGTGTTAGCCTATTTGCCATCGCTTTAGTGAGTATCTTCCCTCCAACAGCCAGGAGAGCTATACCCCTGTAATTTCCACAGTCCGCAGCGCTCCCTTTGTTTTTGAAGAGGTTGATTAAAAGTGTATCACGAAACTCCTGCGGAGCTTGACCACTTTCCCACACGACATCAAACAGTTTTTTGAGGTAGGGTATGAGCTCTGACGACACCGCTTTAAAGATCTCAGCTGGGAGTGAGTCGGCGCCGGGAGATTTGTTATTTTTTAGCTGCCCAATGGCGGTTAAGATCTCTTCCGTTGTTAGTGGTTTATCTAAGTCTTCGAAGGTGTCATATTGAGGGATAAGATTTATAATATCGTGATCGGCTTGACTTTGCTGGTTAAGAATGTTAGAGTAGTGTTCTTTCCATCGGGCTCTTATTTCCTGGTCTTCTTTGAGGAGATTTCCATTTAAATCTTTAATAGGGCACATATTTTTCCGACTGGGGCCATACACTGCTTTTACTCCTTGAAAGAAATTCCTGTAGTCGTGTGAATCGACGTTCTCTGGCATTGCTTGACCACCACTCGTTCTTTATTCTTCTGATTTCGCGTTGCGTTTCATACTTAGATTGGGTAAAAGCTTCTGCTTTTGATGAGTCGTTGGGGTGGTTGATAGCGTTTTGGAAGGCAATATGTTTGCGGTCAAGAAGTTCTTGTATAAAAGCTTCATTATCATTGAACCAGTCCTCCTGTTTTTTACTTGCTGCAGTGCCAAGAATTTCCTCACTCGCACTTTTTAAACTGTCTTTAATTTGTGTCCAGGTAGTAGCGACATCTACAGAATTGGTTTCTTCTAGTGCACTCAAATTCTCTTGAACTTTTTGCCTTAGCTGTTCGACGGTTTGTTGGTCACACAATTTACTAATACAGAGACGGGGTCTACGTTTTACTTGAGTTCTTCGGTGTTTGGGTCACAAAAAATGGGATAACTATTTCTAAAACTATATTCTTCTACAACAGGATATTAATTAGGCCAGATATTTGGTGTGGACCTCGTAAAATAGACGTACGGTATATGGAAAAACACTACTGTAAAAAATTAGCAGATAAATTCTTATTTGTACGTATTTTGACTGAGCTATAGTGTTATTTGTTTTAAAATCATATTAATTGTTTAATAAGTTAATCACATTTATTTATACAACTTTTGTATGCAACGAGCCTTACGAATACACAAGCCATGTAAGCGCTTAATAGGAAAGAAATGCAGATTTTCCAAATCTGGAAAAACATCTATCCAATTAATAGAGTCAAGGATCGGCAATTAATGGCAATTAATGGCAATTACGCTTAAAATCGGCCTTAAAATCTGAGGTTTCTATTCGGCCTTTGTTCGTCATTCAAATTAGCAGCTATTACTGTTTGTTTACGGTTAAGATGTATCTCCCATCTGATTAGTAACATCGATTTTAAGACACTAACAAATGATATAATTAGTAGTAGGTAATTTACATTTCGGCTGTTGCGATAGAGAACGCCTAGATTGCTCGTGTGGAGATGTTAAACCGCAATAAAACATTACCCGATTGCTGCCGCTCGCCGATAGGCGCAATTGTGAAAACCGTTGAGGTTAATTATTCACAACGTTCATATATATACACTTTTACTTTTGTTGTGACCAGGTCAAAAGATCGGAACAAAACAAATAACAATAATTTTTAATTACAACGGTAAGGTATGCAATGTTTGGCAATGCAATGGTGTGAAAAAAATTTTTATCCTTTCATAAAACTTCAACCGAGATTTGAATATCATGTTTACTGTACAATTGTTATTCAAAATATCTCACTATCTTATCCATTATAAAAGGAAAACGTATCTTAACAAATACGTTCAAGTTCTTGTGGATTATGTAACAGCAAATACAATTTTTCAGTTCGTGTCCTACTTTTTGAGAATTGAGAATTGATTGCCATGTTGGAATATAATGAAATAGTTATTAACGTCATAAGGCCGATATGTAACAAATAACAGACAAGATTGAAGTTTGTAAAATTGAAGCGAAGCCGAGATTTTACTAACAATCTATCTGTTATTTGCGTATTTTTCATTATACCATAAATACTTTAATATTTTACGATGATTTGTAAGCCTTGCAGAAAACCAGGGAAGATACATAAATTTTTTCGGCCTAGGCCGATATTGGTGTCATATCGATGAAGAATAGAGTACTAATAAATCATATCAGAATAGTATAATGAAAATAATACAGTCATTCAATCAATTGGGACTTATTTTTAGGGCTTAGAGTCTACTATGGCACAAAATTTTAGAATTCAATCTAAATTTTCAATGCATTGCCGACAAATTTTGATGAGATCGGAAAGTCTTAAAATTGTTTAACCAAAAGTTCATTGAAATATGTTTAATATTAAAAAAAGTTATGAGAATCAATTTTTAAAATATGTCGGAATTATAAATCTCATATCTTTCTCAAACTATTTAGACAGTCTGAAACAGACGTCGTCGTCTGTATCGCGATATTTTAGGTTCCTGTTGTACAGAGATAAAACAAATTAGTATAGCCGATTCACTATTGTATTTTTTAAAGATTTTGTACATGTATTAACAAAAAACAAAGATTTGTGCATGTTGGAGCAATACCGATAAGAGTATTGATGATAATCTCAACAAGTTAATTGCCTCGGACACTTGAAGTAACGCTTCAATCAGAACAATTGGCCGGGGATGTTGCAGAATGGAGTTTCGTCATCATCAAACTCGTTGTGCAGAGATAACTTGAAATATCTCTCCAATTCGAACTATTCTACTATATATCCGGCGATTAGCGTTGGCACTTCTTCAGGAGCGTTACTGTGGGAAATTTAGACGGTTGCATTCGCAAATTTTCAGAATGTTGAAAAAGATTTTAATCTTTTTATTATCAACACGCTTTTATTATCTTGACGAGTATCATCTTCATATACAGTGTGTCTCACTTAAGATTGTAACAGCAGGGCTCCCAGTGGCTATTGGCCCTCAAATTAAGGACTTAGGGACCTAGATCAAAATAAAAAAAGGGGACCAAATAGGGATCAAAAAAGGGCCAAAGATGTATCATTTGTATAATTTTCCATGTTTTTTTTTAAATGCAATACATGCATTAATGCTTTAACGCAACATAATAAACAAAAACAGAAGTTCTATTTGTTATTAACAAAGTAAAATTTGCCTTATAACTAATATGACTTTGACTAATACATTAATACTTTAGCGCAATAAACAAAAAAATAAATTTAATTTGTTATCAACATTAAATAAAATTTGCTGTACTGATACGACTTTGACTAGTCTCTTAATTAGAAATAATTGGCCAAAAACGAGTCATACGATTATTTTTCGGTTTGTAAAAAACTCTATATATATATATATATATATATATATATAAAACTGTATATTATATATAAAAAAAGAATATGAGCAAATTTGAAATAAACTCGCAACTGCATAATTACCCCACCAGGCATAGTAATTTCTTAAAAATACAAAACACAGGACTTGCCCTATATGAAAAGTCTCCACTACTAGCCGGAGTAAAATTCTTCAATTCTCTACATTCTAGCATTAAAGAAAAAAACTTCATTATATTCTTTTAAGAAATAATTGGGGGCGAGCGTAGGTGCGTCTTTACTATGTACATACTTCATTTTGCGATGTAAAGCAACGACAGGCGCAGTTAGTACTTGGATGGTGACCATTCCAACGGGAACCGCGTTCTCGCCTCACACATCTTCCAGCGGCTTGTATATCAGTGTATGCGCGGAAGCTATACAACCTTAGGCGAGGGTTGTATAGGAGATATACCATCCTTCGGAGGGGATGTAAAGCCGTCGGTCCCTTGTCTATTAAATGTTAGGCAAGTAAAAGATCCCTACTCTTCTTAAGGGAAGAGGTTCGGCAAAATTCCTGGTTGGGGGTAGCTCGTCTACAGGCGTCGGTGTTAGGCCACAGTAGCGGAAATAGGCCGACGTTAATTAAATGTATAAAAAAGAAATAATTACGAAAATATTTAGTAGAAGGATATTACTATTCAGTCGATGAATTTTTGAACGATAAACGTTCATTTATAACTACTTAAAATATATATTTATAAATTTTACAGTAATGTGTGTTACTTTTATTAATCTGTATCTATGTGCTTGTAATATATTTATTTCATGTTTTGTATTTTACATAATTTGTTGACATGTCCTATTTCACCATATTGTGATCGAAAGGATGATTAAATTATTATTGTTATTATTATTATTGACTTCTCTCCTAACTGATTTGGCTCCTTCAAGCATAGCTTGAGCCAGTGCTACCTTGTAATCCTTCGATGTCGTTGCCTTCCTCAAACGGTTAGTAGCCTCCCTAGTCATGTTGTCTGCTGTCTCCCTCTTTTCTCGCTTTTCTTTTCTTAGCTCCTGCAATGTAGCATCATCCTTGGAAAGGAATTTTCTATCGCTTTCCATCTTTTATCGTGCTATTTCCTCAGCTTGATGCTTTTCTTCTTCCTCTTTTTCTTGCGGGCATCATCTTCCTTCCTTTTTTTCTCGGCCTCTAAGTACATTTCATAGGAGCTGTAAGCACCATGGGCCAAAATCAAGAGCTCTTTTGTTACTGGAACAAGAGATAGTTTATTGTCGAACAATTTAAGGCTCGATTTAACTGCATTTCTAGTATTCAGCATACGCTCACCCCTTGATGCCCTTCCTTCTGTGTGAGTGTCTGCCCGGAGCTAGAAAACACACGCTCGATAAAAGCGTTGCATGAGAAAGGACGAGAGCAGCATTTACAACTTGGCGTAACCTAGGGTGCTTTAATTCGCTTGAACGATCTCTCCTTTTTCAGAACTGAGCCCAATACTCGTCAACTCTATCCTTTGTCTCAATATTAATTTCAGTCTGCAGAAGACTCTATTTTTGAGAAGGGAAGACTTTTCTAGGAGATAACTTCCGGCAGCTGCATAGTGTGCTTATGTATTTAAAAGGAAACATAATCTATCTTCTGTATTACAAAAAAAAACAATAAATAACAAACGCATAATGATCAGACAGCATTACTCATACAGAAAGGAAATAAGAGTTTTTTGTACTACTTTGCGTACGTCTGATCAGCGAGATTGTCATCACAGACGATTTCCTGGGAAGGGAGCAAGTTGTTCTCAAAAAGCGTTTTGGATACTCCAAGATTATCCACTGCAATTTTCTTGCAAGCTCTACGTGTAATAGTCAGGACCAAGGCCTCAAGCTTGGTGTACAGAACATGTATGAGGGGCTCGTCTTTTTGAAAAATCCTTGTAAATTTATTAAATACTCTTGCGCTTGATGAAACGAAGAGAAGCTCCGCTACTAGAGAAGGTTATTTCAGATATTGTACTAATACTATCTTTTGACAGCCTCTCTTCGCTGCTAGTTTAGGATTCTTTCTTGGTAAATATTTCAGAAAGTATTCTTTAATAGCACTTATTTGTTCTAGAGTTATACTTGCTGCAGGCTCTAGTGTAAGCCATCGGGGCATAATATGCTTGATAAACTGTTCACAAACATGTATATCAAAAAATCAGAGACAAAACATGTAACACGAGTCAATAAATTTACTTACCTATTCACACACTCACAAACCTGTTATTAAAGACGACCACAAATCTTGTGTTTTAAAATGCTCATTACAGTTTTTTAACGAACGATATGTGCTCAAACGTAATTATCAATGCAGTTCATTGAAAATAGGGACTTTAGGGACTATACTGAGAAATTACGGACTTTTCAGGGACTTTCTCTAAAATAAGGACCAAGTCCTTAATAAGGGACCAACTGGGAGACCTGTTGTAACAGCCTAATAATTCTTTTGTTTTTTTGTCCAATTTAAATCAAACTGATCTCAAAAGGTAGAGATCACTAAGGTTTATTTAAGACCACAAAATCACTCTCCATCTTTAAATGCAAGGCCACCTACGATACTAAATTATATGAAAAAAAAAATAAAAAATCGTCATATTTTTGAGTCAAAAAATTTTATCAACAAAACTTGTTCGAAATAACTCAAAAACCCCGAATCCGAAGTTTAGTTATATTATAAAAAATGGGGTCTTGATGAAAAAAATTCCAGTCCCAAATTCGTTTTGATAAGCATTTCTGACTCCTTTGTTTTTACTGAAACAATTTTGTAAATGTCAGAATAGTTGTCAAGTAGATCTGTTGGCATTCTGTCTGATTTTTTGTATTCTAGCATATTTTACTTCAATTAGTATGCTTACAACTGCGGAAAAAGTGGAAATTGTTAGATTAGTTGGTGATAATTCTCGTACAATGAGGGAAGCTGCTACAGAATTTAATAATAATCGGCATCCAGATCCACCCCTAATAGACCTCGTAAAAGTTTGGAGAATTAATAATTTATTAAATGGAACTGGCAAAGTGTGCAACAAACAAGAACAACGTGTGAAAGATTATATTAGAGATGCGGAAATTCTTCAGTTTGTGAGAGAAAAATCCAAGCTGTAGTCTAACGAGATTGTCCACAATTTTAAATGTACCCAAGGATACAATTTGGCGATGCTCCCGTCGAAATAAATTACGTCCCTTCAAGCCTGTTTTCTTACAAACATTAGAAGAAGGAGGCGAAGAAAGGAGGCTGGATATTGATTTTGGTGTCAGGGAAAGTTTTTGAACAACCCTAATTTTATTTAAAACATTTTATTCTCAGATCAAGCGACAATGGCACAGTTAACTGTCAAAATATTAGATATTGGGCCGTTGAAAACCCTCATTGGTTTGTAAACTGTCGACGCCGGTACTAAGAAAAGGCGAATGTGTAGTGCGGTATTTTGAATTTTCAATCAAAATTGAAAACTTGCCCCTTATTGCATACAACAATATGATATTTCAAATTGATGGAGCCCCAATTCACAACGTAACGGTAGTACAGAATTGGCTAAACGACAACTTTCCCCGGAGGTGGATTGGAAGAAATAGCCATTTTATTAATTGGCCTCTGAGGTCACCTGACCTCACGCCCTCGGACTCGTTTTTATGGAGGTTTCTAAAGAATGAAGTCTACAAAACGCAGCCGCGAAATAGACTACAAATGGAAAACCGAATTAGGCAAGCTTGCGGTGAAATTACGCCTGCTACCCTCTTTCATCCCCAAATTTAAAAAGATCGAAAATGTTTCTACGGACCCTTTCGTTAGCACGCTTGTGCAATTCCACAAGAACGATGAACGATCAACCGAGATCCGCTATCTCTGCAAGATGTAGTTCCTACCGGTCGTGTCCAAACAAAGATGAACCAGTTCGTAGATACCAATCTCGATGATATATTTTTAAATAAGAAATTTGTTATATTTGGTTAAAAGAGATTTGGGTGGATAAAAGTAGGGCAATTGTTACAGCAAGCGAATATTTACAATACGGATATCTAATTTGTATCTTAAGGTGGGCATATCCAAGAGAGAGAGAGAGATCCGATAAGGAAATATTTATTATTTTTGACCATAAACTTATTTTAAATACATATATTTGTAAAGAAAGTATAATACTACCTAAGTAGATCTATGGCAAGTGTAGTGATATGAATTTTAACTCAATAATTTCAGTTGTTTGCAAAATTAGTTAATTTAAATTAAAAAAGTGCTAGTCTTCATATCTTGTAGTTTTAAAATAACTAATTTTGCTAACAACTGAAATAATTGAGTGAAAATTCTTATCACTATATCTGTTTTTTTTTAATGGCATTTGGACATAGTCCATACAGCCAGATACACTGTCCTATTATTTGAAAACGCTAAATCTAATTCTATCAAGAGAAGGTTTTTAGAAGAACACAATGGGAACTAAACAAGGGCACACGCTTCTCGCCTAGGGTTAGTTATAGTTCTATTTAGGTAGTCTTATACTTTTTTTACCAATATATGTATTAAAAAAATGGCCAAAAATAATAACAATTTACTTATCGCATCTATCTCTCTCTCGCTCTGTCTTGAATATGCCCACCTTAATACAAAATTAAAAATTTGGCTGTAAACCCAAAAGTAATGCTTTCGCTAGAAGAAATTACGTTTACTGTACAGATAAGTCTTTGGTGTTGTTATTTTCCTCAATAAATTGTGAAATGATTAACACCAACAATCAATACAAACGTAAATAAGCTGCGATAAAATTCACCATCTAGAAAAGAGTAAACCCCCGCATAGGGTAGTCAAGTTTCTGAGATCAGTTTACTACCAATTTATAAATCCGTTCAGCATTTCATTTTTCCGAAATGTCGCACGTTTTGAATCCCGATGAACTGCATTAAAATGTGATATCAGTCGAAATCACGTGGAAAACACAATGTATTATACAAAGATTTTTCTTACCTTGGTATTAGCTTTTGCTTCACTGTACATTGGCACTCTAGTGTGTTTATTTTGAGCCTGGCTTGTCTCCTTTTCCTTTTATGGCATTTATCTGTAATAATATTAATGTTAATATTTTAGCTGACGTGCAAAGTACATAAGGTAAATTTAAAATTGTCAACGATAAACTATACTTTGAAAACAACAACTTTTAAATAATCGACACGAATTAAAATATACGTACACAAGTTTCAAAAAACTTTATCACTCATCAAAACACAATAAGTTTATGAATCTTTTCTCATCTTTGTGTAAAACTAAAAAATATGTACCTTTTGTCATTTTATTCAATGTATCCTTTCAGATAATGGAAATCGGAAATGGAAAGTAATTTCTTAATGTAATAAATAGAAATATTTCCATATTTGCTTATTAGATTTGTCTGTTCAGACTTTCACGTTTAGATCCTATGTTTTACAATAATTTAAAGATAAAAGAGGACTTTTCTAATCTTGTAAAAAAAATGTAAGCAGAATTTTATAACGCAGAATATACCTATTTTGAGGTATTGAGGATTTACAACCATCAAGATTACAATGTAAAGGTACCAAAGTAGATTGTATTTACATACCTGTAACTAGCTAAGTATAGGTACTTTAAATTCCTCTGACCCGTGCTACTACAAACTTGTTATATAGATATATATCCTCTATCCATCAAGCTTCATTTAATAATGCTTTACCTATTATAAGGCATTTATCTGCTTCAAGTCACAAACACAGACGAGAAGAAATATGAGAATCCTTGAAAATGTAACATCAGAATTTAACCGCACTTACATTGAATATTATTCCAAATATCTGAAACTCCTTCAATAAAGCACTGTCGGAGGTAGAGAAACGCACACAAAACGCACTGTCTATCGCCCAAAATTCATAATAGATTGATAAAACGTTACAAAATCAACAATGCACTGCGGCGATGTCAACAACCAATTCGCGTTTTGATTTTATTGCAAACAGCAACCAGCCTACTAAATTTTATTTCTCTCAGCTCAGGGAAACGTAAGTCTAAGCATCCTCGATCTCTACTTCAGGACACTTGGGACACTTTAATACATGAAATGATAGTCAAATGAATATTTAGAAAAGCGGCGAGCTAAATCATTATCCGTAAAACTGAGCGCCGATCGTGTTTTGTTTTGATGTCTCGTCTAGCGTTGGTACGTGATCGGCCTGCTCGATTTTATAGCTGTCGCCAGCAAACCGTAATTGTTATTTTATTTCAGTAATTTTGTAACAGATATTCCATCTTCCATCTGAATATCAACCAAACACTATTGAAATAAAATAATATCTGTCAACGCGTCAAAGAGGTTACAATATATTATAAATATACACCTACTCCATGAAAATGCAACGTAATTTCTTATTAATGGTTTAGAAAGTGTATTTAAAAAACCATAAAAATAGAAATAGTTAATATCTATGAATATTATTCACTTTTAAATTAATAAATACCGAGGAATGTTAGCTAGAGTTGTTAAAACTTTGACCTTTAAGTAAAGTATGCATTTTTAATACGAATTTTAAACAAACCAATATTACAGTTTCGCTATAAGCGTACATGCAAAATTTGAATGAACAAGATTGACAAGAATTTATAGGCACTGATTAAGATACATTTCAAATAGACATAAATATGACTGATGATAATCTTTTGGGGTTAAGCCCAAGTGTATTAAGCAAAACTACGTTATTAATTAGCCGACGCCGACGTTTCGATATTTTTTAATATCATCCTCAGGGCAATTAAAACTTAGTTTGCCATGAGGATGATATTAAAAAATATCGAAACGTCGGCTTTTTAATACGCTTGGAGGTAACCCCAAAATATTTTCATCATCTATTAAGTGGTCCAGAAACATTCTACTAAATAAATATTACTACTCCGTACTATGACACTGAACAAACCCCAAAATACGCCTAGTCAATTTGGAATCATCTAGGACTGCATAACCTTCAACCAGATTACCTCCAGATGGTGCTAACTTGGTAGGCCAAGCGCGCGTTGAATACCGAATTGCTTGGAAAGCAGAAACGAAGATTTTCCAGCGAGCATTTTATCGACCAAAAATATCCATCCGATGAACAGTTAAATGGTTTTGTAACTTCGTATCATAATAAATTGTTGTAACATGTTTTCTGACATTTCACAATTGTATTTATACACGTAGTAATATTAGCATTTACAAGCGTGTAATTATAAGCCATAATCACATAGCAATTTGTTAAATCGTAATTAAATAATAACGAAATATTAGTGGACTATTTAGTTTGCCCTATGGCAACACCTTCTAGGCGCGTCATTCATTCAGTGAGGTTCATAAGTAATGGATAAATTCATTATCTACATAATTAGCAATTTATCGGTAAAATTCGTCAATTTTTAATTCTAAAATAACATTTTTTTGAGCATAATTTTATACCTCCCCTTTCAACTCCCCCTAATTTAAAGAAAAAAAAGGTACGAATTAAATTTTTTTGAATAAATTCACTAAGACGAAAAAATAAAAATCGATTGGGTGGAAATAACTATCCCAAAATGTAATTTGTTGACTGCAGTTTTAACTTGTGTATTTTAAGTTTCACGGAATTTTTTTAACGACGATTTTTTTGTTGGTTTCAGGTTTAGCGATACTCTTCTATGCCGCATATTGCATACGACCTATGGTAAGATATTCTTGATTAATACCTATTAATTTTCGACTATCAGTCAAATCTAAATAATGTATGGAAAAATATGCACTGGTTCAATCGTTCTGCATTTAATAAACTAATTTTCGCGAGTATAACCTCCATTAAATGATAGCTATTCACTTAAAAAATGCAATAGGAATGAAAATATAACCTGTTATTTGTTATCCATTTTCCAATTTTCAGTTCAATTTGCAATGTGTCTTATTTGCTCTATTATTTTGATATGAAAATAATGTTGACATGTTTTTTTTGTAAAATCTAAAAATAGTAATCAGTTAGACAGCGGTTCGCATCCCACTATGAACTGTAGGACCCCATTTTCTTTACTCAGACAAATCTAGATCTTGAATTGAGAGGATTATTCAGGTGGCCTAAAAGGCAGTTAAAAATGTTTATAATTATTATTGTCTTTAAATTCAACCATTAATATTTTTGTTTTTAATTTTTAGCTGGTAAATGGTTTACGATACAACGACTTAGCACAAAACAATAACAGGCCCAAGCAGGTTCTGAGACCGGAGGATTACGACGTTTACTACCAAGGTGTTGACGGTGTTCCAGGGGTGGATTTTCCAGTTCTTTCGTACATCCCTAGGACAACTTTCAGCTGTAGAGAAATTCAATCCGGCTATTATGCTGATTTGGACACGGATTGTCAGGTATATTCATATTTTATTATTAAAAACAGTCTTCTTGCATACTCGTGACGTGTAAAATAAATTTAAAAACGCATATAATTTGGGACTTCCACTTCTATTTTCAAATTTAGGCTTCGAATCTGAATATCTTTTAAACTATTAGTGCTAATATGGTAAACAAAATTTGTCGTTTTATACTTTCAAAAAATATCGCCATGAATAATAAGATCCATGCCTCCATAACTTTAATTTAGAAAAATATAACATTATAATATACAGGGTTACTGGTAATTCGATACATTTCTTTGGAGATGTGATAGGACATGAGCTAAGGAGTAAATCTAGCCCTAACATACATTATGCAAAACTCAATAGTTTTTGAGATATTTAAATTTTTTTTGTTTTTCTCAAAAAAGTAGATCTTAATGTCTTAAAAGTTAATTTCCGAAAAATCTACTTGACATTTTAAAATTTTTTTTTACTGGATTACTTGTCCAATATTATAGATATCCGTTTGGAATGAAAAATATCCGGAAACATTTCGATCATGTGAACATTTAAAATAAAAACTTGTAAATTTTTTTTTTTAAATCGGTTATGAAATTTACCTATTACGTTTTTTCAAAAAAATATTAATGTAGCACGCGTACAAATTATTATAAAAACTTCCTTATTTCAATAGCTATCTAACTAGGTAGAAATGTTTAATGTACCCTTGATAGTTCTAATAAAAAATTAGTAAAGATAATGCTGGTGGCGGAATTTATTAAACAACTAATCGTTCATTTTCATTTGTCAGTCAGTCCTTGACTTTGACGTTTGTGCATATATATCATTAACTGACATTCTTATCTCCGTGTCCCTTAAGTTTGTTGGTCTTGTTAAATTAGTTATCGAAGATTTTGATTTTGCTCGTAGTTGTTGTTATTGTATTTTCTGTGCCATGGCCGCGTATGCCAACGCAGAATACGCTGATATCTTGTTTGTCTATGGATACTGTGGCGGCAACGCTGCTGAAGCTCGCCGAGAATATGGTCTTTGGTACCCTAACCGCCGCTTACCAAATGCACGTGTATTCAGTACGGCATATCGAAATATCGCTGAAACTGGCTCCGTGAAATGTAGAAGAAGTGACGCTGGTGCTCCTCCCGTTTATGAACCAGATGATGAGGAAGAAATATTGAGGTATTTTGAGGAAGACCCAACTATTTCAACTAATAAAGTCGCAAGACTAACCGGAGCGTCACAATGGAAAGTTTGGTCTACGATACGTAAAGTTGGATGTCATCCTTACCACTATACCCCTGTCCAAGGCTTGGAGGAAGGTGATCCTGGAAGGAGAGTGGAATTCTGCCGCTTTATGTTAAATTCAGATGCAGAAAGTGCAAATTTTTTAACAAGTATTTTATGGACGGACGAATCGAAATTTAATCGCGAGGGTATAACAAATTTCCACAACCTACATTATTGGGCAGAGGAAAATCCCAAGTTAACACGTGAAACTAGTTTCCAAATGAAGTTTTCTATTAATGTGTGGATGGGAGTCATTGGCCACTATTTAATAGGGCCACACTTTCTTCCTCAAAATTTAAACGGGGAAATCTATGAAATTTTTTTAAGAAATGATCTGGTGCTGATTTTAGAAGATGTTCCTCTCGCCGTCAGACAGCGAATGATGTTTCAGAACGACGGTTGTCCAGCACATTATCGGCTGACAGTACGACAGTTACTTGATCAACGTTTCCCTAACCGTTGGATTGGAAGAGCGGGCCCAATACCTTGGCCAGCGCGAAGCCCTGACTTAACACTCCTTGATTATTACGTATGGGGTCATATGAAGGAGATGGTCTATGCCACACCAGTCAATACTATAGAAAACCTTAGACAAAGGATAGTCGATGCGGCCCAACACATAAGGCATAATCTGACAACCAGAGTAACAAGGACGGAAATAAGAAGACGCTGCCGTGTCTGTATACGGAATAGGGGCTCCCATTTTGAGCAAGACATATAAAAACTAAAGTACAACTTTGAAATTAATGAAGAATTAAACTCTACTTTTAAAATGTTTGTTACTGTTTATCTAAAAATAAAATTCGTACTACTTGTGTTATTTTTACTAGTATTTTCTTAGAACTATTAAGGGTACATTGAACATTTGTACCTTGTTAGATATCTATTGAAATAAGGCAGTTTTTATAATAACTTATACGCGTGTTACGTTAATATTTTTTTGAAAAAACCTAATAGGTAAATTTCATAGCTGATTTAAAAAAAAAAATTTTAAAGTTTCTATTTCAGATGTTCACATGATCGAAACGTTTCCAGATATTTTTCATTCCAAACGGATATCTATAATATTGGACAAGTAATCCAGTAAAAAAAAAATTAAAAATGTCAAATAGATTTTTCGAAAATTAACTTTTAGGACATTAAGGTCTACTTTTTGAGAAAAACAAAAAAAATTAAATATCTCAAAAACTATTGAGTTTTGCATAATATATGTTAGGGCTAAATGTACTTCTTAGATCATGCCCCATCACATCTCCAAAGGAATGTATCGAATTACCAGTAACCCTGTATATATATATCCAAAAGATCATACTATTATACTTTTGATAGTATTTTAACAAAATTCAATCACAACCACTCAACTTGTATTTAAAAATTTTTTCCTATAGGCAATAATAACGATGATAAGGGGTGGGTAGTTTATAACGAATAACCCTATATAAAGTTGATTCTTTATCAACTTCTCTCGTAAAATCTCTGTTCTCACACATGATTGTACTTTTAGGTGTTCCACATCTGCGAGGAAGGAAAGAAGATATCATTCCTCTGTCCGAATGGAACAGTCTTTGATCAGTCAGACCTCATCTGCGAATGGTGGTACAAAGTCAACTGCACCAACTCACCCAACTTGTACGAAGAAAGCGCTGAGCATCTCAGAGATGACTTGGCTAGGAGAAAAGCTTCGAGAAGGGTGTCTTTAGATGGACTTGAAAGAAACCACGGCGCAGTAATGAGGATAGAAGAATCGTCCTCGGTGAGTGCCAAACAGAACGGAAGACAACTCGAAGTTAGCCCCAGCGTTAAAAATATAGTCACTACAAACAGAGTAAATGGACGCAGTGCTGGTGGTAAAAGTACCAAACCAAGTGGTTTCAGCCATAACAATGTTCCCACTCAACGTGCCATCAATAGAATAAACGGAGACCAAAACAACCAACAAAAACCCAAGAGGTACAACGATGCCGAAACAGGAAATTACGTTAACAATGTTAACACGGGACCCAACAAGAATCTCAAAGAATACCACCTGCAGTTCTCTGGGACAAGCCCTGCCTTAGACACTGCTTCCAGTGAAAAATTCCAATATGTATACTCACGGTCCACAACACCTTCATCTGTAACCAAAAGCTACTCTGCTCAAGAACAAACCGTGTACAAGAAACAGTCTAACGGAAACAGGGGAAGTGTGAAATATAACAACTTTGGAGATGTCGAAACACACTCTCCTGGTTCCACACTAAGGCCCAGCGACGAGTACGATCTCGACTTCCCCAAACACAAATCTCAAATCTCTAACAAGAATACTCCACAGGCTGGTGGTTCTTCCAGTAAGATAGACTCAAGCAAGTTCAACTTGGGCAACAAATTGGAACCAAAGCAAAAAAGCACCGCTGCCTTAACCAAAAACGACTTAATAAACAGACGACTAGAGCCAACGGACTCTGATGAGCTACAGATACCCCAGGAGACTGCTGCTTTCGTGACAAACTCCCACAACAGTATACAGGCGAATGCCCGTAAACATCCCACAACAAATTTCTATCCAAATCACCGAACCACTTACTCCGATTTGAAACAACCTCAATCAAATTTTCCAATCACGAAATTTTCGAATGGCATTAACTCCGTGACTCCTCAGTATATCACCACCCAATCTATTAACAACGGTAAGCCGTTCATTGGAAGCACAGTCGGCGTGAATATTTACAATGGTAATCCTGGACGGGCAACATCAACTACAGAGGCTAGTGCGAGAACTCCAAAGAGTTCTTCAAGCCACAGTACCACTGTGCAACCGGCTATTTTCATTGGTTCCATTTCTCCTTTGGACGAGGGTAGCACAAAGTTAGCCCAGATTTTCGCCTCGACTTTCCGGCCTAGTGTTTCTAGTACCATCGTGCCTCCTTTCGAGGGTAGCACTAAGAGAATAGTTGACCATGCCACAGTCTATGGTACCTTTTCCAAAAGCACCGCCACAACTCCACCACCCCCAAGAGGTGCCGAAATCAAATTTACAAATGGTGTAAATAAAGTAGGCATTCAGTTAACAAAGTCCGTGGGAAGTGCTGTAACTTCTTCGCCTCCAACAAGTAATGATTTTAGGCAAAGCGGTGTTCAAACTAACGGTTCGGATCTTGTGTCGATAACAGTTTCTCGTGCATCCCCGAATATAAACACAAAGATGGGAGGATATAGCGACACGCTTACATCTACTGTTGGAGGAACCACATTTAGGCCTAAGTACTTCCAAAGTACCACCGCTGCACCTAAAAGCGAGGCTGGTAGCAATAGAAATGGAGATTATGGAGCGAGGACACCATCAGTTAAAGTTGATTTCTCTCAAAATGGTGAGAAAAGTGAGCCAACAGTGAGAGATGGCAGAAATGACGATGGTACACTTAAACCATCGCTAGTTACTAATATAGTAACTGAAAAATCTCCTTTACCAGTTCCAGAAAGACCAGGAACATCACATGCTAGCCCATCTGCAGAAGGCGATATATCTGGTGCAAGCATTTCTAAATATAGTGACATTGGACATTCACCAATTTTATCAACAGATGGAGGTAGTAGAGATACTGGTAGCACACCCTCGACAACTCTTTCTAGCACTTCTTCCTTACAAAATTCCCAAATTGTGCCAGCAGAAACCAAACAATATGTAGAAGAAAGCAAATCTATAGATAAGCCCAAGTCTGTCCTTTCATCACTTTCAGCAGCAACAGATTCTCTTAGCCAGGATAAAAATTTGCCTACAAGTTCTGTAGTGAGCAGTATCTCGACAGTTAGAGGCGGAAAAAATTCTGGTAGTACAATTAGGCCACCACTAATTCCTGTAGATTCTATTGGAAGTTCTCTTTTACCAAATACCTTGATACTTCGCAAAGAAGTAACAGATGGGTCAGATATCAAACAACGTTCTGAAGGAGATATATCTGCTCCAAATTCCCCAGTGGTTGACTCTACCAATGTACTCCCGGATCTTAATGACAAAGGCAACAGTTTCCAAGGTACCGTTGGACCTAGTACATTATTTAATAGTAGCGAATTTAGATCATCAATACTTCCTACCTTATCAAACTCTCATGTAGTCCCAGAGAATACTGGGTCACAAACAGGCGCTGATATATCTCAATATAGCAGCACGTTTGCTCCACCGACTTATGATCTCACTCAGACTACCACCATTGAGACATTCACCAGTACAATTGGGGACAGTATCGAAACAAGTACTACCACTCCTACTCGAGCTACTTACTTACCAAAAGTAAATTCAACCAGCCACGTTATAACTACTGCTAATCCTCATCAGTACAGTAGCAGCGTAATTCTTCCACCACTTTTACCGTCACGTACTTTTGGCGACATCAATGACTTAGACGGTACCGGGGCATTTATCTCTGTCGAAGATATTGAACGTCCTTTTACTTCCAATAAAGCTGCCAAAGAAATAAACGTGTCTCATAACATTGTTAGAAGTACCTTGAGACCATATATCGAGCCTACTTCTAAATCCACATCATTTGACCATTCCAATAGTTTCAGCACCACGCATGGGTTTGCAACTGCAAATCCGATTGGAAGAGAAGAAAGTGTTTCGAGTGGTTCAGGCTTCTTCGTCACCAAGAATTCGGTGTATGGCCCCTCGACTGCATCTCCCTTCGGTTTTTCAGCGACATCAAACTATAACAAACCTACACCAGTGGTGGGCGTAATTCCAAATTCTGGAGACCGAGATATCCAGCAGCCGCAGATAACATTGAGCACCCCCAAATTTGAAACTTCGATAACTCTCACTAAGTCCGAAACTAAGTGGCCCAGACCATTCCAAAAGTCCTCAAATTCACTAGACGAGCCTGTCACTGCCAACTACCTCAATTACCAAATATCTAGCGCCAGACCGTTTAAACTGCCGGAAGAGCAAGCCACCCCTGTTCCAACTTTACCAACCCCATTTACAACTACTACAACGGAAGCCTCATCCGTATATGAAAATGTTGATAATATGATAAATATTCTGAAAGAAATAGTTAACTCCAAAGACACGGATTATTCATCTGAAACACCTAGGCCAGGTCTGGTAATTCCTCCCTCTGCTGGGCCTCAAACTCTCCACACACTCGCTGTGTACTTTGCAAATGCTCTGGACGGAATTGCAGCAGAGAGAGAAAGATTGACAGGGGAAGAATTAGACAATGAGAGCAAGGAAAAGCTAACCAGTCTGCTAACTCAGATGACTATGTATAGATATAATGAACTATTCAAAGGAAAGGAAGCGGATAAAGAAGCAGAAGCTGCGACTACCGTGGCTACAGACGATATACTGGAAGGAGAGGATTCTACAAACCCCATTGAGACGCCTGCCTTGAGGCAATTGGCTAGGAACTTCTCGCTAGCGTTGTCTTCTTACCTTGACGATCCTGAAGCTTTCAGGAGAGATTTGGAGAACTTCAGACCGACCGAGCCACCTCAACTAAGTGAAGACGTGACTGAGGCTGGTGTTGGCGATGAGGAGCTCCTAAACTTCTCAGATGCCGACTCGAAATCTAGTTTTCCTCCTGTATTCCCCACTGCTCCTTCCGTATCACCGACCTGGGGCTACATAATAGCTTCAAAATCCCAAAGTGATTTGGATCTGTCGAATTCTTTAAACCCCGACTTGAATACAGCCGATACTCAGTCTTTTGTACCAAGGTACAACAACGTGGCAGTAAATAATAAAGACTTTGAAAAGAGCTCCACTAAAGGAGACAACAAAAAAGATCTGCCCGAAGATCACTGGACGACATCCCCAGGTGTGACAAAGTTGTGGCAATCTGCCCTCTCAATCAATCCAGCAGATCTGAATGAGAAATTTGAGACGACAGAGTCGATACCACGTACGACGGAGTTGATACCAACCGAGTCAGATATCTCAGCACCAGGGGCCCTGCCCTCTCTTAACATCCCACAAACTGAGATTAAATACGATCTCAGAGCTTTGCCACAATTATCCCTAAATTCCACTCAGGTTCATGGGATTCTGATCGACTTTATGAACACCACCAAAGCAGACGAGTCTAACAGGCTTCAGAGACTGCTGAAAAAGTTAAATACTACTGAAGATGAATTTTTGAATAGAATGAAAGAAATCGAGTCTAATCCACTGACCAAGAGGTTGATACTGTTGCTTATAAGTGAATGTGGGACGAACGCAACCGAGGATCTAGCCGAGCAATCCATACACAACTTGTCTGAGGAGATACTGAAATCCTCATCCTCGAATTCTGCGGTGGCCGCTAACAGTGAAGGAAAATCTTTAGTTAATAGTGCCATTCCAACGCTTGTAGATCCAAGTTTGCAGGAGGACGATCAAGACACGAGGGCGCTCCAGTTACTTAATTCGCTTTACACTATAGCCTCTAAATTTGGTAAATGATACCGATTAAATTTTTTTTTGCTCATTTTTTTGTTATTGATTTGATCAAGTCTAGGTTAAGTGGATGAATGAGTCGAGTACTTCTGACTGGGTGATATTAGTTTGATACCTACTACTATTAATTTTATTTAATGTTTTATACTTAAAAGTTATTGTTATGGTTTTTCCTATTACGGATTATTGATAATTTTGGGGCAAGTGTCTTGCGCATATTTTCATTCTGTAGCCGAGGACGAATTTTTGTAAAAGCCCATTTTTATGTCTTCGAACAAGTCAATGTATATAAATTTGTAAATAAATTGTTTTATAGCATTTGTGTTTTATTTTAATCTTGATTGATCATTAGAAAGGATTTTCCATGATAACTCATATTCTGTTACAACAGTAACTCAGCAACAACTAATATATATGAATTATCTCCCATTTTTAAACCATTACATGTTGTATATGGTAAATTGATAACAAAAGTTTTATGCACCACATATCTTAGCAGCTTTACAAACAATACTCGGTTGTTGTATGATCATTTTACGACAACTTTCTGTTGCAAATTTTCAGTACACTATTCTCACAAAATCACACTAATAGTTGCCAACTTCGAGGAGTAGGTGTGATGAGAATTTCATAAACTTTTCCTCAAACACTTTATGAGAAATTTGAAAAGAAAGTTTCACGCCATAAGTGCCCTAATAGTTATACAGACATATATTGCTCGTATCAAAATTTTACGAGACTGATAATGATGAACATCCAAGATTACAGAACTTTAAGTGTTCTACCCCATAAAAAAGGAATTATAAACATTTTACTAACCTGAAAGGTAATTCCAATTCTAGCTCAGATGATCCCAGCTGGATTCACAAGCTCTATCCTGTGAGAACTTTATCCATACAGTTCACATATTAATGAAAATTTAAGACCAAACGTTCGTATTCTGAAAAATCAAAACAGTATATAACATTTAACATGCTTGTTTTATTTTTATCATTTTTATTGAATCACAGCTGCAAATCCACAAGGTTCTTACTTTGTCGCAGAGTATTTTAAACTTCATTTCATTACTGCCAAAGAACCTCTGCAAAGTACAAACAGCCAAATATTTTTGCTACGGAATTATAAGAAACTTTCAAAAATCAGACATCTTCCTTCAAAATTTTAAATTTGTTTTGTTTTGACAGTTTGACAGAAAATCGCTAGCGCCATCTAGTAAATTCTAACTTTTGTGTATGTGACGGAGTTTAATTTGAATAATGTTAGTTTACTATAGGCAACCAGCACCAACAAGTCGTATTGTTGGTTGCGTTCTATTGTTCATTAATCTTTATCCCATAAGCAAGGAGGAATACTTCAACCGGAAGACCAACAATTCCCTGAGGACTTGGTTGAGCTACCCCTCAATTAACCTCCAATACTGGATATTTCCTCAGATTTTTTTATTACGAAAATTGAGGTCTATCTATCAATTCCGCCACATTGTCTCATCAACATCTGTCAGTATGTTAGTACTGCAACTATTGATGCACTTGCATAATACTCCGCACCTCAATGAAAACTAGTCACCCTCACTAAATTTGGATATATTGATTTTTGAAAAAAAAAAAACGCAAAAATACGTCAAAAGGAAATAATATGGAGACACAAAAAATAGAGTAACAAAATATTCAATACCAAAAATTAGGTGATCAAAGTTATTTTCATTGACCGCCACGTTGCAGACTACTGTCAAACTTTACTAAAAGCTTGTGGCATGTTGATATTTTGAACAATCCTTCGCCATAGATTATCTAGGGACTCTGTCTAAGTTGCATAGGCTTTCGTTTTCAAATACCCCACAAAAAAGTTTAAAAGAGTCAAATCTGGTGACCGAGGTGGCCACTTCTTCATCAGAACTCTTATAAACCACTAATTTTTCGATGGAATATAAGCTAATAATATTTACTTACATTTACTGATAAATCCCCATTAGTCTGACGTAACAGTTTCCAGTGTATCCTTCTTTCACCATTTAAAAACTTTGTAGCAATGTGCCAGTCAATTTTTGAGGAAAACTCGTTATATTGATTAAAATACTTTTTTAAAAAGTGGAGAAATATTTGGACACTTGAACTGCTGAAATAAACACGTGGAACTACTGAACATTTGAACTACTCTCGACCCAAACCGGAGATCTACTGGACGTTTGAACTAAGCAACTGAAAATGGGGAACTACTAGTCCACATAAAATACAGAACTACTTTACATTTTAACTACCCAACTGAAATAGAGAATTACAGAACAATTCGAACAATTAAAGTATTTACGCTACCCTTTAGCAAATATATTTTGAAATTGTTTTGTAGTTGCAAAAATACACATTAGAAATTCTTTAATTAATGTTATCTTAATATCACAGAGTTAATGTTTTATAAAAGTTTTATTATTCTAATCAATCGTCATTCTACGGTCTTTTTTAAAGAGGGTTTAGGTTTAGGTTTTTAAGTTTATGAAGTATATTAATAAAATTATTTGGATATTAAATGTTTATTAATAAATTCTTTTAAACTAGAGTTTAGGAAATTTCTATTTGGTGCAATAACATCTGTGAAAAATTGGTTGCTTATATTTTGTAGTCATGTTATATCGAAGGTCAAGTTTATAGTGGTGCTTTCCCTGTAGAGTTGTTCCAACTCGTGAGTCGACTTGTGTCTCTGACTCACAGTGCCACAAATCAAATGAAAAACATGCAGCATATACTCGCATATACTATATGCGGTTCACTGCACCTGTACAGTTGTGAGCAAAAAAATAGGACAAGTCTTGTAACGGTATTTTGCTAAAATCTAGTTGTGTACATCTAACTACATCTACTACAATAACTACAGCATTAAAATAAAAAATAAATTAAAAGTGATATCTGTTTTATTTCGGCTACTCATTACAAATTCAAATAGAGACAGATTTACATTAGAAAAAAAAAGTTGTCCTATTTTTTTCTGCTCACGACAGTACCATATATGTCCTGTACCTCTCGTTGAAATAAGGAATTGTTAGGAAACCAGCAGTACTGTTTGCTATAATGTAGGTTGCCTACGTTCCCTGTATATTCAGCTCTGACCTGTCCTGGAGGGTTCCTTTGAAAATCTGCCAGGTGGGGCGACAGTCGTGCCCGACGCTAATTCATAGACAACGCTAATTAGGCAATCAACATTACATCTTTGGCGGGTCGCTTGGCTCCAAGTTAACCTTACTTAGCTTCAACCTAAAAGATCTTTTGTAAATTACCCTGCAACTAATTATTGCCCAGGATTCCAAGACTTTTTATAAAGCTTGTGAATATCCTAGGAGTTAGTTTCATACAAAGTATCTTAGAGTCAAAAGCTTTATAAGTGCAAAATCTAGTAGCATCCGTAACTTGATATTTCCATGTGCTACCGAGATATATTATGATCTTTATCTACAAGTTCACATTAAACTGTAGGGCCTCGTCTCTCTTTGCCTAGCACAAGATCCTTGAGATCTTCCAGGGGGTTACTTCGGTAACTTGAGAGGCGGTTAAGAAAACATTTAAGAAACATTTTAAGTACAAAATCAGAATCTCAACCAACTTTTTCACATGTAAACAATATTTGTAGCCCTACGTTCTTAAATTTGGTACGGATTTTTGCTGACACTTTAGTTTGTGGAATCATATTTGGGAATAATAGACAAAGAACTACTGAATATTTCAATGAGTGCCCACGAACCTTCTCAATATCTGGTGTTTAAAAACCACTTTTACAAAACTTCAAAATATTTGAACATTACATCAAATGCACTACTCGGTGTGCGTTTCACTAACCATGGTAGCATAACCAGGAGGTGATTAAAACTGAAAATCAATTTTATTCGTCTTCTGATGATGTTGACGTGGTTAACGAAATTCAGTAGTGTATGCGAGTGTAGGAATCAAATGTTTTGCCGTTCTATAAAAGTGGTTTTGACACACCAAAGATACTGATTTCTGAAAAATAGGACTCTTTCTCACAACCAAATATCTTGATATGGAAAATAAAATGATAAATAACAGTGTGGAATTAAACCAAGCGAACCAAAATAAAACACATTCAAAATATAAAATAAAATTTATTATAAAAGTTATATAACCTACAACCTTCCGTCTAAACTTAATAATTACAATATAAATTAGTTACAATTTCTGACTATACAAAATTAATAAAATATCTACAATTCTGTCGTTGTTTCAACCGGAGAGTGGTCTCCGTACGAGAACCCTAAATTCAAATAGTCTTTCTTTTCTTTGAACATCACATTGTCGTTCGTGTGACTGGCGTTCATTTCGTCCTCATCTGAAGACCTGAAAAAATAACACCCCGCATACAGTAGGTGGACCGCCAAAGGCTGGTGTTGGTGTGTTGGGTGTGGAAGGGAGTGCAGAGTCAACTGCCCATTATTCATGTTGAGGCACTTGGAGGCAGTGTCACAGCAATGGTTTCAGCTTTCTCCGGACTCCAGGACTAAGGACTTGAGGATGAAGGACATCAGGATTAAGGAATAAAATATGTGAAGTAAATTATATTCGCTTCGCCTTAAAGGGCTCTCGGAAACAGTAAGAGATACAACCAGGCGCATACTGGCTCGCCAATATACCGGCAACTTCTTGGTGCACCCTCACAGATAGCCCGAAAAGACCTGGCTAGTATTAAAAGCCACAAATTACAAAAAATAAAGAATCCCCACCATTATGAAAAAAAAGTACAACTTTGGGGCTGTTTTAGAATATTTACCCACACTCTAAATTCATCCCAGCACGTGCCTGGATGTAATTCTGATTAATTTAGAGTAATAGCATAAAATTTAGCGACTAGCATGGGCTTTGCTTGCTGAAATTTTACATCAGTTGGAGTCAATAAATGCCAAAGTTTATTTTTCAAGGTTCATTAAAATTTAATATACAGTGTTCACGGTCTTAAGGACGTGTTTTCAATCTCTTGTAACTATCACAAAACTTACCTATTATTGTATATATGGTCCCGTCGTAATGTGTTTTCAACATTTTTCGACAATATATGACTGTCTCCCACACTGGAGGCTCTGGCTGTGGTAGCAGACTCGCTGCTCACCGGACTCTGTTGCCCTGAAAGTACAACAAACAAAATTGATTCGCTGAATTTTCGCAACACTCAGTTGTCTTTGAAGAAATCGCTTGTTACCATGGTCAAAAACCAACTGGGAAGCAACCACACTCAAGAATCTAGTACCATAAATAGAATTGCAGCAGCAAGATATATACTTTGCGCATACACTTACCATATTTCTTTAGATTATTGTCTTTGCTGATATAGCTGACGTTGTCTAAACTAAATGCGTGATTTTTGTTGCTGAAATCCAAATGAAGATCGTTATAATCCTCGTGATCGTCGACAGGGACACACATTTGCAACACCTGTGTCTCGTACTCCTTTAGATTTGGTTCCACGTAGACGGTATCGTATCTGGCAGGACTGGCAGGAACAGTATATTGGCGGTGCATCTGTTCCTTATATGATTTGTATCTGAAATAAAATACAAAATAAATAATGTGTAAGACAATATCCAAACACTAATTCAGACCATACAGCACAACTTGTTAATTTTAATAATAAATCACTGGAAAACAACTGGACATTTGTTAAAAGAGTATTTACTAATAAAGACACTTTTCAAAAAGAAACTGGGTGAACAAGACTGGTTAAATGTTTACTCAATTGCAGACTGTGAAGTAAATAAACAGTGGCATAATCTTATTAACACATTAATGCCTATTTTTAAGGAATGCTTTCCTAAAAAACAGGTTTAAGTAAAAAACAAATTAAATAGATACTATACAAATCCAGAAGTAACAGAATGTAAAAATCAACTAGATCTGTTGTATGTGATAAAGAATGTTGATGCAAGATATTGTTATGTGCTGCCCTCTAATGGGGAGAGATGTGAATAAGTCCCTGGCCAAAGTGAAGGGAAACCTGTATTGTGTTCATGGCCAGTAGGTGGGGTGGCGCCATCTATGAGCCAATTGACGAACAGTCATCTATCACATAGTAGAAAACTCTGTAGGGTTTCAGAAAATTATGGAATACTGTTCTGGTACATTTCTATGGGTGTATATAAAGAGGTGAATCCAGCAGATGGGGGAACAGTACAGTTTAGTGAAGTATAAGGGAACAGTTCAGTTTAGTATCCAGTACAGTTCTGGTTACAGAGACAGTTTGTAGGTTGGTAGAGTTCAGTTTAGTGAAGTATAGAGAAGAGTTCAGTTCAGTGAAGAAAACAGACAGAGAGTTTTTAGGTTAGACAAAAGTTGACAAGTTTAAGAAAAGTAAAGTACATAGTGTTTTAAAAGTAGTGAATTTATATTAGATTAAGTTATTATTAGTTGTGTAATTTTAAAGTATTTACTAGTGTAATTTTAGTGATTAAATAAATCAGTGGTTTGTGAAGGTTCTTGTTGCAAGTTATTTGAATCCACAAAGTGTTTACTGAAAACTGTAAGCACGTAACAATATAATAAAGCATACAAGGAAGTAAAGAAAAGATACAACAAACTTCTCACTGAATATCGTAGACAATATTATTCAAATATAATAAAAAATAGTGACAATAAGGCCAAATGTGTATGGAATATTGTGAAAAGCAAAAAATGCTTTCTAATGTGGTAATTTATTTTAAGAGGTTAACACCGACAAATGATTGTTTACTTATTACTTACCTTGACCAAGAAATGCATATGTAAATTATGCCGACGATTCCAAGCACGAATATTATACACCCTATTATGATAAGGGCGTAGGGGAACACTTCTCCATTAAAGGAGGCGATGGAAGCACTCTTGACCTTGTGCACGGCCAGCGGTTCGTGGATGTTGAAGGCATTGTGCTTGATTTGTCCCGTGATGTCAAAGGTTATATTGTCCATTGATGATTTTTCAAATATTAACCTAGAATACAGGGAAACATTATATTAATTAATACATGTACACAATCTAAAATAAAATGTTTAATAGAGGACTTATATTAAGATCTTGACACTTTTTTTAAATTTCATCTTATCTCCTGGAGCGGTTTAGTGTTAGCTAAGACTCGAACTCAGGAGTGATACAGCGATTAACCATATTGTCTCTCACACAACTCGGTAACACATGAAAAAGGCTACTAAGCATCCCTACCCTGGCCAGAACCCGGGACTCCTTGATCTCAAGCCTATAATGCCTGAACGTTGAACCGGCTTTTATTGTCTTGTATTAAATTTTTTTACCTTCAACATTTTTTAATTTGAATCTTAATTATTTTCCCAATATTTATTGAATTACTAACAAATTAACTTTATTTTGTTTTTCTTAGTTCCGTAGTCTCTACACTTACCTTTTTACCAACGAGTGGTTTCTGGGCAAGATCGAGTCAGTTTCTGGGTCAATCACATAAAACCAAACATCGGTAGCTCCCTGATCAGTCTCCAGAGTTCCATTCCCGCCTATGTACTCCCTGGCAGTCAGTTTCTCGATTCCCACAATCAAGCCGGATTGCTCGTGCATAATTCTGGTGATGTCGTCCAACTTGAGCTGAACTAAATCTGGTTTCGCATCTCCTATCACTAGGATCATCCTGTCCTCTTGAGTTATCAAATTCACCACCACTGGGGCTTTAATTTCAAAGAAGTCCTTCGTGGCGTTCGGGTTATCTCGGGCTTTGGCATTCAGTCTAAATGGTAAAATAGAATCGTCGACGTCTTGGAAGGATTTCTTCGTCTTTATGATGCCTGTCGAGGCGTCTATCGCAAAATATTCGGCGCTGTTGTTCCCTGATAGAGAATATTTGATTTTTCCATACTTGCCACTGTCTTTATCGTCCGCTTTTACTTGGGTCACAGTCGTCGATAGAGGGGAATTGTTTGAAATAGCCGCATAGTACTTTTTTAGTTCCGACATGGGAAATATGAAATAGGGCTTGTTGTCATTAACATCCACAATGTTGACGGTTATTTGCGTAATCGCGAATTCCTTATTTATAAATCCTTGTAACGACATTATTTCCACCTCAAAGTGGTAGGTCTCCTGGGATTCGTAGTCAACTGTGTCATTCAGGTACAGGGCGCAGTTCCTATCCTCGGTGACATTGATATAAAACTTTCCTGTAAATAACAAATATATTTAAATTACATTCTGGGACTTGTCTAAGTCACGCAGTTTTCACAGCTCTCAGTTTGAAAGTTATTAATTTTTATTTATGTATTTATTTACTAATGGGATAATCTCTATTAGGCATTACAAATAGATATAGAAGTAAAGTGTGTATAGTCGAGGCAAGAATTCAAGCGATGCACGTCACAGATTGATTCTATAAATAAGACAATACTGCTAAGAATCATGAAGCCCCATTAAACTGTACCTATTTCTGAAAAAACCTTAATAACTGGGTGTCAAGAATTACTCTTTTTAACGTAATTAATGATTAAAAATTATGTTAGTATTAAATTTTTTTTAATGAGATCACTCGTGACGTGCCTCGACTTTATAGCACATAATACAAATTTGAGAATAAAAAAATAATAATAATAAAAAACACGTTAAAGCTTAATTTCAATACAATGTAAGATGTAATAATTTCAAGTTATACAGACACACTAATAAATATAAATGGAAAAATGAAATGTAAATGAAAAAATTAAACACGTATTTTAGTTATAAACTTTTTACCAATTCTTTAAATGATGAATAAGATGCGTCAAACAATTGCAATCTATTAAAATTTGAATTTGAAATACGCAGTATCCTATTGGCGGGCTCATTGAGGCCATAGTTCGTGTGACAGAATGGTATGTAAAAAATTTCAGAATTCCTAGTGTCCTTTTAGAATTCACATTAAATTCTACAAAGCTGACATGCTGAAGGGATTGAATCGGACCTATAAGTCTTTTATGCAAAAAGCATAAATCTGCCTCCAAGCTTCTGTGTTGTAGTGTATTAAGGTACAGTATTTTTAAAATATTAACAGAGTAGTTCAAATGTGCTTTTAGAGGGCGGAATATTAAACATAATATTTTTTTACTCGCAAACTCCTCTATAAAATCCTTATTTTACTACAAGGAAGGTAACCAGACTGCAACCAACAGCTACTCTCCGGGCTATGTGCCCCGCCGAGCGCTGGATTACAAGTTACAAGTCTGGCGCGTTAAGTGTAATCATTGCATATTACCATCAAAACGCTGAGAGACTTTAACAACAAGGTTGAAAAGAATTGTACCCATATGGGATCCTTGAATAGCATTACCATATTTAGCTTGGCTACAAGCAAGTCATGGTTGACTGTATCAAAGACTTTTGAAAAGTCTGCGTAGATGGAGTCAACCTGAGCTCTGCTCTCAAAAGGGTTAATAATGAATTTATTGTAAATAGCAAGATTAGTACATGCAGATTTGTTTTGGGAAAACCCGTGCTGTTGATCAACAATTACATTTTTACAATCCCATGATATATACTTTGTTACTAAACACTCAAATAGTTTGGGTATTTCGGATGGCTCGCTTCTGCAATTTTAATATTTTGTGGGCATGTGGTGATCCCCCCCCAAAGTAAGATACCATAGCACATAATATTATGGAAAAGGAGATTATTGAGGTTTCTTAATAAGTAGATACAGCTTGACAGTTTTTTGGACAAGCAATGAATGTGAGCTTCCCAAGATAGCTTACTGTCAAGGGTGAGAAATAAGTATTTTATGGGATCATTATTGTTGATGGAGATAGAAGGGTTTAGATTAAAAATGAGCATCTGTGTTTTTCCGCCATTTAATTTTCATCTGATATTCTTGAAATAGTCCTTAGCTTGGGACTGCATTTCTTCTGATATTTGTACGAGATGTTTTAATTTTTTTTCAACAGATATTAAGGTGGTGTCATCAACATATTCAATATGTTTACATGCCAGATTTAACGATATATCGTTTATATATACTATAAACAAAACTGGTCCCAAAATGGATCCCTGAGGAACTCTATCCTTGAGAGGCTTTAGAGAAGACATATTACTTACACATTGATATCTGTTTTTGATGTAGCTTTCAATAAAATATTGTGCAGATCCTCTTATACCATAGCTTTCTAATTTTATTAACAATATATCAGTAGAAGCATAGTCAAAAGCCTTAGATAAATCTAAATAGAATGTCAGAGTCATATTTCCAAACTCAAACTGATCAGTAATAAAAGTTATCATGTCTCTGTTAATGCATTAATGGTAGACTTTCCTTCCCTATACCTAAATTTTTTCTTTCTAATTAAATAGGTTGTACATAACTTTGTTTCCAAAAGCTGGGAAAAGTACCAGTAGTTATAATGACAAATTAAAGATTGAATGTAATGGTTTTGCTAAAGTAAAAATGCACTGCTCAGAAAATAAATAGGGATGCCATCATCATAAGATAATTTCCAAGGAATTTTCATAACATCATCAATAACGTCCTTAATATCAATATAGTAGCTACTAATATTTACATGTGAATAATTATATTCAGGAATTTGATTGATTTGATTTCATTATTATTGTCACTAGATATATCACCGTAATATTTTTTAGAGGGCAAATTATAAGATTTGTTTTGTTTACATTCAGATCGTAACTGAGAAAAATAAATATAATCCTGGCCTCTCCCATAGAGTTTAAATTTTATATGAGTTGATTTTGTCTCGTAAATTGTAATTGTTCAGAATTAATAAGTAATACGAATATGAAACTTCTTGAAATCGATATGGTATAGTATAGCCTGCTTGATAAGCTTCATTTAGATATAATTTATATCAATAACACTGTCCAAATTCCAGCTTAAAACTCGATTTCTATAGGAATATACAATACACAACTTTGCTATCTACTACTATTGGCAAGTGAATCAATAAAATTATTATTACTACTTGCACTTATAAGTATACAGTAAGTCCATTTTTTAACTTACCTTCTTTGTTTCCTGAGATTATCTGACACTTGAGTGGGATATTAGCTCCATGCGTCCTGCTGTTAACGATAGTCAGAGTTTTTATCTTGTAACCGGCGGTAGAATTCTCTGGTACTTGGAAGCTGTATGAGGTGTCTGCAAACCGTAAACCTACCTCTGGAGCAACTGTTGCGACATGTTGAATATAAACATCGACGGTGATTACTGACGATAGTTGTGGATCTCCTAAATCGTAGGCTTTAACATCAACCTAAAAAAGTCGAGGATCATTGACCGTTCTATTTAGTGGATGATATTTTTAATAAAAGAATCCAAATTTAGTATCATCAAATGTAGTGAGTGCTTGAGTTAAATGAAAATACATCCACTTTCAACGCTATTTTTTTTTTCGCATTATTTAGATTTTCATTGTGGAGGAATTTAACATTAGCTATTTGACCACTCAATTAGGACACCTGCATACAGACAATTACACAAAGACTATTCTCTACGCAGCTGAGGCTCGAACTCAGGACTGGTACAGTGACTAGCCATGTTGTCTCTCACACAACCCGTCTAATCCACTGTTACCAACTCGGTAACACATAAAAACGGCACTAAACATCCATACCCTAGCCAGGATTTGAATCCGGGACTTCTTGGTCTCAAGCCATGGAGCCGGCTAATGATACGAAAAGTTTAAATGTCTTTGGTTTGTAGCGTGAGAAGTAAACACTAACCAACAGACTATAGTTGAACAATGTTGACCTTACCTGGTATTCAGTGTCGATTTCTTTCTTCAAATCGTTTGTGACACGCAGAACTCCTGTGTCCGAGTCGATCTGGAAATATTTCGTGGATTTACCTCTTCCGATGATTTCGTATCGCACCTAATATAAATAAAAAAATATAATACATCATAGGAATGAGAGAGAACTGAAATATTGGAGAAGATACTGACTAATATCCACATTACAAATGAAGTCGAGGACTTCTGACACTCTAACCTACTGAGCTACATCAAGAGCATAAATCACTCGGTAAGGGATTTTAAATTACTACATGAAAATAACTTACCTTGTTTCCAGGCGCTGTCCCATCTGAATCCGTTGCTACTAAAGTTGTTACGGTGGTGCCTATTGCCACGTCGTCCTCTAAAGTAATCGGGTGTGGGATAATCGTGAACACTGGAGGAATATCATTCCGATCCTGAAACAAATAAAAATATTAAAATATTTACGCAACGCTCACTCCAACTTTCTTGCATACCTCAACGTTCACAATAACTTTTGTAGTGCTTCCCTTATCGTTTGACATATTTTCCAACGTCCCGATGACAAGAACGTGCTGGCTGTCTTTCTCATAGTCGAGGCCTCTGGTGGTGTATATCGACCCCGTATTTTCGTCGATTCTGAATAGGTCAGTCGGTCCCTGGTGTATCACATATGTAATTTTCTTTATAGTGTCTGGATCTACCGCCTAAAAAAGTATAGATGCTTTTTAAGTTGTAGAAAAAAGTAATGTAGATAATCGTTGTACTGTATCAGCCATCATAAACTAAGGAATTGCCGTCCACATCTCTAATACTACCCTCGTCTTTCTAACTATTATAATATTTTCACAATATATGTACGAAATAGTTTTTTCGTTTTTAAGGATTCATATAAAAATGCGATTTGCGCCGTTCCTATTTCATTCATTTCCTCTAAGAACAGATGGGCCATTCTCCAGTCAGCACATTTTTCCCTCCAAATTCCAAAAGAAAAAAACTAACTAGTGACATTTCATTTCTCTCCATAACCTAGGGACATTTACTACGAACTTAAAAGTTAAAAAGAGGCGCCAAATTCTAACAGAATTAAATACTGTTATGTGCTGCCCTCTAGCGGGGAAAGATGTGATTAAGTCCCTGTTCAAGGTGAAGGGAAACCTGTTATTCTCTTACTCCCTGACTAGTAGGGTGGCGCCGTCTATGAGCCAATTGACGAACAATCATCTAGTACATAGCAGAAAACTATGGAGGATTCCAGAATACTATGGAATAGGGTTCTGGTACATTTGAAGTGTGTATATAAAGAGGTGAATCCAGCAGATGGGGGAACAGTACAGTTTAGTGAAGTATAAGGAACAGTTCAGTTCAGTTCAGTTCAGTGAAGTAAACAGTTCAGTTGAGTATACAGTACAGTTCTAGTATACAGAGACAGTTTTTAGGTTAGACAAGAGTTGACAAGTTTAAGAAGAAAAGTAAAGTACATAGTGTTTTAAAAGTTGTGAATTTATATTAGATTAAGTTATTATTAGTTGTGTGATTTTGAAGTATTTGTACTAGTGTAATTTTAGTGATTAATAAAATAGTGGTTAGTGAAAATTCTTGTTGCAAGTTATTTGAACCCACAGAGTGTTTACTGAAGACTGTAAACACGTAACAATACTATACACTAACACTATTGCTATTTTTAATTGGTTCTCTCGGGCTTTGACTTTATAATTACCTTCACATCGGTAACAAAATAATCTGGCATATTTTCTGGAACGGTGGCCTCGTATTTCAATTTCTTAAACGTTGGAAGTTCATCTTCGATATCGATGACTCGGATTGACACAGTCGCAGTTGCTATCCTCGGATCGGGTGCGCCGTCCCTTGCCGTCACCACAAATTGGTATTCCTAAGAGAAAACAAAACCGTGAACACAATAATATACTCTATACAGTTATTAGGTACATTGAAGTTGACTTATGATAAAAGTACCTTACCTTTTGGGTTTCATAATCTAATGGGCGGTTAGTGGTAATCTCTCCTGTTTCATTGTCGATATCAAATGGTAGATCCGAGGGTATGACATAGGTAACCAGAGCGTTGATACCCTCGTCTGCGTCGGTGGCGTGAACGAAACCCACAGATGTTTTATTTAGGCCTTCCTTCACGCTGAATTCGTAGGGATCGCCCACAAACTCGGGGTTCTTGTCGTTGATATCGGTTACTTTGATATTGAGAGTGACTGTGCTCGATAGTCTGCCTGTATCTTCACCTTTTATCACCTAAAGTTAGAAATTAATAATTTTTAGCACGCACAGTACATAAAAAACACATTTGTAAACAGTTTTTGTATAAATGTATAAATACTTTAGATATTTGTAAATAGAAAAGCATTGGAGTAAATATATTTGGGGGTTAATTTTTTTTTTTGTGTTTCTCTAGGTAGCCGTGATTTCCGTGAAAACCCATCAAGTACAACGGTATTTAGTACAGCATTCTTTAGTTGATGTAACTTAAATATAAAATTTAAAGCAACTCAATAAAAGCTCCATCGTTACTGCAACAATGTTACAAAGCAATAAAATGCGCAAGATTATAGAGGACTTAAAATAATGTATGTTGTTAAGTAACATATGCATTATCTCCTATAATTCACCATGCACCGCCATATTACGGCTTCTCATGTGCTTGAAAAAGACATAACTACAAAATTATTTCTATTTTACAGAACACAAGCATTACCGAAAAAGCTACAGGTACAAAAACGCCGACTTGCCTCAATAGACACGACTTTCGGCAACCAACTAGACATCATCAGGGTATTTACGTAACATCGGATATTTTCAAATTTAGACACGACTTTCGGCAACCAACTAGACATCATCAGAGTATTTACGTAACATCGGATATTTTCAAATTTACTTACCAATTGATATCTATTCAAATCTTCCCGATCGAGCTGCCTGATGATTGTCATTACACCTGTCTTAGATCCGATCGCAAACTGCCTGAGATCATTTCCAGAGACAATTGAGTATGATACTGGGTCACCTTCGGGGTCCACAGCCTATAAATAAAATAATAATAAATAAACGCCACAGAATTTAGACAACTTCCAATTAAAAGGAATAAATATATCTATGTACACCTTTTTGGCAGTGACAAAATTAAACATGTACACATTTTTTAATGGCGTTGCAGGACAGCTTATTAGACTATTCTATTAAATGAAGAACTGTTGTGACTTTTAATTCACATTGGACAAAGAAAATGGGTGTATAGTAACCTCCAAAATTACGGTGCAGATAAAAAAGACAATAAAAACTTTATGAGCTCATTATTATTAACGCCAGTGAACAATTCGGTATGGTGTCATCAAACAAGCCGACAAAGGTACATTAACAACCTATAAAGGTAAGTGATTTAATTTGCAGGTGAAATAATATAGAGAGTAACGGTATTTTAATGAAGTTCCTTACCGTAATTGTGGCGACAGTGGAGTTGATCGTGGCTCCCTCGCTGACCTCTATGTCATACACGGACTGTTCGAAGTACGGCGCTTGGGTGTTGGGCCCCGGACTAATGGTCACCTCGACGATGGCCTGACTGTACAGGCCGCCTTTATCGGTGGCTTGAACGGTCAAGCTGTACTGATCACCGGCATTCAGCTTACCGACCGTTTCCAGCTCGCCGGTTTGCGGATTTATGGTGAATTTATTATTGCCATTGTTCGAGACGTGGTAGATGGAGTATCTCACGACGGCATTATCACCCTCGTCGTTATCGGTGGCCTGGATGGTCATTACTTTTCTCTTGACGTCGCCGGCGGGCACCGATACCGGAGATATGATCGGGAGCGTAGGGGCGTTGTCGTTGACGTCGCGGAGGTGCACCGTGATGGACATCGGCGCGCTGGCCGCTATCCCGTTCTTCTCGCGGGCCACTATCTGGAACTTGAATTTGCCGGGATTCGGGGGGTCCCTGTCCAAATTGTTCTCGTTGACCGCTATGTGGCCCTCCTTATCGATGGCGAAGTAGGGCGAGGTCAACTCGTAGGTGTAGGTAGGTTTCGGATCTTCCACGCCCTGTCAGAAATAGATTTATTCCAAACGGTGCAAAATGTGTAAACTGTACTTACAAAATCCTTATCTTCAACCGTCACTAAAAGAGGTTTCCCATTACGGTCCACAACTTTTTCCCCGATCGGGGAATTCTCGTCTACGTATCCCTCCCTCGCCGACAGGTGTATTTCTGGCGGGTGGGCATCCACCGGCTTAACTGTTATAAACAATTTAGCTGTTGTCGATCTTTTAGCTTCTGAAATTTCCTGCGCCTGTAAAACAATCAAAGCACGGTTAGTCCCACGCGAGTTAAATGGAAGATCGCATCTATGCGAACGTAATAAGGAAACTCTACTTTGCATTAGTTAATTCATTTTTATCGAGTAGTGTAAGTTAACTTCTGTACATACGGATCGACAGACAGATATTTTTAGAAACCACTATATTGGACTGGGTAAAGTAAAAAAAATCTTATGATTTTCAATAAGAACAGCTTGTATATTATTGCCTTTTGAATAACTTTCTGAATCCAATGATACCATATAAGTGAGATTTCAAATGCAAATATTTATTTCATTTTTTAGTTATTCATTTAAGTGTATCATGGCTTATTAAAATAAATCGAACTATTCTAATTTACATGAATATAGAGAATTTAAGAAAACAAAACCTAGAGAAGGAAATCACCAAGAAGTGTTTGGGGTAAATGTATGGGCAGGAATTGTGGGTACTAGGATCATAGGTCCTATTTTATTTCGGGAGACTTCGAATGGAATTAGGTACCTGAACTTTTTGGAAAATAAACTTGAGAGCTTTTTAGGAGAATTATTTGAATTTGAGAAGAAGCATTTATTACCAACAAGATGGGGCTCCGCCACATAACCTTCGAGATGTCTCTAATTTTTTAGAAAACAGATTTCAAAATACAGTCATTTCGACATATGGGTGCTCAAGATAGCCTGCAAGATCACCTGACGTAACTCCTATGGATTTCTTCCTGTGGGGACCAAAGAACGAGTTTTTTTCATCATCTTCAATAAACCTCCAGGAGTTGGAAACCAAAATTCGTCAAACTTTTGTAACAATAACTGCGCAAATGTTAGAACGGTTGGTAACGGCTCAAAAATGTACTGAAGTGAAGAAACGCATTTTGAACAATTGCTATAATTTTATTTTCCCCTATCTTATAAATAATTATTAATAAATTCTGTAAATTTTATTTAATCTCTGTATTTTTTTAACAATACCAATTGGTAAATGTAGCATCTACAGATATTCAGCAATTTCAAAGTAAATTAGTACCCAAACTAGATGTATTATACATGGAATGAAAGGTTAATGTTTTGGGTTTTGTTGGTGCAAGTAAAAAAATATGGTTACCATTTAAAAAAAATGAATAAAAGCATTTGCCTTTTATGTTTTTTCGAAAATTTGTTTTTGAATTCAAAATAGTGGTTTTGGCACAAAATAAAGTATTATTGAAATGCGACAATAAAAATTAAGGTGATACATCAGATTCAAGGCCTACTGAATGAATTTTATGAAAACACAGCCTTGCAGTTGCTAACTTAGCTTTTTCACTTTTTCGAATGTATGTCACCATTTTGAAAACAATTACCTACTTGCGATACATCGTTGTAACGAGAATTTCATGTGGAATCTAAATATGCAAAAATATGCATAGGTTGATATTTAAAAATCAAAAGTTGGTGCTACTTCCGGTTGGACCGGAAGTAACATTTTTCACTTGATAAGTGCAGAATGTGGCTCTTTGTGTGCCAATATTTCTAAAAGCAACCGAGAAATTTGAACGGGTCTAATCTTGTTGTCAAAGAAATTGACGGGAAAGTGGAACGAACGGGGGTGCTGGGCGGGTAAAAACGAGTGAAAATACGACGTTTTTAGGAGACTTCGAAACGATTAACAGTGAAAAAGTCAATTTAGGACAAGGGTAAACAAGAATCATGAATAATTTTGATTGTTTATTACTGCAAATCATGGATTTCACTGAGTCCCGTCGTGCCCTAATGAACATTCAAATTTGTCATGACGCTTATTTTCCGTTACCCTGAAAGTGACTTGAAATTGTCGTATTTTTGCTCCTTTTTTGGGTTCTTTACGTTTTGGTCATTGTAAACCGAAGACACCGAGTTATAATATACGTACTTAGTAAATATAATGCTATGTCATGACTCTTATCTTATTTACCCTTGCCCTAAATGATTCTTTCAATGCTAATCGTTTCAAAGTGACCTAAAAACGTTTGTATTTTCACTCGTTTACCCACCCAGCACTCCTATTTGCTCCTCTTTCGCTCTTTCCCGTCAATTTCTTTGATTATTATACACTTGCGCAACGTCTTATTAGTAAAAAATGCTTCATGTAAGTCTCTTATTAATGTATCCACACAAAAACTCAAAAATCGAGAAGTGGACAAACTGCAGAATTACCTATAAATCTTTTAAATGGCGCCAGCACTTGTACGAAAATGATTTACGAACGTAGAGTGGACTGTTACAATTGGAGATTCTATAGGTTAACGTGCGGCCAAGCAGGACGTCAAAAATGGATATTTTTCCACGACCGGGAGTAGAAATCGATTTCTATGGTATCAAAATTGTGACAGAAGTAAAGCATTTACTCCCTAGAGACGAAATAAGACAATAATTTCCCTAGGGGAGTTTTTATTACATTTTGTTATTGGGCATGAAATAAAAACTTTGTTGCCCTCGGGCCTCAAATTATACCTCAGGAAAAATAAGACGTTTCTCTCCCTTAGTGTATAATGTACTATTTCAGTTTGTGTCGTTGCCATTTTGAAAACAGTTTTATACCGAACGTGACAATAATAATCATTAAAACTCTGCTCAGCCGACAAACAAAACACCTGCACAACGACGCTATTAATTTGGTTAATAATTATCGATTAATGTAATACTTAATTCAGACTTGTCGAACAACAGGAAACATACGCTTTCTGACAGGCAAGTTGAATTGGTTATGTCCTACTAATAACAATATAATAATATTCGGTACTTATTACAAGTGCCTTATTAGCATAGGCATTTGGAACGCAGTATCCAATTAAATTTATGTTTAACTTTCAAGAGACAGCAATTAAATGTTTAATTTACTGCTGCAGGTCTAACCGATATTAATTAGCAACAGTAGATGCAATTGCGACATTCGTAAGAGTGCCTAATCATTGTTATATCAGAAAAAAGTTGATTCCGAATTCGAAAGTCACGTCATGTGTGTCCTTTTACCGCGAGTTATTGACAGCAAGATATGTTTCTATATCTTGTAACATCAATTATAAAATTGATATAACTTTCTCGTCAAGTTAAAATGGTCAGGAGATTAAAACTATTAGAAGATTGTTGTCAGATGTCAACGCCGGGAAAATTTGGGCGTTTAAATGGACAGCTTTATAATACTCCTGTCCATTTGTGTCAATAATCTTGCTAATCTCTCTTGAGGCAATGGCGAAAAAGCGTACTTCTAATTAAATGATTTATATCATTAGAATAATAAGAAACAAAAGGAAAATGTATATACATTGTTGACACATTCCAAGTGAGGATTATAAGACGCATATCAACAATTATAACAAGGACATTCGAAAATGTATCAATCAATTTCATTAAGAGTGCGTTTGCATGCACAAATTACCAATTAAAGTATTATGTGACAATTCATTTTATTTATTGTATTGATTGTATTTTTCCTAAGTATATCACTTACAAACCTGCACTGCGTGCATACAATAACTAGGGCCCCTAGCAGTTGTGACGCTGTAAGCTGCAACTTGGGCTGATGACAGCCGAGTTCAACAATACAACTTTATTTAAAATTAATGTGTTACCATTTCTACTCTTGAGCGATTTATGTGTATGTAATTCTATAGAGATTAAAAAATAAAAGTGAGAAGTTCCGGTTGATATTTAAAAAAAAAGGTGTGCATTATGCAGGAAACAAATTAGAAAAAACTTGCTTAAGAATAGTTTTAAAAACAAATTAAAAATATATCCTTATTTTAAAATCTCTATGTACAATAAAAATGGTTTGAAATTAATAAAAATTCTGTGCACTGAAAGTGCAGTGTTATAAGGGTAGTGGGAAGGAGGGGAGGGGTAGGAGGGGAAGGAGAGATGGGTTGTCTATGTAAAAGTATGTATGTAATGTAAACGTTATGTGTTTTACTCCACCATCAGTCTAACTCGTCATAGATGGGAAGATTTTGATGGAGTAATTTATGAGCATGTCTGGGGTCATATGTCGACGTCTGTCTGTCAGGTTTCGTATCAACTCCGATCGCTGAATTTTGGATGAGAAAAATTTCTGAGCCATGTCATTAATGTATTGTGTTATGAGGGGGATCTTAGCCCTCTCATGCAACTCCGCGATCGGAATATATCTGTTAGCGTTGAGTAATAGTCTAACTAATTTGTTTTGTAGCCTCTGTAGGCGTAAGCACTGTGCGTCCGAGATGGTGTTCCAGGACGCACAGGCATAAGTCATAATTGGTCTAAAAATTGTCTTGTATAGAGTCAATTTATTGTCAGTAGTAAGTTTGTTTCTACGGTTTACTAGTGCGTAAAGTCAGCTTAAAGCTGTGTAAGTCTTCTATATTGTGTTGGTGATATGGGGTCCAAAGCAGAGTCTTGTATAAAGAGTTACCCCTAAATACTTAACTCTGCTTTTTCCCAAATTAATTTTGATTTCCTTAAAAGTCTCCGTATTTGTAAATTTTCTATGTAGCGTAATAGTCTATGTTTTGTCCTCATTAATGTGCATTTTCCAGTCTGCGTAAAAATCGTTTAGCCCCACGAGGTGCTGCCGGACCTTCCAGACAGCCGTCTCAGCATGAAACGACTGCCCCCAGATCGCGTCATCATCCGCTTTAGTGGTATTAGTATGGGAAGGTACGTCGGATAGGAAGAGGTTATTATAAGGTTGGGGACAGGATCGTCCCTTGAGGGACGCCTGCCGATATTATGTGTGGTTCAGACAGTGAATTATTAATTCTGATTACAATTCTACGTTGGAATAGCCAATCGCGAGTAAATTTGTAAGTAACGGAATTACATAGTCCTGTTGATAACACAGAAGCCACACCAGTCTAGGAACCAGATTCGGCGTGCAAGACCGCGACGCGATTTTATGTTTGTATGTACCAGTTACAACAAATTTTTGCAAAACCTCAGTGACACACAGAACATCTTGAAGTATTGTGGGTTGCGCGTATTTAGTTGGCATAATAGACAAAACATCAGTAAATCACCGAATTTAGCTATCAGGAACACATAAGTGCTATGGTATAATTGTATAGTTTGAATAATAAATATGGTAAGTATTTAGAACACCAGAAAATGTACAGACTTTATTCATTAAACATAATATTTTTAGTCGCAAACTCCTCTATAAATCCTTATTTTACTATAAGGAAAGTAACCAGACTGCAACCAAAGTTACAAATCTGGCGCGTTAAGTGTAATAATTGCATATTACCATCAAAACCTTTCGGCTGGTGTTTGTTGCAATCGAAGCATTAGCGTTTTGATGGTAATATGCAATTATTACACTTAACGCGCCAGATTTGTAACTTTGGTTGCAGTCTGGTTACTTTCCTTATAGTAAAATAAGCATTTATAGAGGAGTTTGCGACTAAAAATATTATGTTTAATATTCCGCCCTCTAAAAGCACATTTGAACTATGCTAAGCCAAGTCAGGCTATTTATTTTTCGATTGCAACAGACACTGGACCGCTAGATGGCGCCTGCTGGCTATTTTACATGTCGCTATTGTGAAAATACCGGGATGTACTATAGTCAAAGGATTCTCATGTCGGTCGTCGCATACCTACCTTGCACTGACGAGAGCCAACAGCTCGAAACTGCAGTCTGCAAGTGGTATGTGACGACTGGCAAGGGAGCTCCTTTAAGTAGGATCAGTCTTTCGGCTGGTGTTTGTTGCAATCGAAGCATTAGCGTTTTGATAGTAATATGCAATTATTACACTTAACGCGCCAGATTTGTAACTTTGGTTGCAGTCTGGTTACTTTCCTTATAGTAAAATAAGGATTTATAGAGGAGTTTGCGACTAAAAATATTATGTTTAATATTCCGCCCTCTAAAAGCACATTTGAACTAGACTTTATTCATGTTTATGTGCAATACTTAAATCATTTAATAAAGAGGAAATTAGTGAGCCATGTAGAAAGTTTTCTATACGCCATTAATAAGAATCTGTACCACAATCGAAAATATAAAAATTACTTTTTAGCATTTCCCATCTCAAAAACGATGTTTTAGTATTCTGTGATCTAAGAGTGCTATTTTAATTGTCACATTCGAAGACTAAAGTGTAGGAAGTGGGTTCTGTCTGTAAAAGATATCTCAGGGACCGCTCTAGCTCCTTTGTCGTCCTAGGCGAAATGGCATTGTGCTTCCCCCCCTTGTCTGCACTATAGTGCTTATAAGCAAAATATGGAGCGACCCTTGAGAGATCTGTACTTTACTCCTTGAAAATGATTAATACAATAGCAATAGCGCACTCTGTTAGATTGAAGAGTGCAAAAAATTAAATAGTTTGTACCAATATACCACAAAGCGAAAGTGCTTTTTAACTCCTCCTGTAATTCATTCTTCACACTCGGTGATCAAAAATGCACTAGTCCCTTGGCATAATTATAGTACACAATGTATAGTATTTTAAAATGTTGTTTTAAATTGCGTTTTTCTAATTTCTATATTAGTGATTAGTTTATGTAGATAAACAAAAATCAATCTTTCATTCTCTTGTTTCCGTATATGTATTATGTGCAACGTTGTAAAAAAATTCAATTTCTGTAATGAAATGGTGCTGTTACTCTTAGTATTTCCACATTAAGAATAAAATATTTAGACCATGGCCAAGGGTTCTTTGTTGTTTATTTTATATATCTGCAAATGCGATCTGCATAAACTATATACAATTGCTATTATTATTAACACTATTACTGGCATTGGTAATACATTTATTTTGAAATAAACTGCTTTTCTTATTTTCCCACGTTTCTTACAAGCACAAAAAATTAAATTTAATTGACGCTGCGAAATATGTTATCAATTATACAATTAGTCCGTTAAATTTCGTCAGTACAAGGTAACTTTTTGCCTCAATTATCCACTTTTTCAATGTAAATGGTATTGCGTGATATCGTAATTTGTTGGCTATAAAGATAGGCAATTATAGACACCTACTAGGCCCATTCCCAAAAACTAGAGTAAAGGAAAAATGCCCGGTACCCGTACCTCTTCAAAACAGCAAAATAGGTAAATATTTGACTGTTTCAGAAAACCTTGAGCACTAGTCGTTGACATCGTTGCGGTTTTATGTAGATGTAACAAAAAATGGTGGATTTCTTAATAATAATTGACAAAAAAATTTCACACGCGTTGTGTAACTGGAACAATAAATCACCGAAGAAAATTGAGGCCTAATTATTTCTTAAGCGTGCGAGATTTATAAAATGCATCTGATTAAATATAATAAAAGTGCCGTTTAACCTTCGAATTATTCAAATGCAATAAAGTAGGTTTGCGAGAAGGGCATGCCTAGATGCGATTTCCACGCGACGACGGCGAGGCGTATTAAAAAGTCATTTACTTTAAGGTGGGCATATCCAAGAGAGAGAGAAAGGGTCGATAAGAAAATATTTATTATTTTTGGCCATAACTTTTTTTAATACATATATTTGTAAAAAAAAGTATACAGACTACCTAAGTAGAGCTATGACACGTGTAGTGATATGAATTTTTACTCAATAATTTCAGTTGTTTGCAAAATTTGGTATAGAAGGTACAGCAAAGGTTAAATGGGGAAAGTTGCGCAATTTCGGGACAAATAAAACGACCTATTGAGATTCCTAATATCTTTTACAGCTTTCGAGATATCTTAAAAAATGAAAAATTTCAGATTTTCGTTTTTTCACTTTTCTGTCTTTATTTAACAATATATCAAAAAAAATTATTTAGGTTTCTTATTAGGTGTTAATGTAGCTATAACTCCGTATAATCAGATATTAAATAAAAAGTTTCATTTAAGCTGGGCCACCAGCAACTTTTTCTTTAAATATAACCCTGTATTTTTAACTTTTTTTATATGATCTGTTATTGTCAATACGATTATTATCAAACATATTGAAAATATAGCGTTGTGCTCCTTTTAAACGATTAATAACGTATTTGGCTGAATGCGGCAATGGATTTTATCAAAAAAAAAGAACACATGAATTAATACTATGTATTATTTACTTCAACAATAATAACAAAATGTAACACTTGTTTAATCTAGTACAAATAATAATTTTAAAAGACTCTTCAAATTGTCCACCGTTATTCTCGATACACATGTGTGTTCTCGCTGACATTTGTGCTGTGGCATTAGCTACCATATGTGGAGTTATGTCATTAAAAGCGTCAATAATTTTTTGACGCAATTGGTCTACATCACCTACGGCTTCGTAGTAAACTTATTTTTTAAATACCCCCATAAAAAATAGTCCAAGGGGTTTAGACAAGGAGAGCGAGGTGGCCACCTTACAGGTCCATTGGTGCCCAACCCAACCACCTTCGATAAAGCCGCATATTCAAATATGCCCCGACGATTATTGAATTATGTGGCCCACATCCATCTTGTATAAACTAATTACAATTTTTTTAAGTTTTTACACTATTACCGTCTATGAATTTGGGCCCAATTAGAGTGTTTCCAATTAAACCACACCATATAAATTGATGGTGTATTTTAGGTCTGACTTTTTGGGTAAGGTGAGGATTAACGGTGGCATAGAAATGTTTATTCCTCCCCTAAATACTCCGTAATTTGTAATCTTTGTTTCGTCTCACCATAAGATCTTATTATGAAAACATTGATTGGCATTTAAGTTTCTTCTGAACCAATTGGAAAAAGTAAGTTCTCTGTTTTGGTCACCTGGATGTAATGTCTGTACAGTTTGAATTTCAAAATTATGATATATATTTTTTTAAATTCTTTGAACACCACTTGCCGTTATTCCACATTCAGATGCTATCTCGCTAGAAGAGTTTTCCAGATTTAAATAAATTTGTGGTAATACATTTATTTCATTTATCGTATTCCTTCAATGATACTTTCGTCGTTTTTTTGCAACGCTGCCTGTTCCAGTTAAATTCTTTAACACAATATAAAAAGATTTTCTTGAAGGGTGATGTCTGTCGGGATACAAATAAGCATGTTGTTGAACAGCCCGAGAAACATTTCTTAAACTTCTGATGTACACATCGTACATATCTTTTTTCTCACTATCAGAAAAACGAAACATATTAAGTAGAGACACTTAAAAAATAAAAATGACTGAAAAATGGTAACAAATAATCTTGAACAATAATGCAGTTACTTACAAAACGTCACAATTAAAGGGATAACAAGTTGCTATGACACTCATTCAGTCCTTCATTTGTTTTTCACAGCCTACCTATGGATTTGTATCGAAAATATCGGTAGACAATTTGAACAGTTAAGGACAAAAAGTGAAAAAACAAAAATCTTAAATTTTCCATTTTTTAAGATATCTCGAAAACTATAAGATATTAGGAACCTCAACAGGTTTTATTTGTCCCGAAATTGCGCAACTTTTTCCTCATTAAACCTTTCTTGTATATCTATACTTTACAAAATACCAATACTGTCCCTGTGAATTAGTTGGGACCCTGTAAATAAATATTCCCTTATCGGACTTCTCTCTCTCTCTCTCTCTCTTGGATATGCCCACCTTAATCTAAAGCCATTAAATTAATCCGTTACAGTAACTAAACACCAGACTAATTTTGCAAAGGCGCAATTTACCTCCAGGATAAAAGTACCTAGTCCCATATCAGCCGGATAGTACTATAACGAAATTGCAGGAAAATCACCACCAAACAAAGATATATAAAATGTTTGAATTGGATGCTATTCTCTACTGCTATATCAAAACTCAAGAAAATATATCACAAGCGGTATCAAACATGTCACGAAAAAACAGGTTACTTTTTCAATTTTTAACACTGTATATCTCGAAAATAAAGCAGATGCAGACCTCCGTTGATATGAACTATTTTTCTTAAAATCAGTAGAAGATTAAGACTCTAAATATTGCATACAGCTCCGAAACACTCTGCACAGTAAAACCTAGGTAAAACGTTAACAATGATTTGAATAAATAGCATAAAAACACTAATTAAATTTCGCCAACAAACATTGCATCTTCTGGTGTCGATTAAAAGCTACAACAATGTTACAATGTGGAAATCTAATAATTTAATTATTTCCTGTTTTAATTAATAAGCTAAAACTAAAATAATGAGATATTTTATAATAAATGTTCTTCATAGTCTAAGTCATCATAACGAACAGTCAAGAAGGCCGATGTACGCTTTCCGACACGTACACGTTTTATCTGTGATCAAATTAAAAATTAATGAAGACTTTCCTCCATAAATGACATTCTTTGTAGTAGACGAAAGTGCAAAATTAATTGTCTCATCCGTCTATTAGCTCTTGTTACATAAGATTGTATAGCTTCAGCGCAGAAGAAACCGTGGCCCTTTTCGGAACTTCCAGTAGAACAATGTGCCAACTCCGCCAAAAAAAAAATATATATATATTCTCGATTAAATCAGTTACGCCGCTGTGGTCTCTCGGTAACAGGTAATTAAGTAATGTGTCGTGTAAGTGCAACGTTATAGACCATATTTCCGTTATATAAAAATGCAATTAAAGTGTTTCGTATTTTAACGCGGGATCAAAATCAGCGGGTTAACATTTTGCGTAATCCACACCACGCAATAAGATCATTAACTTGTTAGAATGTTAATTAGCCTGTTCGGTCACGGCTCAACGGGAAATTGTTTTTCGATCTGGGATCGGAGGACATTATATCGAAATGGTAGTTTTGGATTTTTTAGCATCCATTTCTAAAAATGAAATTAACTAAGATAATACATACAGTATGGTGGAAATGAAAAACCTTATATTGCTGGATATAGAATTAAAAACCCTTTCAAATTATTGTAGTGCCGTCATCGATATTTTTTTTTTAAATAGGAACATAGCCCGTTCAATTTTCTTTCGGAAGGTATATTAATTGTCTATCCAACCACATGCTACTCGATATTAGTTAAATAAAATATGCAAGCTGAGTTCTCATTGGATGTGAAGGTAATATGCGAACGCAGGAACATTTTTTTTATATGTGATTTTTTTAACAATAAGTATCCAAATCGAAAACCAATTTGTCAGTCCACGGTGAGCAAAATAGAGAAAAAAATTTAGATGTGAGTGTGAAAGATCTTCCAAAAACTGGAAAAAACGAGCTCTGAAGATAAGAAACTGGACGTTTTACTTGCATTTCAGGAGAATCCTCACAAAAGCTGAAGGTAAGTAGGTTTAGACAATAATATGGATCATACGACGGTTCTAAATATATTATAGAAAGAAAAGTGGCATCCGTACAAAATGAATTTTTAGAGAATGATTTAGATATATAGAATCGAGTTTTTTTTTAAACATAATAGAGAAATATGACAGAGGCCCCTGGACTGGTAAAAATGTTATTTTATAAATGGTCATGTAAATACTCAAATAGTTAGACTTTATGATGTTTTTTCTCTCATAAATTTTCTAACAGATTAACACAAATCGTAAGCATGACCTAATAAAGGAAATATTCAATAGATTTGTAATATGAGGCGATCTTTCCGCAACAAGTTATAAACGTAAGAAATGCGATCACGGAATAAATCATCAGCAGTAACTTCATTGGACCTACCTTAATAATTATGTTGAACTTTTTTGTGGTGGACGTATCAACAGGTTTCGTCTGATGTACGGCTCCGGTATCTGGGTCGATGCGGAAGTAGTCGCTGTACGAATCTGGCGTGCCGCTGACGAAGGAGTAGCGTATGGGTGAATTGATTGTGTCCATGTCGACGGCCTGAATTTTTTCAGGTGATATATTGAGGATGCCGTGTAGAACTCCGCTGGATACCTGTAACAATATACGTTCTTAAATCGTAGAAATTCAATTTATAATAAACAAACAGTCATCGTGTCTTATCAGGTACTTATTACAGAAACAAATGGTGGGAACTCTGAAATAACTAATAACAACTTCAATTTCATTTGTATGAAATTTTGTACTAAAAACTCCACTCTTTTTACAAATATGCGAGAAAAGAAGTAAATGCATAAAGTATACAATTTTACAATTTAAAAATCTTTATTAATTTATATGTACATGTCATTACTATTTCATTGATTTCATATATATCATGTTTACATATTGATATCACCCGACGCGTTACAGTAAGTGTTTCACTTAGAAACGAGACGGGGGGGCGATTTTATGCCAAATATGAATAAAATACTATTAAATTATTAAAATGAAAATCGTCCTCCAAAATGATTAAACTAAATATCAGATAAAATATACAGGAATGTTTAAAAAAAAAAATGAAAATTAATTGAAAAACTATCTACTATATACAATTATCCGTTAAACTTACAGGAAACTTAAAAATAAGAGAAAACCTGCTTAAGAGAAATATATTTACATTTAAAAATACACCGATTATATCGGTAAAAGAAATAAATAATCCTGAAATAAAAAGAAAATCAGCAGTATAATAAAACAAAGTATTTAATTTTTAAAATTTTTATATAAAATATGTTTCAAACACAAGTCACGTAATCATGGTTCTCCTATATCTGCAAGAAAATTTTATAAGTAGAATAGACTAACGCTAAAGGTGAGGTGCTTGAAAAAGAGCACCAATTATCATACAGTGTGTGCGATTTAATACCGCTGTTATTTTGGAACGCGCTACCCGACTTAGTTCTATTTGACCACTTTTAAGAAAATTTCATTTTCATATTTTCAACGCCTACTAAATTCAAGATCAATTATTAGGCATTTTTTATTGGAAAACTGGATAGCGTATTCGATTCGCAGTTATCTCAAATAGTCTTATGCAAAATTGTAGTTCAATACGTCAAATAGGGTGTTCTCAATCGCTAAATTAGAAAACTTTTCAATTATCGACTGGACTTGTATAAAAGTCTGCTATGGTTTAATGAAACAAAAGTTGAAATATTAGTGTTTAATAATACAACAGTCAACACTAATTTAAAAATGAATAAATAACATAAACAAATGATTGGGGAAAATCAGAATTCGGCTAACAAACGGATGGAATAACACAAAAATCTAACAGTGTATTTCAAATCTTTGTGTTCTCAATATAACCTCCTTCACAACTTAAATCTTAAGATGTTAGATCTGGCGAACGTGGCAGCCAATGAATAAGAGGGCTACTTCGTTCTATCCATCTGTTTGGAAAATTTTCATTAAGTCATCTACGCGCAACCGCCGAATAATGAATGGAAAAACCATCTAGTTGAAAAATAACTTGTCTGTTTTCTTCCTCATTCATTTAGTACTTCCATAAAATCCCTAAAATCTGTGTTCAAGAAATTAATAAATCTTTCACCGTTTAATGTATCTTGGAAAAACACTGGATCCACTATACGATTATTGAAGATCCCAATCCAGATTTCAACTTTTTGAGAATATCGACTCTTTGAATTTGTCATCCAGTGTGGGTTCTTTGTTGCCCAGTGCCTAGAGTTCTGGGTAGAAACCACACCATTAGTAGTAAATGTCCCCTCATCTGTGAAGAGAATATTTCTTTAAAAAATTTCGTTATTTAAATATTCTCCTTGGCAGAATAAACAGAATTCCATTCTCCGTTCATCATCACCTTGTTCTAATGTGTGCATAATTTTTGGTTTAAAGGCAAGTACTTTATTTTTTTTCAAACATGTGCGTATTTTTTATATACTTAAATGTAAATCCCGTGTACAGGCTACCGCTCGATTTTCTTGGAAATATTATAGAATTTCTCTGTCTGTCTCTACGTTTCTCTGCCCTGATTTTTTTTAAAGAAACTTCACCTGTTTCATTGAATATTGTGTTTATCCTGAAGACTGTAGTAAGACGTATTGGTTCGCGATCTGGATTTCTTCTATTCAATTCTTCAGCAGCGCCCCTCATGGCATTATACGAATTATACGAATAATCCGTATTCTCTCGGCTAAGTTCAAATTTGCCATTTTGAAAATAATTAAGAACCGTTCATTCTTTACTTTTTAATTAAGTACCTGTTCTGGACAGCTTGTTTAATAAACGATATTTATTCTGTCAACAATTTTGAGTTGACAATACAAGACAGTAGGAAAACAAGATTTTATTTTCAAAGCCTTCAATGTAGAAAATTCATATTTTGGGTAATTGCTATCAAAACACTGAATTTTGCAGAATTAAGTGTAATTATTCGTTTAGTTGGAAACGTGGTTGGCCAATGAGGAAAATTTTTAAAGAATTTAATCGATAAATCCTCAGATAGTGAACCATTCGATGAACTTGACAATAAATTAAGAACGATTGCCGATCACTGTAGATTTAGGATATTATCTAAAAGAGTTTTTTACCTAACTCTTGTGGAATGGTTATTGAGAATATCGGTCGGGTAACGACCGGATAAAATAAGAACGAAAATGATGCACCAAACGTTATTCAACAAATTTTTGAAGAAAATCCAACAACTAGCTTGAGACAGGCTACACGGGATTCACATGTACGTAGATGACTTAATGAAAATTTTCGAAACAGATAGAGGACGAAATAGCCGTCTTATTCATTGGCCGCCACGTTCGCAAGATCTAACACCTTTAGATTTTTTGTTTTTGTGTCTATTTAGGGGTTCTTAGTAGCCTTTGAAAATATGAAAATGATTATTTTTTAAGTGGTCAAATAGAGCTCATCGAGTACTTTGTCCCAAAAAAAAAAAAATTAAATCGGACAGCGCGTTCCAGAATAACAGGGTGTTGCGGTATTAAATCGCACACACTGTAAAAATTACAAATTTCGACAAGAAACGTGCCTCAAGAGAACTTTGATACAAATAAGGTAATAGGTTTGGATACAATTCGAACATGTAATAGTCAAAGATTGATCATTAAAGTTACGGCGACCAACGTAATAATTATGCGGTGTACGCAAAGACTTAATGGCACGTTTATCTAGCGTTTTTTATTGATTAATAACAATAATTAGAAAGTGTACACACGAACGTGAGGCTGGAGCCTGACCGCTAGGGGCACTATGTAAATAGCCGTTCGGAAAAGCGTGAATTTATTTCAGCTGAAATTTTGCCAGACCACACCGAATGTAACCGGCATTTAATATTTCAGTTGGGTAACCATTAAACCAAGCATAGTATGGATATCATTATTCTAACCAAAAATTTAAATTAATAGAAATTATAGGAGAACAGAAATTATTATGGAACCCTACATTAAAATATGTATAAGCCAACTGCGGACACAACGTTTTTTATTGTGGTTTTGTGGACATTTCAAATGGTTTCACATTAAAAAGTGTATTTGAGGTTTTATTTGAAATTTAATAATCTTCAGACTATTTTTTCTATTTCTAAAACAATTTTTAGAAGTACAGACGTCCTCAATAATAACTATTTCTGCAAAAAAATGTATACCTCGGAAAATGGAATTTTTACGGCGGATTTCTTCAACCGCTGAGAAATTCTAAACTTTTCTGCTCTCACTCGGCCGATTATGAAAATTAAGAAAATTTATTAGGTACCAAGATAAATAAAATAATAATCCAGGTTTTTAGGTTTTTTTTTCATATTCTTTTCTATTTTATACAGTGCGTCTCACTTTTCACACCTACACCCCAATATCTCGACCATTTGTGATCAATTTAGATCAAATTACTTCTTGTATTTCAAATTTGATCTAAATCGATCGACAAATTGGGATGTAGTGGTGAATAGTGAGACACACCAAGAAGAATCCTATTATTATTTTTTCACTTGATTCATTAAAAACGAGAACCTTAACATTGAATTTTTATGATTATGCATTTTTTTGGAAGCTTTTACCCATATCTCGGCATATTTATAGCGAAAAGGGATGCAACAGGGCTCAAATTTTAGGTAACTGGTTAACTTTATAGAATATCCTCGATATAGAACATACAGTTTTTGAATAAGTTGCGAATTTAGAAAGTAAACATAGATTTATTTAAAGCGACGAAAAAAGGTCAAGTAGAAATGAAAAATTTCATGCATATTTTAAATGTTTTTCTTTATATTTTCTATTATCGAACAAATCAACATTCAAAGAATGTATTAAAGTCACTTCTTTTCTAGAAATTTAGTAAAAATTCCCTGACATTTGTTGATTTTTTGTGATTTCCCTGATTATTCCTTGATTGTTTCGAATTCCCTAACTTTTTCAGGCTTTCTATATTTTCCAGGTTGCTAGGCACCCTGGTAATGCTATCGAAGTAAACAAAATATAAATATTTAAATATACATCAGCATTTTGACTGTTGCAAATCAAAGTCTCAGCTTCCTTCCATATAATACCCATAACCAATACAGATTTAAGCCTTTCAATCCTAAATGCTACCCTGTGTGAAAACACTGTAAAAATACAGTTACGAAGATATGGTACGGTATATGCGCTCTAACACTCCCTTCCCTCTGCTTCAACTCAGATGGTACTCGTCGCGGCTACTGGATTCTTAATAAAATTTAAAAATAAACGAGTTATGGTTTCGCAAAAATTGTAATCAATTTTGAAACACCTTTCAGAATCTTTAACAGTCCACTGCCTACATCGAACCAACAACGAGCACATAATTCACAATAAAAAAAGTGACTAACGGCCCGACGATAACAATTTCAAATAATGCGAGATATATTACCACCGCTTACTGTTAAAGGGCATCGGGATTGAATTCGAGTGGAACGGCTCCGCGTGAAAAATTCATATACGTATGCCACAGTGGCGGCCCGTCAGGGATGGCAGGGTAGGCAGTGCCCACCCAATTACATAAACGGTAGTTATAAGGGTATATTTACATTTTTATACATTTTTGTAGTTTAATTAAGTAACAAGTAAAATTTTGCGTTAATTAACTCCAATATTAAAAAGTTAGTTTTATTTATAATATTTTTTTACTACATATTAATGCTCATATAGGCACACTTATGAATCCGTTTAGAAACCGGGCGTAATACTGTCGAAAGTGTCATGCGCCAAGCCAGGGCGGGCAAGCATCGCTCAGAAATCGTAAATTCAATCATAATACGTCTACGCGCATGTTTTTTATTCACTTCGATCTTATGCCTGTAATGCATATCATAACGAGATGTACGTCTTACATGCTTAGGCTATTTACAACCTAGAGTGGGCATGCCATCTTGTAATAAACTATGAATATTGAATAGAATATGTTCACAATTGAAAAGATATCAAACACAAAAAATAACTAATGTGTTAAAATTAATTAATCGATCCCTTATGAAAGTACTAAAATAATGTTTAATTTTATTTTAGCAGTTTTAGATGTGAAATTAATATAAGTAATGTAAATGAATAAATGTATAATATTCAAATATGGGACTTCGCGCTCGGTGGGACGTGGACACTGCCACCCTCATCCCTTCCCTTTTTTTTATAGTATGTCGTGATGTTTCGCTGAGAATCGTTTCATTTTCGGGCGTGTGGAGTCAAGTCAAGTCACTATTCGTGAATCTCAAACGTTGGAAATTGTTGCTGTTGTTTTAGAATTGGGAGATTTTGGTTTTTGGTTAGGTTTGTGTAATGTTTTATTCTTTCAACTTTATGTTTTTTTAATTTGTAATCTGTGATCTTTGTTGATATTTAGTAAATAGTAAGTGTCTACTTTAGCAGAAAAAAGTATAGTGAATGGACAACTGACAAATTAATAATATTAAACTATTTGCCATGACCGATGTAAGACAAATGGTAAGCGGTAATTCTGATATTATACATTTTTTATTAGAAAACACTTTTGCGTCTCTAACATACGACGACAAAATTTTTGTAAATAAATTAGAGCGACCTCGCTCCGCTATGGGAAATAATTTTTAGATAATTTAAAAAGGTTATACAAGGCGATTGAAATGGTCAGAGCCATCATTGAATGTTTTTTGCATGATTTTTACACCCACTAAATTTCTGTGGAGAAGTGTCATTATTATTCGGTTCTATCCCCCATCCTGCCCACCCAGAGCTAAAAGGTACGGGCCGCCACTGGTATGCCAGGAAACCATTACGAATAGCGAACGGTATTCTACACCTGTTCGTGTGCAGAACAAGTGGATCTAGATGTATAGGTACCTAAAGAGAACAAAATAACCTTACAACAGGGCCTACACCACAATGCAATGTCCCCAGGTTACGACGGCAGCTGTTATATTGCTACACAAAAGGCACCAAGGAAACCAGATTTCTTATGGGTAATATAAAAGTGTTTGGATTGTCTGGAATTAACATGTTTTGACGATGCAGGTATACACTGACTGCAGGACGCGAAGAATTTATATTTTTTGTTAGTATGAGACCTAATTAACAACATCGAACAATCAATCAAGACGTTTAGGAATTCTTCAAAAATCTAAAAATACCGAGTGATTCAGTTTGGTATTCACGCCCCTGTATCTATTCTATTCCAACAAACCATATATATTTGTAAATCGCTTGTCAAGCTCTATCGAGTGACGTCCTTTATCATCTAAGTGATCACATATGCCAAATATTATACTTTTTTTTTGTCGATTATTGTAAAGATTTTATTTCTGCATGCAACTGTGTAAAAAAGTATACCCTTCTATAAGAAAAATGTCTAGAAAATTAGTAAAATATAATAAAACTACATTCTGTTTTGTTTCTGAATCAGCACAGTTGGTCAAAAAATTATTGATAAAAAATTACTTCTTATGATTCTTTTTTGTTGCTAATCATTAAAATAATCGTAATATTCACGAGACAAACAAATCTCACGCTGGTGTATGTAATACCTAGATATTGATACTTTGCAAAATATTTACATTCCCGAGACGTGTACAGTTGACTGCACGTAAGGATTTACAAAATGGATAGAACTTATATAATATACTGCTATTGAACATTTGCAACAAGTAATCAACCGGAAGTTTCCCACGTACTGCGCGCCTTCCAGTCTTCTCATCGAAATTTTTTAGATACATACCCACACACTTTTCCAGACGAATGTCTAGATACTATTAAAAGCTTTCCAACAGTTGTAATTTATTTCTATCAGGTGTCAGATTAGCATTAATATATATAATTCTCAAATATTAATTATAATCATTTTAACTGGTTAATTGGAAATAAAAGATATTTATAGTTCCTACTAGCAAATTATGTGTGATAACTACATTATTTTCATTAAGTATTTATGAATGAATAATAAATAGTATATGGGAAATTTTTAAATCTAGATACATATTCCGATAACATGAGCCCATTTAAACTTTATTTAAACTTAGTACTTATTGGCATGTTCTGACGGAAGAACATCGATATAAATATAAAAATTGCGTAATTTCCTATCAGTGTGGAAGTTTTTATTGAATAATTCCTAAATAATCGCAATATGAAATATAAGAACGGACAGTACTTTCAGTATTTTAAGAGATTGCGAACTTTAATTAAGTCTCAAACGAATATGCATATAAAATATACATAGAAAGAGTCGAGCAAAATGTAATTAATGATTCAAAATATTTTTGGTCGTATATAAGAAATAAAAAAGGAACGTTCTCGGCAAAATGTCTCTCAACGATAATTCTTACAGCGATCCGCAGTCAATTGTTACCGGTTTTCGAGATTACTTTAGTAGTGTTTATTTGCCGAGCGATCCCTCAGATCACATAATGACAGTAGTGATTCTGTATCACATACTTGCATCAATAAAGATTTTTTTCAATGAGAATGAAGTCATTGGAGCCATATGTAAATTAAAAAATAAAATGACAGCTGGCAATGATCAAATCCCGAGTTTTTTAGTTAGAGATTGTTTTCGAATCTTTGTTACACCATTTTTAATAATATTCAATCTCATTTTGAGTACATCTACATTTCCTGAGCGCTGGAAACTGACTAGAGTTTGCCCTGTGCTAAAAAATGGTAATATAAATTTCTTAGATAACTATAGGCCTATTTCTATAATTTCTAATTTTGCGAAAGTTTTCGGGATGTACAGTCACATACGTCCTTTAATAAAAAATTGCATATCTGTGTCACAAGATGGATTTATGAGCAAAAAATTTACTATGACTAATTTACTTGTAACTCACATATTTACTCATAACACATTGGATTGTCAGGGGCAAGTTGATGTGATATATACAGATTTCTTAAAGCTTTTGACCGTATAGACCACTCCATTCTCATTGCTAAACTTGAGATGTTTGGTATCATTACGTCACTTTGGCGTTATTTAGCTCACATCTAACAAATCGACTGCAATTTGTAGCTTATAATGGTCACAAGTCTGATTTGTATGTAGCATCATCTGGAGTACCACAAGGGTCAAATCTGGGACCTCAGTTTTTTCTAATATTTATCAATGATCTAACTCAATTAATCGAATGTGAAAAAATGTTGTATGCTGATGCCTAAAATGAATGAAATGAGTCTGATGCCTGCCAAGCAGTCCAACTTCAGTAGTGGAATGGTGTGTCATTAAATATTTCCAAGTCGTAACTTACCCACGCAAAAAATGCTCTTATCTATATGATTATAATGTAAATAAAGATGAATTTACAAGATGTGAGTCAATTAAGGACTTAGGAATTATTTTTAGCTATTATCTATCCTTCGTTGAACATATCGAGACAGTAGCGATAAACGCAGTTAAAACTTTAGGTTTCATAATACGGAATTGTAGATCATTTACCAATGAATTACCTTTAAAGACATTATATTACTCGTTAGTTCGATAAAAATTAGAGTATTGTTTTCTCATTTTTTGCCCCATTTATGATTCTCACTCAATGGTATTGGAAACAGTGCAAAGGAAATTTTTGAAATTTTTGTATTTCAACTGTAACAGGGTGTATCCTGAGAGAGGCTTTAGCCAAGAGTTGCTACTAAATATGTTTAATATGGAGTCACTAAGACACCACAGAACTTTGTATTCCCTAAATTATTGCATAACAACATTGATTGTCCTACTGTTCTTTCACAAATACCATTTCATATTCCTCGACTTAACACCAGGCAAAACATAACTTTTAAACTCTCTGTACCTAGCACGAATATATTAACGAAATCAATTACCAGTTATCATCCTACTTTAATAATATATCAATCAATTGCGGCATAAATAATTGTACTGTATCATTTTTGCTAAAAACAGCTCAAGAATATTATCACTCAGCTAAGATTTACCTACATTATCTTGTTCAGTACCATACGAAAAATTTCAAACACACATAATATAATGTTCAGTTTAAAATTGTTTACAAGCTGTCTAGACTTAGTTATTAGTTTAGTTTTATATTTGTATGACCTATTCATTCTTACATTGTATTTTCTTCTTATATTCATATAGTGTTGTCCTGTAAATGATTTCTCTGTTGGGTAATGTAATAAAATTTAATTTAATTTAAATAATGTACATTCATCATCTATAAGCGCAAGAATGTAAAGAGAAACATACGGGATATCTATATTCAAGACTTTTCGTAATTTGCGTATCGTTTAAAAATGAACAAGATTACGGGGTGTTTTCAGATCAATAAAGTGTTTTGAAGTAGAACTGTATTCCTTTGATGTTGATGAATGACAAACTGAAGTACTGTTCTTGAACACCGCACCTTGCATCCAATTATTACAAACAAATGAAGATTCGAAGTCCGTAATCTAGTCAGGTGTTGGTTACTCTAAGATTCCTAAGAATTTAAGGAATGTCCTTTGCTATGCGTACCTAATAGGCCCGACGTTTAATTTAAATATTTATGCGTATCAAATATTCGCATAAGATACTAAATAAAATATAGGTATAGGTATGGCTGACGAAAATATAATTTATTATTAAATGCAATAACCTTGAATCTGGAGCAACCCAGTTTCGGATACATATCCTATATAGAAAATCCGGAATAGTGATGAAATGCCGCAGAAACGAATTTTGAAATACCTACTACTCAATTTGGTATGGTTTTAAAATTGTATCGGCTACTGCACACTTAACGGTGATATGCATTTTCTTTTCAATGACCTAACTTATCTAACACACTAATTCCTCTGTGCTAAATATGTGTGAAGTTTTGTTACTTGTTTTTTTTTGAAATTTTAAAAGATGAACTTTTAAAGCAATTTGTCAAAGCGAAAAATTCGTCAGAATATTTGATACGATGTGAATTTTTTTGAAATTTTAGTATGATGAGTTGATCAAAAGTTTCCTTTGGCCCAACCTAGAAAAATGGACAGTTTTCAAGAAAATCGGACTAGAAGTCGGTCCTAATGGAATAATGCATGAAAATTTCATTTTTTTGACATAAATCTATAGATACATAGATTATTGTTTTGTTTATCTTCCCACCAAACATGTTTCGACGAAGTTTGGCCTCTTAAAGTATTGAGTTAAAGTTACACTTTGATATTTCACTTACCGATGCTGTATATTCAGGATTGATACAGGAACCGTCCAAAAGCATGCATCCCTTGTATATAAACGATGGTGGAAGATCGTCGTCATCTTTGATGTTCACTGTCAAAGTTGTCGTTGAAGACAGTCTCTGAGATTCGTCTCGAGCTCGATCCTGAAACATACCTTTTTTTTTAATCACACATTTTAAAGATATCCATTTAATTGTTATATTTATACAGTTGGAGTATTTTAAAATCTTTTAAACTAAAATTAGAAACAGTTTTTTCTTAACCGATATTAAACCATATAATTTGCTAGTTAGAAACGGTCTTATTACATATTCTCAAGGACTTGTAATTAGACGGCGATAACTGTACCTCAACAAAAAAAGGAATATTGTTATAAAAAAAAATATTAATAAAAAAAAAAGAAACAATTTTATTTCGAGTAATAATTGTAGACATTTGCTTCGTTGCGTTTGTTGCGATATTTAGAAATCAAGCACTCTTATAAATAATAAATAGTTGGTAATAATTCCTCTCTACTTAAAATCAGTGTTCTTTCTATTGTTGCTATATGTAAGAATTGCATGACTCACAACTAGATCGTGAAAAAACTGACCGGTCAAACTTGCCTTGTACGGTTCCTAGTGGGATTGACAAAATCCCTTGATCGGATCTGTAAGAGTTCCTTTATGTGTATCAAGGCTGGTGTGAGATTTAAAACTTTGATCAAAATTCGATAACAACCCACGTTTTCTATACTTTCTTTTCTTGCAAAGCTGCATATATGTTTTCGTTGGCCATCGACTACCAATTAATTTTAATATACCTATCGATTTTAACTTTAAACAAGGCCATCGAGCAATGTTAAATGTTTCGTTAATATTGCCTATAAAAAAAAAAATTTTAAATAAATGTTGTGTGGTTATGACTGAATTTTGTTAAAACGCTTTAAAAAGTACAGTGGCGTGCAGATTTCAGGGGATACAAAAAATAATATATTTTTTTAACGAGATACCCTGTATATTATTAAATTTTTGGAATGATTCTTTTTTCCTGTTTTCAAAAATATACCCCTCCCATATACCGTTTTTGAGTTATTAAACGTCGAATATCTTAGTTCAAGTAGTTACTATAAATATAGAAAAGTTAACATTATTAAAGCGAGCTGTGAAAATGACAACTATTATGTTTGATAAGTGACATCTCCTTAATTAATTTAATCAAAAAGATTCACAGTCAGGAAGAAAAAGAGAAAGCAATCTCCTTTAGATAGGAAAATCTAACGACAAGCTTTTATATCATAAAAAAATATATACTGGTAATTCGATACATTCCTTTGGAGATGTGATGGGGCATGATCTAAGAAGTAAATTTAGCCCTAACATATATTATGCAAAACTCAATAGTTTTTGAGATATTTAATTTTTTTTTGTTTTTCTCAAAAAGTAGATCTTAATGTCCTAAAAGTTAATTTTCGAAAAATCTATTTGACATTTTTAAATTTTTTTACTGGATTACTTGTCCAATATTATAGATATCCGTTTGGAATGAAATATATCTGAAAACATTTCGATCATGTGAACATCTGAAATAAAAACTTAAAATTTTTTTTTTTTAAATCAGCTATGAAATTTACCTATTAGGTTTTTCAAAAAAATATTAACGTAACACGCGTATAAATTATTATAAAAACTGTCTTATTTCAATAGCTATCTAACAAGGAAATGTTCAATGTACCCTTGATAGTTCTAAGAAAATACTAGCAAAAATAACACAAGTAGTACGAATTTTATTTTTAGATAAACAGTAAAAAACATTTTAAAAGTAGAGTTTAATTCTTCATTAATTTCAAAGTTGTACTTTATTTTTTATATGTCTTGCTCAAAATGGGAGCCCCTATTCCGTATACAGACACGGCAGCGTCTTCTTATTTCCGTTCTTGTTACTCTGGTTGTCAGATTATGCCTTATGTGTTGGGCAGCATCGACTATCCTTTGCCTAAGGTTTTCTATAGTATTGACTGGTGTGGCATAGACCATCTCCTTCATATAACCCCATACGTAATAATCAAGGGGTGTTAAGTCAGGGCTTCGCGCTGGCCAAGGTATTGGGCCCGCTCTTCCAATACAACGGTTAGGGAAACGTTGATCAAGTAACTGTCGTACTGTCAGCCGATAATGTGCTGGACAACCGTCGTTCTGAAACATCATTCGCTGTCTGACGGCGAGAGGAACATCTTCTAAAATCACCGCCAGATCATTTCTTAAAAAAATTTCATAGATTTCCCCGTTTAAATTTTGAGGAAGAAAGTGTGGCCCTATTAAATAGTGGCCAATGACTCCCATCCACACATTAATAGAAAACTTCATTTGGAAACTAGTTTCACGTGTTAACTTGGGATTTTCCTCTGCCCAATAATGTAGGTTGTGGAAATTTGTTATACCCTCGCGATTAAATTTCGACTCGTCCGTCCATAAAATACTTGTTAAAAAATTTGTACTTTCTGCATCTGAATTTAACATAAAGCGGCAGAATTTCACTCTCCTTCCAGGATCACCTTCCTCCAAGCCTTGGACAGGGGTATAGTGGTAAGGATGACATCCAACTCTACGTATCGTAGACCAAACTTTCCATTGTGACGCTCCGGTTAGTCTTGCGACTTCATTAGTTGAAATAGTTGGGTCTTCCTCAAAATACCTCAATATTTCTTCCTCATCATCTGGTTCATAAACGGGAGGAGCACCAGCGCCACTTCTTCTACATTTCACGGAGCCAGTTTCAGCGATATTTCGATATGCCGTACTGAATACACGTGCATTTGGTAAGCGGCGGTTAGGGTACCAAAGACCATATTCTCGGCGAGCTTCAGCAGCGTTGCCGCCACAGTATCCATAGACAAACAAGATACCAGCGTATTCTGCGTTGGCATACGCGGCCATGGCACAGAAAATACAATAACAACAACTAATAACAACAACTACGAGCAAAATCAAAATCTTCGATAACTAATTTAACAAGACCAACAAACTTAAGAGACACGGAGATAAGAATGTCAGTTAATGACATATATGCACAAACGTCAAAGTCAAGGACTGACTGACTTAAATGAAAATGAACGATTAGTCGTTTAATAAATTCCGCCACCAGCATTATCTTTACTAATTTTTTATTAGAACTATCAAGGGTACATTAAACATTTCTACTTAGTTAGATAGCTATTGAAATAAGGAAGTTTATATAATAATTTGTACGCGTGCTACATTAATATTTTTTTGAAAAAACCTAATAGGTAAATTTCACAACTGATTTAAAAAAAAAATTTTTACAAGTTTTTATTTTAAATGTTTACATGATCGAAATGTTTCCGGATATTTTTCATTCCAAACGGATATCTATAATATTGGACAAGTAATCCAGTAAAAAAAAAATTAAAAATGTCAAGTAGATTTTTCGGAAATTAACTTTTAAGACTATCTACTTTTTTGAGAAGAACAAAAAAATTGAAATATCTCAAAAACTATTGAGTTTTGTATAATGTATGTTAGGACTAGATTTACTCCTTAGCTCACGCCCCATCACATCTCCAAAGGAATGTATCGAATTACCAGTAACCCTGTATAATGTAACAAAATGATGGGTTTGATTTACTTCAAAGTTTATTTTCTACTTTTTAGAGTATTTAAATAAAAGCTTTTTTAAAATTATTTTTTTATATAATTTTTCAATAGGTAGCATAAGAAATCGCTTTGTGGTTAGAGATTTTATTGTCGCCTAGCACGCTCGCTGCCATGTATTTCATATAATCAGCTTCATTATAACATAATTTGTTAATTAATATTGTAGTAAAAGTAGAATGCGACAAGACGTCGAGGCACAGTTTAGTCGATTTGCTACTTTCTATTATTACTAAAATATCGGACATATATTAAAATTCTACTAATTTCTTCATAAATAACTGGTGGGTACCGAATTTTAAATATATGTATAATATACAATTACTAAAGTAGCAAACGCTTTTTATTGGGATTTATTAGAAACAACCGTAATTGTAATTACTTTTTCCTTTACGTTTTATATCTGACGTATTATACTTTCACTACAGTTACTCTAAAATTATGCGATTACGGTAACTGTTACGTAGAATGTTTACAATACACATTTTTCAGGTCGGGTATTAATATTGGAATCATCACTTTTACATATACTTATTAAAATGAAAATTTAAAAAATATTCCATATGAACTCATAAGCTATTTCTTACCCAGTAAAAGGTATTTTCCCCACTTCATTTTTAAGATTAATTCTTTGTCAATTAATTAAGTTGCCTTGGCATTTATTTAAGCGCTCCCATGACAAATTATTATATTTATTTAATGAATCACTTTGAAAGGCATGCATACATAACAAAACAAAAATTGCATACATGAAAATATTAACTTAAACTTTCGATTTAGTTAGTGATGATACAAAAGTTAAGAATTTTCTTTTCAGGGAAAGATAAAGATGGAAAGTGATGCAGTAAGTGTATACCGGGTGATATTTAAACGATAACCACATTTTTTAAAGAATTTTTCATGCTGAGTTAGTAGGATTCACTTCTACAAAAACTAACACGAAATAAATAATAATTTAGGAACTCGTTTATTTAAAAATATTTTTTCTGATTATTTGTTAACGATCGTTTAATATTGTCACCCATCAACAACAAAACTAATCATACTTCTACACCGAGGACACAGACTAATTAAAGGTATATACTGCTACCGTTTTATTAGTTTATAATTAGATCATTATCATTGCATACATTAGGCGCCATAATTGTAGGTGTAGTCGAGTGCAGGAATGTGAATAGAAAGCAATACTTATATTGATATTATTTAATATGTTTAACCAATAAGGACAAATAATAGTTGATACCAAACGCTATTTAAGTGAATGCTATTCACTTCCTTGTGGTATTTATACATTCATTTGAAAAAAAACTCGTTTTTTCTTCAAAAGAAAAAGTGTATTATAGTTGTTAAGGTCAAGGGATTGATTTTATTCTGCAAATTATTTTTTATATCAGTTATAGACACCGAAATTCAAAAAATAAATCCATAGAAATGCCTGTTAATGTGTCTTATTAACATACATTTTTGCAAAAACTAAGTTGTCTGAAAAATAGAATCTTTAGAGCTGCTTTCTCGAGCCTATAGTTCCGCTTTGAAAATTTCAGACAATTATTTTTTGCAAAAATGTAAGTTACACATAAAAAGACACATAAAATCACTTTACTCCACATACAGTGTGTGCGATTTAATACATCCATTTTTCTAATAAAGAAATGCCTAATAGTCGATCTGGAAATTTCGACCCCGTTAGGGGACCTTAGTAGGCCTTGAAAATATGAAAATGAAATTTTTTAAAAAATGGTCCCAAAAAAAATTGGGCAGCGCATTCCAAAATATGTGGCGGTAATAAATCGCACACACTGTATAATATGCTATTTTTTTCAAATACTTTCAGCGTCGCCCAGAGCTTGGTAACAGTAATAAGAGACTAAGTAAGCCGGTCAGACGAAATACCAAAGGAATGAATGACAGTTTAAATTCAATAAATTTGCCATACAAGTAATGTTTCTTGACGTTTCAAAAAAAAAAATCATTAATTGATCTCTATGCCGTCTTACTTTTTGAAGTTTGGTGTTTATAACTTACATACTGAATAAAAAAATCTGTACATACATAGATTTATTGTTTATCTACCTACCAAATGACTTTCCTAAATTTTAATAAACAGCCAAACGAGAACAGATATCCTAGATTTCAAGTACATCCGTCCTCTTAATTAGAAAAATATAAAAGATAACCCAAAACTAAATATTTTCACGCATATCTCGTATTAGAATTAGTTTTAAAACAGGTGTTTAATATAAGGAATTAAAGATTGATATTTCAAATAACACCAGTTGACAGTTATGTGCGGCCAAAAGACGATAATATGCTAATGCCTCATTACAATTCATTACAGATGTGGCAGTGAGATTAAACTAGCAAAAGGTCACCTAGTTTTGTATATTAGCAATTGTGAAAATAAATATTGAATTTCTTTAAAAACTTTTCCTTAGCATTTGAAATCAACCATTCCAGCGAGCGGACTCAAGTATTTACACAGTATAAATCATTATAAATAATGTATACGGAAAATTAATTTTTTTCCAAAGGTATTTAATAGGAATTGATTTTTTTTAGAATTTGAACGTTGAGTGTATTTCTCTTGTGTAGGAATCAACAAAGACGTTTTTGCTATTATTAGTTTCATTTAAATATGAACAACTAATGCGGTAATTGCAATTATACACCTGATACCAAATAATTAACTATCAATTAAATGATATAACAACAGAAACGACCAATTAGCAAAGCAAATCGTCCATAAACTAGCAACTCTTTTTCATCCTAAATATTTTGTCGTCCATCGACCGATCTGACATTAATTCGCTTTTTCCAACGCTCATTTACAACAATCGTTGGCCGGTCGGCGAACAATTTCGATGGCATCAGTCAAATCGAACAGTTCGAAGACTGCAAATTAGATGTTAAATAAAATGGGACGACTTACGGTAGCTACAAGTGTTACGTAATATCTCTGAGTCTTCTCGAAATCCAACGTCCTATTGACCGTAACCTGACCCTGATGCGGCAAGTTGATGGCGAAGTATCCGTACCCGTCTTCGCTGTGGATGCGATCTCTTCCTATGCCTTCGTCTGGGGGCAGAGATTCAGCTAAAGGGGCAGCAGAAACAAAATGTGTTATTATCGATAAAACAACTTAAAATAAAGAACATCCCCGAACATCGAAGCAAGAATCCAGGGGAGTGTAAGTAGATTTTGAATTTAAAATTTATCGTCCTAAACTAAAACTAAACAATTAAATTTTTTAGACCTTTTTTTCTATCTTTTAAACAGTGTGCGCGATTTAATACCGCAACATCCTGTTATTTTCGAACGCGCTATATTTGACTTTTTTTTTAATTCATAAGATCACCTAAATGTATCAAAATTTCAAAATCGACTATTAGGCATGTCTTTATTGGAAAAGTGGATGGTATATTCGATTCGCAGTTATCTCAAACAGTTACATGCAAAATTTTAGCTCGATACTTCATTAGGGTGTTTGTTACTCAGTCGCCAAATTTAAAAATTTTTCAATTTTCGACTGAACCTGTATACAAATCTGTTATGATCTAATGAAACAAAAGTTGAAAAATTTGTATTTTGAATAACATGAACAACATCAAATAATACAACAACAGTCAACACTAAGTTAAAAAAGAATAAATGTAATAACACAGAAATCTAACAATGTATTTCAAATTTTTGTGTTCTCAACATAACCTCCTTCACACCTTATTCATTTTTCATAACACCGGTCGTTTCAAATTTTGACGGGTCCTCATTAATTGTTGTGATGTTATTTATTTCCCTGCACTTTCGTTCAATTCTATATCTTAATTCGTCAACATTTTATGGTCTCGTGCGGTAAACTTTTTCTTTTAGAATCTCCCACAAAAAAATCTAAAAGTGTTAGATCTGGCGAACGTGGCGGCCAAAGAATAAGAGGGCTACTTCGTCCTACACATCTGTTTGAAAAATTTTCATTAAGCCATATACCTACATGTAAATCCCGTGTAGCCTGCCTCAATCTATTTGCTGAATTTTCTTCGAAATATTGTATAGAATAACGTTTGATGAATCATTTTCATTCTTATTTTATCCAGTCGTTACCCGACCAATATTCTCAATAACCATTCCACGAGAGTTAGGTACAAAACGCTTTTAAATATTATCCTAAATCTGCAATGATTGGCAATCGAGAATTTTTAAATAATGAAATTATTTTAAGAAATGTTCTCTTCACAGATGAGGCGTCATTTACAACTAATGCGTGTGGTTTCTACTCAGAACTCTAGATACTGGGCAACAAAGAACTCACACTGGATGGTAAATTCACAGAGTCAATATTATCAAATGTCTGGACTGGAATCCTCAATAATCATATAGTGGGTTCAGCTTTTTTCCGACATACATTAAACAGTGAAAGGTTTCTTAATTTCTTGTACACAGATTTTTGGAGTTTTATGGAAGTACTAAATGAGGAGGAAAACACAAGTTATTTTTCAATTAGATGGTGCTTCCATACAATATTCGGTGCTTGTACGTAGATGGGATAGGACGAAGTAGCACTCTTATTCATTGGCCGCCACGTTCGCCAGATCTAATACCTTTAGATTTTAAAAGAAAAAGTTTATGGCAAGAGAACACAAAATATTGACGAATTAAGAGAAAGAATTGAACGAGAGTGCAGGGAAATAATACTGCAACAATTAATGAGGGCCCATCAAAATTTGAAATGGCGCTGTGAAAAATGCATAACGTGTGAAAGAGATTATATTGAGAACACACAAATTTGAGATACTTTGTGAAATTTTTGTGTTATTTCATCCGTTTGGCCGAATTCCGATTTTACGTTATTTATTCATTTTTAAATTAGTGTTTGATGTTGTTCATGTTATTAAAAACACTAATTTTTCAACTTTTGTTTCATTAGATCATAACAGACTTTTATACAGGTCCAATCGAAAATTGAAAAAATTTTTCGATTGAGTAACAAATACCCTATCTCAGGTACCGAGCTAAAAGTTTGCATATACTACTTGAGATAACTGCCAATCGAATACGCTATCCGGTTTTCCAATAAAAAAATGCCTAATAGTCGATCTTGAAATTTCAACCCATTTAGAGGACCTTAGTAGGCCTTGAAAATATGAAAATGAATTTTTTAAAAAAATGCTCAAATAGAGCAATAGAGGACTATGCTGCAAAAAAAAAAAATTAAATCGGGCAGCGCGTTCCAAAATAACAGGGTATTGCGTTATTATATCGCACCACTGTATATCGAGATCTATAAGTCCTATTGCAGAAACTAGAATCTGCTTCGATTATTACTATTGTTGAAAAGTGAAATATTTCAAAATTAAGTATTTTTAAACAAATTCTTTTTTAAGAAAGCGGGCAAATTTCAATAAAACCCAGGGAAAATGTAGCTCTTGTCTGGTGAACACAGCACCACGTTTAATCATAACATGACAATTAAGGGTAAAAAATTCATTAAAACATAAAACTCACCTTTGACTATCGAGTATTCCACCAGTCCATTGACGCCGGTGTCTTTATCTTTTGCGATGATATTCTGAAATATCGTCGTCCCAACCGGTGTCAGCTGCAAAATAACATTTGAAATTTTAACCATGGTACAAATATCGTTTTACAATTTCAATTTTACCTCTGATATGCTAGTCTCGTATGGCGTATTAACGAATTGCGGGGCATTATCATTAATATCAGTCAGTCTTACGATTACTGGAACAGTCCTTTTTTTATGAGTCGACTTTATGGTACAAATTAACTGAAAAGAAAAACATACAATGTAATACAGATTGTTGCAAACAGTTTTCATATTAAATTGTCATTATCATCATGAGATGAAAACTAACAAACCACTTAAATTTGTGTAGTATATTACGCAATTTCCGTTTCCGTTATTTTAAGTAATAAATTATTATAAGATTTAGCGTGTTGAGTTCTCACGGTAGCTGTAATTATCGATATTTTATTCACAAGTTTCACAAAATTTCAGAGAAAGCGCATTATCTCCTTCTGAACTTGTCTCTATTTTTTGACATGGTGTTCTGAAATTCATAAGCTACGATTCTTCGGAAGCACAGAAAATTACATTCATAATCGCTACCCGAGTCGACCACGTTAAAAGTAATAGTTAAAGCCTCTTCGCCCAACATTGAAGTGAGGTTGAAAAAACCACGACCGGTTCTATAACGACGACCAAACTGGGAAATACTACGTCCTCATGGAGCTTATTGATCTGGTCGATGAATGGAAACGTTGAATATTAATCCAATTTCCATGAATACGAAGCAGCTTTTTAGATAACACGATTAAACACAATTTAAGTTTTCTTCTGGTGAAAGATACGACTTCCTGACTCTAAGAATGGCGACGACGAGCTAATGCTTATATTAAATTTAATTTTACTTTAACTATCCGAAGGAATTACATTACACTTTTGTTTCTAGCAAAAATGAGAATACAACGGTTTAGGCTTTTAAAACCTACTACTATATGCATTTAATACAACCACATAATTTAGACCTATAAATCATCCGGGTTATTCGATCAATATTAATTTATTCATAAAATAATGAGTACCCAATGTTGGAATTCGGGCGAGCCTGTCGGAGACACCCTGTATACCTGACAGCGAAACATTAACCGATCTGTACCTATCATCGCATAGTGGAGAACCTTGAAACAACCAGCTGCTCTTATTCATACAAGTCAATCACATTGTCATAATGTAACGATAAATTCAATGTCTAGTAGATCTTATAATTTATTTGTTTTTTCTAAGCCACCTACCCACGTATGTAACCAACAAAGATTAATTACGGTTTCTACAATAAACAAGGTTTCGATCAGCAAAGTAATCATGAACGTGAGAAATAGTATTTATACGGTCGAAGGTATCTAAACATACTCGACTTAGGTTGGGTTTTGTTCACACAAGACAATTTTTAATCTCCTGGAATAGTCGTGTTAGTGTAGTTACTTCCTTCTAGAAAATGCTTCGATACTTCTACTTTTGAGTAAAACTAAGTCATTTTAACCACGCATAGAACAGTTAAAATAAGTAGATTTTCGAAAAGATCCACCTCGAGGAATCATGCCAGCTCCCCCTGCCCCTCCAAATGGGTTATTTGTATCTGTCCGTATACAGAGTGTTTCAAAGTTAAAGGTATATGTTACTTGCAGATACTGCCTGTCTCGACCATTTTAATGAAATTGGATTTACGGCAAGTAGTCAAGGTGAATGAATGAAATGCGCAAACAAATTAAGTGAGCTCTATTCAATGTTTTCCCCTCTTTTCGAATATCGAAACTGATATACATAATTTTGTCATACAGGATGTTGATTTTGACATACAACATATTGCCATTTTTTTATTAAGACGGACCTGATTTTTATTTTGGTTTATTATGAAGTTCTATCAAGTAAAATAAGGGAAACATATATTCTAAGTATGAACCGATTATACAGGATGGTCCAATAGTTGTGAAAGATTTAGCAAAAATCAATCAAACATTCTGTATGTCAGTAAGGAAGGACGATGGATGCATTAATGCCGGTTAATTTGGAACCGCTAAAGTGCCCTCTATCCACAAGTAACGTATGCACCTTTAACTTTGAAAAACCCTGTATACGGAGAGATACAAATAGCCCATTTGGAGGGGACAAGAGGAGCTGGCATGATTTCTCAAGGTGGATCTTTTAGAAAACCTACTTATTTTAACGTGTTCTATGCGTGGTTAAAAGGATTTGGTTTTACTCAAAAGTTGAAGTATCGAACACCTAAGCTAGACTATGTTTAATTTAATTGTAGTACCTAAAAAAGTCAAACTCACCTGAAACACAATATGTGAAAGATTATTTTCGTCCCTATCTAATGGAGACAATAACTGTAACTTTTTCCCGTTCAGGAAAAATAGCGGTGGGCCTTTTGGAAATGACAGATCCAAAAATATATCGACGTTCGGCTCACCTGAGATCGGTAACTCGGCTGGTGTTGTTTCTTGACTTATCGCTGAAACAGAAAAGGATAAGGATACCACCGTTCACAAAGACTGGTGCAAGTTAGGATAGGTATAATACAATTTTGATTTTTTTGACTTAAACAGTAACTTATGTAATATGTTTAACAAATTAGTAAAGACTAGCAAACAGAACAACAAAGTTTAACTGACGCTGAAAGAAGTCTGTTCAATAAAAATTGTTTAAGTGAAAAACTTCTGTGAGATAAACATGTTGAGTAATTCAGGAAGAAAAGCAAGCTGATCTAGAAAAGCTATCGTAAACTGTTTTTATGTAAACATGGTGTATCAATTAAGCTTCCTGTTAAATTATAATACGACTACGAACTACATTATTTAATGTTGTAATTAAAATATTCCATTTTCGAACTTATGCAAACCAAACATAATATTTACACACCCGATGAAACGTTATTATTAATAGTGAGTTTACAGTTAGTGTGCGACAGTTAACCGTTGCCCAATTTACAATTCGAAGTAAAACACACACACGAGAAATTTGCTGAGTAAAAGTAAACAATATTCCAATTGTTTGTTATTTTTTTATTATAAATAAACAATTGGTCCGACTTACTAACCCGTTTTAAGTACAATAGCTATCGCTACCGGTGGTACTGTTCGTTTTAATAAATAATAATTGCTTGGTCTCGTTAATTATTCTTATTAACTTACATGTTCCCCGGCTTTCTTCTATATCTAGAATAATATTCGATTCTCCTTTTTCTACTTCACATAATCCTGAAAACAAAAGGAAAGAGTTAGGTATCAAACATCATTGTTTTATATATAAATTATTGTTTATGTTCGACAGTAAGTTTCTATGTATACATAATAATGTAGAACTCGTTTCTCGGTTGTAGATTCATTGATTGATCATTGTGATCTCACTTTTTTATGAATAAACCCTAGGATTGGTTTCGGAGCTACACATTATTTTAAATTACAAAAGATTTCAGGTTAATAATAGATTCAATACCAGAAATTTCTTTATTGGATGTTTAATCTGTCTTCCATTAACCACCGTGCAATGATAGAGTCGCCTTTAAAACGCCTGTCTGGCCTTAGTAAAACTTGTGGCGTTAAGTATTGGCATTCTTAAACAATCCTTTGTCGTAAATTATCTGGCGACTCTGACTGAGTTGCATAAACTTTCGTCTTCTAATACCCTCACAAGAAAGTCTAAAGGGGTCTGAAATCTGGTGACCCAGGTGGTCACGCCATCTCATCTATGCAAGTGAATAATTAGACAGTTTCCATGCTAGCGGATATTTTCCAAGGATTTTACCTTCAGTATGCGAAAATGAAGAAGACTACATAGTTTTGAAACGCTATAAAACTCGACAAAAATATGCTTATACTTACAGGTCAGAAATCAGAAGAAGAGTAAGTTCGTTTGAATTTAGTGAGTTAAAGGCAAGAGATGTTAATACGCATAAAGTCTATGTATAAATGAATCGGTTTTCAAACAGAAGTTTTTGACAGTTCATAGAATGAGATAAAGATGTCATCACCTATCTTAAAACCTGCTCTATCTGATAAGCTGTTACAAAAGTCAGTTGTAAAACAATTATTCATTTTTCCTAAATGTCCTAAATGTCTAAATTTGCAGTTTCTTTATCGAAATTTATATAAGAAGTAAATATTTGGACTTTTTCTTCCTCACTGTAAACCATTTTGATTATTTCAGTAAAGAAATATCACTTATCAAAGATAATAATTGTCATTTTCATAGCTCACTTTAATAATGTTAATTAACTTTTCCATATTTATAGTAACTAGTTTAAGTAAGATATTCGACGTTTAATAAATCAAAAGCGGTATATGGTAAAGGTAATATATGGTATATTTTTTAAATCAGGAAAAAAGGATCATTCCAATAATTTAACAATATACAGGGTATCCCATTTAAAAATATATATTATTTTTTTGTATCTCCTGAAATCTGCACGCTACTGTACTTTTGATAGCATTTTAACAAAATTCAGGCGTAACCACACACAATTTTATTTAAAACTTTTTTTCTATAGGCAATAATAATGATGATAAAGGGTGGGCAATTTAAAATGAATAACAATGTACCTCTAATATTACTACCGCAGGAGTTTCGTGATACACTTTTAATCAACCTCTTCAAATACAAAGGGAGCGCTGCGGACTGTGGAAATTACAGGGGTATAGCTCTCCTGGCTGCTGGAGGGAAGATACTCACTAAAGCGATGGCAAATAGGCTAACACCTGTTATGGAAAAGTTACTTCCTGAAACATAGAGTGGCTTTAGACCAAACCGAGGCACATCGGATTTAATCTTCACACTTAAACAGCTTCAAGAAAAAGCACTCGAACATCAAGGAGAAATTCACATGGCCTTCATTGATTTAACCAAGGCGTTTGACTCGGTGGACAGGGAAGTGCTCTGGAAAATTATGTTCCGCTTAGGTATCCCTAGAAAATTTGTGGAAGTATGTCGCAGTCTACATACAAACAACAACGCCCAGGTTATGTATAATAATGAGGCAACCGAACCTTTCCAAACCCTCACTGGAGTTAGGCAGGGATGTGTTCTGGCACCCCTACTCTTTAATTTGTTTACCACTGCTCTAACAATTATTGTTGACAACAAACTGACAGTCATCAGAGGAATACGTCTCAGATACCGTTTTGATGGCGGTCTCTTTAACATAGGGCGCTTTAGAGCTTTCACGAAGACACGCACACGGTTCATTTGTAATCTCCAGTATGCGGATGACTGTGCACTTTTAGCCTCTACACCGGAAGAGCTTCAAGAACTTTTAGATGTGTATGCCCAGAGCTATGATTCCTTGGGACTTAAAATCAACATTATGGAAAGACTAAGATTATGTCAACTCCTCATCAAGTGAACCAAATAGACATTACACTTAACGGAAATTCTCTTGAAGTGGTGGATCAGTTCAATTACTTAGGCAACGTTGTTAATGACAAAGCAAACATGGACAGCGAGATTCGCAATAGAATTAACGCTGCATCTAGAGCACTCTGGGGACTTAGAGAGAGAGTATTTGACAACCACGACCTTGCTTTGTCAACGAAAATGGCTGTCTACAGAGCAGTTGTCATTCCAACACTGCTATATGGATGTGAAAGCTGGGTCACTTACCGTCGTCATGTGAAAGAATTAGAACGTTTTCAGCAAAGACACCTCAGAAGTATGATGAAAATCCGTTGGTTCCATCACATATCAAACGTGGAAGTGCTCAGGAGAGCGAACAGCCTTCCAATTGAGGTGCTTATTTCAAGAGCACGCCTAAGATGGGCAGGTCACGTTTATCGTATGCATGATAACCGCCTTCCTAAATGTACACTTTATGGTGAATTGCTAAGCGGTAGAAGAAGGCGTGGCGGTCAACGAAAGAGGTTCAAAGACGCCCTCCATGAAAATCTAAAATCCTGCGGTATTGCAGACGAGCAATGGGAACAACTTGCAGCGGACAGAACCGAATGGCGAGGGGTTGTGGCCAGCTATCAAGGAAATGTTGCTGCAAGAAGGCCGAATCCAAGACCTAACCAGGTCTATGTTTGTCCTGACTGCGGTCGACATGTGCTCTCCCGAATTGGCCTCTATAGCCATAGTCGTGTGCACCGTAGATGAATGGGAATTACAATAGACTACACCTTTTACTTGTTTTTTATTGTACACAATTTATCGACTGTAACATTTTTATACTCGGATTCGAGTAACGGCTAATAAAAAATATTACTACAAACTATTTGTTAATATAAGCGATTATGATTCTGATTAGTTAACCAGCAGGTATTTACATCTCGTCTTATCGTTAGGACATTCATTTGCGCTTAAAACGTCAAAGTCCTAAACTAATTGTGACTGTCAAGGTGTTATATATTGTACGTGACTAATGTAGAATTCGTTTGTATATTTTATTTTGGTACGTTTTAGAACTGTGAAAATAACACATATTATCGAAAATATTTACCTGTGTGTTTATTTAGTACACGCACCACAAAATTATCCTTCAATTAAAGCAAACCATAAAAGTAGGTAGGTATACCTCTTATTTTAACTAAGTAAAACAACAATAAGTACACCTTAAGAGATGTCTTATGATATAACGTTAACTTATGTTAACATTTTTAAGATGAAGATAAATAAAACAAGAATATTATTAATTTTAAGATCGTAATCCAACGTAATAAGGAATAAAAATTTTGAAAAATGAAAAAATACTGAATCATTGGAAGAACAATATCCAAGGACATTTATTAAATCTTATATATTTTAGTGCTTTTGTATATTACTTAATTACAAACGCATTAAAATCAATAATGAACTAAACAACTCATTAATAAACGATAGTTGAAAAGTGAGGTTATTTTGTCATTAGGCAATATTAATTACTCGGCACGCGAAAATCACATAAAATATAAATATGTTCTTTACATTATTAACTTTTACCAGCCACCCATTAAAAGTTTTCTTTAGATAACAAGAAACTAGACATTTTAAAATTCATAATCACGGGTTGCAAATAAGGACGTGGAAATCTTTAAAAATGTAGGTATGCATGGCAATTTTTAACAACTTACAATGATTATCATTTTAAATCCAAACTCATTTCGCTGTGGCAACAATACACAAAATTACACTTATTCGCACAAAGTCAACAACACTACAAACGTGTTCTTGTTAAATTGTCCAAAATGTTTTAAAAACATTCACGAAAGAAACATACTTTAATTGAAATTCGCGATACGTATAGCCAAACTGAAACGATCGTCTTTTATTTAAATTCTCGGCTGCGGACAGTAGCCACTGGCCTACTAAGTTTTACGAATGAGACAAATTATATCGTACACTATCTGAAATATTTCACATAATATGTGATTTTACAATTTAACGTGTGAGAAGCACAAATTTATTAAAGAAATTAATGGTCTCAAATGATGTATTTAATATACATTCCTTAATTACGTGAAGAGGCAACGCTCTATATCTTCTATATCAAAGATCATGTTATTGTTATTAGTGGAAAAATTAAAATCGACTCGTGTTATTTATCTGGGTCCCACAAAATGTTGTTAATATTGATCTGAAGAGACGTTCATTAGAGCTATTCACATTTTCAGATCTCCCTAACTGTTTTACAACAATTCTTGAGCAAAATACTGCTTTACTAAACTAAGAAAAAATATCGATAGCCACTGTAATGTTGTAAGTAGCTTCTCTAGAATACTCTTATTAACTATTGTTGAAATGAGTTGATTTTACTGAGAAATAAGCATCCACAGAAAGCAATTCTTACTATCTAGTTGTATACTTAAACCATACATTATAGATTCACTTATTATGCATTAAAATCTACCTCTGCTTTAGTCATCAGCCTCTCTTTACTTTGACGACCCAACCAGATTAATATAAACTTGCTCTTCAGGTTTGATCACATCGGCCTACATATTCTTTAGAGATCGTATCGTAAATTAACACTTTTATGTTTGTACTGTAAAGATATCGCGCCGTGTGTGCTAAGAACCAATCGTAGTATACAACAAAAGCAGACGATGATACGCGAAGAATAATTTAATAATATCCACAAAGTGGAATTTTGAAATATTATCAGACCGTCCATTGAATGCTTATTCCGCCTGTCTAATTGGCATCGTCTGGGGAATTAAAACTGTCAAGTTGTAATCACGTCCAGAAACGTTAGCGGAACATATATTAATCTCAATTAGTGAAGAAAATTTTACAGAAAATCTGCTTCTCAGGTAGATCAATTTGTGTACAATTAAAGTATTAAGGGATAGAAAATAAACTACAACTGAAGAGTGGGTGAGGTTGCATGTGAGAGTACCTCCCACACACACTATGGGCCTGTTCCATACACAAACAGATTTATTTGAAAAGCAGCTTTACGTATATTGTATACAGGTGTTTTCTAAAATACTTAACAAGAACAAACTCACCTGCAGCTTGAATATTTGGTAAGTACAACAGAAGACATAGTAAATATGCTATTCGGAAGACCTCCATTCGAGTGATCTGAAAAGAAATAAATGTATGAGAATGTATTTGCACAATACAGGGTAAATTGTGAATTAACTTAAGATACCCTAAGATAACCACCCAGGAGAGGAATCCCAAGCAGCACAAAATAGTTGAATTTACCAATTTAAAGTCACAATAATCTAAGATAGTCGATATAACGAAATTGCAATTATTATCTTGAACTTTGAATGCATATGGACTTATTAGCAATTTATTAAGTCATATATAGGTAATATTTTCTTAAGAAATGTCTGATAAGCCACACCGACTCTAGTGTAATTTACAAGAAATATTATTGTTATTATTCCTTAAAATTTAGCCATAAAGTTAAAACACATGTTGTCTATCTCTAAGAAAATGTTCTGTAACTTTAGACTATATTGATGACCTTATAATCGCTACTTTTTGTCTGAATAAAACCAGGGGCAATTTACCGATCTTTAACGTAAGTATAACCTGAATTCTGTCTTGTAGACATATAATAGTATGGGATTGTAGTCAAATTTAAGTTGATTTTACTGCCCTTCTTTCCCAGCATATGTGTTCGACTAAAAGAAGAAAAACCGTCGCCTCCACCAATTAATACTAATGAAATTCTATTCATCACAACCAGAACTGCAACCACAATGAATGTAGTTTTGTTGGGAATCAAATTCATGACAAAATTGGGAAACCCTTTGTATAATCGATTAACATTTCTAAATTAAAATACAGAATTAGGGGGTCTTAACCGTACATTAATTAATGATGTGTGCGGGCGACTTACGGCTTTTATATTTCCTGCTAAAAAACATGGCCAGTTTTGGCTATACTGCTCCAGGAATTAAACTCATTGACCTTGTTACTATTGGGGCAAATATCGGTCATAGCAAGCGACAAGGAAAGAACGAAAAGGATCTGAAATCTCACTCAGATAAATTCAATAAATAGAGTGGGGTATAGTAGTGCATCGGACTTATACGAACAAACATACCCTAAAATTAATTTTGTCATAACACATGTACATATGTCACAGTACCTTTTGTGATGACATGGTTTATTGATTGAGTTATTAAAGGGATGACAATAAGATATTTAATATACTTTATAAGATAAACATTAAAATCATAAATATCCTTGCTGTCCGTGTTCTTTAAAGAGCATATTACAAAAATAAATTAAAACTAATAAAATAAATAAATTGATTTAAATCTCCATAATTTCGCTACCAAAGTCTGATTCTTCAACGTCTGAATTTGGATCAGGTTCTGTTAATGGAATGGAATGATAACAGAAACCAAATCTTTACTTCACCTTTTTTGATTTAAAGGTGAAATGAAACTAAGCAGCCATTTTCTTATTTTTCTACAGTTACGTAGGAAATTTTGATAGCTTGACTTTTAAATAATTTACTTTGGTTTAGTACGAGGTATATAATTTTTGTGAATATTTGCTAAAAATGCATCAATCTAGGAACCTTGGTTAAATCTTCCATCGTCATTGACGATTTTCTGCTTTTAGCAACTCGATTTTCCTCTTGCTGTAGTCAAAATTACAAACACTGTCACTCCATAAAAAAATATGTATCTTCATAACATCCTTTTCGACACGGCATTTTAACTGGTAAATATTTCTCTGAATCTAATGTGTTAAAATTTGGCACTCAACGTAATTGGTACACTTGAAAACAAAATAGTTTAAATATAGTTTTTAAATTTGTAACAATTTACGATGTCAGCGACATCTGCCCAAGTTGAAGTTAATAATAATAATAATAATAATAAAATGTCTTTATTTTCTTATGACAGATAGTGTATTACAAAGATAATTAATAAACGAGATGGCGATATTCAACCGTGTTGCTCTTCCATATAACCATCTCCATAAAAAAAACAATTTATATACTATTTACAAATTACAATAGATTCGTGCACACAATTTACACTTTACAAAAGAACATTAGGGTCTTTTACTAATTACGTAGGTTTTGATCTGATTTCTGAAGGCATTCACAGAGGTTAGATCTTTCATTTTCACTGGCAAGTCGTTATAAATTCTTACGGCGTTATAGCTAAATGAACGTTGAAATAGCGAAGAATTATGGTTGGGTACACTAAAAAGCTGACAATGGCGTGTAGAACGTTCGTGAATATCACTACCTTTAATAAGTTTATGTTGTAGATATGAAGGTGTCTGAGTAGAAATAATTTTAAAAATAAGACAAGCTAGGTGAACTTGAAATTTTTCATCAAGTGTTAACCATTTAGATTCATTAAATTTATTTGTAATATGATCGTATTTACGTAGATTATAACAAAATCGTATACACGCATTTTGCAGTTTTTGTAGACTAACTTTATCTCGCTTCAATAAGGCGGGCCAATATACTATATCACAATATGCAAGATATGACAGAATGAGAGAGTCGCACAATTTTAGTTTAATATCATTACTCAAAATATCTTTATGAAGTGAAAGAATTTTTAGTTTACCAAATGACTTTTGCAATAGATTGGACACATGCTTTGAAAATCTTAATTGAACATCTAAAAAGACACCTAAATTTTTACAATTATCAATAGGGTTCAATATTGAATTATTAAGCATTATTTTAAAATCCGCGTTTTGCAAAATCGATTCCCTATTTGTACCAAATAACAATACTTGGGTTTTAGATTCGTTTAAAACTAATCCATGTGCTCTAGATACATTAGATATAGATAATAAATCAGAACTAATATTTTTTGATGCTTGAATAATTTCGGTTGATAAAAATGAATAATAAATTTGAGTGTCGTCCGCGTATTGATGCGACTGACAAAACTCTAAATATTTATAAAAATCGGCTGTATAAATCGAAAATAGTAACGGACCAAGAATACTTCCTTGTGGAACACCTTGCATAATATCAATAAATTGTGCATATATTTTTATGTGCATCACACTCTCTAAATATGTCATCAGTAAGTTCTTCCATTATTGTCTACACTTTATGTCTTCGAATGTCCTCTGGAAAATTATAATCATTCGCTCGCTCACGTGTGTCCCCCAGTACTCCTGCCGCATATTTATTCCGATCTGTTAAATGTTAAATAGTGTTCAACAGTAATTACATGCCGTTATAATATTTAATGTTATTATACTTGTAAATATATAGTAGGCAAGATGATGGATTTTAATGATCCTCGCCCACGTAATCGCGATAGAAAAATTATCTCATATCGAATGCAACTTTCTATATTGGGATCTATTTTTAGTATTGACTCAACTATTATTGTTTCAGAGCAAAATCTATTCCCATTTGAATGTAGATGGAAGTTTTATATTATTTCACACAACTTTCATTGTTGGGAGTGGGTTCTCAACCGTCTGGTTTTTTTGTGCAAATAACACACATCATACAAGTCGATATTATCTGTGTCGAATTACCTATTGTAAACTGTTATAGCCAATTTTGAGAGTACATTTAATCATTAATCGTTCATTACTTGGCTACTTTATTTAACTAAATCTACGAAAGAGGCGATTATATCCGCAAAGAAATCCCAAGTTTACCAATACTTCTTTTTTCATTTCCCTAAAAAAAGGAAGAAGTGATATAATGGATAGAATTTGGCACCGGAAAGAATCTGAAATATGTATCTTGTGAAGATATCGCCAATCAGCTTAAAGAAAAAGTCTTTCTCTTCCTTTTTTCCATTCACTGATTATGATACCACACTCGTGATAAAACTGTTAATACTATTTAATTTCAACTCACTAACATATACCTAGCCTTATAATATTTGATGGTGTCAATGAGTTGTCAATCATTGTCTAGAGTGAAACATTGCAAAAATCAAAGCCGCCTATTATTTTTTTAAAGCGAATAGATTGTATTTTACTACCTTTACAACTTTTTCTTATTGTGAATGTCTTCTACAACTCCGACTTTAATTTAATTTTAATAACCTACTTTCTACTTGACCTTTTGACTCGAATTTAATCACTAATATTGTTCGGGTTCTGAATCGCAGTGCGAAAAACAAAGAAGTTCAGTTTCTCTTCATAACAAATGTAGGATCAGTGTAACACCTTAGGGAAGTTAGTTTAATTGTATTTTTCCATATACAGCTAGTAGATAGTGATAAAACATGCAGCCGCAGCCGGCATAAAATCCAGATTAATTTAACTCCGCTGTTTTATTTATATACGTTTATGTTGTCCCGTTAGATCTCTAGCAGCCATAGGCAAAAACAACTACCTACCTACCTACGTTTCCCATCAAATAAAAATGTTTCATATAAGGAAGTCGTCATTAGCTTCGTGATGCTCACTTAATTTATTATACATCCATGTCGGATTCTTTATAATTATAGTTATCAAAGCGTTTTGCATTGTTCACAGCTGAAAAGCTGTTGAGTAACAGAGATATGATGGTTTATTTTTCTCTAATCGTGACACAAATTATTTTAAATTGAAAAAGCTTTACAGTAATAAACGATTCAATACCAAAATTACTTTATTAGGTGTTCAAACTGACTTGCACCGACGTCCATGTAGAGATGTAGTTGCATTTGAAATGCCTACTTAATATTACTAAAAATTTGTCTCTTCAAGTGTCGACATTCTTGAACAATCCTTTTTCGTAAATTATCTAGCGATTCTTATTGAGTTGTACAGACTTTTGTTTTTAAATAGCTCCACAAAAAGTCGAGAAGATTCTAAATCTGTAGGATTTAAATCTGTTGACCGAGGTGGCCACTCCATCATTGGACCTCTTCTACATATCCAACGACCAGGTAATGCATCATTAAGAAATAGACGGACAGTCGTAGCAAAATGTAGGAGTAATCCGTCTTGCTGAAACGCAAGGGGATTTTCAGTAACAGTCTCGTCGTTCCCCAATATTTCAGTAATTTGTGGATCAACTGCACCTCTAAGTAATTCCGAATAAGATTCAAAATTTAGGTTTCCGCCAATTAAAATTAGCTCAACAATATGATCTATATCTGACACCACACAATACATGCAATTTGCGAGGTCTCTGAAATGTTCACATTTATTTATTTATTTCTCTGTTTCTCCATTAGATCATTTTGTCATGGCTCGCTTGTAAAATTTAATACGTACGTCTGTTTCATTAAATAACTGAAGAATAGCATCTATACGAATCCAATAATTTCAAAATAAATTAGTACAGAAACTAGAAGTGTTATATACGTCAAATGGAAGGTTAATGTTTGGGCTTTGCTGGTGTAAGTAAAAAAAGTGGTTACCGTTTAAAAAACTACTTCCGGTTGGACCGAAAGTGACACTTTTCACTTAATAACTTGCGCTTTTAGTGTCACAAGTGATTTAAAATTTTATTCCCAAAATCAAGCAATTCAATCTCGTTGTCACCGGGTATAAATAATTTGAAAGGTAATAATTATTGATTGCAGCATCATTTCAGAATATTCGCGGTGAAGTAATCAAATTCCACGAGGATTATGTAAAACTTGTAAAAATATCAATATAAACCTTGTATTCAAGTACTTCATTTAAAATCAAATATTTAAGAATATTTATAATGTATTTGTTTAAGCACAATTAATTATTGACAGCTAGCTATAGTCGTTAAAATAATATGTTTGTAAATTAATTATAAATGAAATATGAATGCAGATATTAAATTCAATTTAAACAGTGTTAGAAAAAACAAATAGTTATTATTATTACTACGTATTTTTAACACATTTTTTTTAATCTTCGACAGTTACTTAATTTTCCATCAACTAATTACAACATTATCAACATCTTCCTGTACATTTTTGCATATATTGATGCTAAGGTATTTGCAGTGTTTTGTACATAAATCTACTTATATTTTTACTTCCACGTCCAGTGGAAAAAAAATAATGTTTTTGTTGTTGAAATAGGCTTAAAATGTAATGAAAAGTCGAGATATTAAATTTATTTCCTGTCTGTCGGTCTGTCTGTAACTTTTTTTTGTGCGCACGTTTACTCTGGAACCGTTTATCATATTGACTTGAAATTCAGGGCATGTACGAAAAGTTAAGGTCTCAATTTTTTTTTGCAGACTATTATGAAAGGGAGCAAAAAAATTAAAATGTGATTTACTGTATATATACAAAAACGAAACGTCTAAAGGGGGTAAAAAAATTTTTTGGCGTTAGCTCTCCCGTCTACCACCCTCACTCTATTATTAAAGGGAATAAAATATTACATTGGGACTTAGTGTGCATAAGACTTGGTTACAAAATCTGGACGTGGAAGTAGTAATTCCTTGCGCAGCGGTTTTTTAACTTCATTTAAAGCGAAATTAATTATTGAAAAATGTCATAATGATAAATATCTTAAATGTTACGTAAAACTAGCTTCTGTTGCAAGAATGCCACCCAAAACAAAATTAATTATAAAAATTAAAACAGTTAATTGTCTGTAGCGATTAATTAATATATTTTTTTAATTATATCATCTAGCTTTCATGCCTCGAAAGTATCACGTACTATAATAGTAGCGGTAAAACAGAAGGAAAGTATGCTCGGCCACCGTAGAAGCGAAAAATAACATTAAAACAATGTCTAGAAATACCCACATTATGCAATCACAATGATAATATTTGTTTCTAATTTCACTCAGAGGTTGTAATAAGGAATGCACGTGCAATCGTTAGAAAAATGAAGTTTCTACGGTACAGGTTGGTGGTATTCTATTCTATTCTATATCGTCCATTGGATCAAGTAATATTAGATGCTGTTAATGCTGAACCACGTGTTAGTGTCAGAGATTTATCTCTAAACTTGAATGTATACAGAAATAAAATTTGGATAACGTCATAATTTAAAACCATATACCTAAGCCCAAGTTTTTACCCACAATGGAAGGGGACGCAGAGAGAAGATTGGGATATTGCTCTGGGCAGCACAGGGTTTGTTTTTAAATGACACAAATTTTTTTGAAAAAAAAAAAAATGATTTTCAGTGATGAGGCCACTTTTACAACAAATGGCGTGGTCTCATCTCAATACTCAAAGTATTGGTCAGTGGTAAACCCACACTGAGTTATAAATTGTAAACCGCAATACTTCGAAAAAGTAAATTTCTGATGTGGGATTTTAAATGAGATCTTGATTGGACCATTTTTCTTTGATGACACTTTAAATAGTGTGAGATTCCTACATTTTTAACGCATGAATTTCGAGATGACATTCAAAATTTACCTTTAGCCTTACAATAAAACTTTTATTTCCAGCTAGATGGGGCTTCCATTCATAATGCAATAATAGTTAAAAATTGACTGAATAACAACTTCCCTATGCGTTGGATTGGAAGAAATAGTCCTTTAATTGCGTGGCCACCTAGATCACCAGACGTCACCCCTATGGATTTTTATTTTTGGGGTACCATAAAAAATAATTAGAGAAGCATATAATGAAGCAACAGTTGAAGAATTAAGAAAAGTTGATAAAAATAATAAGAAGAGAATTGAAAAATGTATCAGAATTGATGGAGGACTAGTGGAGAAATATTATAGGTTATTATTTACTTTTTAAAATTACATTTTTGTTTAAGTCATAATTTTAAGTGCTGTTTAAGTTACAAATGTTACAATGACTTTACAAAAATAAAGGTTTAGTTATTTGATTTAAAGAAAAAATGTGTCCTAATGCTTAATTAGCCTCATTATTACACAACTACCAAGTTATGTAAATATACGACAATAAATAACTCGAATAGTAGGGTGATTATTATTGAAGTCTTAGATATGATTTTTTTTAAAGGAATTAATATTTTTTAACGAAATTTGATATACAGGGGTTTTAGGTTATGCCGAACAAGATTCTGTAACAACAAAAACCCTATCTCAATTGCTAATATAAATTCATAAAGTTTCTTTTGATCATAGTAGGCGTATTTAATTTCGAAAAAAAATTGTCTTGATAGCTTTTTAATCACAATTTGAAACACAAAAAGTATATCAAATTTGATCTAAATCCAACAAACAAATGTCCGAGATATTGGGGTGTAGCGGTAAAAAGTGAGACACTCTGTATATACAACAGATACACATTAACAATTAAAAGCTTTCTTAATGTATGCTGATTTCTTCTTTCCGGTTGTAATTATCCTCCCTTTAGTACTATTTTTATTTCATATTAAAATAAATGCCGATTTAATTGAATCCCATGCAGCCAGGTGGTTAAAATAACATGCGAAACTCATTGGGAAATTACCCATCACTATATTTTAATACGATTAGCCATCTTAAATCGTGTTATTAAATATAAAAACATCACACGCAGTTGGAGATGTACAAAAGGGCAAATCAGACAGTTGAATATAAATTGTAATTACGGCTATTTAACGCTGTATCGAAGCTCGACTTGTACAATATTATTCTAGAGATGGAAAAATAGAACTTAATGGCTTGTAGAATATCAAGGCATAGCAATCTATAATATTTATGAGAATTAGAGGAGCCAGTGTATTCCAAATAATTGTCGCAAAACTATAGATTACCTGATACTACCAACGTATTAAATTTCCCCTTATTAACTATATATAATATAAAATTTCAAGGTTAACCACATGAAGGTACATACCCAGTTCTTACTTATATAAACATTTATAGGTCTAGTGGTATAGATTAAAGATACAAGTAAAAAAAGAAACAACTCAGTGTTGCCTTTCCTGACAACAGAACTTTTGTTTGTCGATTGGCGATCGTCTCTAATTCCTTTGTGGTACTCAATTTTACATATCCTAATATTGATATTTAATATGTAAACAGTGGCAAAATATTGTCAAGAGAAGAACCAATCGCAAATAAAATACATGGGAAATTCGTGATTCACGTCCATTTAAGAGCCCAAGGTACTATTCGTCAAATTTGTTTTAGCCGCTTGGTACATACATACATTGTCTTGATTAATGAATATCACCAAGGTACCAACCTACCTAACAACTATTTATGTGTTGAGAAATCTCTGTCTGACGACAATACTAACAAATGTTGTACATAAAGGTGAACAAATAGACAAATGCAAATAGGCAGGAAATGTGGATTGTAACTGTAAATTGTGCAAAGTAAGACCTGTGGGATTTTGGCAAGCCATTAAACCACTCGCTATTGTCTATGTCATTTATGGTACTTTGCTCAACAGTTTACCCACGTCGCGTCGTCTAATCGCAGCTGATGATTACTCACATATTCAGCTTTCAGTTTTATATATGCATTGTTAAGAGATACAATACAGTGCATTTGAATGGAAACTATCCATGCAGAATAAATCTGGATATACTGATAATAAATAATTGAAATAGATTGTTTATACTACAGAAACAATAATTTGGCAAAGGTAATACTACCATTGTTAAAGTGTTTTCACAGCTAGCTACGTTTTTTGCTTTCTGTTATCAACTGAACCCTTTTCCGTAAATTTCTGCAATATCCAACAGAGAGAGATCCGATAAGGAAATATTTATTATTTTTAGCCATAACTTTTTTTTAAATAATACAGTGTGACCCATTTCAAATGGAAACCTCTTTGTAAAAAATGTATTTATAATCCTATGTTAACGCTTTTTTTTAATGATAAACCATCGAAAACTAAACTTTATGACAAAAATTCGAAGTCGAAAATGGACAAATTTGATTAGCGATTTTTTTATTGAAATTTTAACTACACCACTGCATTCAGTAACCTCTCAAATGGGTAAATTCCAAGTTCCATGAAAAAATATTGAAATATGACAGATTTATGACAAAATCAATGTAGGCTCATAGTAACTTTTACTTGATTTTTTCTAAAAATCAAAGTAGCCCATGAAAAATAAACAAAAGAAAGATAAATTAAGTGAATAGTTTTAATAAATATTACATTTTTATTGAGTAATGGCAGATAATAATAGGGTGCCATGGAAAACAAATTTTATAGTCAAACGTCAAATCTTTAAAATTCGCATATTCTCATATTCATTGTTATTGAATTATAAAATTAATCGATAGTTATTATCAAGTATTAGTTTATTAGTTTGTAGTTAATTATGGATAATCTAAATGTACAGGAAAAAATTGAACTTGTGCGCCTTAGAGGAGATAATGACAGAACTTTGAAAGATGTATGCGAGATATTCAACAACAGACATCCGAATCGGCCCAACATTACTAAAGGTACTGTTTATAAAATAAACAAAAATTTTAATGAGTCTGGCGCTGTGACACGACGTCTTATAAGAACAGATAATATACAAAGAAGAACCAGGTATGAGCAGACAGTTTTAAATTATTTTAACAACAATCCAAATGCCAGTGTAAGAGTGGCTAGCTTAGATTTGAATTTACTTAGAGAAAATATTCGCCGATGCCTTAAGAAGAATTTGGTAAAACCATTCAAACAGAAATTTTTACACACGTTGGAACCTGGTGATGATAACAGACGGATGGAGTTTTCCTTGTGGGCTCAAGGAGAGTATCTTAATAACAGAAATTTTAAGAAAAATATTTTATTCAGCGATGAAGCAACTTTTACAACAAACGGGGTATTATCGTCACAAAATTCTAGGTTTTGGATTATAGAAAACCCACAGTTTGTCATTAATTGTAAAAGGCAATATTCCCAAAAAGTTAATGTTTGGTGTGGGTTACTCAATGAAACAATCATTGGCCCCTTCTTTTTTGAAGGTAATATGAATAGCATGCAGTTTTTACAGTTCCTAAGAAATGAATTTTGGAATATTCTACATGAACTTCCAATACAAGAAAGAGTAAATCTACATTTTCAATTAGATGGAAGCCCTGTCCATAATGCTAGAGTGGTTACCAGATGGCTGAATGCTAACTTTCCTAATCGATGGATAGGTCGTGGTAGCCCGTTAATTGAATGGCCACCCCGATCCCCAGACTTAACACCGATGGACTTCTTTTATGGGGTTTAATAAAAACTAAAGTTTACAGGTCACGCCCGAGTAATAGAGAAGATTTGTGTGCAAGAATAAGACAAGCTTGTGCAGAAGTTACCCGGCAACAATTACAGAATGTCGTAAAAAATATTAAAAAACGATTCGACAAGTGCATCGAAATAAACGGCGGCGTTGTAGAGGCTACAAAATTTTAAGAAGTTTTAGTGTAATGTTATACAATGTGTTATTTTTTTTATTTAATAGGTATCTAATTATTATTACTTTTAATTGTTCATACTTATGTTTTCAAGTCCAATATGATTAAGTTTGCTTAATTTTTATTAAAACTATTCACTTAATTTATCTTTCTTTTGTTTATTTTTCGTAGGCTACTTCGATTTTTAGAAACAATCAAGTAAAAGTTACTATGAGCCTACATTAATTCTGTCATAAATCTGTTATTTTTCAATATTTTTTCATGAAACTTGGGATTTACCCATTTGAGAGGTTACTGAATCCAGTGGTGTAGTTAAAATTTCAATAAAAAAATCGCTAATCAAATTTGTCCATTTTCGACATTGAAAATAAATCATAGAAGGCTTTGAAAATTGAAATTTATCTCTAAATTTTTGTTATAAAGTGGAGTTTTCGATGGTATATCATTTAAAAAAAAAGCGTTAACATAGGATTATAAATACATTTTTTACAGAGAGGTTTCCATTTGAAATGGGACACACTATATATTAATTTTAAGTACTACGACAGGTATAGTGATATGAATTTTCACTGATAATTTCAATTGCAAAATAGTTGCATTTAATTTCTAAAAATATGTCAATCTTCGTATTTCCTAAAATCTAACTATTTCTCATATGTTTGAAATTATTGAGTGAAAATTTATAACACTACTCTTAGGCGTCGACCTACCGTTAGTAGTTCTACATTGGTCCCTGATAAAAACGTAATATTAAAAAGCACGTTTTAGTCGGAAATATGCCTTTAACAAAATTGGGGCACTTGTCTCGCTTGGAAGAACATACATCTTACATTAAGTAAAAACAAAAGGCAAATGTAAATCGTTCTAGATAACTAACTGTTTCTATATTGGGCTTGATTTAATAGTGACCAGCTATAAAAGGCATGTAGACAATTCCTTTCCGATTTATAAATTTCAATAACCTTCGATGCAGCTATAGATAACTCTCATTTGCCCTCCTACAGTCTGGACATTTTAAAATAAGCGACCGTTCCGAAGGTTTAAATATCAGCGAGCAACAGCTGAACAGTAGCCCATATTAAATTCTCATATCTGAGTAGGCGAAAGTACTTCGCAACCGATTTATTGCTAAAACGTTGAAACAAATGAACAAATCGCACTTGTTAATATGTATTGCTGACTGTTGCGATATGGTGCCAGCAATACAACGTAATTTCGCGAAATATTGCTCCAATTTGTTAATAAGAACACACTTCAATTTCAAAATGTATGCTTATAAGAAAATAGACCATTGTTATTAATTTACTTTTTTAAAAATTTGCGCTTTTTATTCTCGACGAGTGTAATAACATAACGCAAACATTAATAAATAAAGTTCTCTATTGCTTCATTTATAAATAATATTGATTATAGCGAAACTGTGACAGTTTTTGACCTATGCCAATAGAGGACGTATATTCTACTAGCTGCAAAATTTGATGATAAAAACATTTTTATTTTAATATCAATTAAATGCTTTAAAAGATGCCAAAATTATTAAATCAGAGCTTGCAGCATTCGGAAAAATATTAGAAACAGTTGTATACCGTTTGTCTATTTTACCAGGGCCACACTAGATATCTGGCTTAATATCTCTTGCAGAATAATGTTGACGGCAAAGGCAATAAGAATAATAATATGTATTAAAAAAATTCGAAAAACGTAGTTGGCTTTAACATACGCTCTTGTGCAAAAATGAAAAGAACAAATTTCAAAGTAGGACATGACACCATTAATTAAGTTTATCTTTCTAACGATATAAAGCATGTTACAAAAATTTTAACTGATAGTGTAAATATTTAATATTTTACGAAAATCACAATTCATATCATTGAATCGTAAAAATCAGCCATGATTAGTGAAAGACCAGTTATTAACAAATTTGACAGATTGTCACTGTTGTATGTTGTGTTGTCGAGTTGTAAGACAAGTTTTATATCAGTAATTATGGTGTACACCAATAATAACAAATTCGATATGATTAGCATTTAATGTCAGTGCAATTTTGAGGCTGAGATGGCAGTCACGTATTACGGAGATAAGAGATTTTCAGATGCCCCTCAGCCAAGTCGAACTATGTTTAAGAAGTCAGTTCAAAATCTAAAAACAGAGGACATGTTGCGGATAATATTATATAAACTGACATTTAATAGACACGATGAAGACACTTCTGTCTGCAAACAAAGGTCTGGGTTTTGTTATCAGAAACTCGTCTGATTTTACGGACACTTATTTGTTAACTTTATTATCTAACTTATTTGTTAAGTCTAAATTAGAATATGCATCATTAATATGGCACCCGGGATATGTCACATATAGCAATATGCTCGAAAGTATCCAAAGACGCTTCTTGAAATTTCTATCCTAAAAGGTGGATGGTGTATATCCCCCATTGGATATCTCCATGATACACTATTAGGTAGATTTTCAGCCGCCAGTCTGAACACACGGAGGAAAAGCAGACCATCATATTTTTACATAAATTAATAAATAATAAAATTAATTGCCCTGAAATAACTGAAAAACTGTTATTCCATGTACCACGTGTCAATACACGACCATACAACATTTTATCTCGCTAGACTCTCAACGAACATACTGAATTTTTTTCCCTTACATTTCATGTGTAACACCTACAACCACCTGCAAAATGAACTCGATATTTTCCATAGTACTGTTTCATCCATTGAAAGCTTGCATTTGTAATTAGATTTTTGAATGCTTTATAAGTGGACACGAGAAAATACACATTGGTGCAGAGAGACTGCTTTCCAAGAAATATTTTCTACGAATGTTTGGGTGGGTTTTGGTTTTAGGGACTAAAGTAATTGGACCTTATTTTCATGATGGCAAATTAACCACTCGTAGATACCTTAATTTCCTGCAAAACGGATTTCAAGATTTTCTTTATGAATGCAGCAAGATTAAATTATTCATATTTTCAAGATGGGGCTCCACCTCACACTGCTGTATCATGTACAAATTATTTAAATTAAGGTATGCCAGATAGCTGGATAGGCACCTATGGACCCATTCTATGGCCATCAGCTCGATCACCAGATATTACTCGCTTGGATTTTTTTGTTTGGATTTAGGTTAAAGACAAGCCCCTGAAAATATTGAGAACATTAAAAACAGAATTAGAAACGCATGTGAGGCAATTATTCCTGAAATGCTCCAAAATATAATACGTGAAGGTCTCGTAGAGCACGTTTGTGTATTAGAATGCATGGTGCACAATTTGAGCATTTGTACTTAGAAAAATAAATACACACATTTTCTTTTCAGTTTGGTAGTAGTAGTAATGTTATACATAGTTTTTCGTTTTTTTGGATGTTCATTTCATACTTGTATTTTTATTTATAGTCGAGGCAAGAATCTCGATCTGTGACGTGCATCGCGCACGTCACAGATCGATTTTATAAATAAGACAATACTGCTAAGAATCCTGAAGCCCCATTAAACTGTTACTATTTCTGAAAAAAGCTTAATAACTGGATGTCAAGAATTACTCTTTTTAACGTAATTAATGATTAAAAATTATGTTAGTATTAAAATTTCTTTAATGAGATCACTCGTGACGTGCATCGCTTGAATTCTTGCCTCGACTTTATGAGATATTTGTTTATTTGTATTAAATTGTACCAAATAATTACTGAATTATAATTATTATGAAGTGAATTTTTACTAGTATGGCATAGCTGATTTTTGCGATTCAATGATATGAATTGTGATTTTCAAAAATATTAAATATTGACACTATCACTTAAAATTTTTGTGGCATGTTTTATATCGATGGAAAAAGAAAAAATAAATGTAATTAATGGTGTCATGGCCTACTTTGAGATTTGTTCTTTTCATTTATGCACAATAAAGTATGCCAACGCCAACTGCGTATTCCGAATTTTTTGATTACATATTATTATTTTTATTGTCTTTGCCGTCAACTTTCATCCCTGAAACTTTTTTTGTATCTCCTCAAATAAGGAAGCTATAACCGTTTGTGGTTTTCCTGTTTTTGTAATATATCTCACAAAGTAGGCTATGGATTTCAATTTTTGTTTACTGAAATGTAGCTCACAAAAAATGGGATAACTGTTTCTGAAACTTTATTCTTTTACAATAGATATTAATCGAGATATTCGGTGTGGCCCTCGTAACATAGACAGACGGTATATATATTTTTCTTACTATTGTGAACATGTATAGCAAAGTGCTATAAAGGACTATTATTATTGTTTTAACAAGACAGAGCATCCCCACATTTTGCTGCGACTATCCGACAACTTGATACTGGTAATTGGAAAGGTGGAAGTGATCCGATGTTGAAGTGGCCACCTCAGCCAGCAGATTTTACTCCTTTAGATTTTCTTCGTAAAGTATTTGAAGATGAAAATCACCGCTATTCAACCAGAGTCGCTAGATGATTTATATCAAAGAATTGTTCAAAAGTGTCAACAAAACATCACAAGTTTTTTAGTGAATCGTTTATTACCCTAAACCTTTTTTAAGTTTCCTAAGTTTATTCATGAGGAAATGTGTCCCGTCATTATTTATTTTTGCCATATTTCTGAGTTTTTTGCAAGAACCAATATATTCAAATTTATTTACAAAACAACAAAATTTTTAAATATCATAGACTAAATATTTCAATGAGTTTTTCTCACTCAACTACTTACATTATTTAGAAAAATTGCAATGTCTAGCAAGTGAGAGTAAAGAGTATTTTCCGTACAAATTTTAAATGTAAAGAGTTCACGATCTACTCCTGTATATCCAAATTTATTTAGCGTGGATAATTTTTATTGACATGCACTGTATTTGGGATCCTAAAAATTACGATGCGACATAACTTAACAGAGGTTTGTAACCTTTATACCGTTGCGTTGTAGTACATCATCAAACATTAAAAAACTAATAATTGGTCTATTGTTTTCTAGTTTTCGCATGGAATACAAACTACCTACTTGGGGGACCTGTTACCACACAATATATATTCACAACCTAATAAGTAACATAATAAAATTGATTTTGCATACCACTCGTGCCACTTGTTGCGATCAGATTTAGTCCTACTTTAATATCTACATGGTTTTAAAATAATTTCTTAATGAACATAACTAAATCTAGGCGAAATAGTTAAACCTTGTTCCGACCAAAATTCTCATATTTTTTCGAATAACTCGGCAACGGCCACGTCAAAAACAAAAAATCTGGAGTTCGTTGGAAAGGTAATTTTACGCCGAATTCATAAATGTAAAAATATATAGGGTGTTTCATTAAAAAAAATGACCTCGAAGATGTTCCGCTATAGCGAGTCACCCTGTACATTTCAAAATATTTTTAAAATGTGCGCCTTTTGACACCATAAAAAAATAATTTTCCAAAATCTTCTAATAACGCCGATATTGGAGTTTGACGCAATTGGGACATTGTTAGATAAATTAATTAATGTGAAAGAGGGATGCTGTACAGCTCGAACATACATCGTCTAATTTCTTCCTACGGATATTCGATGGAATTCAAATGTGGTCTTCTTGCTGGCCAGTTCATTCAGTGTCAAAGTTCTTCAAGATATTAACATTTCATTATTATGCACTAACGTTAAATGACCCCCTATAAAATACTATACTTACGAGATATTTTAATATTTTCGTGGCAGTACTTTTCTGTTTCAATAACAACTATCATCTTAACCTACATTCTACCTTTTTTACCGCATTATCGATTCATCCATATATTGCGTCGTTCACGTCTTCCTCGCATTAGCAAGAAATATGTTCCAGATCGCCTTCGATATTGCAATGATATTCGCCATATACGTGTGTAATTTTATCCAATAAATAACAGTTCGTGCACATGATGAGCAGGTCGCGTAGCAACAAAAATAGACACAAGGATTGTAAAAGAAAAAGTTAACCGTGAGCTTTAAATGTCAGGCCCACAATCAGGTTTTAATAGTTCCTATATAGGTAATTAAAATATTTAGGCTTCCCTGTTTAAATAAGGCTTGGTTTAAGCTTGAAATATTGTCAATTCTTAAAAAAAAAACCGTGTCTGAATAACTGCACTTGTACTTTCACAAAATGCCTTGCATAATTCTCCTGTTTTCTCCACGCACAATAACAACCTGTGAACTTTTAACAATGATAACATCGTACAAATATGCCGATTAACAGAATTTAAGAGCTGTTATTAAACAGCTATGCATATTAAGTATACCGAGCTACATTATATCCGAAAGTAGGTAATTTGAGAACATGTATTGAGGTCAAATTGCCTTCAGTGGTAACCTCAATGATAGATTAAGAATGTAACATCAACAGGGCGAGTAAAGCGCAAGACAGGTTTACCTTTAAGTTGAATTTAGGGAAGAAAATGATTTATCCATATAATCCCAGAGTAGGTATCTGGCACTGTTTGTTTACTTCATCTTGTTCTTTTGAGATTTAAATTGCACCGAACCAACTCACTCCACTATAAGTAATACGGTTCACACGAAACACTGTAGAACCTGCATATTAGGTATACACAATCAACCCGCACTCACAGAGAAAAAAGTACTACTTGTTACGGATTCTGTTGTCGCCGCACCTGTCGTCTGAGCTCTACCTACGGGCCACCTCGAGATACAAATAGCGGTGTCTAAGACACGACCCGGGTGACTTGATTGCCGAGGTAAATACTCCAGGTGGGCTGCTGACTGCTTTGTTGCGTGGGTTGCAGAAGTTACTTATTTATTTGAAGTTAGTTAACGAGATTTCGAAGAGTAGGCAACATACTTTGCGCCTTAAAAGATATACCTATACAGTGTGTTTCATCAGAAACTGTACATCCTTCCAGGGACGGTAGAGGACCACTTGGGTACTCATGAACGGCCATTGAAATTTTCCTGTTGCTCTTAATTTCTGAAGTACAAAGTGTAAACTGACTTTGGTCTAAATTTAACGTCCTTGACCTTGATCGGATTTTATTTAAATTTTAGATACTTTATACATTTATACTTTTATTTTGCCAGTGGATTGTTGATCACAGACCGACTACATATCGAACTTTATTCACAGACGAGACCCAATTTACACGGGCTGGCGTATTTAATTCAAGTAATGGTGTATAAATGGGCCGAAAACAATCCTCATGCTATAAGAGGAACCCATTCTCAAAATAAGTTCTCGGTAAATGTTTGGTGCGGTATGATTAACAGCAACCTAATTGACCCACATATTTTTCCGGCAAGGCTAACTACAAAGGTGTATTTAGATTTCTTACAAAATATTTTACCTGGTTTAATGCAAGGGGTATTAATATAAGAGAACAATACTTCCAGCATGACGGAGCTCCTCCTCATTTTGGTATTGCGATTAAAAGGCATTTGGATAATGCGTATCCAAACAGATGGATTGGACGTGGGGGACCTCCTCCTTGACCGGCTAGATTACCAGATTTCAACCCCGTCGATTATTTTCTATGGGGATATCTCAAAACTGATGTCTGCTGTGTCCCAATAAATAGTAGAGAACAGTTACTTCAACGACTTATCCGCTGTAGCGACCAAATTAGAAACAATCCTGCCCAAATCAGTAAATCTATTGGCAATTTAAATAAACGCCAACAAAAATGTATGAAAGCTGGAGTTTCTCATTTTGAAAATTTGCTCTAATATTATAATAATATGCTCTGTAATATTTTTAAATATTTGTTTGACCATTTTTATTTATTTGGTCAATTAATATAAGCAAATGAAGCTGTTTTTCTTCAAATTCCCCATTTTGCCACATTCAATCGCTTTGTAAAAAAATCAATAAAGGTGCGACAAAAATTTAATTACTTGGTTTTGTTTAGTGATGTATGGGTTTTTATAATTGGCAACTGAATGTAAAAAAAATATATTTTTTTAAGGAATCGGAAAAACAAATTTAAAAAAGTCCGGCCCTGGAATTAAAAAAAATGGCAATTTCAACAGCGTGGTACAAACTATAAACTTTGTAAGCGTGCTTTGCATTCTATCCAGACCCTTCCAAGTCTAGATCTTAAAGTAACTAATTTTTTTGTTTAGCATACGCGATGTTCAGCAATTCTCCCATGTTTCCGATACACGCAAGAGAAATGAATTGTCTGCAACCACTCGTCACATCCCGCAGGAGCCGCGAATGCAGATTTCGGAGTCGTAAGCTCTAAATAAATCAAGGCACCCTGACGTCTTTGTACAGCTATAGGCAGCGAATTGGTTGTCAATACATTGAACTTACTATTATTAAATATAATAATTGAAAATAAAATTGTTTAATAATGTTCAAACTAAATAATAGTAATAGTAAGTTCAGTTTATGACAACCAAATCACTGCAGGTCAAGTGCACAAAGAAGTCAAGGTGCCTCGATTTATTTAATTAGAGCATATGACTCCGAAATCTGCATTCACGGTCCTGCAGGATGTGAGGAGTAGTTGCAGATTATTCATTTCTGCAGTAAAGTACACTCTTCAGGTAATAACCCGAAGAGTGTACTTTACTGCCATCTTCAGGAACGCAGCGGAAATTTAATCGAAAAGCTGACGATTAAGTTAGGAAGTTGATGTGCGTGCAACTGCTAACGACGCTTTTAAGGTAAGTGTTTGATAGATGGCGCCTCTGTTATAGATATTAATAAAACTAGGCAAATTAATAATGTTACTGGTTACTGTCATGCTACCGGACGACATAACGATAGTAATAGTTACGGATCCAGAAACTGTTTTCTATCAGTCCTAGGGTATACTTTCAAAATGAAGTTTTTATATTATGCAAAATATTCTGCTGTATCCGTTTCTAGGAAACGTAAAATGATTCGAGCTTCCGTTCATCCCCTACCTTTTGCGATATTCAAATATGATATATTTTATTTCTACTGTAACAATTTATTAATGTAAAATGTTTTTTTTTGTTTCTAGCAGATAATTATTATCATTCATTCAAAATCTACTATGAAAACTCTCTAGGTATAGTTCAGCTTATTTATTCCCTGCACTCAAAAAACTTTACGATATAATTATTATCGTCTCAGGGCCAAGCGGCATAGTGTCATCAAACAAACCGACGCACGTTAAAAACCTATAAAGGTAAAGAGTCAATTTGTCGGCGGAGTAATACAAAGAATAAGGGTATTTTAACGAGTTTGTAAAGTTTTTGTTGCGTTTTTTGAATGCGGGGAATAAATATACCGAACTATACATACATATACTGTTGATTTAATTCTAATCAGTTCAGGACTGCATGAACATGGATGGGGCCTGTAGGCAAAATTGGGGTGGAGGCTTGCTAAAGACCGCTGATTTTCGGAAAATCAACCTCCCTAGCTTTCTGGAATTTGGAGTGTAAATCATGAGAACCTTTTTATTTACATATTGTTTAGTAACGTTATTATATTTATAATTTTTTGTGATTGCAGGCAGGGTAACAAACGTAGAAATGTTTAACATTTTACATTATACAGTGTGTCCCACCGGGAACTGAATCGATCGATATAGAGAAAAGTACGCATCAGAAAATTTTGAAAATTTAGATAATTACTAATGTCGGTGTGGCCAATCCAACTAAAATAATTACAAGCAGCTGGCACTTCCGCTTATACCGGAAGTCGATACCAACTTTTACTTGTTTCAAATGGAACACCCTATATATTTTAGAGTTTTCGAAAAGAGCATAAAATTCTGAGTCGAAAATATGTAGCATATCCTATGCCTAAACCTAGCCGTTTCAGAGATATTTGACATTTTATAGAAAATTTGACAGGTGCAACGGTTTGCAAGAACCGTTATAACTTTCTTCGTGTAAAAGATCCTCATTTGCTTCTTGTCACATAAAAAGAACACAAGGAGAACTACGTTCTACAACTGAAATAAATTCAATAATATCATACCAAGTGTTCCGTTTTTTGCGTAACATTTTGTCAACTTCAAGCCGCGAAAACTTGTTTAGGTCAAACAGAACACGCTGTATTTTTTACGTCAAGTTGTGTAAAATTGAATTCCCTTTTTTCTGATATTAGCATTGTGGGGATTAAAGTTACAACTTTTTGAAATATTTGCGATTTTATTAGAAATTCATGAATTGTTGTAATCATTTCATCAAAATAGCCATGATTAGAAACAATCGGTCATTATCTTATGTCAAAAAATGCCAGCATGTTTAAATTATACCAACGAAAACTTTTTAAATTTGTTTATTGTTTATGGAGAATGTGATAAAGTAATATTAAGAACTTGCAGCACATTTGCTACTCGAATTTTATGCTCTTTTCGAAAACCCTAAAATATATAGGGTGTTCCATTTGAAATAAGCAAGTTGGTATCGACTTCCGGTATAAGCGGAAGTGCCAGCTGCTTGTAATTATTTTAGTTGGATTGGCCACACCGACATTAGTAATTATCTAAATTTTCAAAATTTTCTGATGCGTGCTTTTCTCTATATCGATCGATTCAGTTTCTGGTGAGACACCCTGTAGGTACTTATAAGCGAATTTTCCGATATATATCCGACACTAAATTGACCTTTCGAGATTTTTGATTAACAAATTCTTCAATAATTGCAGAAAAGTTCAACGCTCGTAAGATATCACTATTGATACTAATCATACTACATTAAATGATTGAGCCTATCTTGGCTCATAGATGATCTTAATCTATTTTTCGTCAATTTTAGTTTTGAAAATGATCCCTCATCAGTACGATTTGTGGTCATTATTAAAAGATAGATTTTTAATAGCGTCTCTATATTGGGGAAGGAATCTTTTAAATTTCTAGCTACCAACAGTTGATGGAAGCGAATTTCATAACTAATTTTTTTTGCTCATCATCATCAGAACGTGGAATCAATACTTTTGCAAATTTTTTAAATTGGAGTAGCTCAGTGTATAAATATTCATCCAAACCGGTGTTATAAATATTGAGTAGATTTGTCGAGTGTTTTTTAATATCATCATCAGAAAGAGTCTCTAACTTACTCAGAAAACCAAAACGCTCATCAGCTTCTTTATATGAAGATATATGGTTTGCTAAAACAGTGAGTAAATTATCAATAACAGGTAGAAAACTATCCACTCAGAATTTGTCAGCAGCGACCAAAATAAATTCTTCGCCTCTTTCGTCATCCAAATGATTATTACGCCTGCGTACTCGATTTCTTTGGTCACTATATTGCTGACAACCAGACAGTACTTGTACGGTAACTAAGGGACGGGAGTTTGATTTGTCATTCCATCATATTTGGAAAAAAATCAAAAATCATTAATTTTTTTTTTATAAAATAAATTTTCAAGGCAATTTGGTGGGGGCCCCATTTTGGTGGGGGTCTCGAGGCAATTTCTCTTATCCTCGGGGTTAATCCGGCACTGGATCAGCTACATTAATAAAATCAATGAAAAGATTGTGTAATAATTTTTCCCTTACGAGAAGTCAACAACAATTTATATCAGTGAAAAGATTATTAAAACGCAATCCCCTTACTAGGAGTTTGAGTGTACAAAAGTTTTACTATAATTTTTTTGAGATTATTATCGATTTCTCGTAGGGAGGATTGTCAATACATATATTTTGATTCATATACAATGTGAAGGTTTCACTGTGTTTTTTGGGATTGTTGTTGACTTCTCTTGGGAAATACATCATTACGCAATCTTTTAATTCATTTAGCTTTATTAACGGACTACGTGATCAAATTGGATCAAAAGTATATGTAAAGGATTTTCATATTAAGTTTTGATTGAATGGATCAAATCTGCAATGTTACAAAAGTATTTCAAAAAGTCATCTTCCAAATAGATAACGGAGAACTTTGAGGTAATAGAATATGGTAAAGAAAAATGTAGCATCGAGATATATTTTCTGTACTTCTAGAAAAATTATCTAGGTTGTGTGAGCAATATTGGAATAGAAAGTTCAAATTTCTTTTAAAATTATCAGTTCCTCTCACATGACGGTAAGTATTTAAAAATGTGTTAACACTAGAAGTCTGACGATTTGGGAATAATGCTATACCGGGTGACCCTGAAAATACCACCCCCCACTTTTTAAAAATAAAATTCTGAAATTTGGGAATTCAAATATAGATATCAATGGCCACATTTGGAACATTCGGTGGTAAAAAAATCACTTTCGTTATAGCCGAAAATTGCCACAACTTTCTTATTTGTAATAGCACCCTGTAACATTTTGTAACATGACTGGAGTTATGGATTCAAAGGCATTTAAAATATTATTTTGGAGTTCTTCTATTGTTGCAGACGTCGTTGAGTATCCTTTGTCCTTCAGATAACCCCAAAGAAAAAATCAAGTGGAGTTAGGTCTGGTGACCTAGCAGGCCACCTAATAATTCCATTAGTAGATATTACCCGGTTGTCAAACTGTGCACTAAGGTAATTTCCCACAAAACCAGCATTATGCGGCGGTGCTTCATTCTTGTCGGAAGTACATATTTCTAAAATCTTCCAAGAAAAGGTTGTGCGGAAGGCAGCACAGTTAGTCGCTGTACCACTCCTGAGTTCGTGTCTCAGCTGGGGCAGATGGCAATGTCGTAGGGAATGGTCGTTGTATAATTGTCTGTGTGAATGTGTCCTGGTTGAATGGCGGAATAGCTGATGCTAAACTCCGCCCGGATGTGAATCTAAATAAGGTGGTTAAATAAAAAATATATAAAATAATCGGTTATTGCTCTAAACCTTTAAATTGAAATGTGTGGCTCCGAAGCTAATCACTTTGGATCCCACATGTTTCTAATAAGCTCTTCGAAGGGAAACTGATGATCTAAAAAATATGGGGTATTCCATTTTTAAAAAATTGTAGGGTTGAGTCTGGGATAGTGATGTAGAGCTAAAGCTAGGTCTGCTTATAAGAAAGTGTCCCTCCTATTACTTCTTTTTGACGTGTTTTTGAGTTTTTTTTATGGTTGATAGTTTTCATTGAAATGTACTGTATATGCCTAGCAAGGTGTAATGCGACTTTTACCGAAAATTATCTCGGAAAAGTGGTCCAGACTTGTTCCCACGCTAATTTTCTAGATTTTAGAACATCACGTCAGTGATTTGGATGGCAACTAAATATTTTTAACTGTAACTCTTTGCTATATGTAACTTCGGTGAAAGGTCCGTGCATCCACATACAAAATAATTTTCGACTGCAGTGAAATAATTAAACTGTTCTTTTCAAATATAAAACCAGAAAAAACAGCCTCGAGGTTTATCATTATCGTAGACCTACGTAAAATAGCATTAATAATAGACTTTGTAACAAACGTTCCCTGCGGTGTTTTTTTTTGTAATTATGCGAATAAAAATAATTTTGGTACCTAAAATTTAGCTGTCAATCAAGAGCCACAAAATCTAAAATAGTTTCCGTTATACGAAAGAAACTCTTACGAAATTCAGATTTTTCGGTTCCGAGATACGTCGATATGCTTATTAAATTATTATGCGGTAAATAATTTCGAAAATATTTAATTCGATAATGGCGGTATAATTAAATTTTCCTATGTTATATGGGAAGGGCAATTTCAGTACCTATTTTTTTTCGGAAATAATAGAAAAAACACATCGACCGGTGTATATTCTTTGTGTTCGAGGTCTGTTGGTAAATTGTCCTGCCTCTTATCCGGCTTGTTTTCAGTAAAATTATAGGGCAGTTTGATGTGGCCGTGACAGGTAAATGAGAGCGACCGCGATGCGATCGCGCACCGTACTTTCTTTCTCCGGCCACGTTAACTTGTTTGTTCCATGAGGAAATTAACCGGGGAACAATCGTACGTTAGTCCAACTTCAATAATTGCCTCAATTTCGACAAATTAGGGAAATAGTATTTTTCCATATTATTATATGCGGTTTGCCTTCCTCGGAAACATGCACCGTTTCACGTAAACAAACCGGGGTGAATCATGGCTTTACATTATTTCTCAATATAATATAATTTTGACGGGTCCTCGTTAATTGTTGTGGTGTTATTTCCCTGCACTCTCGTTCAATTCGTTCTCTTAATTCGTCAACATTTTGTGGTCTCGTGCGGTAAACTTTTTCTTTTAATATTCCCCACAAAAAAATCTAAAGGTGTTAGATCTGGCGAATGTGGTGGCTAATGAATAAGAGAGATACTTCGTCCTATCCATCTGTTTGAAAAAAGTATTAAGCCATCTACGTACATGTGAATCCCGTGTAGCCTGCCTCAAGCTAGTAGATTTTCTTCGAAATATTGTAGAATAACGTTTTGTGAATCATTTTCATTCTTATTTTATCCAGCCTTTACCAGACCGATATTCTAAATAATCATTTCACGGTAGTTATGTAAAAAACGCTTTTAAATATTATCCTAAATCTACAATTATTGGCAATCGTTTCAATTTATTGTCAAATTCATCGAATGGTTCACTGAGGATTTGTCGATTAAATTATTCAAAAATTTTTCTCATTGGCTAACCACGATTTCAAGTAAATGAATAATTACACTTAATTTTGCAAAATTCAGTGTCTCGATACCAATTACCCAAAATGTGAATTTTCTACATATAGTAGGTTTTGTAAAAATCTTATTTGATTTTCTACAATGTTGTATTGTCAAGTCAAGATTGTTGGCAGATATCATCGTTTACTAAATAAGCTGTCTAGAATAGGTACTTAATTAAAAAGAAAAGAATTAACGGTTCTTATAATTATTTTCAAAATCGCAAATTTGAACTTAGCCGAGAGAATACAGATTATTCGTATAATGCTCGATCAATGAGGAAAGCTGCTGAAGAATTCAATAGAAGAAATCCAGATCGCGAACTAATACGTCATACAACAGTTTTCATAATAAACGCAATATTCAATGAAACAGGTAAAGTTTCTTTAAAAAAAGAATCACGGCAGAGAAATTCTACAATATTTCCAAGAAAATCCAACAAGTAGCTTGAGGCAGGCTACACGGGATTTAAATTATATCAAAAATACGAACATGTTTGAAAAAATAATGTAGTTTCCTTCAAACCAAAAATTATGTACACATTAGAACAAGGTGATGATGAACGGAGGATGGAATTCTGTTTATTCTGCCAAGGAGAATATTTAAATAACGAAAATTTCTTAAGAAATATTCTCTTCTCAGATGAGGGGATATTTACTACTAATAGTAGTAGTAGTAGTACTCTAGGTACTGGGAAACATACTGGATGATAAATTCAAAGAGTCAATATTCTCAAAAAGTTAATATCTGTATTGGGATCTTCAGTAATCGTATAGTGGGTGCAGCGTTTTTCCAAGATACATTAAACAGTGAAAGGTTTCTTAATTCCTTGAACACAGATTTTTGGGATTTTATGGACGTACTAAATGAGGAAGAAAACAGACAAGCCATTCATACATATTCGGTGGTTGTACGTAGATGGTTTAATGAGAATTTCCCAAACAAATGGATAGGACGAAGTAGCCCTCTTATTAATTGGCCGCCACATTCGCCAGATCTAACACCTTTAGATTTTTGTGGGAAATTTTAAAAGAAAAAGTTTACCGCACGAGATCACAAAATGTTGACGTATTAATAATAATAATAATAATAATAATAAAAAATAACAAACACCACAGAAATTAGACAACCCCCAATTCCAAAAAAAGCCAGGACTTGTGCGGAAGGGGGTTACACATTGAAAAAACGCGGACATACAACCATTTCCTCCGACAGTGCCGGAGCCAGGATTCGAACCCGGCGGTGCGTTGTCCGTGTGATTAATCGCGATTGCCACCTCGCGCCTTAACCCACTCGGCTATCGACCAGACAATTAAAAGAAAGAATTGAACGAGAGTGCTGGAAAATAACACCACGGCAATTAATGGGAACCCGTCAAAATTTGAAACGACGTTATGAAAAATGCATAAGGTGAGAAGGACATATTGTGAACACAGCAATTTGAAATACTTTGTTAGATTTGTGTATTATTCCATCCATTTGGCCGAATTCCGATTTTCTCCAATCATTTGTTTATGTTATTTATTCATTTTTAAATTAGTGTTGACTGCTGTTGTTTATTTGATGTTGGTCATGTTATTAGAAACACTACTTTTCCAACTTTTGTTTCATTAGATCATAACAGACTTTTATACAAGTCCAGTCGAAAATTGAAAAAATTGAAAAATTTGACGACTGAGTAACAAACACCCTATATGAGGTATCGAGCTAAAATTTTGCTTGAAATTTTTTGAGACAACTGCCAATCGAATACGCTATCCACTTTTAAAATAAAAAATGCCTAATAGTCGACCATGAAATTTCGACCCATTTAGGGTACCTTAGTAGGCCTTGAAAATGTGAAAATGAAATTTTTTTAAAAAATAGAGTACTGTCAAAAAAAAAGTTAAATCGGGCAGGGCGTTTCAAAATAAGAGGGTGTTGCAGTATTAAATCGCACACACTATCAAAATATATTTATGGCTAGTAGTTTTCATTGACGTACAGTGTATACGTTGGTTTTAATATTAATAATTACCTGGCACTGGTGCGTACCAATTTCTCCCCGCCCTTGATTGTGTATTGATTTGCACGCACGTTTCAAAGTAAATTAAAGCTCATTAAGTCTAAAATGTGGCACTGCTTTATATACAGCGCATTCGTAGAGTAGTGGACAAATGCGATAAAAAGTGTATAATTCTTTTGGAAAAATTGCACGGTCATATAAAGAGACTTGAGTCGCCGGATATTACAGAGTCAGTAGCTGACAATGTATTTTAACAAATTCTGAAAACCTCCGTAATACTGAAGTCTTAATTTTAACTATTTGAATCCTGTCGAAAATTGTTTTATTCTCGCTCTTCTCAACAATCCATAGCGTCTTTACTGTTTTCATTCATATTTAAGCACATCAAATAATTTTATTTCCACTGAGTCTGTTATAACAACAGTGAAATGTTGTCGCTTAAAAACTATATTGATAATGTTACCTTATTTTCAATATCTATTATACAGGGTGTACTGAAATAACGTTGGAATATTTCAGTGAATGGTTCTATACTCAAAAATATGAAGAAAAACCCATATAAATAGGGGCCAGGAAATGATTCATAATAGAGCTGCACAACTACACACCCCTCCGCAGATGGTATAAAAGTTTATATGATTTTAAATTCTATGATATGAAATTATCTGATGCCGATAAAAAGGGGCAAGGACTAGGGGCTTACGAAGTAGAGAGGCTTCTGACTATAATGCCAAAAATTGTTTTGATTTAATTTTTTTTATATACAACTTTAATGATGATTTCTCAGGAGAATTTTTAAAGAAAATGTACTCTTTCGTAGAACGTAACGTTTTCTTTTAATACCCGATTGAAAAGTTAGATGTAAAAAAAGACGATTTATCAGTTGTGTTTTAAGAAAATAAAAGTACAATGTATTTTATTTCGCATGGATATTTTGTTCGCTTAGCTGAGCTATATGGTATCAATGTATATAAAGATGATTAATTATTGTGTTTTCAAAGCGATCGAATTCTAAAACCAAATCAATTTCATTCCAATTTGATACTACAACCATTGTGGTTTTGTGACTGACAGTTTTCGCTTATTATGGGGGAGCATTTATTGATCTACTACTGACTCCTGATTAAATTATGTATCGAAGTTGCAAGGAAACTTTTAAATAACATTATCTTTTTTGTAGTTGTGTATTTTCTCTTCTAATTCTTCTACACGTACAAATAAATATAGTAAATGAAGAAAAATGGAATGCTAACCAACTTTAATATCACATACTATCAGTAGAGTTGAGAATATGAAATATGATAGCCATACGCTCGGAAAATGATAAAAAAAGTTGCCTTATAATATATAATAACTTTGAAGTAAACAAAACTGAGCATTGCACTACTCGTAACAAACAATTTCAAAAAATACCACAAGCTACAACAGATACTCAAAATTACCCCAATTCATGTCAATACAGCCGACAAAACGATTTCTCATCGATCATCGTATTCTCTCGAACATTTCAGGCGTGTTTCTAATAATTTCTGTGGTGTGCCACAGGGATTTGTGCTAGGGCCCATTTTATTTTTGTTATACATAAACGACTTAGCCACTATTGATATTCAAGACAATATGTCTTTCATTCAGTTTCAGAAAGATTATAATCTTAGCGAATACTATGACGACTCTTTTTAAAATGTTTTGTTTCTTGCTTCCTTCCTTTTGTGACATATATGTGTGCTTATATGTTTCTATATGTGTTTATTTATATTGTAAGTGTTTTATTGATATTCATAGTAGTTTATTATATTTGTTTACATATATGTCTCTATATATGACTACTCTCAATTATGGCACATACTCATTCGTTAGATGTGCATATGGTGGCGTAAATATATCTACTGTTCAATACTATTATATTGTTTTTTCTTTTATTTATTGTATACTTGTATATCTGGCCGATAGCTGCGTTGGTTAAGGCGCGAGGTGGCAATCGCGATTAATCGCACGAGTATCACGCCAGCGGGTTCGAATTCCGGCTCCGACACTGGCACTGTCGGAAGAAATGGTTATATGACCGCGTTTTTGTGTAACCCCCTTCCACACAAGTCTGTGGCTTCTGAAATTGGGGGTCGTCTAATTTCTGTGTGTTTATTATTATATTATTGTATATCTATGTATGTAACTTTTACTGTAACCTACATACTACCTTACTTTATTTCAATTTAAATTTAAAATTAACTCTGATTGTGTATGTTATGTTATATTTTATACATATAGCTTTGTCTATAAGAATATTTCATTCTTAGACAATAAAACATATCTTAATTGATTTACTTCATTTACATTGATTTATTATTGCTTGAAGAAGTTGGTATACAATATACTAATGCCCTCAAATAGCTCTATAGGAAAACATCCAAGGGGATAAGATCTGGAGAACGGCGAAGCCAAGTAACAGGCTCACTCCGTCTTGTTGACATTTCTTCTGCCACTTGGCTCAAGTGTTCCTTGATCAGAATACTAAAATGGGTAAGAGCTCCATCGTGCATATACCAGTATCCTATTCTAAGTCTCTACGGCACATTAATAGAACATTTATTCTGAAATCGAGCTTAAAAAATATAATGGTGATTTTATTCCGTCCACACATGATTACTCTGAAAATTTATTAATCCTTCACGAGTAAAACCAAGTTCATCCTTAAACAAAAAACCCCCGATGGCAGGGGCCAGTCGGAAAGATAGATTTTGTCCTATATTGTTTTGCGCTGCATTAGGGCTCTATTATTTTAGTAAATAAGTGATTAAGTAAGTAATTAAGTATATCTTTATTAGAACTGCCCAACTTCAATTTATTGTCATCGATTTATGAATTATTAGCACGTAGGTAGTCTTCAAAATATAAATAAATAACGTTTTTTTTTAAATTTTCTATGTCTTTTAGCAAAAAATGTTTTAGACAAAAGTTGTAGGATTAGATGAGCACTATCCAACGATGTATCGCATGTAATTATTTGATTCAAAATAAAATTTTAAGAATTTTTTTAAGAGTTTGAACCGCCGCAATTTTTTTAAATTTTTTCTATGAGTTTTAGCAAAAATGTTTTAGACAAAAGTTGTAGGGCTAAATGGGCACTGTCCAATGATGTGTCACATATACATATTTGATTGGAAATAAAATTTTGAGAATGTTTTTAAAACTTTGAACCGCCGCCATTTTGAAACGAAGTTCATGGCTGCCAAATTTAGTCTTGTTCCGTTGAGAAATGCGCCCTCTAGAGTGTTTACAAATTTCTTCATATATACTTTTAAACGGGGGGATTTTTGGGGTCTGTGGACCATAATCGAAGAAACTATAGTGAAATTTTCCCGATGTCGTGACATGCTGTACTCTGCAATAGATACTTTAGAAATCTACCTAAAAATGGAGATTTAGACGACATTGGTTGCGTATTCTATCTATATTTCATATCTTTTGTATCTTTAAACTTTTCCTGTTCTCCTCTTCCTTTATGTTTGTTTCTTTTTGTTTCGTGTGTTCATTTTCCTTTTGTGCATTTTTGTTTTCTAAATTAATTTCACATCAAAATTTTCACCAAATCAAAATTTCGTAAAAGCAAAATTTTTAAAATCAAGTTTAGGCCAGCCAGGCGCAGCCCATAATTGACATACCTTGCGGAAGGCACCTTGTACAAGTTGAGGTGCCTGCGGCAGAATCAAAATTTAATCAGTGACAGTGCGCGAGTTTTTGAAAAATGTGTAGTTTTAAGTTTTATTAAATATTTTCAGATATGTTCTAATTTTATAACCTAATTTTATCCATGTGCGATGGAAAGTGTTTAGGTTTAGCTGTTTTTAAGTGTCTTTTAGCTGAACCAGTCCCATTCCGGGGGAGATAAATGTAAATTTTAATTGTTAATAAAGTGGTATTGAATTGAATCGGATGCGTATCCACTGCCAATATTGAAGAGTACCGTTGAACCGATGATGCTCAAGAGGAAGGGCGCTACTTCCGAGACACCCTGTATACTAGCGAACTCTTGTTTTTAATTTCAAGCCTTTTTTGTCACGCCAACCGAATCATCCCGTAACGTTCCGTTCCCATGGAAACCGAAGCCTTCGTGGAGCAACAGATAAAGCCGTTTCGGTCTCAATTTTCTAGCTGCGAAAGTCTGACAATTTCCATTTTCATCAAGCCGACCGCTCATTAAAGCCGGCTCGGGCTTTTTACACCCAATTAAGCGATAAAATCGACTTTAAGACACATTAAGACACATTTTAATTCGATGTCATATGCGTGTTCGAATGCAACAGTTTGCAGAAGAGACGCATTCCTCCGTGCAGCACGCAACAGGGCGTGCAGGATGTCCTGGGCCCATCACGGCACATTTGGGGGCCCGCCATATCTGCTGCTAGAAGCCGACTGCCTCATGAGCCCCAGTCACATGTGAGGTGGTTCGATCGGTTCCAGTGACGACGGTTGGATCTGTGTGCTATTTTTCGATATTCGATGCTATTTTGCGCGGATCGTCGCGCTTCAATGGGCCGTACACGTATCTGCATGTGACTGGGATAAGGAATACCTCGCTGATGCTAATGAATTATGGTAAGCCTGTTTGCTTAAGTGCCACTTGATACTTATAGGACACAGATTATCGCAAGTCGGGATTTGTGCAACATGCCCAAAGACCTGAAGGTTTTGAAAATCAAGTTTTGTAAATGTATTTTTCTCTCAAAGTTGAAACAAACTGAACAGTCGAAATGTATCTCTGCACGATTACATTAGATGGATCAACATTTCTCCAGTTCAGAAATATTAATCAATTAGGTATCTAATTAGTAATTATCAGATTTATTTTCCTTAAGACTGCTACAATTAAACGATAGGGCGAGAAATCGCATAGTGCAAAAGTTGAACGAAGTACTCCCATTGATTGAAACATTCTCAATAATATATCCGGCGGCAATACGTGAAATATGAGTTAAGCGAAAGGTATATTTTTTTGAATGGGCGCGATTCTGACTTTCGAAGTACGAATTTTGAATTATTATATTTTTAATCCTGACGATGGCAGCTAAGTTGACGAAACGCTTGTCAATATACTATGTGCCTACATTTTTGAATAATCTTTTCAAAAGTTGCAACACTTTTCATATGGTTTTTAATATGCCGCTATGGTAGTACAAAAGTTGAGTGGCCAAGTAATTCAGATTTTGACTAATTGTCCGCCATTTTAAATCCAATATGGCTGCTTGATATTCACTTAAATTTCCGCTATCGCTTTATCTTTCAACCGATTTTGATTTTAATTTTTTATTAAAATGATAATTCTTAAATACTTTTTATTGCGTTTGTACGCTTTTTTGGAATAATGGAAAACCTAACTTTCAGGTATTTTTACATTTTTAAAAATTCAAATAGGAAGTTGGTATAATTTCTTTTTAATTGTTGATATTGTATTATTAACTTATTCATTTCTTTGACAATAAAAATACGTACATATTTTAAACAGTACAGAAACATATATGATTTAAATCAAGTAAAAAAATCTCCTGATTGGACCTTTATATGATGAAAATCGAGGTTAACGTTAAAACTTAAACTTGTTATATGATTTTCACAAAGTATTTTAATTTGTTTGTGATTTATTTGCCAATATGACTATTTTCAAGATTTCAAGTTAAAAGAATAGTAATATTTAACCAAAATAAAAAGATGGTTATGTTACTTATTTATGGTGAATCGAAAGGAAATTTATATCAAGCTGAAGGGTTATATATATGCAGAGCAGTATCCTGGAAGGCATCACCCATGTAGGACATAAATTTTAGAAGAAAAATTTAGGGACCGGCTAAATGAAAACGAAGAAAATACGTCGGGCTACAACAGATCCATGGAAATTAACATAAATGCAAATACACCCGAGATTGGAAGTGCTCTAGAACTTGTTGGAAAAACATTGAGAAAATGATAAATAAATCATATAAATATCAACTTTATCAGCACTTAACTACAGACCCATCTCGGTAATCAACAGTATTGCAAAACATAATATTTTTAGTCGCAAACTCCTCTATACAATCCTTATTTTACTATAAGGAACGTAACCAGACTGCAACCAACAGCTACTCTCCGGGCTATGTGCCCCGTCGAGCGCTGAATTACAGGTTACAAGCCTGGCGCATTAAGTGTAATAATTGCATATTACCATCAAAACGCTAATGCTTCGATTGCAACAAACACCAGCCGAAAGACTGATCCTACTTAAAGGAGGATCAGTCTTTCAGCTGGTGTTTGTTGCTGGGATATATTAAAATAAATCCTTTTCATAATCTACATAGAAAACTGATTTTTCTCATATTTTAAACTAGTAACAATTATTTTCTGGCATTATGATACATCGTTGAAAGGGCAATTAACAGCACTATAGAAGTATCAAAAAATATAATATAGCCAGTTTGTGGCTGGCATTAACTCAAAAACAAATGACGGTAGAAATTTTTTGATAACATCAATGAAAGCACCTTAAAAATATGTCCTACTTATAAAGCATCAACTGCCATCAAACTCTTCAGAAAGTCCCTTTGTTTACCTCTACTAATAGTAAAATACGCACCCCCAATTTGAAAACATAATATATATTATTGTGTTGGTCAGCGTGTGAGAAATGCATCAAGCATATGACATTTACTTTCAAAACATATGCAGGAAATATAAAAGAAAAAACTATTTTGAATTCTATGAATATTTATTTACTGGCTCTTGATTCAAATAAATACATTTCGATTAAAATGTTAATAAGAATTCGAGGCATTAACATGCTAATTATAAAACGAACACAAAAACAGGTGACAACTCGATCCTTTCCATACGAAAGAGGTAAGTGGAATTATTACCGAGCCATCGACTAAAAAGTAAGTTTAGCATTACCCCGACTACTGCGAACGAGTAACCAGAAAGTTCCTGGCTCCTTCGCCACATTCTCAAAACTTTAACAACTAATCTCAAATTAATTCACATATTAATCAATGCATATATACACAAAACAATGACATAAATAAGTAATTACAGAACGAATCAGCTAAGCTTAAAGCTTCTGGTGTAATGTCTATCCAGAAGTACAAAATTATTAAATATTAAATTGCCACATTCGATGATAACCCTAATACATGTCTTACCTTCTATCGATCCTCAGTCCGGTCTATTTTAGATCACGCTTCTGTGTTTTACGGTTCGACTGCCAAAACTCACCTGGAAGTGTACTATTTTTTGGAAAAAATAGTACAAATGAAAAGCAATTATCAAACTTTGTGTTGGATCTCTTCAAAGTACTCGCTGAATATTGTGGAAATCGAATATGTTAAACCTCCTCTACGTCTCAGGACGCCAAAGTTAAACCACAACCTACTTCTAAAACTTAATACTTGAAGCAAGGATATTATTGACAATATAAATATAAATTAACGATACTGAGTCACACAGCAAAATATTGGAAAATGAAAAAAATATCATTATTAGTATAAAGTAAGACATGGATATCACAATTTAAAGAAGAAATACATCAGTCTGATATTCTTCCTTGCTTTACACTAGAATATTCAATTTACGCAAGTGGCATAATACCCAACAAAAAGAAAGAATTAAAATGAGTTTCTTTTTACATATCAGAAAAAAATTATAATTTCTTTATTTGCTACATCTGTGTAAACTTATGATTCTAGTTATTTATCGCTAATTGTCAAGTTGATCATTATTTTAACAATGAGTCTTTCGGTTACCCAAGGAATTGAAATTTTGATATTATTAGGATGTGTGATAAAACAAGCACGCAAAAGCAGGTATGAGAAATCTTCAATACTAAGTATTCTGTCGCATTTCTGACGAAGCAACATTCGTCTTAAATGGAACAGTCAACAAACAGAACTGTAGATACTGGAGTACAGAAAATCCACATTGGATGATGGAGGCCAATACTTAATATCCTGAGAAGGTGAACATTGGCAATGGAATTATAAATTCTCAAATTATTGGACCATATTTTTTTGATAGCACATTAACTGGCGCGCGTTACTTGGATTTCTTGCAAAATTTCTTAGTTCCAGAGTTAAGAATACTTTTCCCAGATGATGACAACCCTAATGAAATTGATAGAAATATTTGGTATCAGCAGGAGGGAGCTACATCACATTTTGCATTGGACGTAAGAACCTATCTCAATCAAGTTTTTCCCAATAGATGGATCGGTAGACGCGGTGAAATTGAGTGGCCTGCCCGTTCTCCCGATTTGGCCCCGCTTGACTATTTTTATGGGTTTACTTAAAATCAATAGTCTACTTCGACAGATCAAATAATGTCGATTATTTAAAAGACAGAATAAGGCAAGAAATTAATCAAATTATCGGAAACGAAACAAAATGTTTTAGAAGGATTTCAGCAACTCTTGGCCATGATCCATAAATAGAAACAGAAATAGGCAAAATGGGAGTATAGATGAAAGGTCTGGACAAATCTATTGTACTATATTTGTTAAAAACCTGCTATAAACCATAATACGTGCTCACAAACAAACCTACTAAGTGCAGAAGAATATAGTAGATATCATTGGCCCTGTTAGTGCTTTACACACGCTAGCCATCATTCGTAGAAAAATCTTACAGCCAAGGAGAGTGATCAGCAGCAGCCACAAAAATTTACGAAGCAGGTGGTAGTTTTTCAAAACTGACTTACCACTTTTACTATAAGGGTTTGTTTTGTAATAATAAACATTGGAATTACATAGTGGCGCACAATATATGCGGTCTAGTCCCGTTGTGCCATTGTTTCTGTTTCCAGCACCGCAAAACCCTTTGAAAATACTATATACTTGCGATTTATCAGCGTCTTATGAATGTATAAGAATGGATACTATCCAAATTATATCCAAAGTACAAATAGAGTAAGGTTATCATCGAGCCAGAGTAATTTCAACAATGAAACTAACAGTCTGAATTTCGTTCGACTTGGAAACATTGTTCCGAATGCCACAATCGAAATCATTGTTTTTTTCGTCCCCGAAAGCTTCTTTGTTAAAACCAGATCGGTTTTTCTGAAAAGACGAAAGAGAAACCAGCAGAGCGAAAAATGAAATAAACACAAGTCCAAGCAGCTTTTCGCTATTATCGCTTGAAGGGAAAATGGTTGGATAAATAAATAATGAAAACAGTGAAAGTAAACCTATAAATATTCTCATCATATTTGCAAGAGTATACAGTTGTCGATTGTTATAATCAATTAAATGTATATTATCGGAAGTCCATCCGTAGAGTAATAATTTATTCGACCGTTTATACACATGATATTCACAATAATACGCAACATAACACTAAGCTATAAATAAATACCGCGTACAAGTATAACACACGCCAGCATTTATACGAAAATTAATGAAATCAAAGTTTGGTGTATTGCAATCAGTTATTACGAAAACAAGTTGATGAAAATAATTTGCTATTCAAAATATTGTCCTCGGACTATACAAAATTTATTAATATGGTATGTTCAATCGAAATAATATGCGGTACTAGGCTCAAGAAAATCTGAGATTAAGGCAAGGTGGTTTCCAAGACAGGTGTTAACATGTCGACTGCGCTAATTGGAGGTAGAATTATTGATCCCATATTTTTTACTGTTATTTAATTAGCGAAAAGTATCTTGGATTCCTCCAAAATAATATTGAACATGAAATCTAGAAAATGATATATACTTTCTTCAAAATGAGGTAGGACCTCGCAATGCTCATATCGTTCTCAGTTGCCTAAGTGAAACTTATGGGGAACGACGGACTGGTACTAATGGTCCAGTAAGGTCTCTACCTAGGCCACCTGGTCTGACTCCCCTCGATTTTTATTTGTGAGGATATCTTAAAAATAAAACTGAACTCCAGACCAACAACAACATTAGAAGATTTGTGAAATATAGTAACACAAGCATTCCAGGAAATTACCAGACGAGTTAAGAAAGTTACTCGGTGTACTTTAAATAGGACTGAACTTCAAAATATACTAGTTGGCAAGTTTCAACCAGATAGAAATGCCATTATTAATATGTTCTGCCGTCAAACCTGTAAAGTTTTAATGACAGACAATGGTACACCTATTCTTACAGTAGATCTAAAATATTTTCTCGTGGTCATATAGGACTGAGGATGTGACGTTGCGTACTACATAATTTTGACTGTGAATATCACGTGTATACATGGTCAAATGAATTAATACTCTGTTTTTGCCTAAATTAAACTTATGGGGAACACTGGACTGGTACCAATGGTCCCGAAGTCACCTAAGTCACCTGATCTGACGCCCCTCGATTTTTATTTGTGAGGATATCTTAAAAATAAAGTTTACCCCAGACCACCAACAACATTAGAAGGCTTGTGAAATATAGTAATATACAGGATGTTCCATTTAAAAAATCAAATATGATGTTATTTCCGTCGATGCCGGAAGTCGGCCATTATGCAATACAATACGTTTATTGAAAATCAGTACAACTACAAAGGGAAGTGTGTCAACAATGCTGTTTTTCAACCTTTCCTGAGTATAGAAATACAAAAGGATATAACATGTACATAAACAAAACAACATATACATTTAAATATAATATATACGAATACAATACATACCTACATATATATACAACGAGCCAACGAAGCACACGCATGTAATAATATAAGTAGCGAGTGAATACGAATAAAAATTATTCTATTTTAGAACACATGTACATCAAAATTTTCTACTCTTGAGAGGATTATGTCTTACTTTAATTTACGTTTAACCGTTGCCACTGACATTGAATTGACAGATTATTAATAATGTAAACTGCCATGAAGGAAAAAAGTCCATCTTCCAAATGGCACTGAGCTAATGATTTTTAATAAATCGAAGCCAATAATACGATTGCTACTACTATGAAGGAAAAGAGCGATCAAAAAAGTTTTATGGGGAGGGGGAGGATGATATAATTTTATTTCCAACATGCCTCAAATCTTTGCTATGCATATCAGTTCGTCTATGTATTTTATGAAATAAATAACTAGGTTTGTCTGGTCTGAAAATATTTAGAATGTATCCTACTATGTCTATGAATCTCCTTTCACAAATATTTAATAGTTTGAAATCGCGTAAATGTGGAGTAATATGATCATATTTGGGGCGCAGTTGTAAAATATCTTACAAAGCAGTTCATAGAAATGCAGTTATATCTTTTCACATTAACCGAGATTAACAATTAAATATAATTGATCATACTGTTTTCTGTATATCATTGTATTTCCCTTAATTATTCCTAAAGATGAACCAAATTAACAAACATTTTTTAAGACCAATTCAGTGTCAATAAATTCTTATTATGACAATTCCCACTAATCACTAATATGTCTAGATTAAACAATTCGCAAAAAAATTGAACTGTATCAAAAAAAAACAATACATAAATGATACTTTATGAAATGGAATTTCACTTATATTACACATGCCTATACGCTTATTGATGAGAAAAAAATGTGGATCTTAGTATCTTGGTAAAAAGTATATAATTTAAAAGATACAATAGGGTTGATTTCCACAATAAGTAGATGTACATATGTTGAGCAGAGTGAAGGATAATATTCTGTCTTTCAAACAAAGTATATGCAATCTTGCATTGTGCAACATATTTTCTATACAATGGCATATAAGTTTCGTTTATCACAAATGATCTTGGTTTTTCGTTTTATTATTCGGTAATTTAATCGAAAACAAAAGTCCAAAATCTTAAAATTGAAAAACCACCCCCAAAAATGACCAATTTAGCCTATCGCTAAAAAAAGGGTTTCCCCACCTATTCCATGTAGAAAACTCAGGTTATTCTTAATTTCACCAAAAGAGACTTATTTTTCTGTCGCGTTGCTCTATGTAAAATTTTCTCTCAAAATCTATCTTTACTCCACTAAATGTATTAAATCTAAAACAATCATTATCAGGCTGTGCATTTTATCAGGGCCCTCGAGAATATCTCACTTAATATCGGTCGTACAAAAAAAAATATTTTTACGAAAATTGTGCCGATTTATATAACCTACAAAATGGTTTAAAGACATTTGAAATCCGTGGCCTACTTTAAGAGTTATGGCGGAAAATGTCGAAAATGCGGAAAATGTCTAGGCCAAATATCTCCGTTATTTGAAGACATACGAGAAAAATTTTAAGGCGAAATTTTTTTACAAAACAGAGTGTTTCAACGAGGTTTTATGTATTTTATGTATTTTGAGAGGCTGTTAAAAAAAATATTTTAAAACGGGCGGGAAATGGCGCCATTAAATAGAGTATTTTCCCCCCTTTTCAACGATATATCACATGCCATATTTATTCATTGGTACTACGTTAGTAATTATAAAAACATTTTTTTAAAAGCAATTTTTTTTTAACAAGCATTAATACTTGCCGTGGAGAAGTATGATTAAATAAAACGATAAAATAATTCAATAAGTTGTTCAAATCTTTGCTATAATAAAACATTAACACAATTAAGAAGAATAAAGTAAATTCAGGTAACAAAAACAAATTAATAATAAAAAGAATATAGCACACAGAACATTAATATTTATCTAATCCTCACAATAATTTTTAATCAAGTGTTCAAAGTGTCCACCGCGATTTCTTATGCATAATCCAGCGCGGCGAGGCACTGCATTTAAAACATTGCTCAGCATTTCGGGGGTAACTGTAATACATGCCTGTTGAATTCAAGCTTTTAGGTCCTCTACATTTTGCGGTGTCGTCGAAAACACCTTATCTATATACCCCCATAGAAACAATCCATTGGGGTTATATCTGGAGAACGAGGGGGCCATCGAATAAATCCATTGGTACCTATCCAATGTTGAGGCAAAATTTCGTCTAAATAATCTAGGCAAATCTGGGAATTGTGGGGAGGAGCTCCATCTTGTTGAAAATTTTGAAAGTTGTGTCGATTCTCTAAAGGTAGCTCATCTAAGAATTCATTAAATTCATTTCTCAAAAAGTTTAGGTGCCTTTGACCACTGAGGTGACCATCATAAAAATAAGGACCTATTAAATTGGTGCCTAAAATACCTATCCACACATTTATTGAAAAACGATTTTGAAACCCAGTCGGTCTATGCCAGTGTGTATTTTCAGAAGTCAATTTGTAATGAATATTGCGATTAAAAAATCCATTATTGGAAAAATTTGCCTCGTCGGACCAAAGTATTTTACTACATATTAATGGACCGGCACGCTTCTTTTCCAACAGCCACCTCCTTGGTTTGTCCACCGCTTGTAAATTGTGAACTTTTTTAGCTTTATAATACCGGTAACCATTTTTCTTTAAAATTTTTCTAGCAGTTTTATTTATATGACAAGCAATTTGAATTTCTATTAATGACGTTTCCAAATTTTTTCTATTTTTATATCTTACATAATTAGTAACTCGGTTTACCTTATTTACATTATCAGTAACACTGTTCAACCTTGTCTTCTTTAAAAATGAACCATTATTTTTCAGTTTCATAGCTAATTTTCTGAACAGAGTTTTATTCGGCTGTAGTGTTTGTAGAAATCTGTTTCTATATTCTACTTGAGCTAATCCAGAGTTAAAATTGCATTGGCAATACGTAACGAACATATAACGATCAATGTGAGTGAAAATCATTTTTGAAAATTCTAAATTCTTAAACGAGTGTGATTGAGTGAGAGTTTAAGTATTAACTGAGATGATCTGTCAAAACATTAAATTATCAAGTTTGTTCAGAGCCAACCAACTATTTTAAAATAATTGAAATAATAGTGAAATCATGAAATACAAACAAATGGATATTATACTTAAATTAATTGGTAAAGACATTTTAACTTTCTGAGCAAGGAGTGACGCTTTTATGGAGGACCTCTATACATTGGCATAACTGCGAATACTCTTTCCATAATTGCTCCATGTTGCTTTCTTCATTATTATTTTGTTTTTCTTACCTGAATTTACTTTATTCTTTTTAATTGTGTTAATGTTTTATTATAGCAAAGATTTGAACAACTTATTGAATTATTTTATCGTTTTATTTAATCCTACTTCTCCACGGCAAGTATAATGCTTGTTAAAAAAAATTTATTGGTTTCAGAAAAATGTTTTTATAATTACTAACGTAGTACCAATGAATAAATATCGCATGTGATATATCGTTGAAAAGGAAGGAAGATACTCTATTTAATGGCGCCATTTCTCGCCCGTTTCAAAATAATTTTTTTAACAGCCTGAAGAAGTAAATCTCAAAATACAGCGTTTTTGAAAAAAATTAGATAAAACCTCGTTGAAGCATTCTGTTTTGCAAAAAATTTTCGCCTTAGAATTTTTCTCGTATCTCTTCAAATAACGGAGGTATTTGGCCTAGACGTTTTCCGCATTTTCGATGTTTTCTGCCATAACTTTTAAAGTAGGAAATGGATTTCAAATGTCTTTAAACCATTTTGTAGGTTATATACATCGGCACAATTTTCGTAAAAATAATTTTTTTTTGTACAACCGAAGTGAGATATTCTCGAGTGCCCTGATAAAATGGACAGCCTGTATAAAAAAACCGCTGCTCAAGGAATCATTACCTCCACATCCAGATTTTGTATCCAAGTCTTATACACACTAAATCCCAATGCAATATTTTACTCTCTTTAAAAATATGGTGGGGTTGGCAATGAGGGTGGTGAATACATTATCAATCACAACGATATTTTGATGTAAATGCCTTTAAGATATTTGGCACAAACGAACCTACGAACCACTTTACTACAATGCATGTTAATGGCTCTGTCTTTCAATTAGGAGTTAAGCACGCTAGTCATTATCCTTCATAAAATCTTAGGGAGTGAAAAAATTAGCGACCATTTGTTTTGTCTCAACTTAAAATAATAAAATAATCGTACAATTCTACTATTTCTACTTCTACTATTAGACGACTATGGACCTTGTTACTATAAGAAAATACAAAACAATGTTTAGTTCAATAGTTATGAAATGATACTTATGAGATAGATAACGAAGAGCCAAGTAATATTCTGTTATAATGCGTACAAAATGACGCTACATTTGCCAGAAAAATTTCAAACGAGGTAAATATTCCCTAAATAAATATACATGAAATTTTAAGAGAAGTCATCATCACCCATCAAACCGCCCATGCATCGTTCGAGATTCACAACAAAGCCTCTATGACTGACTAAAAAATGTATATTTTCATCGCCTTCTTGAGATGTTTGACTGTGTGAAAAATTCGTTGTGGAAAATCCAGAAACTACTTTATGGGCTGCCAAATATAAGTGATCATAATATTACAGAAATGAGTCTTCCTAAAATAAATAAAAATAAAACCTGTACAATTAGAAGTAAACTTAAAGATGTAGTTTTGTTTCAAGCAGAAATGAATAAAGTTGTAGGCAATTTTGACTATAGAGGTAGCGATATTAATCAGAAATATGATTTAGTCTTGATGAATTTGAAAAAAAATATGGATGAATTCATGCCTAAGAAGGAAGTTATGTTACATAAGAGAGACAAAGGATGGTTTAATCATAAAGTTCTTGAAGCTATAAAGCAAAGACACCAAAGTTATAAAATATATAAAACAACAAATATCCAAATGATTTGAAGATCTATAAGTTGAAACGAAACAAAGTAGTAGATGTTATAAGAACTGAGAAATGTAGGTAATTTGAGGATAAGATTGATCTTTCTAGAGTCAACTCAAAAATGATGTGGAGATCTCTAAAAAATATAATATCCTGTAAAGATAAGCAGGTTGTGAGTGAGATAATGTTTGGTAATGAGTTATTAGAAGATATAAATGCTATAGTAGAATGATATATTAAGACATTGCAACTCTTTTTAATAACTGAACTTATTTGCAGATGATGCAGTTATTTATATAACAGAGGAAAATAGTGCTTTATTGGTGAGTCGAATGAATGAAGTCTTGAAAGAAGTGTGATTGGTTAGAAGTAAATAAATTGAAGCTAAATGTATTTAAAACAAAAGGTATGATTGTAGGAAAAAAGAAATTTAAATACGAAATAGGACAGGAGGCATTAGAATTTAGAGTTTCTGCTGCAGCAATTCAGGTTGTTAATGAAATTAAATACTTAGATGTAATCGTAGATGATAAATTTAAATTTAGTGGTTATATTAATTATGAGTGTAAGAAAATAGCTAAAAAAACTGGTGTATTGAAAAGAGTCGGCTGGTATTTGTCTGCTACAAGTGGAAAATTGGTATATAATACAATTATATTACCTCATTTCGATTATTGTAGCACCGTTCCGTATTTTGTAAACGGTGGTGACTTGGATCGTTTGCAAAAGTTGAAGAATAGTGCCATGGTGGTTATATTGAGAAGCAGTATTTATACTAGAGTGAATAATATGCTGAAAGTTTTAGGATGGATGAATGTACGAAATTATGTTGAATGCAATGTACTGGTTTTTATACATAAAATAAGAGAATCTTCTTATTTACAAGAAGTGTGCAAATATTTGATGATTTGCATGATTATAATACAAGAGGTAGAAATAATTTTGTGCTGCAACGTGTACATACAACCTCTGCCCAAAGATCAATCTTCGTCAAAGGACTAAACACACACAATAATCTCAGTAGAGAAGCTAAAGAGGCTCGCTACAGAACTTATTTCAAAAGATTAATGAGAAACTGTGTTAGCAATTTTATGTGTAGATTAGAATATGTAAATTTATATTATTTTTTCTTTTCTCTTTTGGTATTATTTTGTAAAATGTGCTGTGTATAGCAAATAAAGGATTATTATTATTATTATTATTATCACGTGAACTTGGAAAAGGCAACAAAAATAACACTACATAATTTCGAATTTGAATTTAAAAAATCAGATCCTCAAATCTTAAGTCATTATGTACCAGATTGTAAAAATGAATATGCGCGAAAATAATTACACTTTGAGCTATGCGAATCCAAATGTGACGCTTTATATTTTCAAAAGCTTATATAATAAGACAATAAACCTAGATTAATTTCTTTCTGTACATGGTCTAACCCTTTGTTGATCAGCGAAAACGTAAGAGTTCATCTGAGATATTTTAGTATTTTCTGGGGAGTACTTTTAATCGACTGTATTTCGATTTATGTTCGTCGTAGAAACTCAGATGTATTATCAAGTCACAAATTGAAACAAAGGCATCATTGACGATCAGTTTATATCTCAAAACGAACACTGTATTAAAAAAGATCATGTATGTAATTGTCTCATCGTTTAAATATCTGATTATCGAGGATATTTTCAAAACAATTATCTAAAAGGACATTGCGGCTCTCTTAAAATGAATATTTTCCCATGCATATATCATTATTAAACAAACTACATGTTCAGGAAACAATTACATAATAATTTACAATCGCTTTTAGAATTTTTTTCTGAAAAATATAACATTCGATGTTATCGGCATCACGAAAGTGCATCGTCAACATTGTCACAAGTTGAAATAATTAATGGACATATCTTTCGTATTATCCTGTGTCCTGTGCGGGTCGGCGCGCAAGCACCCCCGTATAGAGGGTGCCGAGGCTACTGTGTGTAATGTTACGACGCCACGAATGGGAGGCGCTTGTAGCATTGTGCTCGGAGCCACCAATCATAAGACGTATAACATAATAATAGCTCTACCATATTTGAAAATTATTCTTATTATATTGAAAATTACTCTGGAAGCCATTTTGAAGTAGCTCGAATCTGTGGCAATTTGTATAGTACCTTGGGTGGTCAATTAAATATATTTAAAAAGGTATCGGTTTCTAACATCCTGTATTGTGAAAATACAAAAACTTGCACCTTGACTCATGCCTCTTATTTTTTTTCGAGCAAATTGCATCGTTTACGTAAGAGGTTACAAAGACGTAAAGATAACAACTGTACAAAGTAAACTCAGGCTTCTCGGAATTCGAAGCAATTAAGAAAAGTAGTGGCGAAGTGTATATTATTAATACATTATTTTATAAACACGTTTGCAGTAGGTTACTTAATCCTCTTCGAAGTTCCTTTGTACGTATCCTTATCTGCTTTAATATTAATTACATTCGCAATTATTAATATATCGGAAGTATGGTTATTTTTCCAAACATGGCAATTGTTTTTTTCATCAGCTATAGGCAATTCTCTTACTTTAGTTCCCGAACAAACGACGTGCGAGCACATACTTAAATTAAAATGTGCTGCCTAATTTTCATAGTGTAGAGCTAAATGTCGCTCAAAAGTCTTAATAAAATGCTAGTCTCTTATTTTTAGCAAAACACAGCAGGCCATAAGGATATTTTGGGTATTTCTTTTCCAGCATTGTAATAAGGACATACTGAAGCCTAATTTCCAATTTTGTGATACGGAAACTTTAGACGTTTCAAACTGAGTATGAGCAATTTTTCTAATGTTGATATTATGTCAAGCTTATAGACATATGCATTAAAGACAAAGCACTGTCTAAATATAAAAATGTTCAAACTATGGCTGCTTGGGAGGAGTATAAGCAGTTTAGAAACCTTGTAACAATGTCAGTCAGAAATGAAAAAAAAGTTTATTTAAATCATCAATTTAAAATCGATCCTAAAGGATTCTGGCATGCATTGAAATGGCTAAACATTAATTCTGCTCCCGTCAGCTATTGTGAAAATGTAGACAATCCGAATGACTTTAATAGTTATTTCTTGAATAGTATTCCATTTAAACATTGATTACAACAATCATTTTTTTAGATATTATAATGATAACATACTTCATAACATTACTAGTCAGTTTGACTTTTCTGCAGTTAATGAAGAGAAAGTTGAAAAAGTTATTTCACAGGCTAGATCAAATACGAAAGGGAATGATGGTATCCCTTTCTTACGACTCATATTACCTTTATATTAAATACATTGACTAAAACTTTCCCATCAAACTGGAAACAAGCTAATGAATGCTATTCCTATTGCCAAAATCAAAAATCCATATGAATTTTCACATTTCAGGCCAATAAGTATATTACCAATTTTATCCGAAGTTTTAGAAAAAATCATGTATGAACAGTTAATCTCGTACTTCACCCACTAATAGTGTTATACCAAGTACATAGTCAGGGTTCTGACTGTTCCGAGCTCAATATATCACCACTACAACATTACTACAGGTTAACGATGACATAATGAGGGCTTGCGAAGAGAGATAAAATACTTGCATTATTTTGCTTGAGTAAAGCACTTGATATCCTTGATCATAGAATTCTATGTGCTAAACTTAAGTATTTCGGACTGAGCCCCTTTTCATAAGATTTTATCAACAATTACTTAGCTAATCGGCTACAAAGAGTTATAATAGGCAACAAATTTTGAAATTCTAAGTAAAAGTGTACAGCAAGGAAGTGTATTGGGCCCCTTGTTATTGACTGTGTACACTGCAGACTTTAGTGATCATTTAAAATATTCTTCTAGTCACCAGTACGTAGATGATATGCAGATTTACCATTCATTTAAGTTCGGTAATGCCGATCAAAGTAAAAAAAATTATTAACGAAGATTTGGATCAAATTTTCAAAATTTCATGGACTCAAATCAAATGAGGGTAAAACCCAAATGCTTATTTTTGTTAAAAATAGATCTGAAATTATGAATAGTGACAGCTTTATTATACACGGTATTGATACTGTTGACTTAAATTTTACTGAATCTTGTAAGAACCTAAGGATATTTTTTTACATAATGACCTGCTCTTTGAATGTCACGTATCTAACATTTTATAAAGAAGCTTTGCGAAACTGCGTACCCTCTACTTATTTAAGGATTTTCTCTCTTGATGTTGTTTACTGGTCTACTTTGCTATATATGGATAAAGAGAGTCTTCAGAAATTGCAGAATAGTTGTATTAGATATTGCTATGGACTAAAAAAATTTTATGATATTTCTGCGTATTACCAGGAAGTTTAAATTGGAGCAAAGGTTTTTTGTACATTTATGTACGTTAATATATAAAATTGATGTTTCACCTACCGATATATCTTTACAACAAACTTGTTAAAAGATAATATGGCATACGTCTAAGAGGTACTCGTCATAATAAATTATGCAATATTCCCAGGCACAGAACTGCCTTATTTCTCCGTACTTTTTGTTGTAATGCAGTAAATGCTTTTAATTCTGTACCACATATTATAAAAACAAGTTCGACCGTTAAGTTGTTTAAAAAACGTTTAAAAGAATATTGTAAGTAATTATAATGTATCGTAATTTTATTTGTTTTTTCAGTATTTCCAGTATATCATTACTTCCTATTGCTTCTATAGATTGTGTTAAAATAACACAAGTGCACAATGTCTACTAGTATACTATTTCCTTTGGAAATGGTCTTAATTCTTATTTTCTTATTGGGTGGTTAGGTGAGTAGCTCTGCTAGATCTCACCACCTTCTGAATAATTCTGTATTATGTTGTATTTTAATTAATTAAAATAAAGTCATATTATTATTATATTGGTTAGATTGTTTTCGACTTCATTTTTATTACGAAACACTAAAAAAAGCCTTTGGAAAATTGGCCTCAAAATGTTTGTAAACATTAGAGGGGCTGTACACCACCCAAAGTTAATTGAAATGATTATCATAACCCTTAATCCACTGAAGTTATTTCTAACCAATTTTCAAAAGGCATTTTTCTTATTCCGGCTAAAATTTGTCTTAATTTTACGTCTATTTCCTGTACTGTTGATGATCTTGTTCCTATTCCGGTTCGTGTCATTCGAGCGCCAGGAGGTTTAAAGATTTCGATATATCAGTCAGATAATAACTTATCGGAGCCTTAATTAATTATTTTTGCTGATGGGTCTGGATAGCTTTTAAATTATCTGCGAAATCTTTGCTGCATAGCAACTCATCTGATTTGCCACTATTTTGCTACCAGTTGGTGAAGGAGCAGGTTAGTTTCTTCTTCAATTAAAATATTGAAGGGTTCATTACCAAGGTCGAATAGAGCGCAAAATATCCTCGTTCTTATCGTACACTCTTCTTAAAAATGAGCCAACAAAATTCAGAATTGATTTCATTATGTAAACTAGTAAACTTAAGACAAGGACCTATTATATTTTATACTGTAATCCCAGTTAAAATTAAGTTTCCAACATTTTTTCCTCCTTGATTATTCAACGCGAACGTACCTATCATTCGTCCCAAATCTCCATAAATTGTTTTATATTCTACAAGGGAACTTGCATATTCAAATAAAATGTAATACGATGTAACATAAAATAAAATAACATGAAAACAGTGAAAAGCCTGATAATATTTGCTCGAATAGGAATTTGTTAAATTTCGTGTAAAATTAAATATTACTTTCAAATGAACGGTTGTACCGTTTATTAGAAAATACCATTACTATACATAGTGTACTGTTATTATATCAAGGGACTAAGTGCATTTCTTATCACCGAGTGTGAAGGATCAATTAAGGAGGAATTAAAAAGCACTTTCGCTTTGTGATATACTGGTACAAACTATTTTATTTTCTGCATTCCACAGTCTAACAGTGCGCTATTGCTATCGTAATGATATAATTTTCAAGGAGTAAAGTACAGAATATCTTTTACTCCTCGAGGGACAGAACCCACTTTCTACACTTTATTCTTCGAAAATGACAACTAAAATAGCACTCTTAGATCACAGAATACTAAAACGTTGTTTTTGTGATGGGAAATGCCCAAAGGTAATTTTTTTTATTTTGCATTGTGGTACAGATTCTTATTAAGGGTGTACAAAAAGTTTCTGCTTGGCTCACTAATTTAAGTATTACACACAAACAAGAATAAAGTTTGTACATTTCCTAGTGTTCTAAATACCTACATATTTATTATTCAAACTATACTTATATCAAATTATACACTTATGTGTTCCTGATAGCTAAATTCGGTGATTTACTAATATTTCGTCTTTTATGCCAATTAAATACGCGCAACCCACAATAATACTTGAAGATGTTCTGTGTGTCACCAAGGTTTTGTTTGTAACTGATACATATAAACACAAAATCGTGTCGCGATTACAGTTCGTACGGTCATGTACGCCGCTTAGACTAGTGTGGCTTCTGTGTTATCGACAGGACGATATAATTCGATTACTTACAAATTTACTCGCGATTGACTGGTGCGTGCAAACACAATCTTAAAGAACCTGCTACAGTTCATAAATCATTACCTATTGGAGACTGTAAGGTGCCTAAGTATTTATCTCTATATGTTTCTGTATTGCTTTATATGTTTCCACACCAAAGGATTAACTCAGAGTCTACCTCCTAGCAACTTCAAAATATCTGGGCTAAATTCTTCCTAGTCATTCTTAGAACTCAAAGTTTGATGCAACTGTACAACTGTTTCCTCTATCAACGAGTACCTGTGCTTTTCATTGGCTGGTTTATCTGAGACAAAAGAAAGCACTTTGTATCCTATGGTGCAAATCGCCATGTTTGGTAGAAATTGATAAAGATTTGTACAGCCCTGTTTTCGTCATAGTTAAACCTATACGAAAACAAAAGAAAACAGGAACAAGCATAAAAGCAGGTCTTGGGTTCAATAGTTATACCCAGATTTTCAGAAATTGCTTCTCAAAAATACAAGAATATTACAGAATTTTACTTACATGAACACATATAAAAGTAGGCCTTGGGGCCCTTGGGTTTAATAGTTATATGCACATTTTTACCTTCTCAGCCTTCTCATCCGAAACACAAGGATATTATATAGAGTCCTACTTGTACGAACAAGTATAAGATCAGACCTTGGGTTTAACAGGTCTGTTTATCTTAAAAAAGTACTTAGTCTGAATCATATCAGTGTTACTACTACATGTATATCGGTCTGGAGGAGAATCATGAAATATGATAGATAAATTGCTTGATATTATTACAAATTGTTTACATTTTACATATTTTAGAACCCATACCATAACCATAAACTATTTACTGTAAAAATGATTTCTAATTTCTTTACCCAAACTTTTATAAACGTATTCCTATATAGAGTAGTACTTCCATGCTTTACCAATTTCTCTTTCTATTTACTAGCGCCGAATTAATTATTCGTAGATGTGAGATTCCTATACACAACATTACCACCTGCAGCGACATATCTACCTCCCGCTTTGTACGAGAATGCCGAAAACACAATTAAAAGGTTTGAAGCACGTGTCAGTTTCATAATAAGATTAAAAGAGGGACGTTACCAACTTCTCATACATTTTTGTCATGAACAGGCAAAAATTATAAGGTTAACGGACGATAAGATAATAGAAACAAGTTTTAAATTTTACAGCAGATTTTAGCTTCTGTAACTGATTTATAATGACTTTAAAACATAAAAAGATCGTGAATAATATTACAAGGTTTTCCTTAAGAAGTTCTCTTGTTTATTGTATATATTAGTTTTTCTGTATATATAAATACACCACAGGTAATGACGACCCCCTTTATCCCGGAGGGCTCTAGAAGAGCCTTGTGTGGGGGGGGGCTACACATTTAGAGACAAGTGACACACACCCAATATTCGTGTATAGTGAAAAAATCCCTCTCACAGTATTTTCCACTGCCACGACCGGGGATCGAACCCGGAACTTTTGGGTGAGAGGCAAGTGTGCTCACCTTTCGACCATCAGTCATATATTTTATAATTCTTTATTTTAAATACTGCAATAAACATTATTATTATTATATTATTATCTGATACAAGCTCCTTATCGGAAGATATAGTTGTAAAGAGAACTATAAAGTACAGAAAAATGGAAAATTGTTATGATAAATATATTGGCATAACTCTACATGAAGAGAATCCAGGCAGTGGAGATCATCGCCCTCAGGACGGTAGTTGACGCCCCATGGTACGTGAGAACCGCAGACATCGTCAGAGACCTGGAGTACACCACGGTCACTGAAGTCATCCGGGAACGAGCGAAGCTGTACGCCCAAGCCGAGGAGCATGGGAACCCCTGATCAGACAGGCCACTGATGAACCCAACCTCCTTGCGGGCGTCGGACAACATACCGTCCGACGCCCGTTGTCCTACCTGCTCCGTGGAGACCGAAAGTGCTAAAAGAAGCACTTAGGTCTCCACACTCCCGAGCTACACAGCTCATCCTTACCTTTCCGACGATCCGGGGTAGGATATCAATTGATGTCCTACGTACCGGCAGTCAGTCCCAGCCAAAACTTCCTAAACCCAACTCGACCGATGACTATGAAGAAAGAAAACATCAAGACAAGAAGAGCGCCAGAAGAGACCTCAGCCAGCGAGGTTCAACAGCCAGGACCAGGGGAGGTCCGCAGAAAATACCACGACACATCTCACATTTGTGAGCTGGGTCTGGTAGAAGTGCGCGGGCCCACCTATCACGAAGGCCGATCCAGGTCTACAGAGATAATCTAGGTGCAAAGAGTAATAGTCCTACTCGGCCCTAGTTATCGAGACCGACATCCAGCCAATGGATATTGGCGCGTCTTCACAGATTTTGTTGAGACGAATGATTGAACATGTAATGAAATCCCTAAAAATAGGTAAGTTAAAATTTTTTACCCCTATAATATCATCTCAACGTGAATGAAAATTTCCACTTTATTTATTTTTATTTTTTACAGAGGTTATACAATCACAATGGACCAATTATTATCAATAGCTCTAATGTTATTCAACAGAGAATATGTTTATTTCACTAGCCGATTCTACCTCTCTCAAAAATTCCAGTGCAGAAAATAATGAACGTTGTCATAGCTTCATTGCATCTACAAAATCTACTACTATTTTGATGTAATGAAGAAAGCTGAAGGCCCATCTCGTTATATTTTTAATAATTCAACCTTAAACGAGAGTCTGAGGATGGTAGACATGTACTTTATGTATTAATAAAAAAAAATATGCTTTCTCTATGAAAAATTGTACTTTAAATAATAAGTATGTTGTACTACTGTGTTCAGAATGAAGTGAGAATTGATCTTCAACGGAAAAAGTAAAGGCGCAATTTGAAGAGGAAAAATTGAGGGAGGCGCCTCAGGGGTTAAAAAAGTATGGTAAAAGTAAAAGGTTTTAAGTATGCAATCAGCAGAGTTTCCATGCAATATAAAATAATTTTTGGTTCTCTTTATACAGGGTTACTGGTAATTCGATACATTCCTTTGGAGGTGTGATGGGGCATGATCTAAGAAGTAAATTTAGCCCTAACATATATTATGCAAAACTCAATAGTTTTTGAGATATTTAATTTTTTTTGTTTTTCTCAAAAAGTAGATCTTAATGTCCTAAAAATTAATTTTCGAAAAATCTATTTGACATTTTTAAATTTTGTTTTACTGGCTTACTTGTCCAATATTATAGATATCCGTTTGGAATGACAAATATCTGGAAACATTTCGATCATGTGAACATCTGAAATAAAAACTTTAAAATTTTTTTTTTTTAAATCAGCTATGAAATTTACCTATTAGGTTTTTTCAAAAAAATATTAACGTAACACGCGTATAAATTATTATAAAACTGCCTTATTTCAATAGCCTATCTAACAAGGTACAAATGTTCAATGTACCCTTAATAGTTCTAAGAAAATACTAGTAAAAATAACACAAGTAGTACGAATTTTATTTTTAGATAAATAGTAAAAAACATTCTAAAAGTAGAGTTTAATTCTTCATTAATTTCAAAGTTGTACTTTATTTTTTACATGTCTTGCTCAAAATGGGAGCCCCTATTCCGTATACAGACACGGCAGCGTCTTCTTATTTCCGTCCTTGTTACTCTGGTTGTCAGATTATGCCTTATGTGTTGGGCAGCATCGACTATCCTTTGTCTAAGGTTTTCTATAGTATTGACTGGTGTGGCATATACCATCTCCTTCATATGACCCAATACGTAATAATCAAGGGGTGTTAAGTCAGGGCTTCGCGCTGGCCAAGGTATTGGGCCCGCTCTTCCAATCCAACGATTAGGGAAACGTTGATCAAGTAACTGTCGTACTGTCAGCCGATAATGTGCTGGACAACCGTCGTTCTGAAACATCATTAGCTGTCTGACGGCGAGAGGAACATTGAATCATTTCTTAAAAAATTTTCATAGATTTCCCCGTTTAAATTTTGAGGAAGAAAGTGTGGCCCTATTAAATAGTGGCCAATGACTCCCATCCACACATTAATAGAAAACTTCATTTGGACACTAGTTTCGCATGTTAACTTGGGATTTTCCTCTGCCCAATAATGTAGGTTGTGGAAATTTGTTATACCCTCGCGATTAAATTTCGACTCGTCCGTCCATAAAATACTTGTTAAAAAATTTGCACTTTCTGCATCTGAATTTAACATAAAGCGGCAGAATTCCACTCTCCTTCCAGGATCACCTTCCTCCAAGCCTTGGACAGGGGTATAGTGGTAAGGATGACATCCAACTCTACGTATCGTAGACCAAACTTTCCATTGTGACGCTCCGGTTAGTCTTGCGACTTTATTAGTTGAAATAGTTGGGTCTTCCTCAAACTACCTCAATATTTCTTCCTCTTCATCTGGTTCATAAACGGGAGGAGCACCAGCGTCACTTCTTCTACATTTCACGGAGCCAGTTTCAGCGATATTTCGATATGCCGTACTGAATACTCGTGCATTTGGTAAGCGGCGGTTAGGGTACCAAAGACCATATTCTCGGCGAGCTTCAGCAGCGTTGCCGCCACAGTATCCATAGACAAACAAGATATCAGCGTATTCTGCGTTGGCATATGCGGCCATGGCACAGAAAATACAATAACAACAACTAATAACAACTACGAGCAAAATCAAAATCTTCGATAACTAATTTAACAAGACCAAAAAACTTAAGGGACACGGAGATAAGAATGTCAGTTAATGACATATATGCACAAACGTCAAAGGCAAGGACTGACTGACTTAAATGAAAATGGACGATTAGTCGTTTAATATTAATTATAATTCCGCCACCAGCATTATCTTTACTAATTTTTTATTACAACTATCAAGGGTACATTAAACATTTCTACCTAGTTAGATAGCTATTGAAATAAGGAAGTTTTTATAATAATTTGTACGCGTCCTACATTAATATTTTTTTGAAAAAACCTAATAGGTAAAAATGTCAAATAGATTTTTCGAAAATTAACTTTTAGGACATTAAGATCTACTTTTTGAGAAAAACAAAAAAAATTAAATATCTCAAAAACTATTGAGTTTTGCATAATATATGTTAGGGCTAAATTTACTTCTTAGATCATGCTCCATCACATCTCCAAAGGAATGTATCGAATTACCAGTAACCCTGTATAGTCCAGGTCAGCGCTTCCCGGCACTCAAAAAACGCAACAAAAACTTTACGACACAATTATTATCGCCGCGGGCCATGCGGCATGCCAAACAAGCCGACGCTCATTAAAAACCCATAAGGGTTAGCGAGTTTTTGTTGCGTTTTTTGAGTGCTAGGAAGCGCTGACATGGATTATACCTTTTCAAATAACTGGACATTGATTGTAAAAGCCATTCCTGAGTCATTGTGTATACATAATCTTAGTATATTGTCTAAGAATGAGATATTCCTATTGACAAAGCTATATGTATAAAGTATAACATAACATACACAGTCATAGTTAATTTTAAATTAAAATAAAGTAAAGCAGATACAGTAAAAGTTATATACATAGATATATATAAGAATACAATAAATAAGAAGAAAACCAATACAATAGTATTTTTACACCACCATGCGCACATCTAACAAATGAGTCATAGTTGAGAATAATAAAGAAAAATATGTGAACAAATATAATAAATTACTAGAAATATCAATAAAACACTTACAACATATACAAATAAACACATACAGAAACATATAAGCACACATATAGATCACAAAAGGAAGGAAGCAAGAAACAAAACATTTTAAAAAGAGTCGTCATAGTATTCGCTAAGATTATAATAGGCCCTCTGACTCAATATGTCTTTCATTGCCTCTCTGAATGTCTCTAATTGAGTCATATTTCTGAAAGACAGGAGTATTTGGTTGTATATTTTTTTGCTTTCGTATATTACTGATTGCTTCGTTAATGTTGATTTGGGATGGGTAGAGGCAGGGTTAAATTTAGCGCTTGTCTCGTGTTATGCTCAGGCAGAGGATCGGTATGTAGAGTGTTTAGTATTTTCGTATGTATTAGGCATACTGTTTCTAGCATAAATATGCATGTAAGCGTTAATATTTTCCCTTGGTTTAGCTTTACATAAGTATCTTAGTGCCCTTTTTTGTAACACAAACACAGTGATCAGAAGATGTTGACAGCACATTACCCAGAAAGGGATTCCATGTCTTATATCGGACTCAATCAGGGAAAAGTAAACCGTTTTTGCAGCCCTGAAACCCGGTTCATTTGAAATTATTCTCACTGCATAGCAACCAGAAGCCAACTTTTTACTTAAATTAGAGACATGTACATCAAATTTTAGCTTCTCATCAATATGTAACCCAAGAAATTTAGTATGGGGTTTATTTTCAATAGGTTGGTTATCCAAGAAAAGATCAGCATAGGTAAAATTGACAGTAAGTATATTCGTTTTGTTTATATTGAATACAAGTGAATTAGATTCACACCGTTTTTTTTACTTTACATATACCTGATTTTATAATATCTCGTAGACTGTTAACATTTTTACTATGTCACAGAATGGCAGCAACCTCTGCAAAAAGCAAAGGTGCTTTGAATATCAATGATGGCTCGTTTATGTATAACAAAAATAAAGTCCTTGTGGCACACCACAGTTAATATCTGCCACATCCGATATCTCGTCGAGCGTTTTTACAACTTGAGCACGCTGAGACAGGCACGATTTAATCCAGTTAAAGAATTCACCCCTAAAACTATGGCACAACAGTTTTGAAGCAATATTTCATGATTTACGCTGTCAAACGCTTCCGAAAAATCGCAAAACACTGCACCGACAGCCTCGCCACCATTTAAGTTGAAGTATTTCTTTTTTAAAAATACCAGAATGGCATCAGGTGTGTTTTTGGAATTTTGAAATCCGAACTGATTTTTATTTAATATGTTATGTTTATCTAAAAATTCTCTTTTACACGAGTTTTCCTATAATTTTTGACAACGTGGACAGCAATGATATAGGTCGGAAATTTGATGGATCATCTACTTCCCCACCCATATGGAGAGGGATGACAATTGCTTTCCTTATAGGTCTGACGGAAATATACCCATTGCACAGGATTCATTAATTGCTGTCACTAATACAGTCAGGGTACAGTCTGGTAGGATTTCAAATACTTTTACTAAGATATCATCGATACCAGATGAAAGTTTATTTTTTATTTCTTTTAGTTCGCTTATAGTAATGTAAAATTCTCTATTATATGAAAATTGTTAAGATAATCAATACTGTTTCGTTGTGGTATGATATTTTCAGTTAATTTTGCAGCAATAGATCAATAATAGTTATTAAAATCGTTCGGAAATAGGTTCGGTTGTACGGAGACCAGTTGATTTGTGTTTCCTCTATTGGCCCAGCTTTATGTTAAAACAGTGTTTCTTATTTTTTTGCAATTTCTGCATATCATTCGAAAGTATAAGAGAATGGAAAACAAAAAATAAGTGGGCATAGGCATAAAATTTCTTTAATATAGCAGTAGTTATAATTCATAAATTATAATATATACAACATACAAAGTTCCTCTGTGGGCGAAGCTAGAAAAAACTAAGCAGCTGTCTCTCCCTCGGCATTTTTACCTTAAAGTTTCTATTTAATTTCAGTCTAGCGGTGGTCAAAAGGAACGTTACAAAGAACTGAAATTATACGAAATTGTTTATCGATACGAGTTGAACTGGACTTAATTGTACGGTACGTCAAGTTGTCAACTTCAACATGCTGGCCTGTTCTTGAATCTCCAAGAGAAGAAAGACCGACTCTAATTTGACTGTAACCATCGATTATAAAAAATCTGTGGATAGTACGAGTAGAAAACTTGTCGGCAATTTTCTAATTTTTTTTTAATGGTAAACGTTAACGCAGTAATTGCCTGCTGTAAACCTGTTGTAAACAGATCCGAGTGACTGGTATGGATTAAGTTCGTTTACTTTAAAATAGTTTATTATTACAATATCGATTCGAGAAATTAAAATTAAACAAATAGTAGAGGGCGTATATACCGGGTGGCCACGAGACGCGGCTCAGGCTTATAGCATCTGTGTTTATGTACATGGTTATTCTTTATAAATTACCCACCCCTTATCATCATTATCATTGCCTATAAAAAAAAAGTTTTAAATGAAAGTTGTGTGGTTATGACTGAATTTTGTTAAAATGCTATCAAAAGTACAGTAGCGTGCAAATTTCAGGGGATACAAAAAAGTAATATATTTTTTAAATGGGATACCCTGCATATTATAAAATTTTTGGAATGATCCTTTTTTTCCTGATTTCAAAATTATACCATATGTTACCCCTACCATATATCGTTTTTGAGTTAATAAACGTCGGATATCTTAGTTAAAATAGTTACCTACTGTAAATATTGAAAAGTTAATCAAAATGGTTTATAGTGAGGAAGAAAAAGTCCAAATACAGTGTGACCCATTTCAAATAGAAACCTCTCTGTAAAAAATGCATTTATAATCCTATGTTAACGCTTTTTTTTTAAATGATAAACCATCGAAAACTCCACTTTATGACAAAAATTTAGAGATAAATTTCAATTTTCAAAGCCTTCTATGATTTATTTTTAATGTCGATAATGAACAAATTTAATTAGCGATTTTTTTATTGAAATTTTAATTACACCACTGGATTCAGTAACCTCTCAAATGGGTAAATCCCAAGTTTCATGAAAAAATATTGAAAAATGACAGAGCTATGACAAAATTAATGTAGGCTCATAGCAACGTTTACTTGATTTTTTTCTAAAAATCGAAGTAGCCCATGAATAATAAACAAAAGAAAGATAAATTAAGTGAATAGTTTTAATAAATATTACATTTTTATTGAGTAATGGCAGATAATAATAGGGTGCCATGGAAAACAAATTTTGTAGGCAAACGTCAAATCTTTAAAATTCGCATATTCATTGTTATTGAATTATAAAATTAATCGATAGTTATTATCAAGTATTAGTTTATTAGTTTGTAGTTACTTCTGGATAATCTAAATGTACAGGAAAAAAATGAACTTGTGCGCCTTAGAGGAGATAATGACAGAACTTTGAAAGAGGTATGCGAAATATTCAACAACAGGCATCCGAATAGGCCCAACATTACTAAAAGTACTGTTTATAATATAAACAAAATTTTTAATGAGTGTGGCGCTGTGACACGGCGTATTATAAGAACAGATAATATACAAAGAAGAAAGGTACGAGCAGACAGTTTTAAATTATTTTAACAACAATCCAAACGCCAGTGTAAGAGTAGCTAGCTTAGATTTGAATTTACCTAGAGAAAATATTCGCCGATGCCTTAAGAGGAATTTGGTAAAACCATTCAAACCCAAATTTTTACACACGTTGGAACCTGGTGATAATAACAGACGGATGGAGTTTTCCTTGTGGGCTCAAGGAGAGTATCTTAATAACAGAAATTTTAATAAAAATATTTTATTCAGCGATGAAGCAACTTTTACAACAAACGGGGTAGTATCGTCACAAAATTCTAGATTTTGGGCTATAGAAAACCCACAGTTTGTCATTAATTGTAAAAGACAATATTCACAAAAAGTTAATGTTTGGTGTGGGTTGCTCAATGAAACAATCATTGGCCCTTTCTTTTTTGAAGGTAATATGAATAGCATGCAGTTTTTACAGTTCCTAAGGAATGAATTTTGGAATATTTTACATGAACTTCCAATACAAGAAAGAGTAAATCTACATTTTCAATTAGATGGAAGCCCTGTCCATAATGCCAGAGTGGTTACCAGATGGCTGAATGCTAACTTTCCTAATCGATGGATAGGTCGTGGTAACCAATTAATTGATTGGCCATCCCGATCCCCGGACTTAATACCGATGAACTTTTAATAAAATCTAAAGTTTACAGGTCACGCCCGAGTAATAGAGAAGATTTGTGTGCAAGAATAAGACAAGCTTGTGCAGAAGTTACCCGGCAACAATTACAGAATGTCGTAAAAAATATTAAAAAACGATTCGACAAGTGCATCGAAATAAACGGCGGCCTTGTAGAGGCTACAAAAATTTAAGAAGTTTTAGTGTAATGTTATACAATGTGTTATTTTTTTTATTTAATAGGTATCTAATTATTATTACTTTTAATTGTTCACACTTATGTTTTTAAGTCCAATATGATTAAGTTTGTTTAAATGACAATATTTGTTAAAACTATTCACTTAATTTATCTTTCTTTTGTTCATTATTCATGGGCTACTTCGATTTTTAGAAAAAATCAAGTAAAAGTTACTATGAGCCTACATTAATGTGTCATTTTTCAATATTTTTTCATGAAACTTGGGATTTACCCATTTGAGAGGTTACTGAATCCAGTGTTGTAGTTAAAATTTCAATAAAAAAATCGCTAATCAAATTTGTCCATTTTCGACATTGAAAATAAATCATAGAAGGCTTTGAAAATTGAAATTTATCTCTAAATTTTTGTTATAAAGTGGAGTTTTCGATGGTATATCATTTAAAAAAAAAGCGTTAACATAGGATTATAAATACATTTTTTACAGATAGGTTTCCATTTGAAATGGGTCACACTGTATATACTTGTTATATACAAAATAACAAAATACACGTGCATTAAAAAGAGTATATAGGGTGTTGTATCCAAATCGTCCACTATCAGAAAATACGTTCAAAAATATTTAGGTGAAAGGTGAATAATACTGGAGGTATTATTCACCTTTTCAGTTTTAGTAGAAAAAAGCATGTAGTTCGAGCAAACCAGGAAGAACAGCCAGATATACTACTTCATTTCGAAGGTAAGCCCATCCATATTTATTGGCGAATAAACTTTTTTGAAACATTGTATTATTCCTTAGAACATTCTGAATGTAGTATAAATAATGCAATCGATCAATTAAATAAAAGCCATTCCAAAATCCAACGTACGTTAAAAATAATAACTACAAAATTTTACCAGTACAAGTTTTAACACAGGCTCATAAAATGAAAAATCTGGACTTTTGCGGCAAGATGATTCAAAAGTTGGATGAAAATCCTGATTTTTTTACTAAAATATTACGGACTGATGAATCATCCTTTTCTACGGCAGGAGCATTTAATAGGAAAAATCGAAGGTCATGGGAAAACAAGCACAACACAAAAAGATTGGTAAAACAAACAAAAAAATGAGGATGAAGCAGAAAATATTTTTTTGCAGAATTTTCCGGAAGCCGAACTTGATAATATGATTTGGATGCAAGACGAAGCAACTCCACATAGTGTCCTACCCGTTCGAGATCATTTGAATAATATATTTCCAATATTGATAGGGAATAATGGACCAATTAAATGGTCACCTAACAGTCCGGGTTTGACCCCTATGGATTCATTTTTTTTTAATTTCTAAAAACCATTGTCAAAAATAATATTATTATTCATGTCATTAAACTATTAGTAACATTTTGATATTTTCCCCCATCAGTTTGTAGTAAAAATTTAGGAAAAATCGTATTTTTGGGAGGTCACTCTATGTTCATCCCCAGTAAACGGTTGAAACGATTAGGGTTAATTTTTTTTGGTTATTTCAACTTTATTAGTCTAATATCGTAAATCAGGAATTAATTTTAAAGCCATTTTAGGTCCGCCATTTTGAATTCTCTAATTTTCACTTCGGATTTGTAATCAGCGATCCCCCCCATGATATGAATTTTAGCCGATTTTGTTGAAGACTTTGCTAATTATTGAACTGGGAGTGTGAAAGGGAGGCTGCAACCCCCCGGGCTGAGAATTTCCAGAGGTTTCAAGTCTTTATATTGAAGTAGTTCACGATTAAGACCAAAATGCATTCATTTCCTCCACTACTAACTAAAAGGAAGAAAATGTTAAACTTACCGCTTAGGCCTGTAGTTTGAGGTCCGTACAATTCCATGAGATGGATGAAGGTCTACGGTTATCGATCATTCGTACGATCGCGAAAATCGAGAGCCTATATAAGCTAAACTGCTTCTCTGGAGGCTAGGCCTCCAGAAAATCCGGCGAACAGTACCTAACCTTAACACTCGCAATATCTCAGAAATACAGAAAATAACCAGGATATTGTCGAGATACTCGTTTAGGGCTAGACTCTCCATTTGACGGCCGATTGTTTAATATACGAGATTAAACTGTCTTTCACGCGCTCCGCCTTTGGCTAATTTCAGTGCATTTAAACCCACTACTGGTCTCAATCTGCCTACTCCAGTAGCCCACCGGTTAATCATTTGTCATTAACTTCGAGCGCACTTGAATTTAAACCGAATTTGTCCAGTACTTAAATGTTAAATACCGATGTCACTGTTTCGAACGCACTTGTGATTATACATATCCAGTCTGATTAGTAGGTAATCTCGTTGGATGCCTGCTTGTCCCAAAACTGGAAAGTAAAAAAAAAAACAAATTAATTCACTTCAAATCGCGTAATAAGATACAATTATTGCAAGTCTGAGATACGAAAATTCTAATGGAATTTTTTAAATGTATAGTTCAGAGCTTCTGCCTTATTATTTATTAATAGGGCTTGATACGGTCCTGTGCAATATTTCACTAATAAGACAGAAAGTCTTAATCGGTGCATATCCATTATAAAATTTAATTATCATGTGGTTAAAATACCTCTGAACTGGACACTTTGTCAAAATATACCTATTTCCTTGATATGGGTCATTCAGTATGGAATCATCGGCACTTTTAATAGAAAATTTACCTTACTTAAACTAACAATTTTCGCTTTAAGACTTTGTTCGCATGCACCAGTCAATCGCGAGTAAATTTGTAAGTAATCGAATTACATCGTCCCATCGATAACACAGAAGCCACACGTCTAGGTCTAGGAACTAGATTCGGCGTATAGGACCGTACGAACTGCAATCACCACCCGATTTTATGTTTATAAGAACCAGTTACAAACAAAACCTCGGTAACACACGGAACGTCTTGAAGTGTTATGGGTTGCGCTTATTTAGTTAGCAAAAAATACGAAATATTAGTAAATCACCGAATTTAGCTATCAGGAACAAACAAGTACTGTGGTATAATTTAATATAAGTATAGTTTGAATAATAAATACGTAGGTATTTAGAACATCAGGAAATGTACAGACTTTATTCGTGTTTGTGTGTAATACTTAAATGTTTAAAGTTATTTAATAAAGAGGAAAATAGTAGGCCATGTAGAAACTTTTCTGTACACCCTTAAAGAATAGTTTTGAGCATTTCCCGTCTCAAAAACAATGATTTAGTATTCTGCGATCTAAGAGTGCTATTTTAATTGTCATTTTCGAGGACTAAAGTGTAGAAAGTGGCTTCTGTCCCTCGGGGAGTAAAAGAGTTTTGTACTTTATTCCTTGAAAATGATTACAAGGCGAAAGTGCTTTTTAATACCTCCTGTAATTGATAGTTCACACTCGGCGATAAAAAATGCACTTAGTCCCTTGGTATAATTATAGTACACTATGTATAGTAATGGTATTTTCTAATAAACGGTATAGTTGAAGTAATCAGTTCCCCTCACATGAAAAACGCAACAAAAACTTTACGACCTAGTTAAAAGACCATCACTCTTTGTGCTGTCTCGACCGCAATTGACTTGCTTACCTTTATAGGTTTTTATTGAGCGTCGGGTCGTTTGATGACAGGCATGCCGCATGGCCCGCGGCGATAATAATTATGTCGTAAAGTTTTTGTTGCGTTTTTTGAGTGCAGGGAAGTATTTACTTGGACTATACAACCGTTTATTAGAAAGTAATATTTAATAGCAATGTCACCATACTTACTGAAAATATGTGAACAAAAATAAATTAGAACTATTTTGCAGACATCAGTTTTGCTCAAATCGTACGTAATTTATAAGCTTAATTCCTTCCAAGATTTAATATATTATTCACATATTAATTCAGGAATTGTGCAGTAAGTTTCAGTTAAATTGCAGTGTTGTAATATAATGAATACAACCGGTGCACCTTTTGCAATTTTTTTATTATAAAATGTTTTAATCATAAAAAAGCATAGTAACTTTTCTTCAGGGAAAGAGGGAAAATATAAAAAAGGATATGTAAATAGCCATTCATTCATTAGGACAGGTTTTTTCGTACTCAGATCAAAGTACTGTCAATCTTAATAAAGAAAAAATAATTAATCCCAAAACTATATAATCAGCAATATTTTTAATGGCAATGTCATTTCTTAACATTAATATGAGCAAATAATTAAACCAAGTTTAAACGATATTTCAGACACTAAAAATGACAAATTATGAGCCCGACCCAGCTTTGCGGCACACGAAACAATGCCACCTCTATGCTGATGCCATGTAGTAGTAAAACGCCTAACTATTTTACACGAAATTTAACATATTCATATTCGACACAATCCTTTAACAGGAGCAAATATTATGCAGACTTTTCACTTTTTTTCATGTTATTTTATTTTATACTACATAGTATTATATTTTATTTGAACACTTAAGTACCTTTGTAGAATATAAAACAATTTATGATGAATTTGGGACGAATGAGTGGTACGTTTGCGTTGAATAATCAAGGTGGAGAAAATTTTGCAAACTTAATTTTACCTGGCAACGCCAAAAAATATTTTTGAGACGTTTCGTTTCTGTATCACATTTTAATTTTTTTTATTCCCTTCCATAACAGTGTGGGGATGGTATTGGGGGTGATGGCTGATCCCAAGAAGACAATTTGAGACCTTGGCTTTTCGTACATGCCTAAATTGTAAATTTATGAATTTTTATTTGCTTGCTTTGCCTATTTACTCTTATTTACCCCCATATACCCCCAAACCCTTCAATTACATCAAAATATAACCTAGTTTCAGATCTCGTTATAATATATAAGTGTACCAAATTTCAAGTCAATATCATAAACGGTTCCAGAGTAAACGTGCGCACAAAAAAAAGTTACAGACCGACAGGGAAGGATTTTTTTCTCTCAAATTTAATCTCGACATTTTATGGCATTTTAGGCCTATTTCAACAAAACCGAATGTGGAAGTAAAATTCAGTAGCTCCTCGTCTATCACTGATCTTTTTAAATTCCGGTACCTATTTTAATTTCTTCCCTGCACATTTTTTTTCTTAGTTAATCGGTTTAATTGGTTTTAGTGATGTGTGTGCAGTGAATCTGTAGAAATGAAACAGTTATCACCTTTCTTCGCGTATTATTCCAAGCATTCCTAATTAATAACTATCTGCGCAAAATAAACATTCGTGTAAATAATCTAGTTGTTAAATAAATTAGGCGGAGCTGGGATTGTAATAATTAATGAAATACTATTAATTAACACCTTAGAAAATCAAGCCCATTCGGTGTAATCACTGTTCGTGCATAATAGGCCGAGCCAGTTGCTCGCTTATCTCGCAATCCATAAATTATTTACTTCATTTTCCCCTTGACAGTTATAAGAAATTTATAAAATTACAGTTTTTATTTTCTTTGAAAGTCGATACGGGTATTTAATATGCACACAATAAAGAATCGCCGATAAGCGGAATGCTATGCGCAATTTTTATATAAAATTCTTCAATCTGGGGCAAACTAACAGTAGGTTTATATTTCTGCAATCCAAAATATGAAAGAAAGGATAATAGTTGCTTTTCGATCGATCACAACAGCAATTTTAAAAACAGTATATAAACTTCCGAGTAAACTTCATTTCAAAGATGCATAGAAATGTGTGTCAATCAAAATGAGCACTCATAATTTTTTCTTTCCAATTATTTAAAAAAACCTCAAAATTTTAAGTTCATTCTCGAATTTTGTATTTATTGCTGAATAAATCGAAAATGGTTATAAATAGTCATAGAAATGTACATGATTATTCATTATAAATTACCCACCCCTTATCATCGTTATTACTACCTACAGAAAAAAGAGTTTTAAATAAAAGTTGTGTGGTTATGACTGAATTTTGTTAAAATGCTATCAAAAGTAATGAAATTAGAATTATTGAGGTATTCTTCTTGAGCCCATAAATAAAATTCCTGTCTTCTATCTTCATCTCCGGGCTCTAAAGTATTCAAAAACTTAAGCTGGAATTAGGAATATTACGAAAATATTCCAAAATTTGATCATTTTGTCTACCTACAAAATGTTCGTGATTTCCGCCTCTGATAATAAGTTTTGGTATGGCACCTGTGTCATTGCAAACTTTATTTATATTGTATACAGTGATACTACTGACGTTTGGTCCATTGGGATGTCTAACATTAAATTTATCAGCTGCTTCTCTTATCGAACGAGCATTATCGTAACCAGACGAACTATTTTAATTCTGTGCCTCAAATTTATTTGTTTCATAACAAATTTCACTTATTTTTACATCGCTTGCAAGTCTACAACAACAAATCAGCAGAACTTTCTTTAAAAAAAAATGATTATTTGATACTCATTATCTACCGGTTTCATGATAAAGCTCAAAAAAATTATTTTCTGAAATCGCTGAAGTGGTGACTGTTCATCATTCATGAAAATTGAACCACAAATTAAATATAATGGAGGATTACCGTATGTCACTGTTATCAATCGTATTAATTTTAGTTAATCAGTAATATTATTAAATTTAACTTTTTTGTATGTTTTTGTTGTTTATTCCATGACTTACTATGTCTGCAATAATAAATGCGTACTAATATTTTCATTTTTAAATTTATCTGAAAAATGTTATTAATTCGTACTTTTTTATGACATTTGGTACTTAACCGTTTAGAAGGGAGTTGAATACAGGGATGTATTCAGATTTTACGTAAAAAATGGCTAATACGATTTCTTAAATTTTAACCCTTAGAGAAATCACGGTAGGCCATGATTTTTAAAAATAAAATGTGACATCTTGCCAACAGTTCAGTTTTGGTGCATAACAACAAAAAACGGTATATGGTAGGAATAACATATATATCTTTGAAATCAGGAAAAAGGATCATTCCAAAAATATAATAATATACAGGGTATCCCATTTCAAAAAATTTTTTTGTATCCCTTGATAGCATTTACATGAATTCGAAACCAGGATGAACCCCCTACTTATAACTAAATAATTTTTTTATTTCGTATCTCAATTCGTTTTGTCGCGCTGCAAACCAGTTTTGGTGAAAATTTCAATAAAACTGCGAAGTTGTACATTTCTTCACATAAAATTGATAATTTTAGGTCCTTCAACAAGTGATGTAAATTTATTAAACAACCAGTATTCTGCTCAGTAACCTTTGTCAGTACTTCCTATACCTTCCTTCTACAACACGTGCAAAAAATAATGTGCAAGCCTCGTATCCATTTAACTTTTGAAACCTGTACTTATTTTTATTACATCGCCAATTAATTTTCGACCAATTTTTTTTGATTAATTAACGTCGAGTGGCCTGACATGAAAGTCATTTTATAAATTGGCTCATTGAACATCGAAAGGTACTACATAGTAGCCTAATTTAATTACTTGAAATTGATAGTTATAACAAGGGTACCTACGATAACCATCGCCAACAACACCCATCATTTTCAAGTTATAACCCCTGATGAATATAATTAATGATTTTTGCACACGTACTCTCTAATATAATGTATTACAGATACCAGATAGTCTAGATACGAATTATCAGTTAGTAATATAAATATTAATTGGGATACGCAATCGTGTCGATCAGAAATTATGGAGCGTCCGCGCTTGACAGCTGTACCGCCTGGACACAACGAGAGATATACTTTTTACTCGAGGTTTGTTAGTCGCTTACATTATACACGTACGTTTTTTAAATGAATCCGTACCAATTAATATTGTTTTGACCAGGAAATATTTCGAAAAATGCAGCTGCAATGGCGGATAGCATTTTTTACATTACACCAAATGTCTTAATAAGCTGCTCATTTAAAAAATTGACCTTATCTTTTCTAAGATCTTCGCGAAAAGAATTAATATAAAACGTCATAAAAGTTGGCCGCACATAAAATGTTTAATTAAAGCCGGATTAACTCGACGAAAATCGGTCTAACGAACTAACACATTGTTTTTAGGAAATACAAAAGAGGATATAGGGAAGTAAAGTTGCAGTGAGGTGCTTTCAAGTGGGAATATTTGGCATCAATATATCAATATCACCAAGGTTAAGCTGCTTAAGCAACATATTTATGGAAGATTTTGAAAATAGACATATTTAAAATTGCACAAACAAACCGGTTGTCTGGTTGAGATATGTTGACATTTTTACAATCTGGCCTTATGGGGTTGATTTGTTAGATAGTCTTTTAGAAAACATAAATAGCAAAGAACTTTCTATTAAAGTCGAAAAATATGAGCAATCTACCATCTTTAGCTCTTTTAATTAAAATAATTAATAGTACCACTGAAACAAGTGTTTATAGAAAGTCAACCCATACAAATAGATATTTAAATTTCAACTCAAAACAGTCATTAATAGTGCGTTTGGACGCACCAGTTAAGCCACACTGGTGTAGGCGGCGTACAGGACCGTACAAGCTATAATTGCGACGCGATTATATGTTTATATGTACTAGTTACAAACAAAACCTCGGTACCACATAAAACCACTTGAAGTATTGTGGGTTGCGCGTATTTAATTGGCATAAAAGACGAAATATTAGTAAATCACTGAATTTAGCTATCAGGAACACATAAGTGCTGCGGTATAATTTGATATAAGGATACGTAGGTATTTAGAACACCAGGAAATGTACAGACTTTATTCATGTTTGTGTGTAATCTTAAATGTTTATAGTTATTAAATTAGAGAGGAAATTAGTGAGCCATGTAGAAACTTTTCTGTACATCCTTATTAAGAATCTGTACCATAATGGAAAATGAAAAAAAAAATACCTTTGAGTATTTCCCATCTCAAATACAATATTTTAGTATTCTGTGATCTAAGAGTGCTATCTCCATTGTTATTTTCGAGGACTAAAGTGTAGAAAGTGGCTTTTGTCCCTCGATAAGTAAAAGAGGTCTGTACTTTAACTCCTAGAAAATGATTATTACAATAGCAATAGCGCACTGTTAGAGTGGAATGCGAAAGAATTAAATAGTTTGTACCAATATAGCACAAAGCGAAAGTGCTTTTTAATTCCTCCTGAAATTGATCCTTCATACTCTGTGATAAAATGCACTTAGTTCTTTGGTTTAATTATAGTACACTATGTATAGTAATGGTATGTACAACGTTTTATTTGAAAGTAATATTTAATATCAGTGTCACCAACAGATAGTTACTGAAAATGTGTGAACAAAAATAAATTAGAACTATTTTGCAGACATCAGTTTTACTAAAATCGACAATCGTACATAATTTATAGTCTTACTTCCTTCCAAGATTTAATATATTATTCACATATTAATTCGGGAATTGTGCAGTAAGCTTGAATAAAATTGTAATGTTCTAATATAATGAATACAACTGGTTCATCTTTTGCATTTTTTTTTTTTATTATAAACTGTCAAAACATAGTAACCACCTACTTTTCTTCAGAGAAACAGGGAAAAAATAAAAAGGATATATAAATAGCCATTACTTCATTTGGACGGATTTTTTCATATTGTGGTAGAGATCAAAGTACGGTCAATTTTAATAAATAAAAAGTAATTCATCCCAAAAATATATAATCAGCAATACTTTCAATGACAAGGTCATTTCTTAACATTAATATGAGCAAATAATTAAACCAAGTTTTAAACGCTATTTCAAATACTAAAAATGAAAAATTATGAGCCCGGCCCTGCTTTGACACACGTCTAGCAATGTCATCGCTATGATGCTGCCTCTAGTAGCAAAACGCCCAATTATTTTACACAAAATTTTAAAAAGTCGTATTCGACATTAAACTTTAATACGAGCAAATATTATACAAACTTTTCACTTTTTTCCATATTATTTTATAAATTTTGGAAACTTAGTTTACAATTTAAAATATATTTAATAGATCCTTGTCTTAAGTCTGCTAATTTGCATAATGAAATCAATTCTGAATTCTGTTGGCTCGTTTTTTTGAAGAGTGTGAAATAAGAATGAGGATATTTTACGCACTATTTGGTAACGCACCCTTAAACGATAAAAGAGGCGTTGTAAAATGTTTATATGATAGAGCCAAAATAATTTCATCATCTATGAAATATTAAACAACGATAAACAATTTATCAACAAAGATGTTATAATAGACTAGAAAGATATAATCGAGGATATATCAAAATTCAGATCGCTTCGACTTTTTCCGAAATGAAGTTTTAATAGATTTTGAGTAATAGGGGACGGTAGCTCAGTGGGTTCTAGCGGGTTAGAGCGACTAGTTTTCTCTCTGTATGCATACCTAGCGAGATGAGTTCGAGCCCCACATACTGCGAAGTAATTTTCAAATATAAATTAGCCTCAAAAAGGTTCGGATCCCACTATAAACTGTAGGGCCCCGTCTTCTTTATTCCGACAGATATAGATCTCCTAGATTTAAAAGGATCACTGAGATGACCTGAAGGCGGTTAATAAACATTTATAAACAAACATTTAATTAGGGCTGCAGTGCATGGCGGGCCAAACCATAGCACATAGCGAAATCGAACAAGAGGCAAGAAATGTTTAGAATAAGAACGTCCGAGAGAATGTCCTTCTACAAAAAAAGTTTTGAAGATATTGAACACTATTAACCTCCCCCCCCCCTCGAAATAAAAATAAAGATGGTTTATTTTCGTGTTTTTTGAATTGTTGCAGATGTTGTTAAACTCTTTCTTAGATGAATACTTTATTATTTTTTAGTGTTTTATATATCTAGTGTAGTGTTAGTTTTTAAAGACTACTATAATACGCTCATTTGACACAGTTTTTATTTGTTTACATTTTATACATTCCTGTTTGGTGTGTTTCAAAGACTGCTACAGTATTAATTATTATAAGCCTAAATCAGTATTAATAATTCATTATCAAAAAGCATAAAACATATTTATTATCATTAAACAATGTGAAAATCTTTTACGTCGTAATTAAACATGCCCAAAATTAAACTACATTTTTACTTAATTGTTTGCAAAATATGGATTTTTTATGCCTACATTTTTTTTTAAGGCAAAGCAATAAAGTTTTTTCATCCTTCAAATAAGGTACATTCATTTTTAAAAATTTTAAGCCTGTCTATTCAAACTTTATGTTTATTCAGGAATATATAATTTTATGGCGAATGAATAATAGAAAAAAAGAAGTTTTATATTTTATAACGTCTACTCGTCATAAGTGGTTTATTTAATCATTGGTAAACGCAATATATATTAAAAATATTAGAAGATTTGTCTAGTTTCATATATTGCCGCGTATTTGCTTTCAACACGTGACGTCACAAGGTCGGAGGAACATTAACCGTTCAACCTATCCTTATTCATTTTGTTGCAAGCTCATGACTCGTGCATGCATAGATATCTTTGATAAGTGAAACATATAAGATCGTTCTAGGTAAATAATATAATAAATAAATAAATAAATACCACAGAAATTAGACAACCCCCCAATTCCAGAAACCAGGGCTTGTGCGCATTGAAAAAACGCGGACATACAACCATTTCCTCCGACAGTGCCAGTGCCGGAGCCAGGATTAGAACCCGGTGGTGCGATGTCCGTGTGTTTAATTGCGATTGCCACCTCACGCCTTAACCCACTCAGCTATCGACCAGACAGACAGGTAAGCATTCGATTTCCAACATTTATTTTTATAATATTTTCCTATTGTATGCACATACGTCGTGCATACCTACTTGATGTTCATGTAACAAATGGCTAGGTACCTATATACATCGTAAAATGTAACTTTTCCACCCCCACAAGTTCTTAAATTAATTAGGTATAGGTACCTATGAATGTTGGATGTCACCTTAATTTTGTTGCAGTGGCAATTTCTGCAGGTCATGTTTCTTGACGGTACGTTTTACAGCTGGCAGTTTATGTAATTGCAATAATATTGGACAAAATTTACCAATTTTGTAAAAATAAATTGTACCGTGTCGAATAAAGTAAACAATAACACATTAACCTAACTTAGAACTTAGCTCATCAAGAAAATGTTAACTTCCCCTTACAAAATATTAACTATTTTATTTACTGCCGCACAATTACATTATTATTAATCATATTTTAAAAACAATACAAATATCTTACCATTTTACAGTCTTCTAGCAGAATCAGTTTTGTATTTAAATTCCAAGAACTCATCCAATTGAATACACTTTACACTTAACACCCGATTATATTTATTTAAACTGAATCAACTACACATTTACTGAGATAATTTAATAAACCGATTATTAATTATTTCAATATACCCAATTTCCCCAGCTATTCACCACAATAATTACACTGTCTACGAGGGTTTTCTGTGCTTCTGTGGCAACTGCAACAATCACGGGCGCAAACTAGGGGTAGCGATTGTTATTATTCCCGGAAAAATGACGACACTGGCGCTGGCTGTGCAGACTGTGGTCCAGACAGGTAACTTAAACTTAATAAAAACAAAATCACTGTTACGGTGTGCTTTCCTGTGGGTGTCATGTTTTCCCTCGCTCGTGAATAATTGATTTAAATTTCGATTTTCCGTGTGGTTTAGTGTACTTTTATTATTATTAATTCGATGTATAATTTAACGAAGGTATTATTTAGTAATTTCGGATCATTTAATCAGTTATTTAATAACGTATTTATGTTTTGTTGTTGCAGATGTGGAAGCTGGCATGAAAAAAGTGGGAAAAGCTGTATATGTGAGTACTATTTATGCATTTTAGTATAAAATTGATAATATTGATGTCGCTGTATATATTGTACATACAGGGTTTCCGAAAATTTCTGTCGCTAGCTTTAGGCGATTTTAATTGCAAAAATATTAGAAAAGTTCTATAGAAAAGGCATCTTATCCATCTCGACCCGAAATGTTGCCTAAGATGCTATAGCCTTTTAAAGTAGGGTATTATTTAATATTTTAGAAACACATTGTGCTACAGCGATGAGATTTTTGGAAGTTGTTTTGAATCAATAGGGGTTACTATTTCATGGCATTACCAAAAATTTATCAGGGGCCTAAGCAAGCATCCCGATGATGCTAACATTGTTAACGAAATGCACATCGAGTAATGTATTCGAGTGTGGGGTTCAAGCGTTTTAGATTCAAATTTTTATATATCTCCCATGAATCGCGAAATGCGCATGTTTCGTCTATAATGTTAGCATCACTAGGGGCGATTAAAAATTTTAATCATCTCCCACTGATGATAACATGGTTAATGAAATTTAAGTCGAATCAATTTTAATCACTGACTAGTGTACACCGGTCGACGTTGGTTTTGCTTACCATGTTAGCATCATCGGGAGGTGATTAAAAATTGTAATTGCCTCCCGATGATGCTAACATGGTTAACGAAATGCACCTCGAGTAGTGTATTCGAGTGTAGTGTTGGAGTGTTTTTTTACAACTCAGTTTTTCGAGGTTTTTAGTGGACTTAGGTACTTTATAAATTTTAAATTTTAAGTTAATGCAAAATTTCTGGATTTTACTGGCAAAATTTCGTGTTTGCAAATAAATCAGATTGTATTACCTTAAACAAAGAAATGATATGTAATAAACAATAGTGTGTCAAAGTCCTATGTCGGCCTTATTAGACGACTTTGGAAATTAATATTTTTTTATGGAAGTGGTATAGTGTCAAGAGGTGCACCTCATAAAAATATTTTGAAATATACGGAGTGACTCGCTACAGCGGAGCATCTTCGAGGTATTTTTTTTTAATGAAACACCCTATGTATTTTTACATTTAGGAATTCAGTGTAAAATTACCTTTCCAACGACCGACCTCCAGATTTTTTGTTTTTGACGTGGCGTTGCCGAGTTATTCGAAAAAAAAAAATGAAAATTTTGGTCGGAACAAGGTTTAACAAATTAATAAACTTTTCAATTTTTTCAAATGAAATATATTATTGTATTTTTGAATTGGAACGTTAATTCTCTACGGTTTTTGTGAATAACATTCCTATGCCTAAAATCGATATTTTCAGATACATTTTTATTCCTTCATTAAAAATCGTTAAAGTATAATAACACTTTACATTTGGAACTGATCTAGTACCCATGATTTTGACATAAAGTGAGAATAATTGAAAGTAGTATTAAATTTTTTTCTAGGTGCGTCTTGGTTGCCTCAGTAGTATTTTTAAATTATAAATAATCGTTTAATATTACAAAGAAGTTGAAATAAATAATAGAAACAGAAAATCGGTGTTAGGTAATACAAAAATTGGAACTATTTTAAAAATTCAAAGATATTTTGAACGTAATTTAACGAAATAAGTAATACCTAGTGTTTATAGGAACTGTTTAGTGGCCTCCTAATACGTCTATGTATTTCTGTAAACGATTTCCGAATGATCTACTGACATTTCTTAAAATATCTACAGCAATTTCCTGAAAAACGTCCCTTATTCTTTCTTTCATATTTTCTTTTATAGTTATAGGAGCTTTGTACAATTGCTCCTTAACATACCCCTACAAAAAGACATCTATTTTGGTCAAATCAGGGCTTCTGGCAGGCCAACAACTATGGGGGTCCTACTCTTCCTATCCAACTGTTTGGAAAAGCGTCGTTTAAATGTTCGTGAATAGCTGCAGTGTGATGCACAGGTGATCCATCATGGAGGTACCACATTCTCTCCCTAATATACTTGGGGACATCCTCCAGTAATTCTTCCAAGCTGTCTTTCAAAAATTCCAAATAATTCGACCATTCACACGTCCATCAAAGAAATGTGGTCCTGTCACATAATCTCCAACAATTCATCCCAAACATTCAACGACCATCTTGCTTGGCTATTTGTTCGTGATATGTAAGGATTGGTTGTGTCGTAATAATGAAAATTGTGACGATTAACATGTCCATTTTTATGAAACATTGCAAATAAAACAAAGTCAAAAAAATTTCTTTGTAGTCCTATTATTTGTTTTGCCCATTGACAAAATTGTATTCGGTTTTCATAATCCCTATCAATCAGTTCCTGCATTAGTTGAACGTGGTAGGGATGGAATTTTTTTTTTTTTTTTTGAGGATTCGATGGACTGAAGATCGTCTTATATGGTTTTTACTTGCCAATTCTCTTATACTGCGATGAGGATCTTCAATCACGTTCAAAAGTATAACTGTCTCATTTTCTTCATTTGCTACATTTTTTTCATTCCTTTTTCTCATATTCCGCTTTCCCCGTTGTCAAGTCGTTCCATCAACCTCTCAAATGATTTTTTAGAGGGCTGTCTTCTTTCCGGATATCGCTTCTTATAAATTCGAGCTGATAGCAAACAATTTTTATCACTCGCACCCAGAACATAAACCATATCGACCATTTCTTCTCTCGAAACATTCATTATTGCAAAGTGCGAATTTTAAATAAATTTATAACTTAAGATGCTCCGCTGTAGCGAGTCACCCTGTACAATCCAAAATATTTTTAAAATGTGCGCCTTTCGAAACTATACCACTTCGATAAAAAAAATAATTTTCTAAAGTCTTCTAATAAGGCCAATATTGAACTTTGACCCACTATTGGAACACCGTATATATTTGTTTTAATTTTGTCGATATAATCTCGGATAAAATTGTAGGAAACTTAATCTTCACAATTCGACTCGAATTGTGTAAAAATGTTTTTTAAAATTCTCCTCCCAATTTCATTAACACCGAAATCCTCACCATGCCCCTCAAAACAAATATTATAATATTGCCTTACAGACAGCTTGTCTATCAGTATACTTTAAAGTCATACCTGCGCTAGTAAACAACATAAAAGAAGGCATATTTACAAACTGGAATTATTCAAGAAGGCTCTGCAAGAAACACGAGACATGTTTGAACATCATTAAATTATCAAAGTACATGATGTAAGACGTCTCAGTAAACATATTTTCCATTCTCGTCGGCGGAGGCACATAAATTATATAGATTCGGAGTAGGTATATATATTTTCCTTTAAAAACAACTTCGACGGATGATGATATAATTATGCGTTCAATATTAACGAATCACTTTAAAATGCAAATGGTAAAGTACAAAGAACTAGGCGTAATGGCTCACTGACTCTTCCACACGTTTTCCTGGGATGAGTTTTAATAATTATACTAATGTACGTATTGTGTTAACTGTTAAAATGCATATTAGAATAATTATTCGATTCATGCAAACCTGGATGCAATTAACAACTTAGCCGATCAAACATCGAGATTTATAAATGATGATTTATAATATACAAAGATATTGCGTTAATTAGATAATGAGGACGGTAGCTCAGTAGTTAATAATGCCTTTGGGTGTAAATAGCAAAATGGGTTCTACAGCAAAATAATTCGAAAATCAGCCTTTTGTATCTACAGCTAAGAGCCTACGATGATTATATTTTTCCTTCTGATGAGAAGCAAATTCATTTAAGACACACAAAATAATCCAAAATAAAAAGACTTAGGACCAGACCCACTTTAAACTGTGCAAAACAACTTTTTAAAAATATGAGCCCAGTATGAAACGACTCAGAAATGCCCACAGAATAACTTCTGCTACTTGAAAAGGTGAAAAAATATTATTAAATATACTTTTCTGTATTTCAAACGTGACGAAAATGGCCTGTTTGCTAGAAATTAAAAATCAACCGCATTTTCAACCGTCAGTTTTTTGTCGATTCTTATTGAAAATCATACACGAAAAAGTGTTTTTTGTAGGGAATTTTATAAGCTTTCATTAAGTCTTATGAAATTTTGTCGTAAAGTCAAAAGAAACGATTATATACAAAAAAGAATTACAAAATAATGGTTCAATTTTTCTGAACAAAAATAGTTTTCGAGAACCTTTTTTTTTAAGAAAATATAACTTGCGAACGATTTATGCTATTGCACTACTTTCATATGTATATAAAGTAATAAAAATAGGTCTTTTAAAAAAATGTTATGCACAGTTCTTGCAGGAAAATCTTCATTTATAATAAAAAAAGAAATTTTTGTTCAGAGCTTTAAACAGCTGTAACTCGTGAACCATTCATCAGATGAAGTTCACTTGGAGCTCATTTTATACATAATTTAATTCTCTTCAAAAAACATTTAGTGTCATTATGGCCTAAAGCCAATCAAAAAGTAGCACTTGTCAAAATGCACTTGAAAATCACAATTTTTCAAGTTTTTCCTTTTTATCTCCATTCACTTGTTACCAAAACGATTTTGTACATACACCAACATATTCAAAATTTGACTCTCTTTAATTTTCATTAGATACACTATATGCGTACGATCTATCGTTTTCGAGTTTTTATAGATTTTATCATGAAACAAGTGTTCTGATAGTGCGATATAAAGATGTTTAAAAATTCATATCTCTGCAAATAAGTGATCGAATGGAATTCAAAAATAAAAGGATATTGCTCGTAATCGAATTCTCTACAACTTTCATTTGAAACATTTTCCGATCCGAATGACCATTCTCGAGATTTTAGCGAAAAACGTGCGTTTCCGTTGCATCGCAAAACTGTAAAAATTTCAAAAAAAATCTATCTCGGCTCCAATAAGTCGTACGAAGTTAGAAAAAAACTGAATTGTGCGGATTTTTATTTCCTGTGTTGATATTTTACAGTAAAATTGATACTTTCCAAGTTTTTGCAAAAAACAATGTCTACGGGTGAGGACTTTTTATATTTTTATATGTTAAAAAATACCATAAATTAAGTCTGCTCCCAAAATTTCAGCCCGCTCTGAATTATTTCATCCAAATCGACAAATTTCGTCCCATTTTATTGAGCTACTTATGATAATAGCAATTGTATTTGATCAAAACTTCCATATTCAATTTTTTCTTTTTAATAATTATCCAAGTTGTCAAGTATTTATCTTATTCCAGTGTCCATCCCATTGGGATTCAAAAAGGCGGATATAGTTCACCATTTCACCATACGTAATAATGTAATGAAATGTCTTAAAATGACATTTTCAAATATACACATAATTTCAGTTTTTAACAGTTACGTGTTTTTTTAAATAATAATTTAGTCCTTATTGCTGCTGATTCTAGACGGTACTTTAAAACTACCGCGTGTACTTACACCTTACACCACTGCGCAAAATTAGCATAACTTAATTCATTCTATAGATTTTTAATTATGATATAAATAAAGAATTCAGTTTGCAAATTAAGCAGAATATAACAGGTTATACTAATAACATTTAATATATTAATTTGAACATATAAAATATTTGCTTGTACTAGATGATATATGTAACGAATTAAAGGCGGTCAATAAATTGTTGAATATTGATGAAAAGCGTACCCGAACCCAATCGAAGGAATATGCGGTCGGCAGAACGCAGAAGCTTTACAATAAACTTACAACTTGTAGTCGTTTCTCAATTATAAATGTGAGAACACAGAGTATCCTAATGTTTATGGCCGTATGAATGAGGTCCTGTTTACAAAGCATTAACTATGGATATAATACTAACGAGGATTTGTTTTACGGCTCGTTCACAAATTATCAGATATATCGACAAAAGGGAGGCGATATGCGCAATATGGAATAGCTGATGGTGTACTTTTGTAAAAAAAATTGTTTATGTTAAAAATAAAAATTGTTACGGTTAACAAGTGTTTCTGGCTCTATTACTACCACTAGTTTTTTTTCTCTTCCACATTCAGATTCCACATTGCATTTTCCATAAAGTGGACTTTCCAAGTGGGCCCCACACAATATTAAGGCATCCGCGTTAAAAATTGCTCCCTTGTTGTTCAACCCCGAATCTCTGATTACTTTTTCTAATGCTATAAATTAAAAATAAGACACACTAGGGCACCTGCTTGCCTGAGTCCCTTACTTGCACTGAAGGTGCTAAATACAAACTTTCAATTTATATGTTACTTGGTTCATTGTCGCAGGTATTCCCGGTTCACTTATAATCTCATATAGTTCGGGTCTGTCATAGGCTGCTTTGAAGTACACAACATATGAAACTGCTGATATTGAACTCGCTGGTTTATTGCAGGATGAAAATCAGATCAGCGGGCTTCTTTTCGCTGGGTTAGTCTTCTATAACTGTATCAGAAAATATTTATATATATTTTGTTAATGGCAGCGATCTCAGTTGGAATATCGTCACTATTCGAACCCTTGTTATTCCTTGTTCCTGGGACATTTAATGGCTTCTTGTTGTTCAATCAGGCCTAGTGAGGTTATGTCATCTTCATCCTCATTGTATGCTGAGGGGAGGAGATCCTGATTGTGTTATACCTGGTCTTCCATTGAGAAGTTCTCTTAAGTTATCCACCCATCTTTTTACATCTCCCTACGTGAGCTGATAAAAATTACTTTTTTCTTTAGAAAATCGTTGAAATTCTGAACTTACGTAATTTCAAATTTTTTCTACCGTTTCTTCCAAGTACTAAGTGTATATGACAGGCAACTTTGTGCTGTGTAATTTGGGCTCGTATTGGGACTATCAATCCTGGCGGTGCACAATGTAAATCACAACAGCATGTGGTCCATCTATGATCCTCGGACCCAGCCTCAATAATTTGTTCCCCGCGCTCGTAAACAAACGGCTTAGTCAGTATCCAGTAGTGTGAATCGTTTTACTTGTGTTTATCCTGGTAAATGTTATCCCCGTGTATGTGCCAACCAGACGGCGGTTTCTTTTCGGTAGATTACAACATCCTAAAAATGTGTGGGGGTGGTTGGAAATTTATTTTCAGTGGTTGTATGTGGCTATAGTTTCGCCGAATCAATTGATGCGGTAAGTCCTAAAGGTCTAACGTTAATAGTCATCATGTGCAATAAAACGTTATAATATACAGGGTGTATAATTTAGACAGTTAATTTTAGATAGTGATGAAACAAAACGATAAAAACAAAATTACTTTCTAAAGGATCTACGTAGGACTTTGCTTACGGATGTATATCTTAACATAATGCTCTGTAAGTCCATGTATTGCAAATTGCCTATGTTTTGAGACTTTTATACGCTAATTGAGTCCTTTGAGCCTTTATCCATCATACAGGGTGATTTCCAGAATTGTGTAAACTGTCTTGCTTTGTTAATAAGTGTGTGATTTTATATAGATATAATTTTGATTCTACACACGAGGAAGTATTGTGTCTGTACTGAATAGTTAATAAGCCGCACCTGGTTGTAGTATTTAGGGCGTGCTTAGCACACCTTTTTATTCCAGAGACATAGAGAGCAGTGAAAGTTGTGTTCATCCCAAAGGCAGGGCGGATGGACTTTACCATCCCCAAAGCGTATAGACGTTCCTGCTCAAGACGATGGAGAAGCTATGTGAACGATATATAAGGGATATTGTAGTGAAAAACAACCCTTTGCAACGTAACCGCATGCATACACCCTGGGAAGATCCACCGACATCGCCTTCCATGCAATTGCGAGTCGTATTGAGAGATCCTTGGACAATAAAGAGCCCACCCTAGGCGTTTTCAAAGACATAGAATATGCGTTTGACAGGACCACCTTTCCAAAAATTACAGCGGCCCTAATGGAGAAAAATGTCCCTACGATCATGGGAAGCTCGATATCCAACATGATCTCGAAGAGAGCTATACAAATCAGTGTCGGAGATGCTTCTGTACGAGGGATGGTCACGAGAGGCTGTCCGCAGGGAGGTATAATATCACCACTGCTATAGAACCTCGTTCTTGATAGCCTCTTGTGCCGCCTCAATTCAGAAGGTTCCACACAACTGCCTACGCAGATGATTTAACAATAATGCTTAGCGGAAAATTCGAGGGAGTCCTCTGTGAAAGAATGAGGGGGTTCTAAGAATAATCGAAAAATAATGCAGAGAACACTCCCTGCCTGTCAATCCCACTAAGACGGAGATGGGAAAGGAAACTAGGAGCACTGAAGGCACTTGCCCTCCTGGATACAACATTAAGTTTCGCATCAGAAATGAAATACCTTGGGGTAACCTTCGATGCCAAACTAACATGGAATCTTCACATAGATCGAAGACTAAAGAAGGCTTACATTTCTTATGAGCAGTGTCGCAGGACCGTAGGGAAAACCTGGGGAATGAAACCCAAATTGGTCATGTGGATATACACTGCTGTTATAAGACCAATGATAATCTATGGAGCTGTGATTTGGTGGCCTAAGAGCAAACAGACAACAGCTAAGGTCTAGCTCAGCTCAGCACTTGCAAAGAGTTGCTTGCCTAAACATAACTGGAGCTATGCGAACAATGCCAACGAGAGCTATGGAGGTAATGCTGTGTCTGCCACCACTAGATATATATCTAGGAAAAGTGGCTCTGACAATAATAGTATGCCTCAAATCCGTTGGCATACAACCAAATGTAGGCTGTCGAGAAGCCAGAAGTCGCCTGTGGAATGAGGCTGTCAGGAAGATGCCTCTGCTGCAGGCGTGCAGAGATGGCACTTCTCCTCGGTTTGTCTCTGATAGACCCTACATAATACATACGAATAGTTAGGACGAGGCTGCTGGTGAAGGTGTGATCAACATGTCCATAGACGGGTCAAAAAAGAAGGATGGGGCAGTATGTAGAATATACTCCAGAAGTCTGCAAATCCAATGTAAAGGTCTATGGATGGAAGACCCAGTGTAGTACAAACGGAATTGGGGGGCATAACCATAGCCGCAAAAGAGATTGTCCGTAGACAAACTACGGACAAAACATTAAGGATCTACACAAATTGTAGACAATCATTACTAGCCCTAAGAAGTTACAAAATTACCACAGGAGCAATATGGGAATATCATCAAGCATTTGTGGGTGCCCCCAGCATGAATAACATACTGGTATGCTAGGTGAAAGGACATGCGCAGTGTAATGACAACAAAGTAGCCGACAGTCTGGCCAAGAAGGCAGCAGGCCTAAGTATCTTTGGACCAGGCCCGACCAGTCTGTTACCAATCACTTGGATAACACAAATAATTAAAGAGAACACCCACAATGAATCCAAGAAACTGTGCGATGAAACAAACAGCTGTCAGCTTGCCAGAGAACTTTCAAAATATCTCAACAAGAGTACAGCAATGGACTACCTGGCAATGTCCTGAAGGAACCTACAAGAAGATGAGACGGTTCAACACGTACTCTATGACTGTTCTACCGTCTCATCAATCAGAGAATCCATTTTGGGAGAAGGATGGTCTATTTTGACCGAAATAGAGGAGATGTCCCTAGGCAGCATCACCACCTATTTCCAAGATTAGGTTGGTTGGAGGCCTAGGCGAGGATCTGCCTACAGGGAGGAAGTAGACGGGATCCAAGGGGGCCTAAGTGCTGTGGTTCAATAATTTTCATTGACCATCTTCTCAACTAATTTCAGATTCCAGCCATTTGTAATATATATTGCTGATATTATTTAATGTGAAAAACAAACTACTTTAAGGTGTCCAATTAGCTAATAACCTTCTCTATTCCTACAAATAAATAAGATGTAAGATTGCGTTTAATCCCAGTAGTGTTAAACTGATCGTCTAACCAAGTGCGAGTATTCTGGAGTATAACACTATTAAGTTTTGTGACATATCGACGATACAGATCTACACCGTTAGCTGTTCCTGTATTATAATAAACGAATTAATTATATAGCCTTTGCCAAGTAACTTTTCTCACACAGGTGCTCGTAGTTGTATAAGCACTATAATATAGAATTAGAGTGACTATAATGCGAATAGTTAATTATGTTTCGTAATTTTAGCGTTAATAAATAATTTGTTGAATTAAGCGATAAATTATACGATGATTTACGTGTTGAGTTTGTAAAATTATATGATGGTAGTAATTTAGATATTAACACATAATTCTGATTTTATAGATATAGGCATACCTGCAGTAAATCTTTTTATATCGCATAGATCGTAAGTTTATACAATTACAATCTAAATTTTGTTTCTGCATACACATTGGCCAGTTAAAAAATTTTATTCATAATCTGATACATTGATAACTGTGCAAGTATAATGATTTTAATAATTGCTCACATATGGGCTTTTTCAAAGCTTTTATTAAATTTGCAACGTTAGTTAGTTAGTTACACAGGAAAATCTCGCGACAATTAGTTAGATTAGACGATTAGTTTATTTCCTATTTTTTAGAGCATTTAAATAAAAGCTTTTTAAAAATATTTTTTTTTATATTTTATGGCATCATCTAACAAAAGAACTACTTATTCTATGGAAGGTATAATAAGGGAAATACGCGAGCGATAATAATTTATCTCTACGGAATCTCACAGAGGTATACCACAGCTCACATCGGAGACATTAAAACAGCAAACCAGACGGTTTTGACATGTTTGTTTTCGTACTGCAGCAAGCCAAAAGTATGCAATAAGATATCCGTAATATTTTGCGCTAATGTTTACCATAACTCTGATCAAAAGACAAATTATGTTCTTGTAGTAACACTTTGTGTGTGGTGGTGGGAACAACGGCGTGCCGAGAACCGTACATGGTGGCGCTCGTGTATAGCTTACTGATTTACATATGCGTTTTGATATACTGGAAGGCCCTTAGCAGATCGTATTCTGGTGTCTTTTACTATCTGCATCTCTTAAGATATCTTTAACGTCGGATGGACAGTCCCGGTGTGTGCATCAGATGTTTATTGTAGGGACTCAGCCGATTGCTTAGATTCTCCGCAATGTCCGTCGTCTCCGTGGAAATTGTGCACAAATTCGTACCTGCTATCTGATAAAACTTGTAATAAATAATAATACAAAATATCAAAATAACAATGTTGTCATAGACTCATTCTGGCACAGCCATAATAATAATATTTAATGGTGCTAATATAATATATATAGAGTTATTTACTATATTTCGACACCTCGTATGGCTGTTATTATTAGGGATAAAAAAAATTGGTATAAACGTTGTAGAGTCGTATATATACAGGGTGGGACAATAGTGCGTCCGATTTCAATAGCTCGAGTTTTCCGACAGCTAGAAATTTGAAAAAATATCGAGGAAACTATATAAAAAACTCTATAACTGGAAATTATTTTCAAATGTACAGAGTGAACCATGACGGTTGTACATGGTTATTCTTTAAAAATTACCCACCCTGTATATTATTAAATTTTTTGAATGATCCTTTTTTCCTGATTTCAAAAATATACCATGTGTTATCCCTACCGTATACCGCTTTTGAGTTATTAAACGTCGAATATCTTAGATGAACTAGTTACTGTAAATATAAAAAAGTTAACATTATTAAAGTGACCTATGAAAGTGACAACTATTATGTTTGATACGTGACATTTCTTTAATGAAATAATCAAAATTGTTTACAGTGAGGAAGAAAAAAACAAATATTTATAGAAAATAGATAACAATGATTTATTTAGGAAATTTAAATATAAATAAATGATAACTCATAACAGATGTTCGATGTGTCCACCATTATTATCAATGCATAATCATTGATAACGTCTTCTTATATTTATGATTGCAAAGGAAATGGCTTCATTATTTACATTCAGATAGTTTATTTCAAGTCGAATTCTGCCTTTAATGACTTGAATACTATTATTATTATTGACAATATTCTTTAGAAATTCCCCAAAAAATGAATCCATAGAGGTCAAATCCGAACTGTTAGGTGGCCATTTAATTGTACCATTATTCCCTATCCATATTGGTTATACATTATTCAAATAATCTCGAACGGGTAGGACACTGTGCAGAGTTGCCCCATCCTGCATCCAAATCATATCATCAAGTTCGGCTTCCAGAAAATTCTGCAAAAGAATATTTTCTACTTCTGGGATAATTATTTCCAGATAGATAACTCCAGTTAAAGTATAATCATAAAATATAGGCCCAAAAATTTAGTTTCTGAAAATTCTACACTAAACACTAACAGTTTTTCTTCCTGATTTTTTTTATTTGTTTTACCAATCTTTTTCTGTTGTGCTTGTTTTCCCACGACCTTCGATTTTTCCTATAAAAAAACTCCTGCCGTAGCAAAGGATGATTCATCAGTCCGTAACAGTTTAGTAAAAAAAATCGGGATCTTCATCCAACTTTTGAATCATCTGACACAAAAGTCCAGTCTTTTCCTTTTATGAGCCTGTATTAAAACTTATACGTGTAAAATTTTATATGGTTTATAGTTATTATTTTTTAACGTACGTTGGATTTTGAAATAACTTTTACTTAATCATCGACTGCATTATTTATACTACATTCAGAATTTTCTAAAGAATAATACAACGTCTCAAAAAAGCCGAATAAATATGAATGGGCTTGCCTTCGAAATGAAGCAGTATATCTAGTTGTTCTCCTTATGGTTTGATTGAACTACACGCTTTTGTCTACTAGTACTGGAGGTATTATTCACCTTTCGGTAAATATTTTTGAACGTATCTTCTGATGGGGTTGGACGATTTGGATACAGCACCCTACATGCTATTCTCTTTTTGATGCACGTTTATTTTTGTTATTTTATACAGTGTGTCCCCGGATGGACCTAACTACACTTGTAATTTTCCTTATTTTGCATTTTAAGAGAAAAAGTCATTCTTCATAAAAAGTTTTGCTGAAGTGAAAAGTCATTAGCCATAATCAGTTTCAAAATAACATACAGGGTGGTTAGCAAATAAGGAAACGTGAACTTGTGCCAAGAGTAAAGTATTAGTTTTTTGGGAGGGATATGACAATTTTACTGAAAGAAGTTGTTTCTAATCTTAATAGTAGTGAAATTTAAACGTCGTATCTCAAAGTTGATATTCTTTCGTAAATTATGATTAAAATAATTTACAAATTCAACGAAAGCACATATTTTATTGAATAAAATGATAACAAAACTATTCTAAGTGCTACGCTATGTGCTATGCCTACTGCTACACATTTTTCAATATTTTGTCTTAATTTTTCATAAACTAAATGAATTGTATCCTCGTTTAAGTCGGCTATTGCTTCTGATATTTTCTCCTTTAAAAGGTTTAAATTATCTTTTAAATCATTGGCCTAAACTTTTTACTTCAGATATCCCCATAAAAAAAAATCAACAGGAGTTATGTCTGGGGAGCGTACAGGACATCTTATTGGTCCAAATTGTCCTATCCATTTATTGTTTAAATGCTAATCTAACCAGTTTCTTACACTAATTGCACTGTGTGCAGGACAACAGTCATGTTGATAATACAGTTTTCTTGTGTCCTGTAAATTTATATAATCCAGAGCAGGTATTAAAAAAATTCCCAACATCTCTATGTAAGTGTTCTAATTTATGGTTGCGTCGAAAAAATATGGTCCAATAATTAGCATTAGAAACAACTTCTTTCAGTAAAATTTTTATATTCCTCTCAAAAAGATAATACTTTACTCTTGGTACAAGTTCACGTTTCCTTATCTGCTAACCACCCTATATGTTATTTTGAAAGTCTGATTATGGCTAATGACTTTTCACGATAAACAAATTTTTTTGTGAAGAATGGCTTTTTCTCTAAAAATGCGAAATAAGGAAAGTTACAAGTATAGTTAGGTTCATCCGGGGACACGCTGTATATAACAAGTAAATATTTGGACTTTCTCTTCCTCACTGTAAACCATTTTGATTATTTCATTAAAGAAATGTCACTTATCAAACTTAACAGTTGTCATTTTCATAGGTCACTTTAATAATGTCAATTTTTCCATATTTACAGTGACTAGTTTAATTATGGTATTCGTTTATTAACTCAAAAACGGTATATATTAGGGGTAACATATGGCATATTTTTAAAATCAGGAAAAAAGGATCATTTCAAAAATTTAATAAAGGCTACCCCATTTAAAAAAATATATTATTTTTTTGTATCCTCTGAAATCTGCACGTTACTGTACTTTTGATAGAATTTTAACAAAATTGAGTTATAACCACACAATGCGAAGGCGTAGAAGGGACACGTATATAAATTTTTATGTCTTCGTAACAAACATTATTAATTCTGTGATACGTAACACGGAATTAATTATGAAATACTTATTTCTTCGTTACGCAACACAGAATTAATTATTAAATAATTATTTCTTCGTTACGTAACACGGAATTAATTATTTCTTTCGACTAAAGTAAAGAGCATTTTATAATTATTTCTTCAATATGGAATTAATTATTAAATTATTATTTCTTTGTTACGTAATACGGAATTAATTATTTCTTTCGACTGAAGTAAAGAGCATTTTATAATTAATTTAGTGTTACGCAACGAAGAAATAATTATTTAATAATTAATTCCGTGTTACGTATCACGGAATTAATTATTTCTTTCGACTAAAGTAAAGAGCATTTTATAATTATTTCTTCAATATGGAATTAATTATTAAATTATTATTTCTTTGTTACGTAATACGGAATTAATTATTTCTTTCGACTGAAGTAAGGAGCATTTTATAATTAATTTAGTGTTACGTAACGAAGAAATAATTATTTAATAATTAATTCCGTGTTACGTATCACGGAATTAATAATTTTTATTATGAAAACATAAAAATTTATATACGTGCCCCTTCTACGCCTTCGTATATTTGTAACCATTTTCAATTTATTGAGCAATAAATACAACATTCAAGAATAAATTTAATGAATTAGAGATTTTTTCGAATAAGTGAACAGGAAAAATTAGAACAAGTGCTCCACGTGTTGCCAATTTTAATTGACACACATCTCTATGGGTGTCTAAAACGGCAACAGAAACTTTACGACCTCATTAAAATACCGGTACTCTCTGTATTATTTCACCTATAAATCGAATCATTTACCTTTATAGGTTGTATGTGCGTCGGAACACCATACCGAATGGTCCAACAGCTCGTAAAGTTTTTATTTCGTTTTTTATCTATACGGAAGCTCTGCCACAAACTATACAACTTTTGTATTTAATTTTTTTTAGAATTCAAATCAGTTAAGTGGGGCAAAATACATATTATAATGGATAACCCTGCACAAAAATACATAAAACCCTTTGGCTATTTAATAAAACTGAAACAGAAGCACCCTCCCAATCTATCGTCTGCTCAGATCATCCAAGAGTGATAACAATACAAGTAGAAATAAAGATTCGATACCTACACCACCGATTATTTTATAAATAAGGACCACATATAGTTATTATTCATCGCGCGAATAATTCGCCGGACTTTAGAATAACTCCAAAACAAACTCATGCATATACATAGGCTTAGGAGCTTTCAGCTGAATGAACTTCAGCTGAATTTATTATGATATTTATGGCTTTCGAGTCAATTGTTTATTGGTCTATGGCGCCGTAGCTGGGAGCTGTCAGAGGTGTGCGAGCGGCGGTATCGCAGTCCCATACTGGGGCCTCCCGTGGCCCCCCGGCCGCGGGAGTCCGATCGACCCGCGGCACTTCCAGGTCCTTACTTTTAACGGGGAAATTAATTAATATACTCGCCATCAACCATAATACCGAGAATTGCAATGGGAGTTATGCCGGCAGACTTACATTACCGTAAATTAAGCGAATCAACTTCGTATGTTATTATTAAGATATTACCGGGACTCCTCTTGTATAATGCAACAGAGGCTATAAAATTATATTGTCTCGAATTTATCTTATACCGGGATTTTATTGTGGTCGTTCCACTGTAACTCAGATTTTGTTTTTATGCAAGGAATTAGGAATTACAGGCATTTTTTAAAAGAATTTGAACTTCTAGGATCTTAAAAGACATGCATTCGCATTTTGCCTACGTTCCCGTTATTAATAGCATGTCAATTTGTACATTTCTGGTAAGTATACCTCTACTGTTTACTTTCCATTATTGTTGAAAATACAACTTAATCCTTACACTTTTAATAAGACATTAAATGCAATTGTAGTTTACTGATTGACGTGGTGTTTAACGTTCTTTTCAAGGCTTGCTAAGTTTCTAATCGAAATAAACAAGGCGAAATAAAATTCCGAATAAAAAATTAGGTATGTTTAAATTATTTAGTTTAGTGAAATAATACTAGACATAGTCACCAAAATCTAGAATATTATAAACAACGGAAAAATTATATCGACACAATCACGCTTTCGTAAAAATCATAGCAGTCATAGCACTTCCACTGCACTTATAAAAATAACTGATATTTGTCAAAATTCAGATAACAATAAAGCGACTTGTCTAGATCTACTTGATTTTAGTGAAGCCTTCGATACTTTGAATCCACAAGCTCTGGTTTCTAAATTGTATTATTTCGGTTTCTCCAATAATTGCATTAAATTTTTTAAATCTTATTTAACTAGTAGAGAACAATGCGTTGCTTTGACAATAGATAATAAGACTGTTTTCTTTGCTTCGTTACATCAAGGTGTACCTTAAGGGTCCAAATTAGGACCCCTGTTATTTTTAATATACGTTGCAGATATGAATGGCGAAGTTCAATATTCTAGTATAATGCAATATGCAGATAATTCTCAATTAATTCTCGATGTTTGTCCAAATAATACAATATTTGCACAAGAAAATATTTCATCGGATTTACAGAAAATTAAAAAGTTTTCTTTAGATCACACCTTAAAAATTAATGCTTCTAAGTTGTCTTATTGATAGCAGGCTTAAAACATTCTAGAGATAAACTGTCTGATTTTGTCAAAATTGATAATGATGAAGTACCTAAATTGAGTGAAGCAAAAAATCTTGGCGCAGTCATGGATGACGCACTTACATTTCAATCACATGTTTCCACTAAAATAGGATTGGCTTTCAGCCGTCTAAGAAATTTATACCCATATAAAACTTTCATGTCACCTGCTGCTAAATATCGTTTGTGTAACGGCCTCGTTCTCTCTATTTTTGATTATGGTGATATAGTATAACATAATTTTATCGGTGCCGTTTCCTGCCGTCTAATACAAAAAGTTCAAAATGCTTGCATGCGCTTTGCTTACAATAGTATTCCCTTTAGAAATCATATCACTCCCTACTTACATCGAAGTTCTATCCTAAATATGAATAATAGGGGTCTTATTTATAAAGTGATGACCACTGGTGAGCCTAGTTACCTACGAAGCAAGTTCTCTTCTTATAATCACTATCAAGACACAAGGCACATTCGAGTTTTTAGAATATATAAGCACAAATCGTCAGCTTTTCAAAAGTCATGCACATTTAATGCACTCCATTTGTAGAACAAGCTTGACTCGAGCATTAAAAAATTGCCTCAAAAAAATTTCATTGTAGGATAAAGAGTAGCTGCTTGGCAATCAAAACGTTGCCACTTAAAGACAAGACCCTACCGGTGTATGCACCACTTAACCACCTATTTATATTATTTTGGTTTATTTTCATTGATCCCCACTCTGCACCTTTAGCGTTACATCATTGCAGTTTTCCTTATTTTGCTATATCGTCCTTATTCGAAATAAAATTTTCCATCTAATGTTGAGGTCCATATAATGGCATGTTCTATTTTAAAAAATTCACTTTTTATCAAAAACCAAAACTTTAAAATTTATTGGTCCACATAGCACTTAATATTAATAAACTATCAAGAATTATTGTTTGTGTGGCTAACAGAGTTGAAATGGAGCATTTCACTCAAGTCACGGCCTTTTGGGTTGAAAAATAAAATAAAAAATCTCTTTTTTTGGGAAAAATTAAAATTTCGTGATTAATTTGGGAAAAGCCTGAGTCAGATTTCGTGGCTACCCGGTATATTAAATGAAAAATTAAATTATTAAAACATTGCATGACTGATGGTCGAGGGGTAAGCGCACTTGCCTCTCACCCAAAAGTTCCGGGTTCGAGTCCTGGTCGTAGAAGTCGAAAATACTGTGAGAGGGATTTTTCTACTATGCACGGATATTGGATGTGTATCCCTTGTCTCTAAATGTGTAGCCCCCTCGTACACAAGGCTCTGCTAGAGCCTTCTGGGATGAAGAGGGTCGTAATAAGATAAGATAGACTTGACACTGCTTCTGACTTAGTTTACATAAAGACTTGCACACTATACACAAATACACTACTCTACGAGCGTTTCGCTAATCATGTTAGCATCATCAGGAGATGATTAAAACTCTAAATGGTTTTAATCATCTCTTAATGATGCTAACATGACTAGCGAACTAGTTGAACTAGTTGAACTTCTTTTCGTTCACCTCAGGGTTGTGATTCTGCTAGGCATTTATGGATCAAATTGCAATTTGTTTCAAAATCGTATATGCCAAATCATCTGTGTCTGCCACCACCAGATATATATCTAGGGGAAGTGGCTCTGATAACTTCAAATCCGTTGGCATACCACCAAATGTAGGCTGTGGAGAGGTCATAAATCGCCTGTGGAATGAGACTGTCAGGAAGACGCCTCTTCTACAGGTGTGCATAGATGGCATTTCTCCCCGATTTGTCTTTGACAGACCCTACATAATAGTGAGAACGAGGCTGCTGTCGAAGGTGTGATCAAAATCTTCACAGACGGATCAAAACTACGGGCAAAACAATCAGGATCTACACAGATTGCAGACAAGCACTACTATCCCCAATATTACCACAACAGCAGTATGGGAATGCCACCAAGCACTTGCATGAATAACGTACTGGTATGCTGGGTGAAAGGACATATGCACAGTGTAGTGGCAACAAAGTAAACAACAGACTAACCAAAAAGGCAGCAGGTGTAAGTATCTCTGGACCAGGCCCGGCCAGTCTCTTACCAATCTAAGCGATAACACAAATAATTAAAGAGAACACCCACAATTAATTCAAGAAGCTGTGGGATGAAATAAATAGTTGTCAGCTCGCTAGGGAACTACTAAAATATCCCAACAAGAGTACAGCAATAGACTACCTGGCAATGTCCAGAAGGAACCTACGTTTTATAACGGAAATCCAGATTGGACACTGACATCTACATAATATGAGATTAAGCGAAACGCCTCCCTGTAGAGGTTGTGAGCAACAAGATGAGACGGTTCAACATGTACTCTGCGACTGTTCTGCCGTCTCATCAATCTGAGAATCCATTTTGGGACAACGTTGGTCTACTTTAGCTGATATAAAGGAGATGCCTACTAGATCACTACCTATTTCGGGGGATTAGGTTGGTTGGAGGCCCAGGCGAGGGTCTGCCTACAGGGAGGAAGTACAAGGGGCCCAATGGAGCTTATAATTGTTGTGGTTCAACAATTTTCATTTATCACCCTTCCAACCAATTCTAATGCCAAACCATCAGAATTAAATCGTATTTCGGAATCTAGTAGTATTTCAATATGAAAAATTCTACAACTGTCGTTTCAAAAATGAAATAAAACTTTATTCTTCCAAAACTTAGAAAGTCTTGTAAACAGCTACACAGTTTCGTGTTTTATTATAGTTTTTTTTTTTCAAGAAAATAAATGAGGGCTTTGTGCCTGATGATCAGCGGCGTAGTGGACAGGCCCACAATGCATGAGGAGTCCCAGCTCTTAGGGGGCCCCCGAGTCAGGTTACGCAATCTATAAAAGTGACAAAATCTTACATACATCTTAAACATCAATTGTCAAGATGCATGAATTTAAAAAACATAAATTTATTAAATTTCCTTGATATTTATTATATTTTTTTAATAATATGATAAAGTAAGTTGGTTATTTTGGACATATTAACTTTATAATGTTCAGTAAAAAATACATGTACCTAATGATTTTCGTTCAACAAAATTGGACGTGATTTTTGATTTTGTATTGACCCTTATCCTATGATATTGTGATGGGGATGGGAGCAGAAATTTTCACCTACTCTACTGCTGATGCTTTTAAGAACTTCAACTAATTATTTTCTTCAATCTGTGCATTGAAAAGTTGCTTTGTCTTAAAGTTGAAGGAGATGTTGCCAAGTACAAAGAGTTAAAATCATAGATTGTAATATTACATAGTAATTTTACTTCTCAACATTCCATTCTTGTTGTAAGTTGCACAAAGAATGTACAGGTATGTGCTCCAGTATTTTCCATCTGTTTTTAGTTAACTGATTTTTTTAAGCCGAAGTTGGCTTAAATAGAGTTAATAAACTAAAAGCATAATGAAGCATATATTTGTTTCGAACGACGGTGTAGCTGTTTTTCTATGAATTCGCAAACAAATCTTATAATAATTTAAAATAACAATACCTCCTGTTTCTTTATTTCGATAAACCTCATCTTAAGATTAACAATACCTAACCTAAAAACGTATTATTGTTTTTATTATACAAAGTGACATGCATCCAAGGCCAACCACAGTACGAAAATATCGTACGGAGATATTTTCTACTTTTCTTTAACTCAAATCAAAGTAAAACAAATAAAAAATATATAGAACTGGTAGCGTCCAAATTCGTTCATATACTGTATGATAATAAACAACGTAATCAACGTGTCTATTATTACGTAATGTAATAACAATTATTACGACATTGGTAACTAAAAATAGTGAATTTTCTCCTACGCTTTGTATAATAGCCGTGTGACAATTGCAGAATTTATATGATCGCCTTAATAATTGTGTCATCAAATGACAAGGCGGCGTCCAGAAAATAATAGGGAGCACTACTTATCTATCAGTTTATTCATAGCTTTGCCTCTAAGACCTAACTGAGCGGTATAACCTGAAAGCAAAGCCAACAAGGCTATTTTGTTTTGCGTAAGTATGACGCCATCGGTGAAACAAATGTTTTCGGCATTGTTACATTTCGTTGTTGTGGATATATCGTGCGGATGAGTGAGTCGTGTCGGCGTGGACAGCACAAACACTTCGTGTAGGTGCAAAATTCACACATTTTTACATTAATTATTATAAACTACATTAATGCTTTTGAATACAGTGTGTGTCACTTTTCGCCACCACACCCCAATATCTCGGCCATTTGTTGATCGATTTAGATCAAATTTCTCGGCATACCAATATCTTTGTTAACGTGGAGTGCTTTGGAATGGATTTGATAATTGTATCGAATGTCAAATTAAACTTAAACATGGCTGCACAGCAATTAAGTATTGCTGGTAAAATTAAGATAATAAGAATTATTGGTGACAGTGTACGCTCTTATCGAGATTCACCTAGTATCTTCAATTTGAAACATCCATAACGCCCACAGATTCACTACACCACAGTCAGTTGAATTAAGAGAATATTTAATCAACTAGAGATGTATCCAAACTTAGAGCCAAAAAATGCAACGTTGCCGATCGTCTATTGGATCAAGTAATATTATATGCTGTTAAAGCTGAACCACGTGTTAGTGTTAGAGATTCATCTCTAAACTTGAATGTAGACAGGAATCCAATTTCCTTAAACGTCATAATTTAAACCATATAAACCTAAGTTTCTATACATCATGGAATAAGACGGAAACGCAGAGAGGAAGTTGGATTATTGCTTCTAGGCACAGGGTTTGTTTTTAAATTTTCAGGGATGGGGCTACTTTTACAACGTCTCATAGCAAAACTCAAGGTATTGGTCAACGGTAAACCTACACTGGTTTATAGATAGTAAACGTCAATACTCCGGAAAAGTAAAATATTTAGTGTGGAATTTTAAGTGAGACCTTAATTGGACCATTTTTCTTTGATGACACTTTAAATAGTGTGAGAATCCTACATCTTTTAACACATGAATTTCCAGATGCCATTCAAAATTTATCTTTAGCCGTACAACAAAACCTTTATTTTCAACTAAATGGGGCTTCCATTCATAATGCAGTAATAGTTAAAAATTGGCTGAATAGCAACTTCCCTATGCGTTGGATTGGAGGAAATAGTCCTTTAATTGCGTGGCCACCTAGATCACCAGACGTCACCCCTATGGATTTTACTTTTGGGGTAGGTACCATAAAAAATATAATCTATAAAAATAGGCCACGAAATAGAGCGGAACTATGTGACAGAAGCATGTAATGAAGTAAAAGTTGAATAATTAAGAAAAGTTGTGAAAAATGATAAGAATTAAAAAATGTATCAGAATTGATGGAGGACTAGTTTAAAAGATTATATTTTTACTTTTTAAAATTATATTTTTGTTTAAATAATAATTTCAAGTGTTGTTTAAGTTACAATGACTTTACAAAAATAAAGTTTAGTTATTTGATATTTTCTTTAAAGAAAAAATGTATCCTAATGCTTAATTGGCGTCATTATTACACGACTACCAAGTTATGTAAAAATCCGACAATAAATAACTCGAATAGTAGGGTGATTATTATTGAAATCTTAGATATGATTTTCTTTGTAATGGAATGAATATTTTTTAACGAAATTTGGTATACAGGGGTTTTAGGTAATGCCGAACAAGATTCTGTAAAAACAAAAACCCATCTCAATCGCTAATATAAATTCCTAATTTTTGCCAACTTCTTTTGATCAGAGTAGGCGTATTTAATTTCGGAAAAAAGATTTTTAAATAACAATCTGAAACACAAGAAGTATACCAAATTCGATCTAAATCGATCAACAAATGGCCGAATTATTGGGGTGTAATAGTGAAAAGTGAGACACACTGTATAATAAAATTCCTCAGAATGGTTCTGAACGAAGTCCAGATTTAAATCCCTATTTAAACGATTGTTAAAAACAAATGGCCCATTAACTGATCTGTCATGCCGGGCAATCTTCTGGGGCCTTAGCATGCACTTTTTGAAAATGATGCAGATGAGGGAGTTGTTGAAGAATCCGTTGATTGGTTGTTTTTGCAACGTGGGGTTGAGTATATATTTTTCGAATACAAGTTATAGGTTGATCAACAATTGCGTCTAAAACAATTTCCTCAAGTTCCACAGTACGTAAAATTCACCGCCTCATTTGGGTAATAACGTTCCTAGAAGATTTTGAATTTATGTAATTAGATTACATTGATAAAATTGTAATTAGTAATTAATTAATATATCTATTTTGTTACACATACATGTCTACCGTAATCTCAATATGCTCAAAAGTTTTTCGGTCGGGTAACAATCAATTAGAAAATTTTTTTAGTTTCTACACATCAGTTGCCCTCCCATACATTAAATCTGTATATACATTAAAAGTATGCTATGCCATGACTTTCAGAATCCAATAAAAACAAAAAAAATTAAAAAAAGACACTTCCTAAAACCCAAAATGTAAAAAGTAACAGCCTATTCGGGAAAATACATTTGTAGTTGTATCTAATGAAGATTTTCACAACTTGCTTTTAAAACCATCTTTCTAAACTAGTTACGGTCTTATTCCGTAGCAATTCTCCATATTATTGTTAACGACGAGTTTCTTCTAAATAATGGTGGAGGCGCTTTGCGGTCTGCTCTGCCGAATAAAAATGCATATTCCTCTGAAACCGTTAATTTTATCGAATATAATCAAGAGTACCTGTTTCTTAGACAAACGTTTGAGGAATCTACTTATGATATTCACACTACAATAATATCATTCTTGAAGAAAATATTGTGGTGTTAACCCTTGGGTAAAGCCCATTTCGAACTTACTAGAAGGTACGTAGTCTTCGTTCTAGAACTAAATTGAACACATTCACCTGTTTTGTCAACGAATTATATGAATCACTGGCAATATTTTGACCCAATCTACCCTCCCCTGAATCCTTCCCCTAAAGTTCTGGACAACCTGTATATCTAAATCTGTCAATTATTATTAAGTATTCTATTACAAATAATCTCCATATTTGTTCTTTGTCATATGGTTAATGTGTCCAAAGATATTTGCAAAAAATACGATGTTTGGCAAATACAATAGTTTAAACGAATGTGTTCCTCACGTTCGAAGTCAAAAATTTCTAACAAACCTTCTTTATATGTGCATCATATCTCAGCAAAGAAATTCCCCTACCCAAACACCTTTTCAAAAAATACATTTTTAGTATTACTTTTTTCATAGACCATATTTAATTTAATTTAATAATTAATAACTTACTTATTTTTTAAAGTAACTATGTTATCAGGTAACTTAGCTATTTTTAATCAAGCAAGTAGTTACTGTTTAAAGTAACCTAGAGTAAGAGTAATACCTCGTATATGATAGAAATGTTTAATAAACTGACGGACGGCTGAGCTATACTTTTGAACATGCCAATTGTTGCTAGTGTTTAAAGTGTCGGCAAGTTGCACAAGCCATCGGGACCTGTGTGGTATTGAAGTTATCGACAGTGATGGAAATAGGCGTTCTCTCTTTTGCGTGTAGTCACCAATGGACTGTAGAGGCGTGGCGGTACACAATCATAGCAGGCCGTTCCCGCCTACACAACACTTGAACAGCAATTACTGTACGTACTCCAAGCGACGACCAATCACACATGGACCTTCAATGTTGCCCACATCATCGGCGAACATAGAACTGTGCATTTTATGTGAAATTATTCATGTTTTTATGGCATATTATACAAATATACAAAAGAAGCTGATCATAACTGAGATAATACTAACAATAAAGTTATCTCTGCCCATTGCACACGAAATGCACTTTTGTATTTCATGGCAATGTAATATTATTTTAGATAAAAAGATAGGTTGTTTTAACTCTGTTACATGGGGGTGTAATTATTGATATCGCTCAAAATCAGAAACGAAAGACATTTTTTATAAAATTAATATTTAATATGCCTAATGGCCATTTTGGTATTGTAATTCTTCGTGTTCAACAAACGATCATTATACGCATGTAAGATATTTTCCTATAAAATAGGTAAAGTACTCTTGTACCAGTATAACTAGTAAAGATTCCGCAAATTACTTAAGATATATTTTCTGTGCTTCTGCATCAACAAAGGTATGTTTTCCGACAATTCTTAAATTGTCTAAAGTACTCCCTACTCCTACTGGTTAATAACTGCCAGTTTGGTTTTAGGTAAAAATTGTCTACTTCAGTCATAAAATCTTTAATAATATAATCAATAAAGGTTTTGAGACTATGTGAGTAAGACAACTAAGCTTCTATAAATTTTCTGTACATAACAAAAATTGAATTCTGTCTTTCAGACCGTTCACTGTCATTATAAATAATGTTAATTCAAATTCAATTGGTATAACACTAGGTGTTTTTCAGGGTTCAGTTCTGAGATCTGTACTATTTATGATTTACATTAATGATCTACTTAACAGTGCTCCTATCTCGAATTTTACCCCTTAAATGTTGTTATTCCATTTAAATTTCTCAATTTAAAGTAATTTCCCGTAAAATTGGAAGCACTGTTAAAAAAATCCCATCAGTAAATAATTCACTAATAGCAGACAAAAAAGTTACGAGGAACCTTCATCCGCAAACCAATATTAAAAATGTTACAGCAATTAAAAAATCGCTGCCCAAGAAATCACTACTTCCACATCCAGATATTGTATCCAAGTCTTATACACACTAAATCCCAATGTAATATTTTATTCCCTTTAATAATAGGGTGGGGGTGCTAGAGGGGGGGGGCTAATGTAAAAAAAATTTTGGAAGCCCTTGGTTCTCGTATACACACTAAATCCCAATTTAATTTTTTATTCCCCTAAACAATAGGGTGGGGTGGTAGAGGGGGTAACTAATGCCAAAATAAATTTTAGAAGTCCTTGGTTCTCGTACACACAGTAAACCGCAATTTAATTTTTTATTTCCTTTAATAATAGGCTGGGTGTGGCAATGATGGTGGTAGAGGTGGTAGCTAACGCCAAAAAAAAATTTTGAGACGTTTCGTTCTTGTATACACACTAAATCACATTTTGTTTTTTACTCCTTTTCATAATAGTGGGGGGGTGGCTGATGCCAAAAAAAAATGTCGAGATCTTGACTTTTCGTACATGTCCTAAATTGCAATTTTATTGACTCTTACCTGCTTGCTTTACCTATTTACCGTTATTTACCCCCAAACGCTTCAACGGAATTATATCAAAATATAATCTAATTCCAGATCTCGTTACAATACATAAGTGTACCAAATTTCAAGTCAATATCATAAACGGTTCCAGAGTAAACGTGCGCACAAAAAAGTTACAGACAGACCGACAGACAGACAGGAAATTTTCTGTCGCTCGAATTTAAAAATCTTGATGTATTATATATCCACCAGACTTGTCAAAACACTATTTATGTAATGTCACTAAGTTTAACTACAAATCCAAAATAGTGAATAATATTTATGTTTTCTGTAAAAGTTGTTGCTACAAAATAAAGCCGAGTATAAAAAGTGGCAGCAAATTCACACGAGGGCCCTTACTGCTAGCCCTCCCCTGCTTACTATTGCAAGAATTGCAGAAAATAAAACTTTGGACATTGACAAGAACAGGCAAAATATTCTACATTAAGAAATTACCTTTACCGGATTTTTTTATTTAACCAATTTTCTTCGTCGATATTTATTCTCCCACGAAACTCTATTTTCCCTATTAAAAGCCTCTGCTGTGGAAAACGATGATTCAACTATCCATACTCTATGTTTAAACAAGTTAGAATTTTCATGCATCCACTCTTTGTCGCATTTGCTAGCAAATTTCTAATCGTTTCCGTTTGTGTATTCTCTGTATCAGTTAGAGTTTGTAAGATTTTATAGTGATTATTTTTAACATCCTTTAATTTTTTTTTTTTTGTATTACAATTGCTTGGCTTTGGACAGAGTCCATTCAGCCACGATTAACTTATAATTAAACTAACTAACCTAACAACCCAACTGTAATACACAGCATAACATCCTTTAAATTTTTTTACTTTTTCCAAGTCATTCCTTAAACTTAACTTAAACGTATTAAGTTGTAGAGGCTTTGTTTTAAAATAAATGAATCGGCTAACGAATAGAAAAATTTAGTGTGCGTTTATGTAATAATAATAATAAACTGGCGATGATTATAGTGTAGTAGTAGCTCCTATATAATTTTTCGATTATTGAATTGAAATTATCCCTAAATTCAAACCGATAGCAGACGCTTGCACCACTCGCCCTCCAATAATTAATACAAAAGTGATTAAAAATTGCGCCCATTAGGATTATTAATTTACAGTAGCTGTAACTGGGGTAATTGTACTTAGCATATGGTTATCTCGCCTTAACATCGACAGGAGCGCATGTATATTAATATGTATCTATCTCATCGAAAACTGCATATAAAGACATGTTTTGTATTTAACAAAGCCGATTACGATCTGCCATTGTGTGTGTATTCCAAGTTATCGACTTAATAATAAGAAACTCGAACGTCACTAACTTATGACTGAGTATAATGTGCAGAACTTTGGTATCGCATATGTATTTTCTTAGGTATGGGGTTACAATAGGAAAAGAGGATGATAAAGATTAAAAACACACAGGTACAACGACATAAATGGTTTAGAAAAAGAAACTTAGTCGATATAGTACAAAAATAATAGAATAACTATCAAATTTGATATTAAAGATTTTTTTATTTTTTATTTTTTTTTATTTATTAGTGCATTTGTTTACAATTTTACATTATTGCAAATTATATATACGTAAATGATACTTATTTTATGATAACTATATATATAAGTTATGACGCCTGAGGAGACCTCGTGTTGTGTCTAGTAGTATTAACATCATTACTGTTCACATTTATCGTTACACAGTATCGATGTTGTTGCATTTTAAAAGAATTTTCGCTTTACAACAAAAGAAATATGGGAAACAATAAGGAGAATTAGATTAGTATGTTTGGATTTTACATAGTTTTTTGTTGCTGTGTGTACACATTATTGACTTCGGTGGTTTTAGAGGAAACAACTTCTTTTATTAGATCAAGAGTTGGAGACATGTGGTATAATTTTTTATTAGATACTTTTTACTTTCTCTTTTGAATTTCTTTTTATAATGGTCTTTTATTTGTTCAGGTAGTTGGTTGTATAGCTTGATTCCATTGCATTTGATTTGTTTTTGACATATCGTTTTGCTATATTTTTTAGTTTGGTATGCGTTTTTAGTTTTATTTCTTGTTTCGTATTGGTGACTTAGGGTCGAACCGAACGTATGTTTCTTGTTGTGAGCATAAATTACAGCTGCGTGCATACCTAAACTTCTTACGTTTAGTAATTCGTTTTCTACAAATGAATTTCTGCACATATCTCTACTTCTCATGTTGAAAATTGTCCTTAGTATATAATTTTGCGTTACTTGAAGAGGCTGCAGGATTGTATTATACGCAGAGCCCCAAATAATAATGCCATACCTAATTATGGATTCTGCGAGGCTATTATATGTCACTAAGAGTGTTTTCCTGTTTAGGATACTTTTCAGGATGTAGAACTTGTATATTCATTGTTCAGTACATTTTTTAGCCCTATTGATGGTTTCCTTTACCACCCATTCTAACATTTACGGAGTTTTTGTTGCAAGCTTGGCGAATTTTTGATTCCAGTGGCGGTTTCTTGGAGATGATGAATAAACTCGTTCTTTGACGTACTCCCATAGTAAAAATCCATAGGGGTTAGGTCAGGTGATCTAGCATGTCGAAATGACTCTATTTTGAAATCTGTGTTCTAAATAATTACAGACATTTCGAAGATTATGTGGCGGAGCCCCATCTTGTTGGTAATAAATGCTTCTTCTCAAATTCATAGGTAATTCTCCTAAAAAAAGTTCAGACACCTAATTTCTTTTAAAGTCCCTTGAAATAAAATAGGACCTAGTACCCACAATTCCAGCCCATACATTTACCTCAAACACTTCTTGGTGATTTCCTTCTCTAAATTCATGTAAATTTTCTTGAGACCAGTAACGCAAATTATTTCGAAACATGCCATTGTTAGTGAACCGACTTTCATCTGTGAACAAAATTCTGGAAACAATGTTTCGATTTTCTAGTAACTAATTGCAATAATGAACTCTCCTTCATTTCCATCAGCTTCATATAAATGTTGATGAAGTTGATATTTATATGATTTATATCCATGTTTTCTTAATATTTTTGTAACAGATTCTCGGCTAATATCAAGAGCACTTCCAATGTGACGTGTACTTGCATTTTTATTAATTTCCACGAATGCTAAAATATTAATCTCTGTGGCCTCGTCAATAATAAACGTATTTTGTTTGTTTTCATTTGGCTGGGCCCTAAATTTTTCTTCTAAAATGTTAAAATATTTTCTACAAGGGTGATGCCTTCCAGGATACCGCTCTGCATATAACCTTTCAGCTTGATATGCATTTCTTTTAGATTCCCCATTAATAATATGTCCAACCTTTTAATTTTAGGTAAATACCACAATTTTGCATTTTTTAAAAACTTTTAATTAGTTATATTAGCAAATAAACCACAAGCAAATTAAAAAAGCACTACATAAACTTTATCAAATAATAACTTAGGCAAATGTTTGAAAAGAAATGTCATTTTGCCATGGCAAGCTTGTAAAATTTAATACATACATTAGTACATACGGTTTCATTAAACAACTGGAGAAGTAGCATCTACAGAAACCCAATAATTTCGAAGTAAGTTAGTACCGAAACTAGATATATTATACATCAAATAAAAGGTTAACGTTTTGGGCTTTGTTGGTGCAAGTAAAAAAATATGGTTACCATTTAAAAAAATTGAATAAAAATTATTTGCTTTTATGTTTCTTCAAAAAATTGTTTTTCAATTCAAAATAGTGGTTTTTGAACGAAATAAGCTTTTATTAGAATACAACAATAAAAATGAAGGCGAAACATCAGATTCAAGACCTACTGAGTGAATTTTTTGAAAACACAGTCTTGCAGTTGTTGCCAACTTAGCTTTTCACTTTTTCGAATGTATGACGCCATTTTGAAAACAATTACCTACTTGTGATACATCGCTGTAACGAAAATAGTATGTTAAATCTAAATATGCAAAAATAGGTTGTATTTAAAAATCAAAAGTTGTTGCTACTTCCAGTTGGACCGGAAGTGACATTTTTCACTTAATAAGTTCAAAATGTGGCTTTTTGTGTCGCAAATGATATGCCAAGATTTCAAAATATTATTCCAAAAAGCAACCCAGAAATATGAACGGGAATTTTGTTGTCACCTCATATTTGTTATTAATTACATACTCGAAAAATTCTCATATCAGTTTTCCATTTTCAATTTGAGGGGAAGGCTCTATTTTACACATCATTGTTCTACACACCCTATATCCTTATCCTACACGATTCTATCCAACACATAACACCCGCACTGCCTTATATAGTCAGTCTGACTTAAGGTGTCATAAAGTGGTAAGGCCATCGCAAAAACTTTGTGATGTCTGACTGGAAATACTAAGTACAGGACAGACAATTAATTCATATACATATTTATTTTAATGCATTTGAACCAAATTATGAAAGTTGAAATGAAAATTGGGCTCTCAATTTTTTAGATGGATTTGACAATAGAAAGATCAGGTCTCAGACACATGATTTTTACATAGATGTTCCTAAAATAATAACAAATTTCTTTAATAGAAACGTTTTTAAAAACTCTTTCAAGTTAAAGCTTTTTTATTATAAATAAATGAACATTGGATTCAATTCACTGGTCTGAAATTGTCACCATTAGATTTAATATTCTTATTCGTCCCTATTCAATTTGCCTGCCCCAAGAAAAAGCTGTTGGTTTCCCCCCATGCACCGCATGTGTTTCAACTATGATTCGTTATATTATAACAATATTGATATTTTTAATACTAGCTATCCAAAATGGAAAATATTATTCTCAATTCTGTACAATAAGCCTCTGAATTATTACATTATAAACTTTAGAATGAGGCTTATTATATTCATAATACTTAATTTATTTATCCTTATTGTAACTTTAGTTACGTTGATTTCAACCTATAGTCTCGCACTTTCAAACGATTACTAAAATGGCAACAAAGTTTTCATGTAAATAAAAATTTATCTGACAAAACGAAAACCTCTTATGATATTAAGTATTGAACGCGTACAAAGAATCATATTCTAAAATATCATACAAATTGATATAGAAAAAAGAAAATTAAAAACAATCTCAGTTGTGTATCATTTTTAGATAGTTCACCTCGAACAAGGATAAGTCTGTAGCGAAGTAATCCTGCTACAGAAAGTTAGTAACAGCATTTCGAAGTTCCATGTAATAAGAATCACCGGAACCTCCGCCATTTCATATAAAACCCGTATAAAGACCACCTGATTAAAAAATTACAAGGATAATGAGTTCTCAACTTTACCATTCTTTTCATAAGCTAGAGGCACAACAGTAAAAAATCATTTGCCAAAGTGTACCTTCCTGAAAACTATGAAAATTGTCAATTTGCTCCATATTTTTACTTAAAAAAATATGGATTGATAGGGAAATTCACATATCAAATTCGGTTTCAGCACCATAAAATACATAAGAATTTCATATACTGGATAACCCAGAAAGTACTTATTCCCCACTTTATTCTATAGTTTTAAAAATAAAATTCTGGAATTTGGGAAATCAAAAAATGAAATGAACACATTTTGACCATTCGGTGGTAAAAAAAATTACTTCCCGTATGGCCGGAAATTGCCACAACTTTCTTATTTTAAATAGCACCCTGTATAATTAAGTCACTTTTCTCGTGTAAAGCCGTAATTTCTCTCTCCAACGCTTTTTTCAGATTTAAAATCGGATGAAAAATTACCTTGGAAATGGCATTTATTTACTATTTCTAGTTGGCTTTGGAATTCAGGAACAAATTTAAAAAAATTCGAAGCAGACTTTGAATTCGAATAAAAAGGCATTTCTCAACGAATTAAATATAAAATTGGCCTATTTTGTTCATTTGCTTGGACTTAGAAATGTTTTTGCCATTTTTCCATTTCATGAAAATTCAATTTGTCATAACACTAATTTTTATTTTTTTTATCAGATATGGTGGTGAATTTGTGTTAGACTGTATTTTCACCGATTAAAAATTGAATATAAATTAAAATAAATGTTTATTAAACTTTCTGTAGAAGCAGTTCGAATTATGTGTCCATATCTTACAGTAAGTCAAAAGAAAAATAGATGAAAAACTGTACACAGCATCTGCCAAAACGTTATTGTTGACTGAAATTGAGGCGTATCTATTGTTTGTAAATTTATAATTAGGTGCTTTATTCAAAATAAGATACAATTTACGATGCAATATACACAAAATGAAAAGGTAGATTTACTTTTAATTTACGGTGAATGTCAGAAAAATGCCTATGCGGCCGCACGTCTATATTATACAAGATATCCCGATCGTCGAGCCGTACCGGCAGTATTTTAAAATTCTAGAAGAGTCATTACAAAATGGAGAAAATATTGAGGTGGCAGAAGACAGATTTATAGTAAGCGAAGAAATTGAGACAAATGTTGGCTTTCACACGTGTACCCAAATGTTTCTACAAGAGAGCTGGCAAAAGAGATAGATATTGGTCATGAGACAGTAAGACGTATATAATAAAAAATATATAATAAAAAAACATGGTTTCAAATGCTACAATTAGCAATTGCATCAAGAATTACATCAAAACGACGGAAACAGATGATTGATCTTTTGTAATTGGTTTACTCAACACTTATACTTAAACAATAGAATTTTACTTAGTGATGAATATTGTTTTACGCATAATGGCATATACAATAGACATAATCTACACGAAATGTTTGAAGGTAACCGTCAGGATAGATTTGGAGTGAATATGTGGGCTGGAATAGTCAGTAAAAATTATTGATTCCATACTATTTCAAGGACCACTAATCGGCGCGCGTTACTTAACTTTTTGCAAAATGAAATAGAAAATGAAATAGAAAACGAATTGAATGAACTTTCCTTGGATGATTTCAGACAATGTACTTCCAACAAAATGGAGCACCGCCGCATAGTTTTGTGGGAAATTATCTTAGTGCAAAGTTTGACGTTTGACAACCGAGTAATATCTACTAATGGAACTATTAGATGGCCTGCTAGGTACCCAAACTAACTCCATTTGATTTTTTTCTTTGGAGTTATCTGAAGAACAAAGTATACTCAACGCCGTCTGCAACATTAGAAGAACTCCAAAATAAATTTTAAGTGCCTTTGAATCCATAACTTCAGTCATGTTACAAAGTGTTATGAAAGAAACTACTCCAAGTGTGAACAAGAGTTCTGAAATGGGTGGACTTCATTTTGAGCACCTGTTATAGGTTTAGTATTTAGTTGTGTTGTATTGTTCTAATTCTAATTATTGTTCACAACAAACTGACAGTCAGAGGAATAGGTCTCAGATACCGTTTTGATGGCGGTCTCTTTAACATAGGGCGCTTTAGAGCTTCCACGAAGACACGCACACGGTTCATTTGTGATCTCCAGTATGCGGATGACTGTGCACTGTTATGCTATGATTCCTTGGGACTTAAAATCAACATTGGAAAGACTAAGATTATGTCAACTCATCAAGTGAACCAAATAGACATTACACTTAACGGAAATTCTCTTGAAGTGGTGGATCAGTTCAATTACTTAGGCAACGTTGTTAATGACAAAGCAAACATGGACAGCGAGATTCGCAATAGAATTAACGCTGCATCTAGAGCACTCTGGGGACTTAGAGAGAGAGTATTTGACAACCACGACCTTGCTTTGTCAACGAAAATGGCTGTCTACAGAGTAGTTGTCATTCCAACACTGCTATATGGATGTGAAAGCTGGGTCACTTACCGTCGTTATGTGAAAGAATAGAACATTTTCAGCAAAGACACCTCAGAAGTATGATGAAAATCCGTTGGTTCCATCACATATCAAACGTGGAAGTACTCAGGAGAGCAAACAGCCTTCCAATTGAGGTGCTTATTTCAAGAGCACGCCTAAGATGGGCAGGTCACGTTGATCGTATGCATGATAACCGCCTTCCTAAATGTACACTTTATGGTGAATTGCTAAGCGGTAGAAGAAGGCGTGGCGGTCAACGAAAGAGGTTCAAAGACGCTCTCCATGAAAATCTAAAATCCTGCGGTATTGCAGACGAGCAATGGGAACAATTTGCAGCGGACAGAACCGAATGGCGAGGGGTTGTGGCCAGCTATCAAGGAAATGTTGCTGCAAGAAGGCCGAATCCAAGACCTAACCAGGTCTATGTTTGTCCTGACTGCGGTCGACATGTGCTCTCCCGAATTGGCCTCTATAGCCATAGTCGTGTGCACCGTAGATGAATGGGAATTATAATAGACTACACCTTTTACTTGTTTTTTATTGTACACAATCTATCGACTGTAACATTTTTATACTCGGACTCGAGTAACGGCTAATAATAATAATTGTTCTAATTATAATATTTATAGTAAGTTGCTGTCTAGATAGGTATCATAACGTATACATTGGTTTTGTTTTTGTGGGTTTTTGTTTTTCGCTAATGATTTATCAAAGTTTTTGTTATATTTATCAAAACAAATTTTCTCTAATTACAAAGAACTCGTCTGTTTTTCATAGCTTACTGCAAGATATGGACACATTATTCGAAACTCTTCTACAAAAAGCTTAATATTCATTTTAATTTATATTCAATTTTTAATTGAGAAAACGAGTCTAAAGCAAATTTACCACTCTATCTGATAAAAAAATAAAACATACGGGGTACTATTTAAAAAATTGGAGTTATGATGATAAATTGAACTTCGACGAAATGGAAAAATGGGAAAAACATTTCTAAATCCAAGCAAATGAACGAAATAAGCCAATTTTACATATAATTTGTTGAGAAATATCCTTTTATTGGAATTCAAGGTCTATTTCGAAATTTTTTAAATTTGTTCCTGAATTCCAAAATCAACTAGAAATATCAAATAAATGCATGCCATTTCCAAGGTTATTTGTATTCCGATTTTAAAACTGAAAAAAGAATTATATTTTTAAAACTGTAGAAAAAAGACGGGGGGGGGGGGGGTGGAGTTACTTTCTGGGTCGTTCGGTATAGCAATAAATAGCATATGTTTTTATATACATCTGCCAACATTACAATTTTCCATTTTAAAAATGTATTAACGTATGTCAAGAGACTTGATCAAGTTCAGTTTTTCTATACGACGCATCTTTGAATGCCCTTCACAGATCAATTATTCAAGGCAGACTTATGCTCAGTAGTTTATGCAGAAACATTATTTCTGTAGAACTTTGTTTATGTCCAGTATTTTTAACTCACGATATTATATTCGAGTGAAAGGTAGTATCACATCAATTTTTTATGGTTGTATGGTCTTCGCAAGTCTGGTAAAGTAGTCTCAAACAGAGTAGGTCCCTATTTCAAATGCCCTTAAACATCTCATTCGATTGTGTTTATAACGTTACTGTATTCCCTAAATGTAGTTCTAGCTGATAAAGCCTATACTGACAACGTATTTGCTTGTCACACTATACAGTCAATTTAATGATATGCATAATTACAGCGACTGCAATTTCCCCGTGTATGTAAAATCATTATTCGGTTTAAATTAAGTGAGCAATGAATAAAATTTTAATGACATATTTATAAAAATTTATTGGTAGGAGACATGCATTTCCTGCAATTGTAATTTGATTATTAAGCAGTTAAGATGAAATAGCGGTGATATGTACATTTAAAAATTTTAAATATCTGCCAGGTTCGACGAAAACCTCTAATGACAGGATTGCAAATAATGAATAACGAATTTATTTATTCAAATTTGCCGTTTGGGGACATTATAATAACTTAATAGCTGTGAATGGCGACGTATTTCAATATTATCTCCACTCGGTATTAGTATCGTGATAAACCGATATAAAAATTCGTATAAAAATATGTAAATTGGTTTCATTTAAATTCACATTGCACAATATACAATGTCGCCTCATGTCCCATTAATTTTTGATGTTCTTATATAGAAAATCGAGCAGGATATAAACAATTAAACTAGAGGCGCGAGCAAAATACCAGACCGTAGTCAGTTGTGAAAAACACAAATTGCGATATACATACAATTAAAGACATGAGCAAATAAAAAATTGGAATTATAATTTTAGAACATAGTACATATTCATAGACAGAGTTGAAGTACTCGGTACTAAAATGTACTCCAAGTAATCAGTACATTTTTACTTTAAGTATTTTACTCTAAATACTTTTAAAATCCATGTACTGCTACTTGTGCTCCCAGTACTTTATCTAAAAAGTACTGGATACCTTGTACTTATTTCTAAATAAGTAATACTTGTTACTTAAAAAAGTACTCCAAGTACTTTCATATATAAAAAGTATTCTGAGTACTTCTAAATATTCAGTATTTTTTATAAAATTTAAAAAGGTTACCTACTCTACTTTGAATAATTTTGTTAAATAACTCTATCAAACATGCAGTCTCATTATTTATTGGGTTTGGATTAGGATCATGCTACATACAGTGGCAAGTGGCCCTAGAATTTTGTGAGTAATCCAATTAAACCAAAAATGCGCTTCAACAAAACAAGCAACAAATAAAAATAATTGATAAATAATCGCATCACTTATTTTTTCTCTTAAAATTCTGTAAAACATATTTATCGATACAGGCTACGCAGTGTACCTTGTACCACAAACGTTCGAAGCATATAGACATGAAACATCATTTTATAAGAGAAGCTATAAGCAGCTAATAAGTTCATTTCTGTTAAGTACTTGTCGATAAACGAAATGCCAGTTGATGTTTTAACAAAATTTCAGAGAAACACGGCAAATTTTTAAAGTTATTGGATATTTTAGAGAATGTTGAATGAGGGTGTTTAAATAACTAACATTTTACAAAATATTGTATTGGTATTACCAACATTGGGAAATTGCACGATTTTCGAAGGTGGTAGCACTCTTTTAACAGGAAATGTATGTTATATTTTATAAAATATAGTTAGTTTTTCTTCGATCGTCGCAGAGTTAGAACCGTTATTTTATTCTTTCATTTTTCCCTCTGTACTTTGTTTCCACCGGTTGCATCATTGCGAAGGGCTATGAATTTTTACTTTGCCATATACGCAGAATATAAGGAAAGTATAGTGATTTTTCTTTTTTAATCTCTAAACAACCCACGATATCATAAGAACCAAGATAGAAAACATATTTTTTTACTTGCCCTACTTAAAAGATACTTATTTATCTTATATTTTTGTCCAATACAATTGCTCTACCTATCCTATTTTGCTTTCGTCACTAATATTGGTATCGAAAATTATTACCGTGCAATAATTTTCGATACTAATTTTAATAAGTCCAAACTAGAAAACCTTCTCCAGAATTTCTATCTCTTGATAACTTCTTCCAGTATGTACTGTAAACCATGGAAACATTATTTATAAGTTGTATTTTATTTAAGTATTTCTAAGATTGAATTTGGCATATAAGCATATGTAATATGTTGTACAGGTGCACTAATTTGTTATACTTTTTAGATTCACGTTTTTGCACATTATTTACACAGTGCCTGCGATTTAATATCCCAATACCCTGTTATTTTGGAACGCACTGTCCGACTTATTTATTTGGGACATATTACTCGATGAGCTTGACCATTTTAAAAAAAATCATTTTCATATCATCAATGCCTACTAAGGTCCTCTAAATGGGTCTAAACAGGATCTACTATTAGGTATTTTTTTATTGGAAAAGTGTATAGCGTATTCACTTCGCAGTTATCTCAAGTAGTTTTAAGCACAATTTTAGCTCAATACCTCATACAGGGTGTTTGTTACTCAATCGCCAAATTTGAAAATTGTTCATTTTTCGACTAAACCTGTATAGAAGTATGTTATGATCTAATGAAACTCCAGCTGAAAAATTAGTGTTTTTAATAACATGAACAACATTTAAAAAAGAATAAATGTAATAACACAAAAATCTAACAAAGTATTTCAAATTTTTGTGTTCTCAACATAACCTCCTTCACACTTTATGCATTTTTCGTAACGCCGGTCGTTTCAAATTTTGACGGGTCCTCATTAATTGTTGTGGTGTTATTTCCCTTCACTCTCGTTCAATTATTTCTCTTAATTCGTCAACATTTTGTGCTCTCATGCGGTAAGCTTTTTCTTTTAAAATTTCCCACAAAAAATCTAGAGGTGTCAGATCTGGCGAACGTGGCGGCCAATGAATAAGAGGGCTACTTCGTCCAATCCATCTGTTTGGAAAATTTTCATTAAGCCATCTACGTACATCTGAATCCCGTGCAGCCTTCCTCAAGCTAGTTCTTAGATTTTCTTCGAAATATTGTAGCATAACGTTTGATGAATCATTTTCATTCTTATTTTATCCAGTTGTTACCCGACCGATATTCTCAATAACCATTCTACGCGAGTTAAGTAAAAAATGCTTTTAAATGCTATCCTAAATCTACAATGATTGGCAATCGTTCTCAGTTTATTGCCAAGTTCATCGAATGGTTCACTATCTAAGGATTTGTCGATTAAATTATTCAAAAATTTTCCTCATTGGCCAACCACGTTTCCAAGTAAATGAATTGATGACACTTAATTCTGCACAATCAGTGTCTCGATGCCAATTACCCAAAACGTGAATTTTCCACATAGTAAGTTTTGTAAAAATCTTGTTTGTTTTTCTACTGTGTTGTATTGTCTAGTCAATATTGTTGATAGATATCGTTTATTGAGTAACAAACAGTATATGTGAGGTATCGAGCTAAAATTTTGGACAAGACTATCTAATCGAATACGCTATCCACTTTTCCAATTTAAAAAAAAAACCTAATAGTGGATCCTGACATTTCGATCCATTTAGGACGGGGACCTTAGTAGGCCTTGCAAATATGAAAATGATTTAAAAATAAAATGGTCAAATAGAGCTCATCGAATACTGTCAAAAAAAAAAAATGAAATCGAGCAGCGCCTTCCCAAATAACAGGGTGTTGCGGTATTAAATCGCACACACTGTATATACTTTATTATTAAAGTTTTTATAGCAGAAATAACTTTTAAATTAGTTTAATGGGCTGTTTCTGGAATATGCCCATTTATATAATTTTTATAACATACTGTGGTAAATATTCATTATAATTACCATATGAGTAAAGCAAAGCCAATAATTGCATGTATTGTTAGTGACATTTGTGAACATTACTTTTGACTTAACTAAATAATTATTCGAAAATTTAATGTCGGTCGATCAGTTGGAAGTTGAAAATTATTTCAATTAGGGGACAATTTTCAAATTAAATTGCGTGAGAAATTATAGTGTCTCGAGAAGTTCTGTCTTACTTAACAGAGATTATCTTTCACACAAGAATGACTCGTGAAGAGGACGAGTTTGTTACGCCAGAGTCAAAAGGCTGAAAAGATTTGTACACGGATTAATTAAAATTAATTCTATATTTTTTCTAAATTAGGAACAAATTTCATACTTCACAATGAATTTTGAAAAATGAAAACAATAGATAAATGTTTATCAGATAATATCAGAACTTTCAGACATATCAATTGGTACTTAAGAATATTTACTATATTTTATTGAATGTTTATTTTGCCAAGTTGACATTAACGATGCGATTTTTCAAAAGACACCATACTTTTTATTAGAAGTAACGTAATATGGAAGGCCATCGAAATATCTATAAATGATCAAATCGCTCCCCTCTCACCGTTGCAATCCCTAGACGTGCAAAAAGTTATAAACACATCCAGATTTGATAAAATAGATATTAACGTGTTAACGTTCTTAAATTATATTGGTTTGTTCAAGAATTTCTGTAGACTGTTTATCGAGTCGCGCAAATTATTGTAACTCCATCTAATTGGGTAGTTGAGCATTCTAGCCTGCCTTGTTTATTATACGTCATGATTTTTAATGATGTTTCTTAATTACACATTATATAATATATGCATTTAAATTAAACGTGATTCATTTACATTATGCATGTTTATGAGGTTGTTCAAAATTATTCCGCTATAGGTGTATAATTTTCGCATTTCTTATAACTAGGCAAAGTTAAAATACAATTATTATAAGACGTTTAATTTTGTTTTCTCATACTTTTCCAGTTTTTGTTGCCTGTCGATTTACTTGTTAATTGGGTAGCGATGACGTAAGAGCTAAGCAATAATGTTCGTATTATTCCCATAATTATAGGTAGGTACTTGTTAGATACTACAACAATGGTGATAAGACACACGTGCCTTGAACTTGCATTGCATAATTGAATTACATGGTGTGCTATTATAGAAAACTTATAGGTTGACTTCGACAATTGTATTAAAATATACAGTAAGAAAAGCATTCAAAGAGCAAATGTCTATATACTTTCTAAGGTGCTATGCCTTCGAGTCTAACATTGCCTGGGAATGTAGAGAATCCCTGAAGTAACCGATTAATAACAACATACCTTGATGTGAGTGCCAGGGTATGAGGGAGAGAAATAGAAGGAGTCTTGCAAAAAAAACGGGCTAAAGCGCCATTTTTCGAACCCAATTATTTTGTGGCCTATCCAAGGAACACATGATGGAGGAGATCCAAAAATAGGAAAAACAATTGAAGAAGTCCTACCGGAGGAATATTCCAGGCCAAAGAAAGTTTCAAGCACATTTGAAATATGACTTTTTTTAGTTGTCTAAACTGTTCTTTTGACACTAAAATTGGAAATATAGATGTCAGACAGTTTAGTCGAGTCAATGAAGGTTTTCATTTCTTACTCCTCAGGGACAGGTCCGATTTTGATGATTTTTTAAAAAATGTTTGTTGATTTGAAATCAGAAACATTTCAATGTGCGCAATTTAATATTTATGTTGTTATATATATACAGGGTTACTAGTAATTCGATACATTCCTTTGGAGATGTGATGGGGCATGATCTAAGAAGTAAATTTAGCCCTAACATATATTATGCAAAACTCAATAGTTTTTGAGATATTTAATTTTTTTTTGTTTTTCTCAAAAAGTAGATCTTAATGTCCTAGAAGTTAATTTTCGAAAAATCTATTTGACATTTTTAAATTTTTTTTTACTGGATTACTTGTCCAATATTATAGATATCCGTTTGGAATGAAAAATATCTGGAAACATTTCGATCATGTGAACATCTGAAATAAAAACTTTAAAAATTTTTTTTTTTTTAAATCAGCTATGAAATTTACCTATTAGGTTTTTTCAAAAAAATATTAACGTAATACGCGTATAAATTATTATAAAAACTGCCTTATTTCAATAGCTATCTAACAAGGTACAAATGTTCAATGTACCCTAAGAAAATACTAGTAAAAATAACACAAGTAGTACGAATTTTATTTTTAGATAAACAGTAAAAAACATTTTAAAAGTAGAGTTTAATTCTTCATCAATTTCAAAGTTGTACTTTATTTTTTATATGTCTTGCTCAAAATGGGAGCCCCTATTCCGTATACAGACACGGAAGCGTCTTCTTATTTCCGTCCTTGTTACTCTGGTTGTCAGATTATGCCTTATGTGTTGGGCAGCATCAACTATCCTTTGTCTAAGGTTTTCTATAGTATTGACTGGTGTGGCATAGACCATCTCCTTCATATGACCCCATACGTAATAATCAAGTGGTGTTAAGTCAGGGCTTCGCGCTGGCCAAGGTATTGGGCCCGCTCCAATCCAACGGTTAGGGAAACGTTGATCAAGTAACTGTCGTACTGTCAGCCGATAATGTGCTGGACAACCGTCGTTCTGAAACATCATTCACTGTCTGACGGCGAGAGGAACATCTTCTAAAATCACCGCCAGATCATTTCTTAAAAAATTTTCATAGATTCCCCCGTTTAAATTTTGAGGAAGAAAGTGTGGCCCTATTAAATAGTGGCCAATGACTCCCATCCACACATTAATAGAAAACTTCATTTGGAAACTAGTTTCACGTGTTAACTTGGGATTTTCCTCTGCCCAATAATGTAGGTTGTGGAAATTTGTTATACCCTTGCGATTAAATTTCGACTCGTTCATCCATAAAATACTAGTTAAAAAATTTGCACTTTCTGCATCTGAATTTAACATAAAGCGGTAGAATTCCACTCTCCTTCCAGGATCACCTTCCTCCAAGCCTTGGACAGGGGTATAGTGGTAAGGATGACATCCAACTCTACGTATCGTAGACCAAACTTTCTATTGTGACGCTCCGGTTAGTCTTGCGACTTTATTAGTTGAAATAGTTGGGTCTTCCTCAAAATACCTCAATATTTCTTCCTCATCATCTGGTTCATAAACGGGAGGAGCACCAGCGTCACTTCTTCTATATTTCACGGAGCCAGTTTCAGCGATATTTCGATATGCCCTACTGAATACACGTGCATTTGGTAAGCGGCGGTTAGGGTACCAAAGACCATATTCTCGGCGAGCTTCAGCAGCGCTGCCGCCACAGTATCCATAGACAAACAAGATATCAGCGTATTCTGCGTTGGCATACGCGGCCATGGCACAGAAAATACAATAACAACAACTACGAGCAAAATCAAAGTCTTCGATAACTAATTTAACAAGACCAACAAACTTAAGGGACACGGAGATAAGAATGTCAGTTAATGACATATATGCACAAACGTCAAAGTCAAGGACTGACTGACTTAAATGAAAATGAACGATTAGTCGTTTAATAAATTCCGCCACCAGCATTATCTTTACTAATTTTTTATTAGAACTATCAAGGGTACATTAAACATTTCTACCTAGTTAGATAGCTATTGAAATAAGGAAGTTTTTATAATAATTTGTACGCGTGCTACATTAATATTTTTTTGAAAAAACCTAATATCTAAATTTCATAACTGATTTAAAAAAAGAATTTTTTACAAGTTTTTATTTTAAATGTTCCCATGATCGAAATGTTTCCGGATATTTTTCATTCCAAACGGATATCTATAATATTGGACAAATAATCCAGTAAAAAAAAATTTAAAAATGTCAAGTAGATTTTTCGGAAATTAACTTTTAAGACATTAAGATCTACTTTTTTGAGGAAAACAAAAAAATTGAAATATCTCAAAAACTATTGAGTTTTGCATAATATATGTTAGGGCTAGATTTACTCCTTAGCTCATGCCCCATCACATCTCCAAAGGAATGTATCGAATTACCAGTAACCCTGTATATATCGAAATTTTTTTAATACATATATGAATAATTTAATAATCCATACAGAAAAAATAATATTTAATTTTCATTCCCATATGGAGCGTTACGGACCTCATCCTCTTCAGCTTGTGGCGCGTTATCGCACACGGTTCTACTGCAATTAATACATGCAGGTAAGCATTGCAGGCCACCTTCTCTGCATCCACACGCTGTATCGCATCTAGTTTTGCTAGAGCAAAATATAATCTTTAAGATGTTATTTAGTGCTGCTGTTTGTATCATTTTTATTGGTGTTAAATAATTTTCTTTCTGCCAACCCCAATGTACGGGAGATATTTTAAAATTATTTTTCCATTGCGGAAGTTGAAGTTAAACTCTTTTGATGTACTGTTTCGCCGCATCTTCTGTTGGAGGTAATGAACCAAGTTGTACGCTTTTATCCTTCGACACTAGTGTTATAGAACATTTATATCTTAATTCATTTAAACTTTTCGCCGTTTTAGCACCATACAGTATTAGAATACAGTGAAAACCTGCATCGTAAAGCTCTTCTTCACTTATATCTTAAATCATAAAAATTTCAGCTGCTGCACGTAATTTGTTATCAGAATTGAACATTTTTAAAAATTTGATTTTTTCCTTTTATAAAAACTGATGTAATATCACATCCTGTGAAGGCATGGAGACAGAATACGTTCTTTTATTGTGTTTGCCAACAGCTTTAATTTTTTTTCGTTGAGTAACATTATTTCTTGGCGGTTTCAAAAAGAACAATCCCCATCACCTGGCGATAAAACCATCAATAGCACTAAGACATTAATGTCCTCTACCACAACAGCACATGAGAAAAGAGACAATCTACTAGAGCAGATTGTACAATTAAACGATCAGCATCACTTTCTGCTTGTCAGCTCTCAGTCAGTTGTCTAACCATTATTAAAAATTGGCAATAATTTAACATTTTCAAGAATGATTCCTTAATCACATCGTGCGTATTAATAAACTTCAACTTGAAAAATATCGTAATAGTTGACTTTTAATTAATGACCTATCAATGACTTAAAGTAAGGTGTACTATTTCTTTTGCAATAAAGTGTATACCTGCATTTTTAAAGATAAAATTAATAATATTTATTAATAATATACGCTATAGATTTGTATGTATGACTGGATATTAGTTCTAAAGTTTTTAATATCATTCAATTTTTCCCTGGAGAGGAACTATTTTTCAAAATATTCTAGCTTGTTCTTATAACCAGTTTGCTTCTTTATTTTCACTACGTATAATTTATAAAAATTTTATGTAAACAATTGAACTAATTGAAATTAATATTCCTGTCACCGCCCCACATGCTGTTTTCAACTTATAGTGTGTCTCACTTTTCACCACTACACCTCAATATTTCGGCCATTTGTTGAAATTTAGTATACTCCTTGTGTTTCAGATTGTGGTTAAAAAGTTATCTAAAAATTATTTTTTTCAAAATTAAATACGCCTATTGTGATCAAGAGAAATTGGTAAAAATTAATTAATTTAATGTATATTAGCGATTGAGATACGGTTTTTGTTTTTACAGAATCTTGTTCGGCATGATCTAAAACCTCTGTGTATCAAATTTCGTTAAATAATATTCATTCGTTTGCAAAAAAAATCATCAACATTTCGATAATAATCACCCTACTATTCGAATTATTTATTGTCAGATATTTGCATAACTTGGTAGTCGTGTAATAATGATGCTAATTAAGCATTAGGACACAATTTTTCTTTAACGAAAATATCAAATAGCCATTCATTCTAACTTAAATAACACTTAAAATTATGACTTAAACAAAAATATAATTTAAAAAAGTAAATATTAAATATACTCTTTCTCCACTAGTCCCCCATTAATTCCGATACATTTTTCAATTCTCTTCTTATTATTTTTAACAACTATTCTTAATTCTTCATCTATTACTTTATTATATGCTTCTCTAATTCTGCCACATAATTCCGCTCTATTTCGTGGCCTATTTTTATAGACTTTATTTTTATGGCACCCCAAAAATAAAAACCCATAGGGGTGACGTCTGGTTCTAGGTGGCCATACAATTAAAGGACTATTTCTTCCAATCCAACGCATAGGGAAGTTGTTATTCTGCCAATTTTTAACTATTACTGCATTAGGAATGGAAGGCCCATCTAGTTGGAAATACGGCGGCGTTGTCGGCTGAAGGTAAATTTTGAACGACATCCCGAAATTTATTTGCTAAAAAATGTAGGAATCTCACACTATTTAAAGTGTCATCAAAGAAAAATGTCCAATCAAGGTCTCATTTAAAATTTCACACCAGACACTTACTTTTTCGGAGTATTGCCGTTTACAATTTATAACCCAGTGTGGGTTTACCGTTGACCAATACCTTGAGTTTCAGCTTCGTCACTGAAAATAATTTTTTTCAAAAAATTTGTCTCATTTGCAACAAAAATCCTGACCCCAGGAACAATATTCCAATCTGCGCTGTGCATCTCCTTCTTCCATAGCGTGTAAAAACTTGGGCTTATACGGTTTTAAATTATGACATTTAAGGCACCTCCAAACTTTATTTTTGTCTACATTCAAGTTTAGAGATAAATCTCTGATACTAACGTGGTTCAGCATTAAGAGCATCTAATATTAATTGATCTAATGGGCGATCAGCAACGTTGTATTTTTTGGCACTAAGTGTGGATCCGTCTCCAGTGCCATTAAATATTTTATTAATTGAACCAACCATGATGTAGTGAATCTGTGGGCATTCTGGATGTATCAAACTGAAGATATTGGCTGCATCTAGATAACATACTGTCAACAACAATTCTTAGTATTTCAATTTTATCAGTAATACTTCATTGTTGTGCAGCTATGTTTATGATCAATTTGACATTCGGTGCAATTGTCAAATTCATTCCAAAGCACTCCATGTTAACAAAGATATTGGTATGCCGAGTTCTAATTATTTTAAGAAATAACTACCAATCTTCAAATATTCATTTCATAATAGTGGTTTGGATTAAAAAATGTATCAGGGAGTATTTAATTTCGAAAATAACATTTTTAAATAACTTTTTAATCACAATCTGGAATACAAGAAGTATATCAAATTTGATCTAAATGGCTAAAACATTGGGGTGTAATGATGAAAAGCGAGAGACACTGTAGATATTTACGTATTTACAGGATCTTTCAGTTTATACGATCTAGTTCAATATTTTACACTTTCACTAGCGCATCCGCCACATTCTAGAATCTTGGTCGTCTACGTTTGCAGATGCAAACTATCCAGTAGCATTATCTTCTATACACTGTTTACATTTGTTAAAGGCTTATTCTGAAGTAAACGTTTATTATACACACATTTACAATCATTGTTGTACAATTTATATACATAATAACACTACAATAAAATTTAATACAATAGTACCCAAGGAATAAACTAAAGGAAAAGAAAGAGGAAATTTGGCGAATGGTCTTCGTAACCGTAGTCATTAACCCGAGGCACACACACACTTACAATTATGAGATGATATTAAATAATATTTGAGAGATAAGAAAGGCCAACATATTATTAAATCAAAAAGGGTATGTACTTTTTGTGATCTAAAATAGTGATATTGTTCCTTAATGTTAAACTTCTAATAATAGCATATACATAATGGGACGAAAGCAGTAGTATTTTTAGGTGGTGATTCAGATATTAGACTGATGTTATTATAATTTATGTAGTAATAAAAAGATTATCACTTTCTCATCAAGAAATAATTAGGTACAATGTCAAAGAGGATAATGGACGAGCCGTAGGTACACAACAATTACCGCGCTAATGAATTAGGTTGGTTAATTCTGTTATTATTAAAAGATAAAGGAGTAAATTAAAGTTTTAATTGAAAAACAGCCCACCACCGCTCGCTGGGGCCAGTCCATTCCGCCTAACTACACAAACTTATTATCCTGATATCTGATATTGGGAAAAGGATAACGCTCTAGGTACGTAACTTGGAGGCGGCGGCGAGTGAGACGAGCGAAAACTTTTTTTGCGTATGGATTAATGAACGCGTCGCAATCCCCACTGCACGTGAGGCCATGTTGTGACGTCACCGCGATCCATTCGCCAATGGGGCGGGATCTGGCCGATGGTGGGGCGCCGAGCGCGCATGCATCGCCCCGTCAGTGTGCAGTGTCCTCGTGTTCAGGATCGAACCGACACCGGAGCGCTACTTTTGAGTGAAACGAAGGCCGCGAGTGTGCAGGTAGTATTTTGTGTGTGACTCTTCGGCGGCAAAACGGAATTCATCACCACAGTGCAGGGCCAATGTGCACCGGGTTCATTAACCACTGCCGGAGGCGCTGTAACATTTGGAGGTGAAACCACGGGAGTGTTGGCGCCCGCCCCCGTGGTCGTCACGGCGCCCGCCGCCATGAATCAGCTCGGCACCGTCTACGCCACCAAGCGACGCCGAAGGAACGGGAAAAGGTACGTGCATTTCTTTCTCAAAAAGCGACCATCGAATCATCCATGCACCGTCCAAATTGTCGTGTACATGATTGGGTATATTTGTATAGTGCGAAAGTAAAGACGAAATCAAGAATATATTAGCCGTATCGGATTTATGAGAATCCACAACTATTATTCGTAGTGGTTTCTTTTCTGGAGGAAGATGGAAGTGTTTGGGGTAGTCAATTATGGCAGTGGGAGCTTTCATCGATAGAACTACAACTTGCTCTTGCAACGCAATATCTAATACAGTATGTCTCACATTTCATCACTACACCCCAATATCTCGGCCATTTGTTGATCGATTTAGATCAAAATTGGTGTACTTCTTGTGTTTCAGATTGTGATATTCAAAAAATCGTTTCTAAGATTTCAATAACAATCGAGTTATTTATTGTTGGATATTTACATAACTTGGTAGTCGTGCAATAATGACGCTACTTAAGCATTAGGACACATTTTTTATCCAAAGCACTATTATGAAATGAATATTCGAAAATTAGTAGATATTTTTTAAAATACTTAGAACTCGGCATACCAATATATTTGAACATAGACTTCTTTGGAATGGATTTGACAATTGTATGGAATGTCAAATTAAACTTGAAGATGGCTGCACAACAATTGCTGATGCAATTGCAAAGTATTGCTGATTAAATTGAAATAATAAGAATTGTTTGTGACAGTGTGCACTCTTATCTTCAATTTGAGACATCCAGAACGCCCACAGATTCACTACACCACGGTTGGTTCAATTAACAGAATATTTAATAGAACTGGAGATGTATCCAAACTTAGAACCAAAATATACAACGCTGCCAATCGTCCATTGGATCAAGTAATATTAGAAGTTGTTAATGCTGAACCACGTGTTAGTGTCAGAGATTTATCTCTAAACTTGAATGTGGATAGAAATAAAATTTGGATATGCCTTAAACGTCTTAATATGAAACTATATAATCCCAAGTTTTACACACTATGGAAGAAGGAGATGTAGAGAGAAGATTGGAATATTGCTTCCGGGCATACAGGATTTGTTTTCAAATGACACAAATTTTTTGAAGAAAATTATTTTCAGTGATGAGGAAACTTTTACAACAAATGGCGTAATCTCATCGCAAAACTCAAGGTATTGATCAACGGTAAACCCACACACTGGGTTATAAATTGTAAACGACAATACTCGGAAAAGTAAATGTCTGGTGTGGAATTTTAAATGAGGTCTTGATTGGACCATTTTTCTTTGATGACACTTTAAATAATGTGAGGTTCCTACAATTTTTAACACATGAATTTCGAGATGCCGTTCAAAATTTACAACAAAACCTCTATTTCCACCTGATGGGGCTTCCATTCATAATGCAGTAATAGTTCAAAATTGGCTGAATAACAACTTCCCTATGCGTTGGGTTGGGAGAAATAGTCCTTTAATTGCGTGGCCACCTAGATCGCCAGACGTCACCCCTATGGATTTTTATTTTTGGGATACCGTAAAAAATAGAGTCTATAAAAATAGGCCACGAAATAGAGCAGAACTATGTGACAGAATTAGAGAAGCATGTAATAAAGTAACAGATGAAGAATTAAGAAAAGTTGTTAAAAATAATAAGAAGATAATTGAAAAATGTAGCAGAATTGATGGAGGACTAGTGGAGAGAGATTATATTTAAAATTATTTTTTTGTTTAAGTAATAATTTTGTGTGTTTAAATTACAATGCCTACAAAATAAAAGTTTATTCATTTGATATTTTTAAAGAAAATATGTGTCTTAATGCTTAATTAGCATCATTATTACAGGACTACTAAGTTATGTAAATATCCGACAATAAATAACTCGAGGGTGATTATTATTGAAATCTTAGATATGATTTTTTTTGTAGGAATGAATATTTTTTAACGAAATTTGGCATATAAGGGTTTTAGGTCATGCCGAACAAGATTCAGTAAAAACAAAAACCCTGACCGAGATATTGGGAGGTAGTGGTGAAAAATGAACACACTGAAAGAAATTTAATGCTATCGCGATTATGCAATGTCCAATGAACTTTATACCGAAAGATTTTGCACTAAACTGTGGACTCCAGAAAGACAGACATTACAAAAAAGATAAGAAGAAGAATAGTAAAACCACAGCCGTAAAGTTTTTTCTCAAAATATCAATGGAATGAGCATCAGTGTAAGAATTTTATACTGGTAGAATTGCAAATAAAATTCAATTAATATCCTCCTGTTGCTATTTTTGGTGATGGTAGCCATACTTATAGGTGGTTCAGAAAGACGTTTGAACTACTCTGTTTGTTAGGTTGGAAAATTTTATGCGAAAAGAAGCTTCATCTTTCATTATTAAAAATATACTGCAACCTCCGTATCAAATAGCTTCTCTCACTTAGTGCTGGTCACTATGGACAAAAATATAGTTTGACATGTCATGAGCCATGTTTTTAACATTTCTTCCCTGGTTAATCATTGCTTTTGTTCATCGAGAAGGATACTAGTGGCAGCAGCAAATACTTGTTTCATATGCAAGTTCTGTCAAGGCTCTCAAAATCATCAGATTCTCGCCAAAGAGCCAGAGCCAAAGACTTCGTTCCGATAGCCTTTAAGAAAGAAATCAATCAGCCGCGGTATTGCCGCACCATTTAGCCGCGTTATTAGCAATGATGCACTACTTGCTTCAAAATGAGCAAGCACATAGTTGTCTAATTGGTTACTAATTGGCGTGAACACTTCGGAAGCGGTGCAGCATGTGAGCATGGCATGAATATTGTAATCGTAATGTGATAGAATTTGCGTGATGCTGATGCGTGCCATGGCACAACCTGTAGGTAAAGAGCTATATCTATTTACCTTACGTGTTGTGACGTAGGCAATTTGTTCGGTAGGCGTGTGTGGCCACTATTACGCGACGGCGGCACCGACGGCCAGGCCAAGACTTTGCGTTTTAATATCTTTCAACTGTTGATAATTCTTCGCGTTTTGCTGTGTGCTCATGAACCACACATCTAGAAGGTCACGTGTGTTCGTAATACTGATATTTGTAAACGCACGTTTACTTTGCAATCATTTTTTGTAAGCAGTGTATTCTCCTGTTGTGCGGGTTATTAACCGAACTATGGAAGAATTATTTTGGGACTTTACTGTGATTGTGGTTTTCATACTACTAGCTTTAATTTCACAATCAATAAGCTTTTTAGGTTTAGTTGTTTCTGTTTTAAATTTTTCACTTAAATTTCTTTTCGTTACCTAAATATCTTTTCAGTTTTTTGGTAATTCCATGATCATATGACATTTGAAAAATATAACAACAAAATACAAATTATTATATACAAAAAAAAATGTTGTATTGTAATGTCGCATCAGATTATTTTATTTAATATTGTTCTGCCTTCTACATAATATATGCATAATTAATGTTCCGAATACACCTAATAACCACTAATATACATACAGTGTGTCCGCCTTAAGAGTGTAACAGCGTAGTAATTCTTTTGTTTTTTGTTGACCTAATCCGGATTCCCATTTGTAGTCTATTTCGTGGCTGCTATTTCTTCCAATCTACCTCCGGGAAAAGTTGTCGTTTAGCCAATTTCGTACTACCTTTGCATTGTGGATGGGGCTCCATCAAATTGAAGTATCACATTGTTGTATGCAATAAAGGGCAAGTTTCCAATTTCGATTGAAAATTCAGTTTGCAAAAAAATTCCGCATTCAAATTTCTCTCAAAGAAATATGGCCCAATAATTTGTTCATTCAACATTCCGCAACATACATTCACCTTTTCTGAGTACTGGCGTCGACAGTTTACAACCCAATGAGGATTTTCCACGGACCAATATCTAGTATTTTGAGAGTTAACTGTGCCATTAGATGTAAATGTCGCTTGATCTGAGAATAAAATATTTAAAAAAGAATTACGGTTGTTCTAAAACTCTCCCTGACACCAAAAGCAATATTCCAGCCGCCTTTCTTCGTCTACTTCTTCTAATGTGTGTAAAAAAACATGCTTGAAGGGACGTAATTTATTTCGACGGAAGCATCGCCAAATTGTATCCTTGCGTACATTTAAAAAATAACCAGACTGCAATCAAAGTTACAAGTTTGGCGCGTTAAGTGTAATAATTGCATATTACCAACAAAACGCTAATGCTTCGATTGCAACAAACACCAGCCGAAAGACTGATCCTACTCAAGAGCTCTCTTGCCAGTCGTCACACACCACTTGCAGACTGCAGTTTCGAGCTGTTGGCTCTCGTCAGTGCAAGGTAGGCATGCGACGACCGGCACGAGAATCCTTTGACTACTTAGTACATCCCGCTATTTCTACAACAGCGACATGTAAAATAGCCAGCAGGCGCCATCCAGCGGTCCAGTGTCTGTTGGAATCGAAAAATAAATAGCCTGACTTGGCTTAGCATAGTTCAAATGTGCTTTTAGAGGGCGGAATATTAAACATAATATTTTTTTAGTTGCAAACTCCTCTATAAATCCTTATTTTACTATAAGGAAAATAACCAGACTGCAATCAAAGTTACAAGTCTTCCCTCGTTATACGAGAATTACCTATCACTAACTAATCTAAAAATTTCCAATTTTTCCGCAGTTGTAACCATTTTAATTGAAATAAAATATGCTAGAATACAAAAGGTCAAAAGATTTACTTGACAACTAATCTGACATTTACAAAATGGCCTCAGTGGAAACAAAGGAGTCAGAGCATGCTTATCAAAACGAGAGATTTGGGATTGGATTTTTTTTCATCAATACCTAATTTTTTTAGAATCTAACTTATTTCGGATTCAGGGTTTTTGAATGATTTCGATGATTTGATGATTTTTTAATAATTTTTTGTATTAAAAAATGCTTACTATGATTTTGAATAGTCCTTGGTGACCTCTATCTTTTGAAATCAGTTTGATTTAAATCGGACAAAAAACAAAAGAATTGTTACGCTGAAACACTCTTAAGTGAGACACACTGTATATTCTGAATATCGAATAGAAAATGACAATCGATAAAGTTCAACCAAACCGGCTCTAAGATAGTTATAATATGTCAGATTAACGGTTGATCTTTTTATTGTCACATTTTTTACGAATAATAAATAATATCATAAGCACATTGTGATGAATACCCTCATTGATTAAAATGTCTGGAGCTTGTATAGTAAATAAATTATTCATACTAAACAAAACTAAATTTAAAATGTTCTCGTTTCTATTTTTTAGTAGATTAAATTGTTCTAAAGTTATTAAAATTTATTAAAGACGTTATACGACTTGTAGGCGCTACCTAGTTTGAGTATTCACTAAAATTAATATCACCTTACAATCAGAGCTCTGACAAAATGCTTCAAGTACCAAGCACTTAGCTAGAGTGTTTTAATTCATGAAGTATCAAGTACTTTTATTTACAGAAGTGCTTCAATTACCAAGCACAGTACTTGAAAAATAAAGCACCAAGTACCAAGCCCTTAGAGATATTAGTGTCAAGTATAAAGTACTATTGGTACAACACTTGAAGCCGTTAAACTACTTCAAGTACTATCAAAGGTATTTACTAATATTTAAGTAACAACTACAATCGTAACAACAATTCGTAAAAGTTCGTTTATTGAAATGGGGAATATAATGAATCAGGGATAATATGAAATTAAAAAACAAAGGCAATATTATTTAGACACCCACACCATTCACACCTTTATGATATAACGATCATGAAAAATTCAGGGAAAATAAACGCTCTAAAAGAAATTTATTTAAGTATTTATTACTTACAATATCAAGTAATGTAGGTACATAATAATATACATAGTACATAATAGTACATATTAAAATTAAATAAATAAAATAATAAATAAATAAATACACCACAGGTAATGACGACCCCCTTTGTCCCGGAAGGCTCTAGAAGAACCTTGTGTGGGAGGGGGCTACACATTTAGAGACAAGGGACATACGCCCAATATCCGTGTATAGTGAAAAAATCCCTCTCACAGTATTTTCCACTGCCACGACCGGGGATCGAACCCGGGACATTTGGATGGGAGGCAAGTGCGCTTACCTCTCGACCATCAGTCATACAAATTAAAATTAAAATAAACATTTCATATATAAAAACGAATATATCTAAAAAAGTAAAACCTATACTATACTAATAGTGGAGCGTGGAGTAATAATAAATTTCTTAAAAATTGTTTGAAGAGGACACACAGTACATGAAAAAAAAAACGATTTCTGCCATATTAGCCGAATTCTTGATATGTTGTAGTTCAAATCATTCTGAACAAAAAGTTCTTTTGGCAAAACTTCAAATTATGGACAGTTTTGCCGGTAGACTGTATCCTCTATCCCTCGATACTGTATCACGACTAATAATCTGAATAATTGTAAAAATCCGGTGAAATCTCGGTGTGTGATATTTTTGCGATTACCATACTTCCCTTCGGTATGCGAGGGAAGTAAAGACAGTACTTTTCGTGTAAAAAAGGAAACGTCGTCATTGCGACAGTGAATATAACGGACAAGGTGCGCATGAGCATATGTATTTTTTTCACATTAATTCCTTGAAGCCACCCTCACCGTGTGCCAATGAGTTTAATAATTTGTAAATATGAAGACTGCCTTAAATAATACATATACTACATTTTGTGCAAATTGGAAGTTCCTTTCTTGTTTATAATCCCTTTGACAAATCCCGTATCGTACATCAGTGAGTTTAATATGAGATTTAATATTTTGCAGGAATGATAGAATGGGACAATTACTTCACTAAAAACGTATCAAATTTTGCACAAATAATGCACAGGCCGTAGATACGAGATAACACAAATCTGTGTTTGTTGTTATGGATTAATTTCCCCCAAAACCCAACCTGATGTATGTTGGTTCAAATTCAATTCTACAATTAGAGCAATACAGCTTATAGGACGAAAATAAATGAACTATCTCATCAGTCCTCAATTATTCTAAAACTTACCTTTTTCTTTATTTCACAATACACAATAATATGAATGGTAATCACACACTTGCATCACCTCATCAACTATAACTATGGATAACTAAACACCGAATGCTTTGCTTTTCTATTAGTTCCTCTGTTCCTGATAATTCATTGTCCAGAAGGGCTTTGAATGAATTTTAAAAAGAGCTTGCAAATATTTTAGAAATATTTCAAGCACTTCAAAAGGACGTCAATTACTTTTCAAAGTAATTGAAGTACTAAAAAGGATCTCAATTACTTTAAAAGTAATTGAAGTACTTCCGAAAGTAATAGTAGCCCTCTGGAAGGGCTTTAAAGGCCCAAGTACTTATTCAAAGTAATTCAAATGTCAAGTACCAAATATTGTCTCTTAAAAGTAGTTGAAGCACTCTACCAGAGTACTTTACCCAGCTTTGCTTACAATGAACTATTATTATGAATAAATTCTAACGAACAGTTTTTCGAGCGCTGTCACCAAATTGCCTACCAAATATTTTTGTATATTTCATGAGTATATAATTTCGGTATTACATACTTGCGACCAATTGAAAACGTTTTATAGTCCCACATTTATGGAGCAAACTCTCTAGTATATGTTCATTCGGAATCGGTGAAATATACCTTTTGATAAACATCTGTCATGGGGTCAACAAAACGAGCGGTTAGATTTTTATTTTTCCACAAAAAAATCTAAATAGATTTTGATGTTAATCCAACCAACAACGCGCGTTTTTATTGCGATAGAAATACTCATAAATTATTAATGAGTACATTAAGCGAAATAATATGAATTATATTTAAAAAAACAAAAATGTATTTGTTGTTTTATTCAAATATTTCGTTGTGCAAAGAAAACGCTAAATCATAACTTGTTTTATGTTTATGTGAATAATAAAATAAATTACGTACCGATTATCAGAAGTAATAACTTGACCTTATCGAGTTTTTACTATGGGCTCGATGAAATTTTTAAATGGCAGGAATAATGAGGAAGGACTCATAGGCGGCAATGACAACATAGAGAAGGGCAGACCGATGTTGATTAATAAACGCTACCGTTAGGTACAACTAGTGAAAATTGTCATTTTGGGTTTATTAAAAATTGCACAATTTATTGAGTGACACGGGCCTCAAACTTGGTAGGGCTAATATACAATGTCTCCATGGCAAAGCGGTATTATAGGTGTAAATGACAATTTTTTGTATTATGATCTTGCCTCACCCAAAAACTACTTTTAGCATGTAAGACTTTAAAAAATTTATAGAGGGCGCTGGTAACAGCTTAAAAATAAAAATCGCATCTGGTAAAGTGCCTTTTCTGTGCGAAATATTAAAAATTTTATTAGAAAAACTTGCTCAGAATTAAAGAATATGACGTACTAAATTACAGAATTAAATAAAGTTTTTTTAATTTATAAAATTTTAATATTTTAAGAAGAATATGCCATGGAAACAAAATAAAAGTGATCCGTCTTTGCGTCAGAATAATTTATTGTTTGCATTAAAAATGTCAAATTTACAAGAGAAAGCGTATCTAGTACTATGCTTACGGCACTGGCGAATCTAGCATGAAAAATGTGATTTTAATGAAAAGTTTCAGAATGTCCTCCTAACGATACAAAAGGAATGGAGAATTGTGAAAAGACTGAAGAAAACCGGAAATATAAATAAGCAGACTAGGTAAAAGAAACAGTACAATGAAGATGATGTAGCGACATTATTAGCGATGGATTCCCTCAGAGAGAATCCAATATTATCTTTAAGAAAGCGCGCTAGTGATACATCAGGGATAAGTAAATCGTTAATTTGTAAAATATTCAAAGAAATCAAAGTTTTTGCATTCAGACCAGGATTTCGGCATAATCTTGAGTACTGTGATGAAGATAAGCGCTTATACTTTTGTATGTTATGGGGGAAAAATTTGCAGAAGGCCGGTTTTTTCTCATCGACATATCATTTTCTCTGATGAAGCAACTTTTACCACCAATGACAGATCAGTCAAAACGTTGTTTTATAAAAATCTCATCATATGTTATCCACTTTCCGAGAATATCAACCGATGTAATAATTATTTGAAATTAACAATGATGAAAAAATTAAAATTGATTATTATTATTATTTGTAAAGTAATATACTGTGTGTTATTTTTAATCAATGGTATGTAGTATATATATTTTTAGTATCTTATTTTTTGATAAATACAGTGATTATATTTATAAAATATTTCAAGTTTAAATATGTACACTTAGAAAAATATCACAATTTTGTAGTCAAAATATCTCTTAAAATATTGTTACATCAAATTAAGACAAAATTTAAATACTAGAAACTTCTTGATCATTGTTGTTATTAACACGATCATAATCAGAAATAATCTTGGTAAGAAATCGAATTTCTAACCGATTTAATAGGAAAAAAAATTTGGCTTGATTTAGATTGTGTGAAGTTCTAGAAGAGCTCGTTGCAATTTTCGAAATAATTCAACCAATTCGTTACCAAAATAAAATAATAAGTTGCTGCTATTATATTTTGACTGCAACAAAATGCCGCTGTTCCCCTTTGGCGCCTGGTTCCGCCAATGATTTCATATTGGGGCTAACTTTTGCATGTTTGAGAGAATTTCCATAAACGAGTGTCATAAAAATATTTTATTTTGTAGAATGGCAGTTATATATCAAGCTACCCTCCACGAATATCCCTTTTTAGGAGCGGTGTTTTATCAGATAAGAATTTTTTAGGGGAATATTACTGTTAATGAATATGCGGAGGTAGGTGAAGTATGAATATATGCTCCAAATGACAACATTATATTCTCTACAGGTGAGGGGTTGCAATTTTCTAAAGTTGGTTATTTTATATTATAATATATTATTGTTACCATTAATAACGCTAATGCGACACAAAAACTATAATAAAGAGCGTACTTTTTGAAACCTTTATTTATATAAACTAGAACACAAAACCTAATTATTTAATACTTAAAAAAATACGGTTTTAATACAAGTAAAACTTAAGTAAATTGTCCAAGTTTCCTCCGTTTTCATAAATACAAATACACATAGTTCAAATGTGCTTTTAGAGGGCGGAATATTAAACATAATATTTTTAGTCGCAAACTCCTCTATACATCCTTATTTTACTATAAGGAACCTAACCAGACTGCAACCAACAGCTACTCTCCGGGCTATATGCCCCGCCGAGCGCTGAATTACAAGTTACAAGCCTGGCGCGTTAAGTGTAATAATTGCATATTACCATCAAAACGCTAATGCTTCGATTGCAACAAACACCAGCCGAAAGACTGATCCTACTTAAAGGAGCTCCCTTGCCAGTCGTCACACACCACTTGCAGACTGCAGTTTCGAGCTATTGGCTCTCGTCAGTGCAAGGTAAGTATGCGACGACCGACATGAGAATCCTTTGACTATAGTACATCCCGGTATTCTTACAATAGCGACATGTAAAACAGCCAGCAGGCGCCATCCAGCGGTTCAGTGTCTGTTGCAATCGAAAAATAAATAGCCTGACTTGGCTTAGCATAGTTCAAATGTGCTTTTAGAGGGCGGAATATTAAACATAATATTTTTAGTCAGGCAAGGGAGCTCCTTTAAGTAGGATCAGTCTTTCGGCTGGTGTTTGTTGCAATCGAAGCATTAGCGTTTTGATGGTAATATGCAATTATTACACTTAACGCGCCAGGCTTGTAACTTGTAATTCAGCGCTCGGCGGGGCACATAGCCCGGAGAGTAGCTGTTGGTTGCAGTCTGGTTAGGTTCCTTATACTAAAATAAGGATTTATAGAGGAGTTTGCGACTAAAAATATTATGTTTAATATTTCGCCCTCTAAAAGCACATTTGAACTATGCTAAGCCAAGTCAGGCTATTTATTTTTCGATTGCAACAGACACTGGACTGCTGGATGGCGCCTGCTGGCTGTTTTACATGTCGCTATTGTAAGAATACCGGGATGTACTATAGTCAAAGGATTCTCATGTCGGTCGTCGCATACCTACCTTGCACTGACGAGAGCCAATAGCTCGAAACTGCAGTCTGCAAGTGGTGTGTGATGACTGGCAAGGGAGCTCCTTTAAGTAGGATCAGTCTTTCGGCTGGTGTTTGTTGCAATCGAAGCATTAGCGTTTTGATGGTAATACGCAATTATTACACTTAACGCGCCAGGCTTGTAACTTGTAATTCAGCGCTCGGCGGGGCACATAGCCCGGAGTATAGCTGTTGGTTGCAGTCTGGTTAGGTTCCTTATAGTAAAATAAGGATTTATAGAGGAGTTTGCGACTAAAAATATTATGTTTACAAATACACATGTCGTAACAATGTGTAAGTTTCATTTTACCAGGCGATTAATAATGTGTACGATTAATTGCCGCACAACTGGCAAAAACTTTATTTTGTAAATCGGGCATGTCTGCTATTGCTTACTCATAAACGTTAAAACGTTTTAAATGGAAAACCCTGTATATTTTTACATATTCATTTAGATCTTTTTCCCTAATTTCAAATATATAAGGGTTGATCAACAAATATGCATATACAGGGTGTCCATATAGTGCGTCAAAGTCCAATAACTGCCTTATTAGAAGACTTTGGATAATTATTTTTTTGTGGAAGTGGTATAGTGTCAAAAGGCGCACATTTTAAGGATATTTTGAAATACGCAGGGTGGCTCGCTACAGCGGAGCATCTTCGAGGTCATTTTTTTAAAATATAACACACTATGTATTTTTACATTTATGAATTTAGCGTAAAATTACCTTACTTCTAAATTAGGCGCTAGTATAAAATACACCTGTATAATTATAATCAATATTTGGTAGTTGTATCGTTGTAGTACATCCCTTGTCTCACAATTGCAAAATAAATCTTCTTAATTAATAGTAAGACACACACACAGCGAATTAATTTGTTAAACCTTGTTCCGACCAAAATTTTCATATTTTTTGGAATAACCAAAAATCTGCAGGTCGTTGAAAGGTAATTTTACGGTGAATTCATAAATGTAAAAATATATCTATAGGGTGCTGCATTTAAAACTAATGACCTCGATGATGCACCGCTGTAGTAATTGAGCATCAGATTGATAGAATTTGCCACACACTTTTATTTGGACTCTCTGAGTACGGTTACCAAGATAGGACTGTACCTAAGAGTTAGATACTCCTCTTATTCCATAGGCGTACATTTTGTTAAGTAGCATTTCGTGATTCACCGTATCGAATGCTCTGGACATATTAAAAAATAAACATTCATCTTTTTTTTTCTTATCCATATTAGACAGTAAAAATTTATACAGCGAAGTGACTACATCTTGGATAGAGTGACCCTCTCTAAAACCATACTGACTAGATGAGAAAATATTATTTTTATTTAAATAAATTTTAAGCTGCCTGGCATATGCAAGTTCAAATAGTTTGGAAACGACAGATAGTAATGAAATCACTCCGTAGTTAGATATGAGTTCCTTGTCATGTTTTTTGTGAATAGGTACCAATATGACTTTTTTAAACTGGAAGGAAAAGTACCTCCAATAAAAGAAAGATTAATTCATTTACATAATATACGCATGACGGAGTACCATCAAAGCCAGCAGAATCTTTTTTTGGTAATGTTATTATCATATTACATCGCCGATCACAGTCGGTGCCGGAAATATGTCTCGTGAGACACCCTGTAGGTATTTTAGGGTTTCTGGTGTAAGCGCAGCGAATAATTACTAGGCTGCTACCGTAAATGACCTCACTATTTGAATTGCTAACACTGAATTTGTGTTCTTTGAAGATGACACTGCTGCAACAAACTCAAATAACAATTTGTTTCATTCAATTACAACATTGTTATTGTTTGACTTTTTGTATTATTTCGTCAAAATGTGTTACACGGAAACAGAAAAGTTTGATTTATTATATGAATAAAAAATGCTGAGATGAACAATATTTTATATATACAGAAACAATAATAGAAAGAGATGTTTTATATTTTCTGGCACAGTGATTTCATAACGAAATGACAAAATATTCTTATCTAATTTAAGGCGGCTTAAAACTTTAACAATAAATTAATTAAAACTTATTTGTCCGAATGAATCAGGTACTATTGTCAGTAACAGAAATAACAAACACTTAACTTAAATAACATTAATTCGTTGTTGCATTAAGTGCCGTATAATCAATAATTAAAATTCCTGTGTTCATTTAAAGCCGAAATTATCCAAATTTACAATTATACGGTCGGCTACGGTTCTCTGAAATTAAAAACTGCTATTTCGAAATTGGTCTTTAACCCGCTGTCTACTATAATTTGCGTTTCTGTAGAACATATTGAAAGTAGGTACTCTAATATTTAACTTTTTATGTTTTCTATTGTAAGCCCAAAAAACTGGTATATCAATCCCTAATTCGGGCTGCTTCAGAACTCCGGTATGATAATTTGGTGTCTTGGCAGGAGTGGCAGGACTCTATAATACACAAATTATGTTAAATGCCAGTTTAGAGTTGACTGGACCGATAATTTGGCAAAAATAGCAATGCGTTGTAATGATACAGTAGCAAGGGTATAAAGGAACCATCCGATTTTTGTCTACACATATCCGAATAATAATGCCCTGCCGTGAGAATAATACGAATATAACCGAAAATAACCAAAATTTCACCAGTGAGGTGCTCGAAATGTAATCGGCATTTCGGAAAGTTTGGACGTTTGGAACGTCTAACATATGAAATTAATGAATCCCTATTAACAACTTTGAAAGAAAGTAGAAAAGATGTTCAGACCACCACAACATTCGTCAAGATATCGAAACCCACTTACAATTAGACATAACATGAACATAAAAACGGTGAAATTACTTAAAAAGCCAGTATTAACTTTCTTTGTGATGTAATGTTTCAAATTATGCAGGAAAAGTACTCCAATGAATAATATAATAATAATAACAAAACAGTTGTACTTCAAATAACAATTGTACACAATAAACACACAGTCTGTATATTTTACGAGGGCCACACACACAATATCTATTGCAGGACAATAAAGTTTTAGAATCAGTTATCCCATTTTTTGTGAGATATATTATAAAAACCTGAAATATAGGAAAACCACAAACGGTTATAGTTTCCTTATTTGAGGAGATACGAAAAAAGTTAAGGGGATGAAAGTTGACAGCAAAGACAATAAGAATAATAATGTTTATCAAAAAAAATCGAAAAACGTAGTTGGCTTTGACATACGCTCGTGTGCAAAAATGAAAAGAACGAACAAATCTCAAAGTAGGCCATGACACCAATACTTCCGTTTATTTTTCTCTTTCCAACGATATAAAACATGTCACAAAAATTTTGACTCATAGTGTCAACCTGTGTCAAAAATTGAATCGTAAAAATCAGCTATGACATAATAGGAAAAATTCACTTTATAATAATTATAATTCAGTAATTATTTATTACAATTTAATACAAAGAAACAAATATCTCATAAATAAAAATACAAGTACAAAATGAACATCGAAAAAAACGAAAAACTATGTATAACAGTATTATTTACTACCATTTCTAACTACAAATGCTCAAATTGTGCACCATGCATTAAAACACGCAAACGTGCTCTACGAGACACCTCACGCATTACATTTTGGAGCATTTCAGGAGTAATTGCCTCACATGCGTTTCTAATTCTGATTTTGATGTCCTAAATATTTTCAGGGGCAGTTTGAAATACCTTGTCTTTAATGTAACCCCAGACGAAAAAATTCAAGGGAGTAATATCTGGTGATCTGGCATAACTTGATTTAAATAATTTGCACATATTACAGCAGTGTAAGGTGTAGCCCCATCTTGTTCAAAATATGAATAATTTAATCTTTCTGCCACTGTTAATTCATAAAGAATATCTTGAAATTCGTTTTGCAGGAAATTAAGGTATCTACGAGCGGTTAATTTGCTATCATAAAAATAAGGTCCAATTACTTTAGTCCTTAAAAGACCCACCCAAACATTCGTAGAAAATCTTTCTTGAAAAAGCAGTTTTTCTGCATCACTGTGTGTTTTCTCGTGTCCACTTATAATGCATATTTCTATTGAAAAATCCATTATTGAACATTTTTATTCGTGCGACCAAAAAATTTTGCTAAACATTTATTTAACGACCATCTACAAAATCTTACTCTCCTCGGCTTATCAACCTCATTTAAATTTTGAACTTTCCTCATTTTGTAGCGTCGAAATCCGTTTTTTTTTGCACTGTCTTTTTTTATGAGACAGTCTCTCTGAATTTGTCTCAAAGAGGTCTCTTCATTTTGGTTAACATAATTAAATACTCTATTCGTTATCCGCAACATGCCATAGCCTTACTACTACTACTTTTGAAAATGAACCGTGCATTTTCAGATTTTTAACTAACTTCCTAAACATAGTTCGATTTGGCTGCGGAGCATCTAGAAATCTATCTCCGTAAAGCGTGATTGCCATCTCAGCGTTAAAATTGCACTGACAATAAATGCTAATCATATCGAATTTGTTATTATTAGTGAACAATTCGCACAGAAAATGCACTTTATCTGTTGCGATATAATTTTTTTAAAGTCAACATACTAAAAATAGTTTTTAGGTGAAGCAACAGCAGAATACAAAAGATTGTGTTTGTAATACAAAAAAAGTTATCATCTAGACCTATAATATTGCTTTGCCGTGGACACATTGTATATAAGGAGAGTAAAAAAAACTGAACGATGTAGAACAAGTTGATAATTAAAACATGAAACTGTTGCTCACTAAACAAAAATTATAAGCTCGTATAAGTTGCTTCGACATCCACTCAATGATAACAGTCTAGCAATTTCATCATTACCACTCTTCACTATTAACAAATATGCGTAGAAAATTAATAAGATTTTCACAGTATTTTCAAAAATTCATCGCATTATTCAATATTTTAACTTCATTAAATGTAAATAAACACAACTGCGAAAAAAGTGAAATTAGACAAAATAAGTAGCTCGAATGTTTTAACGAAATCTAAAACACCATAGTTGCATCTCGATTATTCATGGTCTGGTAGATACACTGGAGCCAACAGTGTTCATCTTAGATCAGTGGTGTAGTTTCAGGAGTTTAAAACACAATGAATATAATTTGTGTTTATTTTTTTACGAAAAGTTCAAATGGGACCAAGGCTCGAAAACTTTTTATTTTGGAGTTACAGCAAGCCTAAAGGTAGAAAATTTGTAGATTCGTGAAAAATCTTCAAAATAAAAGGTTCTCGAGCCTTGGTCTCATTTGAACTTTTCATCAGGAAGATCTAAGCTACAACGCATCACATGTCAATTTCGACCATTTTCACCGGGATCCCAAATCCCATGTTTCTGGTCGGGGTTCTTTACCATGTATCTTTCGTTTTTTCTCCAAATATCGAAAATGCTCACATGTGCTTAAAAGAATTCACAGGTATGTAAAAAGACGAGATAAATCGACTGGCGCAAACTGCAATGCGATATCTCGATATTTATCTAGATATGAAGGCGAGAGCGTTACGAGGGTGTGCAAAATAAACATTAATAAATATATCTGAGACTAGTAACGCAAATTATTTCGGTTAAACGTACCATTGTTAGTGAAACGACTTTCATCTGCGAACAGAATTCTGGGAACAATGTTTTTATTTTCGATAATCAATTGCAATAATGAACTCTCCTATAACTGGTGGTCGAGAGGTGAGCTCACTTGCCTCTCACCCAAAGTTCCGGGTTCGATCCCCGGTCGTGGCAGTGGAAAATACTGTGAGAGGGATTTTTCCACTATACACGGATATTGGGTGTGTGTCCCTTGTCTCTAAATGTGTAGCCCCCTCCCACACAAGGCTCTTCTAGAGCCTTCCGGGATAAAGGGGGTCGTAATTATGTAGTGTTATTTTATTATTTATTTATTTGCATCATCTTCATATAAATGCTGATGAAGTTGGTATCTATAGATTAATATCAATGTTTTCTCAATATTCTTCTAACAGATTTTCGGTTAATATCAAGAGCACTTTCAATCTCATGTGTACTTGCATTTTTATTAATTTCCACGGTTGCTAAAACATTAATCTCTGTGGCTTCGTCAATAATAAACGAATTTTGTTCGTTTTCATTTGGCTGGGCCTTAAATTTTTCTTCTAATATCTTAAAATATTTTCTACAAGGGTGATCCCTCCCAGGATACCACTCTGCATATAACCTTTCAACTGGATGTGCATTTCTTTTAGCCATAAATAAGCAACATGTCCACCTTTTTCATTTTGGGTAAATACTACCATGTTGAATTCTATTTTAAACTTTTAAATTATTATATTAACAAATAAATCACAAGCAAATTAAAAAGGCTCTACATAAACTTTATCAAATGATAACTTATTCACGTGTGTGAAAAAAAAGTCATTTTGTCATGGCACGCTTGTAAAATTTAATATATAGGTTTCATTAAATAATTGAAGAATAGCATCTATAGAAATCCAATAATTTCAATGTAAATTAGTACCCAAACTAGATGTATTATACATCAAATAAAAGATTAATGTTTTGGGCTTTGTTGGTGCAAGTAAAAAAATATGGTTACTGTTAAAAAACATGAATAAGATTCATTTGTTTTTTATGTTTTTTCAAAAAATCGTTTTTCAATTCAAAATTGTGTTTTTTTTACGAAATAAACTTTTATTGAAATGCAACTATAAAAGTGAAAGCGAAACATGGCCTTGAGGCCTACTGGGTGAATTTTTTTAAAACATAGTCTTGCAGTTGTCAACTTAGCTTTTCCACTTTTTGGAATGTATGACGCCATTTTGAAAACAATTACCTACTTGTGATATATTATTGTAACGAGAATTTTATGTTGAATCAAAATTTCAAAATATTATTGCTAAAAGCAACCGAGTAATTTGAACGGAACTAATTTCGTTGTCACCGGGTATAAAATAGTTTTTGATTCATATTTTCAAATAATGGAGATATTGACTGCAAAAGACATTCTATTATATGTATGCTGCCCTATTTGTGTACGAAACTGTACAATTAATAGTATATGGCTCAGAATAAATCATATTTATTTCACCCGATATATTTATTACAGAACTTAAGGATAGTTCTGTTTTATTTAAAAAATTAATCAATTTTCAGTTCAAGCTGTATAGCATTACGTTAGATTTAATGTATTCACCTCGCCGGATTTAAACTAATAATCGATAAAACGGAAGATAGGCAGGCATACTCTATAAGACTGCTGGCACAGGGAGCATAAAATATAAATAAAACGATAAAATGGTGAAAAATGGAGTGACTGGTGCAAGATGTCACTAAGTTAATGCGACGTTTCCAGCTTTATGAGACCTGGAACGGGAAGTTTGAGCCGCTGCGCCAACAAAGCTGCACTTTGCTGAGGTTTTTATATTTTTCAGTATTTTAGCAATCTCCTACCCTCGTGAATGAAAGGATATTGTTCAGCTCGAAAAATGTTTCACTGATTTCTTTTTTGGTTCTTAAGTTAATAGACAAAGAGTAATATGTATTTGAATGTAAGAATAACCGCTATATTGGTACTGAATCGACTGGTGTTTATAAAAACAATCCTTTGAACTCTTTGCTTTTCAAAAAATTGTCCTTTAAATTCTAGACGATTGTTGCACAAGGAGTGAGTTTGCCTGGATATTTCACTATATAAAAATTTAAAATACCAGGTCCGACATTTACGTCGTTCATTGAACATAATAAGTCATTTTATTGGTGACATTAAAATGAGTTAAATCGTTGTCAACGGTTAAATTAACTATCAAGTTAGACAAACATGTAAAATGAATGAAATAAAATAACTTCAACTTGGAAAACACAATAAACTACATTCGGGAATGTAATAGCGCATGAACCATGAAATTTGTTAGTTTGATGCATCGATACGGCGTGGCGCTCTGGTGGGTGTGTCCGGATTTCAGGAATTATTCAGGGGAAAGTCGTCCTGGCAACGCCTGAAACGACTGAATCGCTTTGAAAAATATATGAACTAGATGTTTTAGGGTGGGCCATATTCATCGAGCAGAACATTAACTTTAATTCTATACCGGTATCATATCGCCTGTTTTCCAAAGTGAATATGCCAAAATGTTCATAAGTCTCGTTTTGTTCTCTTTTGGATATGTTCATGGTGGCCTAAGAATGTAACACACGTTATGTGATATTTAAAGTAAAAATATTGAATATAATCCCACAATATCGCAGGTAGAAAACTATCTACTTATCATTAGTTCAATGTACAGTCTATACAATGTGTTATTTTTATATTCTTATTTCTTAAGTAATGATTTCTTATCAAGTGGTATGTTTTTTCGAAAAGAAATTGTATTGCAAATAGCAGTTTTTACGTCAGTTAATTATATCATTTTAAAAAGAACTCGTTGGTGGGGCTGTATTTTTAACAGCTTAACAGTATCAGGGTTAGGTGAACTGTATAAATTAAACATAATATTTTCAGTCGCAAACTCCTCTATAAAATCCTTATTTTACTATAAGGAACGTAACCAGACTGCAACCAACAGCTACTCTCCGGGCTATGTGCCCCGCCGAGCGCTGAATTACAAGTTACAATAATTGCGTGTTACCATCAAAACGCTAATGCTTCGATTGCAACAAACACCAGCCGAAAAACTGATCCTACTTAAAGGAGCTCTCGTGCCAGTCGTCACACATCACTTGCAGGCTGCAGTTTCGAGCTGTTGGCTCTCGTCAGTGCAAGGTAGGCATGTGACGACCGACACGAGGATCCTTTGACTATTTGGTACATCCCCGTATTTTTACAATAGCGACATGTAAAACAGTCAGCAGGCGCCATCTAGCGGTCCAGTGTCTGTTGCAATCGAAAAACAAATAGCCTGACTGGGCTTAGCATAGTTCACCGCTCGGCGGGGCACATAGCCCGGAGAGTAGCTGTTTGTTGCAGTCTGGTTACGTTCCTTATAGTAAAATAAGGATTTTATAGAGAGTTTGCGACTAAAAATATTATGTTTAATATTCCGCCCTCTAAAAGCACATTTGAACTATATAAATTGTTTAAAAGGCCTCAATTATTTAAATACACAAAGCTCATCGATTTTTCTTAAATTATTTAGACAGTTAAAGCAGCTATGGGCTATTGTCCTGATTTTAATTTAAAGATGTTAAATCAGGACTGTTTGGTGGACGTTGTATTAGTATGCCATTATCAATACAAATGTCAAATTGTTGATTATTTCATTAAGTTCCTCATCAGCGAAGTGTTTATCTACAAGGTCTGCTACCTCTGGCGGAATCATTTGTAAATATGTTTCCCATGTTATGGCAAAATTGATAAAAATTGACATTGACCATAAAATTTTATCTTTAAAAATAACACACCAAACGTTAGCGGATTTTCTACCGGATTTTGAATTTCAACAACTTTTCTTTACCATTGATTTTTCTGCTCCCACGAACTTCTATTTTTCCTAATGAAAACCTCTTCTGTAGAAAACGATGATCATCTGTCCATATATATACTATATATTTAAAAAAATTAGGTTTGCATCCAATTTTTGGGGCATTTGACCACAAAATTCTAAACGTTTTCGCTAGTAATCTTCTGTAGCTCTTGTACCTGTAATATAGTGGAGCAGATCTGGAAGGAAACCAGACTCGAATAAGGAAACGTCGGATTGTGATTTTTTTCTTTTGCCAATAAGTAAAGTTAGGTCCCCCAACATTCCGACACATTTGTGCTGAGGAAGTCAAAGGGGGGGGAGGGGAAATGACATGTTAAATGCATGAGAAAATGGTTTTTCAAAGATAACTCGGCGGCTTTTGATATGATCCCCCTAATACCACCCTCACACTATTGTGAAAGGGAGTAAAAAAAATTAAAATGCGATTTAGTTTCTATACAAGAACGAAACGTCTCAAAAAAATTTTTTGTCGTTAGCCACCCCCACCCTATTATTAAAGGGAGTAAAAAATTAAATTGAGATTTAGTGTGTATACGAGAACCAAGGGCCTCTAGAAATTTTTTGTCATTAGCCACCCCCATTGTCACCCCCCACCCTATTGTTAAAGGGAGTAATTACATTGAAACTTAGTGTGTATATTTTTAATACACCGATCAACTTGGAGTTTATTCTGGAATTTTCTACTTATTGCTCAATAAATCGAAAATGGTTACAAATAGCCATATATAATGTACATGTACATCTTTCATTTCTACATCATGATCGAAAAGTATACAAGGATGCATTTATACTATTAAATTATCAAAAGTGACATAGACAGTTTAAGTGAAATTAGTGTGGAACTCATCGGGGTTTGTTTATAAATTTGAAAATAAACAGTGAAATAGTGAGTTGTTATTATAGAGGTATAGTTACTAGAGTTTGTTTTTGAGTATTACCTGCTGAAATTGGGAAAGCCTTTGTATTGCAAAAAAGAATACTCAGGCTAATATTTAATCTGGGGTATAAGTAATCCTGTCGGGATACTTTTAAAAAATATAATATATTAACAGTGACATCTATATATCTGTTTATGCTCCTGACATACATTCACATTAACAGAAATAAATTTATTCATAATGGAGACTTCCATAACTATCCTACAAGAAGTAGAAATTTCATTTCATCAAAAAAACACAGTCATGAATTCTTTAAGAAATCACCAATATACTCGGGCTGTCGTATTTACAACTATTTGTCGGATGAAATAATAAATTGTACGTCTTTACTTAATTTTAAAAAACACCTCAAAAACCTTTTAACGAATAATGCATTTTATTCTATTAATGAATTCATTTCGTTTGTTACACATACAGTTACATGATTATTATTTATTTATTTTATTACTTGTTTATTTATTTATTTATTTTGTTTGCAGGGTTTACATTCTGTATGTCCTTCCTGTATGTATATCTTTTTCGTATATTATATTGCTTGGACGCAGTAGATGTAGGTATGCGTTTTTTGTCCTATTCTTTTGCGCATATTTAGTATAATTAATTGTTTTTATATATAATGATCATTTTTAATTAGTACGATAATTCTAATATGTTTTGTTTGTATATGTATGTTTGGACACTGTATATGTATGTATTTTTTACTGTTTGTATACTTACATTACTACTCATACTCATATACTCATTACTTACTCTTATAGATTTTTTTATCTTATCACATCGCTGTTAATACGGCACCTTGTTTGACATGTCTCATCCATATTGTACTATGGCTAAAGGGATTAATAAAGATATTATTATAATTATATACCGGGTATAACAGGATCATGGTATACCCCCTTTTTCTCTTTTAGTTCTGAAGATAATTGATTGAAATTTAGGATATACTACATACATAATAAGCTGCACATTTTGATAAACAATTAATTTTTTCAGTTCCGGCTTCGCTGGAAATGAAACTAACTTTCGATGTTTAAATGGACCAGCCTGTATATTATTGCATTTTTGAATTCTGCGTAATTTTCTGAATCGAAAGATGTCAAATAAGTGAAATTTCAAACATCAATAACGAAACCGGAAGTGAAAAATAATCAACTGTATGTCAAAAAGTGCCGCTTATTATGTATGTAGTATATCCTATCCAATCAATTATCTTCAACCATGATCCTGTTACACCCGGTATTTCCCAGGCGCTCTTCTAAAACCATACCTAAATATCGTTTAGAAAAGAATGGTATATGTTTAGTGTTTAGGGCCAGTTAAAACAACAATTTCAACATTCTAAATTCTTAAAACATAATATTTTTAGTCGCAAACTCCTCTATAAAATCCTTATTTTTCTATAAGGAACGTAACCAGATATTATGTTTTAATATTCCGCCCTCTAAAAGCACATTTGAACTATGCTAAGCCCAGTCAGGCTATTTATTTTTCGATTGCAACAGACACTGGATCGCTAGATGGCGCCTGCTGACTATTTTACATGTCGCTATTGTAAAAATACCGGGATGTACCAAATAGTCAAAGGATCCTCGTGCCGATCGTCGCATGCCTACCTTGCACTGACGACAGCCAACAGCTCGAAACTGCAGTTTGCAAGTGGTGTGTGACGGCTGGCAAGAGAGCTCCTTTAAGTAGGATCAGTCTTTCGGCTGGTGTTTGTTGCAATCGAAGCATTAGCGTTTTGGTGGTAATATGCAATTATTACACTTAACGCGCCAGACTTGTAATTCAGCGCTCGGCGGGGCACATAGCCCGGAGAGTAGCTGTTGGTTGCAGTCTGGTTACGTTCCTTATAGAAAAATAAGGATTTTATAGAGGAGATTGCGACTAAAATATTATGTTTTAATATTCCGCCCTCTAAAAGCACATTTGAACCATTCTAAATTCTTAACATTGAAACTATATGTAAATATTTACAGGTACTTCTTGTTGGTTTATTGAAATGTTTATATAATTGTTGAACATTTTATAGAATATTCTTCACAGTTGTTTGAAAATAAGTTAACTTTTTAGATCATTCCAAATTACAACTTGGTTGGCGAAACGTCCATAAGTTTACCACTTAGTAGGTTTTGTTTACTTCCACGTCCAGTGGAAGTATAGAACAATTTTTTTTAAATAGGCTTATAATGTCATGAAACCTCAAGATTTTAAATTTGAGCAAAAAAATGGAGTAAAACATAGTACGTTGGGATTTAGTGTATAAGACTTGGATACAAAATCTAGAAGTGGAAGTAGTGATTCCTTGGGTATCGGTTTTTAAAGTCCTTTGAATTTTGTAACGACTTTTTCCAAGTTTACGTGATAATAATAATAATAAACACCACAGGAATTAGACAACCCCCAGTTCCAGAAGCCAGGGCTTGTGTGGATGGGGGTTACACATTGAAAAAACGCGGACATACAACCATTTCCTCCGACAGTGCCAGTGCCGGAGCCAGGATTCGAACCAGGTGGTGCGATGTATGTGTGATTAATGGCGATTGCCACCTCGCGCCTTAACCCACTTGGCTATCGACCAGATCATTCCATAAACTATTTTTTTTGGATTTGCTAAAACTATTTTTTTACATAGTCAAAACATCTTAAGAAATAAAAATAATAATATACAGGGTGCTATTTAAAATAAGAAATTTGTGACAATTTCAGGCCATACCGGAAGTGTTTTTTTACCGCAGAATGGTCAAAATGTGACCGTATATGCCTATGTCTGATTTCCCAAATTTCAGAATTTTATTTGTAAAACTGTAGAAAAAGTCTGGGGGGGGGGGGTTAGGTACTTTCTGGATCACCCGGTATAGTACATACCATAAAACCTAAACGAATAATAAAACGGTTACCGAAATCAAACAGTAAAAGTACAAGTAAAAAGTTTCCTCAAACGAAAGTAAACATACATTTGACTTTGGATCAGGTTTACAGATATTATAGCAGGGCAAATTATTTAAGTATATGGGTATTATTTACAGAATGCATTTGCGGTAATTTCGCGTACGGTTATTAGTTATGATAAAAGTGAATACATTAAATATCGTGTACTTATGTGCTGTGTTCCATAAAAAATAAAATATAAACAATATAATGTAGGTCGGTACAGTTACTTCTCCGTAATATGATGGTAAAAAGGATAGACGGCGATGTTCAGGTGCATAAAGCTAAATTAAAATTTATAATTAAAAAGCATACTTTAATTACAGTTGTTTATAGTTGGTAAATTACTAATTTCGCATTATCTCGCTTTATTGCTACGTGAGACGGGTCTTAAATGATAAAATTAACAAATTGTGACTCAAATATGCAAAGTAGTTTATAATTTCGCATAACTCCATTCGCAATCAACGAAATTAAATTAAATTTAATTTTTTTTATGATACTAAATTTTAATGCGACCAATATTAATTTATTCTTCCGGCAAACTTACGCGGCTGAGTCCTATTAAAGAATAGATTTAAATCTTTAAAACAGAATACTTCTTTTTGTTTGGATATCAATTCTTTGACTAAGTAGGCAAGACAGAAAAAACCAGTTCGATGCACAGGATTGTATATACATAGAACCAAGGTACAACAACTTTTGCCAGAATAATCTAATCCCAACTTTAGTGAACTTATTTCAGAATAGAAACAATTGCAGACGCGCCAATATCCATTGGCTGGATGTCGGTCTCGATAACTAGGGCCGAGTAGGACTATTACTCTTTGCACCTAGATTATCTCTGTAGACCTGGACCGGCCTTCGTGATAGGTGGGCCCGCGTACTTCTACCAGACCCAGCTCACAAATGTGAGATGTGTCGTGGTATTTTCTGCGGACCTCCCCTGGTCCTGGCTGTTGAACCTCGCTGGCTGAGGTCTCTTCTGGCGCTCTTCTTGTCTTGATGTTTTCTTTCTTCGCCAGCTTGTCACCCCCGGGGGTAGTCATCGGTCGAGTTGGGTTTAGGAAGTTTTGGCTGGGACTGACTGCCGGTACGTAGGACATCAATTGATATCCTACCCCGGATCGTCGGAAAGGTAAGGATGAGCTGTGTAGCTCGGGAGTGTGGAGACCTAAGTGCTTCTTTTAGCACTTTCGGTCTCCACGGAGCAGGTAGGACAACGGGCGTCGGACGGTATGTTGTCCGACGCCCGCAAGGAGGTTGGGTTAGGGTTGAAAACGTCATGTCTCTGGTAGTGGTGGTCCGTCCTGGCGTATCTGAAACAGATCTGTTAGCGGGAAATAAAGGTTATACTTACCCGTTGTCCAGTAGCTGAACCCTCGGTCGCTTGTGCCTTGGGGCGTCGGCGGGGTCGTAATCAGTGGCCTGTCTGATCAGCGGGTTCCCATGCTCCTCGGCTTGGGCGTACAGCTTCTTCGCTCGTTCCCGGATGACTTCAGTGACCGTGGTATACTCCAGGTCTCTGACGATGTCTGCGGTTCTCACGTACCATGGGGCTTCAACTACCGTCCTGAGGGCGATGTTCTCCACTGCCTGGATTCTCTTCATGTAGGACTTCGCCTGGTAGCCCCACGCTACCGAGGCGTACGTCAGCTGCGGCCTGATGAGGGTCTTGATAAGCGTGAGCTTGTTCCTCAAGTTAAGTCGGCTCCCATTTCCCGTCATTGGGTAGATGAGGGCTCTCGTACGTCGGGCCTTAGCTGTGATGGCGTCCGTGTTTTGTCTCCATGTTAGGCTTCTGTCCATGACCACGCCAAGGTATTTGACGATGTCGTGCCATTGGATGTCCTCGCCGTTCATGGAGACGTGTCCTGTGGGAATTTCTTTCCGCACTCGTCTGAAGAGGATGGCTTGGCTCTTGTCGGCGTTGACTGCGACTTTCCACTTCGTGCACCATTCTTCCAGGAGTGTGGCCGCTTCCTGGAGTTTTCTGGTTGCATCTCTGGCCTTCCAGGATCTGGCAATCAGGGCGGTATCGTCTGCATACAGGGCTAGGGCTGTATGGTCGGTCCGGGGGAGGTCCGAGGTATAGATGGCGAACAGGTGCGGTGACAGCACCGATCCCTGTGGAACTCCCGCCTCCACGGTCCTGTAGGTGGAGAGTTGGTCCGAGATTTTCACCCTTAGCTGTCTGCAGTGTAGGTAGGATCTCACTAGTTTGACGAGTTCGATGGGGTAACCCATACTCATCATTTTAGCTAAGAGACCGTCGTGCCAGACCGTGTCGAATGCTTTGGCGACGTCTAGGAACAGCGCCGCGGTGACTTGACGCTGGTTGAACCCCTTGGTGATCTCCTCAGTGAGGCGAAGCACTTGGAGTTCCGTGGAATGTCCTGTTCGGTATGCGAACTGTTCATCCGGGATGATGTTCAGCTCTTCTGTCTTCTCTGTTAGCCTCTTCAAGATGACCCGTTCTGCAACCTTGCTCATGGCTGGGAGGAGGCTGATGGGCCTGTAAGAAGACGGGAAAATTAGGTCTTTCCCTAGTTTAGGGATCATAATGACGTCGGCCTTTTTCCACCTGGCTGGAAAGTGCCGTAACCATAACATCGCGTTTACGATGTTGACTAGCGCCGCTACTCCTTTCCTGGGCAGCTTTTTGAGAGCGATGTTTCCTATCTTGTCACATCCCGGAGCTTTTCTCGGCTTTAGGCTCCTCAGGATTTCCTTGACTTCCTCGGGGGTAGTCGGACGGATGTGGTTGTCATCTGGTAGGCGGCGGATCCTTCGTACTCTGCGTTCGACGTCGTCCACCCAGTCTTCGTCCTCGTCATCGAGCTCGTTCTCTCTGCACTGCAGTTCTAAGCTGTCGGCGAACGCCTCGGCTTTTTCCTGGTTAGTGTAGACGATCCCTCGCTCTCCGTGAATCGGGCGCATAGGCTTCCTTCGGTTTCGCAGGGCACGTTGTGTGTTCCACATGCTTCTGTCCTGTGGATCCAGTGACTCAAGGTGGCGTTGCCACCCCTCCTGACGGTGTTCCTGGAGGGCGGCTTTCACTCTTCGGCTGAGGACATTGTACTCCCTTCTGTCGGCGGGGAGCCTGGTCCTCTGAGCCCGTCTCTTGGCGCTCCTTCTGTCCCTTATCAGCTGCCTGGTGACCTCTGGGAGGTTTGCCATCGGTGCTGGGTGCCTTCTTACTTCTATTTCCGTCGTGCTGGCCCTTATCGCTTCCAGGATCTGCTCCTCTAGGGTAATGATGGCCCTCTCAACGTCCTCCACGGTTTCTAGCCTGGGAATTTGTGCGATGTACTGCTGCAGGTGCTGCCGGTACGATTCCCAGTCCGTTCGTCTCTTCGTGAAGGTGGCGTTGTTCTCACTCGCCTGTCCTCCTAGGGTTAGGAAGATCGGGTTGTGCTCGGTAGATCCCTCCGTTCTGGTGGTGATCTCTGCCTCGAAGGTCATCTCCTTTAGGATCGCCATGTCCAGTACGTCTGGCCTGTGTCTGCCGTTGTCGAAGGTGGGCTGGTCCGGTCCTACCACCATCAGTTCGCCGGCGTGCTGTCCCAGGAACCTCAGCAGCTCTCGTCCTCGAGTGTTGGTTATGCCGCTGTTCCATTCCTGGGATTTGGCGTTGAAATCACCAATTGCGACGACCTGTGTCCTGGCGGGCAAGATTGCGTCCAGATCCCTTTCGGTAAGCGTGCTGCGGGGTGGCTGGTAGCATGAGACCACTTGTATGTCGCCATTTCGTGCTGTGGACACTACTACGGCGGTGGCGTTCATGTTTTCTAGCTCAGGCAGTACTGTCGGATGGTGGGCTATGGTTTTCTTCACCAATAGGGCCACTCCTCTCGCGGGTCGCTGAGGGTTGTTTACCCAGTCCATCCTGTAGGTGTGGTATCCTGGGAAGTTGATGGAGCTCTCGTGCCAGTCGTCCACACCACTTGCAGACTGCAGTTTCGAGCTGTTGGCTGTTGCAATCTGGTTACGTTCCTTATAGTAAAATAAGTAAAAATATTATGTTTTAAATAATACTTGTTACTTAAAAAAGTATTCCAAGTACTTTTAAATACTCAGTATATTTTTTTTAATTTAAAAAGGTACCTACTCTACTTTGAATCATTTTGTTAAATAACTCCATCAAACATGTAGTCTCATTATTTATTGGGTTTTGATTATTATCGTGTTATTATGACCATGCTACATAAAGTGGCAAGTGGCCCTAGAATTCTGTAAGCAATCCATTTAATCCAAAAATGCAACAAATAAAAGGTAATAATAAATAATCACATCTCTTATTTTTTTTCTCTTAAAATTCTGTAAAACATTTATCGACACAGGCTACACAGTGTATAGTTCAAGTAATAAGTTCCCGATACATAAAAAACGCAACAAAAACTTTACGAAATAATTATAATCGCCGCGGGCCACGGCGCCAAGCCTGACATTAAATATTCCCGACGCACATTAAAAACCTATAAATATAAGCGAGTCAATTTGCGAACAGCACTACACTGAGTACCGGTATTTTAATGAGGTCGTAAAGCTTTTGTTGCGTTTTTTATGTCTCGGAATATTCCCACTTGAACTATACCTTGTACCACAAACGTTCGAAGCATATAGAATGAAACATCATTTCATACGAGAAGCTGTAGCTAATGAGTTTCTTTCTGTTAAGTACTTGCCGACAAACGAAATGTCAGCTGATGTTTCAAGAAAATTTCAGAGAAACATATCAAATTTTTAAAGTCATTGTGTATTTCTTAGAAATGTTGAGTGAGGGTGTTAAAATAATCAACATTTTACCAAATATTGTATTGGTATTATCAACTTTGAGCGTTGTGTGATTTGCGAAGGTGGTAGCACTGTTTCAACAGGGAATGTACGTTATCTTTTATAAAATATAGTTAGTTTTTCTTCTATTGTCACAGAGTTAGAACCGTTACAAACATGTTGTTTCGTTTCTACACATTAAAATTTAAAGTTGTGTAAACTATTAGTTAAGATATGTAAAATTGAAACAAATCTTAATTATGATTCATCTTTCCTATATCTCCTCCGGTTGCATCATTGCGAAGGACTATGAATTTTTTTGTAAAAATTAGTTTTCTTTTGACTCCCATCGCTTCTCTGTAAATTACTTTTTCACATATTTAATTTTTAGGTTTGACGGGATGTGCTTCGTAAAAGATTTTAGTCCTCTCTAACTTTGTTATTGGGAAAAAAGTGTAGATTCTTTTAGAAATTTTACCTAAAAGCGAACACAAGACAAGTGCAAAAAGTGTTCTCTTCTTCTGTGCTGAGCCTGTTTATATGTAGCTAAATGAAATGAGAGGAATGGTTTTTTGTTTAAATTGCTAAAGAGTAATATGTCATTTGCATTGAAACGAAAAACATGATTACTACCAACGACTAAATATTTTGTAAAGAAGGAGTAATGCAGCATAAGACACTCCTTAATTTAAAAATCATATATCTAAAAAAGTATTACAGTACGTTCAAAATAATACTAAAAAAATACTTTAAGTACTTATAATACTTTTACTTGTACTTTTAAAAAAAATGATATATTGAAAGGTACTCTAAATATTTTAAGTATTAAGAGTATTTCACGGAGTAATTACTTTATACTGGTTACTTACATTTTAAATTTCAAATAAATTACTTAATACTGGGAGTAAAAATAAAAATTTGGACTACTTGTACTGGGTACTGGGAGTACTTTTAAAAGTACAAAATAGGTAGATTGGAAAATGTTGAATGACCACTAAGGTCACCAGGTCTTAAAAAAAAACGTAATGTATACAAATGTAAACCTGACAAGATTGAAGAATTAAATAACAAAATTATATTAGAATGTAGCAAGGAAGGAATTATAAATAAAGTTCAACAAGACTTCATTGATCATTCGGGATACTGTCGGGCACAAGAAGGTTTTCAATCTGCACATTTGACAGTTTAATTTTTTATGTTATTATTTATTGTTCATTTGTTTTTTTTTTTTAACGTCGGCCTATTTCCGCTACTGAGGCCTAACACCGACGCCTGTAGACGAGCTACCCCCAACCAGGAATTTTGCCGAACCTCTTCTCTTAAGAAGAGTAGGGATCTTTTACTTGCCTAACATTTAATAGACAAGGGACCGACGGCTTTACATCCCCTCCGAAGGATGGTATATCTCCTATACAACCCTCGCCTAAGGTTGTATAGCTTCCGCGCATACACTGATATACAAGCCGCTGGAAGATGTGTGAGGCGAGGACGCGGTTTCCGTTGGAATGGTCACCAATCCAAGTACTAACTGCGCCTGTCGTTGCTTTACATCGCATACTGAAGTATGTACATAGTAAAGACGCACCTACGCTCGCCCCCTTTGTTCATTTGTTATTTTACTGTAAAATATCACAAGAAAACAAGAATTATTTAACTTCACAAAATAATATTTGCCAATGTCTGTAGTTCCAAATTATGATGTCCAGATCCTAAGAAGTGTAGGTCCTTAAAATCAGCTTTCCATAAAGATTCTGAAAATGAAGAATATACAGGATGTTACTTTTAAAAAAGTAGATGACGTCATAACCAAAACGACCATGACTTCATAGTTTACAAAAATCTAACCAGAAGATGCACAATTTGAAATAAATATCGATTTGTCCGCGGATTTTTTCAATATATCCTTGCATTCAGAAATAATAAATTTATTCCATACTTCATGTGCACACTGTATATGGGATAGTTATTAAAACATTTAAAGCAATTAAACATTGAGTGTATCTTTATAATTATTCGCAATTACTAATTGGCAAGTCGAGAATATATCTGAGCGGCAGGTGTCATTGCGAGGTAGCAGTTGCCGAAATAATGAGTCCAGCAGCTGATACCTTAAATTAGGTAATTCGAGAAATCTATATTTAGTATATCAGTTAAACTGATCCGAGCAATTTTATATAAACTCCATCACAGATCGACTGATAAGTGACACTTTTTAATACGCGTATATTTCATATTTACAAATTATGAAATGTATATTGCCGTATCGCCTACTGCCTTAAGTAAGAGAATTTACTAAGCTTTATCGACATACTATTTGCATTAAGCTATACTGTATAATTACCTATTGCAGTTTTTGCACAATGTTTGTTTCAGTTACTTAAAGCCGAATACGAATGTGGCTGGCATGTTGGTGAAATCAACGTAAACAACTGCATCAATAAATGTAGAGAAAGTGGTGGATATAACAGTAGAAAATGTTTTTTTTTGTATATTTCAATTTTCTTGTAAACATTTTGTGGACTTATGTAAAATACATAAAACTCTTACTGCCTGGAAATAATTAGGACTATAATTACAAGATTACATTAATTATCATAGGAATGATTAGAGCTAATTATATGTAAAAATCAGTGAGGCTTGTTGGGTATTATCTTACGTCCATCAATAATCATTATTAGCAAACAGTTAAATCGCTATGCATTTGCCTGTATTTTCATCGTCTTTAGGGATTTTTTTGAGGCTGCTCAAATTTTTACAAACAAATCTTTTTCATCCTTGCTAGTACCGTCTTATGTATAGTCTACAGAATTAAAGAAAAAATTGCAACAATAATTACATTACAAATTGAAATATAAATTTTTAATTGGATTAGCACTAGCGCATTCGCCATTTCTTACTGTAAAATATCGGAAATAGGTTCATTTGTTATAAGGCACTCAACCGTTTTTAATTTTTTTTGTTTCTTAATTTAAAGCCAATCCACATTAAACAAGTTGCATGGCAATGGGTCAGCGGCTTCGGAGAAGCTCGCGGATATATACAGATCCTCGTCTTCAAATAACCCACAAAAACAGTCTAAAGAAGTAAAATCGGGTGACCGAGGTGACCAAGTGTGTCGTTAAAAATTGACGGACAGTCACAGGAAAATGTGAGAGGGGCACCTGTTGTAATACAAAATTTTCAGAAAGACTTTCATCGTTTTCTAACATTTCCGTAGTTTCAACTGCATCTCTAATTAATTCCAAATAAGATTCACCATTTAGGTGTCCGCCAATAAAAAAAGGATCCAACCTAGGATACTAATTTTATTTTGTATGGATAGATAAGATTTGTATCTAAAAACATTGCCGAGTAAAACCATTTATTGTCTAGATAATTATGATAGAGACTGCCTTCCTTCAATACAAAATAAATAAAACTGTGATTTCCATAGTTTACTTCGAAATTAACCACTCGCGTAGGGTTATGCTTTCTGTTACCAACTGATCCCGTTTCCCTTTTCTGCATCTATTACGTACTTATATGTTGCATTTTTCCGCGCGATGATTAGCATTCAAGGGGCGAGCGTGGATGCGTCTTTACTATGTACATACTTCGATATGCGATGTAAAGCATCGTAAAGCGCGGTTAGTAGTTGGATAGGTGACACACATCTTCCAGCGGCTTGTATATCAGTGTGTGCGCGGAAGCTATACAACCTTAGGCGAGGGTTGTATAGGGGATATACCATCCTTCGGAGGGGATGTAAAGCCGTCGGTCCCTTGTCTAGTAAATGTTAGGCAAGTAAAAGATCCCTACTCTGCTTAAGGGAAGAGGTTCGGCAAAATTCCTGGTTGGGGGTAGCTCATCTACAGGCGACTTTGCTAGGCCTCAGTAGCGGAAATAGGCCGACGTTAAATAAAAATATTTTAAAAAAAAGTAGAATTAAAAATTTTAGCTGCCTGCCGAATAATTTTTCTACAACATAAACCTACAATTTCAATTCTTTCTTGCGCGGTGTACACACACTATTTTGAAGAAAATTGTAACTGTAACGGTAATTAGTTAAGAACCTAGGCGGTACTCTATACTACATTTATTCAATGAATTTCTTGTTGAAGATCCTCAAATCTTTCGAAATGCGCTTTTGTCAGAAAAAGTAATGGGTTTTTTATATTTTTTTAGCAAAAGGAAATACTTTTTAACAACACCTATTCACTCAGTAGGCCTTGAATCTGATGTTTCGCCTTCATTGTTGTTGTTGCATTTCAATAAAAATTTATTTCGTGCAAAAACCACTATTTTGAATTGAAAAACATTTTTTTGAAAAAACATGAAAGCAAATGAATTTTATTAAATTTTTTTAAATGGTAACCATATTTTTTTCCTTGTACCAACAAAGTTCAAAACATTACCCTTTTATTCGATGTATAATACGTCTAGTTTGAGTACTAATTTACATTGAAATTATTGGATTTCTGTAGGTGCTATTCTTCAGTTCTTTAATGAAACCGTATGTACCAATGTATATGTCTGGTCGATAGCCGAGTGGGTTAAGGTGCAAAAGGTGGCAATCGCGATTAATCGCACGGACATCGCACCACCGGGTTCAAATCCTGGCTCCGGCACTAGCACTGTCGGAGGAACTGGTTGTATGTCCGCGTTTTTTCCACGTGTAATCCCCTTCCGTACAAGCCCTGGCTTCTGGAATTGGGGGTTGTCTAATTTCTGTGGAGTTTATTTATTTATTTATTATTATGTAATTTTTACAAGCGTGCCATGACAAAATGACATTTCTTTTCAAACATTTGCCTAAGTCATTATTTGATAAAGTTTATGTAGTGCTTTTTTAAGTTGCGTATGATTTATTTGCTAATATAACTAAGTATTTAATTTTTTTTTAAATACAACATTGTGGTATTTACCCATAATGAAAAGCCGGACACTTATTTATGGGAAGTCTAAAATAAATGCATATGAAGCTGAAAGGTTATATGCAGAGCGATATCTTGGAAGGCATCATCCTTGTAGAAAATATTTTCAGATTTTAGAAGAAAAATTTAGGACCCAGCTAAATGAAAACGAACAAAATACATTTATTATTGACGACGCCACAGTGATTATTGTTTTAGCATCAGTGGAAATTAATAAAAATGCAAGTAAACGTGAGATTGGAAGTGCTCTTAATGTTAGCCGAGAATCTGTTAGAAGAATATTGAGAAAACATAGATATTAATCATATAAAGTCAACTTCATCAGTATTTATATGAGGCTGATGCAGGTAGGAAAGTTCATTATTGCAATTGGTTAGTAGAAAATTGAAAAAAAAAATTCCAGAATTCTGTCCACAGATGAAAGTCGGTTCACCGACAATAGCATGTTTACCCGAAATAATTTGCGTTATTGGTCTCAGGAACATTTACATGAATTTAGAGAAGGAAATAACCAGGAAGTGTTTGGGGTAAATGTATGGGCAGGAATTTTGGGTAATAGGATCGTAGGTCCTATTTTATTTCAGGGCATTTTAAATGGAATTAGGTACCTGAACTTTTTGGAAAATGAAATTGAGGGCTTTTTAGGAGCATTACCTATGAATTTGAGAAGAACAATTTATTGCCAACAAGATGGGACTCCGCCACATAACCTTCGAGATGTCTCCAATTATTTAGAAAACAGATTTCAAAATATAGTAATTTCGACATATCGGCTCACAAGATGGCCTGCCAGATCACCTGACCTAACCCCCATGGATTTTTTCCTGTGGGGGTACGTCCAGGAACGAGTTTATTCATCATTTTCAAGAAACCTCCAGGAGTTGGAAATCAAAATTCGAAAAGCTATTGCGACAATAACTGTTGGAATGGGTGGTAAAGGAAAACATCGCAGTAGGGCTCAAAAATGTATTGAAGTTGAAGGAATGCATTTGGAGCAATTGCTATAATTTTATTTTCCTCCATCTTATAAATAATTATAAATAAATTCTGTAAATTTTATCTAATCTGCGTATATTTTTAACAATACCAATTGATAAATGTAACATCTACAGAAATCCAATAATTTCAAAGTAAATTAGCACTAAGACTAGACTTATTATACATCAAATGAAAGATTAATGTTTTGGACTTTGTTGGTGCAAATAAAAAAATAGGTTACCATTTAAAAAAATTGACTAAAATCCATTTGCTTTTTATGTTTTTTCGAAAGTTTGTTTTTGAATTCAAAATAATGATTTTGACACGAAATAAATTTATACTGAAATGCGACAATAAAAATTAAGGTGATACATCAGACTCAAGGCCTACTAGGTATATTTTTTCGGAACACAGTCTTGCGGTTGCCAACTTAGCTTCTTCGCTTTTTCGAATGTATGACGCCATTTTGAAAACAATTACCTACTTGTACGTGACACATCGTTGCAACGAGAATTTCATGTTGAACCTAAATATGCAAAAATATATATAGATTGCCATTTAAAAACCAAAAGTTATTGCTATTTCCGGTTGGACCGGAAGTGTTCTTTTTCACTTAATACGTGCAAAATGTAAATTTTTGTGTCACAAATGGTATGCGGAAATTTCAGTATTGTATTCCTAAAATCAACCTAGAAATTGGAACGGGGCTAATCTCGTTGTCACCCGGTATAATAGTGCAAGTGCTGTAACTTTTGATATTCTGCAAATTAATTATCCAGCTCAGGTGATCTAAAATTATCTCTTGTTTGTTTCATATATGTTGGAATATATATTACTACAAGCAGTTAATTGATGGATATCAAATAAATAAGTGATTATGCGTATATCATTTTAATGTTTCTATAAATAATAAAACTTGCGCGTCGAACACCTTGCCTTTGGAATTTAATTAATAATAATTAGGGATACACGAAATTGTCGCTGCAACACCATGTAAGGAGAAACGATACTCTGTCAAGTGTATATTTTAATGCAAATACTTTTCACGTTATATATTTTATGTTATATATAAGTGTTTAAAAACAATTACATTGTTAATAACATTAACAGTTTTATTATTATGAAATAAAATTGCAAATTATTACATTGTAATTTTATTTTCCAAATTTCTAGTGTATTGCATCAATGAGAATGTGTGTGTTATTAGAAATCTGAAATTTGAAAACGGAGAAAGAGACATTTGGGAATTACTATTAATTGAGAAATGGAAATCCTGTTTCAACGAAAATTGTTACTTCTTGTCGAGTTGCTGCGACTTATTTTTTATGTAAGTCATTTGCATATATCTGAAACATTAATACTTTATATTAGCAAATAATGCATTCGCAATTCATAACGCAAAACACAACACTGTAGATTATTTTTTTTATGTATAGTTGAATTATAATTTAAAAACATGTATATAAAATGATGCAATCTAATTTTTATTGCATCTGAAATTCGCAACGAAACTTGCTTATTCTTAAAACCATCTATTATAATAGAAATTATATTAATGTATTATAAAATATAACATTCTTACGCGTAGATAAGGAAACAATGCAGTAATGAATATGCAATTTCAGTATTATCTGAATGAAGCATTTACGTATACGTTGTATTAGTTGTGTACTCGAAGAATATTTGAAAAGAGTCTAAACTAGAAAGTATAGTAAGTAATAAGTTCATTGAGTTTCTGTACATACTAAAAAAATAAAAATTGTTTGTAGTCTACTGCAAATACTTGAATGAACGAGCGGCGTGTTCTTTCAACTATTCTGTTATTTTCACCATAAATTACAACCAAATCAAAGACAAAACATCATTGGGATAATGTTCCATGATGAAAATTGTACGAATTAATAGAAACAACAAGATAACAATGACACAATAGTGATTAGGTTTGACATTTGGCATTTTTTCCAAAGCCTATTACAAAGAATGCCAATAACTCAAGACATGCATACATATTTTCAAGTAATTTGTTAAAATTGTCATTTGTTTCCATGGTATACTTGAAAAATCTAGCAATATCTCTGCAAGATAAGGTATTTCTTGATTTTCATTGAATACTCGATTAGGGGCGAAATTAGGTATAGGGAATGCTTAAGCAACTTACCATAAAATTCTATTTTCTTTCGAATGATGTTAAAAAAATAATAGGTGCCATTTGAAAAAAATCGAGTTTTTGACTATTTTTCATTGTGACATTTGAAAATCGCCTGTGCCCATACAGTACAAGATGGAACCGCCGATGGGACATCAGATGATAGCCTCGACTTCCAGCTAACTGCTTTATCAATTTGGTTTCATAATTTTGAACGGCGTGTGATATACAAATTTCTTCGTAAACTACTACAGATTTTTCTTTAAAAAAATGACATGCATCAAAACATGAACAGCTAAGTTAACATAACTTGGGTTGCCTAAACTCAGTATTGCAAGGCCAATCAAACCTTGTAAAAAGAAATGTAGGTTTCCATTTAAAATAAGAAAGTTGGTACCGACGTTTGGCACATTCTGTATAGCTGGAAGACTGAAAATATTGTAGGTAGAACGGGCATGATCGATTATGGCTGCATACCAAGTTTCAATTTGTAATCCAACTGCAAGTTGAAAAATTCGTGACCCTGTATAACGTTTTTGAAAGCTAATATTTATCCCGAACATTGAAATTGAAATTTCTCCAACAGGGAACGAGCGAGCGTATCATCGAGACCAATTCAGTTTTAACTAAGACCTAACCTTTCAAGAGTGCAGTCAAATGTAAAAAATCGCATGTCTAGCATTCTATAAAAATTTAATCATTTTCACACAAGAGCTCCAATGGTGTGTTCGTTTAAGATGCAAATTTGAACAGCATGAAATATATACCACATATTTATCATATTTACGTATGCTCATAAAAGCGATTTCTGTCGAGATATTAACTTTACTTCGTATTATTATTTAATTTAACCATCCTAAGCCTGGAAAAGTTTAGAAAATGTTGGAAAATTGTGTAATCTCGACATAACATCAATAGCTTCGTCATCTTTTATCTGATAAATCTTAATATATTCGGCGATGTTATATACAAAATATTTATTAAACAAGGAATGATTATTTTTTTTTTGGCTAACACCCATTTTACAATTTTAATATCGGTAAAATTTCTGTGGACGTCGGAAATTGTGCAGTATTTGAATTAAATATTATTCAAATAAGTAACCGCAATCATCAACTTGTTTGGTATTTTCGAAAACATTTGTATTTTATTTTGTGTAAATATGAAAATTTATAATAATTATCATGATTTTATCAATCAACAATTACCAACCAGGGGTTTTCGGTAGTTATATTCTTATGTGTTTTATTAAATTCCACACGTTTTACCTTAATGTGCTCTGAGTCTTAACATGAAATCGTCGCTGTGAGTTTTATTTAAAAATACAGAGTTTTAAACTCGTTTTAAAACGTCCTCTATAATTGAACAAATGCTATTCGGTTCCCATGAAAATTGTAGTATCCTATTTTAGAAAGTAAATTGCCTAATTTTAAAGTAAATGAGGATCTTCTTCCTTAATCTTTGACGTTTCTAAATCTTCTACAGAAACCAGATCTCATTATATTACAATTTAATGCTGATTCAATAGTATGGTAAAGCAGTTACAAAAGATTCGTTTTAAATTGTTCACAATATATTAATATACCTGCATTTAGATGAATACCTCAACAATGAGGTAAATATAAACTTGACACCTGTAGCCATATGTTGCTCACTGCCTTTATCTTATCTCGCGTTCTTATCACTTAAACCTTTCAGTTCAATATAAACGATTTATTTATGGGCAAATATTGTCAATTGTTTTGGTTCTATTTTACATCTTTTCTACTTATGGACATTTGAAAATATTTAATAGTAACAAATAGTAAAAAAAATTGTTTTTATACAGCATGAACTTAATATTTTTAATGGTTCCATGAATAATAATCTAGTGGATTATGGTCTGGAGAACAGGGTGGTCATATTACCTATCTATCCATTGATTGGGATAAGTTTCATTGAGATATCCTTGTACGACCAGGGAAAAATGAGGTGAAGCCCTATCATTCATAAAGAGTACGTTGCCTTATAAGGCTAATGGAACAATCTCCATTAACAATAGTAAATCATATACCGGGTGTCAAGGGATTATGGTAGACCCCCTTTTTTCCTTATTTTTAAGAATATCGTAAAATGAAACTTGGTAAATGTATTATAAGACCAAGAAGACACTTTGTGGCATAACTGTCATTTTTTTCTTACTTCCGGTATTACCGGAAATGACCCCAAGTTTTGATTTTTAAATGGAACACCCCGTATATTATTATATTTTTGGAATCCTTGAAAAATTCTGAGTACGATGATGCCGTATAAGTTACATTTCGACTCCATGAAAAAAATTTGACTTAAAATTTTTTAAAAATAAAATAACAAAAAATTGCTTTTGGGCACATCCGCCGATTCCTTAGAACATCCACTATTTTTTGGTAGCACTCTATTATTATAGTTCCATTTGAAAAAATGAAAAGTTTTGGTAAAAAAACTGTTCAGGCCAAATTTGATGGCCCACAAGATACACATTCTCAAATTTTTATGCTCGATTTGATTTTTCTGACATCACACCGGTCCATTAAAAGCAATTTTTTCAGGTCATGGCACTCTATATGCACCAACAAATTTCGAGTCAAATTTTTTTCATGCAGGCAAAATGCCACTTATGGGGCATCAACGTACTCAGAATTTTTCAAAAATACAGTAATATACAGGATGCTCCATTTAGAAATCATAAGGTCATTTCCGGTGAAACAGGAAGTGGGAAAAAATTACAGTTGTGCCACCAAGTGTCATATAATACATACACTAAGTTTCATTAAGATATTCTTAAAAATAAGAAAAAAGGAGGTCTACCATGATCCGTTGACGCCCGGTATATATACGGATTATATATCCTATTTCCATACCCAGTTTCCAATTATTTCTGTCGTAGCATGTATTTTCCTTTTTGAAATTTTACCGCGTTATCCCTCATTCAATTGATTCATTTTAACTGTCGTTCATTTTAAATACTCATTATCCAGAATTCTAATGTAAAAATCGTGGCGCCCTTATTATCATCAATACCGCTAGTAATAATTATCACCACAGATATTACGTTAATTCGACCACTTTACTTACTATCCCTAATGACTTCTTAGAAGTATTTAACATCTGGAAACGTTCTTTCGTAGTTGTGCAATTGCTCGAACCGCTAAGGAAGTCACCGGTTTGTTTCTCAAAGTAGTAAAAAGTATGTTCCTCAATAGCTGTGCTGCAACATATTATTTACGTACATATTGGTATGAGAATATTAAAATAAAATCTTTTTATAAATATTTTATTTGAAGCTGAACAGTTTATTTTTCACGTATATCATACCATCATGTACGCCGGCAATTGTTATTGATTGCCAACATTGAAAATTGGAAAATTGCACTATAGCAAAAACAATGCGTTGGTTACGTATTTTTAATTACCAATAATTATTTTAATAAAACTTTACAGAGGTAATAATTAAGCTCTTATATTATATACTTATTATTGTAAAATAGGCAAGCTACATAGAAAACTGACTCAAAATAGTAATTTTAAGTATATAGCAATCTGTTGTATTGTATTGTTTTCTAAATAAGATTGTTTGTTGTATTATACCCGTTTCCATTCCCAGATAAACTATGTCAGCTGTCGACAGTATTTGGTAGATAATATAAATTGACTGGCACGCTAATAATATGCTGTAGGTACACATGGAGACGTAGGTACCGTGGTATGAATAATAAGTCTCTTGAAGGTTTTCTTGTACTTATTTGATAAATTACTACAGAAGATTTTAACGAATGCGAATATATGCACATTGCACATACAATGTGTATATGGCAAAGTGGCATTATAGGTGTAGATGATAAATTTTATTTGATTTTAAAAACATCATCCTGTATTTCGCTTTTCCTTCACCCAAAACCTATTTCAAGAGCAAAGAATTGTCATTTCAATCTATATGCCTAGGGTTAATATTATTTCAGTTATAACTTGTAACAAATAATCATCGTAACTAGCCGTAAAAAACCAACGCGCCTTAAATGCCCGATCAAAATTCAAACCGGCCAATAATTTGTATGTTAACGACATTATAAAACCTAAAATGGAATGCGTTCAATGAGCCGCAGCCTGTCCTTAAAATCGCCTGTGGGTTCTCGTCAAGATCCGGAATATCCTGCGCCGGCCTTCCGATACCCCGGAAGTCTAGACAGATAAACGGCCCTGTTCCGGTTGCCGAGCTTTTAGAGCACACATTAGCCAAAGAACTAAAATGTAAACGTCGAACCAGAACGCATATTACAATCAATGTTCGGAACTTATTTCCCGTCTGAAGATCTTCAGATTGGCATTGGCATTCTTGTTGCACTTTTTACTCCGACGCATTACCATTATTACCTAGAGGCAAGAAGCCTCTAATGTGTTTTATATGACCCGTATTTACAACGGTATTTGTAGGTGATGATACGGATGCTTTTTTTTGATGTGGCGTAATTGGCGCTTCTATCCGCAAAAAGTCCGTAATGATATCATAGGTACTGTATATTATAATTATGATGGCAGTATTATTGGTTTTTGTCCTGGACATAATTTCGAATTATCGTAATGATACTTTCTAAATTTAGCGGTTTCTCAGTATCAAATTTTAATCGAATCTCGAACGACCAATACATGCAAAGAGCATGGTGGAAAATTATTTGTAGCTATTTTGAATGGCTTGAAGGTTAATTGAATTTATATCATTTGTAATTCTCTCTTTCAATATATTTACATCCGTTGTTAAATCATGGGAATAAACAATTTGCTTCAGATGGCCCCATAAATAAAAATCGCAAATAGTCAAATCAGGCGATCTGAGTGGATACGGAAAGGATCCAAATCCTCCAATCCAATTTTCTGGAAAATTATTAGGCCCATTCCGTACTATTTTTGTGCTGTGGAATGAACAATCATCTTGCTGAAATAAACTTGCTCTTTCGTCCAGTGGCAAGGTATGTAAATGTAAATATTCATGAAAAAATATTTCCAGTAGATTTCAATATTTATGCTGATTTAATTTTCCATCAATGAAGTATGGGATATTGCACACCAAACATTATAACTCTTTTAGAATATTGACTACAGGTAACAATTCTAAAATTTGGGTTTGTATCGCTCCAGTAGCGGCAATTCTGACTAGACACAACACCGTTGGTGGTAAAAGTTGCTTCATCAGAGAAAATGATATATCGATGAAAAAATCGGTCTTCTGTAAAATTTTTCCCCATTAACATACAAAAGTATAAGCGCTTATACTTTATACGAGGATAATTGGAACTGCTCAGTGTTAAAGCATAGGGCCGTGCGCAGTGAACTTGATATTTTGTCCTATATATTTAACAATGGTATCGAGATTCGAATGGTAGTTGAAACTGTGCAGGCGAGTCCGAGACTGGCAATGTAATCAGCCTGAATGAACCATCTACGACTGCACTGGTTTAAACGGACAGGTCTACTAGCATAAAAAAAACTCGTAAATCGCTTCTCAATAGTCAAAGGTGGACTTCTGCTGTGCTGTTAATGTGCCAGTGCAGTGCGTATTTACGCAGGTATTTACCTGTTATAACATCAAGCATAGGTGTTTAGTTAGTTATTGTTCATATTATTTATAAATATTTATTACTATATAAAAGGTAAAATATTTTAATTATTTACTAATTTACCATGGCTTTCTGGAGACCATTTGAAACAGAGGATAATATAATAATGCCCGAAAATCTTATTATTTTCTGATGACAAGCATTTCTATTTACCTCCGCCCATGTACAATAAAGAGATGCCGACTGTTTTTGCCGGCTTTTAGTTTTTATACGGTTTCAATTCCCGTAGTATACACTTTACCTTCATCACCGTACTCAAGATTGTGTCGAAATATTGATTTAAATGGAGAAACTTTGTTTTCTTTGAATATTTTACAAATTAACGATATACTTATCTCTCTATCACTAGCGCGCTTTCTTAAAGATAATTTTGGATTCTCTCTAAGAGAATCCATCGCTAATAATGTTCATTGTACTGTTTCTTTTGCCTAGTCTGCTTATTTAGATTTCCGGTTTTCTTGAATCTTTTCACAATTCTCCATGCCTTTTCTATCGTTAGGACGATATTCGGAAACTTTTCATTAAACTTTAAAATCACATTTTTTATACTAGATTCGCCAGTGCGATAGCATAGTATTAGATAAACTTTGTCTTGTAAAGTTGACATTTTTAATACAAACAATAACACAAAGGCGGATTACTTTTACTTTTGTTTCCATGGCATATTCTTAAAACATTAAAATTTTATAAATAAAAATGTATTTAGTTCTGTAATTTAGTACGTCATATTCTTTAATTCTGAGCAAGTTTTTCTAATAAAATTTTCCAATATTTCGCACAGAAAAGGCACTTTACCTGATGCGAAGTCCAACATACTAAAAATAGTTTTTGGGTGAAGCAAGAGCAGAATACAAAAAATTGCGTTTGTAATCCAAAAAAAGTTGTCATACCGCTTTGCCGTGAACACATTGTATGTATACATATACCCAAGGGACGAATTTTCAGTACATAAAAAACACTTTTCTTTCATTTCTCGTCACTATCAAATTTTAAATGTATGCGTAACAAAGTATGTAAAATATATACTTAGAAGCAACTAACTGTATAACATTTTGTTTACAATTGGTTTTTATATTTGTCGTTAAATGTCCAAAACGAAACAGTGTATTATTATTCTGCAATTAGTGGGTACTGCCTTAAGAATTCCCAGAATCGCATCGTACTCTCTGAAATTTGTTCCGCCAAATCGACAATAATATGATGGAGCAAATTACAACGTATCCTTGAAATAATTAGACAGTTTATTTGAAAAATGCCGCTGTAACATTTCGATGGAGCAGTTAATATGTTGAACGGTGCTACTAGATGATGATCGATTAAAGCTGAGCGGCTTCGCCGTTGCGAAACTTTGAGTATTTTGACGTTTTAAACATAATTTAAAAATACGTTTTGCATTATTTAGATATATATAGTTAATTTAAAAAATAATGACAATAAAAGATTTGCTTTATAAAACCTTGATGTGTCGACTGCCGATCTCTAGCAATCGCCTACTGGGGTCGTCGTATCGCTTTCCTGTTCATTTTTTATGCGGGCGAATCAAATTTGACCGAGTTTTCGTGAAGGCGATCGCTTTTCCATCTCGTGCGACAGGATAGTTCATGATTAGAAAATAGTTGCCAGTCATGAAAATGAATTTCATGAATGGAATAGTGTGCGTTACACGTGAAAGGTGTGTTAACAAAGAATAACGGGCCCAGTAGTAAGTATGCTGTAGTAGTCTGGTAGCAAAGCAAAGAGTGTTAGAGGGAAGGTAGCGAGTGTGTCGTGGGAGGATGGTGCGTGGAAACTGAGCGATTGTACGCGGCACGCGAAACAATCAAACACGAACTACTATAGGGATAGGTCATGGATACTATGGATTACATACACATGACACCAGATAACGTGATCACTATGACCGTCGATCACGGCACTAGATGCCCACCTGTGCAGCCATGGGCAGCTTCTGCACTAGGAATCGTAATCGGACACAGCAGGAAACTCCGTTTTTTGGACGTTTCGACAAATGTTCGTTTGTCATATATCAAGAGATGGTAAATTATAGTCGAAGTCGTAATTATTATTGACGAACACATATGCACCCTGTCAAATATTGCTTCTTAAAAATAAGAAACCGCTTTGTTCAGTTTCACTTGCATACCGTTCCGTTCTTATGCATATCTGCACTACATACTGTCGTCTTTTAAACGATTTGCGGAAAAATATATTGTTGAACGTCCACCTATATCAATTTTGATAAAAGCCGTACAGAAATAGTGCTAGTTATTTTTATCGATGTAAGGAAATATATTTAAGCAAAATAGTTAGTTACCTCTTGGTAAGTCAGTATTAGTAAGAATACGAATTGCAAAATATAATACTTAGTAGGACAAAAAAATCAGGATTTCTTGCGTACCTATTACGTAAGAAATGAAAATAATAGGTGTAAAATCACCTGAGGTTCTAAAGGGTCGTGAAAAATTGCTACTTACTATTGAAATATATGTAAGCTCTTATAAATCCTTTCATCTCATAATGCTCCAGGATATAAAAGTTTTTGCTTCAATGCATAAGAGATTATTCACATATTGTACGATAATTTATATTTCCAGAAGAATAAAACGTATTCTAGTGCATTATAATAGTGCAATAAATGGAATATGTAGGATAATTTTTCAAGTTTAAAAGTGCCTATCTACATTCATTTCATGCGGACATGCAGATATAACCTACACTCCCATTTGTGGTGTAGATCTATTTTACTTTTCTTTTCTTCATAGCGTAGGGGGTAGTGATATACGCCTATACTATTTAACAAATGAAGCAACTATTTATCCTAAAAATTGTTATGCCGTAAATAAAATTGATTGATTGAGATGTCCAATAATTAATTTACTTTCCTTTATGATCCACAAGGAATTTTTCCGTCGCGTAAAACAACCATACACATTTTTCGAGCTCCAAACAGGTACAACAAGGAAACAGTAAATCATCAACAAGAATCTGTTAGCTTTGATTTATGGCATAATAAAGCGATGATGTAGTACAAATGGACCAATTATCATTAATAGGACAGGTTTTTCGATTTAGTCATACACACACACACACACACACACACACACACACACACACACAGTACAGTTGTATAATATATACGAACGAACGTTGAAATCAATCAGTTCTTTCAATAGTAGTGATTATCGAACTGAAATCTGGTCATTTAGCAGCTAGACCGTTCGCGCCCGTACACTCGGCCAACACCATAATAAATAGTCACATCCGTGCGACCATTCATCAAGAAACAAGCAAGCAAGATACGCTACCGTAGGTACCGGTGCTCCGCGTCCTGATACAGCCCGAGATAATATGACAGATTAGAATTCCCGATTTCACTTAAAAAGCCATTACCAATGAACTGTGGAGATTTTTTTGGAAAAGTTATTATCAACCTGCGGCATAGTCTGGCTCGTAAATCGAACCCACACTGTTTGGAACTGGCTTGATGTTTGATAGTCGATGTGTGGCTGTTGTCAACCCACTGCAAACAGGTCCGAGCCCTGGGACTTGGCAGATATCGGCGGTTCATATAGTTAACGCGTTAACGAGCCTTGCTGTTCTTATACAGCTAATTGCTTGTAAATCGTGGACGAGAACATGTCAACCGCTTCCTACTGCCTGATGCTACGCGAGCTTGATTCGGTCCGCATAACAATTCATCTACAGATATTTTATAGTCAATAATAATAATTTAATAAAACACTGGTTTCTTTAATACGCACCTATCAGGCAATCCTTCTCTTTTTATACTAACTTTACCTTATTGCTGATTAATATCCATCACCAATAAAAGTACATTCTTTCAAGATGTTCATAAATATCTGAATTTTATTAAAATGCTATCAAAAGTACAGTAGCGTGTGATTCAAAAGTTGGATGAAGATCTCAATTTTTTTACCACAGTAATATGGACTGATAAATCATCCCTTTCTACGGCGGGAGTTTTTAATAGGAAATATCGAAGGTCGTGGGAAAACAAGCACGACAGAAAAAAATTGGTAAAATTTGGAAAAAATTAGAGGCTTGTTTTTTGTTACGTTACCACATCAACCCAAAAAAATTCCGGAAATCTTTAACATTGTGTTAAATTATTAAGTGGAAATTTAAAATATAATTTGTTTAATAAAAAGTGTATTTCCTTAGTGAAATAAAATATCATTTTCTAACTTTAGTTACATAAATATTTTATAAATAACTTAAAGACATTTTATATTTTCGTTTCTTATTAACTTTGATCTACTAATATTGGTGGAACTTGACCAAGGTCCGTACTTGACAGCTGTAGAAATGTTTTGTTATTCCATGGCTCACTATGATGAATGAATTTTTGTCATTCGTAATAAAAATATTCAATTTTGGCACAATATTTATAAAATAATGGTGTGAAATTTTCTTACCGAATATCGAACGGGCTTAAAATTAATGTTCTGAAATTTTTTAAGTACTAGAGATATTAGAAGTGACAATAAATGTTAATCATATCGAATTTTTTAGTATTAGTGTATACTATAATTACCGATTTAAAACTTGTCTTAGAATTCGACATCGATAACATACAACAGTGGCAATCATCAAATTTGTTAATGCTGTCTGTATACATTATTTTTTACTAATCATGATGTTTTTTTTTTTATTTTTAACAAAGAGGTGGACCACACCGACATACTCATGGCAAGCTAAGCCACATATTTTATTAATGTTTGAAAGTTATGTGAATTTGTTTTCTTTTTCATACCTCATAGAAAACTTGGCCTTTACACATTTTTGGGGTGTTAATTATTTATAGGCAGCCTCTGGGGAGACAACATTATTTAACCTCGAGTAAAGGGCTCTCGACTACAACCACCATTATTATAATTTTATGTGAAACCACCGTGCACCGGTTAGAAAAGAAGCATTCGTTATCTAATTCACTTGGGTCGAAGTGGATGGCCCGAGCATATTAAACACTTCCTCTGGAATGTCCGTTGAAATTTATTGACATCGAAGAAATGTCCGAAAAACAATTAGATATGTCGCTGCCGAGTGGAACTGATGTAGCAGTGTGAGGCGATTAGCATACTGAGTGCCGGATTCGGTCCCAGACGAGATCGTTAATGGCCTGGCTGACGTCTTCATCTCGGCTACTGGTCCGGTAGCTGCTATCTCAAACATCGAATACCTCTTCACCTCTGATGTCTCGTGTAGGATGTGTACCGCTGTCCACAAACATCGCTGTTTTGCATATCTCTATCGTATCGTAATCACTCAAACGCGGATTTATGGCTGGGTCGCGATTCTGTTGCCCGCCCGACGTAGCAGAGCGTTGAAATACAGTATTAAGGTTTGTTGTACTGATTTCTAGCTAATTAAGTTTAAGCTGCAATGATTACTCTAACCACCCTCACATATTCTAAAGTAAGGACTGGAAAATAAAGTAATTGCAATCTATTTGTCATTTGCTCTGAGCCACCTCAACTTTTGATTCCGCCATGTTAATTGGTTCATGATATTTTTATTTATCGCATAAACTATCCGGATATAATCTCAAATATGAGAGACTTCTGACATTGGACTATGTCCTCGAAAAAATTAAACATACTCTTAATAATATCATCTCTGGCTTCCATGATATATCTTGTTGTGACGAACGTGGAGTTTGCAAAATATGACACGTGTAGGGCAATATATCGGTCCCTATTTATGTGTTGAACATCTGGGTGTACAACTCAGATTTTGTGGTACAGATTCTTCTAATAATAAAAGGTGCACTTTGGAAATTGGCATAATACCAACTGGGCGACTGCAGTAAGCGATGCTTATTATAGCGTCGAGTTCCCGCGTTACATTTTTCTTTCTTTTTTTTTTAAATACGTTATTAGGTACCTCTATTGAAGCGCCATCCTAAATCCTATAACAAACATAACAACCAGGATATAACATTTACCTACTTATGCACTCTGAGAAAAGCAGGTACAGGTATAAGGTGTTAAATTTTAATTTCTCGTTTCGTGTTGTGGGGCGGAACGACGGTCTACATGAGAAATGAGCGACAGGGAATGTGGCGTGCGACGCCCTGGCCTCCGGCGCTTGTCTCAATGAAATCTTCGCACATTATAAATACGGTGCATGTCTTGCACTCACGCAGCCACGTGGATTTGTTTACATAATCTTCAGGTGACCCAGACATCTATTTTGACAACCTTGAGCAACAATGCGACTGAAACATGCCGCAGTAAGTGTTAACACGTTCCGACTCCAAAATTTGAGGTAGATATAAATTCATAAAAATTTCGATAATGCACTTCTTATACTTCCCGTGCCAACACTCATGGTGCTACATGATTTTGTTATAAACTTAAATGACAACTTTATATTATGTCCAACTTAACATTATGCAGAGAAATAACAGCGATGGAAAATCACGAGTATAATATAATTAGCAGTCTTTGTAATTGTAATTACTTTGCGGAACTGCATGAAATGGAAAATATGAAATTAATATGTGACAAATAATACTTGTTGTTAATATATTCAATAGAATACAATAACACTTTTATGTTGTGTAATTTTATAGTTTTTGCATACTTAATAATATTAGCACCGAATTAGCCCGGGTTGTATGAGAAACAATACGGCTAGTCGCTATATCGCTCCTGAGTTCGAGTCTCAATTATGGCAGATGGTAGGGAATGATCGTTATCTAATCGTCTGTGTGCATGTATCCTGGTTGAGTTGTAGAATATTTATTGCTAAACTCCGCCAGGACAGTAATTTAAATAAAGTGATAAATTAATAATACATATTTCCAAAATTACCCTTTAAAAAATATATTTTCAATGACGGTTCACACATCCGCAATAAATGCTACCATCTATCAAATTTAAATTTTGTAGCTCCATATTCATTTTGAATTCTTAAGTGACGTAGGAAATAGAATAATTATATTGGTAGATTATGGCTTCTTAGATACTTTGCTATAACACATTTATGCAGTAGGCAAATATAACATTTAATTCTTTATATTTTCCATTACAAACATGGCTTGCATTGAACTTTTGAAGATAAACAAAAATTAAATGAATACCGCAGTTACCCATATTAGAACCCACCATCTTTAAAATAAAGATTTTCGCCTAAATAAAAGATAATGTATTTTGCTATTTTGTATAAATGGTAATTACATTCCTAGATATATTAAATTAAATATTGAAATATAAAAAGAGTTTGCATAAATTATAAATAAGTATTCCTAATAACTGTGTTTTATTTACTTTCATATTACTGTCGTGCTAAATGGATAACTTCAAATTCCATCAGACATGTTGTTATGTACACCACACTACGCGTAAAAATCATTGTTTAGCGTCCCAATGTATTTCTGCGATACTGTCAACCGATTGTCTATTGTTTCGATTGTTAACAGCGAGCCATGGTAATCAGCCTACTGAATTTTTACGGTTTTCACGATGTAGCTTTATTAGAATAATATTTGAATGCTTTGATGGTTTACTTATAATATTGTTATAGAACTTTGAAACACCAATCACTGATTTGTTTGCACTAAAGGATAATATTGATACAATTCAATTTTTAGTAATGATATAAATAGAATAGTAAAAAAATTAAACATGATTTTTAAAATTCCGTCCCCAAAAGTGAACATTGATCTTTTATAAGATAACTCGTCTGTCCGTCCGCGTCCATCTGTCTGTCTGTCGGTCATATTATGGAAGAGCAATAATGTTGAACGTGGCCATCTGCATAAAATTGTTGTAAATTTGTATTTACGTAGATAAATAAAGACACATTATTATTATTATGTAAAGGTTCAGATTGTTAAGATAGTTTGCAATGCTAGTTATTGCCATATTTATCTACTACGTACAGTATGTTCCCGGAACAACGCATGAATAGGTGAAATGGTCTTTGAGTTAAAACATACGTTTTCAGAATAGTTTCAAAGTGAATTTAATCTTGATATTTTGTACCAAGAGAATTGTTTGTGTTTCATTATTTTTATATTCTTCTTCCTGATAATAGTGATAATTATCTATATGTCTAATGGACGGATTAAAGTAAATTGTTAACATTTTACAAACTTGCATAATTTATCACTATGTGCAACTTTTCTTATCGCAAGGACACTGCACACTTAGAGGGGAATTTGGATTCCTGTCAAATTGTTTTTTATATATTGTAGTCCAAGTTATTCTTAACAAAAATTCTATTGCCTCAACTTCCGCTATAGGCTGGTTTCGACGCTTGCCTTGAGCGATCTTTTTTAAAAGAAAAATAAAATGTTTGCGTGGTAAATGGCGATTCATTACTTGTCGAGTTTGAAACAAGCTATATCAGAAGTGAAGTTTATTATGGCATAGCTGATTTTTACCATTCAATGATGTACATATACCTATTATGGTTTTCATAAAATTTTTAATTTTGGAAAATCAGCGAATTTAATATTATTATATAGCCTACCTTGAGATTTATTTTTTAATTTTTGCACAGTAGGGTATGTCAAAAGCAACTACGTTTGAGGATGATTTTGAGACATATTAGTCTTTGCCGTCAACTGTCATCCTTTTATTTTTTTTTCGTATCTCCTCAAATAACGAAGATATGTTTGTGGTTTTCCTATTTTTCAGATTTTTGTACTGTATCCCACAATGTAGGGTTATGGATTCCGAATTTATTTTTACTGAAACAAAGCTCACAAATCATGGGATCACTTTTACAAAAACTTTTTTCTTCTACAATGAAATTAAACGAAATAATCGGCATGACCGTTGTAAAATAGACATACTGTATAAAAAAATTATATGACATTTTTTATTATATAAATTACCACACTAAGATATTAATGTCGGTTAATCACAATAATCTCAGCCTCCATTAGCGGTAATTCGCTGCCTGATACACGGAGACATGAATTAGCGTCTAGAACCGTAACCTAGAAAGTTCCTGTGTACTTTTTTCGAGAGAAGCATTAAATTCGAGTTTCATCAAGATCTGTTTTCCCACAAAAAAATAAAGACAAACCGTATAATTTGAAAGGTATAATTTCTTGCGAGATATAGAAAGGCTTCATTAGAGCTTTATAAATAAAACAAAACCGCGCGGAATTTGTTTGATCGTTAAAATTGTGAAATCAAAAGCTGTCGAGACACGTTTAAAGCAAGTTTTAATATATATTCATTGCATTACATAGACAGATCATATAGACTACAATCAAGAAAGGCTAACGGCCCACCGTACTAATAGCAGCCTGTATGTTACAGCCTGTCATTACAAAAGAGTTAGGAAGATGTTTTAACATTTTTGAAACAGCCTCCAAATTTGTTTATAATTTGTCCGTATAATTTTAGATCGCTTCTCTAATGATAAGGTAAACCACATCTTAAATATTAGATATTACCTACTGTACATTATCCTATTACGAGTATTAGTTTCATTTCAATAGCTTCACTCGTATAAGTAAACGAAAATGTCTAAAGTCGTGCAGAATATTTACGCTAACATATAACTTTGAACATTAATAAGTTTTGGATTTTATTAAAAAATCATTAATAGCATCTTGTAGGCGGGGGCGAGCGTAGGTACGTCTTTACTATGTACATACTTCGGTATGCGATGTAAAGCAACGACAGGCGCAGTTAGTACTTGGATGGGTGACCATTCCAACGGAAACCGCGTCCTCGCTTCACACATCTTCCAGCGGCTTGTATATCAGTGTATGCGCGGAAGCTAGACAACCTTAGGCGAGGGTTGTATAGGAGATATACCATCCTTCGGAGGGGATGTAAAGCCGTCGGTCCCTTGTCTATTAAATGTTAGGCAAGTAAAAGATCCCTACACTTCTTAAGGGAAGAGGTTCGGCAAAATTCCTGGTTGGGGGTAACTCGTCTACAGGGGTCGGTGTTAGGCCTCAGTAGCGGAAATAGGCCGACGTTAAATAAATGTATAAAAAAAAATCTTGTAGGCGCAAAATTTACCTTTAAGTTTTGTGGTGTTTATTATTATTATAACATGCGGTCTCAGGCGTATTTTTAAACCTAAAAAGCTATGATGACTTGCATGAAGGTGTCGAAAAATCGATGATATCAGTTGTCGGATATTTTCAAGTAAATTGGGGTTTGGTGATCAAATTTCTTGAATCTGATTTTCTGCAACTCCAAAAAGAGTCGCAGTTTTGCGCACTTGCGAACCAAACGGAGCGTTGGGGCGCTTCATCGTGCCGGTAAATGTTAAGGAATGTTCTAATTGAACAATTTACAGCCTAGTCTGAGATTGAGGATAAAATCTCAGAAGTACAGCAATGCATTTTAAAATATTAAATCATGTCACCTACCAACTCCTTGCAACAACACGCCCATGAACCGAACCTCCTATATATTATCACAACTTAAATCAGTTTGTTTGAAAATCCAATTGTACCACATTTTGAAGCAAGTTGGGTTATAATACATACAATGTTGCAAATACGTAAGTACTCTGCATCACGTCGCCCATGTGCAGCAATAATTAACTGCACTTCAATTCGACGCAGCTACCGTGGTATCCCAGCTTATTATTCGAATATTTTTTACGTTCGTGTGGTAAATCTTTAGTCATAATTTGACGCATTAAAAAATTAATTACGATAATTACCCTGGGGGCGGGAGAGCAAACTTTCATTTGAATATTTTAATACGCCTTTTATGTAATGCAACACACTCTACATGATCGTTTCGGTGCCAGTCGTAAAATATTTACTTTGCAAATACGAAAATAATAATCAACCCCATTTTACCCTGTACTTTTCAAGGTAGTTATTAAATTGTATTCAACAGCAACCCTCAATTAGATGAATATAATAAATTAGTTTTTTTCATCCAGAAATTATAGGCGTGTACTTTTTTCTAGATAGCGGTATATATTATCAAAATTACATAGATTATCTCTTCATTTGGATTATGCTGAATATAAAATAATTACAATTCTCAATAGATTTTTCGGTCACTTTTTATCTTTTTGCTACGATTATTATGCTTTTTAATTATTACAAATACTCAAAGTGAAGTACTTCGTCAACTAAAGCGATTGTACAGAAACTGTCATAAACTCATAGAACTACTTAGTACATAAAATAGTAAAATTGGTTTCCAAATCTGAGTGAAATAAAAAATGTGTATAAATCGTGTAAGCTATAAGCAAAATTCAATATTGTACTAGTCTCTAACATAATTAAAAATAACTAGAACTGTTTTTGCAACACTTTAGTGAAGATATTTATATGTTAACTTTTGCACCTGTCAAATAACTCTGTGTGAGGCCTCAATTAATTCTAGACAAAACCGGGAATGACAAATGGTGTTTACGGAGCCCCAATTGAAGAACAATGCCCAAATATTACCGAGCTCATCAATTTTCCACGCTGAATAACTGTAGGACTGCCGGTGTCAATTTTTAATTAATATTTATCTAATGGCGCTCCGCGTAATTATTGTTTTTTTTTTCTTGGCCACTTTATTTGTTCGGCTCATTTCTGCCTAGATGTATATTTAATTTACGGTAATTAATTATACGTTTAGCGCTCGTAGTCTCTAAGTAACATTGATTTTCGGGCTGGTATTAATCTATAAAATACTCCATTTACAAACGTACGAAATTTATTTAAATATTAAAATATGATAACATGCCACATGAAATCACAGGCATGTGTGCGTGTTATCCAGTATTACATGAAGTTAAACATTTATATGTGAAAACAAGTGAAATGATAAAATAAATGAATAATTGCAAAGAGTTGGCTTTGACATATTTCGATAGATATGGACTTGAAAATTTGCATTTTCAAAATAAATTTTCTCAGTAATTATTGCCTCAAAATCTGTTTCGAATGAGATGCCGCACAACCCCCTTCCTAATTTAACGTGTTCGAGGGAGTAGTCATAATTCAGAGGGGATGAACGAGGGGGTATTATTTTCATGTTAAAAATAGCAACTCACTGTATACATATTAAATTACATACATACCTATTTTCCTATGTAATTAAGTACTATTCTAATGTATTTTATTATTTTTTCCTATTTGTTACTTCAGTTTAAGCTTGAAAGCAATGATAATGACACGATAATCGAGTTGGGTCAGGTCCGGAGACCTAGCAGGCCCAAATAGCATTGTACAATACTTCCAATTTAAAATTGAACCACATTCGTCGTTGGTGTATTTCCAATAAGGCTACTATGAAACTGGTAAATGTTGTAATCGAACATTACCGCGGCTTCAAATACAAAAATAAATAAAAAAAATATATTGCCGATGTACTCCTAGTGGCCCTACGTATCAATGAATTATGCTGAATTAGAGCAAAATGCTAATCAAATGGGTATTCACAGTCTGGCACGCCCGACTGCAGCTCATACTGAGCCAAAACCATTAACGGTGGGTCGAAGCCCTAGTCATTATAGAGAAAAAAGTACATTAGATTCCGGAATTCATCAGGTTGATATCAGGGTATTATTCAGAAATAACTTTTGATGGATGTCTTTCTTCATCTACTAAGAATATTTTATTATAAATTCATGAATATTTATTAATATATAAGAATAGGGTCCTTATCAATTATATAGAAATTATGAGTCATGCAAATCTTAGACCTTTTGAAGAATTAACATTCGATTCGAACGGAATAAAGTTATTTTAAATTACACTTAATTGTGGGTTCATTTGAACATTGCGATTCCTAGAACTTGTATGAAGAGTGTTGCGCAATATCGCAGAATATTTAATAATTATCATTATCTTTTACTGTGGCTTAATTGTTTCCTAATTTTCTTTTTTTTAATAGTTTCATTTTGTCTACAAACAGTGTCCTACATATGAGGTAATAATATACTTTCGATTCTTTTTTTCTTTAACCGTTTCTAGCTTTCATCACCATATGTAGAATTTGTTAAGTGTTTTTCAGCTTATACATGATACCCTACATTGTGAGAAAAAAATTAAAATGTTTCTGTCAATAATAGCATTTAAGTTGCCAAAAATTGAGTAGGCTAGTTACTTAGGATGATTGTCAACAATCAAAACAGTGGGCAATCGCTTGACAGTATCACAGAAATGCTTCGTTATTGTTAGTTCAAGGAAAATATTTAACAGTTTGGAAAATAAACACTGAGTTTGCGTGTAAATTTTTACTTTCAATCGCGGTCAATGTAGGTGGATGAAACTTGACTGGGTGCATTACTAGTCCCATATTTTTTATGAAATTCAAGATGAAATTAACAACCTACTCCAGAATTTAAAAAATGCGGCAAGCCCCGCGCAATGCTCATATCATTTGAAAATACCTAAATGAAATTTTGGGGAACGGTGCATTGATACTAATGGTCTAGCCAAGGTAGCCGCATAGGCCACCTGATCTGACTCCCCTCGATTGTGATTTGTGGGGATGTCTTAAAAATTAAATTTACTTCAGACCACTAACAACATTAGGAAACTTGCGAGATACGGTAACACAAGCATTCTAGAGAGTTACCAACGACGAGTTAAGATACGTTGCTTGTTACACGTTAAAATGGGACTGAGTTTTCCGTCTAGAGTGACGTTAACTTTTGGTTTACTAAAATATTAAAGGAAATTTCGTGTACTTTAATAATTGCGCGAAATTTCTCAGCAAAAATGTTAGTGTAAACCACCAGTTATTTTATCGATTAACAAAAGGATTATGAATTTATTCAGGGATGGGCGGAGCATTACAAATGATTAAGATTAATTTAAGGTCCCGAAACTCTTCGAAATAATTATAGTAAATCCACACGACTAATAAATCATCCTTAGAGTTTTTGATTTTCTTTTGCCAACGGCTAGCCCGGCAAATTAACCTCGATTAATTTAATGCCTATTGCGTCCAGTACCTAACGATAAAAAAACATAATCGTGTTACCATAATGGTTTTTAATTACCCCGACAATCTGTGTAGCAGCATATCATTCGTAAATTTTATCTTCACATTTAGTAGAATTTATTCTTAATTGCTGGCGATGTTCACTATTTTCACATATTTTATATACACCTGAACGTAGGTAAAAGTGATACATTATATTATACCCATAATATTCCACAATGCTTCCCTTTATGTAATGACTGTGAATAACATCCGAGAATAGTTCTCAGGCACGTAATTATTAAAATTGTTGAATTCATATTCATATTACTGTTAGAACAGTAATAAGCATAAGTAAACAAGTTATATTATTGTCCATGTCAATAACAGCTGCATAATAAAGAAGAAATAATTTAAGCATATATTTCTTATGAATTCGTAATTTGCTTATTTCGAATTTTCTGTGTTTTTTGCTACTCTGCATTTCAATAATCCGCGATATGTTTGTTTCAGCTTGAAACCAACTCCCAAGGATGGCGTCACGAAAAGCAATCCAAGCAAGCGCCATCGAGAAAGGCTCAACGCCGAACTGGATACTCTTGCAAGCCTTCTGCCATTCGAGCAAAATATTCTCTCGAAACTGGATAGACTGTCCATATTACGCCTCTCCGTCAGCTACCTACGCACCAAAAGCTACTTTCAAGGTATTGTGAGTTCCATAAAAATCCGTACTTATATGTAGACGTTCATCTGAGACAATAAAATCAAGGTGTTAATTCGGCAATCCTGTTTTTCAGCAAATCATTAACATTTGCGGCAAAATTCCTGAAAGAAAAGATCAATAATTTTATGCATCTAATCGTTGCTAGGCAACAAAACATGCGATACTTTTATAAGTTTGGAAAATTTGTCATCACTCATCATTATTTCTCACTCTTACTTCCTGTAGCTTTTAAAACACCGGGTATCAAATTTCTATATGTCAAATGTAACAATTCAATAGCGATACGCTTCCATTGTTAGCAACAAACTTTACTAAGGATATCATCGCAAGATTAATTTTTAAATAAATTTAATCGCGCTTTTTTTAAAATGAAACAGGATTTTAATTTCTATAATTTTTGAACGATTTTGCGGAAAAATCGTATGTACATCTCGTAGAATGTCTTCAAAATTGATTATAACTTTGACTTTTCACTCATCAAATAAGATATAGAGAAGTGTTGCTTATGTCAAATATAGTTTACCGTCTATCATTAAACTTTAATCTTAAAATTCCCCAAATAAAATAGGCGATACAGTCACTATTAGTAGAATCACATGAGAGATTATCATTTATGACGTTAAATATTTTTTCCTTGGTTGTGACGCATTCATCACTAAAAAATGATCCTAATGGTTAACGACCATTATTTTTGTGAGATAACCAAAATAGCATAACCTAAATTGAGAGATTCATATTGGAGAAATTGCCAATCCATCATGTCGTACACGATAAGTTATGCAATGTGATTGGAATGATTCTAAGCGATATTAATGGATTTGTTGCGTGCGGCCCGCGGTTCGCGTCGCCCGCACTCAGAGTTCCATCCCGTGGCCGGGCGCGTAAAAACGTTTAACACTTTTTTACCTAAAAATTATGTTACTCTTGTCAATGGTATAAATTAATAAACTTAACAAACGAAATAATACACGATTATTTTACAATTATGTACACGCCAACTAAACGAATACACGACCTTTATTATTAACTTCTAAATGTGAATTCCATTTTCATAGGCCCTTTGGTGAGTCTCAGTTACGTTGTTGATGAATACTTTGAAGCCCAAATAGTAAATATTTCGGAATCGGGATGCCGCCTAGTGTCGGTGTGTCCGTCCGTCTGTCTGTCTGTGATACGTTCACCTCAAATACGCGTAGAAATCCGAGATTTTAGACATACATCTGAGGGATCCAAGGAACAACGTTACAATCTCGCGAGTTCAACTTTGGAAAAAAGCCGCTGATCGGATTTCGTTTTTTATATATAAATTGATAGTGAATGGGCTGAAATGACTCCCATGCATATTACTTTGTAAAAGCTGCTGTGGGACAGATTACACAAATTCTGTAGAAAAAAATTATATTGATGAAGAGGACGTTTAGTGTTATATACTGCATTTTATGATGGAGTGACAGATACACCGAAAATAAACCTTTTAATATTATTATAAATAAAAACAGTTAAGGATATGTTATTAAAACGTTATTTAGCGCTTATGTCATATTATTATCATTATTATTAGCCGTTACTCGAGTCCGAGTATAAAAATGTTACAGTCGATAAATTGTGTGCAATAGAAAACAAGTAAAAGGTGTAGTCTATTGTAATTCCCATTTATCTACGGTGCACACGACTATGGCTATAGAGGCCTATTCGGGAGAGCACATGTCGACCGCAGTCAGGACAAACATAGACCTGGTTAGGTCTTGGATTCGGCCTTCTTGCAGCAACATTTCCTTGATAGCTGGCCACAATCCCTCGCCATTCGGTTCTGTCCGCTGCAAGTTGTTCCCATTGCTCGTCTGCAATACCGCAGGATTTTAGATTTTCATGGAGAGCATCTTTGAACCTCTTTCGTTGACCGCCACGCCTTCTTCTACCGCTTAGCAATTCACCATAAAGTGTACATTTAGGAAGGCGGTTATCATGCATACGATGAACGTGACCTGCCCACCTTAGGCGTGCTCTTGAAATAAGCACCTCAATTGGAAGGCTGTTTGCTCTCCTGAGTACTTCCACGTTTGATATGTGATGGAACCAACGGATTTTCATCATACTTCGGAGGTGTCTTTGCTGAAAACGTTCTAATTCTTTCACATGACGACGGTAAGTGACCCAGCTTTCACATCCATATAGCAGTGTTGGAATGACAACTGCTCTGTAGACAGCCATTTTCGTTGACAAAGCAAGGTCGTGGTTGTCAAATACTCTCTCTCTAAGTCCCCAGAGTGCTCTAGATGCAGCGTTAATTCTATTGCGAATCTCGCTGTCCATATTTGCTTTGTCATTAACAACGTTGCCTAAGTAATTGAACTGATCCACCACTTCAAGAGAATTTCCGTTAAGTGTAATGTCTATTTGGTTCACTTGATGAGGAGTTGACATAATCTTAGTCTTTCCAATGTTGATTTTAAGTCCCAAGGAATCATAGCTCTAGGCATACACTTCTAAAAGTTCTTGAAGCTCTTCCGGCGTAGAGGCTAAAAGTGCACAGTCATCCGCATACTGGAGATCACAAATGAATCGTGTGCGTGTCTTCGTGAAAGCTCTAAAGCGCCCTATGTTAAAGAGACCGCCATCAAAACGGTATCTGAGACCTATTCCTCTGACTGTCATAAATCTCCTCTAATGCTACAGATTAAAAAGAATGCTTATAAAAGAACGATAAATTTTATCAAAACATAGAAACGCTACAATCAATTACACTTACTACTCGACGAACGTTTAGCTAATCATCGGGAAATGAATATGACTAGTTTTAAGTTTTAATCATCTCCTGATGATGTTGACATGGTTATCGAGACGAGCATATTGGACCTTAGCGTTCAAATATTTTGGCATTTTATAAAAGTGGTTTTCAAACACCAAATATATTGATTTGTGATAGATTGCCCTGAAACGAAAACACTCTTATCGCCAGGACCCTGCCCCAGCGTAAGGTTGTCTCCTTAAACATGACTACGGACCATAGAAGTTGAAGGAGGTTTTCAGACATTTTTTCAAAGCGCCAACTCTTGGTCTTTTAGTCATACGGTATCAGTTCACTAGAATAAAAGCATGGCGCTCAAATTTTATATGAGAAAACCAGGGCGCCTGCGAAACTCTTGAATAAACAAAAATATTTGCACTTGCACTCCACGCTTTTATATTTAGATCATAACGACATGAACTGACACCGCATGCCTAACAAGAAGTGTTATTTTATTATTCACTTTTAATACATTTCTTTACAAGAAATGATTTTTAAAAACATTATTTTTTAATAACTTACTACATTTCACTTTAGGAAATTGTGTAGTTTACAATACACCCAGTTTGTTTTAAACACTGTGCTGAAAACAATTTCGTAGGCACAATAACATTGTTTTTAAAATGTTCTGCATAATATATTATTCAACCACACCTTTTATAATTATGATAATGGATGAACAGCCCAACAGAGGATACTTTACTAGAAAATGTCGTAACTCATTTCTGTGTGAGGAAAAGCAGGAGTGCACATCTTCTGGCGACAAGTAATAAAAAAAATTCAAGTTAGTAACATCTTTTACTGCATATTTATTTTAGTAACAGAACTCACTGCAAGAATCCAGGGGAACGTAGATTGGATCAAAATAATTCCAGAGTTTCATAAATTTTTCTTCTACGAGCCTTCGTCACTGAGTTATGGGCCGCTAAGCATAATTAAATTTTGATAGTTTGCAAAATGTGAATATATTTATATTATTTGAAACTAGAAGGAAGTATACGTACCTTTTACGATGTTAGGAACAGACTATACCTAAGGGTTGACCCAACAAATTTTTTATAAGGATATTTTTGAACTGTAAGTATCATAAATAGATTCTTCAAACGTTTAATTGTCTGAGAAAACGGTACTCTTCTTTCTAGGCTATAAAATCAACGGTTTCAGAGAAATATGCGTTATATTTATTAAGTTAAAAGTTTTTTTACAATGTTTCCTTCACCACTACTATTATTTTACGATTTGTAATTTTTCCTTAACAAAATGTATGAATTAAGAAAAATAATTAAAGCGGACCGCGAAACGCCTCCACCATTATTTAGAAAAAAGTTGTTAACAATTAATGTCGAAAATTGCTACTGAATAGGACTGTGTTTAAAATAATATATTCAAGCCCAAGCCAAGCCATGAAAACTTAAAGATTTCCTAAACCAGAAAGCTAAAAAAATGGAAATTTTATAAAACTTTTACTCTAAAGTAATGGAACAAAAAATGTTCATAAAATGTCGTTTACGTTTAGACTGCCTAAATTTATATAAATCAATATAGATATTTCTGTTATTGATTTTTAAAAAATGTTAATAAAAACAAAATGACAAAGCGAATCTTTATTAAATACAACTAAAAATGCATACCTCTATTTAACGATATCAGCGAAATTACACCTTTATTTGAAAATCAAAAAAAATACGTAAAACTGACACGAGTGATTTACTACAATATATGTTCAATATGAGCTCCTTCCAGCTTCACGCATTTCCTAAACCTACGAAGATAGAACACCTTTGTACCTAAAATAGAATTGTTTCTAATGGTTTCACAGAGGAAACGTATTTATCCCTTGTTTGAATTGGACAAAATTTAAAAGAACGACCTACTTTCAAGATGATTATTTTACTGACAGCAGCCTACTAGGTAAAATATGTTTTTAATTGTATCTAATACACTTATTATTTTGTCTTTTATTACCACGTTTTTAAATCAGTCACAAAAACGTAACATATTTGATTCTTATAACTTTAAACAGTATAAACATAAACAACTTTTTTGTTCTGTTACTTACTTCAGAGTAAAGGTTTCATAAAGTTTCCATTTCTTCTTCGTTTTCTAGTTTAGGAAATATTTAAGTTTTGACAACTAGAGTTTAAATTTTTTTCTTTCTAAACTAAACACAGTTTTGTTTAGTAGCAATTAATTGTTAATGACTTTGTTCTAAATAATGGTGGAGGCGCCGTGCTATCTGCTTTATTAACGATAAAAGCGCCTATTTCTCTGAAACCATTGATTTTATCGAATAGAAACAAGACTACTTTTTCCTCAGACAAGGGCTTGATTAATCTACTTACGATATTTACTTTTAATATCATCCTTGTAAAAATTTTGGGGTGCAGGGGTTGGGTCATAGTCCGTTCCTGACTTCGTAGAAGGTACGCAGACTTACTTCTAGAGGCAAATTAAATGCATTCATCTGTTTTGTAAATCACCAGAACCTCACAAAGTTATAAATGAGAATGAAATTGCATCCCTCTATTTTAGCGGCCCGGACCTAACTTACTTACGAATTTACCCTCCCCTGAATTCTAGCCCTAAAGTTCTGGAACGCTCTGAAGAAATGAGAATTTTTAAATAATTTTAGCCGAATGTGTGTCTTCCATACCATTCCATAAAACACACCACAAACAATAATTCAGGAAATCTTGTACTTGTAAAAGTATGTAAGGCTACAGAGGCACTACTGATATATTTCGATCTTAGCGATTAGACTTTACAATTATCTTTGCCTGACAAAAAATGTTAAACAATGCCTTTAACCGTCTTCCAGGCTAAATGAATGACCCTCTTTGTCTGGATAAGGAGACGGTGCCCTACAGTTTGTAGCGGAATCCGAACCACTTCTTGGAGATAATTTATAATTACTGAGCTATCGTCTCCCCTCCTTTTTATCGATGGCGAATGCAGCGGTATTAAACATACTATTGGAATTATTTAATAGATGTGTTCAAATATTTGGTACATATTTATGTTTTCCTTTCTCTGTCAGTATCAGGCAGATGTTTTGTGAATAACGCATTGCTTTAGTTGGTTTCCCGTGATATCTTCTGTCGCGGTTGTCTGCTAGGCGTACGAGTTCGCCAAAATCTACTTCCTTGATGATTTTAGTCCAACGATTCGCAGAATTTTTTTCTTCGTCGCTTGATAATTAGCTTTCCCCATTAATCATTTTATATTTTTCTCTCTCCAGACAATAAATAAAACTGTTTAATGTGGCTAATGCAAAAAAATTTTAGCGGCCCTTGGTTCTCTTATACACACTAAATCCCAATGTATCATTTTACTTCCTTTAATAATAGCGTGGGGGTGGTAGAGGGGTGGCTAATGCCGAAATAAATTTTAAAGGCCATTGGTTTTCGTATATACACTAAACCCCAATTTAATTTTTTGCTCCATTTAATAATTGGTGGAGGTGGCAATGGGGGTGGTAGAGGGGGTCGCTAACGCCAAATTTTTTTTTTGAGACGTTTCGTTCTTGATATACACACTAAGTTACATTTTAATTTCTTTTACTCCCTTTCATAATAGTGCGAGGGCGATAATAGGGGGTGGCTGACGCCAAAAAAAATTTTGAGACCTTGACTTTTTGTACATTGCAATTTTATGGTCTCTTACCTGCTTGCTTTGCCTATTTACTCTTATTTACCCCCGAACCCTTCAACGGAATTAGATCAAAATATAATCTAGTTCCAGATCTCGTTACAATACATAAGTGTACCAAATTTCAAGTCAATATCGTAAACGGTTCCGGAGTAAATGTGCGCACAAAAAAGTTACCGACAGACAGACAGAAATTTTTTCTCGTTCAAATTTAAAATCTCGACATTTCATGACATTTGAAGCCTATTTAAAAAAAAAATTAAAAAAAAAAATGCATTACTATACTTTCACTGGACGTGGAAGTATTACGTGTAATTGGCATTATCAAAAATATCCATTGGTTTGGCCAGTTCTGTTCGTCTACAATAATATTAATATATTCTCTGTTATATACATATTATATAGTCTGTTTAATAACAGAGACGCACACGCTCTGTCTGTTGAAATTCTTGGAACGATGACGGTCCTTTGACGCTTAAGAATAAGTTGTCTGGCATTGGCGAATCCGGAGCAACTCCTCCCCACTCCCGGGTGATTGACCTAGTTGTTTACAGGTGCACCGACTGCATTGTTGAATTATTTGACAATTTAGCAACAGTGAGACGCTTTAACTGGACCACAATTTGGGATAATTTAACAAATACAAATGATTTATCAGTCATATAAATTAATTTACGTAATTAGAAGTGATATTTAGATATTTTTAATAATTTATTAGTGCTAGGCATACGTGAATAGTGAAAAGTGTGTTCCAACTATGTTTAATGGCCCTTATTGCGATGTTAACAATGAATGGTTGAGGTGAAACGTATTCCAGGGTAAGTTATATCCAATTTAGTTTTAATTTATGATTATTGTTTAAAATTAAAATGCGTTTATAATGGTGGAACGTAAAGCAAGAACCTCTCAAATTGTTATATGACAAGCATCTGGTCTCGGTATTATTTCCTTCAAATAAGAATCTACATTCTACATAATAGAGATAGTATACTTAAAAATCAAATATAGCATCAGATTAAAGCTTAGTAGGACTTGCTACAATTTTTTTTCGACAAAGTATATGTAAAAAATAAAAAGACGAATAAAAAAACTATTTTACATAGCATCGAAAAACCATGCTTATTGCGTACTTAAAAAACGATTAAAAAGTGTTCTTGCTATTTCAACCCCTAAGGGATTTGAAATTGCATTTCTATTTTTTTACTGTAAACAATAATGTTCCTACTTAATATTCGAAAAAAAAGTATAATTTTTAACTATAGTGTCGTATGTCTACAGGACTGTATATACTGTAGACTCGTATATATAGTTTTAGTTGAACGAAACTAATTTAAATATATTTTTTTACACTTTTCCCTCTTCCTACTTTAAATATTCAGTGTTCAGAATGAGGTAGTAAATAAAAGAATAGGAGCAAGATTGAAAAGATTTTATGTATGCAATCGGAAATGTTTTTCGATCCAATATAAAATATTTATTGGTTCATCTTTTTATATGTTCAAATAGGGGAAATATTCACTGTAAAAGACATTCTCCGACACCGTGTATGTTTGCAGACAGGGATATCAACAATTCTTCACATTTTCTGAAACGCCACACGCATTATTTATTACTCTTGCAGAGACTGTACCCGCCGTAGTAACATATGGTTACCTTTTCATAAAACTTTGTAGAATGGTAGGTAGGAAGTTTTGAACTAACCAACGTGTAATTTTCGTTAAATTACGTATGATGACGTAATAATGGTAATGTGAGCAATTTAATACAATTTCAAGACTATAAAATTGCACATTATAGCTTTACTGGCTTTTGTTATTTTTAAATAAATTTTACAACATGGGCAAATCAAGTAGCTCTTCGAGTCATTTGTTTTTAGTGCTGTTAAGTTTCTTTGGAGATTGTCGTCTGTTTCTCGAGAGATGTTTTCTATCCCTAAAACTCACGTAAAACACTAGCACCTTTTGTATCATACTCGCCTGTCAGTGTAGTCGATCTATACAAATTTTTACCGTCTGTTCCATATTTATCTTTATTTTTTTGCAACAAATTAACATAATCAACTTTTAACAACAAAGAAGCTCGTAGTTTTATTTTCTCGACTTGATAAATACAACCGGAGATATTCAACACAAAGGGAGAAAATGTGGTTCAAATAATAAACTGTTTTTTAAAAAATGTTCTGTAGGGTCAGCATTGAACAAAATATTTTTCTACAACTTCTACGTACCCGAACTATTCATTTCATTATTAAAATTCACCTTCCCAGACAATTTCATTCGTCTCCTCGTGATGTTCACATGGTTAGCGAAACGCGCATTGAGTAATGTATTCGAGTGTAGTGTTTGAATATTTTGGCGTTTTGTGAAAGTGGTTTTTTGACATCAAAGATACTGATTTGTGAAAAATGGCCTTCATACGAAAACGCCTCCACCGCCAGGTCGTGGACCCAGCGTAGGTCTGTCTCCTTAAACAAGACTAAGTACCATAAAAGTTAAAGGAGGTTCTCAGACGCTAATCAAAAAATCCAGTAGCTCTTGATCTATTACGAATCATTAAAATAATCGCCAAAGAATTGTTATCAATATCATTCTAGTTTCTATCTCCAAATACGCATGTGACTATAACCATTATTATTATTATTATTCCTCTTATTATTGGTCTATTGTCTCATTGATATCATATGTTTTGCTTCTACGGTCACTACATTCAATTAACTGCAAGGGAGTCGGGTAAAAGTTTGACAAAACATCATCGGCAGGGATAAATTACGTGAATTGTACACATCAACTGAAATTAGATAAGAGGCGTAATTACATATGCAGGGTTTTTCGTTGGATGTTGTGCCCAAGGCAGTGACCACAGACAGTAATTAGTTAATTACATGTATATCATTTACGTATAAAACCCCACTGACATGGTGTAGTGGTTTTCCAGACACAGGGGATACGAACTACGTACATTAATCGGCCAACTGACGTCCGGGCGCTCGGGCAGCTGTCCGTCACCGGACGGTCTCTGATTGGGGCACCGCTCATTTATCTCTGCGGTGACAACCGTAATTATTTTTGGTATGTTTCTCTCTATGCCTACAAATTACAACGACTAAGGTCAGATGCAGTATTTTAAAATCCATTTTGGGATACCACAACGAAAATGTACTCGATATCTTATTAAGTTGATCTACAGAATGTGTTATCGTTAGACCTATATATGTAGGGTGACATAGGCGGCATGTAACGCCCTGTAACTCTTATTCATCAAAATATAATTTTAAAATTAAGAAAATGTTTTTTCCTTACGTTTCATTCTTGATAGATATGTATTAGGGAAATACGTTATTTAAGAATTAATCTAAATTAAGCAAAACTCCCACGCTGATGAGAAACTACCTAATTTTTATATTTTTTCATCTGACCATGCCATAAAAAAGTACTAATTTTAAAGAATCATTACTAACAAACACAAACCCAACTTTTCTGCATTTATATGAACATTCTTAAATTCTAAATGTATCAACACATTAAAGCATTCGGCAAAAAATTATTACACACTATAAAAATATCTTGAGAAATCCAGCTGATCAAAGAATTAAATTGTGATTTGAATTCTTGTTCGTTTTGCGAAACCCAATATTTAAATAGGTACACGTTAGGCTGTTTTGTTTATTTTATAAAAGGGTGAAATATAATACAAAATCTCGTGTAAGATTTTAGTTTGAGATTGCAAGTAGCGAGGCGCTTAACTGCTTATGGGGAATTGCGCTACTGAATTAATGCAATCCGCTCGGTTGTTCTTCCACAGCACAGGTAGCTGCAACAATGATCAAGATAAGATGCTGATTTATTCCGCCGATAAAAATTTGTCAAAAAATCAATTTTGTTAATTAATTGGGCGATCGTCCTATAAAATTTTCCACGGGATGCGCGCCATTCGTGACTGCTACAGATTAATGATATAATCTGTATAATTTTATGGGTTTTTAAACTCATTAGATCTTGATTTCAGCTTTAATGACTCTGAAAACTAAAAAAAATTGTGAATTACTGAAGGTTAATTTTTAAAAATTAATATGTTGCATTGTATACTTCTTTAATTCGAATATGAAGTCAAACAGTACATCGTTTCGTCGACGTTTGTTGAACAACAAAGCAAGGAAGCAACACACATATTTTCTAAGTCATAAAAAAATTTGATTCCAATGGGTTGTACAATATAGATCTTACAGGCGTGCTATATCATGTCAAGTGGTCCATACTGCATTAAACTAACAGCTATCCTTTAAAATCAAATAGATCAGATATAAAATACGTGTATTTTGTCTTTAAGTCAAAAAAGTGTATCGTATAGTCGAGTAGGCGTCACCTTCCCACAAAATTTTCATCAGTGATACCAGAGAAATTATTGTATATTGCCTGTGCGTGTTTTTTTTTTTTCATTGTTATTTTACAATTGGATAATCTACAGTTATTAATTCTAAAACATCAATTATAATATCTTATGAAATATTAAGATATTAAAATGTTATTTAAGGGCACCGTATTACACAGTCGGTCATTAATTTGTAAATTCTCTTCCGCCTCCGCTTATATTCGTCTCAAAAGGGTTGAGAATCGTGAGAACGAAGGTATAAGCCTAATTTAAGTTGCAGATTTGGTATAGCTAATAATCTAAAGCAAATGGGCCGCTTGGGGCTGGCGAATATCAGACAGGGGTTAGTGGCTGCATTGTTTCGGCTCGTTGATTTCATTATTTTCACCTGGAACTGTCCAGCTGTTCTCTCTCATCACGCCCGGTTTCCTCCAGGCTCTATATATTCTCCATTTCAATGTCCATATATCTCCGACGACTCGCTGACGTTGGGGCCGTTTATTAGTCAGAGGACCCCTCGGCCGCGTCTAGTCTAACGATATATGTTCTCTTACACGATAAAAAATGCAGAATAATAGCAGAATGTCTTTTTATTGATTTGCTATGTGCGATATAATATTATAGGAATAAAAATAAAATGCTGATATCAACAATATTTTGTAACATAAAATAACAACGAAAACAGCGTCAGCATTAGATTCATGAATTATAAAAAAAATGGAGTGGGGGTAGTTGAGAGGGTGGCTAATGCCAAAATAAATTTTAAAGCCCCTTGGTTCTCGTACATACACTAAATCCCAATTTTACTCCCTTTAATAACAGGGTGGTACAGGGGGTAGCTAATGCCAAAAATTTTTTACAGACCCTTGGCACTCTTATACACACCAACCAAATCCCAATTTATTTTTTTACTCCCTTTAATAATAGGGCGGGGGGTGGTAGAGGGGATGGCTAATGCTAAAAAATTTTTAGAGTCGCTTCGTTCTCGTATACACACTACATCCCAATTTGATTTTTTACTCTCTTTAATAATAGGGTGGGGCTGGTAGAGAGGGTAGCTAACGCCAGAAAAAATTTTTGAAACGTTTCGTTCTAGTATACGCACTAAATCACATTTTAATTTTTTTTTACTTCCTTTCATAGTAGTGTGAGGGTGGTAGTGAGGGGTGGCTGATGCCAAAAAAAAATTTGAGACCTCGTACATACCCTACATTGCAATTTTATGGACTCTTACCTGATTGCTTTGCCTATTTACCCCATTTACCCCTGAACCCTTGAACGGAATTAGATCAAAATATAATCGAATTCCAGATCTCATTATAATGCATAAGTGTACCAAATTTCAAGTCAATATCATAAACAGTTCCAGAGTAAACGAGCGCACAAAAAAGTTACAGACCGACAGACAAATTTTTTTCGCTCAAATTTAAAATCTTGACGTTTCATGGCATTTTAAGCCTATTTCATAAAAAAAAATATTTATTTTTTACTCTACTATACTTCCACTGGACGTGGAAGTAATTATTTAAAACACAAAGCTCGCTCATATTTTTTCTTAAATTATTTAGACAGTTTGAAACAGAATTATTATTGTCCCGGCTTAAATCGTTAACTGTTTCTCCAATTTTGGTTTTAATTATTTCAACATTCTGATTAAAATTATAATAATGTTGTCCTTTAAAAACATCCACAAAGTTTATTGTTCAAATTGATCCTCGGTTTTCATAATGTCCAGGTGATAGCATGGTGGGTGAAATCCGCGTCGAGTAAAACATTCAGGTGTTGCTATCAAGTTAAAGCTCCGGATGATGCCAACATAGTGGGCGAAATGCGCGTCGGGTAGAGTATCGTCTCACTAAATATTTCTCTTCCGAGATTCCAGCATTTCTTTAATTTTAACTTGCAGTTATTAGAACAAGACTTTCTTTACATTATTTGACATATTTTATACATATTTACACGTAAAAATCGTCAGATGTAAAAATTCTACGAAAAGTGGGCGTGTCCTCTGCCTAAACAATCAATTTTGGTGATATACCGTCACTGACATTTCAAATTTCCACAAAATTATTCATTATGAAATTGTGTCGTATCTCTCAGCGTTCGTGCTGGAAGCTAAGCCATACGCAATGTTGCCAATTGCTTTTGAGGCTCGTCATCTTCATTTGAGAAGTGAGCGTTGTCAGCAACCTAGCATTTTCCGACCGAGCCTTCCAAGTTGATCGGTGTATTAATAGTTTGTTTAATCGTCTAATACCACCGCAGCACTGAAAATTTAGTAGTAGGCCATGCAAAAATCTGAATGCGACTGACCTGTCGGCTTCCATTTACATTGTTGTAGATCGAACGTTTTAGGTGTGAACAATCTGTTGCGAGTTGTGTGCGGTGTGAATTAAATTTTCATATAAGCCAAGTGACTTAACCACGTCTTAATGTTAATTTGTATTCTATTGTGTTGTTCGTTATCAATTTGATGACCACTAATAGCTTAGTTACTTAGATGTTTGATACTTTAACTTTTGAGTAAAACCAAATCCTTTCAACCACGCATAGAACACGTTAAAATAAGTAAATTTTCGATCAGATTCACCTCGAGAAATCATGCTAGCTCCTCCTGCCCCCCATCAAATATGTTATTTGTATGTCTATATTTTTTTTCTCAAAACTGTTAAGAGATAAAAAAATATCCGGATGCCGTTCGACACAGTTTTGCATAAGAATTTTATTTTATGTTTTACTATTTTTTCTTGTGTGAGACCCAATAGCAAAAAAAGATGGTCGAAGCCTTCTAACAATATACCATATTCGGCGATCCCAAACGACACAATAAATCAAAATTCTACAAGATATAATAATAAAATAAAGACCATTATTTTTTCTATCGATTGATTTATAATTTGTATACGTCAGTAAAAAATCAAATTGGGATTTAGTGTGTGTACGAGAATCAAGGGCCATTAAAATTTATTTTGGCATTGGTACATAATTTTAAATGGTATTTATTTAAATAAAGCAGCACATGCAATTAATTACTTACATTAGATTCTATTGTTATAAAGGCCAAAATTTTCTCTATTGTATATTCTATAAAGCATAATACAATACAAGAACCTACAACGCTACAACTTTTATACTAAACTTTTTTTATTTCTAATAATAAGAGCAATAAAGGGAGGGTCAAAATATAATGAATAACCCTGTACATCATTGTAATAGATAAAAACATTTTCTTAAAAATCGAGTTGTTTTGCATTTTGTTTTCTAGTTTCACTATAATGACTATTAGCCCATAATATATCTGACACTCTACAATTAAATAAATGGGAGGGCCGCATACCTCTTCCTCTTGTAAAATTTTGAACTGAGTTAAACGTTTCCAAGAAGAAAACATTATGAACATTGTGTGATAAACTGTATACCGACCCGGAACACTTTTTGAGGTTTTTCAACTTAGGATACTTTTTTAAATAATTACATAGTTAGTTATACAATATTTCATTGTGTTATTTCTCATGCTTCACTAAATTTGTCGTACTGGGTAATGTTGTAAGAATTATATAAAATGATAATTGCATAGAAAGAAGTCGAACGTTTTCCATACTTTTATATTTACTACACTTATGTAACGTGTTCACAGTCACTTTTGCTTGGTTGTTTGGTGTCGTCTTATATTCTCAAGCACATATTATTATTTCTATAATAATAAATAATAATAAAACCAGTGCACGTCATCCCGGATAATTACTTTGCATTACACTCGCTTAAGTGAGTGAAGACGAAACAAATAGTACTGTTGGCGTAAGAAAAAATGGATGTATTCTTTAATTCTTCTCACTCTGTATATAATCTCCAGAAATCAGAAATGGTCATTCGGGAGAGACACGAAGGGTTTGGTGAGACTCCCCAGTAACATACGTACTAATAATAGTGATTTCTACAATAGTTTTTCTATTCCATTAAATATGAAATCCTCTAAATCGTCTGAGGCTATAAACCCTTCCAATACCCGCAGTAATGAATCTCACCACGTGCTGAGATTTCTTCCATGTTTCAATAAACCAGCGTAGGATTATTTAATTGGATATACCTAGTCCCCTTTCACTTAATACTCTTTACTTAACGATTTGCCACAAGATGTTTGTAATATATTTTGAGATGGTGTTTTTCATTGGAGCGCCTCCGGCTGATGTATAATTCAATTTGAAGCTTAAATAAACTAGCATAATTTGAAAAACATAAAGAGGAATAAAATAATAATTCCTTCCAAAGTTGCATGTTAAAACTTATTATTGTAGCGATTTTATTTTACATTTTCTACTTTTCAATGTAAAGAAAAGAATAATTAACGCTACGATGTGTTTCGAAATGCGCTAAAATCGTAAGATTTGATTCAACAAAATGTAACAACTTATATTTCCAAGAAATTCAAAATATGAAATGTATCCGCTTGAACGATGGTGCACGAGAAACAATGATATTATACATGAATGAAAAGTTCCTATTCCTCAACCAAACCTCAGAGTAAGTGATAAATTGCGATTTTTCGGCTTCGGCCACACTGTCAGTCAATTTTAGTCTTTTGTTTGAATTTAAGCAGCCAGTTTTGGTGACACGTGAAGGCTTATTAGATTTTTTCAACTCTCGCGATAACGAAATTGAGAAACTATAAGACTGTTCTTAGTACGAATTTCCGTCAAGTATATTTCGGCCGAAAAAAAGTGATCGAATTTTTATGAAGTAGTATGTTTTTAAAAAAAAAATTATTGTAAATGCGAGTTAAGTTAATCCTCTCTGGCTGTGGTGTCAGTTAACAAATCAGATCATAATTTGGCACACTTGTATGTATAACACTTTTTAATATTTGGACCGTTGCGTTGGCTATTGAGCGTTTGAACTGAACAAGATAACTGTTACCGTGGGGCCAAAATTTGTGTACGAAATCAGATTAGTGTCAGCCCATGAAAGGTCGGCTGCAGTATCCATTATATTCTGATAGATTCAATTCTTCCTATGTAATTATGCAGGTCGAAGGCGTAGGAGTACGGAGGGGGTGACTCAACGTCGCATCCGGTCGGGCGCCGCGATAAAGTGAGCGCTGTCGAAGTTTCCGCTATTACCTGCGGTTCTGCAACCCCTCCTGCTGGCCAACAGTACTGGCGCTATCAGCGATCTCTCCGGTTTCCAAAAATTTACAAGAACTTCATGCAAATTTCCACATTTTAATTAGGCGAACGTGGACTTTTATTGCCTCACCGCAAGCGTATTTTTCTTATTTATCTCCTCCTAGTGAATTTGTCCGCGCGGCGACGTCCCGTCATATTTCAAAATTATTCAAATTGAATTATAAAGGCCGTATTAAATGTAAACATTTACATATACATACGGGGATCATTTACATACACGCAAATGCACCGCGAGATAATTACGTCACGTGACTCGGGTAAATAATAACAAATTTCGGTGTAATTGTTATTACTGTTATTATTTCCTCCGTCAACAGCGTCGTGTGTTGGTTGTAACTGCTACAAATTGGTTCCTTTATTAATTCAGAATAATCGCGATTCTTCGGGGATGTATCTTGAGAAGTTTTACTACTGATTTTGATTTACGAGGAAATGAGATTTTTGAACCTTTTTTTATCTTATTAATATATACTTACTTTATTAATGCTTTTTTGATAACGATCAATAGGGTTTCATTATAGTGAAAATTTCACACCTTTGCTTTTAACCAATAAAATGTGTTTTCACTAGTGTCACCATAGCTAGCCATGCGCCAAGCTAGAAAACTCTAGAAGATTTTACAATTACTCTGGTTGGCTTACATTGAGGTGATTTATCAGTTTTGGTAAATGCGTTATCACAAAAAGTTTTCAGTTATATAATAATAATAATGATAATAATAAAAACCACAGAAATGAGACAACCTCCAGTTCCAGAAGTCAGAGGCTTGTGCAGAAGGGGGTTACACATTGCCTTCTTCTTAAGAGCGCTCCGGATATAAGCCGGCAAGACGCTTCGATATACTCTCATATAAATCATTATTTTAAAAAACGGCTTTCACTAAAAGACATTAAAAACATGTTACAATGTGGGATGATGAGAGAAAAAAAAGTATACATAAGAAAAACATTTTTTTCTTCTATTTCGACAAGGGTATTATTAAAATAAACATTCTTCCTTTTGTAAAACTAAAATAAAATTAACCCTAGTGTCCTCAGGAGTAAACACAGATTTAAAGATTAGGTCTAATAAATTTGTGCAATGTCATATTCTATTACATCTCTATATCTCTCTTTCCAAGCATACCGTACATTCGACTGCGTCATTGTATTGACGTGAAGTCATTTACAATTAAAATTGGAAACATGAATGACTAATACACTCCGGAGAACTTCACGTCTTGTCAATCGTTGTGTGTCTCAACCATTATTCTAGACTGCATTCCGTTGTTGTATGGCACGTTTCGTAACATTACTAATCTGTGACATTACGTCGTGGTTACTTGCTACGTATACGGCCTCACTGAAGGTCTTTCTCATCACGAATTATAGCGTTTGTTTTGCTTTGTGAGAATTTCTCTAACAGTAAACTTGATTTAAAAATATATTTCTCATATATTTCAATAAACAGAAAGTGGTAATTAGAAAATGCTTCCTTTTCCTTCATATTATAGAAATGTTGCCATTGGAAATGGAAATACTCCACTATATATTTATACATTAAACTTCTGCAACAATTAGCTGAGCAATATAGATGTCAATATTTTCGGTAATATTGATATAGGGGGCATTTTATAACATTTACACCTAGCTTATTTCCTTACCTAATAGTCTCAACGCGGCCCGGGAATGATAGGCCTGTATTGGTGAAATGAAACAAATACAGTATTAAACGATTAACTGAAAGTATTCAAACTAAGTGAATGGAATAACTCGATAAATACATCGAGTTATTATATTCGTATTTGCCCGTGTCAAATCATGGGTAAATACTAATAAAATAAGCAACTCATTAATACGGCATTAGCCAAAACCGAAGGGATGGATATGACAAGGATTAATAGGCAACTAATGTAGTGATACGGATATAGAATGTAAACATGGGGTGGCCGCAAGCATATGGATTGCTGGTACCTCTCGTCGGGCGACCCGGACAACAAAGGACACGCGCCGGGATCAACGCAAGTGCCACAGGGTTCTATTATAAAGCAATTGCGGACTTTATGCCGTATTAATGGCTTTAATGTTCCAGTGAAATCAATGGAAATAGGAGAGTTGTGGGACACGTTTAATCTATTAGGGATTCCCTTGCGCTCAGGACCGATCTGGTCTAGGAGTACTTGAAATGTGATGCATAAATCTTCTGAGCGCTTAACGTCAAAAGTAATTATGCTGTTCAGTCAATCTAAATGCCTTAAAAATAATTAACTGTATCAGTATTATGTCTTATACGCGATATGTATGTAACATGAGAACTATAAAAGTCATTAGAGGAGCGAAATACGCCGTATTTTCTGCTTTTATATGGTCGCCGATAAAAGCGAGTACAAGGAATAATTTAAATTTTTATTATCCATGTGATGTATTAATATTTTCGTTAATATTTCCTTTACAATGTTGTAACAGTTCTTTTACGTCATCCATCGTTCAGTACAGTCAAATAAAAATACCTTGTGTACATTTTATTGTAGATTTTTTATAAGATTAACATATGAATCCATAATAAATATCATATTATTAAATATACAATGTGTCCACGACAAAGCGGTATTATAGGTCTAAATGTCAACTCTTTTTGGATTACAAACACAATTTTTTGTATTTTGCCCTTACTTCATCCAAAAACTAATTTTGGTATGTTGGACTTTAAAAAATTTATAGAGATCGCTGGTGACAGCTTAAAAATAAAAATCGCATCAGGCAAAGTGCCTTTTCAGTGCAAAATATTGAAAAATTTTATTAGACAAACATGCTCAGAATTGAAATATATGACGGTGTATCAAATTACAGAACTAAATACATTTTTTTATTTACAAAATTTTAATGTTTTAAGAAGAATGTGCCATGGAAACAAAAATAAAAGTGATGCGTCTTTGTGTCAGAATAAATTATTGTCTGTATTAAACATGTCAATGAAAAAGCTTATCTAGTACTATGCTTACGGCACTGACGAATCTAGCATGAAGAATGTGATTTAAAAATTTAATAAAAAGTTTCCGAATATGGTCCTAACGATACAAAAGGTATAGAGAATTGTGAAAAGATTCAAGAAAACCGGAAATGTAAATAAGCAGACTAGGCAAAGGAAACAGTACAATGAATATGATGCAGCAACGTTATTAGCGATGGATTCTCTCAAAGAGAATCCAAAATTATCTTTAAGAAAGCGTGCTAGTGATACAGGGATCAGTAAGTACATGGTTAATTTGTAAAATATTCAAAGAAAACAAAGTTTTCCCATTCATACTAAGATTTCGACATAATCTTGAGTACGGTGATGAAGATAGCGCTTATACTTTTCTATGTTAATGGGGGAAACATTTGCAGAAGACCGGTTTATTCATCGATATATTATTTTCTCTGATGAAGCAACTTTTGGTGTTGCGTCTAGTCAGAATTGCCGCTACTGGAGCGATGCAAACCCAAATTCTAGAATTGTTACCGGTAGTCAATATATTCTAAAAGAGTTCATGTCTAGTGCGCAATATCCTACAATGGTATACTCGGAACATACTTCACTGATGGAAAATGAAATCAACATAAATATTTAAATCTACTGGAAACATTTTTTCATGAATATTTACTTACCTTTCCACTGGACGAAAGAGCACGTTTGTATTTTCAGCAAGATGGTTGTTCATCCCACAGCACACAAATAGTAAGGAACTGGTCGAATAATAATTTTCCAGAAAAGTGGATTGGACGATTTGGATCCTTTCCGTATCCACCGATCGCCTGATTGGACTCTTTGCGATTTTTATTTATGCGGTCATCTGAAGTAAATTGTTTATTCCCATGATTCAACAACGGATGTAAATATATTGAAAGAGAGAATTACAAATGCTATAAATTCAATTAACCTTCAAGCTATTCAAAATAGCTACAAAGAATTTAAGAACAGAGTTGAGATGTGTGCTGAAAATGGAGGAACATGGGTAGAATAAATAAATTTTAAAAAAATTAAAATTTTATAAATAAAAAACAAATGTATTTATTTCTGTAATTTGGTACCTACGTCCTATTTTTTTTATTGTGAGCAAGTTTTTCTAATAAAATGTTTCAATATTTTGCACAGAAAGGCATTTAACCTGATTCGATTTTTATTTTTAAGCTGTTATCAGCGCCCTCTATAAATTCTATAAAGTCCAACATACTAAAAATAGTTTTGGGTGAAGCAAGAGCAGAATACAAAAAATTGTGTTTGTAATCCAATAAAAGTTGCCATTTACAATAATACCGCTTGCCGTGGACACATTGTACATATAAGTTTTAAACATCGCTGAAACATTTATATACTGATATAATTTTATTATTCTCTAAAAACAAACGAAGTCTATGATCTAAACACTTTTGAATACTTTTGTAACACAGTTTATCATCATGTAGCAACTATTTCATTGTAGTTGCACTTAGTCATGTTATGTTCCTATTCAGTCCATTATTAGCCGTGGAATAGCAACTATTAATTACAAAAATCCCATATGAATGCATCAATAAAACAGTTATGATGTTATAAATAACGTCTGCGTTCGGAACATAAATTAAGTGCAACCCCTGATAATCAACAGACCCTGATTCGCAGGCTAATTTCCGGTCGGTATATTTAATGCCCGTTGTACTATTATGAAAGGGATCGTAGATATTTTAAATTTATTACAGAACTTGTAATATTATTAATCGTTGTAAATATACCCTTAATTACAGTTTTAATGCATGAACTAATGTACCGCTGCTGTACAGTTAGTTAATGGGACTTATTTGACGCAATGATGATCATATATATTTTATTAGGAGATTGGTTCCGTATTTTTCATCTATAATAAAAATAAAAACTCAGTACGACCTATTGGAGCCGAGATAGGTTTTCGAAATTTTGACAGTTTTGCGACGCAACGGAAACGCGCGCGTTTTCCTCTAAAATCTACAAAATGGTCATTCGGATCGCAAAATATTTCAAATGAAAGTTGTAGAGAATTCGATTACAAACAATTTCGTTTTATTTTTTATTTCCATTCGATTAATATTGGCAAAGATATGAATTTTAAAAAATATTTATAGCGCACTAACAGAACAATTATTTCACGATAAAATCGATAAAAACTCGAAAACGATAGATCGTACCCATATAGTGTATCTAATGAAAGTTAAAGATAATCAAATTTTGAATATGCTGGTGTATCTACAAAATCCTTTTGATAGCGAATGAATGAAAATGAAAGGGAAAAACATAAAAAATTGTAATTTTCAAGTGCATTTTGACAAATAGCTATTCTTTGATTGCCTTTAGGCAATAATGACACTAAAGTCATTTTGAAGAGAATTAAATTATCTGTAAATTGAGCTCCAAGTGACCTTCATACGACGAATGGTTCACAAGTTACAGCTGTTTAAAGCTATGAGCAAAAATTTCTTACATGTGAAAGTGCAATAGCAATAGTGCAATAATAAGTCGTTCGCAAGGTATATTTTAAAAAGGTTCTTGAAAACTGTTTGTGTTCAGAAAAATTGAACCAATAATATTTTTTAAATCCTTTTTTTGTATATATCATTAGTTTTTTTGATTTTACGACAATATTTTATAAGACCTAAATGAAAGCTTACAAAATTTCCAACAAGAAACTCTTTTTCGTGTATGATTTTCAATATGTATAGCGACAAGGGACTGAGGATTAAAAATGCGGTTGATTTTTAATTTTTAGCAAACAGGTAATTTTCGTCACGTTTGAAGTACAAAAAAGTATATTTAATAATATTTTTTCACTTCTTGAAGTATTAGAAGTTATTCTATGGGCATTTCTGACTCCTTTCATACTGGACTTCATATTTTTAAGACGTGTAGTACTTTTGATATGTTAAAAAGTACCACAAAATAAGCCTGTACCAAAATTTCAGCCCGCTCTGAATTATTTCATCCAAATTTTCCCATTTTACTAGGCTATTTAGAGTTTTAAGTTTATTAATTTTCCCAGTATCTGATCTGGTTTTTGATGTTTATAAAGCGATAAGTGGATAAAGACATGAAAACAGTATTTTCGTATTTCTTAAAATTAACTGAACTGTACTATACCCTACCAATTGCTACTATAATAATTTATTTTTCTACCGATCGTTATTCCCGTGTAACCCCGGATTTCAGTGAATTTTCTTAAACTTCTGCCCTATTAACTTCGTGGCACGCTAGTTATGATAGAATCGATGCAAACTGGTATACCTAATTAATTGTGAAATATTTCTTTATAATAGCATTCTGATATTTTTTCCGAAAAAAAAACTGATTTATATTTATTATAGAAATAAAGAATTATTAGATTATCTAAAAATTATACTTACAATGATAACCTTATTCGATTTCAGGTTAATTAATGGTTGCCAGCATAACCGCATTATTATTATTAATGAGCTCATAATTTCAGCTTGACTTTTATATATTTATGTTGAAGACTAGACCTGTATATAGTCAAAATTTTACGTTATGTTTCTCGATCAATAGAAACGACAACAATTTATAATGAATTACGTACCTTTGGATAAATCGTTTTAATTCAAACTAACATTATATTGTAAAGTAAGTAGTAGTGAACATTAAATTGTAAAGCAATTTTGTCTTGAAAATCGTATATTCTTGAACTATCGGTTACTTAACAATCCCTTCTGAAAGAATTTCTTTGAAGGTATAAGGCCGATACGAACAACACAACAGAGATTACAAATTCACATTAATACGTGATCACTTGACTTAATATGAAAATTTAATACACGCCACAAACAACTCGCAACACATCATCCAAACCCAAAACGTTATCTACAGAAATGAATTGGAAGCGTCATGTCAGCGCATTCAGTTTTTTGCACGGCCTACTAAATTTTCAGTGCTGCGGTGGTATTAGACGGCAAACAAAATTAATACACCGATCGACTTGAGAGATTCAGTCGGAAAATGCATTGTTGCTGATAATGGTCCCTCCTGGAATAAAGATGAACAGCCTCAAGAGTAATCGGCAACATGTCATATGGCTTAGCTTACAGCACGAACGCTGAGAAAACGGTCACAGAACGGACAAAATTTCAGCGATTCATTTTGTAGAGGACGAAATTTGGCGATTTATCACAAAAATTGATTGTTTAGACGGGGGACACCCCCACTTTTCGTAGAATTTTTGCATCTGTCGATTATTATGTGTAAATGTGTATAAAATATTTCAAATAATTTAAAGAAAGTCCTGTTCTAATTAAGCGAAAATTAAGGTATTTACGATAGTAACGAGAAAAAAAATATATTTTTTTTGACATTGGTTTAAAATGTCATGAAACGTCGAGATTTTAAATTTGAGAGAAAAAGAAATCTGTCTGTTGGTCTGTAACTTTATTTTGCGCACGTTTACTCTGGAACCGTTTATGATATTGACTTGAAATTTGGTACACTTATATATTGTAACGAGATCTGGAACTAGATTATATTTTGATCTAATTTCGTTGAAGGGTTCGGAGGTAAATGGGGCAAATACGGGTAAATAGGCAAAGCAAGCAGGTAAGAGTTCATAAAATTGCAATTTAGGGCATGTAGGAAAAGTCAAGGTCTAAAACTTTTTTTGGCATCAGCCGTCCCCATTATCACCCCCACACTATTATGAAAGGGAGTAAAAAAATTAAATTAGGATTTAGTGTGCATACGAAAACCAAGAGACTCTAAATTTTTTTGACCTTAGCCACCCCCTCTACCACCCCCATTTTCCCCCCCGCCCTATTAAAGGCAGTAAAATATTAAATTGGGATTTGGTGTGTATAAGAGAATCAAGGGCCTCTCAATTTTTTTTGGCATTAACCACCCCCATTGCCACCCCCACCATATTATTAAAGGGGATAAAACATTTAATTGGGATTTAGTGATTTAGTGTGTATGAGCGAGAACCAAGGGCTTTTAAAATTTATTTTGGCATTAGTCACCCCCATTGCCACCTCTACTTTATTATTAAAGGGAGTAAAATATTACATTGGGATTTATTGTGTATAAGACTTGGATGTGAAAGTAGTGATTCCTTGGTCAACGGTTTTTTCACTTGAAACGTCGGAGGTTCTTTGTAGGTTCCTGTATGTATCTGTAATAATTTGTAAGTCCTATAGTAATTTTTTTAACGTCCTTTGAATTTTTAAATAACTATTTTCAAATTCACGTGATGCATCCCTTAAACTAGTTTTCGAATTCTGTACAACAATTTTTTTAATTAATCAAACATCTCTAAGGCACTTTAGATCCGGTCGTGACAAGATTACTCTTATATTACTTATTTTAAAAACAACTTAAAGTTTTCGTTGTTGTTTATTTCTAAAATTGCAACACATAATCTAAACCTAAATCGTCCGAAGAGTCTAAGTATTGTACAAACCGATTAGCAGCTGGTTTAGCACGTGCGAGCATTCCATCAAAACGAACCTAACCCGTTTATTTCACGGAGTATTTTTTTTTCTGTGCACAGAAACCACATCTGCCTAATTTGAATCGTTTAGTTAAAATGAATAGATATTGTTTGATGACTCATTGATCTTTTCATTTGTAACAAAAATAATTAACACAAAATATGAAGGGAGCAGTCAAAGTTGATTACATTGTTTAACTTTACTTGATGTGTCAGGCCTTAAATACTTAAAAGTTAGAATCCTTTCCTAAATATTAACGTTTTGTTAAATCTAGTAAAAGCTAAAAAAACAATAAACTTAATACTGTTCCGATTCATCTTAATTGGGACCCAATTTTTATTATTTATTAATGCGAGCTGTTTCCTGATGATTAATGCAAGTACCTAGTCAAGCTTAATCAAGAGTTCTCATTCCCTTAATAAGGACACAATGTATTTACTAAAATGGCAATTATCATTCCACTTCAGGCAAGTTAATATCGAGAAAGGCGCTGTAGCCACAGAAGGGCCCATTTATTTTCAATTATATGATCCCGTTCAAATTAAACCTCTCTCCCTCGGGGTGCATAAAACGAAATACATGCGAAAATGGTCGGATAAAGATAATTTTCCCTGGAACAGTAACATATTGTATCTGTTGTCCGATCTACCTATCTCACCTTGTCAGTATTGATCCGGTTCGCGGTTAGCCAACCCAATGACCAGTGAGAAGAGACGACAATCTACACATCTATATACATGCAGTGCATTTCAATGAAAACTATCCACCCTAAATAAATTTGGATATATATATTCATTTTTACCACACTTTCTTATGAATAAGGCCTAGAATTAGTTTTACCCCCTCATCTCCAGAGCCACCATTGCAATTTTTGTAAACGGAACACTCCGTACTTTTTAGGATATTTGTTTTCCCCGAAGAGCGTATTACAAAAATGTATAAATGCGGGGGGGTGGGCTCTAAAGTGAATATTTTGGGAGCTACACATTATTTTCAATTTAACGGCGGTTTAGAGTAATAAACGATTCGATACCGTTCGAATCGTTTTTGAATCATTTTCATTTCCTAAAAATGTACAGGGTGGCCAAAAATTATTTTTCAATTAACCCCTTTTTCTATAAACTATACGTGTGGTTTTATATATATATATATATATATATATATATATATATATATATATATATATATATAGAGTAAAGTAAAAACAACACTACCATCGTGATCCCCGCCCTCGAAAACTCATGAGTGATCTCGGTATTGCGAGTAGGGTAGTCTCAGCCCCCAGGGGTTGCTTAGGTCAACTGTGGTTGAGTAATAGTTACTTTCTCCGATATTCTCATAAGAACCCCGACCCGATGAATCCCCGCATGCTTAGGACCGACAGCATGGAAGAGGGGATGGTTTTTATACGTTAAGGGTAGTTGCGAAAGGGAGGGGTAATAAGAAAACTACCATCGTGATTCTCGCACTCGAAAACTCGTGAGTGATTTCGGTATTGCGAGCAGGGTGGTTTCAACCCTCGGGGGTTGCTTAAGTCAACTGTGGTTGAGTGATGATTTGTTTTTCCGATATTCTCATAAAAACCCCGGTCAGACGAATCCCCGCATGCCTAGGACCGACAGCATGGAAGAGGGGTGATTTTTATACATTGAGGGTAGTTACGGGAGGGTAAGGTGAAAAATAAAATTACCATCATGGTTCCCGCCCTCGAAAACTCGTAAGTGATTTTGGTGTTGCGAGCAGGGTAGTTTCAACCCCCGGGGGTTGCTTAAATCAACTGTGGTTTAGTAATGGTTGGTTTCTCCGATATTCTCATAAAAACCCCGACCAGACGAATCCCCGCATGCCTAGGACCGACAGCATGGAAGAGGTCGTGGTTTTTATGCGTTGGGGGTGTTGCGGGAGGGTAGGGTGAAAAATAACACCACCATCATGATTCCTGCCCTCGAAAACCCATAAAATACTTTGGTGAGTCCGTAATTTCTTATTTTTTGGGGATATTGCTATTACGGGCGGGGGTAGATTCAACCCACGGGGGTCGCTCCAGGGTACTCTAATGTAAATTAATTGATTTTATTATTATTCCCCCAAAAAGAATCGATCCGGTGACCCCTTACAAGCCCAAGACCGAGAAACCGGCAATTGGGGTGGTTTTTCCCTGATAGGGGTAGTACGCAAGGGTTTCAGAACTCGAAACCATCACCATCGTTTTTCTCACCCTCGAAAACTGGGAGAAGTGTATTGCAAAAAATCCTACAAACGTTTGATGTTCGGGACCTTGTTAAATGGACTATATATTTCACCGTCTCCACGGCGTTCGTTCTGAAAGTTAAGTCACACGAAATGTTGCCAATTAGTCTTCAAACTCTTCATTTTTATTCGAGGAGTGAGCATTGTCGGCAACCTCGCATTTTTCAACCAAAACTCGCAAATTCATCGGTGCATTAAAAATATCGTATTGGATTTGTTCATCGTCTAACAGCACCACAGGCACTGAAAACCGTAGTACGCCATGGAAAAATCTGAATGCAACTGGCATGAGCCTTCGGATTTCATTGTTGTAGATCGAATGTTTTGGTTTTAAACAATCTGTTGCCAGTTGTTTGTGGCATGACTTAAATTATCACATATATAAAATGAGTTTTACCCACGTTTTAATGAGAATTTGTAATCTGTGTTACCGTTGTGTTGTGTTCGTATTGATTTGATGACCACTAAACGCGAAATTAATTTATACAAGGTACTAATTATTGCCTTTCCATCACGACCTGTAATTATTGTTAATTTTTATTTGTTAATAAATTGTAAGTGCTTAGTGGAATCAATTCATTCTAAAGTTTCATAAAAGGTCGGTATTTGGAGGACTTCTAAGAACTAGGTAGACAAAGTTAAATATTTTTTTTGCGAGTTTGTAGCGTAAATTAAATTGTCATATATGTCAAGTGACTTTCAAGCACGTTTTAATGTTAATTTGTATAACCTTTGTTGTGTTATTCGTATCGATTTGATGACCACTAAAGGTAATAATTATTTTATCTTTTCAACTGACCTCTCATTATTGTTGTTAACTTTTATTTGTTAATCTTGTAAGTGGCTTAGTAGATTCAGTTCATATTAAAGTTTTGTACAAGCTTAGTCTCTGTACTATTAATGTTGGGAGGATTGTGTTCATTAATATTTAACTGTTAATATTTGCAAGAATACTATTATTCATATGCAACTTGAAGTTGATTCATTTTATCAGAATAAAACGCCTCTCTGACCCTTGAAGTTGAAAAAGATATACAAAATTTGCGATTTATGGTATTCTGAAAATACGTTGTTAAAATTAAACCAGATACAGAAAAAAATTATCAAATTACAATCTGAGGTAGATGCACCCCGTGGAACAGATCAGCTTTCCCACTGACAACAATTACGTTAATTTATTTTCCATATTGTCCGTTCCAAAACAAACAAGACCATGTAGAGACAATAGGAGAAAGTAAGATTTTATTATGTGAAGTTTTCCAATGTATATGTGCCTTTATTTCAATTGATAAGGAAGTGATTATATTTCGTCTATTAACTCAACACGACCGTCTAAACAAATCAGTATAAAATATAGTAAACAAATTGTAATTTTTTAGTAGTTATAATATGCATATAGTCGTTTATAGAAACAATTTTGAGGGAAGAAAAAGAATTTTTTATACAAAATATGTGTTATTTTAGTAATGGACCATAAACAATGGTGTTTAAATAAATGAAAAATGTTCATCGTGACCATGTAAATAAATCAATAGAAAAGCTAGATGAAAATTTGTCATTTTTTGACAATTATATAGCAAAGGCAAACTAAGTTATGTTTGGGAGCTGTTTTAGACGGTTCTGTTTTTATCACTTGAAAAGGAGAAGTAAGTTCAAAATTAAGTTTTGTCGAATGAAATTGATCTGATCAGGAACATATCTTCTTAACATTTCTTTTTGAAAATTAGCGGTATTCTGCAATGTTTGCTTATTTTCTGGAATCGGCGGACGCCCCGATCGTATCTCTTTTAAAAAAAGTGATCTGTCCAAATAATTAACCATATTGCAGTATACAGTACAAGAGTATTATGAGTGGGGGTCGATCCAGGGTACTCTAATGTAAATTAACTGAATTTATTATTATTCCTCAAAAAGAGCCCGATTCGACAATCCCTCGCAACCCCAAGACCGAGAAGCTGGAAGCTGGGGTGGCTTTTCCTTGAGAGGGGTAGTACGCAAGGGTTTCAGAAGTCGAAACCATCACCATCATTTTTTTACCTTCGAAAACAGAGGAGGAAATGTATTGCAAAGATCCTACAAACTTTTGATGTTCGGAACCTCGTTCCTCGTTAAATGATCTAAAGGGACGGTTTATCAATACAGGGTTAACTATTATAGGATAAATATCAAACTAAACAATGGGTATCTATTGTTTTGTTTGACAGTTATCCTTGCATTGATAAACCGGTCCGGTCCTTAAACTTGCAACTTCCATAACTTCGAAATTCACCACTCGCGTTAGGGTTATGCTTTTTATAGACGTGTTGAAATGAATGGGATGCAATTTGAATACCTTTTGTGATGATAAATAATAAACGTGAAAATGCCTTCCATTTTTTTGGTCTCCGCTCTTACAGAAAGGTGTGAAGATGCAGCGCAGAGTTGGTACTGAGCATTAAATACATATATTATGTAGACCATTACACGGGCATAGACTTATTTCCCTAATTAAGAAACACAATATATTTATACCGAAGAGGGATCTGATTTGAACCTTATAATATAAAAATTGTTATCCCTCTGGAAAATACATCGTTTTTAAACGGTGATACCCATTAAGATAAATAGACGTAACCTAAATGACTATTACCGACGACGCGACGTTTCGTATAGTAGATCCACGTAGGTATCATTAAAAATATTCATTTCGATAAATGAGAGATTTATTAGTCCGACAAATTACAATCCGATGAATAATTTATACGATCTCGTAAAGAAAAGTGTTAAAACCAGATTTTTAATGGCTAATTTATGTGCATTAACTTGATTATAATACCAAACTTATCTAAACCCGAAGAAAACTCGGTAATTAATTAAAGATATATATCGATATTATGAATATTTACCAGGTTATTTTGACTTATCCCCAAACAAAAGGCTCGTCCAACCAAAGGATGATTAACCGGAATATAATAAATTAAAAAGCTAGTTTAATGAAGAGATCTTCGAGATGCTGAGAACTGGATTGTTGTATACCAATTTAGTACAGAACCAAACTAATTGTTATTTATGGGCCTCGACTCTAATATTTCATTTATATTCTGAGAGTGTACCGTACCTACGTCTCAATTATAATCTAACTTACGTGTAATAAAATTTGTCGGTCCGTTGGTATGTCTTCGTCGTTAAAGCCGTCGTCAGTTTTATAGATCCCTTAATAAACTTCTCAATTATACAAGGTCCGCTAATTGGAATCTTTTGCTTCGAGCTGCCATTAATTGCTGTACGCGAACATCATGTGATGTGCTGCTACCTTGAAATCGTAAAACGGACGATTTTCTGTAACAAAGGGAAACATTTCTGCAACCGCTAGTCTAGTTTCGTAGGTAGATATTGTTATATGGTCGGTATTCTGATGAGGCGTTGTGCAGCAACCTTATTTACAAGATGCCGCAAATCTGTGGTATATTTTGATTATTTATACCATATAGTTAGGTATAGCAGAGAAAAGGAAGTTGCTTCAACATACCGAAGAAAAACTGATATATTTTCAAAACGCTGCAGGTAGTATTATGGTGCAGCTAACTTCATCTAACACAGTGGTTCCATATAAAAAAATTGTCATCGTTGTAAATAAAGAAAGATAAAATTTTGTACGTATAGCCCAGTGTAACACATTTTTTGAGGAGTTTGGATTTTTTGCTTTAAAAGTTTAGGCACTTATAAACAGAAAAGAATTTAGAGCAAATATCATTCGGGGTGGTTCATATCTCCCTTATTTTTGGAACAAATTTAGTGTTTGATATCTCAATGGATGGGAAGGTTAAAAATTGTTATACTTGATAATTTTCACAAAAGTTAACAGAGGTGTCAAGGAAAGCACTGAAAATATGCATTGTTTTTTGAGGGTGAACTTTTTTCTGTTCATTAATAGCCCAATACTATGATGGAAAGAAAAAAAAATGAAAGTCCCGAAAAATCTTTTTATAAACCAAAATAAACACTATTTTACTAGGTTATAAGTTCTATAAGATCTACTTGTTTTAATTTGTATATTGTTTCTCCCCACATTTTAAAGCATAGTAGAACTTATTATTGAATTTTTACTGTCAAGTTTCTGACAATATTTGGATTTACATTCTTACGATACCCAATCATATAATAATTGACGCACACCTAGACACTACTAATGAAGGGGTTATAGTAGAAGAAAACTAACAATATCTATTTAATATAACAAAATGCAGCTGTAAGCGATCATCAAGCATGAAACAAATATCTTGGGAGTGCAGAGCGAGCAATAGTATTAAGTGGATGCGCTTACGTTATGAGATGGTTGCGTGTCAACCCTCCATGTTCCGGACGAGGTATAGAATACAAAAGACTTGACTGATATTATTACTTTTAAGAGTTGTATGCTGGGGTGTACGTACGTACACTTTCCCGAGCGCCCGTATACGGGTTGCAACGTGCGATTCTTATCCCATCTCACTTGTACTCACACCGATCCATTCGATTAATTTAATTGTTCCAAGAAAGATCGACATGATTACTGCTTTGGCATAAGTCTTTGCTGATCGATCTCACATTTTATTACATCGGCCTTATTTTTAGCTTGTACAACGCTTGTTATAATTATTCCGCTATTAATTGGATGGGGATGAAAAGAGAAAAATATATAGATACTCCATAATTAGTATTGCGTCATAGTACCTCGGCACTAAAGAAACTGATCTTGATATATTATTATGTATTCCCAAACATGCTCGGTACTACTGACATAGGGTCACACTAGTTAGAGATCCGGAGACTGTTTTCTTTCAACCATATGCCTGGTGGTCGAGAGGTGAGCGCACTTGCCTCTCACCCAAAAGTTAAACCGACGAATCAAACTTACGACAGACAATAAGATAACCTTGTATAAGGTTATCTTAAGACCGATTATGACATATGCCTGCGCGTCCTGGAACCTCATCTCGGACGCGCAGGGCAAAAGACTTCAGATACTCCAGAACAAAATACTCAGACTACTTATGAACGCGGACAGGTAACCTCCGGTTGCTGTGTTACACGAAAATGCCAAAATTATGTTAATCGGAGACTTCGTCAATGAAACGACGCGAAAGTTTTTTGCAACCAGAACACAGCAATCGGAAATGACACAGGACATTACAGATAGACGACGGCACAACGACCCACATCACGCACACAAACTGTTACATCAAAAGTTACCTAGAGAGCGATGGTGACGATAAATTACCACACACAAAACAGTTGACCACACAGAAACTGACAAAACCATAACATAGATGACTCTCCCTCCCCCCTCTTTCCCCTCCCCTTCCCCTCTCCTTCCTTGTCCACCACCCTCCTCACCTCCTGCACACAGTGCAACATATAACCCATGCCGACAGTCAAATCTTAAAACACATAAATTTTACACAGAATAAAAATCATTTCCTTTTATATATTTGATATTTTAAATAGGTTTTCTCTTTCATTGTCCTATAAAAATAACTCTGAACAAACATTAATAAGTATAATAGTCTATTGAGGATCGTCTGCATAACCAGCTTGCTGGATAGCAAAAGAAAACACGCTTTTAAATAATCAGGAGAGCAGCAATATTAGTGGATTAAGGTAGAATCAGATATCTTGAATTGGCATTCCAACAACCGGCCGGCTCGTTTCGTATTTATTTCAAATATTTGTAACGGGTCGGTGTCTTTCTTCCAAATGTAAACCAAGAATGATATAAATGAAATATCCTTTTAAACTCTGTTACTCAAAAAAAGAATAAAGCTATTTTAATTGCCAATTGCACTTGCCTCTTACCCAAAAGTTCCGGGTTCGATCCCCGGCCGTGGTAGTGGAAAATACTGTGAGAGGACTATACACGGATATTGGGTGTGTGTGTCCCTTGTCTCAAAATGTGTAGCCCCCTCTTCTAGCTCTTCTGGAGCCTTCCGGAATGAAGGGGGTCGTAATTACTTGTGGTGTTATTTATTTATTTATATGTGACATGCTTTTAACATTAAGCTTCCTCCTCGAAAACTAAAAATGTAAGGATCAAATTTTAGACAGAAATTGAATAATAACGCATGGCGATTACGATAATGATGTGAAAAAAGTGTTTAAATAGTTTAAGAAAAAAATAAAAAAGCCGGGGGTAATAAAATGTTATCGAAGAAAATGCTACAAATTAGTGGTCATAATATAATAACTGCAGACACTAATAAAATATGAAGAAGAAACAAAAGCGTACATATCAAACCAAATGAAATTTATTTATCATCATTTAGGTATACACTTGTATTACAATTATATTATCATTAGTTTTCATGTGAGCGAGCGTAGGTGCGTCTTTACTATGCACATACTTCGGTATGCGATGTAAAGCAGCGACAGGCGCAGTTAGTACTTGGATGGGTGACCATTCCAACGGAAACCGCGTTCTCGCCTCACACATCTTCCAGCGGCTTGTATATCAGTGTATGCGCGGAAGCTATACAACCTTAGGCGAGGGTTGTATAGGAGATATACCATCCTTCGGAGGGGATGTAAAGCCGTCGGTCCCTTGTCTATTAAATGTTGGGCAAGTAAAAGATCCCTACTCTTCTTAAGGGAAGAGGTTCGGCAAAATTCCTGGTTGGGGGTAGCTCGTCTACAGGCGTCGGTGTTAGGCCTAAGTAGCGGAAATAGGCCGACGTTAAATAAAAATTAGTTTTCATCTGGAACTAAAAAAAGGGATTATTAAAAAAATTATTTCAGTCTATTGCTAGATCAGACGTAAACATATTAGCTTCTTCACTGGTAAATTACATAAATTGAGGTTAAAGATCAATTATTGAAATTCTATGATGAAAACCGTGTTTTAGTGTTCAACAGTGTTATTTAACCTGAACCGAAATGAAATACCTAACTTCAAATTATACAAAACAAAGCCATGAGAATAATTTTGATATATACGCACCAATAAATATAATGTTAAACAACGAATTTTTTTTTATGAAAGATGTAGATTCATAATAATACGAGAAATGTAAACGACTTTTTTATAGATACTCTTCAAATAAACACATTAGCCAAAACGTTGTTTTGTAAAGTTCTCATTGTGTTCAATCAACTTCCTCGAGAATATCAAATTTTAAAATAAATTAATGGCATAATACAATGTCTTCGAAAGTGATAAGAATTAAAATTATTTTATATCTAAAAGGGTATTATACAACATTGTAAATAGTCGCAAAACCAAATATACTTTGTTTTTAATGTAATGTTCAGATAACTAATGTTTGTATGTTTTTAATAGTTTATTCTCTAAATAAAGTCATTGTTATTATTATTATTATTTTCTCTACGATGGGCTAGATCTGGAAAACAAATTTGTGTACTGAAACACATATATTTTTTAGTCTATTTTTGGCACAAGAACAATTCAGTCCAAAAGTGAGACATGTAGGACTGTTAGTAGGTTGACTTCATATAGTGTTTATTTATTATCAAATTTAGGAGTTGATCGGGATGTTATTTTAAGAAATACTCAGACACGCATTTAAATACACAGCTGCGATATGCCAATTTAGGTACTGTTCAAAATCTAAGTGCCAAGGTGTAGACAATAATGTGTTCCAAAAAATATGCATTACCTGAAATCAGCTCTCACGCGGTAGCACTTTGCGTGTTCGTTGCAACCGAGATCCCGACTGTTGAGCTCACGCCATTGCGTGAACTTTGTATATATTTATGTGGTCTTCAAAATCCGTCACATGATCATCAGCTGATTCGCAGATTTTTTCTCGCTTTGATTTCCTATCATAAATCATCAAATACCTACGGTCTAGTATTTCAATCCAATAAGTTACACCAAAGTATGCTTTTGCTGATGAGATTTTGCATAAGAATTGTCATCACCCTTTCAGATATTATTGAAACAAATATAATGTAAAATAAAACATGTTTTCAAGGTAGTTGTCTAATATTGATCTACCAAGATGTTCGGAAAGCCTGAATTTCAAGTTGTAATTTTTCATGGAGGCGATAGATATGCGCTCCCATCCTTCAATTTGTATGCGGGTATAGAGCGTTCGCGGTAACCCTGGTAACGGCGCCAGCCCCTCCTTCCGTCGCGACGTCTCAAATATGGCGTCGGCCGCGGATTCTTGAGAATTATGGTGGTAAACTCCATATAAAAATATTGGAAATTCGTTCATTTATCAATTCTATTTTCAAGGACACCACTCTACGTTAAAGTTCCTATTAAGCGACAAGTAGTGTCTCTTCTACGAATATTTCTAGTTTTAATTTCTTAAGAGTGTCAGGATAGAATATCAGATATAACTAAACCGAATCAAATTTTTTAAATGATCTTCTGTACCGTTTGAGGTGTTCTTGTTAATTTTAGTGTACACTGGAATAATATCAAATAGAATTTACCTAAGAGATTTGCCAGCTTTTTCAGACCTATATTCCTTAACAACCCCTTAGGGAAGATATATCTTATGAGACTTATACAATATGCATATATAGCAGATTGTCAATTGTTTAAAAAATTTATTTGCTCGAAAAATCTAGGTAAATGGATTCAAATTAATGTTATCTGTAGTTCCAAAACTGTTCACTTTAGGCCCCCAAAATGATACATTTTTGTAATAACCTCTTTGAAAATCAATATATCCAAATTTACTTTAAGATGGATAGTTTTCATTTAAATACACTGGATGTAACGAGGACTGTTTCCTGAACTACTGGCTACTTATCAATTAAAAATCAACATTTATTTAATATGGTTGTGTTTTTAGTAGTTATCTAACCTATCTAGAGAATCACGCCTGTTTCACGCTGAATGTGTGTGTTTCAAATCCTGAAAAAAGTGTTTGATCCCACCGTGAACATAATAAATTCGGATATAAAACCGCCACCACCCGTAAAGAACAAGTTTTTATACTGTTTGCTTGTCCCTAATTGCCAGGTAAGGTTTTCATTACCGGTAGCCGGGAGTTCGAAGTCGGGGGCGAGGTAGCGAATTGTCATTTACTATTGTCTTTACTAGGCAGGTATAAACTAACTACATTTCGGCATTGCGTGACCTGTGCATATATTCCTTTGCGGGGTCGGCACGCGATGGCGCGCTCATTCGTCGAATTCTGATTGTGGCAGGCCACGTGCCATTATTCCTGGTCCCTTATGCCGGCGGACGTTCGATTTCCACCTCGCTCCGCTAATTCTATTTGATTTTTTCATCTTCAAGGCGAAAGTGCACCCCCGCGAAATTACTTTTTCTTCGGGTTCTAGCCCGAAAAACGGTCACTTTCATTAATCGACAAATTTTACTCTCCGTATCAAGTTAATTGTGCGCTGAACCAAACTTTACCATTTTCAATTTTTCCCAGAAATAATTGTAAATTATTTTTTTTTCAACTCTGAAGGATGTAACATAAAATTGTTCTATTTCCACTCTGCCAGTCACACAAACAATTATTCTGGATAGTAAATTTACATTATAAACATTAGCTAAAAAAAAATATTTCGATTACGACATTAATATGTGATAGGTATGTTTAATTTTATTCCCATTTATCACTAAAAACTAAATAATTTAAAAATATCGCATCGTTGATCCGAGATATTATTTCGTCTTGCTTATTTGAATAGAAACATAGTACGCCAGAAAATATCGCAAACGGTATGATCATTATGAGGCCCTGCCTCATCTTGACGTGGATTCGCCCATATCATCGGGAATTTATTAAAGTTGAGTTTAATTTGGACGCTACACCCGAATACTCTACTCAACGCACGTTTCACCAACCATGCTGACATCACCTGGAGGTGATAAAATATAATTTTAATCATCTCTGAATTGCGGTCGAGTAGAGCGTTAAATGGTACTGCTCAAGTTTAAAATTTATCGTCTCCAGATGATGCCAACATAGTTGGCGAAACCCACATCCAATACAGTATTTACGTGTACTGTGTAAGAGTTTAATATTTGTGGAACTACATCAGAGCCATGAAGTTTTCGAAAGAGACTATGTCGTCAAATAAGGTGTAAAGGCATCATGTAAAAACCGCTGTCCAAGGAATCACTACTTCCACATCCAGATTTTGTATCCAGGTATTATACACACTAAATCCCAATGTAATATTTTATTCCCTTTAATAATAGAGCGAGGGTGGTAGAGGGGGTGGCTAATGCAGAAAAAAAATTTAGAAGCGCTTTGTTCTCGTACACACACTAAATCCCAATTTAAGTTTTTATTCTCTTAAACAATAGGGTGGGGGTGGTAGAGGAGGTAATTAATGCCAAAATAAATTTTAGAGGCCCTTGGTTATCGTATACATACTAAATACCAATTTAATTTTTTATTCCCTTTAATAATAGGGTGGGGGTGGTACAGAGGGTAGTTAACACCAAGAAAATATTTTCAGACGTTTCATTCTTGTATACACACTAAATCATATTTAATTTTTTTTACTCCCTTTCATAATAATGTGGGGGGGGGGGGGTGGTATTATTGGAGATAATAGTGAGGTTGGGTGATGCCAAAAAAATTTTTGTAACCTTGACTTTTCGTAAATGCCCTAAATTGCAATTTTATGGACTCTTACCCGCTTGCTTTGCCTATCTACCCTTATTTACCCCCGAACCCTTTCAACGGAATTAGATCAAAATATAATCTAGTTCCAGATCTCATTATAATACATAAGTGTACCAAATTTCAAATCAATATCATAAACGGTTCCAGAATAAACGTGCGCACAAAAGAAGTTACAGACCGACACACTGGAAATTTTTTTCTCTCAAATTTAAAATCTCGACGTTTCATGACATTTCAAGCCTATTTCAACAAAAAAAAAATATATTTTTTGCGTTACTCTATACTTCCACTGGACATGGACAGTGGTCATCAAATCGATACAAACAACACAACAGACATTACAAATTCACATTAAAACGTGGTTAAAAGTCACTTGACTTATAATATTGAAAAATTAATTCACCCGACAAACAACTCGCAAAAAATTATTTAACTTTGTCCACCTAGTTCTTAGAAATCGTCCAGATATGGAGCTTTTACAAAACCTAAGAGTGAACTGATTCCACCAAGCACTTATAATTTATTAACAAATAAAAATTAACAATAATTACAGATCATGCTGGAAAAATAGTAGTTATTACCTTGAATAAATTAATCTCGCGTTATCAAACCGATACGAATAACACAATGCAGATTACAAATTTATATATTATGTAATAATTTAATTCGTCACAAACTACTCGCAACAGATTGTTTAAAACCAAAAGGTTCTATCTACGACGATGAAATTGGTAGTGTCACGTTAGTCGCATTCAGATTTTTCCACGGCCTACCACAGTTTTCACTGCTGTGATTGTGTTGTACGATGAAACAAATCCAATGAGATATTTTTAATGCACCGATGAATTTGCGGGTTTTGGTTGAAAAATGCGAGGTTGCTGACAATGTTCACTCCTCGAATAAAACTGAAGAGTTTGAAGACTAATTGGCAACATCTCGTGTGGCTTAACTTTCAGAATGAACGCCGCGGAAACGGGAAAGATATTATAGGCCATTTAACAAGGTCCCGAACATCAAAAGTTTGTAGGATTTTTTGCGATACACTTCTCTCAGTTTTCAAGGGCGAGAAAAACGATGGTAATGGTTTCGAGTTTTGAAACCCTTGCGTACTACCCCTATCAAGGAAAAACCTCCAGAATTTTCGGCTGTTCGATCTTGGGGTTGCGAGGGGTCGTCGGATCGGTTCTTTTTAGGGGAATAATAATAAAATTAGTTAATTTACATTAGAGTACCCCGGAGCGACCCCCGGGGGTTGAATCAACCCCGCCCGTAATAGTAATATCCCCAAAAAATAAGAAAATGCGCACTCGACAAAATTTTTTGTGGCTTTTCGTGGTCGGGGATCATGATGGCGGTGTTATTTTTCACCCTACCCTCCCGCAACCACCCCCAGCGTGTAAAAACCACCCCCTCTTCCATGCTCTCGGTCCTAGGCATGCGGGGATTCGTCGGGTCGAGGCTTCTATGAGAATATCAGAGAAATTAACCATTACTCAATTACGTTGACCTAAGCAACCCCCGGGGGTTGAAACTACCCTGCTCGCAACACCGAAATCCCTCGAAAAACGGGAAAACGGGTTTTCGAGGGCGGCCATGACGACGCACAGTGATATTTTTTTCACTTTGCCCTTTCGAAACTACCCTCTACGTATAAAAATCTCCCCCCTTCCATGCTGTCGGTCCTAGGCATGCGGGGATTCGTCGGGTCGAGGCTTCTATGAGAATATCAGAGAAATTAACCATTACTCAATTACGTTGACCTAAGCAACCCCCGGGGGTTGAAATTACCCTGCTCGCAACACCGAAATCACTTACGAGTTTTTGAGGGCGAGAATCACGATGGTAGTGTTATTTTTCACCCTACCCTTCCACAACTGCCCCCAACGTATAAAAACCACCCCCTCTTCCATGCTGTCTGTCCTAGGCAAGTGGGGATTCATCCAGTCGGTGTTTTTATGAGAATATCAGAGAAAATATTATTCAATGTGACTCAATAGTGACTTGACTATTTAAATAGTATTTAAATAGTCAAGTGATCCTCGTGTCGGCGTCACATGCCTACCTTGCACTGACGAGAGCCAACAACTCGAAACTGCAGTCTGCAAGTGGTGTGTGACGACTGACACGAGAGCTTCTTTAAGTAGGATCAGTCTTTCGGCTGGTGTTTGTTACAATTGGAGCATTAGCATTTTGATGGTAATATGCAATTGTTACACTTAACGCGCCAGGCTTATAACTCGTAATTCAGCGCTCGGCGGGGCACATATCCCGGAAAGTAGCTGTTGGTTGCAGTCTGGTTACGTTCCTTATAGTAAAATAAGGATTTTATAGAGGAGTTTGCGACTAAAAATATTATGTTTTAATGAAATGAATAGTTCTTGTAAGTAAAAGCGTTGAAAAATGTTTTATCCAAAGCTTTTGAGCAAATGTTTCAACTTTCAATTTGGCGGTATTTTGGTTTAGTTAAATATTTTTCCACAACTTCTACTTTACCTGAACTATTCATTTAATTTTAAAAAATCACCTTTCTAGACAATTCCGTTTAAAATCTGGATTGACTCCGCCGTGTCAAAGTTAGTAGGACTTTGACACGGCTTTGGTTCAACGAAATTGAAGATATAGTATTTGCAAACGTAATATTTATCTCCTGTATTTTATTTCTTCTGTTACCAACAGATTTATTGGCGGTTGATCATCGACGCGGGATTAATACAGAGGCAGGTGGGACATTTCGGTTGATCCGTGAATCGGCAAGTCAGGCCAGCCAGCGCAGCGCAGCGCTGCACCAGTTAGTCAATATTGCAGAAAGACAACGACTATCGGCGACAAATCTCGGTAACATCATTTATTCTGAAACGGTAGCGAGGTGTTAAAGCGTGGGTTGGCTCGAATGCGAGTTCGAATTATGTTTGTTCTTACAGCTAATGTATCTGTAACAAAATCTCACATTTAATGAACCTCGGAGAATTTATTGGGAGCTAAATAGATATCGGCCAAGTTCCTTGGGTAGCAACGCGTCCTGGTGACGGCTAGTATTTGCCCGGTGCTCCTGGCCGCGATAACGTAAAATAATTACCACGGGCGAGGGGTGATGGACGGGGGATCGTAAATAACCGGGCCCCGGGTTAATGAGCTCACGCCGCGGACAACCCTTTTATTTATTATTCCCCACCTTTTTATGTGTTCGAACATCTCGCTGTTTTTATACGATGACGTTTCGGGATTAAATTGGAATTAATGCAGTTTTACTTTTGTTGTTTCTTCCCTTTAATTGCAGCCTTGAATTAAACATTATTATACCTACTACGTAATAAACAGCCGTATTGATTGTGTTATGTGTATGTATTACACTCTAATTATTACTTTACTTTTATAACATCTCCAACACCATCCGCTTCACTGTAATTTGATTTATACATTTACCAGTATATTTCAGGCAACTGAAAATCTAGGCAAAGAAGGAACTTTGAACGACAGAGATTCCTTTCATTGTTCATCAAGATGATGCAATGATAAAATAACAACTGATGAGTGATAATCTGACGACTTGATTTTATTAATTTCGTATGCCACATAATATATTGTGTGTAGTATTTAGCAAATCACCTTTGACTACTTTGTAGAAATGGTTGGAAAATGTCCTTAACGAAGGAAATAACATTTTAATAGCTGTACCCACAAAATGAAAATATGTATAAGTTTACTGTACGTCATCAAAACTGTTTTAAAGAAAAATAAATGGAGATACAGACCTTGCGTGTTGTCAGATTTTTAAAATAGTTAAATATAAAAATTGAATTACATAAGGTACTAACGCCTACTATCGATTTTCCTCCACGCTGCATTAATGAAATTGAATTTATTTTTTATTAATCCGCTATTGACCAAACTCCCGGATGTCTATTTTTATAAACGTTTATTAATGGTAATATAATAATAATAATAGTAATCATACTTTATTTATTGAAACACAAACATTTGTAGAGAATACAATAACAATTAAAAATAACACAGGGCCTAAAGTACCTTGATAGTAAATTATTCTATTATTTACAATGCTGGCTGTATAAAACGCCTTTTCATAAATAAAAACCGTATCTAGGTAGTGTTTTAACAGAAATTCGCTGTTTAACATGCATTCATGAAATGATGTACTTCAATCATTGGTGTGTATTTGTTATATTTCAAAATTATTCTCATGACATTGTTTTGTATAATTTGAAGTGTATGCATCTCATCTTGGTTCAGGCACTGGTTCAGCTCTGTTGGTCAAAACCTAATTATTAAACTTTTATAAAGTAAAATTTTTTGAGATATGTTTAAACAACCGCTTTTCTTCTTAAAAAATGAACTTTTTGACGTTTTATTCATTATATTCGAAAGGATTTTTGAAATGAAGATATTTATCAATAATTACTAATTTAAATTTGCTACCTATATTAACAAATATTTAGACTTACCTACATTTAAACTGAAACTATTATTATATAGCCCTTTACTTATTATAGATTCCGCAATGTATCAATGTATAGCATTGTAGCATCGCCAAACGCAGATATTTCTACGGGCATAGTATCACTTTATATTTTTGACTCCTAAGTCTTGCGCAGACGGTTCATCATCGCGTCGTTTGAAATTAATAATTAACATATTTAACTTAACGAACTATCCTAAGAAATATTCGTATTATGTATTTTAGTTGTTAACAAAATGTAGTAAAAAAAAAGTGTAATTTTAGTTGTTAAAAATGACTGTAACAAGCCGATTCGAACCCTCGACCTCGCGTGTATGCTATCCAATACAATTACAATTTAAAAATCTGTATTCATTTTTATGTACATATCATTTTTCTATTGCATTTATTTCATTAAAATCATTCAGTGTATTACAATGTAATGAACACCCGGCGCGTGACAGCTTGCAAATTGCAATGAAACGGGACGGGGGGCCGATGTTTTTGCCAAATATCATTGCAATATAAATTAAATTTTATTCAATTGCTCTTCAAGACTTGTTCAAGCAAATTAGCAAATTAAATTTACCCTCTGCTATCCATTACACCACGGACTGCTGATGAGAAACTTGCATACTTCTTACTATATCAATACGTAAATCGCGGATGAACCGTCTACGCAAGACTTAAGAGCCAAAATTAGAAAGTGATACTCTGCCCGGAGACGCAAATGAGATATTTTGTAATATTTCATATATTTTTCAATATCATTTATGTATAAATTGAAGAAAATTGGCCCAAAAACTGTCTCTTGTGGGACGTCATGCGTGGTTTTCAATTTTTTTGGTAGGCTATATTTCTAAATTTAACATTTTGTGTTTTAGAATATTAAGATGAAATATAATTTAAACCAATTTGATATATTACTTTTAAGACAAATTTTCTCCAATTTACACAGTAGCAATTATTCCTTGTTTATAGTTTCAAAAGCACGTCGAAAATCCAAAAACACTGCTAATATTACATGATTGTGTTCTATGCGTTCAAAGTATTCTATAAAAAATTGTCTTTCTTTTGTGATGGATTATAAACTTCCTTGAAATTTTTTTATTCCTATTCTAATTCACAAAAATAGTTCGTCATTTTATTCTGTACCTGAATATAATAATAATAGGTGTTGATCGTCATTTTATCAAATATCTTTTATTTCACAAATAGAGTTATGAAATTTATTCTCCAGTATAGTTTATAAATTATAAAAATTGTTCAAAATGACCTCCATTTTTTTTTTATTTAACGACTTTTCTTCATCGTCAATTTGTAATGATTTTCATTCAATCTTCTAATCGTTTCCGCTTGTGATCAAGGAGCTCGTATGTCATCTAAAATCCAACTAGATTACGGCAATAATAACAAAACGAAATTAATACAGTTTTAAAAATATTAATGAGCATTTAAATTGTTGCGGCATGTTCCGTGACCGACAAAAATTAAGAATCCCGATAAGTATGTACGTACGTATATGCTAGCTTTGACCGTTCATGCACCTATGACAGCCCATTCATAATGCCAACTTCATTATTGGAAGATTATGCTAAATATCCTACGTTTGGGGAATTATAGATAAGAATTTGCATTTTCCTGATAAGAAATGACCATTAGGCTTTACATTAACCCAACAATACGCCCCCTTTCTTAATCGATCACTTAATGAGGTCACAAACGTGACCTCTAAAATTCCTTCTTCGGTATACCGAGTCATTATATCTTTCAAAAGTCGTAGTTGCATTAAAGAGTGCTTAGTGATATTATCACGGATACTTCAGGTTTTTTAATTATATGGTTTCCATATAAGGAGCCATACCCCTTTCACCAATAAAATATTTAGCATTAGACAAAATCGTATAACACTGAATTTTAAATGTTCACTCTGAACACTGTAAAAGTGCATATGTATTCGCTGATAATATCAGAGGATAACTCCTGAGATAGTCTAAAAAAGGTTGATATTTGCGTGCAGTATTGGCTTTCTACGTAGGACCTACTTCATTTTTTTCACTCATAAAGGAGCTGATTTAATCAAAACCTTGGCTTGTATCGACAGCTTTGAGAACTGGTCTGCTCATACGCGTTGTTTGTTTTAAATAATATGGCTACCATTCCACTACAAACTATTGTCCCTTCATTTTATTTAATTTTGCGGAGCTTAATTAGCTGTGGTATTTACGGGACAAATCGAAATTTAAGTGTAAACTAACTACCATACTTCTAAATTCAGTTTTGCGGGTTGGTCAAGGCAGGCTCTGAATACGTATATTATAAAAGCAAAATATGTAAATAAGGGTCTTGTTATCTTATCAGGCATCGCAGTTAGCCGGAATATTTGCAACTGTCAGACTCCGCCCCATTTATGTAACTTGAGATTGAAATCGGGAATCGGGTGCAATGTTAGGGGTTGGTAGATGCTTGGGAGTTCGCTTATTCAGGTATTGGCCCGATTATTATAAAGAATTTTTCGAGGGGACGAATGATTAATCCCACAAATAATATTGGGATAATGGAGAGTGTAATTTATACCGTGATGTGATGTGACGAGACGACTGGAAATTGGGAAAACGTCTCCCTAAGATTGGTCATTTATCTTTTTCAATTACTGTATTATAACGTAGTCATTTTTGTTATCTAATAAATGGAAAACTTCTGCGTCTACTCCTAGCTAAAAACATTTGATTAGTTAGGAATATTAGAGCAAAGCACTCCTCTATAATCATGTCTGCACAATAATTATTCTATTCCTCGACGTACCTTCAGTAGGATTAAATAATTTCGCAAAAGGCCAATTTCATTTTCATCAAAATTGTCAAGTGTGTATCTATATCAACAATTAATATTGTAATTCAAAGTTTTTCTAAACAAGTTGACAGCTAAGGCGAAACCTTTCGCGGGATATTGTAAAATCTACTATTCTTGTACTTCTGTAAAATGTGTAGTACTTAACTGAATTTTTCTGAAATTTTATACTTTAATAAACAAAATGCATTGACGTTGGCGTTGTATAAATGGTATAGGTTATATCGTTTACTTTCGCCATTAGGTGTTGTTTCTCCAAGAGCTTTTTACATTTATTTTTGTCATTAGAAGTCGTAAAGAGAACCGCATGCAATGCTACTTAAATCAATCATTATAAAAGCCAGGTAATGATGGTTGTATTAAGATTAATCGCATATAAGTTTGTTACTTGAATGTAAATGGAGATGTAAATACGGTTTATTATCGAGATAGTGTTGAAAATGTACCGTTTATATAGAACCTAATTTGTGAAGTGTTTTTAGAGCGCTCATCCTGTAATTGTCACTGAAGTTTACGTTTTATAGATAACAATAATAATTGATCTCATAATGATGATGCTAAAATCAAACATCTCGATTTGACTTTACTCAGTTTCACAGAACTTGTAAATGCTCCACATTGTGATCGGAAATGATTTGAAGCTTAAGCAAAACAATACACATAATATGCATAAGGATTTTATTTCTTCATGCTTATGGATATAATAACTGCATTTTTAGTAGTTAGCGGTAGCGGTTAGTACTTGGATGGGCGACCGCGTCCTCGCCTCACACATCTTCCAGCGGCTTGTATATCAGTGTATGCGCGGAAGCTATACAACCTTAGGCGAGGGTTGTATAGGAGATATACCATCCTTCAGAGGGGATGTAAAGCCGGCGGTCCCTTGTCTATTAAATGTTAGACAAGTAAAAGATCCCCACTCTTCTTAATGGAAGAGGTTCGGCAAAATTCCTGGTTGGAGGTAGCTCGTCTACAGGCATCGGTGATAGGCCTCAGTAGTGGAAATAGACCAACGTTAAATAAATGCTAAAAAAAATGTATAAGGATTTTATTTTTTCATGCTTATAAATATAACAATATAAATATAAACAATTTTCTTGATTATTTAATTTAAAATGCAAAATTAAGGATAAGCTACGATTTTTTTGTCTTCAGATTTATACTGAGTAAGCACGAGACCCAACAACTTTTTGATTTGCTCAGAAAAAATTCATTATTTATAAAACGTTTTACTTGTCTTAGGAAGAAGTCATAAACAGTTGTCAAACTTAAAATAAATTATACGGGGTATTCTAAAAATTACCGTTTTTTTTTAAATTTTTAATGAAAATTTTATTTAACAGTTTTATAAACTTTGAAGAAAAGTTTAAATTGCAAAAAAAGTTTAGTTGCAAAAGAAGGAAGAACCTCTTCTCAAAAAACTAATATTTTAATATTGTATTCATCAATCGCATTCTGCCGACATTCCCCGTATATTAATATTAATAGCATGCCAATTTGTTTCTTTATTTCCCATTATTACTTAATGCAATTTAATCTTCGCATCTTTAATAACATCAAACAAAACTGTAGTTTTCTAATTGACATGACGTTTTTAACATTTGTTTCCAGGGCTGCTATGTTTCTAATTCAAATAAACAAGACGAAATAATATGTCGAAGAAACAATGAAATGTTTTTTAACTATTTAATTTTTTAGTGTTAATTTAATGTCAACAATCATTGTTTGTGTGAATGGCAGAGTGGAATTAGAATGATTTTTACCCGTCACAATAACCTCTAGATGAAAACAAAATAAATAAAAATTTTACAATTATTGTGGCAAGATGAAAATTTTGTAAAGTGATGAAATAGAATTGGTTCGTAGATTCCAAAAATAATAAAATATACAGGGTTTTACTTTAAAAACAACTTGATATTATCTACGGCGTAACCAAAAGTCGGCCATTTTCACTTTAAACGTTACTAACTTGGAACATAAGTCATACATATTATAAATTTCAAAAAAATTGGGTCAAAAACAAAGAAGATAAATAAGCGTGAGCCGTTGTCTCGTGGTATAGTTAATTATCGCTATGGTTTTCAATTGATTAAACGCAAGAATTTTCTAAAATATTTACAATGAATGCAGTTTTTAATGGCCTAGAATACTTTTAATATTCGTGTATAATTAAATTTTCCCGAAGTAACGTTATCGCGCCAACGCCAACTGCCTTTCAGAAAAGCTAATTGAAAAGTAGGAAATTTCAGTGACAAAGCTGACATTTTTCTGTGATCACTATCAATGATGAGTCATGATAATAGTGTCGAGTCGAAATGTAAAGGTAGAGTGTGTGTGCGTCTACCAGGCAGGTTAGAATGTTCTTCAAGTACATAGGCGTAGCATGCAGTCTGTTTGTTTTATTCGTACTATTCAGATATTAATTTAAAATCTACATTTTTTTATGACTTCGCATTTCATTATAATCATTATCGTGTGGACATGTTTTGATGGCTCTATATTGAAAATCATGGCGCCGACGAGACTGTAATGTCTGTCATCAAACGACCCGATGCATATTAAAAACCTATAAAGTTAAGCGAGTCAATTTGCGAACAGCAGTACAGAGAGTATCGGTATTTTAATGAGGTCGTAAAGTTTTGTTGCGTTTTTTTATGAGCCGGGAACTGATTACTTCAATTATACCTATAAAATTTCTTACCACCTTCTGCATTTACGAAAAATAAAATTGAAAATATCATGATGTTTTAAATGTAGATTATTCAAAAGATCTTTTAGCGTTTGAGTTGTTGTTAATTCAATACTTATAATTATGGCCGGTGGATAACGAGTTACGAAGGGAAAATATATTATTTAATGAAACTCGGTTTATTTGTTTACACTATTTTGTAGGCAATGTATTTTTTTATTTATTTATAGTTTTCTACAATATGTTACTATTTGAAAGGCAAATTGTTTTACTATATTATTGTGATCTGTTATTAATTTGATCCCACTCTCAGCTTTAACATTTACAACTTTTAATTTATTAACAATAGTAAGAATCGACGTGTTTATTTCATTTTCTCCTCTTTGCTTGCGATGGGTCAATGTGTTGCCATGTTGAAAGGATAGGGTCTACCACTGGTTCATTGTCTGCCAGATTTGCGGACTGAACACAAGACCTACCACTTGAAGAAATAGGCAACCATTTGCTCTGTACAAAATAAATAAACACTTAAAATTCAAATAAACAAAACACCAACTATTCTGTAAACAAATAACTAATATTTAATAGAAATAATTGTACACAGTTGTATTAAAACTTGTCTCTTCCTGCCCCTTATGTGATTTCCAGTCACGGTCCCTTTATTGAACGCTTTTCCCATAGATTCTTTCCTCCCTTTTCGCCGAGTGTTTTGTCTATTTTATAATAGACGTCCTCGTTATATGTGTGTACATATAACGAGGACGTCCTTTATTTGATTATCTTTTTTTTTTTAATCACTCGATTTAAATCAAGTCATTTTCAGCTCTTCGGCGCCCACCCAATCAGATCACTATTTACCGACCGTCTCATGTGAAAGCGTCCTCCTCTTGGAAAAATTCGGTTCTACGTGTATGGTACAGGATATTTATTTGATCAATACTTAGGGCCTCCCGCCGAGCCGCGCCAGACTAGCGGTCTGCCCTCGCCTAATCAATATACAAAAACACTATATAATTTAGTGTTTTACGGCGGCCCAATCTTTACATACCTGCCTGACCTGCTCGCTCCCCATGAATCTATAACTATGTTCTATATATTTAATACAAATTATTTGTTTTATTTCTACCACTAATAAATATGTCCGTATATAAATACCCATTCTAATAAATATTTCATAATTGTAATCGTAAACTAGCATGTCAAATCTAAAAATTTATTAACTTATGAAAATATTCGATGTTTCAACACCGTTCTTTATGCTGCCCCCTCATCGAGCTCTTACATTTCTTTTTTATTACAGCGTTAACGTCGTCATAGCCAGTTCGCCTCCTTCTTGTGCTGGGATTTGTCTTATTTGCGTATCTATCTACACTAAAGCAGTAGATTACTGGAAACCGATTTTTAATAAACTCGTTAATATTTTTGTTAAAAATAATCACCGCTCCCCTTATTCTGTACGTATACTATACCTAACAGTTCAGTCAATTCATTTTCCTCATATCGCTATTTATTTAACTTCCAATGAATCGCCTCTTGTCACTGGCGCATGCGCCATATTTACGAATATGAGATTTTAAAAAAATTCTAATTTTTGTCTACTTCGCTTGAAATATTCACAGTAATAAGCACTACGGTACTAATAAAAGGAAAAATCTAAAATATCATTACTAGCGGTGAAATATATTATTGTAACATCGAACATTTTACAACAGCATTAGTTTAGCGAATTATAAAAATTGTTCAAAATGGCCTCCATTATTTAAAACACAATGATAATATCTTTTTCTTAAATTATTTAGACAGTTTATTTTTGTCCTGGTTTAATTCATTGTTACCCTAATTTTAGTTTTGATTATTTCAACATTCCTATTAAAATTATAATTGAATTTGTTATTTCAAAACGCTCACAAAATGCATCAGAAGGGGTTGAATCAGGACTATTTGATGGCCATAGAATTGGCTCTCGATTGCCAATCCAAAAATATAAAATTTATCATTTAAATACTTTCTAATTTCCAATACACTGTGTGGGGCTCTGTTCTACTGCCAAATTACTTCATTATGTTCCCCATCAGAAAATTCTTGCTCTAAAAGCTCTACTACCTGTGACATAATTATTTGTAAAAATGTTTCCCATGTTAGGATAGAATTGAAAAAAATATATCAATCTTCTGCTTCTGTTAAACTCATTTTGATGAAATAATAATACAAAATGTCAAACAATAAGAATGTTAAACATAATATTTTTAGTCGCAAACTCCTCTATAAATCCTTATTTTACTATAAGGAACCTAACCAGACTGCAACCAACAGCTACTCTCCGGGCTATGTGCCCCGCCGAGCGCTGAATTACAAGTTACAAGCCTGGCGCGTTAAGTGTAATAATTGCATATTACCATCAAAACGTTAATGCTTCGATTGCAACAAACACCAGCCGAAAGACTGATCCTACTTAAAGGAGCTCCCTTGCCAGTCGTCACACACCACTTGCAGACTGCAGTTTCGAGCTGTTGGCTCTCATCAGTGCAAGGTAGGTATGCGACGACCGACATGAGAATCCTTTGACTATAGTACATCCCGGTATTTTTACAATAGCGACATGTAAAACAGCCAGCAGGCGCCATCCAGCGGTCCAGTGTTGCAATCGAAGCATTAGCGTTTTGATGGTAATATGCAATTATTATACTTAACGCGCCAGGCTTGTAACTTGTAATTCAGCGCTCGGCGGGGCACATAGCCCGGAGAGTAGCTGTTGGTTGCAGTCTGGTTAGGTTCCTTATAGTAAAATAAGGATGTATAGAGGAGTTTGCGACTAAAAATATTATGTTTAATATTCCGCCCTCTAAAAGCACATTTGATCTATAATAAGAATGTTGTCATGGTATTTATCGGTCATAGCCTACTGCGTAGTAGTTAATTACTGCGTTTCCACAGGAACCCTAAAATACCTATATGCATATTTATTGGTGTTATATCCGATATGTCAAAAAATATTACAGCTAGACCTATCAACCCTTATGTATTTGAAATCAGGGAAAGTAGATATCTAACATGTAAAAATATACAGGATTTTTCATCTAAAAAATAACCTTCATTGTTATATCACCTAACCTATGCAAACAAGCAACAACTTTATTTGAAACTTTTTTTATTTACAATAGCAACAGAAGTAGGGGATGGGGCCGAAATATAGTGAATGACCAAGTACGTCCTTGACACAAAATATGCCATTTTTACTCCATTTACTTTTTACAGTATTCCTTTATAGTACCATGTCAAAATAACCGCACAAACAATAAATTTTAACTAGAGGGTAAGATATAGGGGTTAAAGATCACTTCTATCAGGAGCAACGTCTGGTTATTCAGTCTAGTTATACTATCAGATACGTTATAATGTTTACTGATATAAATGAATATGTCTCCTTGCACACATTTCGGTTTTGTGCGGTCATACTCAAATTCAAAACGACCTCAATCAAAACTTAAATACAGAGCTTTCAATAATGATCACAGGACACGTGACCGCAAAAATATAGACAACCAACTATACACGATGGTATTGCACTAAACAGAAATACCCTAAATCCATTGGCGTTCTAGTTAAAGGTAAAAAATTTATGGTAATTCATTTATTCCTCAAATTTAAGAGTTTTTTAATATTAAAAGCAAATTTAAATGGGATGCCTTTTATAGTCTAGTATACTTTAACTTGGCGTGTGTATGTATGAGTTAATATTTCCGTACGATTTCATTTTCTCTTGTACACAAAGATCCAGAAATATTGTCCACGTAGACAATGTTTCTGGACTATTGCTTTAACTTTGTGAACAATATGGGAGAAAATGAAATCGTACGGAAATATTAACTCATACATACACACGCCAAGTTAAAGTATAGTAGACTATATCTGAATAAAAGAAATATTCGCAAGAAATAAATTGTTACACCTAATTCAAAATAATCTTTATTTCCACAGACAACATGAATATAAACATTCGAATCAAACAATCCACAGTAAATAAAAGAAATTACATAATAAAAACTTTTGTTACATGAGATTTAAATTAGAAGATGAATGAATACATTTTAATACGAAATGCCAAGAAATTATAACAAATGCTCAAAATGGCTGCCTTGAGTTTCTAAACACACATGGACTCTTCGTTTCATATTTTCGAATACGTTCTGTAACTGATCAACATTAATATTGCGGATTTCTCTTTCTATTGCCTCTTGTAATTCGTCAATGGTATGTAATCTATTTTTAAAAACATTGTTCTTCATGTGTCCAAATAAGAAATAATCACAGGGCGTTAGATCTGGAGACCGTGCAGGCCATAGTCGCTGGCTGACTAATCGGTCATCGTAAAACTCCTGTAAAAAATCAAGTGAAGCTCTTGCTGTATGGGCAGTAGCGCCGTCTTGCTGGAAATATCCATCTTGCAGTTCATCATCATGCAACTGCGCCAGAAATGGCTCTAAAATAAGAGTTTGATACCTTTGGGCATTAATTGTTTCACGAAAAAATATAGGGCCTATAATTCGCCTTCTGGATATTGCCACCCATACACCAACCTTTAAGGGGTGTAAACTTGTTTCTACGTAAGTGTGAGGGTTTTCTGTAGCCCATGTCCTGTAGTTCTGACTATTGATATAACCTGTTAAGTGGAACCATGCTTCATCAGTAAAATAGGTTAAATCCAATACATCGTTGTTATTTAAATTTCCGTTGAACCAACGACAATATCTTACTCGACTTTCAAAATCAGGGGGTAATAGTTCTTGAACAACGGTTACCTTGTATGGATGCAAATGGAGTTTTTTGAGTGCTTTATGGGTTGTTCCAACTGAAAGACCTAAAAAAAATAAATTTCGTTGAATTGTCGTTTAGGTATATTAAGACATCTGAAGAGAACCGATTCCCAGTTTTATATATTTTTTTATTTGCATTCAGGTTTTATATATAAACAAGAGTTTTAGTAGGTATCGTTATTAGTTATTGATAATAATTTTCACCAAAGAAATTCATATTGTATATGTTCAAGAAACTAAATTTAAATGGTATGTAACGTATTCAGTAATTAAAAAATTTAGTGTAAAAGTACCTACCTGTTTGAGCGGACAACTTTGGTATGGATTTTGTCGGGCTTTGATTCATTCTTTCTGGAACGTCGTTCATAACCACTTCAGTTAAAACAGTTGGCCTACCAGTGGATTTTCCCTTGCAAAGGCAGCGTGTCTTTGCAAAACGATCAACGAGTACATATTTACGATTTGAAAATGTGTCATATGGAATATTTGCGTCAGGAAATTTTTCCATAAATTGTTCGATGCATGATTGTAATGAATACTTCCATGATCCATCTTCGTTGCGAGTTCCACTTCGAAAATGAGCCATCAAAATGAAGGCATCTTGCTCTGGCGTAAAAACCATGGCAAGACAGGACTAGAATAAAATTTAAAAAACATTACTTAGCCTAACATTCTTTTTCTCTTTATCATTACTCACCAGAAGATAACTGATGTAAATTATGTAGTTCTGAAAAGAACTGATTAGTACTCAAATAATAATTAAAACAATTCAAAACCCGTGAAAAAGAACTGATAATTATGCAATATCCACCAAAACACTACTACTACGTCTATGATATGACATTTCAGATTAAAATAAATAGTTAAATGTTAGGATATGCCTACAAGAAGACTGTACGGCGCTAAATATTTTGCGTAGACAAACCGTTGCCTTATTGGTTCCGCTGGGCGTGTTCAGCTTCAGAGCCAATTAAACTGTGCGTTGCGTCGAGATTTCCTGAAACTTCGTCGAAAAAAAACCGTCAGCAAAGATACTTGAAAACGCACCCTTAGATACATACGAATTAAAATATCCCTAGTATGGAAGGTTCTGACATGGCTAAAACATGACAAGCCTAAAAGATGAACTAAAAAATCACGTGTCCTGTGATCATTGTTGAAAGCTCTGTATATATCTTAATTACAATTAATGGAACATTTACATTATCTCCTCGCATACTTATTCAATGTTATCCGACAATTATCAATATGTACATTGTACATACGTACTTAATGGTTACCTTTTGCAGAAAAAAAATCAAATTAAAAAACTAATTATAATTACCCACTAATATGAAACGAAATCATAGTAATACATGGTAATTTTGCTGTATAATTGACAGATAATAATAATATAATTGGCGTTGGCTCGGATCTTTCTACATCATGCTTATGATGTACTAGAAAACTGTTATTCCAGTAACTTGCACAATTAGTAATGCAAAAATGCGTGAAACCACAATCAGATCACTGGCGTCCGGGGGCACCTTTAGACACAAATACGATGTTGTTTGCGATTTTTTCGATATTTTTGTATCTCTTACTTGACATCACTTCAGTGAAAGAAGTAATGCAAATCGTACAAAATGTCCAAAGCGAAATTATAGAAACCGCGTGCGATTTAAAACCGACGCAAAAAGACAGTATGTATTATTTATGGAGCCTGTTATTCTAATCAATATCAAAGTATGTTATATTTTTACTTAATTGATTTGCATCCGATTTTTGCTGCTTCCACAATTTTCAAAGAAAATTTAATTAGAATTTTTCTTTACATTTTATTGCTTGATGATGGATGAGTAATAGAGAAACGTATTATTTAGGCATCATCCCAGCAAACCTTCCACAGTGATAAAAAATCATCTAATTTTACTTCCACGTCCAGAGTATAGTAACGCAATTTTTTTTTTTTTAAAAATAGGCTTAAAATGTCATGAAACGTCGAGATTTTAAATTTGAGTAAAAAAAATAAAATTTCCTGTCTGTCTGTCTGTCTGTATCTTTTTTTTGTGCGCACGTTTACTCTGAAACCGTTTATGATATTGACTTGAATTTATATTTATGCCGATGTCCTTCCATCTACACATCCCATATAAAAGTACTAAGTTTAAGAGATTGTCATTAACAGTAATTTCTTATTAGTTAGTGCTTGTTAATGATTCTTTAAATTCAATTGAAGAAATAGAATGATGGTATCGAGTAATACGTGTTCCTCCAAAATGATCCCTTTGCTAATGGCGCCTCTGTATCATTCAGTTCATTCCCATGGTATGTTATTAAACATCGCAAATAGGTACGCATTTCGTTGCATTATTTACCTTGCATAAATCTATATAATATACTCTTATATGTATATTAATTATTATCATCTGGAGCGTGGCGCGGATGGATAGAAGTACGTAGACTTAATATGTAAATCGTAAATAACTTACGGTTAACAAGCATATTAATGCGCCCATATAATGGATCATTGGGTTGTACCATTCATAATGCCGTACATAATTAATTTTCCTTTCGTGTATTATTATTATTATACGCAAATTAACGACCAGATAATAAATATGTAATTATCGATTAATTACTTTCTATAATTCTATATGTCTAATGTTTATTAGGTGTACGAGTAAATATCGTAGGTTGCCAACAGTGAATAATGTTTTATTCTTAATACACATCCAATCATATACAGGGTGTTTGGTAAATAACTGGCCATACTTTAGCGAGAAGTACAGTACCCTGAGACGATTTCAGAATGACCTTCACTAGGACATTAGGGATATAATAAAGGTTATTCTGAAATCGTGTCAGATTTCTCTACTTCTCACTGGCGTATGGGCAGCAAGTCACGAAAACTCTACTTACATAAAAATTCATATTAGATGATGCCAACTTTGTTGACGAAACTTTCGACTAGCGCAGTGCTTGGGCGTTTGTGAAAACACTTTAATGCACTTGATCTATATTATGTAGCATTCAGTATCAATTTAATAACTAGAAGCAAATATAATATGCATAATTAATTTGTAACTAATAAACGATACAGTCGGTCGTAAACCTATTCTAACATATTAGCTGCGTACTTAACCATGTAAAAGTGAATTGTGCTGTAATTGAGCAGAATGTTAATCAACGCCACTGTGACTACAACATTTACTCATAGTTGCATATACACAAAAACATTGACAAATCTTCGTAGAATCTCATATCGAAGACCACATCATATCATATAGGTTGCTAGCGAATAACTAGCTATTACAGCATTAGACAAGATCATTTGTTTTTAAATTCATACAATGTACCCACGGCAAAGCGGTATTGTAGGTGTAAATGACTGATAATGGAGAAACACGAGTGGAATAAATTAAATTAGCGTTACATTTATTAAAAAATATTAAAATTATATAAATAAAAAAAAAAATAGTTGTCAAATTTGATGCAACATCGTATTTTCTAAATCTGAACAAGTTCCTCTTATAACATTTTTCAATATCTGGCACAGAAAAGGCAGTTTACCACATGCGATTTTTATTTTTATGCTGTTACCAGCGCCCACTATAAATTTTCCAAATTCTAATATACTAAAAATAGATTTTGGGTAAAACAAGAACAGAACATGGCAGAGAATTGTGTTGAAAATCAAAATTTTGTTGTTGTTTACAGCTAAGTATAATACCGCTTTATCGTGAGCACATGGTATATTTTATCGCTCCATAACACCTTTAAATTAAAACAATTTTAAATGAAAAATCTAAAACCTATCCGATAACGCGACAAGATTGTTGTCTTTGCTCACTGTGAGTGAGTAACCTGATTCAAAACAAAAGCGCATTGATTTTGTTTACAAAGTGAAGTTCAATTTATCTGTCCATCAAGTTTATAAAAATGCGCGTTTTAAAAAGGTTTAACAGTTCAGACACAGTTTATAATATAATTAGTGCGATTTTGCTAAGGGATCAAAGAAAGTTTCAAAAAGACTATAAGTAGGATAGTATAAAGACAATAATAGGCAATTTAACATCGGAGCATCCAACTAAATTTTAGAATGCGTTTTATGGACTTGATATTTCACGCTTACCTTATCATTTACAATTAGATGATATATTATGCTGTAGTGTTAAATTTGCGATAATGTTTTAATAAATACGGTAACAATTCTAGAGGTGGCGTCAAATTGATTAGGAATTAGAATCTTCCCCCTATATCAGGTAGGTACCTACTAAGTGAAAGAAATGAATGAAGCGGCAGGAGGTATTGAGCTGTTAGTGTCTAATGCGTGTATAATATGCTGAAAACAGTATAAAGAATGGTGATTCGTCAAAGCAAAAGTCACGATGATGCTGCAACCTGTCATATTTAACTTGTCTATTGAATAATCGGTTAATGGGCTCGTGATTGGAGCGTGGCAGGTGTTATTACAGTGAAATAAGCTATTGCTCCCTTTATTGACGATCACCGCCGTCACGCGCCATATAGCATTATCCATTTAAACCATCTATTTCGCTCTATCAAAACGTCATATATGCGAACCAAAATGTTCACTTTATACTTTATCGATTCATCAGCATTTTGTGGTATTGTGTTTCGTATATGATAATTGAATACTACTGCGTATAGTTTCACTGAACTTGTGCTAGGTATTAAAAGCGCTGATTTTGTGACTTATTGGCTACGATGCGGGGTGAGACCGACAAACATGGAATCCGCATTTGCATTTAATATTTTTTTTGCCAATTATTTTAAAATTAATTTAAATGATCTACATTCAAGTATGCCTAGAGCTGATCAGTGTTTGGGGATTTCGAATGCTTTAACTGAAAAATTCTGAAGGTAGCGGAATAGAGAGAATGGGTGAGAATCTCTTATCTCGACCCCTTTTTTACTTTAATTTTTTTTATAATAGACACTACGACAATTTTGTGTAGATTTTTTAAATAATTATTATATCATTTAATTTGGACCTACAGCATGTGAAAACCTCCTTCAACTTTTATGGTGTGTAGTCCTATTTATAACAACAACAAACCTATGCTGGGTGCGAGTCCTGACGGTGGGAGCATTTTCGTGTAACAGCTATTTTTCACAAAATTATCGTAGGTGTCAAAAAACACTTTTACAAAACTCCAAAACATTTGAACTCTACTCGACGCGTGTTTCACTAATCATGTCAACATCATCGGGAGACTGATTTTCAGTTTTATTTGAGGGTAGTGTTCAAATATTTTGGTGTTTGTTGTGAAAAACAGGGTTGGAAAAAAAACAGTTTTTTTTCTTTAAGCCAGTTTTTTTGTTTAAAATTGTTTTTTTTTGTTTAAAACAGTTTTTTTAAATGTTTTAAATGGTATGCTTAAAACAGGTTTAATTCGTTTAAAACTCTCTTCAACTAAAAAAATTAAATGATACCAAGTTACTGTATCTGCTACTACTACTTGATGACAGATGGCGTTCTTAAAAGGAATACCACTGTGCGACCATCGTCGGCACTTTTTCCACAAACTCTAAAATAATACATTTGTTTAAAATATTGCACTACGTTTTAAATAGTTGTTTAAACTCGCATTGTGTATTAAATATGTTTTAAACGTATGTTTAAAACGTTTTGTTTTAAACGTCCAACCCTGGTGAAAAATGGACACAAAAAACGCCCTCACCGAGCGTGGGGGGCCGTGGTTTGTTTTCTTAAACAGAACTAAGCACCATCAAAGTTGAGTGAGGTTCTCAGGCGCTCAAATAAAAATTCAGTAGCTCATGATCTATACTGTTTTTTAAGTGAAATTTATATTGTTATATTAGAATCGACATTTCAAAGAAATTAATAACTGATGGCTGTCAAAGGACATGCAATTTAATAGATGGTGATAATAATAAATATTAGGTAGTGATGTTGGCACAGTGAATTGTGTATCATTAATTTATTGCCGTAATTGATAATAATGATAATGATGGAGTCTTTGAAGAACTGTTTTAAAGTATTTTTCATTTTTATATTATATTGATTTTTAAAGAAATTAATTTCGTATTGTTTATGGTGACTTCTTGTTTTGTGTTTGAAATGTTTCAAAATGGAGCGATATACAAAATTAATGACATTGACGTGCTATCGTGATTCTACTTGATGCTATGCTTTATATCAATATGCTCATGTTTCTTTTTGAGCTGATTCTTAGTTTTAAAGAGTAAATGATCAGATGGTGGTATTCATTAATGGAACACGCTACACGTAAATATAAAAGAATGTTATCTTTGGGGAAAAGGAATTACGTATATTCATTAAAATACGCAATTTTGAAAGATGTTAATTGGCACCAATTTCATTACATCGCATCGCAGGAAATATGGTGGCACGGCGAGTCCTTAAACGGCTGAATAAATTATTAAATTTTAATATCAGATGCATTTACAGTCTATATACAGTAGCTCTAAAATATTATATAAAACAGTCGTAAAAACATTAAATTATCCGAGCCATAAAAGTTAAATTAAATACCCTATTAAAATATATCTGCACGAGATTATTCATTTTCTTTTACTCTATTAATATTCATCGGTACTTTTGCTAACAGATGTAAGTCATTATTTATAATATAATAATTGGTGCCTTGTATACTAAGGTACAAAATGAATGAGATGCTTCATTAGTTTCATTGATGACAAAGGGGTTGGGTTTGGATTTTTAAAACCCGCTATTTTCCCGAAAAGAAATCTCATAATATATCTTTGTGAACTGCTAAATCATTTATATTTTTTCTTAATCCTATATTCTGATAAAGTTTTTTGTTATTTTGATAATTTAATTGTATGACACATCGTTGGGTGTTAAAGCTGTCGATTCTTGATTTATCGAAGTTAGCCAAATACTCTGAAGTTTTAGCCATGATGCTCAATTTTTAACACGTTCCGCGCCTGAGCGGTCTCCAGAGACCTTTACCTAGATGGCCCAGCAGGCCACGGCGGACCCTACGGACCGCTAATAAAGCAGATCTAACTTATATGACGACCCGCTGTGGCTCTGGAGGCTTGTCAGTCATAGCGATTTTTTAAATTTTACTCATCATAAAGAAATTATGGGCAAAATACATATAAAAAGGAAAAATTTTATTGTAATGCAGAAACAACATAATAAAGAATGATTTGTGATATATGAGATATTTATTATTATTTGTATAAACAGCAAAACAATCTAAACAAAAGTGTGGTCCGCTAATCAGATCGCTGTGGCCTGGAAGGCACAATAAAATTGGCCGCTCACAGGACCACTGTGGCTTGGAAGGCACAATAAAATCGACCGCTGGAAGGACCGCTGTGGCGCAGTTTTTTAAATTTTACTCATTATAAAGAAATTATGGCCAAAATACATATAAAAAGGAAAATACTTTATTGTAATGCAGAAACAACATAATAAAGAATGATTTGTGATATATTAGATATTTATTATTATTTGTATAAACAGGAAAAGAATCTAAGCAAAAGTGTGGTCTGCTAGCCGGACCGCTGTGGCGCAACGGGGAAATGTTTCCCTAGACGCCACGGAGGGCCCTGGGGGCCGCTAAATTTTTGTTTTAAAAAAACATCAATAAACATTGTATTGAGGCTTTTTGCATGTTGTACTCTATTATATATGCCTTGTAGAGTACAAAACTGCAAAAAAAACCATTTGGCCCAATGGACCATTTTTGTTATATCCTTAAGGCGCGGAACGTGTTAATAACACTTCGAAATAAAACTGTTTCATGTAAAAGTAAAGATGAGCAAGGTTGGAAAATTAGTTTTTTTGCCACTTCAGCGGTCTAGACGATTTAAGGAATAAACATAAGTTTAAGATTGGGGAGAATGAATCTCCAAACATAATTCTAAAATTCGAATATTTTGTATCATTTCCATGTTTCACGGACTTTCTGTGTAATAAGAGAAATGTTACTTTACTAATAAATATTACAATACGATGCAATTTACTGATGTTGTATAGTTTCCTCTTTATTGTTTATTAATTATTGCCAAAGAGAAATCTGGCAGGTCTATGTAAATTTCACTTGAACATACTAAAAAAAATCCACTAGCTAAACAAGGTATCTCCGTAACAAAAGAATGTATGAAAAAATAGAAAACCTACTAGTACTGTTTGATCCCATCTACACACTCCGAATTATTAATATAATTCTAGGGATACATTATAATAGAGACATGATAAGCGTAACGTAACAGAGACCTGTAAATCACTTTTTTGTATATTTCCGATTTTTTAAAACTATCATTAGGTAACAAATCGTAATCTCAAGAGGGATGCAGTAATTTCTTCATAGGAGTGGAAAATGGTCATTCTGTGCTGGTTTTATACTATGCCTCTACCTATCAAATCAGTTCCTTCTTTGTATTTGACATTTTTTTTATGGAATTAAGACAGTCCATACAGCCAGATGTACTGTCGAATAATTGTAAAGTTAAAAAGCTAACCCTAATTCCAAAAAAAATATATATTAGAAGAATACAATTGGGAATGTAACAAGGACATACGTTTCTCTCCTAGGGGCCGCCTATCAAGGCATTTTAATTTAATTTTTTACAATATAGATAAAGGCCACGAATTAACTACAAAAGGTTAAACAAAGGAATTGCAACTCTAACCTAAATTGTATTTCACATAAAATATGACAACTGTTCGTTTGTTGTGGCACTTTCCTATGCTGCCGGTTGTTCGCATTTTTTGAATTTTCACCGTGATCCGTAGGGTAATTGCAATTACTCTACTAGTTGCAACGGTAACCAGTAGAGTAAAAAAAAGGCGTACAACGTACTCGATTTACTAATCAATAAAATTTTCATAAGTGACAGATTTCATGGCAGCCATATAGGAAAAAAGTATGAGCATATTAAACGGAATAGGTATGTTCGTTAAATGAGAAATCTTGGCGCATATTAACATGTTTATTTATGACTGACCTAAGACAATATTATCTTTGAATTTCTTCACGCTAGCTCTTGATTTGTTCCACCAGACATGTACACATTAATTAGCCTTTAATTAATAAATTAATGCAACGATGCTATTTTCATAGCTACATAACATAATATAATAACTAAAAGTATATATTTAATGCGCAAAAACAGAGCGGATTAGTGTTGTGACTAGCGAACATTGAATTTTTGTTCTAATTGTTATATTTGTGTTTCAGTGGTTATGCACAAAGATAAGGACGATGCAGCTGGACTACATCGACCAAGAGATCTCACAGCCTTCGACCATACTCCACTGGATGGTGAAATGTTTTTACAGGTGAGTGAAATGAAAAAATGTAACTTTATCAACGTTACAATTGAACGATTTTGCTTAATGGTAACGGCAAATATACGATCACCTATATAGTGGACAGTTGGACAATTGAAATGGTTTTTGCAAAATAAAAAAACGCCAATTCTAAACCTGTAACTGATAATATCGAAATGACGCCTTTTTATACAAAAATACTTTACGTAGAACTTACGAATCGAGTGCGAGTGGATCGCTAAAGATCTAAGCCTACGTTCTATCACAATTTTAGATACAAATTAATGATACTATAATTTTTGATCAAGTTCATAATAATATGAAAGTGAACAAGGTTGGAATTGTAATAGTGGTGTCTCTCAAGTTCAAACGAGCTTTACGTAGATTATAGGTAATATATCAGTTTATATTAAAATGTTATAAGATGTTTTCAATAAGATTATTACAAAACTGGTGAAAGTTAATGTCGGGGTTTGCAGACTGCTAATACATATTTGAACAATAAGAAAACGGCTAATGATCTATGCAACCTATGTCACAGAAGGGAAAAAATAAAAGACGTATTGATTCTGTACTTAAGAGCCCAGATGTCATTGAAATCTAATGAGAGTGTATAAATACACTCTCACTTGAATGATTATAAAAATTAAGAAACGTTGTTTCCTTTTAAAATGAACAAAACAGCCAATCTATGTATCTATGATTTTATTTATTTGATTAATTATGTAAGTTATAAACACTGCAATTCCAAAAAGTAAATCGACGTAGAGCTCTATTAATGAGCATTAATAACACGTTTACAAAAGTAAAGTTTTAAGAGCGGATTTTCGAAACGCTACAGGTCCGTTCTAAAAATTTAATTTTTAAGGCCATAATTAATTTATTCCAAAAATGCGCACGATAATTAAACTCGTTAATAGAGCTCGCAGTCAATTAACATTTTGAAATGTTTGTTTATATTTACGGTTTCAAAAAACGAGAAAGAGAAGGGGAAACATGAATCCATAGAAACATAGGTTATTGTTTTGTTGATTTTAGTACCAAATAACTTTTAATGAGAGAGTATATGCTAGATTTTGCAGCCGCCTGGACTCTCAAATTTATAAAACATTCGGAAGGAGAGAGAACTCTTGGTGTCACATCGACACCGAAGTGAATTTCCCAAACAACAAAAGAGGTACACTCGAATGCTGTACTAGTCGAGCCTTTCGCCTATCAAACTGGCATCGTCTGAAAATTATTAAAATTTAGTATAATCATCATAAAATATATATCTTTCTTTCATTCTTTGTGAAAAGATTTAATTGCATAATTATTATTATCAGAACTTTAATTTATTGTATCTTTTCTTTTTAGGCATTGAATGGATTCCTCATGATACTGACTTGTGAGGGAGAAGTATTTTTCGCCACACACAGTATAGAAGGTTACTTGGGTTTTCATCAGGTAAGAGGCATCAATTTATTAGCAAGAATCCAAAACTTCAACTATAAAGAACATTTTTTTTAACAAGTAAACTATTCATTTGAGATAGATCAGGAAGAGATCATTCATCTTCTTCATGCCAAGTGTTGGTAATTTTGCCAATGCGATTTTTATCTTTTCTAGATTTAAATACAGAGAAGAATTGAAAATCAAATTTTACCCATTGCGTTAAACATGGGGACTAATTAGTTAATGCTCTAGAAGATTACAAAGTGTTCTAGAAAAAAAAAACAATTAACTTATGTTCTGTTCTGTTGAAACCAACCTTCCCTAACAACTTCTTTTCTTCTAATAATTGAAAAAGAAAATTTATTATTTGTCACTTTTTTGTAAGAAGTTAATAAATACGACCCTATCAATAATTTCTTATATAATATAATTGACATAAATAATACAATTTACAATAAAAAAAATTCGAAAACATACACCAGTCGCTTGTTACATTAACGCCTCTATCCTCGGAAATACAAATAAACACTGCAGAAACTAAAAATATGTATTACATAATTTCTTAGCAAACAGTTATTTATGTTTAATTTATTTTTAGTCAGATATTGTACACCAATCAGTATACGAATTGGTCCACTCCGAAGATAGAGAGGAATTGCAAAGGCAATTAATGTGGAATTCGTTTCTTCCACCAGAGTCTGCCAATATGGGTCTTCAAGATGTTCTTTTACCAGAAAATTGTCATTTGTTAGAACGAAGTTTCACCGTGCGCTTCCGATGTCTTTTAGACAATACTTCCGGCTTTCTGGTAAGGAAGTGTATTTTTTATGTTTTTTTTTTATCCACCGGCAGCATACATTGTAATTATAATATAATTATTTTATTCTGAATTTAATTAACAGAATGTGAAAATGAGCTGACGCAAACATATGCAAAACAGTTATCGTTTACGTGTCTTCTAGTTACGCTTGACTAAATTCTAGGCTTTGGAGTCATCTATTTAAGAACAAAATCTGGAAATGTGGATTGCGGGAATAGGATATTTTTAACATACTTTTTAAATATTGTACGGATTCTGAATTTCGAATTTTTTCAGCTTTTCTGTCTATACATAAGAACATGGTGGAAAAAATTGCAGAATACAATGCAACAAGCAATTTTTCCTCTGCCACGCCATGTACTTTTAAACCATTTGTGTGCAAAAAAAGAAAGAAAGGCTGAAGAAAAAAAATAAGAATGTTATTTTTGGACTTTTTTTTTTTTAAGTTGAAGAGTATAATAACACGATATTTAAATTTTGCCAACAAACACATCGGAAATTCATTTTATTGTATTAATTCCAGTAAAAGAAAAATTTCTCTGATCAACATAATACTGTTTTACATGTATGTATTCAATTTCAGGTTTTAACATTGTCGAAATTAGAAGAATTAATAAGCGATACAGTAACTTCTCACCTATTGGTCCATCGTTATTTTTTTAATTTAATTTTAATTGTTAAAATCCAAAGTATTTGTATTTTAACTACCTACCTACATCATTAAAATGATAAAAACCAGGAGGAAAATGCTTTGGGATAGTTTTTCGTAAATTCTGAAATTTGGCAGTAGCTCTAAAATGCTCTTCAAGCTGACACTTTTAATCATCCATCAACCATCATCTTGCTGTTATTAACAGAAACTCGAATACTTGATGCTTTACATTGTAAAGTTGATAAGGAGCACAATACAATTGACCCTCAGTCATAAACTGTTTTTTTGGAAAGTATGAAGCCACATATTTTGAGGAACTATTAACATTAGGACTACAGCCCTTTTTGTTTGATACCTCCCAGTCACAAATCCATAGCACTATATACTTAACGATTAAATATTTTAACTTTTTTTAGCGTTTAGACATCCGAGGCCGAGTTAAGGTACTCCATGGTCAAAACCGCAAATCAGAAGAGCCCCCCTTAGGACTCTTTGCAATATGTACACCGTTTGGTCCTCCATCTTTGCTGGAGATTCCCCAAAAAGAAGTGATGTTCAAGAGCAAACACAAATTAGATTTAGCTTTAGTTTCTATGGATCAACGGTAAGCATATACTATAGTTCCACACAGACAATGGCATTGAAACAACAATATTTCAGAGGCAAGATGTTACTGGGTTACTCGGACTCGGAACTGGCAAGTATGGGTGGCTACGACTTGGTTCATTATGATGATTTGGCTTATGTCGCCAGTGCTCATCAAGAATGTAAGTGATAATACTTGAGGATCGATGGAAACATTAAAATAAAAACTTAATTTTTTTCAGTACTAAAAACTGGAGCATCAGGAATGATTGCCTATAGATTTCAAACCAAAGATGGCCAGTGGCAATGGTTACAGACTAGTTCGAGGCTTGTATATAAAAATTCAAAACCAGACTTTGTTATCAGCACACACCGTCCCTTGATGTAAGTATACGAAATTTGTTTTCTTTCTTTTTATAGTTTCAATAGTTTCTTGATAAAGCGTTTGCTTATTTCAAAATATGTTTTCATTTTCTCTTACACTACTTTGATTCTTCTTCATTGTAAGAACTTGATTAGTTTCATTTGAAATTTTGAAATCTTAACATAGCTACCAGGTAAGTGATATGTTACATCATAACGGATGTGCTCATTTTGCACATTTCAGTTGTAATATTAACAACGTTAAAGTATTGTATGTCCCTTGGATTATGGGCCATGGTCTGGAGGCTTTGCAGCCTGACGTTTCATCTGAGGCTGCTTCCAAATCACAGCCTACAAACCTGAAAACATTCGATACTGAATTCACTGACTGAAAGACCTACATGCTTTGAATCATTTGAAATGTTTATCTTTTGTAGAAAAAATAAAACTGCGAACAAATCATATTTGTTTTTAAATTATCAATGTACAATAATATTAAACGTAAATTTTCAACATAGAAAATGTACCTGATATTCTGAACCAAAGTTCGATAAACTTTTCATTTCAATGAAAACTATCCACTCTAAATAAATTCGAATATATTGATTTTTGTGAGAAACGCAAAAACACTTCAAAAATAAGTAATCACAGGCAAATTACTTTTAGGTGTTCAAACTGACTTCCATTGACCTCCATGCAATGATACAGTTGCTTTTCAAAATCCTCTCTAACATTGCTAAAAACTCGTCCCTTGAACAATCCTTTGTTGCAAATCATGTAGCAACTCTAGTTGAGTTGCATAGAGTATCATACACCCCCCCCCCCCACACCCCCAATAAAAAAAAACCTAAAGGAGTCAAATCTCATGATCAAGATGGCCACACTTCATCATCGAACCTCTTCTACAAATCCCAGGGAATTGGGGAATGTATTGTTAAGAAATTGACGGATAAATATGGGGTTACTCTGTGTTGTGATTTTCAGAAAGAGTCTTATCATTTTCTAATATTACAGTAATTTGTGGATCAACTGACTCTCTAATTCCAAATAAGATTCACCATCTAAATTTTCACCAATAAAATAGGATCCAACAATATAATTTTCTAGGATGCCACACTAAACATTAAATTTTTGAGGTTTTTGACTATGAAATTCTCACATTACATGTGGATGACTCTCAGCTCAATATCTACAATTGTGTCTATTGACTAATCCATTGAGAGTAAATGTACATTCATGGAAGAAACATATGTTGCTATAGAAGATTTGGAGTGGCAATTAAACTTTGACTCATCATCCCCACGCAATTCTTGTACTATATTTTATTTTTATATGGATGAAGTGTGTTTCTGTAAAATTCTAAAACTGGTACGTGAAGCACTTGTGTTTCTTCATAATTGCGAAAAAGCTGCCGATCCTCTAAAATAACTGTTTTTAAAACTGCAACTTTAATAGTAACGATAATAACCAGAAGTATTGAGATATTCTTTCTGTTACCAGCACCAGCCGATCTCATTTCCATAAATCTGCGTGAGCTTTATTATGTACTTATGTGTTGCTTTTTCCAAGATGAGTAGTATTAAAAATTTTAGTTGCAGCCCTTGCCAAATTAATGCCTCTGCAGTTTAAAGGCATAAACTTACAATGTCAATTCTGTCTTGCAGGGTGTACACCTTTTGAAAATAACTGTAATAGTAATGATAATTAGTTAAGAAACTAGGCATTGTTCTACACTACATTCATTCAATGAATTCACTGGTTAAGAATCTCAAATTTTTCGAAATACGCCTTGGTGATAAAAAAGAGGCACAGTTTTTCTTTAGTAAAAATAGCTTCTTATCAGTACTTATTTTTTTATTACAGTTAAAATGGGTAATATGCTCCAAAATTCTTTGTGAATGAATTACATTAATTTTATTATCTTAGCATTTTTTGAAAATATCAATATACCTACCCAAATTTATTTAGGAATAGATTTCATTGAAATGTGATATATTTATATATAAATCACAAATAAAGGGATAATAAAATTAAAGTTAAATATAAGAATATGGTAATGCTTGATGCATTCTTGCTCGTTTTGTCTAACAAAGATTTTATAATCCCTTCGAAATTATTAAGCGGAAATTTTCAGTTCTGTCAATGTTTTTGCTGATTTCAGGGAAGAGGAAGGTCGAGATCTCCTCGGCAAACGCACCATGGATTTCAAAGTGAGCTATCTGGATGCCGGTCTTCCAAACAACTATTTCTCGGAGAGCGATCAGTTACTGTCAAATACGCCCAACGTTACCCAGCACAGCATATCGACCACCCCGTCCAGAGTTAATCGAAGGTACAAAACCCAACTTAGAGATTTTTTGTCTACTTGTCGAACGAAGCGCAAGCTGTCGCACGGCTCGTCTAGTGGTCAAGTGACCCCACCGGTCAACACAAATGTCTCTGCTGCTGTGGTCAGTCCGATGCCCACCGTGGACTATATTACTCCTGACGGTTGCACAGCAGCTTACAACATGTATACAACGCCTTACCCCACAGCGACTCCTGATCACAGTCTGTCGTACATGGGCCACTCTAATTTCCAACACGGATTGTACCCCACGGCGACGGCCCTCGATAACCGTTACCTCACCACCACTGAGAATCTGTTTCATCAGTACCGGCCGCTGAGCTCGTACTATCCGGACTATCACCACTCGCCAGCTACTAGTCCTTATGTGGGTAACGGATTCCTAGATATGACTTCTAGAACCACCGTCCCTACTTACGATCCCACCGCCACGACGGCTAATCACCACGCCACTTACCGAGCTACGGTGATGCCTGTGGAAGATAAAATCTACTCCTGCCAGCAAGTGGTAGAATCCCCCGCAACAAAATACTCCACTTATGTAGACGGTTCCAGGGGATACGTCGTTCCTAACTCCACCAAATGCTTGGAAGTTTCATGGCCGTATTCTGTCAGTCCCTCCTCTGGCATAATCCAACCCATACAGGTTATGAGTGCACTGGATATCGGACACAAGGACTGCGGAAAGATAACCAAGCATCCATCGATGGATGGTGTGGCTTCTAATCACTCCTCTTCCCCGGTTAATACAGGCTTGATAACACCGAAAATGGAAGAGATCAAGGCGGACGCCTCGATGATCCACCATTCGGAGAGTCCCACTCATCATATGAGCCAAAACTCCGCAACGCCTCATCATTTTTCGCCTGCGACCACTTCAGTGCCCGAGATGCCTCGACAGACGGTCCTGATGTGGGGGTCGAATCATCTACATACCTCCCCGACGTCGGCGCATCGCTCGCCTACCGAGAACGCCGAATATTCGATAGCATCTGTACCATCGTCGGAGGGGTGCGACGCGTTGAAAAGCCTAGCGGAGATTAGCAATCCTGAAATGTGCAAGTGGAACGGCGAGGAGAGCAAACCGGAGGCGGCGGTGCAAAGTAGTGATGCGGACAGTCCCCACCAGCATCACTCGAGCCACCATAATCATCACAATTCCAGAGTGGTGATGGTTCTATGATGAATGTGTAATATGCTGGCCGCGGCCGGTTGTACATAGTTATATAAATACTTTTATCAAATTGCACATAATTTAACATTTCACCGATCTTATTATACAGAAACATATCTTCCTGCATTGTGTTTTTGTTGTCAATGTCTTCGAATTTAGGACGTTAAATGATTGGCCGTCCCGTTGGAATGACGATATTTGCTCAAGCCATATACAAAAGCCCCGTTGCAATATTAGTAGCCCGTTTTCGATATGTTACTGCGGCAAACCATAGAGATATGTCTGATGCAATTAACATTTTCAAATTATAGGTTCTATACACCCTAAAATGCTTATGTTCAATTTTTGAGATACAGAAGTATGAAAAGTGAAACGATAACGAATAAGTACAAACTTAATAATGAATTAATCGCTGGAAATACGTCAGGAAACATGTTCAGATTAAATTTTTAATATCGTAGAAAGGCTTAGACCGTTTTTTCCAAATGTTCCCAAATAGGTGCAATTTTCTAAAATAAAATCAGATTTGACCAAGATATACTTATTGGAAATGAGAAAACGACCTAAAGGTATGCCTAGAATTTTAAATCTAATATCCAAGATTTTAGAGAATATGAAAGGCACGAAGGTTTGCGTGCCTATTCAGTAGTTAGGCAACACGAAAGGCATAGCAAAGGGTCTATTTTATAGTGTGATAAGCAGGTGAAATGGCTCCTAGAAGGAATTTCTGAAAAACTTATGTCATCGTGTTGGTAAATTATGAGAATACGATATACAGGGTGTCCAGAAATTCCTGTTGCAAAACGAAAGTGGCAAATTCTAGACGTGATTTTATGTTGATTTGACATAAATCATATTCCAAAAGTGCTTCCTAACAGCTGCAGACAGCTCTTTAAAGATGGAACCTTGTCATCAAATTTTTTTTAATGTCTTCAAAACGCTTTTGAAGATAAAACTCGATACATTTATTAACCTAAAAAAGACTCGTCATTTGTTGTAAACAAGATTTTTTGTTTTGCGATCATAAGGGGAGGGGGGGGTGCGTGTTGTTAGTTTGGGCAATGCACATTTTAAACCATATTTTTCTACAAAAATAAAATTAAAAAAAATATTTAATATACATCACTTTGTTGATTTTCTAAAGCCAACATTCCACTAGTAATCATTGGGGAACTTATGCAAGTAAATACGAAAAGTTCGAATCGATTTTTCTCGAACACAGCACAACATAGCAAACACAAGCAAGAGTACTTTAATGTTAGAAAATAGTTTTTAAATCTGATATCAAAAATGAAAAACATATTTAATCAAAATGTCCCTCAAATGAGACACTTATTATAGTAATAGATAAGTCACATTTACAGAAAAAGGTAGGTAATTTATAGGTTAATAAATGTATCAAGTTTTATATTTTTAGATACAGGTTTTGAAGACATTTAAAAAAAATTGATGACATGGTTCCACCATTTTCGGAAAATGTGATTTACTTTGGATCAACATAAAGTCACGTCTAGAAATTGTAGCTTTTGTTTGTCAGGAGAATTTCTGAATACCCTATATATAATTTTTAGCCTTTGACTTTCTCACAGTCTTTTGGTTTGCAAAAAACACAAAAACACGTCAAATAGGTATAATAAAGAGACACACTTGCTATATCATCATAGTTTTCATTGAAAAAATGTACTCTATGGAAACGCCAAAATTCAAAATGTTACTTGCATCCAAGATTTGTACGGTATACAATATCATTAATTCAAATATTCATAGTATAGATTTTTTGATATACCATGCCGAAGTGCAATGTACCTATAAAAACGCGGTTAACTTTGGGCAAATGTCCTTCCTACGAGATGGAATACGTGTAAAAATATTATAAATATATATATGAGAAAGTTTTATGTATTATTTTTGATATGTTTTTAGTTAAGGCATCTTTTAATGCTTCTAAGAGACATGTTCATTAGTACCTACGTTTGTTATTTATTTTTTACATTTCTATGCAGTGAAACCATGCTAGTCATTCAACTGGTTATTTGTATGTATATGTTGTATATTATATTATTTATAAAAAAATCTATAGCTGATACGATTTGTGGAGTAGTACGTTATCCAGGCAGTTTATTATATTTTCTGTGACAGAATTTGTTAATTTAATTTTATTATTTCGCCTTTAGGATAATTCATATTTGTTGTCTATTATTTTGTTCATACGTTAAAGTTATACCTATTCAATATCGGGAATTTCCATAGAATAAAGAAAGATAAATCGTGAAAATTTGAAATTGTAAAGGTTTTAAAATCGCATACAATTTATGAAAAATGTATAAGGAGAAAATAAAAATTATATTGCAGTACTGTGTGCCTGTTGCAGGAAATTATTCTTTGTCATCCTCCTTCACTAAAATAGTGCATCTGGTGCAACTATCTTTCCCCCGATATTCCTTCCACATTTGGTAAAAGCAGATAACTGTAACACTTGCCTCAGTGTTGACAGTGGCAGTGGCCCTCCCTAACACTTGAGAACAAGATAGCTCCAAGTTACACAATTGGCACCCCATTTAAAACGAGTGTCATATCAAAATATCTGTTTTATACAAGCATTTATTCTTATACTGACCATCAGTTGTAAAAGTACCTGAGGATGCATATATTATTTGTTATTCCATCAAATAAATATTTTTTAACTTTTTTTTTATTGCTAAAAAAGGACAAAGGGGATCTGTTTTATCTGATTTTATTACCCATTTAGTGGTCAATCTAGAAGTTTGGAAAAGTGAATTTTATTATGAAAATATGAGCTTCTTCTCGACTCGAATAGTAAAAGGTCTTTCTTGTTGATTTGCCAAGTTACAAAAAAATAAAAAATATAATATCTTTAAAATTCATTATATCTTGAATTATTGCAAGCCAATATTCATATATTTTACATGTGACTTTCATTAAACCCAAATATCGTGCCAAATTTTGAAGTCAAAATATTTCATTTTTTTGGTCCTAGATCCTAAATTTTGTCGTATGTTTTTTGATAATAATAAAAAAAATGTAATAAATTAAATACTACAGTAGATCAAAAATACCACAAGGAAGTTAATTCATTGCTGCAGTATCAAGGTGCACAATGTGCGCTTCCAAAACGATTGAAAATAATGCCCTAAAACTTGCGATATATTACGTCTTCAATCGGAAAATACAAACAAAAATCTGATTGCAATAAGCCTCCAGCACCGTTCTCCAGTCTATCAAATTACAAACAATAACGTTGTATGACTGGTGGTCGAGAGGTGAGTGCACTTGCCTCTCACCCAAAAGTTTGGGGTTCGATCCCCGGTCGTGGCAGTGGAAAATACTGTGAGAGGGATTTTTCCACTATACACGGATATTGGGTGTGTGTCCAGCCCCCTCCCACACAAGGCTCTTCTAAAGCCTTCCGGGACAAAGGGGGTCATAATTACCTGTGGTGTTATTTATTATTTATTTAATTTGTGAGCGGTTCCATCTGGTGGCGACTTATTGCAATCTAAGACGGCAAAGTACTCGCTTTGGAAACGCACATTGCGCACCTTGATGTGTGACAATGAATTAAGTTCCTTTTATAGGAATTAGTGGTATTTTTGGTCTACCGTAGTATTTAATTTACTGCTTTTTTAATTTCATAATAATTAAATTAATGTTATTATTGATCCCACATTTTTTGTGGTCCTTTAACTGGCAAAAGGTATCTTGAACTCCTCCAAAATTAAATAAGATGAAATTGACAACATACCTCAAAATTAAAAAAAAAATTCTTATGTACTTTCATCAAGACGAGATAAGACCTCACTATGCTGAAATCGTTCGCAATTGCCTAAATAAAACTTATGTGGAACGATGAAGCAGTAATGTGGCCATCTGACCTGACCTCTCGATTTTTTATTTGTGGGAATATCTTGAAAATACAGTCTACTTCAGACATCAATATTTATTAGAGGACATGCGAAATAGAGTAACACAAGTATTCCAGGAAATTATCAGCAGTGCGTTAAAAAATGTAGTTCGATGTACTTTAAATAGAACTGAACTTTGCGTTAAGGAGAACAGGCATTAGTTTGAACACATATTGGACATGGATTAATAAATTAAGAGCTATTTTATAGTAGAACTTTCAAAACTAATTTAATTTTTTTTTATTTTGATATATTTTTCTTTGCTGAAGCATTCATGTTTTGATTTTTTGATTTAGAAAAATTTATTGGCCCGCATAATACTTTACATTATTTTTGAGAAAAATGAAAATTTCGTAAAGTGATCAGATAAAGTTTGGTTCTTAGATTCCAAGGATAATAAAATATACAGAGATATTCCATTTAAATAAGGAAATTTGATGTTATGTTCGTCGAAACCGAAAGTCGGCCATTTTGACTTTAAATGTCACTGAATTGGGAATGTATAATATATTCATATGTTCCAAATTTTAAAACAAATGGTTCATAAACACAGAAGCTATAAACCTGAGACGGGTCTCGTGGCCACCTTGTATACAACTTTGATGAAATAATGGTTAATAAATTGATATAAGGGACATTGCTAGAGTATTTTTTCTATGATAGTGCCTAACATACTATTTTACACACTGCTATTACAAAAATTTGATTCTAACAACAATAAGACAAAGGTCATTTGTCATCAAGAAACATGTGGCCTTAGGTGGGAATATCTAAGAGCGAGAGGTCCGATAAGGAAATATTTCTTATTTTTGGCCATAACTTTTTTTTTAATACATATATTTTTAAAAAAAGTATAAGCCTACCTAAGTAGAACTATGACAGGTGTAGTGATATGAATCTCCACTCAACTCAATATGTTTTAGTTATTTGCAAAATAGTTCATTTAAAACTACAAATTATGAAGATTGGCACTAATTTTTAATTTAAATTTACTAATTTTGCAAACAACTGAAATTATTGAGTGAAAATTCATATCACTACCTATCATAGTTCCACTTATCGATATATGTATTAAAAAAAGTTATGGCCAAAAATAATAAATATTTCCTTATCGGATCTCTATCTTGAATATGCCCACCTTAACTTTTTCATATACTGGTCAGATTATAAACTTAATAATGCTCATGACCATGGACAGAAACGGATAGAATGAAAAAATTTAAGTAAAGCGTATCTATTGAGTTTTCAAAATTACAACACGTGCAAAACAACTTCTTATAACGTTATCTTCTCTGCCACCTCTTCATCCTCTTCCACTGTCTCACTCTCAGGATTAACAGCGCTAATATACAAACTGTGATCTACTTTTAACTCCTCCTGTGATGGAGGACTCCACAAAAGACATCTAAAAAAAAAAAAAATCTTATTTTAGATCTCTCATTTGTTTTAGCATTTTTAGGATGAATATACTGAGGGTTTGTATAGTTTATCAATAACAACAAAATAAATTCACACTTATCTTGAGTGCCTAGATAAGAATCATAAACAATGGAATGTTGCAAATAAGTTTAAAATATCTATTAGATATTTCTAATGCATTAAAAATATTTAGTTGATCTTTAACATATGACGCCCTCTATGATGTAGAAACTAAAATAGTCTTAGATGGCAAACTGCTCATATACTAATTCCTGTGTTGCCAAATTGCCCATATTTAAAATTGAGAATTTATTCCTATGTTGGGCATCACAACAATAAAGTACAACTTTCACTTCTCTGTAATGGTAAAGAATTTGAAATTAACAGTTTAACACTTATTGATTATCAGGAGTTATGGAGGGCATTCCATTTCAAAGTGCCTGTCATTGAAACATTTCTTTGCAGCACAGCGCCATCTACATCTTAACTTGAAAAACGATTTGTATCCAAAACTTTTACACATTTTAGCAGTTGGCCTTTGCAGAAATATCTATTTTATTTTCCAAAATATTATGTCTGTATAACATCTCAATATTTATGATATCACTCTTTTCAAGATGTTATCAAACAATATCTACAAAAAAATGTATTCCAAACAGAAGAATTGTATTTCATATAGAGCAGGGAAAGTAATCTGGTTATGCTAGAACGTCATAATCACTGAAAAATACAGAGTACAATTACCTTGATATAAAAGGGCCCTCCCTTCTTGGTTTCATCGTGTAGACATCTCTAACCAAAGCGGCAAAATTATTCTCCAAATGAGCGGCATCCATGTTGAGCTAAAATATTTCCATCGCTCATTGAAAAATTCTTCAGAATACAGCTACTTAAATACAATTAGTGAACACGGCCTCCACATAAGACTGCCGACTCCAGTTTTTACAGGAATAAGATTTTTATGTGATCTATTGGTAAATTTTAGGATACACTGATATGTAAAACTGTTGTATCAATTATAGAGGTAATGTAGAGCAACTACAACCTATGTATAGCTCCCAAATTATTCACTTTAACCCCCACATTTATACATTTTTGTAATACGCTCTTGGAATTAATGACGTAAAAAAATATGGAGTGTTGAAAAATTGTAGGGGTGGCTCTGGGGTGAAAGGGTAGAGTTAATGGGTCTATTCATAACAAAGTGTGTCCCCCGATTACTTTATTTATTTCTGGCGTGTTTTTTGCAAAATCAATACATTCAAATTTATTTAGGGTAAGTTTTCATTGAAATGCACTGTTTCAGTGTACATTTTAATACTAAATCTTCGTCTATCATTAAAAAAAACTTTTGCTGGATTATTGTTTTGTCATTATGAAATTATATATCAGTTAAACAAGTGTTAGGCAACATTTCCTACGTTTTTTTTTTGTTCTAAAAAGTAAGAAGCAGTTCGTCACACTTTAAGCTGATAATAACTTACCGTTCCTATTACAGTTTGGATAATGCCAAAATCCTTTTCGTGTTCATCTTTAACCGCACTGTAATTAATTCCGCTAACAAATCTTTGCACAACTTGACCTAAGTTGACATCCAGAGTTCCAGCTTTTGGATTTGGAAACCTTCTCTTCATCAAACCCCTCAACGAAACCAATTCAGGCAAAATCTCAGGATGTGCAACGATAAACTTGAAATCTTGCAGAGAAACTTGTCCATTCTGTATTTGTTTTATCAAATCAACTCCTCCGGATAGCTGCGCACCAGCTTCTGCGGCCTCTTTCTGACTTTCCATATCTTTGCTGAAGGCGATTATTGTACGGTCTTCGCCGTGGTCAAATTTGTGGGGTATGGCAGCTATTCTTGTGAAATTATCCATGAAACGGGTCTACATGAAAATAGGTAAATATTATCAAGAGAAAACTGCAATAGTATGAAAATCGAGATGAAAATTAATGAACAAGTTCTTATTAGAATATCGTGTAAGTAGTTATGTGGAAAATGCATAGTAATGTGCATCATGTTTGAGCAGAGACTCAAGTATACAGTCTCGGTCATTCTGCAGTTTATCCACTTCTCAATTTTTGATTTTTTTTTGTGAATACATTAATAAGAGAGTTATATGAAGCGTTTGTGACTAATGAAACATTGCGCAAATGTATAATAATCAAAGAAATTGATGGGAAATTGGAGCTAATAGGGGGTGAGGGTGAATAAAAACGAGTGAAAATACGTGTTTAGGTCACCTTGAAACGATTTTCATTGAAAAAGTTATTTCAAGGCAAGGGTAAATAAGATAAGAGACATTACAGCATTATATCTACTAGGAAATACGTCTAACTTTTTCGGTTTGCAATGACCAATACATAAAGGACCCAAAAAGAAAAATACGCCAATTTCAGGTCATTTTTACATGAAAAGCATTTAAACAGTCATTTCAGGGCAACGGAAAATAAGCGTCATGACAAATTTTAATATATATTGGGGTACGACGGTACTCAATGAATTGTAGTAAATAAGCAATCAAATGCCATGACTATTATTTACCCTCACCTTAAAATGACTTTTTCAATGCTAATCATTTCAAAATGACCTTAAAACTTCGTAGTTTTACACACCCAGCACCCCTATTTGCTCCACTTTCTTCGATTATTAAACATTTGCGCAACGTTTCTTTAGTCACAAAAGCTTCATATAACTCTCTTAATATAGTCACAAAAAAACCTCAAAAATTGAGAAGTGGATAAACTGCAGAATTACCAGTCTCTACTATACTTATACCTTTTTCTCGCCCTGCATGTTCAATTCAATAGACACATGAAGATTAGCATTTGGTTGGTTATACACTTCTGGATGGTGAGTTTCCCTGTGACATTGCACTGCCTCGGAAAACGGATACACCACCCACTTAAAGTATTTTGCTACATAAACATTGTCTATAGGCTCCCTCTTCCAGGAGTCATCAAATTTTCTCGGTTCACGGTGTAAAAGTGCTCTAAAAATCGTAACAACTGCAGATGTACATTTCTTTCTAAAGCTCCCTGGTAGGTACTTACTTGTTTTTGTCCCTTTGATTATGTGGTATAAAACCGACCTTTTGTACTTCTACTTTAACTTTGGCTTTCTTTTTCTTTTCTCTAGTACCTTTCCTCGCTGCGTAACATCGTACTTGTAATAATTTTGTTGATTTCGCTGCTAGTCTGTCTAAATTATAATGAACAGAAAAAACAGGGCTATTTCGCAAGACAGCTAAAAATTTATATTCATTAAATAAAGGTCAAATGTATGGTTTACGGCGCTTACTTTTGGTTAAAAAGCTCATTTCAAACATCAAAAATCAAAATAGGTAGGTGACGAAGAATTAACGAATTAACAAACAACATAACCTATTATTAAAACTGCTTGCTCCCTTTTTGGTTGCAGAATTATTGCGGCAGACTACAGCCCTCTTTGGGTACAGCCAGTGAATCTATCACCGAACGTAATCGAACTCTATACCACAGATTTTTATCCAGGTGGCGCACTCTATTATTTACAATCCCAAGAGCAGAAATTGCGTAGCGTAAGAGACTACCAAACCTATAGTTTCGAGTCGAACTATAGAATTCTACAATAACGTCAAAGCTATTTTAGTCATAAAATCTGAAGCCAATGTTAGGTGGCGCTCTGTTAGTCTGTTTTGACAGCAAATAAGGTTTACGCTTCCACGGTTTACAGTAAGTTTACATCTTGTTTACACAGTGCCTTTGGTGTATTCGTGTATGGATAATGGTTTGATTCTTTGGGTTTGATGTTTGATCCAAAGATGGTTTGATCTGACAGTTGGTAGTGGTAGTGACGTGAGTGACAGTTCATTTGAAATTTGAATAACGTAACCTCGTTGACTTTTGGATATAGTGATGAAAATTTAATTTTCTTTTTATGTTCTTAATTCATTATATAACAATGTCAACTTCAATAGTTCAGTATGCCTCATTTGCGGCCGACAGGAAAAAGAAGTCGACAAATCGCATGTTTTCCCAAGAAATGATCAAAATTAGGTAGTCATTAGTTTTACATAGAAATAAAATTGGTTGTGATTCTTAAAAATAGATAAGGTCATTCTGCAGTTTATCCACTTCTCGATTTTTGAGTTTTTTTTGTGAATACATTAATAAGAGAATGAAAGCGTTTGTGACTAATGAAACGTTGCGCAAATGTATAATAATCGAGGAAATTGACGGAAAAGTGGAGCCAATAGGGGTGCTGTGTGGATAAAAATACGACGTCACTTTGAAACGATTGGGATTGGAAAAGTCATTTTAGGGCAAGGGTAAATACGAAAAGAGTTATTACAGCATTATATCACTAAAATACGTTTAACCTAACCTAACTTTTTCGGTTTGCAATGACCAATAAAAGGGAGTAAAATACGAGAATTTCAGGGCAGCGGAAAATAAGCATCATAACAAATTTGAATGTTTATTGGGGTACGACGGGACTCGATGAAATCAGTGAATTGCAGTAATAAGCAATAAAATGCCATGATTCTTGTTTACCATTACCCTTGCCCTAAAATGACTTTTACTGCTAATCGTTTCAAAATGACCTAAAAACCTAGTATTTTCACTCGTTTTTACACACCCAGCACCCATTTTCTTCGATCATGAAACATTTGCGCAACGTTTCATTACATTAGTCACAAATGCTTCATATAACTCTCTTATTAATGTTTCCACAAAAAAACTCAAACATCGAGAAGTGGATAAACTGCAGAATTACCATAGATAATTATTATTACCATACAGTTGAACGAACAAATGTGCTTTTGTGCACGAGTAAGTAGGTACTTTAATTACAGTGAATTCAACTTATTCCTGAAGTTATCAAACTTTTAGTAATTAGAAATTCAGATGTTTGCTAGATAAACTCAAACTAAGAGCAGATAGTATCAATAAGAAAATAATAAATATTTCAATGCACTAACGTTGTGATGAAAGCGAATCTGCGGTGTAACTGTTACTGAAGAGCATTTTTGGTAAGATTTTAGATATGTGGCTACAATATATATTTTTTCGTTTTTAGGTATGGTATGGCAGGAAGCCATTTGAATAAAGACTTCTGCAAATTTGCGAAGTTATAGGATCTGTAATCGGCACTTTTCTCAGGCATGTTATACAGACAAGGTCAAATTAAAGACCGATGCAGTTTTATTGCCACCAAGAGCTGAAGTAGCTGTTGTTGTGGGTCCAGCTACTCCTTCGACAGACCACAAGCCACATCATTTGATTTGGGTAATACTATAGTCTCCATTACCCCGAGAAACTACTAATTGTTGTTTCACGTTCAGCACAGCCTCAGGGACGTAAACGCGGACATTCCTTTTTTAAAGACACCGAAGGACGCTCATCTTTAAGCATGACCCCTAAAAGAAGAGCACTGGTTCACGAAGTGCATAAAAGAGAAGACAACATTCGACAATTAAGCAAAAGAGATTTGCAAAAAGAAAAGTAACGATATAATTCGTGTCTATACTATCGAATACGAATAGTATAAAGTTCACTGGGTACAGCCGGTGGTGCAGCACAGACTTTTTACCACCAGTCGATCGATGCTGGTAGTAGGTTGAAGTAACTTGACGTCATTAAAACATCAAAACCGGATATAAAGTAAGTACCAAATTCATTCATAGAGGTGTAGTTAAATTGTATGAAGGATAAGCATACAGGAGTGCTCAATGGGGTGAAAGTCAAAGAAAACAAAATATGCCAATTGACGTCATGTCATTTTGAATATTCAACTGAAATACTTGTGTTAAATAAATTATTGTAGTAAAAGCCACTTTACACTTTGCATATTTTTTTGCTGGCAATAAAATTACCCTTGCGCATTACTAAATCTTCTTATCAGCCATGGCAATGTTCCTTGCATTGCAGGAATTAGAACCCAACCTAATTTTAATTGCATTGCGGTGGCAATTTAGTGATATTTTTAGGGTATTAACGTGTAGCCAACAAAATAGAAATTACTATTATTATTCGTATTTTTTACTGTTTTATATTACATAATAAATAAAATGACTTATTATATTCTAACGAAAATTTAAATCATATTATCTCGCCAGAGAACATTACCGCAGCCATTTATATATTCCGTAAATTCCTCCCTTATTTGGATATCTTCATTTTTGGCCTATTAGGTACTTGCCTGTCTACTTAGGCATAAATAGATTAAACCTCCTGTCGATGTTTAACCATCGCATTATCTACCATCCTCTTTGAACAGTAATGCAGCAGCAGCGCTAATTGACAAAGTACATGATGCTGCTACAATTTAGGCCTGTTTACTTGTTGTGAACATCTTATTAATCCTTAAAAAAAAGGTAAAACCATAAACTCAAATCTTGACATAAATCATTTAATTGATCTAAGATGGTATACCTATTTCTGAAGGAAGGAAAATTGTCAAGTGTAAAGTGAGCTGGCAAAATCAAATCCCCTTGCCTTGCCGGCAATGAAAGTTGCAAAGTCTAAAGCGGCTTTAATACTGTTACGTGCTTACACAATTTTCAGTAAACACTCCGTGGATTCGAATAACTTGCAACAAGAATTTTCACAAACCACTGATTTATTTAATCACTAAAATTACACTAGTAAATACTTAAAAATCACACAACTAATAATAACTTAATCTAATATGAATTCGCTACTTTTAAAACACTATGTACTTTTCTTCCTAAACTTGACAACTTTATCTAACCTAAAAACTCTGTATTGCCTACTTCACTCAACTGAACTCTTCTTCTACAAACTGTCTCTGTAACCAGAACCACAGACTACCCAGAACTGAACTGGATACTAAACTGAACTGTTTCTTATACTTCACTAAACTGTACTGTTCTGTTCCCCCATCTGCTGGCTTCACCTCTTTATATACCCACTTGGAATGTCCAGAATATCATTGTAGAACTTTCCAGAAGATACTGGAATTCTCTATAATTTTCTTAGGCACTACTAAATGGTGGTTCGCCAGTTGGCCCACAGATGGCGCCACCCTTCTGGCCAGGGAGTAATTACAACTCTCCTCTCTGTTAGAGGGCAGCACATAACACTACGTTTATAAAATATTCACAAAGTTCTATACCAAATTAGCAATGCGATAATGCGCATGCTTATACAGTAAATAAAATATCTCACTAGTCTCTATGACCGTTCTCAATTATATTATTAAATTAAGTATATGTGCAATGATGGCTAGTTGTCTTTGACAATTCAAAATTGGACACTCCTACCTTCTTGGTCAAATTGTTCCAAGTAAATCAAGTAGGCAAAACGATAGGCTTTTGTTTCTTTAACGTGGGTTGACTTTTTCAACAATTCAATGTGATATATTGACCTGTTATCAAAGCTGTGGTATATATTTATGTAATTTAAATAATTTCATTTAAATCGGTACTAACATGCTTTTTATGTACAAAAGCGGCATAGTTGTGTTTTGTGGCTGAATAATGGTTTTGGTATTGCGAAGTTTCGAAGTAAACGTTGGAATACAAAATATTCTTGAACTTGATTTTAAAATCAGCATCAATACAAATCAAATTGGGGATAAATTAGTGCATTTTATTATATTATTATAAGTTATAAATATGTGTACAAAAGATTCCACAGGAAATTGCATTAAGAATTGTATAGACCTCTAGAAGGAATCATAAGAGTTTTTAAAAGATTTGACGTGTTAATTTGGTGATTTCCTGACATTGTCTTGTCTGCATTTGCAGACTACTATGAACAAATTTTATAAAGATTTGAAAAGAAATTGATCATAAGATTTCGTGAGTACTGAAGATACTGGAGTATAACAAATAATTTAAAAGAATTTACAGTAAAGAGTACGAGCAGTTACAAGTATCTTTGCATTTTTTTTTTAAGTTTTACAGAAGACGCCCTATTTTGTCAACATTTTGACTTATTGCCGACAAAATATTTTCTCTGTGCACGTATCGTCTCTATACCCATTATGTCTGCACGCGATGACGAGAGATTTTCTAAAATCCCTTCCATTTATTCCGTAGCGAACCCCTCGTTTTTTAAGATCGCTAGTCCATTTACAATAAAATTCTAATGCGACTGACTACCTACTCCTCTACTCTGCAATATCTCGCATATCAACGACGAATCTGCAGTGAGCCTAGATTAGATAAACGATAAAAGTGGACTGACTGGTGTGGCGAGACGTATTGTATGTTAAAACCGCAGAGGCACCTGAACAGAAGACAATAACCTCCCTCTATATAATAACCCTCCCAAATATCTACCTCGGCAAAAGACTAGATGGCTGAAGCTGAAGAAAGGACGAGAGGCAACCAAATGAAGGCAGGGCGTCAGGCCGTCGTCGTTGCATTAGCATCGCCATGGCGCGGTTCTGGCAGGCAGTATCATGAGGCCACCGACCGAGAGTGGACCAGCGGTCCGGACTGTGTTTTAGACTAGTAGACTGTGGTGTGCTAAATACGACATACGTAAGGTCAAGGATGCTTTAAGTGCTGAAACACTTAGCCGTCGCGATTCCATCTCTTGTTATAATGTAGAAAAGCGTTGGTGTGCTATTATTACATTTATTTGCAAAATTGGTTTGTATAATCAAGACAAATTAGCCGATCCGTACATAGCAGAAGGAAATCCGACGCATTCATTCATTCATAAAAACTCGCCGTTTACTATTACGTTAGAATATTGCTTACTTGGTTGTTTTTTTCCGTCGTTTCGCTCAACAACTCATAAATAAAATAGGTACTCCTATAAATTATTGTGATAAAATAATGATAATATGGTAGAGATAACGTGCGATAGTCGAAATACCCAGAAGAAGAGACGTCAATATTTTATAGGTACCCTACAACACTATTAGTTCTCATAAATAAATTTGTTATTTCATTTTGTTGGCTTCTTGACCTCAGTTCAAAGATAAAAGTCCGTATGTGATACATACTTGACACCTAATACGCCAGTTGTGCACGGGCCGCTAATAAACCGAGTGAAATAAGTGATTCCGTATAAACAAACTTCGTTACCGATTTAAGCGCGGACATGGCATGGCAGGGAACGCGAAAGTAGTGCCTATGGAATTCGTCTGTAACAATAATTATGGCAAGAAGAAAGCGGTTGCTAAAAGTAATCTTAGGCATTCTGATAGGCATTTTTACTTCGCACCTATTCACTTCGGGTAAACTTGCTTCTTACGACGCGTGCTTGTCTCCCGGAAGACATCAGCACATTACTCCGGTGCAGCTTATCAATGAGGAAAACGCGCGCGCGTCAAATAAAAACTTGCTTTTCGTGGGAATCATGACGGCCGCGAAATACCTTGACACACGAGCCAAGGCCGTGTATGATACGTGGGGCCGAGACGTGCCCGGCAAAGTGATGTTCTACAGTTCAGATTTTTCGTACAGCGACCATGTGCCTCTAGTGCCTTTGCCGGACGTGGACGACAGTTACCCTCCGCAGAAAAAGTCGTTTATGATGCTGAAACACATATACGACAACTACATCGATCAATATGAGTGGTTTCTGCGAGCCGACGACGACGTTTATATCCGGACAGACAGACTCGAGGAACTGTTGCGCTCGGTTGACAGCAAGAAAGCGTGGTTCATAGGGCAGACCGGGAGGGGGAACAGCGAAGAGTTCGGTCTGTTGTCCCTGGAGAATGATGAGAACTTCTGTATGGGTGGACCGGGCGTCATCCTGAGCAGGGAGACCTTGAAGCGAATAGCACCACATGTCGAGGACTGTTTGGAGCATCTCTACACCACCCACGAAGACGTAGAACTGGGACGATGCGTCCGCGGATTTGCCGGGATTTCATGTACATGGTCCTATGAGGCGAGTGACTCCACTAGTAAGGCAAGAGAGGTGTAGTTTTAACAATGCATGGGCTCTGGGATTGATTATTTTATAAGTTATTCTCATTTACTTCTTCGGATTCTGTGGTAGTGATCGATGTTTATCCGACCGACATAATATGGTATCGTTGTTTGCTTCTACATATTCAGAACTTCCTTCCAACGTACCTATTATTTATTTCTGTCTGCGGTGCCTACACCGCAAAAAAAAACCGCAAACCCTAGTTTAATTACATAGAAAAAAATCTACCAATGTCAGAGAATTTAACAAATCATTTTATTCTTGCCCGATGTGGTTTAAAATAAAATTGTCAAATAAACTAAGCAGGAAAAACGTTTTATATTAGAAAATATTGAAATTTCCGACAATATATCTGAAAGAAACTTTGTGCACTACAAAGTACAAAAATGATTTTTTAGACACAAAATTGAGTTGTTCCTCCAGAAATGCCATATATTAAAGCAACCTAAAAAAGTATATAAATATGTAATTCGAAAAACTTAAACGATTTGCGATTAGAAATGTTTCCTTATATACTAATTTTAAAGCACAACGATGTGAAAGTTTGCAAATTATGAAGAATGTATAATTTTGGAATTAAGACGATGCATTTTATGATTGACACAATGACACATATTTTATTTTTCAAAAATGTATAAATTACGTTATTTTTTTAAACGAGTATAAGTTACTCGTTACTCGCATCTAAGTGATGCTGTAATGAAATATTGACGACGGTTTTTGTAATCTGCGTTATTTCACATCTCAATATTAGTTACATGGGACAAGAGCCAAATTTTACGGCATGGCTACTAAGACCAACAGAAGAAAAAAATTCAATTGAAATTCACAAGAAAGGTAAAATAACCCGATTAGTTTTTTGCGAAAATGCTTATAATAGGTATATTTGCGAATGATTTTTTCAGAATAAAAAAACAAATTTAAATGACAGATTTATTTCATCTAATTTTGATTTTCTACATTACGCCTTATGAAACTTTATAAATTAAAACCCAATCTATTGTTGTAACTTTATAGAAAATCGAAACATCTTAATACGTTTTGAAGTCCATTGATAACATTCCCTCACTTTGAAAAAATATATGTATTTTCCGAGTATTTTCCTAAAAAAGTGGAGAATGAGTCGTTATTTTTCAATTTACCTGTTCTTTTAGTCTTGGTGGTTAAGCCTTAAAATGTGACCGAGTCCCCTGCACTAAGTATGCATACTGCTAACCGCTGCTGAGAGAAGACACAGTTGACATTAAATTGGTAGTAGATACATCTATCAAAACATCTATGGGGGAGGGCTTGAGAAAATTAAGAAATTACCTCAATAGTTCCATTCTAAACTGAATTTAATAGAAAAATCAATAATTTTAATATTTCTGTTTCATAAGTTCGGTAAGTGGGTATATCTTTAATTGCGAATTAATGACATAATAAGATAAATACTATCTTTTATTAAATGCCGAGATAATTGTGTCATTTGCTTATATAGTGATTGTAATCTTTCGTACGAACTGATAACATTTTTAGTCCGACGCCGACGGTAATTCTCATTCAACTCAAGGCCGTCTGCCTGCACCTTAAACTGCAGGAAGTGGTTTTAAATTTGCTTAGGTACCTATTTAACCTAGGTAACTTCTAATAGTATTTGGAATGTAGGTAATCAAATTATTTTAAGGAAATAATAATCGTTTAAACGCCGCTAAGCAAGCAGTTCGGGTGACCCTCAGTGACATCTTCTTTATCTTCTACATGGATAGTCAAGGAGAGAAACAACGGTAAACTCTGTATTTTGGCTACAAATCTAAAATTATATTTTTATACGATCCCTCTCACTCGCGCATTCGCCAATTTATCGAATATTATAAATCCCCGAGTAGTTCTTGTCATCATTTTTAAACTATTTGACCGATTTTATTATTATTATTATTCTTTTGTTCCACAAATTTAATAATGCCAAACCAAATGCAAATTGCACGGAAATCGGTCCAATAGCTCTGAAAGAACTTACAAACAAGATGCATAGGGGTTTCATCACGACTTTAAACAATCTGTATGTCGGAAACTACGAAAGTCACAGCTACGATTTTTTTTACACAGGTTATAAAATAACGGAGTTTACCTTAGAATCTAGAAAGGCAAAAATGTACAGAATGTCCCATTTAAAATAACATTGGTTGCCATTTCCGATGTAATCCAGGGTATAACCGAAAGTGGGAGAAAAATATAAATATTTTAGTTGTAAAGAACGCCATGGAAAACCTGTGTAAAAGAAAAATCATGTACTCTTAGCAGTTTGGGAAATCAGAAGATCTTGTAAACAAAGGTTATATTATACGGAATATGTAAACGTACATATCCAATTGAGAGCCTCTTCTTTTCAAATCAGTTAAAAATGAGCTTGCCTAAACGTTAGAAGAAAAAAATCATAATTTGTTTGGAATGATTAACAACAGTCCAAATGTTTTAAATAAATAAGAAGTTAAGGTTTTCATAATTAACAGTATTAAGTACCTTTTTTCTAAATTCAATCGGTTCGTACATAATTAATTTCTGCGAAGAGTTAGTTCCATGCCAATCGAAATTTTCCTAAAAGAAACGTCATTCTTTGGCCATTTCAAATGAACTGTAATTATGTAAACATTAAACGTAATTAAACTAATGTAATAATAATATGTTAATGTTATAACCTCGGCTATAACGTAATTGTACTTTTAATAAGAATATTTCCGTCATGTTTATGACATGCTAGAAAAGTCTATTTTGGTATTATTAAACATTCATATTAATTATTAACATTGGCAGTTTGCATAAATTAGCATTTCAATTTGGATACTATAAATTATACTTTTTACGCATCCGATAAACAGCAAGCAGGGTAATTGTTATTATAGAAATTTTGTTATACATATAAAATACCTATGTTAGTGAGTTAGTACAGTGCAAAGCCAAAAAATTAGACCGGTTTATGAACGTTTGTATACAATAAGCAGTACACACAGTATGTCCTTAGACTGGGTTTATAAGGGTTTTTAAATTTACAAAACAGTGCCAAATTAATAAAAAAAATTTGCTTGACTTAATGTGGAGAGAGTAACTGAAACTTCAATATTAATACAGTGTGTTCTTAAAATTGGAGACTAAAGTAAAAAATAAGTAAACTGAACCAAGAGATGCCATAGCTGCTCTTATAAATTTATATATTTTAAATTATTTTAAATATTTCGATGAGTTTTGCCTTGTAAACTATTTATTTTAAACTTCCCCACAAATAAAACTGGACCATTTCTACCAATTATCCAATGGTCTCCAAATGAACCGTCCCGTTAGCAAAAATATAAAAAATATTCGATTTTGAGGAACTCAAAATTCTAAACAAAAATATACAATTTTTATTGTCAGAAGAATGATTCATGCATAACAACATTATTCATTTTAATTTTCTGAAATTTTGATTGCTTTTTAATTAAAATTTTATATAAAGACATAAATCAACTAAACATTCCTGGGATTGATACAATTTCATTGATTTCTGCGGTAGATAGCGACTAGTATTAGGAGCAAGAACATTTCGCGATATCTAGAGCGTAAAAGAAATAACTTTTAATAGCATTTTACGCGAGATCAGTTGCTTTTGGAAAACTTTGGTTAAGATATTTTTGTTCAGTATTTCATATTTTACATTATAATTTTTCTTGTTTAATTTTAGAAATTCACATTTTATAATGCATTTTTTGAAAAATTCCTTAAATTTTTTTCTTGTTTCTTATAGAACACCTTATCAGTGAATTTAGGTGAAGTACACTTCAGTTATCTTACATTTTCTGTTCCTATAAAGTATAAGAGCAACGTTTGACCGATTTTAATTTAATGGCGTGCGATTGGGGCTGTTGAAATTTTTCCCTTGTTTCTGCTATAAGTATAATCTTATTGAAAATACCGATAAAAAAAGCATTACTTACCATATTCACTTTCGTCAGTAATAGTGTAGTTGCTTGCTTCTCGAAAATATCTCTATACTTTCAGTTTTGAGTAAATCCATATTCTTTAAACTATACAACTAGTCAAAGTAAGTACATTTTTAAACAAACCCACCCCCAAAAATCATATCGACTCCCTCTGCCTCCCTCCAAAGGGGCTACTTGAATCTACATGTTACAGTCAAAATTATTTTTTTGAAAAATTTAAATTTTTCATGTGAATTTAATCTTAGTCCAATTCATAAGAAAGTGTGCTCCTATTATTTCTCTTTGACATGTTTTTGCGTTTTTTTTCAAAAATCAATATACCTACTGAAGTATATTTAGGGTGAATAGTTTTCATTGAAATATACATTCTGGTGCTTGCAGGAATTAAATGTCACGTAGTAATCAATCTGACGAGTTTTAGCTGATTAACTCCATATAGGTATACTTTTTGTGAAAGCACAACTTCTCGGTAAATGGTAAATTTACTTTTTTCAAGTACATTAATTACGGAACGTATTATAATCTCTCTTACGAATTTTAGTAAATTTAATCTCGAATGACGGAAATAATAGTTTTATGTTTCAAAATATGGCCCGAAACAGAATTAACTAACGTTAATCCACTGTGCCAGTTTACCATGACCTAACTACAAAAAGAAAGCTTGACACTCGACGACTCCACGAGATCGCCAGTTATTTTTATTAGCGATATTATTAAAGTATACAATGCTGCGATAGTATGGCAAATTTTTCTACAGTGAATAGCAGACGCCCCTACCAATCTTATTAACAAGCGAATGTGGGTTACGGTTTACTGAGTCGAAATGTAAATGTAATGAGATTCATTAAATCGAAAATTTCGATGAACTGGAACGTTTTGATTAGTGCATCAATTTAAATAACTACGTTCGTTTATTGGACATTAAATCGTTCACATCTTCGTTATTAATCTCTTTTTTTATAAATATAACTGTATGGTCCATATTTCGTGTTCTGAACATTAAAATTACTGTTCGCTGAGCTGGTACTTTAATCCACGAATATATATGTATATGCTTTTCCGAAAAAAATAATAAGCGAGTTCTAAAAATATAACAGAAGTATCTACTAACTTCGATAGAAAATTTATTTATGTTTTCATTTAATGTTTCCTATCTCTGTTTATATTCCTATAAAAGCGGCAAGGATGTGGATAGGTCATAACTGAAAAGTGATATAATTATATATTATAATAACTTTATTTCGGGATTATATGTAAAGAACACAAAGATTCCAGACCATAATTGAATTTTTTCTGTTCTCGGAAGATCTTTTAGTTGTCAGAATGGCTACATGAAAAATTTTGATTTGTTACATAAGAATTTTCGAGAAACAACTAAGTAACTGTGTGTAACATCCGTATCTACGAATAACATCTGAAACTTAACTGAACATTGAAGAGCCTATCTTATCCTTAGTATATCAAATTGTTGCTGCTTTAACAGCAAAGTGAAGGGTAGGGTTACTGCCATCTTTGATGTTGTAAAATACGGGACACAGGATTGTTAAAAATGCGCTGCCAACGAAAATTTTACTCTAGAATGGAAAGTTAAAAATTCAGATTATATAAAGAGTTTGTTAGAAAAATGATTTCGTCAAACAAATTTCTTCTTCTCTTTTCGATGCAATTACATAAATCATTTACCTACTCAAAATATGATTTTTTATTCATGAAATTAATGTTTTTTATTGTAAGATTTTTAATGCAAATAATAAACTTTTCTGCCACAAAGACGAATCAGTATTATTTTGCTTGAATGGCATCATATGTTTCTTAAAGTATTAAAACTTTACAAACAAAAAACCGCTGCCCAAGGTATCACTATTTCCACATCCAGATTTTGTATCCAGGTCTTATGCACACTAAATCCCAATGTAATATTTTATTCCCTTTAATAATAGAGTGGGGTGGTAGAGGGGCTGGCTCTGTAAAAGAAAATTTAGAAGTCCTTGGTTGTCGTATACACACTAAATCCCAATTTAATTTTTTATTCCCTTAAACAGTAGGGTGGGGATGGTAGAAGGGGCAACTAATGCCAAAATAAATATTAGAGGCCCTTGGTTCAAATCCCAATTTAAATTTTATATAGGGTAGGTATGGCAATGGGGGTAGCTAACGCAAAAAGAATTTTTTTTACCCCTTTTAACAATAGAGTGAGGGTGGCAATGGGGGTGGTTGAGGGGATAACGCCAACAAATTTTTTTAGACGTTTCGTTCTTGTATACACACTAAATCACATTTTAATTTTTTTTACTCCATTTAATAATAGGGTGGAAGGCGGCAATGGGGGTAGTAGAGGGGGTAGCTAACGCTAAAAAAATTTTTTACTCCCTTTCATAATAGTGTGGGGGTGACTGATGCCAAAAAAAGTTCTGAGACCTTAACTTTTCGTACATGCCCTTAATTGCAATTTTATGGACTCTTACTTGCTTGTTTTGCCTATTTACCCTTATTTAATTGGATCAAAATATAATCTAGTTCCAGATCTCGTTACAATTCATAAATGTACCAAATTTCAAGTCAATATCATAAACGGTTCCAGAGTAAACTTGCGGACAAAAAAGTTACAGACAGACAGACAGACCGACAGACAAAAAATTTCTTCAAGCTCAAATTTAAAATATCGACGTTTCATGACATTTTAAGCCTATTTCAAATATATATTTCCATCGCCCTGTATAAATTTTTCAAATTTTTACGTACGAAAAATAGGTTTTGGGTGAAGCAAGAGAGCAGACCACATTAAAATCAATACAAGTTTGTTATTTACACTTATAATGAATGCTGCTTTGCGGTTGTAGTCCAATTACTTTGGGATTCATTTCCTAAGATTTTTTTTGAAGATTGGCATTTTTAAATCCAAGGTAGCTGGATTAATTGTGTCTAGATATCTCAATGTAAAGTTCACCCCATTTGTCGCCGTATATAATCATTTTTATCAGTTACTACTAATATCAGGCGCAATGATACGATACCAGTTGATATTAAAATTTCATTGACACAATGATTTATCGCTTTCGTTATTTGTTTATTTAATTTAAACATTTTAAATATGTTGTCACGTAGATAAGTGGTATCATTATTATGCTGCATTAAATTATATTAGGAATATTTGACAGATTCCTAAATAACATACTTTCGAAATAAATTATCTATGCATTTTGGACAATGAACTGAAAAGGAGAATTTAGTGTAATAATAATAAGTGATGTGGCTGGACGACTTTTTGATCGTCGACCAATTTTGATTATATCAATTATGAGATATTGTCAGACATTTTACTGTCATACGAATATACTTTGTTCCAGTTTAGGTTTTCGTTCATAGTGTAAAAGTGAATAGTTTGCTAGCTATGGATGACATTCAGTGAAAGTCAGTTTAAACATCTAATAAAGTAATTTTTGTTATTGAATCGTTCATTACTTTAAACTTCTTTTAATTTGAAATATGTAGTCCCAAGCTGTTCAACTTAGACCCACCCCCATATTGATATATTTTTGTAATAAGCTCTTTGAGAGAAAATTAGTAATAAAAAGTAATTGTTGGGTGGCCCTGGGGATTACAAAATTACTTATTTAAATGAAAATAAGGGTATAGCACAAAAGTCTTAAAATTTAAAGTACCAGTAGGTAACGTCGCTTGAAATTGAAAATATTAAATACTGGTATTTACTTCTTTAAGTTAACTTATTTATTGCCAAGTTATATGTATTTAATCGCGAGGTTAAAAGGACTGATTTACAAAAGGTCAATATATCTTTAATCACTAAAACGGCATAACTTAATGGCTTCTCTTGGATAATGAAACGTAAAAAGAGTCTAGACTGTTTTTTCATTATAGTTAAACATGCTTTAAAGACCGAAACTCTAAACTGAAAGGAAACATCACACATTATGTCAAAAGATTTAATTGATAATAAAAGCCACAAGACTGATCTCTGGTCTTCACGATAAACTTTCCTTTGAAATTTTATTCAGCTACTCGTTACAGTGCCAGTGTCAAATGATTTGAGGTTGGTTGCTAATACTCTGAATAAGTAGCATACCAATAATAATAATAACGTGGCAGCGGTAGGCATTTAAATCCATTAAATTTAAATTTCAGTTGACGTTCTCAATATTTTAAAGTGCATTTTCATTTTTTAACAACCAAATAAGTATCTGTTTTTGATAAAACTCAAGCGCAATTATCATATAAGTACTAAGTTTTATTAAACGACTTGTGTTATTTGTTGCAGTAATTCGAATCGAACTTGAGGTCGGGATTATAAAAATTTTATCGCCGAGTCCTCGATTATATTTAAATATATAAATTATAAATAATAATAGTTATTATTATAAACTAATGAGACATGCAGTTGAAGTTTCAAGAAAGCAGTGTTTTTTTTTTTCAAAAATAATAACAAAATTAAAAGTCCCATAGCCTTTGTTACCAAATTTATATCAATCATATATTCTAAAATTTCTTCGACTTACGTCCGATTGAATAGTCGAGAGGGAACGCTATTATGCACGGAAGGAAGCTCTGAACAAAAATTTGAAAACTCCAAATATTGCATGTTTATATAATTTATGTCAAAAGATAAACATTAGACGTTTTTTTTAGTATGGGAGGAGTTGATGCTGTTCGGTCTTATTTGTTTTTCTTATCGTGGATGCATTTAATCAGAGTAAATCATATATTTCCCCTAACAATTATCAATCAAGTGTGTACTGACAGATTGATTTTTAAACATTCGAACAACTTTTATGATCTATACAAAAATTCTTTCAATTTAAAATATTGCAGGAAATCTCAGAAATTAGTAAAATTGAAACAAATTCTGTTTGCATAGAATATTTAGATTTTTTAAAATGCTTTTTTTTCGTAATAAGTAATTGAATAACGTAGACATCCTTAAGTATTTCTTATATTGGAAGATATTAATTCTGTAAATACTGGTGGAGTCTACGTCAGTCAAACATAAATTTATAGCTTGCAAATAGTAGTCACAATAATAGTTATAGTTGTAGTTTATTTATTAAAATACTTAAGATACATTTTGCTTTTACATTATATACTTTTGAATTCTACAAAGTTTAGCAATTGTGAGTAGTAAACAAAAGAAAAACTGTCAAACTTGTTCTTAATCATTATGAATTCTCGATGTGGCTTCCATGAGTTGCACGCACGATTCGGAGGTGATATTCAAACTCTTGGCATACTCTGTTCAGCGAGTCCGCATGTACTACTGAGCTCATGTTACGTTGAGGGCCTATGCCCTTTACCTTTGACGTACATACCTCGATAAGAAATCCCAAGCTGTGAGATCAATGCATCTGCATTTGAATTATTGTCATAAACTCCTGGGACATTACAAATTGACAGAACCATCATCACTTCCTCTACATCTTGCATGCTCATTGTAGGTGACGGATTAACATCAGTTGAACAAAACTAATATAATTTTCTAATCTAGTCCGGTAACATTAAAACACCACCTCTCAGCATTGTAAAATATACATTTTGTAAAATCGTTTCTTCCCTTCCATGTTGATATTGACTTTCGTTAAGAAGAGTTGTTCGCAATGATAAAGTATACAATTGTGTAAAATTTCAACAAGACCGGCTTACTTTCATCCGCCTATTAGACATTTGGATAATTATAAGAGAGAAGAATACAAAAATTACAAAACACGAGTAATTCACTTGCTTCAAAATGTCAAATTTAAAACTTCTAAATCATTCATCAGAATAAAATAAGGGTTGAAGAATAGCATTGGAAATGATGTAAATTATATTTCTCTTGAGGAGATTCGAGCAGCGTTCAATGCATTTCGGATCGGAAACATATTAAGAAATGTGCTGATAAACATTTATTGAATAGAGTATTTAAGACGCTGCGAATATATTGTCAATTAGTTAGCAAAATATAGGTGACATTGATAAGTGAAGTATATTGATGGCAATGCCGAAGTTGAGCAAAATTCTTGGTCGAGGGCAGCGCGTCTGCGGGCGTCGGTGATTGGTTCTAATCACAGAAATAGGCGAATACGTGAATAATTAAAAAAATATCCCCGAATAACGTTTGACATTAGATTTAAATAAACAATACACACACCTACTTCAGTTATTCACAATGACGTTAGTTTTAACCAAATAGTTTAGATAACGCTGCTTGAGAAAATAAACTTTTCAGTAAATATATTTGTTATTTTTCGATTGTTACGAGTTCATAGACACGGATATTTAGTGTCTAACTAAATACAGGAAGGACAGTAAATTAATTTTCTTGAAATAATTATTTATGCAGTGAGTGCATAAAATCTCATTAGTGAAAAAATACGTTTTATAGGTACATAAGTTTTTGTCTACAATTAGAAAGAAAATACATTAATCTAAAATTTTGACCATTTCTAAAGTGAAGAAGAAGTTGTTTTCAACGCATCTTATGATACTTATTACGGCTATGTAACAAAACGAATATTTTTCACGGCTTTTCGTGAGAATAATACAGCTTTCTTTAAGAACCGCAGAAAAATAAACTTCAATGACGGCATAATGAATCATAAATCGTTCAAATATAAATATTATGTTCGCTTGTAACTATAACAGACTTTATGAACAATATGGAAACAGGAGTCTATGGAATGTAAAATTTTGCTTTTCCGGGTACTACGTACTATTTGTTCTTTATGCAAACTAAAAACTGACAATCTCGGATTCGAGGAAACGTTGAATGTATAAACTACAGGTATCAATGTAAGACTGATTCAAACTATTTATTTATTTAAGTAACCCGCAGATCTTTACAATCTGTGAAAATAAAATAAACTTATTCAGTTCCAAATTTTTATTATTATTACTTTTCGATGTAAATATCGAGACGTACTTAAAATGGGAACATCTAGCGAATAGTCATACTTAATACATAATGCCCATAATGGACATAGGACATAAGCTTATTATCTAATCAAATACTTTATCGTTTATTGGGTTAGATTTGTAAAACTCATTTAAATAATCAGATGAATGAATCCTTGAACTTCCATATTAAATAATGGGCCATTTATTTAATACAGATGCAAGTGATTTTGTACCACAACAAGAGCGGGGAGGCGGCGTTTACCGGAGACCTGAAACAAAAAGAAGTTCACAGGGCCATCACTCTTCACCCAGTGAAACAGCCTCAGTCCATGTTCCGTCTGCATAAATATGTCAAGGTTAGTGTATTTTTCAAATTTAAATATTTACTCGGCTAGGCTAAGTTTAGCAAGTGGCGTACTCGTCCGACGATTCATCACATTATCATTGTCTTCTAATAAAGTTAAGTTGATGATACCTCATACGTAGCATTATAATAATAATACGTTTATTTTCAACAGGTTGACACCCAATTACAGAAAATAATGAACAAAATATATAAAAATAACAATAATGAGATAAAAATTTACAAAATTACATTAATTTACATTACATAATTACATTAATTTATTATTTATTAATTACAAAAAAAGATTAGATAGATATTATAGATTAGATTGTTATAATTAGGCTTAATCAGTTAAATGAATCTTTGTACGTATGAATAATGTGGTTTAGACAATCATAGTTGAGGTCGCACATATGAGGGACTTCATTAAATACCTTGCACATGTTAAATATTGGAGACTTAACCATGTTAGTTCTGCTGGTATTGACGTGAAATGCATTGTGCAGACGAGCGTTCTGCCTTGGTACATGAAAGTTAATTCAATTTACTAAGCGAATACAATCTAATTGGTTATGCAGTATTTTATATAACAATTGTAGTGCTGTGCAATTTCTTCTAAGTTCAAGTGAATCAAAATTGAATGAATTTAGTAGTGTATTGTGATCAAAGCCCCTAACGGGATAGGACCCATTGGATTTGAAATATATATATTTAAGAAATCGCTTTTATACGGACTCAACTTGCATTTTAGAGTTTTGATAAACAGGTAACCAGATGACAGAAGCATATTCACGTTTGCTTTTCATTTTTGAAAATAAGTAGCAGAACGAGATCCCTTTTAAAAAAGTACTTTTGTTGGTGTTCGAAAGATCAGCGATTTTAAGGAAGACATACATACCGGAATTATCAAATTTTTGAAGAGAATAAATCATTAATCGAAAATCCTAGTAAATTATTTTGTTACAAGGAACCACGTGAAATTTGAGCTCAATAACTTAACTGAGTGAGACCCGTAAAACTAATTTTTTATATGATTATAGGACAGTTTGGAACCTATCTACATGCCAATGTATTGCCATGATGTTCTGAGAAGATATTAGATACTTAATCTTAATCTAAATTGCACTATGTTACGGTTTTCCAGCATAATAAATTAAACAAGGTGTGCGGTTGGGCCATTAAAACACTATATAACGGTAGGCAACATAGAATACGTTGCGACATCATTAATTATTTGAATGGACGACAGAGGGTGTCGATCCAAGCCTTAAACGTTTCTTCTCTGATACGAGCACTATCTTAGAACACTAGGTGGTGCTCTATATTACAGGACATGAGTATAGACTTCAGGGGCCCAATTTTCGATTTTATTCCAATGGGAAAAATAGAACTTTCTCATAGGAATTTATATTTTGTATTCTCGATGCAACTCAGAGGAATATTTTCCAACGAAAAGTGTGAGAATATATTCACATGATGAAAGGCTGGCGAATTCATATTTGCAATGGAATAATTGTAACGGATTATATGCACTCCGCGAATAGAGCAAAACACAGCGGGCAAAGAAAGAGATATTCTGTAAGCTGTGGTAAAACGGTAATAACGTACGCAACCTATATTATATTAATTGTAGTTTGTTTATTGTTTTACATTTGTAATATTTATTATATTGATTAATCTTCAGGTGCTTGCAATAGATGAAATAATTCTCCTAAACCAATTGGATGTGGACGAAGCTGCCGAAGAATTGGCTAATAATCAAAAACGAGATTTGATATGTAAAGTTATTTGTAAATTTTGTCGTACGCAATTCCTCATCATTTTCCAAAAACCCAATAAGCATTTTTTTTACCTCTGTAGTATGGCAGCTTGTCTCTTTTCAGTCTCATCCGTTATAATAACGGAATATTTTAATTTTTGTATTACTGAAACTACCCAACAAAAACTGTTTTATGTTGTATTTATCTTATAGGTTAGGTCATTTGGTGGTTAGGTATCAGTCCTTTTCATTGTTCTCCACATTAAAATTTGAAAAAAACACCAGAATCTTTAATGCTATTGGTCGATTTATGAAATGAATCGAGTTAATATCAGACATACGTATAATCACGGTTGCCATGGGAATATTTCCTCATGGGAACGTTTTCCAACAATGTCGAGAATTGAGCCCCAGGACGGTGGAAACTTGTCTTGCCCACCATTTTGTTTTCTGTTGTCTATACTTAACCCTAGAGGCCACTAATAGTATTGAATTAAATATATTTTTCCGTAACCAAAGAAAATTGTATAATATCTACTGTAGTGTTTTACTGATGGTTCTTCTGATCTCAAATAGATAAGAATAAAATTCGCAAAAGGTGTGAAAAGCATTTGCCTGTAATAGTTTCAGTTATATGACTTTAGAAAACCTCTTTGGATTTTCTTACCTTTTCTATTTAGCATTTAGAGAATAATACATAGTAAGTTAATATATTTGCAAAACAGTTTTTTTTGGGGGACCTCGGATTTTGTTTGTTTTAAATTGTAGCATTTTAACTATTTTAAATAGAAAAAAATTCAAGCAATATTTTTTGGGGCTCATACCCAAATTATCTTTTTTTTATCTTGCTACCAAAATTAACCAAAAAAGCGGAAAAATGTACCCACACTGTCAAATTGTTTATTGTTAAATAACTTTTTAACAATACATTTTTTAATTGGGAAAGTATACAGAAGGTTTTTTATTACCAAGTCAACGACCGAATTACTTATTGATAATTATTCGGTCGTTGACTTGGTTTTTCAAAATTTATTACTTTACTGAAAATAACAATTTCTTATGTAAAAATGGATGTTTTTTAGAATAGAAAGATTATTTAGAGAAAATAATTCTACATATTTTTATATTTTTAGTAAACTTTGATTGAAAACCTTCTGAAGCACACCCAAATATGCAATGCTTTCCTTTGGGGGTGAACCCCCAAAAGATGTTTGCTCGAACTTTTTTGCTGTACATTATTAGCACCAAATACCATGATGGTAAGCAAAAAAAACCAAAGGCTCCAAATACCTATCTTTTTTTAACGCAAAAAACGCTATTTTACTTTGGTAGGTACCAGTGAAGGTATTTTTAAAGTATGTGTTATTCTTCTAAAATCGTACAAGGCTGTAAAAAAATCAAATATTTTCTTCCTTTCACAAATATGTGATTTATGTGTTGTTTTTTTAAGTCGTTAGACTTAAAAAAACAACACAGCAGACTTTATTGATGTGAACAGTTATGTTCAAATCAATAAAGTCTGCTCTGAGCGTGACAAAATTATGGTCAATTTACAAAAGGAGTTTAGATATACTCTGCTCCATTTAAGGTGGGGAATTCTTGAAAACTCAAAGGTTTTTTGTGCTTATTGTCAAAACCCACAGACACATTGATAAACGTTTTTTCATATCTTGTGTCACTATTCAAACATGAGGACAGCATAAGCCATCGGTTATACATACATTTATTTCAATTGAGATTTGAATAATGTATTAGCACAAATATGTAATTTTTATGGGAAATTTTTAAAATATATCATATGTGGAATATATTTTTTTCTGATTATGGACATTATTTTGAATTTCTTATTTTTCTTTTTCAGGGTCTTAAAATTCAAAGTGATCAGCAAGAGAGCATTCTGCTACATCGTGATATAGCTGCCTCGATGTCGGAACTGGGGTATCATGCCAGTCGAATAGACGTTGCAGAACTTGTGAAAAATTTGCCGCTTTTCCCCCACCATCGTGGCTCAGATGGATATCTCGGTGATACAAATGTATTAGGTAAGTCAAAAAAATTCATAGCAAAGACCTTCTGCCTTCGTTGGTCTTGCGTCTTAAAATATTAGGGATATTAAAGGCTAATTAAAGTAAGTCAATAAAATAAATTCTAACTTGTCCAAATAGGCCCAAAACCCCAAGAATAACCAAAAATAAGTTGTGGTTATTTGTAAAGTCAATTTCTCAATTACTTTAAATGGAACACCCTGTATATTTTTACGTAGACTGTCTTTGAAATAATTAATTAAACTGAAAGATTTTGTAGGCAGAAAAACAGCTTTTATTTAAGCAAAAGTACTAATACTACTAATACCTTACACCGACTACAAACTAGGTACATTAAATGTTAAAATGGCTTTCCATCTTGTTCCAAACATAAATCTGTTTTTGCTCGAAAAGACCTTTCCACTTGCTTTAACATTTCAGGTGAAATATTTTCAAATATCACACATTTTTCCCAGTGGTCATTTCAATGAAGCAACGTACTTGGAAAATGTGTTGACAGGGTTATTAAACATGCCTCACCATGCTCAAAATTTTGGGAGAGGTGAAAGTAAGTGCACCTAGATAATACACATTTCTGAATCTTGTACATTGTAATAAGAAATGGACCCACAAAATGGCCAGCTTGATTACCTGACCTTATAGTGCGCGACTCTTTCCTGTGGTGCTATGTCAGAAAAAATCGTATGTAAAGAGCTACTAATAACCAAAATAAATATGGGGCACAGAATAAATGTGTTTGCAAATATTCCACATCTGAAATGTTAAGGCAAATGGAAAGGCAAATGTTTAGAATAAGATTAACAACTGAATGTTCAAAACTATATTAAATATATAATTTATTTTAGTCGGTGTAAGTTGTTTTATTATTTTGTTTAAATAAAAGCTGTTTTCTATTTACCCATGTTTCAGTTTTTTTTATTATTTCATATTACTACATGAAAAAATACAGGGTGTTCCATTTGAAAAAATTGAGGAAAATTATATAGTTTCGAATTCTCAAAATTTTAACATTTATTTCAGGCATTACTGTTACAGTATCTACCTTCTTTAGAAAAAAAATGGTAACCGTTTAAAATGCTTTTTTTTGTTTGGTCATTCCGTATGTTTTATTTCTTTAATTTAAAGAAACTACACCCTGTATAATTGCCTCTATTTCTTAATTATTGCATTTTCATATAAATCTTATAAGGTATACAAATTTTTCGCAAAAAGCTAATGAAGTACCGTTTCTAAATTCATATAAAATTGGCTGTTTAGGGTAGTTATTAAAGAGGGGATAGTCATTTTTTTTAATCACTGTTGTACTGATATGTGTTTAATTTTTATGGCTGCATATAAGTTGTTCGTATTTATTTGATTTGAACTTTTTCTGAGACGTCACATCATTTGCTTCATTGAACGGTAAATAAACTTAACAAGTAGGAGGCACATTCAGACAGTCATGTGAAAATTGTACAACAAAATATTCGGTGGTAATGAAAGTTTAATAATAAAGACTATTATTTTTTCGTAAGTTATTTTGTACATTAACAATGCATTGTATAACTGAAAAGAAAAGAAAATTAATTTAATTTGAAAAATTGTTGCATCCTGAAAATATGCAGTGGACTCTTTTTGTCACTCACGTTGATTAAAGGTCATTATTATTAGTATTATTATGAGATACGTTTTAAAAAGTCACACATTATAAGAAAGTAGATAAATTGGATCAATATTCAACCATAATAATTATTTCCTATTGTGCCTTTGCAGATTTTATTAAACTGCTTTCTCAAATACTCTATTTTTGTGAACGCATTGATGACTCAGAAAGTAGTCGAGCATAGTCAGTAACCTACTGTTCTTTTTAAACAAAATTCATGATTTTTTAGGTACACCGACAAGTATAAATAGGTACAAACCGCTCCATTTAAGTAATGTATTAGAATGGGAATTGATCTCGAAATCTCTGTACTCGCATAGGGATTTGAATCCACGGAAGAGAATAGGATCGTCGTTGAAAGAGGGACTAAGCGACATTGTGAGAGAGGTGAGATATTTCTGTACCTTTCCTTCCATTCCTGCAGGTGGACGGACGATTTTGTTAATGAGACATTTTTCAGGTAATGGAACTAATTAACTCGTTCTCCAAGCAAAGGGGAAGGGTTATAGATTTTAAAGAAATATTATACGGTTATTGGAGGCTGGATCCTGTTTATGGAGTGGACCTAATTTTGGATCTGTTGTTGGTATACCGCAAATATAGGGGTCATAAGATGACTGTTCAAGTTAGAAGGCATGCCTACATACAACAGACGTTTACAGGTAAATTATATAGTATACAAGGCGGGGCAATAGTGTTTCTGACTTTGATGTATAGCTCGAGTTGTACGATGGCTAGAAATTAAAAAAAAAAAATAGGTACACGAGGTAAACTGCATAAAAGCTTTAATAACTGGAAATTATTTATGAACGTATAGTGTGAATCAAGACAATTGTACGGGTGCCATTTTAAAAATGTAATGCTATAAATATCAGTACATATTTAGAAGCCTCTTTTCACACCTATATTATTATTCTCCAAACCATTTGGATACAGTGTTTTTTTCTCTTGAAATAATGCGGATGCATTTCGAAAAAAAAACCACCGATTTTAAGAAAAAAACTTCCTAAAAATATACAGGGTGTTCAAAAATGATTTTCTAATTTAAAACTTTTTGATTTTTTTCAAACGGAACACCCTGTGTATTTTTTGACCATATGAGGTAGGAATGAAAAACCAACATTTTTTTGTATGTGCTATTGCAGCTGTAAAAAATTAATTGACTGATTTTTCTCTTGTAAATGTGGTTCTCACCAGTGACGCATCAATCATCATATATTTCAATGTCATTGCGATACACATCAATGATTTCTTGTCAAAATAATTTAATTGACATAACTGATGTAAAAATTCCCATTTGTAACCATTTTTGATTTATTGAGCAATAACATAGGATCACAGATGTCTCATAATTGATATTTACAAATAGTTTTCCTAAAATATGTATTGGTGACTAGTGATTTTTTCAAAATGCGTCTGCAGATGGCATTATTATAACTTAAAAAAAAACACTAGATCCAAATCGTTGGGAGCTAGTTAATAACAATAAGAGTGAAAGCAGTCTGAAAAGAGGTTTCTAAAAATGTAGTGATATTTGTAACATTCAATTGGCACTTGGCCCTGTACAAAATCATCTTGGTTCATCCTTAATTTCTAGCTATCTCATAGAACTTGCTATCGAAGTCAGACTGTTGCCCTTACTCTGCATTCTTCTTGAATTCGTTTATTTTTTGTTTGAAATGAAAACCTCCTGTTACTTATATTTAATAGAAATAATAATAAGCTGTGGGATAAAAATATTTGATAGAAATATTAACTCTTGCTTACCCCAATATACTTTTGTTTACTTTTCAAAGCATACTCTCTGCACCTATGTATAAAAAATGGAATGGAATGAAAATAAGTAATTCCTGTCGAGTTTTAACTTTCTAGTCCTACTTTTGGTGTTGTTACAGAATTAAATGTAATTTTCAGTTTTTGTTTCACTTCCTTTTTCCTGTTCTATCGAAAATTCTGGAAAAAAATTGGGATCCATACATCATATTTTTTTTTCAGATTTTTTACCTCTAAATTTGGCTTGTTAAAATCTGTTGAAAATTGACATACAGTTTTGTTTTTGATTTTTTTCAAGTGTTTATGTTCTTACAGCAACATTCTGAATGCTTATTGCCTTATGTAAAAAATGAAAATTTGATTTTGAGATGTTTCGGTCTAGTACTGTACCTGTTAATCCTTATTGATGAGTATATTGCAATTTATAACACGTTCATATAGTAAACGGTACATAAATAACTTTCCTTACATTTCAGTATAAGTACATATGAAGAGGTCCATTGTTTCAATGGAATAGTATAGACAACTACTAAACCATAAAGGAGAGATTGTCGGTTAAATTTGAGAAAATGTTAATTTTAAAGCTCACTAATGTGCCATTATCAGGATCTAGAGATTAAACTTGCAAGTGACAAGATTTAGAAGAAGTTCTTTAAATAAAATTGGAAGGAGTTGTTGGGTTGACTATTTAAAATCTCAAATTTCACTGTGCTTGTTCTGTTTACTCTGAACCGGCTATGCCTTTTAGGAGAAATCAAAAATAAAATTTATTTTTTTTCAGGAATATTTGTGAAGGAAGCCAATTTTTATGAATTTCCCACTGCATCCCAGAGCCCACAAGCCACAGAGCCGCTACCGGCACCGCAAAAAATCGTCCATCAAATATTCTCTAAATTGAGCGAGAATCTTCAGCCCATCTTGAGCTCCTCCAATAACTCCAGGAAAATATATGTCAATTTCATACTTCCTCTGAGCGGGCGGTACAGAATTTTTAAGAGATTCTTAAGGATGTACGAGTACGTGTGTCTGAGAGAAGCAGAACCTACCAGACTCTATGTTATTCTGTACAAGAATCAAATATCTCCGGAGGATTTTCAGGAGAGCGTGAACTTGATTGAAAATCTTAAAGAAAAATATCGTCTCAATGATATTCAAATAATATATTCCAACGAGATGTTCACCAGAGGAAAAGCTCTGCAGTTGGGTGTGAATTCTTTATCAGATGATGATTTAATGTTGTTCATCGATGTCGATATGATCTTCGACAAGAAGAGCTTGGAGAGAATTCGCAGGAACACCATGAAAAATAAAATGATATATTTCCCCATAGTCTACAGCTTGTACAATCCCAGTCTCTTGAATAAGTCCTATGTCGGCTCAGACTACTCGACATTCGGCAGTGATATCGTTGATGGAGAGAATGGTTTCTGGCGACAGTTTGGCTTTGGAATCGTCAGCCTCTACAAGAGCGACTACTTGAAATTAGGCGGGTTCGATTTGATGATCTCTGGCTGGGGATACGAGGATGTCACCTTCTATGATAACGCGGTCAAGTCAGGCCTGACGATAGTGAGAAGTGTCGATCCGAGCCTGCTCCACGTGTTTCATTCGGTGAACTGTGATGCCGGCTTGGACATTGAACAGAAAAGTATGTGCATCGGAACAAAAGCGAGTACATTAGGGTCCATCCCTCATCTGCAGCGTATCTTCTTAAAATACAAGTATCTGTTTAGGTAGCAGTGGTTAGATTGAATTTGAATTTGTCTGTGATTGCGCATTATTGATTATGCACCTTCTTACTGTCTATGTATTGATGTTGTCAAGTTGAGGCAATCGTATCAAATGATGCGTAGCTTACATGCCGTAAGTGCTGGGCGATGGCGCCGACGGTGGTTGCAAGAAAACTAGGACATCTGTGGTGGTAATGTGTTTATCCGGCCTCATGAGAGTGACATTTGCAAACTGAACCATATGTGACGTTTACAATCGCTCAAGGACGGTAAAGATTTTACCACCCATAGTATGTACGAAGTTTTATCCAGAAACGTGAAATAATGTATAAAAATCCAAAGAAATATTTTGTAATATATGGGATGTCTGGGTAAATCATGGAAAATCGTGGAACAGAGATTAGATGTGGTCATGGCCTATCACAGTATCGAAGCTTGACCTTAGTAAAAATTAACACTAACTCTAAACAATGAGAATAATTATCCAAGTTTCATACAACCCCTACTGTCAATGTGGCTGCAAAACAACAGTTGCCCAGCACACTATCGATGACAAGTGAGAGAGCCCTTCATGCGCCAAACATATTCACTAAAAGATGGTTTGAGCGTCTCGGTCCAATCTGTGTCCAGCTCGACCTCCGCATTTGAATTCATTGGATTTCTAGTATTAGAGTATGGGTTTAAATGTGAATGTGTAAATGTATAATGAAAGTGATAGGTATTTATTATAACATATAAACATTAAAACTGAACTTTATAGCAAATTCGCAAATTATTTCCCTCCTACTCTGATGCAGTTGCGACATTTTCGCAAAGTGATCATTTAAGCAGTCGTGTGCTCCACAAAATTTTTATTTCTTGAGATGTAATAAGTTCTTTGTTGTAATTCTTGGTAAACTTTTTCTTTAAGGCATCCCCAGCAATAGAAGTTGGATAGATTCAAATCCTGAGATCGCGGTGAAGAATAGAATTGAACCGAGACAGCTGATTCTTCTACATGGATACGTTTGATCTAAATGCTCTCTTATTTGTTGTCCATAATAGTACTTACTAAGGTTTTCACCAGTTTCAGGATTATCCATGATTTACTGGACACTCTGTACGTAACTTTCACTGTCAAACTTGTATTTGTTTTTATAGAAACCAGTCAGCGCGGTAAAGTCACTTTACCGCACTCAAAATTATGTAGTAAACCTCCCATTACTCCACAGTGTAGATAAATGAAATTCATGACGACATTGAAGTAGTTTTCACACACCAAGTATTTGCACCATCTGAGAATAATTGAAGCTAAAAAAATCTTGATCGATGTTCTAGGAGAAAATTAATGTATACTTCATCTTCCTCGGTGCTGTGCTTTCTTTAATGAAAGAAAAAATTGATTGAACCGTTAACATTAAATTCATATGCATTTATTCGGATAATAGCCATGAATGCTTGCCCATCTATAACTTTTTCATTATTGTTACTAATACACAAAGTAACAATAACAATAATCAAAATATACAGATTCCAGCAGCCAATTATGCACATCGGGTTGGATTCACATGAGAAATAAATGAGCAACCAACTTGTATCGAACACAGGTAGGTGTAGATGTGCCACTGCTTATGTCTGTTTAGTAGCCAGTGAGATGTTGTTGATGGTAGGGTGTGGACTCTTTTTCAATTGTCCAATTTGCATTGTATACATATGTCAGAGCATCTAAAAAATATTTGAATGACTCGGCCCTATAAAAGAATGTTATTTTTAATATAAAATACACATTATTCCTAAAATAACAAAATAATTTTGAAATGAAAATAATTGAATTACAATAAATGGTCAAATAGGGCCCCCTTAAGTTAAACAATAACTGAATCAATCAAAAAAACTTTCTGACATTTAACAAGATATTAGAGGAAATTTTTTCGATGGCGTTTAAGGTTTTCAACCGCAACTCCTATAGATTATCAGTCCTGTTCTCCTGGAAGCCATAAATTTGAGACAGATCCTCTTTTATGTGTTGCAGGAGAAACGCACCAGTCCATGTTTTTCGAAGTTTTCTATGATTCAGTTTATTGTGTCTAGTGTAGGAGAAAGTCTATTTGGAAATGTAGTTTCAAATATCCCATTAACTCCACGCATTGAACAGTCATCATAACACCATTTAATTATTTGGGTTTTTGAATATGAAATGTCCAGTTAGCCATAAATTCGTACGTGTACATAGTTGGCTACCGCAGTGTATATCAAAAGACCATTAACCGACGTCCTTCAGCCTGTCTTCTTTTTAAATTTTGTAAGTCTCTTATAAATTTGTTTGACTTATATGTAAAAACATGTACTATGTAGGAACAAAGAATTGTTTACTTTGGGAACTTAAATAAACAATCCAAAGGGCTACCGATGGAAGTCTTTCTGCTCATAAGTTATTGCACTTCATAATTATGTACATACAATATGCAATCGATGCATGCTTATATAAGCCTGTAGCCTTAAGCAAGCGAAACACTTTCTGGAATCTCTGTGACAAAATTATCTCGGTATTATTATCAATGCTCTAGGTGTATTACAGATGATAATACTTATTGCTGAGTCCTATGATAATTGTACACTTGTACAGGCCAACACGAGAGGATTGTGTGTCCACATATATCGTACGTACATGAGAGCTCTTCTACCCGGATTTCCTATTTTTCGCTGTCTAACAATCCCTCCATAGGCTGCCGTGCGCCTTCTCCATTCTGTCTTATCTAGTGCAATAATTTCCCAATTATCCTGCATATCAATACTCCTGAGTGTTTTATGTAGTTGATTTTTGTATCTGTTATATTGGCCACCCTGTTTCCTACTACCATCCACCACTTCTCCAAATAGGATGCATTTAGGAAATACTCTGCTCGTTTCATTATATATGGGTATAATTATTTTATGTTTGTCAAGCAGAAGGACTGCAATCAATAGCCCACCGAATCAATTTCAGGTCAAAAAGTAGGCACTTATTTATTATTCTTAGAAAAAAATAAATTATATGTGCTAGTTTTAAAAATGTATTAAAATACTCTTGTGTACAGACTTTACAAATGAAATGTAATAAAAATATTTTGTAATATTTATCTACAGCTATTTTTTAAAAGAAGTTACCCGCCCTAAAACTGTGACAAATGAACATCCTTATTTGCACCCAGTCTGTGCTATTGAAATTATTCTGGTTAGAAGACACTGCTCGAATATATATCTTTTGAAAGTTATTTTATTGTTTGAATAACTACAAAAATATTTTGAAATCAATGCTTTTTTGACGACCAGTAAATACGTCCCTTGTTTTTATTTTTCTTGAACCCATATGATACTGAATTTAAAAATTAAAATAAATATCAACTGGTATTTTGTGTTTTTTTTTTTAGATGTTATTCGTTGAGATGTACCATTAGCGATACTATCTACTGATAGAAAGGGAAATATACAGTAGTTAGACCATTGGTTAAGCTCTATTTTTTTAATTAAAAACTGTTATTTAACTTTCAGTGTTAGTTAGTTATTTTGGTTAGGTCAAATCTTTCAATCAAAATTTCGATTAGTTCCAATCAAACCCATTATATATTTTTTTTGATATAAGAACAGGAAAATCACGCGCAAGCTTTTATATTCTAAAAAGAAAATTATGTAACAAAATGATGGGTTTCAAAGTTTATTTTCTACTTTTTAGAGCATTTAAGTAAAAGCTTTTTTAAAAATATATTTTTATATAGTTTTGGAGTAATCACTTCCATGAACAGGAGTCGTTTAAGTCAACAATATTCACGACAAATTTGAATGTTTATTCTATGAATTGTAAATACTTGCAAATTTATTTATGCAACAGCTAATAATTATGGATTGTTTTGAAATAAAAAAAAAACGCTCTACTACTTTAAATCAGTTGGAGTGACTAAAAAAATGAAATATAAAGTATTTCGTATCATGTACACCAAACGGATCAGTAAATTATGTGTTCTGTGGGTTTGAAGGTCGAGCAGCAGATGTAATTGTTGTATAGGACTCAAACTTTATGGATGTTCTTGTAACAGTGTAATCTGATAGATGCTTTAAGCAGGTCGAGCAGGTGCTACACCAAAAACACAAAATTGTTGAGATCACCAAGTGTTAGTGCAAAACAAAAAGGAAGTGTGCAGCACGGCAAAATAATAAGTGGCTAAGAGTAGGTAGGTACATATCGAACGATTAATTCGCCGATTACATGAATGTTAAAACTAGTACATATATAACACAACAAATTTCTGAGAATTATGGATTGCATAACTTTATATGTTAAGATTTATATGTTTTCAAATAGTTCAGTTTTTATGGTATTGTAAAGATTGGTACATTGGTAGCGGTGTGACAGTGACATTTTTGCTTATTATAGGCTACATGATATTCGCGAGGTTGTACGAATGGTTGTCTATTTCTATTTACTCCTGACCATTCTGCAATAACTAAGCGAAACATTGTATTACTGGTCATCTACTTGAGATATTTGTTACTTATGATAGTCCACATCATATACAAGACGGTGTACGAAAGGTTGTCTATTTCTGTTTACGCCTGACCATACTATAACCAACTAAGCGAGGCACTGTATTATTGGTCATCTACTTGAAATAATTATTATTAGTCCACATCATATACATGATGGTGTACGAAAGGTTGTCTATTCTTTGTTTGCGCATTGAATTTAGGCAACTTCATATACATGTATATAACATATAATGCTATAATGATAATAACCATTAAGGTTATCGTCTTATTGTTTAACCTGGGACATTTTGTGGAAATTCAAATGATTTAAATATTTAGAAGAAATTTGTACACATGTAAAACAAATAACTTTTAAATTTTTAATATGTAACTGGTATATGTGGAAGAACAGTAAGTAACTAAAGCAGGAAGATTTAACTTTCTCCGGGCTTTTTGTTTGCTGTTGGAGATAAAGGTTTGCAGGAATGCCTTTGCCCTGGGATTTTGCAAATATATTTTTATATTACCTTAGCAGTGGGTGGACAGATAAAAAAGCGACAATCTGTTCGGGCAGTTCAGCCGAAACTAAAAATGGTCTGCTGTCACATTGATTTTTGACAAGTCATCTTGGTCAGGGAATTTCAAATGAAAAAGTGGAGGCAAACTTGACGTAACTTTAAACCTCTTCCTCTCCGACGTGCGTATGGTCCACTCACCCTTTATTCGTTAATAGTGCATGGGGTAAATAAAGGTATCCGAAGGGCAAAGATCTATATACTAATAGATAGCCAGGCAGCACTAAAGGCTGTAAGGTTCTATATCTTTGAGTCTAAAAATATTTCTCCCTAGCTATTAAAAATAGCTCTCAGATTTTGAAGAAAACTTGTTTTGTTGGGAACGTCCTTAAGGCTAATTACAGGCCTTCTAACTGGCCACTGCCCCTCGAGATATCATCTCAAGAATATGGCCAAGGCGGTAGACAACAAATGCAGATATTGCGATACTGCAATTGAAACTGCAGAACGTGTACTTTGTGAATGCAAGGTCTTAGGCCGCACTATGCTAAAGTACATAGAGCAGGCAGAATTAACGCCTGAAGACATAGGGAAATTATCCCCCAGGAAAATCACAAGCTTTGTAAAAAGTCTTGGAATCCTGGGTAACAACTGGATGCGGGGTAAAATCACAAAAGATCTCTTAGGTCGAAGTGAAGTAAGGCTGTTGGAAGCCAAACGACCCCGTAAAACAATCTACAATCTATATAAAAATATACAGGGTTTTTCTATTTAAAAAGCGACCTTGATATAACACGTGATCTTACTATTTTAACTGGGTATTGTGACTTATACTATGTCAGTATTTAATTTACTGAATTAATAATAATCTAAAATCTATGCAAGCAATCGTTTTTTAAATGCATTTAAAAAAATATGTATACAACTGTACAACTTTTATGCGATACTTTTTGTTTATCTCCAGCAATAACAGAAACAAAAGGGGAGTCAAAATATAGTGAATAATCTGCTCGTGGCTCAACGCATACGTGTTAGTCTTGCAACCAAGGAGTTCCGGGTTCGAATCCTGGCTAGTGTATGGAATTGTAGTAGTGTTTTTCATGTGTTACCGAGTTGGCAACAGTGGACTAGACGAGGTTGTGTGGGAGACAACACGATAAGTTGCTGTAACACTCTTGAGTTCGAGTCTCAGCTGCGGCAGATGGAAATGTCGTAGGGAATGTTCGTCATGTCTATGAGTATGTGTTGTGGTTGAGTGGTGGAATAGCTAATGCTAAACTCCGACAGGACGTTAATCTAAAAAAAGGCGTTAAAATAAAAAAAAATCAAATAAACAATCCTGTACATACTGATTGATCCCTATGGTGTTCAGTGTTTATATTGATACGGCTACAATTGCAGTCAGTAACTTCACTGAATGTGAAACGGGCTTGAGATGGGAGTCTCAAAAAAATGTTTCAAATCTGGAAATTCTTTTTATTTATATGACTGGTGGTCGGGACTTAAGCGCACTTGCCTCTCACCAGTCTCACCCAAAAATCCCGGGTTCGATTCTCGGTCGTGGCAGTGGAAAATACTGTGAAAGGGATTTTTTCACTATACACGGATATTGGGTGTGTGAGACACTTGTCTCTAAATGTCTAGCCCCCTCCCACACAAGGCTCTTCTAGAGCCCTCCTGGATAAAGGGGGTCGTAATTACCTGTGGTGTTATTTATTATTATTAGGCTTTTTTAATGATATATTTATTTTAGAAAACTTTGTTACATTTTCTATTATCATGTAGCTATGGACATTCCATCCATGGCAGTATTTATTTATAGAAAATTTCTATTTCCAAATCTAAAATAGTTATAAATATTATTTAAGTGTGATACAATTGGTATTGTTGTATTATTGGTCATCTATCTGTTTGATCAAATGATCCTTGTTTGTGACAGACAACATCCTTTGTTTATTTTATATGCTATAATAGCTGTTTTCTTTCGTCCTAAAGATAGTGAATGCAATCAGCAAGCAAACCAATAGAAATCAGGAATTTAAAAAATGTCTCCTATCATTGGCATGTATTCAGTTTGTTTTAACAGTTTAACAAATAAGCTCATCTGCAATAGTTAATGTGTAATTTCAGTCAACCCCTTTCGTGGCAGTAAGGTCCAGAAAAACCTTATGCCTGCATAAGTTTAAAATTAGTCCATTTATTAGATTATGTTGTTATTATAACATGTGGACTTGTAATTTGCAACTTGCAACAACTTTGAAAGTATTTTGTGATGTACAAGATATAGTTGTTTTTGTTGTAAAACACTTTCTAAGTAATATATAAATATAACTGATTAATATAGCTTTATTACTTTGACTTTAAATAATATTTATATATTTTAAAATCAAAAGGTATATTTTCTAATGTTTTTTTTAAATTATTATTAAAATAAGTATTACAGACATTTAAACAATTTAAAATAGGTTTGCATTTGTAAAATTCTTATGGATGTACGAAAGCTAACCAGACAAAATAAACACCGCTTCACAAATTAATAAAAATATAGATTGTAATCAAATAGTTCATCTTTATTATATTACTATATCTCAGTTTAAAATCCTAATAAGTGATGAACTGGTAATTTTGTTTTTTATTTTACAGTATTTGGAAACCTAACAAAAATATAAATGTAATTATTAGAGATATTTCATATTTAAGTTAAATATTAACAAAAACTTATATGAACAATAGATTGTACACATACTGACGTACTAAACTGAATGAAATAATCAAAGTAAAAAATTACATTATTTCTATGCAGAAAGTTGTTACGGGTCAATTTATTTTAAATTCATTATTTGTGTCGCAGTATAGACAACGAGTAGTGACTGTAGATGTGATGTGGGTTGCCGCGTCAACTGGCTAGTCAACTGGCAGATTAGTTACCGAGGTATTGTGGGTGGCCGAACTTTTAAGCCAAGTGTGATTGGTGTTTGATTTCAGTTTCATACTCGGGAATGGAGGATTGAGTGCATTTTTGTTGTAGTCGTAGAAAATTTGCTGTTTAATCGCCGACTTGAGGCTTTCCATTTGAAATAGGATGGGATACTGAAATTCTACGGTTTGTGGTGAATATTTTGGTCGTTTTGGATGTCACCTATACTCGCTTAACACTGATTGTAAGTACGCTGTTTTTTTTATGTTTAAAGCACATGTCCCCCTAACCAATTTTTTTTTGGTTGGAATTGTAGAAAGCCATTTCTCAACGATTGACTTCCAACTTGGTTTGGACCGCAGATTTAAGCCGCCCTACATCTTTGAGTAAGGATTAAAGTCACTACTAATTTTCGTATACTTATGTAAGTAATTTTTTTAGGGCTTTTACGTTTTACTGTTACGTCTCAACGTTTTCTCCACGTTTTGTTTCTACGATTATATTTTTGTAAATTTTTGTTGTTTTCGTATACCTGGTGGTACGAATTCTCCCATAAAAGTTGAAGCCTGGCACTACCATTCCAGTGCAGGAGTGATCTGGGTTACAGACGAAGCTCCTGTACTCCACTTGTGGACCCTGGATAGTTTTTTTATTGACAACCCTTCGCCTCAACATTGGACAATGATTCGAGGTTTGGAATACGAGTTTGGGAACAACATCGACAACTTAGGCAACGACTTGGACATAGATTCGTGGTCTGGAGCACTTTAGATGGGAATTATGACAACCCTTGGCAATTTATAAGGACTTGAATTCGTGGATTCTCTTTTATTTGGAAGGCAGCTCTGCAGTTCACCATACAGGTTTTTATGTATAACGTATGAATTCTGGGAGTGTGAGGCCTATTGTGGCTACTTTTATTTATGTCTGGCTATTTAAAATCTTTTTTTTACGTATTTGGATAAACTTTTTTTGTAAACATAAATTAATATTTGGGTAATTTTTTTTTTTTTTTAATTAATATTTTGGAATAATTTAGGAAGGTATATGTATGCAGCCTGGTATTTGTAAAATAAGATATGTTAGTAGACACAAATTTTCATTATTTTATGTGGACACTGTGAACCATACGTGATATTATGAACGGTGAATATAGCTGCTTATTATCAGCTAATCATATTAGATAGTAAGTAGGTGTAACCGAGGACCGGTTCAATTATTTTTATTGTTTTACAAATTTTAAACTGCTGGGTGAGCATAACTTGTATACTTACATTTGGTAATAAATTTGATACCTTCAATTCATATCTATATTCTAGTTTCTTATAAATTCAACACCTTTTCATAAAGCGTTTGGGTATCCTTGTTGATTTTGGGAGCCTTCTAGCTAGGTTGCAGTTAATTTAAAGCTAGTGGCGCCCTTTTATTCATATAATCTAATAACTAAGGATTATATGATTTATAGTTGGTAGTATATACTTTTGTGACCTACCCCTCTCTCCGACTAGAGCTGAGCTAGCCCTCGGCATATCTGTTTCGAGCCTCTGCGACTTGAACGCTTTCGGTTCGGTTCTTTTTTTTTGCTTTCAATAATCTTTCATTGGTTCATTTAATTCATTTTGGTCCTCAACCAAAAAAAAGGCTCGTCGCAAAGTTTCATCGGGACAAATTTCCTCTATAGAAAGAAATCTCCACGTTGTTTTCAAAATTTGGGGACCTTACACAATAAAACAAACTTTTACGTTTATTACCTAAAACCATTTGCAACTGTATTTGTGCAAATAGTTTTTCATAATATTGCCATCTTTAATATAAAGCTCCACTGTTTTATCTTTCGAAAGATAAATTTGAGATAGGTAGTCCTTATCTACAAACAGTCACATAATAGAGTATTTAGTCACCATTTGATGCCTTCTGTTAATCCCCACATTTACAGAATTGGTGATGTGTATTTAGTTCTCGAATTTCATTTATTTTAGGTGTAAAGGTGTTCAATGAAGTCTCTTCTAAAAAATCGCCCCTGCAAATACAAACACATCAGATTTAATTTAATAAGACACCTTATAAGAACAAATTACGAGGAAGAATAAGAAACTACCGCAATTTAAAAGTTTAAAAAGTATATTTATTTCGTGTATTCTACATGTACCCATATATAATAATAAACAACCAAATGTGTTGAAATTTTAATATTGATAAAATATGCTGATTATCAAATCCGACTTTAACAGAATTTTATTTAAAAGTAAATCATCAAATGTTTATAATATAGATATAACAAATAAATAAATTATTTTGACATTTCATTTGTTTACATTAAATAATAATATTCATGACAAGGGGCTAATAGGCAACACACATCGCAGTATTGTGACAAAATAATCTGCGCAAGTCTCAGGAACCAAAAATAGAAAGTGATACTTGGACCCTAGACGCTAGTGACAAAATCTCACGACGCAACCCCTAATACACCTCGAATTCCCTGCTGCCTATACCTAAAAGATTCGAACTACCTCGTTTCAGCCAACAAAATCTCACGGCAACCCTCAATACGCCTCTCAATAATATGACAAGGGGCTAATAGGCAACACACATCGCAGTATTGTGACAAAACAATTTGCGCAAGTCTCAGGAGCCAAAAATAGAAAGTTATACTTGGACCCTAGACGCTAGTGACAAAATCTCACGACGCAACCCCTAATACACCTCGAATTCCCTGCTGCCTATACCTAAAAGATTCAAACTACCTCGTTTCAGCCAACAAAATCTAACAGTACGGCAACCCTCAATACGCCTCTCAATAATTGGTGTCGTGCACGATTTGACAGCTGGCCTACCTTGAAGGTAAAATAACCTACTTGCTTTATGTAAACAAACTGTGTTTAAGGTTTATTATTACCATTTAAGTTTATTTTTTATAAGGAAGTTTATATTATTGATTAAATATAATTAAGTAATATGAATTCTTTTTGTGCTGTTGTTATCTGTGGTAGCATTGCAGCACGAGATGTAGGAGTCCAATTTTTTCGATAATTAACGATTTTTTAAAGTATTTATGTTAAATTACTTCTAAATAAATAATACGATATTTCTAAATGTGAATACGATCCGTCCCCAGATTAGCACATAGCACAAGCAGGAGCACGGAAGTTTCAATGATTTCAATCATCGTAAATATAAGATACATGTTATAGAATTTCTAAATATATCTTTCCTAATATATCATCTTTCTTTAATATACCAAACTTTCGCCTTATTTGTGTTGCTTTGACTCTGTTTTGGTTAGAAAAGCAATACATTTAAAAAGTGCTTTATTGATCGATTATAATTTTGATTCTGTAAAATTTGAATCTAGGTGTTGAAAATATAATGAATGCTTATTCAACAGATTATTACTCAACCTAAAGCATTGTTACTAATAACTTATGCATATTTACAAATATATGATCTTAATTAAAATAATATTGTTTTCTCCACACTCAGATTTAATACTTATGATAAGATAGAAGTAAATGTTTAAATGAAACAAAATTTCATAAAAAATATTTTATTAAACATTAAATAAACATAGGATAATTGTTAAATGCATTATAAATAAAAAATATGTACAATCTTAGACGATTACGCTTAGCGGCGCATTGAATCGTCTAAGGGTGCAATACTTACTTTTCCCAAAACTAAAACGTTTAAATCGAACTGCTTTACGCAGTATTTTTTTTACCCACTCATATACTGCTTGATTATATGCCTCAAGACTCGTATGCTTTCATTTCGTCCATCGTAAAACCACTTTTAGAATATACAAGATACATTACTCTGTCAGGATATAATATTTTGGGAGTCTATATCTGCAAAACAATTTTCTAAACGAAGTGTGTATGGATCTATTCCCAACAAGAGATATTTTTGATAAATATCTTTCTTCATGCATTTCATCAAGTGTTGCATACTACGAACTCGGATTAATTTTCTACAATAGAAAATATTTTGTCTGTTTTAGTAACATAATATATAAGAACTTACCTCTATAAATGTTAAAGATGGTTATATACTTCTGTTATAAAGAAATGAAAATAGGGATGCACCAAAACCATACATATAAACATTCACAGATTTTGTAAGGTTATTTTACCTCCAGGGAATGACGTCACGTGCAATTGGTACATTGGTAGTTGTGTTACAGTGACAGACGACATGAAGGGTCGAAGGTTTTATTTATATGCTATAATAGCTGTTTTCTTTCGTCCTAAGGATAGCGAATGCAATCAGTAAGCAAACCAATCAGGAATTTAAAAAATGTCTCCTATCAATTGGCTGTTTAATGATTGTATTCAGTTTGTTTTAACAGTTTAACAAATAAGCTCATCTGCAATAGTTACTGTGTAATTTCAGTCAACCCCTTTCGTGGCAGTAAGGTCCAGAAAAACCTTATGCCTGCATAAGTTTAAAATTAGTCCATTTATTAGATTATGTTGTTATTATAACATGTGGACTTGTAATTTGCAACTTGCAACAACTTTGAAAGTATTTTGTGATGTACAAGATATAGTTGTTTTTGTTGTAAAACACTTCCTAAGTAATATATAAATATAGCTGATTAATATAGCTTTATTACTTTGACTTTAAATAATATGGATGTACGAAAGCTAACCAGACAAAATAAACACCGCTTCACAAATTAATAAAAATATAGATTGTAATCAAATAGTTCATCTTTATTATATTACTATATCTCAGTTTAAAATCTTAATAAATGATGAACTGGTAATTTGGTTTTTTATTTTACAGTATTTGGAAACCTAACAAAAATATAAATGTAATTATTAGAGATGTTTCATATTTAAGTTAAATATTAACAAAAACTTATATGAACAATAGATTGTACACATACTGACGTACTAAACTGAATGAAATAATCAAAGTAAAAAATTACATTATTTCTATGCAGAAAGTTTCATCGGGACAAATTTCCTCTATAGAAAGAAATCTCCACGTTGTTTTCAAAATTTGGGGACCTTACACAAAACAAACTTTTACGTTTATTAGCTAAAACCATTTGCAACTGCATTTGTGCGAATGGTTTTTTCATAATATTGCCATCTTTAATATAAAGCTCCACTGTTTTATCTTTCGAAAGATAAATTTGAGATAGGTAGTCCTTATCTACAAACAGTCACATAATAGAGTATTTAGTCACTATTTGATGCCTTCTGTTAATCCCCACATTTACAGAATTGGTGATGTGTATTTATTTCTCGAATTTCATTTATTTTAGGTGTAAAGGTGTTCAATGAAGTCTCTTCTAAAAAATCGCCCCTGCAAATACAAACACATCAGATTTAATTTAATAAGACACCTTATAAGAACAAATTACGAGGAAGAATAAGAAACTACCGCAATTTAAAAGGTTAAAGTTTAAAAAGTTTTATTTCGTATATTCTACATGTATATTTTTGTGTTCACTAACTTTTGAAAAAATTTATTGTGCCCCTGATAGCATTATAATTGTAATTTTTGACTTTTTGGTAATAAAGTTTTGTATTTTATTATTTTGTTTTATTAACAAACTTTTTACAACATTGTAGGTAGTATAATAATAATAATAATAATAATAATAATAATAATAATTTATTTTCATAAGACTTACATAGTAAGTATAGAATATTGTCAGTACAAAAGTAATAAATATAAATATAAAATGGTATACACTAAAAGTTAAAGTGACAGCACATAATAAAAATGTAACAAAAAGAAAACAACAATAATAACAAGTTTAAAAAAATCTAAAATACAAATAGTTATAAACCCGACATTACTCTTCCGCATTGGCACAATTAAGGTATTCGGATACTGAATAAAAACCGTATTTTAAAAGTATAATCTTTACTCTATTTTTAAATACTTTGTTGCTAGATAATGTTATTAGAGACAGGGGTAGTTTGTTAAATAATTTAATAGACATTATCAAAGGTCCATTAGCTACCAATGAGAGTCTATGGTGGGGTATGTCTATATTGTTGGGCCTTAAAGAATAATTGTTTTTTTTCTGATCTGTTGGTAACAAATTTATCTTAATTATTTTTTAAATAGCAAACACAGTTAAAAATATATAGACTAGCAATTTGTTAAGATGCCAAGTTCCGGGAATAGATTCCTGCAGGAGTAACGTGCATCTTTAAATGTCATGGTTCGAACTATTTTCTTTCGCAAGATGAAAAGTTCCCCAACTCTACTACTGTTTCCCCAACATATTATACAATAGTTCAACCTTGAATGTACATATCCAAAATAATACATTTTCAAAATATTTAGACTGACATGGTTTCTTAATTGCCATATAGAAAAACAAGTTATGTTAAGTTTATTTATTAAATAATCAATGTGATAACCCCAGGATAAGTGAGAATCGAGGTGAAGTCCTAAAAATTTTACTGTATCATTTTGTTTTATACTTTGTCCATTGATTCTTACAAGTACACTTTCATTGAGATGTTTAGGTGTACATAAAAGGAAACTAGTTTTGAGGCTATTAAGTGCAAGGCCATTTTCGGCACAATAATTTTCAATAGATGAAATAACTGTTTTTAATTGTATACTTATGTCTTTAAAGTTATTAGCGGAAACTGATGCTGTAGTATCATCTGCAAATAGAGTGATAAGAGTATTGTTAACCATATTGACATTAACCAGATCATTAATAAATATTATAAATAAAAGAGGTCCCAATACGCTTCCTTGGGGAACACCTGTGTGAGTAAAACAGGCAGAAGATTTAAATACTTCTCCATCATGCTTTAAATGAACTTCTTGTGACCTGTCTTATGACCTCTTATTCCGTATTTTGAAAGTTTATCTGCCAGCAACTCCTGATTTACCGTATCAAAGGCACGAGTTAAGTCAAAAAAAATAGTGGCTGTCTTATGTTTTGTATCAAAATTATGTAATATAAAGTTGTAAAGTAATAAAACTGCATCTTGCGTAGACATACTTTTTCTAAATCCAAACTGATTATTTGTAAGCAAGTTTTCAGCCTGTAAAAAGTTAGACAATCTTATGTAATAAGCCTTTTCATAAAGTTTAGAAAAAATTGACAACAAAACCACTCCTCTATAATTAGAAATTTGGGACTTATCACCTTTTTTGTGAATTGGTATCACAATAGATTTTTTCAAAATACTTGGAAAAGTTCCTTCACAAAAAGATACATTTATTAATATACTAATGGGAACACAAATATAATCAATTATATTTAGCAATAATGACCCAGTAATGCCGTCAAACCCACAGGAATCCTTGTAAGTTATAGATCTGATGATGTCCCTAACTTCATCACTCGTAACCGGTGTTAAGAATAGTGAATTAGGATTGAATCTTATATATTTAGAACTATTTTTCACAATCATATTGTTAGTCAATGATTTTACCGAGTTGATGAAGAACTCATTAAAACTTTCCGCAACACAATTTAAATCTGTTAAAATATTACCTTCCGTATCCGTCAATGATAAGATAATGGCATTTTGTGAACCAATGAATGATCATTCGATTTTATGATATTCCAAGCCGTTTTGGATTTATTATTCGAATTTAACATTATAGAATCATAATATGCTCTCTTAGCATGCTTAATATGAATATTATGAGTTTTCTTTAAAGTTTTATATATTTCATGTACTTCATCATTGGTAGTATTCTTATATAATTTGCAAACATCTCTCAGAAAAATTCCTTCATTAATTAAATACTCAGTTATCCAAGGAATTTTTTTAACAGATTTTTTTATTCTGCGCAACTCTAATGGAAATGCTGAATCTAATTTTAATGTAAAATTATTAAAGAAGTTATTAAACTTTATGTCACTCCCTTCATCGGAAGTTAAAAATGACCAATTTTCAAGAGACAACAGGTATTTAAAATATTGTAGATTACTTTCATTTTTAAATGACCTGAAGTATGTATACATACATACGTCATCATCGCTTCTGTTATTATGTTGAAAGTGAACGGTTTGTAAATAATGATCCGATACATCTGTACAAATGACTTTAGGGCTTAGTAAACTTTTGTCAATATTGGAAAATATATTATCAATAATTGTTTTACATTTTTTTGATACTCTAGTATAGTCATAAATACATTTACTTAAGCCATAAGTTTTTAAAATATTACATAAATGATTTGCATTTTCATGATTCGGGGATCGATCGTCGAAATTTATATTGAAATCACCACAAAGGAAAGTAGGAATGTCGGGTTTATAAATATTATTTAATAGGCGGTCGATATTATTAACAAAATCAATAATGTTATTTGATGGTGGTCTATAAAAGCAACCTATTAAAATTTTTTTATCTTTAAAATCTAATTGAGTTATAGCGTATTCAAATACTGTCTCATTTTTTTCTATAGTACATTTTTTTGAGATAAAATGAATATCTTGCCTAACAAACATGGCTACTCCTCCGCCTCCTTTCATAGAGCAGCGGCAAAATGAATCACAACATATAATTATGTAGTTTAATACTCTTGATTTCTTCATCTGAGCACCACGTTTCTGACACGCAAAACACTTCTGGAAAGTTCAAGGTATGGAGTAACAAGTTAAGCTCATCTAATTTGTTTCGAATACTTCTCACGTTTAAGTGATATACACGTAGATCTAACTGAGTATTTATTTCACTGGACGGGTCGTTTGTTGCCTCTAAGTTTGGAATGATATTTCTGTAAGGCATGGATATAAAAAATTTGGGGACGTGTTTTTTTTATCTTCGATAATTATAACGTCAGAGGTTGCTGCTGATGGAACTGCGGGGGTGGTTGATGTGGCCTTAGATGTGGGTGCAGATACTTCAGCAGTTTGACCCAATGTCGGACTATCGCAATTTGTATGGTTACTAGTTTTTATAAAAGTAAGGTTTTTTCATCATATATTTAGCTGTAGACATAGCATGAAGAATTTGTTTCACAACCGTATCTTTGGGGAACTTTTGTAGTTCTCATTATTTGATTCAATGTACTTAAATACACCCTCAGTATAGTTATTAAATTTGCATAGGAAATCGTTTAACTTTGAATTAAATTTATATATGAGTCTATTAATGTTTTGTTTATTTTCCACGTGCGGAACAGAGGCAAACAGAATGTTTATGTGGGAACATAACTTCAGTTTATTACATATGGAGCGAAAGAGAGAGATTCTTTTGTTTTTATGTCGTTTGATCCCTCGATGATAATAACAAAATCTTGAAGTGTGAAATTTTTTGTTAGTATCTCTATGTTTTCCATGACTTGGTCCAGAAGAGCTCCCGGTTTTTTTATTGACATTGTCACATTAAGTTGCAAATGTAGTAATTTTCTAATTTGCCAATTAATACTGTTTTCATCAGAGAGTATAAGAATTTGATTCTTTTTACCTTTGTCAATTCTATTAAAACAATTGGAGTTTTCTTGCCTGGCTAGATTAGACTGTACTTGTATCTTATCATTTACTTTTTGTGTTTCCTTACTTTTTGCAGATAATATTTGCTTTTTGTCACTAATTAAAAAGTTTAGGTTTTGCATTGATAAATCCGTCGATGTAGAACAATTTCTTGTATTATAGAAGTGCATTGTTTGCGTACTAATTGTACTTGTCATGCAGTCACTAATTTCAACAGATTTTTTCAGTTTAGATATACAAACATTTAACTCACTTATTTTTTCTTCCTGATGTTGAAGTAGTTCTAACAATTCTTCTTCCCTTTTAGTAGCTTCTAATAAAAATGCCTTATGCTCTGCCTTTATTTTTTGGATATACTTATTTTTATGCTCGCTATCATCGGCTAGGTCACTAATCGTTTTTTCCAATAAGCTTATTTCGTCATTTTCACGGGTAGAGTTGCTTTCTTCACAACACACAAGTTTATTTTCTTCAATAAATTTAATTTTATCTTTATGCTTGGGTAAACAGCATTTATGATAAATTCCATAAGATACTGTCGTGGGTTCTAGTCAGTTCCCCAGCGTGAGTCAAGCCTATATCAGTCGCAAGTAGTTCTTTTGAACTGTCTTAAAGCAAACAAGCCTTTCATTGAATTTAAATAAAACAAAAGATCTAATAGGGACACGAAACAATAACAGAAAAGATCAATTAAGGACACAAGTAAAAGATCCTCTCGGGACAACAAATATAAAGTAGAAAAGATCCGTTAAGGATACAAAAAAACTAATAAATAAAAGATCCATCGGGACATACCAAAAAAAATTGTAACATTCAAAAGGCTGAGCGCTGCGAGGCGTTAACCTGATATAATTTATTAGAAAAGCTCCCATAGAAACAAAATCACAAAAAAAGTCGACGTCATGGACCCCCGTCGTATCGACGCTCCCAGGCCCACGGCGCTCTAACCACACCATGAGACCCACGACTAGGCGCTCCCAGAGGCCCGCAACTCGCTCAGAGTGCCCCAGAATTCCACATGCTAGGCAGTAGATTGTTTCCATACTTCGTCAGCTTCAACGGGGAATCCAGCGGCCCTGAGTGGCCGAATTTCGACATCGTGGATCTAAAAGAGGCCCAAAGATGACGATATAATAAACAAATATTTGTACTTCTGATGTGACTATAGTATCTGTGATAATATATGGCACGAATTTGTCATTGCTGTAACAGTCCAAAGTCACTAAAGAATAGATTGAACGGTTAATGTTCCTCCTTCAGCTTATTTAGTCAATTATTTTAAACATTCAGCGTATATACAGGGTGGCCCATTAGTGCGATGAAGTTCAATATCTGGCCTATTACAAGATATATGAAACAATGTTTAAAATAAAATTTATATGGCATTCATTATTTCTAAAATACTTTGAAAAGCATAACGCATTACTAGAAGTTGAGAGAGGTTCAAGGTCGAATTTTTTAAATGATACACCCGTCTATATATTTTTACACCATTGATTTCAGCGTAAAATTAGACGTTCAATGTTCAATACTAATTCTTGTCTCGACAGGGGCATCAACTAGTATATTATTCCACTATTTTCTACAAGTATTGTATCCCTTTAAATTAGTTATCGAGATATTAAACACCGAAATTACTTGCTTCGAGATATTTTCGATTTAGTTGATCTTAAAATTATTGAATTTTTGCTCAAGTAAGTTATGACTTTGTCATTGTGTTATATGCAATAATACATATAAGACTTGTATTATAGGTTGCATATGTAGGTTTAAGTTTAGTGCAAATTTAGGTTAATTATGTAGATAGATGTTAGCTGGCACCACAGATAACCTGACCACGTGACCAATCAGCGCCACCGACCAATGTCAACAAACAACAAACGCAGGAACCGCGTTTGTTGAAATTCCTGGAAGAGGGCGGCGCTGTGATTGGTCAGCGGAGCGCATAGCAACTAGTGGCAGTGGGCACGCGGCTGCGCTACCACGAAGAATACCGAATCGAGTGACTGGGGCATTCGTCGCTTTAACCTTGGTCACTTGTCTCGATGTTTATTATTTTAGTGTTAGTGTCTGTTTATTTGCAGTTTAATAATGGTGCGGCGCGGCGTTTAAAATACTACGATTTGTTTGTAACTTGAATAAAATTCCAATATATCTCAGCAATATTAAAAAGTATTAACTGTGTTAAAGATAATTGTGTATAGCGTGTACAGGATTGATTTTAATTGATTCATTTGTGATCGGTATTAAAAAACGAGCGGTTTAGATAATTTGCCGAACAGTGGTATAAATAAATGTGATAGTTTTAATTCTGGATTTTAATTTCAACCAGTAAAACTTGGAAACCATGAGCCAAAGCTGCAAAGTGAGTACCTACCCTATTTAATTTTCTTTCTTCATTTATGTCTCTATATTTATATAGGTACCTAAAACAGGGCATTTTGAATTATCTCCCCCGTAATATTTAATTTACAAAAACATTAGTAATTTCATACAGATAATTGAATTTCTATATTTTATGTAGCTAATATTTTGTGTATTAACCAGGAATACCTATACGTGTAGGTATTTATTTTAACAAGCGAGAACAGTACGTCTGTAATGTTGACCTTGTGCCTCACAATGTTCTAAAGTATTTGAAATTTGAAGTAGCAAAATAATAAATCATATGTCCAAGTAAGGACTTCTCGAGACATAAAAAACGCAACAAAAACTTCACGACCTTATTAAAATACCATTACCCTTTGTGCTACTTCGACCTTTTTTATAGGTTTTTAATGTGCGTCGAGTCGTTCGATTATGTCTCGGAAAGCCCTTACTTGGACTATACCTAATCATACACTGATACACTTATAGTGCAGTAACTGGAGATTTTAATTTAGGAGAATTTTATGGATTAAATTTCGGTTCTTTTTTGATAATTCAATAGTATAGTTCAGTTTATGTATTCCTTGCACTCAAAAAACGCAACAAAAACTTTACGACATAATTATTATCGCCTCTGGGCCAAGCGGCATACTGTCATCAAACAAACCGACGCACATTAAAAACCTATAAAGCTATAGTTCAAATAGGAAGAAACTGAGCCATAAAAAACTTAACAAAAACTTCACGACCTCATTAAAATACCGGTACTCTTTTTTGTGCTGTTTGCAAATTGACTCGCGTACCTTTATAGGTTTTTAATGTGCGTCGGGAATGTTTCATGCCAGGCTTGGCGCGCCATGGCCCGCGGCAATATAATTATGTCGTAAAGTTTTTGTTGCGTTTTTTTAGTGCAGGAAATAAATAAACTGAACTATATAAATAATAGAATAAACTTGAAAAATTAGAGGTTTTTCCAAATAATTGAACAGAAACAATGATAATAAATGCTCCGCATGTTGTCCATTTTCATTGACACACATCTCAATGCATCTTTGAAATGAAGTTTCTACCATTTTTAAAGTTGCCCGTGTCATCGATCGAAAAGCAGTTATTATTCTTTTTTTCATGTTTTGAATTGTAGAACATTCATCAATTCAAAAAATTTAAAAATCATTTTGGGTCACCCTGTACATTTTTAAGAAGTGAAAAAGATTCAAAAACATCACACAGATGTCTTGTAACTTCTATTTGCAATTTCTTTTCTTAAAATCCATAATAGTGACTGTAGTGATTTTTTCAATATGCATCTGCAGATTGGCATTATTTCAACAATGTAAAGAAATCACTACATCCAAATGGTTGTCAATAATAATAAGTCTAGAAGGAGACTTCTAAAATTTACTGATATTTATAGTATTCAACACTACATACACATGAACACTCAATTGATGTACGTTTCGCCAAGTATGTTGGCGTCATCTGAAGATTATAAAAACTACGTTTTAAACTTGAACACTACCATTCAACACCATCTCTGCTCGACATGCTACTCAGAGATGATTCAAAATGAAATCATCTCCATCCAGACGATGCTAGCATGAGGGGCGAAATGCGTGTCAAGTAGACTACTGGAGTGTACTGTTAAAATTAAAGCTCAGTTTTCAAATTATAGTTCAGTTTTCATCATCTCCAGGTGATGTCAGCATGGTGGACGGAACCCGCATCGAGTAGAACATTCGAGTGTTGCTATCAAATTAAAACTCAATTTTAATCATGTTCAGATGATCAGTGTATTGTTCAAATGAAAGCTATCATCATCTCTAAGTGATGTTAGCTTAGAGGGCGAAAGCCCTGTCGCGTAAAACATTCAGGTGTTGCCTTCAATTTAAAGCTCAGTTTTAGGCACCTCCAGATAATGCCAACCTGGTGTGCGAAACACACGTCAAGTAGAGTATTCGAGGGTAGTATTCCTAAAAAGCTACTGTATTAATCATATACATATGATGCTAAACATAACATAGTGGGCGAAACGCACATCGGGTAGGTTATTAGAGTATAGTGTTCATATTAAAGCTCAGTTTTAAGCATACTCAGATTATGTCTACATTGTTGGCGAAATACGCGTAGAGTAGAATATTCGAGTGTAGTGTTCAAATTGGGTTTTACCAATTTTAATCTTCTCCAGATGATGACATGGTGAACGAAACGTGCATCGAGCAGAGTATTCTGGTGTATTGTTCAAAATAAAGCTCAGTTTTCACCATCTCCACTGATGTCGAGATGGTGAGCGAAACCCGTGTCCAATAGAATATTCGAGTGTTGCTGTCAAATTAAATGTCAGTTTGAAGCGTCTCCAAATGAGGGCAAGCTGGTGGACGAAACACGCGTCGACTAGAGTATTCAAGTGTATGTAGTATTTAAATGCAATTAGGACAAGGCTTTATTTATTTTTTAAACTAGTAATCTTGTATCTAGTTGATTCATACATTATTTGAAATATTTTACACAAATTTATATACATAATAATTGGCAGATGCACATATTCTACGAAAGATTGACGTGTACCCAGGGTATGCAATTACTTTTGGTGATATATCTATTATAACTACCGCCACTGACATTTATTTCGTGCTCTACAAAATTATTCACATGAAATTTTATCCTATCTCTCACCGTTTTCTCATCGATTGTGCTAGAAGCTAAGCCATACGAAATGTTGCCAATTACCTTTCAGGCTCTAATTTCTATTCGAGGTGTGAGCATTGACGGCAACGCCGCATTTTCCGATCAAATCTTCCAAGTTGATAGATATTAAAAATATCTCATTGGATTTGTTTCATCGTCTAACACCATTACAGCACTGAAAAACGTAGTAGGCCAAGGAAAAATCTGAATGGGACTGACATGCCGCTTTCAATTTCATTGCTGTAGATCGAACGTTTTGGGTTTAAAGAATTTGTTCCGAGTTGTTTGCCGCGTGAATTAAGTTTTTATGTCAAGTGACTTTTAACCACGTTTTAATGGAATTTGTATAATCTTTGGTGTGTTCGTATCGGTTTGATGGCCACTGAAGGTAGGGATAATTATTATTTTGTCTTTCCAACATGACTTGTAATAATTGTTGTTTACTTTTATTTGTTAATTAATTGTAAGTGCTTAGTAGATGCAGTTAATTCTAAAGTTTTGTAAAAGCTCACTCCCTTGTAGTATTAATAATGGTAGGATTGCGTTTAATAATAATTAATTGTTATCAAGTATTTGCATGAACATTATTATTCTTTTTATTAGAATAAAACGCCTCTATGACCATCGAAGTTAAAAAAAGATATCCAAGATTGCGATTTATAGTAAAAATATATTGTTAAAACAAAGCCAGATCAAGGAAAAACAAATTTAGAAACTGGGGTAATAGGCCAGTCGTCAGGCAAAGTGACATCGTTTTAAATCGGATAAGATATTTTACTGTTGGAACCAGTTCATTATAGGCCTGTTTTATACGTACTAATTTTTCCCCCTCGCCCGCCCTCCGGAACAGCTCCAATTTTGGGTCAATATCGCTTAAAAATAATTTTTTTTTCAAATATTTCGATTATGAATGGTCCTACAAAAGAAGAGATGGTTATCAAAAATGTAATATTTTCCAGATACATTGAAGTAGATCTAACACGCTTTGGTTGCAAATATGAGGATAATACCTGCATTTATGATAAAAAATCCTTTGTTAGATGGTTTAATAAAAGCGTGCAATTGTAAAAAATCGTGTAGTACTCATGCATGTAGCTGTAAAAGTTGTATAATCACTTTAATTGTATTTTAAAATAAATTAAATAAAAAATAAAGTTCACATAACTACATTTTATATTACTCTACTTAACAATTATTCTACTTATAGGATAAATTGTTGCATACTTCAGTGGATGCACGACGAGCTAATGCAAGCGTGTGTTCTATAAAAATACCCATATATTTATATAATATCACAACTATCCTGACAGACGAGCGCGCGCTTGCACATATTCACAATTAAAACACAAGCACAAGCTAAAGGATAACAAAATATATCAACAGCATATTGTGGTCAAAGCTTCAAAGAATAAATGCAAATTCTTCTTACAATAAAAAACATTAACTTTCATATAGTTTTGGTGAGAGAGTTTTTGATACTTGAAAATCGCAAATTTCGCGTTTCTTGTGATTTTTTTTTCTCTAAAACTATCAACTTTAGAGAAGAACGTCTAAGAACATTTTTTGTTTGTTTTGGTGTGAACAATACGAAAATATTTTTTCCGAAACGATAAAGTCAATATTGTCTGAAAGTTATTTGTGGCATTCTACGAATATTCTTTCCTATTATTTGGGTTTTCTACCACATGTACTATTATCCTCTTCAAAATAAATCACCGAATCTACAAAATAATAGGATTATTGGAAAAAAAGCCTCTGCGCCCGTGGCGTTTACGCCAAAGGAAAAGTCAGAGGTTATGTTTTGCAAAAAATATAAATCGGAATAAACACAAAAATAATGTATTTTGCTGACGTTTCGGAAAGTAATCTTTCCGTTTTCAAAGCTATTTTTTGAAGAACTCTTATTTTGCTGTGTATGTCAAATACACAGCTTTAAGATTATTCCGATTTATATTTTTTGCAAAACATAACCTCTGACTTTTCCTTTGGCGTAAACGCCACGGGCGCAGAGGCTTTTTTTCCAATAATCCTATTATTTTGTAGATTCGGTGATTTATTTTGAAGAGGATAATAGTACATGTGGTAGAAAACCCAAATAATAGGAAAGGATAAAGTCAATGTTTCTATTTTGTTTAAACCGTTCCTGACCACATTTCCATCTGGAAAACTGTACTTTCTTATAAAGGAGCACATTTTGAATAAGATGGCACAAAAATTTTCCATTCGAATTAATTTTCCCGGTCGATGACTGATTTCACCGGGGCTATGACTTCCCCGCCTATAACTCCAATAGTATTAATGCTACGTAAAGACGTGTCTGAACCATTTCGATAGAGAATTTACTTTTCTTTAACTTCGATAACCATCCTTTTTTTTCGTAGAACCGTTCACAATCGAGATATTTGCAAAACTTGTAGGTGTTCCGGGTGGCGGGCGAGAGGGAAAAATTAGTATGTCTAAAAGAGGCCTATAATGAACTGGTTCCAATAGTAAAATCTCTTGACCGACTTAAAACGATTTTTATGTATTCTCAACTCCCTGACGACTGGCCTATAAAATGCACCTCGTAAATCAAATCAGCTTCTCCAATGACAGTAATTGCGTTTATTTATTTTCCAGAATGTTCCAAAGCAAACAGGCCCATAGACAATAGGAGAAGGTAAGATTTCATTATGTGAAGTTTTCCAATGTATCTGTGAGTTTTTTTCAATTGATAAGGAAGTGATATATCTCGTGTACTAACACAATATACGACCGTCTAAATAAATCGGTATAAAAGATGGTAAAAAATTTATAATTTTTTAGTAGTTATATTTACATATATTTGTTTAAAGAAACAATTTTGAAGAAAGACAATTTTTTATACAAAATATGTGCTTTTTCCTGATTAGCCCTAAACAATCGTTTATGGCCAACCATGAAAAAGAAAACACACATATTTTGTAAGAAAAGTTGTTTTTCTTTCGTCAAAATTGTTAACCACTAAAAAAATTTCTAATTTTTTATCAACTCCTATACTGATTTATTTAAACGGCCGGGCCGTGTTGAGTTAGACGAGATGTATCACATCCTTATCAATTGAAAGAAACTCATAGATATATCGGAAAACTTCATATAATGAAATCTACCTTCTCCTATTGTCTACGGGGTGCATCCTACCCCAGATTCTAATTTAATATTTTTTTCCCTTCATCTGGCTTTGTTTTAACGATATATTTTTACAAAAAATCACAATTTTGAATATCTTATTTCAACTTCAATGGTCATAGAGGCATTTTATCCTCATAAAAAGAATCAAATCAACTCAAGTTGCAAGTGAATAATAGTGTTCTTGCAAATATTAACAATTAATTATAAAACACAATCCTCCCATTATTAATACTACAGGGACTGAGTTTTTACAAAACTTTAGAACGAACTGATTCTACTAAGCACTTACAATTGATTAACAAATAAAAGTAAATAACAAATATAACAAGTCATGTTGGAAACACAAAATTCTAATTATTACCTTTAGTGGCCATCAAACCGATACGAACAAAGATTATATAAATTCACATTAAAACGTGGTTAAAAGTCACTTGACATAGATGCGACAAACCGAACAACTCGCAACAAATTGTCCCAAAACGTTCGATCGAAATTGAAAGCGTGATGTCAATCGCATTCAGATTTTTGCATAGGGCCTGCCTACTAAGTTTTCAGTGCTGTAGCGGTGACAGCGGTGTTAAGACGATTAAACAAATCCAATACAGTGATCAGCTTGGGATTTTGGTCGAAAAATGCTGCGTTGCCGTCAATGCTCACTCCTCGAATAAAAATGAAGAGCCTGAAAAGTAATTGGCAACATTTCGTGTGGCTTAGCTTCTGGCACGAACTGAGAAAACGGTGAGAGAAGGACAAAATTTCATATGAATAATTTTGCAGAGCACGAAATGTGAAATGTCAGTGGCGGTAGGTATATCACCAAAAATAATTGTATACCCAGGGGACACGTCCAGCTTTCGTAGAATATTTCCATCTGCCGATTATTCTGTAAAATATTTCAAATAAAGTATGAATCAACTAAATAGAACATTGCTAGATTAAAAAAATAATAATAATAAACAAAGAAAGTCGTGTTCTAATTGTATTTAAATACTACACTTGAATACTCTACTCGACGCACGTTTCGTCCACCAGGTTAGCATCATTTGGAGATGCTTAAAACTGGCCTTAAATTTGATAGCAACACTCGAATGTTTTACTTAATGCGCCTTTCGCCCACCACGTTGGCATCATCTGAAGATGATTAAAGTTAAGTTTTAATTGGAACACTAGATCCGAATACTCTATTCGACGCATGATTCCCCCATCATGCTGACATCACATTGAGATGGTGGAAACTGAACTTTAATTTGAACAATACACTTGAACAAACTTACTCCTTGTGTTTGGCGAAACGCGCATCGAGCAGAGCATTCGGGTGTATTGTTTAAATTGAAGATCAGTTTTCATCATCTCCAGGCGATGTCAGCATAGCGGGCGAAACCTGCGCCGAGTAGAACATTCGGGTGTTGCTATCAAATTAAAGCCCACTTTATCACGTTTAGATTTTTTTTTTCTCGGAAAAATTTATATTTTGTAGGAGGCGTTTCTTTGAGGTAGGTGGTAGGTGGCCAGGGTTTTGTAACCGACTGCGGTGTTCTTCTCGCCCTTTAATGGGGTAGAAAACAAATTTATAAAAATACTAATAAACATATTTTTTATACTATTTTTCAATTATTATAGATGAAAAAAAATTTCACCCCCTTGAAGGGTGGAAACAACCCCTGGGAGTGGTTACACAATCCTGGTCACTTACCACCTTCCTCAAAGAAATGCCTCCTACAGAATATTAATTTTTTTCTCACAAAAACAAATATCAATTTTCCACCCCCTACAAGGGTTGGAAGCCTAAAGTCATATCCCTCGAGGGACCTTCCGTTCTACTCGAGGGAACAAGTAAAAAAACTGGGGAAAATAAACGGGTTCACGGAAAAGGGGAATTTGGGGAGCTTGTCGTGAGATTTTCCTGTGTAAAGGAGATTGCTCGCGACAAGCTTTTATATCAAAAAAATATATAATGTGTAACAAAATGATGGGTTTGATTTACTTCCAAGTTTATTTTCTTCTTTTTAGAACATTTAAATTAAAGTTTTTTTTTTATCTTTTTTGTATAATTTTAAAATAATAATAGTAAAGACCAACATTTTCACTATTGTATATTTTATAAAGCAATAACAACATAGTATATGAATAATGGTAGAATTAACAAAAAACATTTAATAGAAAAAAAACTAATTTACAGTAACTACTGAATAAAAATAAATTTCAAAGCAAATATAATCTAACGGCAGCATTCTACGAAATTTTGTTTTCTCATCTTGGACGTAGTTCACTGGCACCAATTTTTCGTTATCCAAAGTCTATTGAATTTGCATGGAGATGAAACACAGGCTAATTTCCGGTCGGTATATTAATGTCCGTTGTACTATTATGAAAGGTATCGTAGATGTTTTAAATTTATTAGAGAACTTGTAATATTATTAATCGTTGTAAATATACCCTTAATTACAGTTTTAATGCATGAACTAATGTACGCTGCTGAACAGTTAATGGCTTATTTGACGCAATGCTGATCCTATATGTTTTATGATATGTATTTTTCGTGTGTTATTAAAATACAAATCAAAAAGTATACATACACAGCACCCAATTTACTGTTTTAAGTGGATAAAGACGTGAAAATAGTATTTTCGTATTTCTTAAAATTAGCTGAACTGTACTATACCCTACCAATTGCTACTATAATAATTTATTTTTCTACCGATCGTTATTCCCGTCTAACCCCGGATTTCAGTGAATTTTCTTAAACTTCTACCCTATTAACTTCGTGGCACGCTAGTTATGATAGAATCGATGCAAACTAGTATACCTAATTAATTGTGAAATATTTCTTTATAATGGCATTCTGATATTTTTCCCGAAAAAAAAAGATTTATATTTACTACAGAAATAAAGAATTATTAGCTTATCTGAGAATTATACTTACAATGATAAGCTTATTCAATTCCAGATTAGTTAGTGGTTGCCGGTGTAACCGCATTATTATTATTAATGAGCTCATAATCTCAGCGTTACTTTTATATTTACGTTGAAGAGTAAACCTGGAGATTTTATAGTCAAAATTTTGCTCGATCAATATACTGTTACGTGTTTACAATCTCCAGTAAACACTCTGTATGTAGGGTCAATAAATCGCAACAAGAATCTTCATAAACCACTGATTTATTAATCACTTAATTAAAATAATTATTCCTTATACTAAAACACACTAATTATACTTTTAATCTGCAATAAATTCACTACTTTAATTTATAACTTGCTACTGTTTCTTCAAATTAATATTAATATTGTAAAGTAAGTAGTAATGAATATTAAATGGTAAATAGAAAATTGTCAATGATAGCAATAGCAACTATCGGTTACTTAACAATTCTTTTTGAAAGAATCTTTTGAAAATATAAGGCCGATACGAACAACACAACAGAGATTAATTCACATTAAAACATGGTTAAAAGTCACTTGATTTATATGAAAATTTAATACACACGACAAACAACTCGCAGCAAATTATCCAAACCCAACACGTTATCTACAGACATGAATTGGAAGCGTCCTATCAGTCGCATTCAGATTTTTGCACGGGCGGCAGCGCCCGGCCTACTAAATTTTCAGTGCTGCGGTGGTGTTAGACGATTAAACAAATATTAATACACCGATCGACTTGGGAGATTCAGTCGGAAAATACATGGTTGCTGATAATCGCCCCTCCTCTAATAAAGGTGACGAGCCTCAACAGCAATTGGCAACATGTCGTATGACTTAGCTTCCAGCACGAACGCTGGGAAAACGATGAGAGATCGGACAAAATTTTATGTGATTAATTTTGTAGAGCACCAAAATATCAATAAAATTGATTGATTGTTTGGACGGGGGACAGCCCCACTTTTCGTAGAATTCTTGCATCTGTCGGTTATTATGTGTAAATGTGTATAAAATATTTCAAATAATTTAAAGAAAGTCCTGTTCTATTAATTATTGTAAGTGAAAATTAAGGTAAATGAAATGCCGGAATCTCGGAGGAAGTCGAAATCTTTAGTGTGACGCTGCCCCTGATGTAATTTCCACAGGTGCCGAGACATTCAAATACTACTTTGAACACTCTACTCGACGAGCGTTTCGCCCACCATGCTGGCATCGTCTGGAGATGTTTAAAACTGAACTTTAATTTGATATCCACACCGGAATGTTCCACTCGACGCGAATTTTGCCCACCTTGCTGACATTACCTGGAGATGATAAAACGGAGCTTTAATTTGACCAATACCAAACACTCATCAACTGGAAGTATTAAATTTGAGGTTTAATTTAAACACTACGTCTGTATACTTTATTCAACTCGCGTTTCGCCAACCTGTAGTCATAATTTCGAGATGATTAAAACTGAGCTTTAATTTGATAGGCAATACGCAAGTGTTCTACTTGACGCGAATTTCGCCCACCATGCGTTCATCAGGAGAAACGTCTCTAAAAGTTCTACTATCTTTGGAAGACCATTTGCAGATCTGTTTCCCGTGTTAGGTTATAATAAAAACATATGGACCCCACAATTGTTTCCACGTCCAGTGGTAGTATAGTAACGCATTTTTTTCTTGTTTAAATAAGCTTCAACACATAAATAACGCAACAAAAACTTTACGACCTCATTAAAATACCGGTACTCTCTGTACTGCTGTTCGCAAATTGACTCGCTTACCTTTATAGGTTTTTAATGTGCGTCGGGTTATTTGATGACATGCATGCCGCCGTGGCCCGCCGCGATAATAATTATGTCGTAAAGTTTTTGTTGCGTTTTTTTTGTCTCGGGAAGTCCTTACTTGGACTATATCATAAGTAGATTCTTAGATTCTTCAAACGTTTAATTGTCTGAGAAAATGGTACTCTTCTTTCTAGGCTATAAAATTAACAGTTCCAGGGAAATATTTATTCGGTAAAAAGTTTTTTACAATGGTTCCTTCACTACTACTAACTATTATTATATAATGTGTAATTTTCCCTTAACAAAATTAACGCATTAAGAAAAATAATTTAAGCGGACCGCGAAACGCCTTCATCATTATTTACAAAAAAGTCGTTAACAATAATGTCGAAAATTGCTACTGGATAAGACTGTGTTTACAAATAATGATAAATGTGTTTTGCGGTCTGCTCTCGGGTCTGCTTTACAGATAAAAGCGCATAGTTCTCTGAAACCATTGATTTTATCGATGAGAAAAAGAGTAGGTATAGTTCAAGTAGGAATAAATTGAGACAAAAAAAACGAAACAAAAACTTTACGGCATAATTATTATCGCCGCGGGCCATGGCGCTAAGTTGAAGTAAATAGATCCCAGTAAATAAAAAATGCAAACAAAAACTTTGCAACATAATTATATCTCTGCGGGCCATGGCGCCAACCCTGACATGAAACATTCCCGACGCACTTTAAAAACCTGTAAAGGTAAGCGAGTCAATTTGCGAACAGCACAAAAAAGAGTACTGGTATTTTAATGAGGTCGTAAAGTTTTTGTTGGGTTTCTTATGTCTCGGGATTTTCCTACTTGAACTATACCTACCTAGTTTTTTCTTGAGGAATCTATTTACGACATTTACTTTTAATATCATCCTTGTAAAAAATTTGGGGTGCGTGGGGGTTCGTCATAGCCTGTTCCCGACTTTCTAGAAGGTACATAGACTTCTAGAGCAAATTAATGCATTCATCTGTTTTATTGTAAATCACCAAAAACCTCATTAAGTTTAAAATCATGATTTAAAAGTTATAAATAATAAAGAATTTGCTTCCCTCTACTTTAGCGGCCCAGCCTATAACTCACTTTAAATTTTTAAATTTATTTGATCGCCTTATTTAGATTAACGTCCTGGCGGAGTTTAGCATTAGCTATTCTACCATACTCAACCAGGACACATATACATAGATAATTATAACAGCGACCATTCCCTACGACATTGCCATCTGCCGCAGCTGAGACTCGAACTCAGGATTGGTACAGCAACTAGCCGTGTTGTCCCTCACACAACCTCATCAAGTCCACTGCTACCAACTCTGTAACACATGAGAAACACCAATAACATCCATACCCTAGCCAGGATTCGAACTCGGGACTTCTTGGTTGCAAGCCTAACACGTAAACGTAGAGCCATTAAGCCGGTATTTAATAGTTTTCTCCCCAGACAATAAATAAAACTGTTTAATAATTAATATGGTTAATAACAATATCTACGATTATTTACTAAAAGGTATGGCAATAAAATTCATAATTTATACAAACTTACGGATAATTGATAAGAAAATTTGTCTCAGGTGAGTGCCAACCTTGATAGTACTTTCTCATCATCCTTTATCTTGAATATATTTGTAACTCTCGAAGACTTTTTAGTAGAACGTAAAATTAACTTGATCGCAATTTTCTTGACGGCCTTTAATCTAACGAGAAATTTACATGTTACAACAAGAAAAATCACCAGACAAAAATTTGTTTGGTGCTCTGACGAGAAATTTGCAAGATTAATGAAATTACCAAAAAGCCACGAACAAAGATATATTTCATATTGGCTTAATACCTATTAGCCCACATCTTTACTGGGATTGATTGCATTTGTTATTTATAGTCCTTGTTATAAAATACGCGTACCTAATTCGTATTATTATCAAAAATATCCATTGGTTTGACCACGCCAGTTCGTCTGCAACAATATAACAATAACAGAGACGCACACACGTGCTGTCTGTTGAAATTCTTAGAACGATGACGGCGCCGGCGTTATGATGAATAACATGCATTGGCATTGGCGAATCCGGGGAATCTCCTCCCCACTCCCGGGTGATTGACCTCTCTTGTTTACAGGTGCACCGACCGACTGCACTAGTGCCTGTACTGCCTGTCGATTTATTTGTCAATTTAGCAGCAGTGAGACGAGACGTTTTAACTGGACGGCAATTTGGAATAATTTAACAAATACAAATGATTTATCAATCATGTAAATTAATTTACGTAATTAAAAGTGATATTTAGGTATTTTTAATAATTTATTAGTGATAGGCATACGTAAATAGTGAAAAATGTGTTCTAACTGTCGTTAATGGCTCTTATTGCGATGTTAACACTGAATGGTTGAGATGAAACGTATTCCAGGGTAAGTAATGTTCAATCAAATTTTAATTTATGAATATTGTTTAAAATTAAAATGCGTTTATAATTTTGGGACGTAAAGCGACGAACCTCTCAAATTGTTATTAACAAGCATCTGGTCTCGATATTATTTCCTTCAAATAATGATCTACATGGAGCTTATACTTAAAAATCAAATATAGCATCTGATTAAAACTTGCCTTTATTATTAGTAATTGCTTCAGTTTCTCTAATTTATATCAAATGAACAGTATCGATATTCGACAACAGCAGGAATACCTATATATCTTGATTTTTTATTTACGCATCTTAATGATACTGAAGTTGGACCTGCCAAAAATTTACTACTTCCCAATTCGACACATCATACCGCTATCACATTTGATATTAACATAATGGTCAAAAATGAACTGCAATATGAAGAGTGGTATTTTGATTATCGCAATGGCGACTACTTTAGTTTAAATAATTACTTTGCTGAAGTTCAATGGGACAAACATTTGGACTATGATATAGACAATTGTGTGTGTAATCTTTACGATGTCATCTTTAGTTGCTATCAATGCTTTCATTCCCATTAAGAGACACAAAACCTCAACTTTTCCCAAATGGTTCAACTCGGAACTTCCTAAATTAGTTGTAGAAAAAAAGAAAGCTCATAAAATTTATAAAAGTTCCATGACAAACCAATCCTACGAACATTTCTCCCGTTTATGTGCCGATTGCAAAGATCTTACGGAAAGATGCCATATGGAATATTTGATTAATACTGAAAACAATATTCATCGAGATCCCCGCCAATTTTGGAAATATATAAATGATCAGAATAAAGTTACAATGCTATACATTCAAGTAGGAAGAAACTGAGGCATAAAAAACCTAACAAAAAGTTTACGACCTCATTAAAATACCGGTACTCTTTTTTTGTGCTGTTCGCAAGTTGACTTGCTTACCTTTATAGGTTTTTAATGTGCGTCGAGAATGTTTCATGTCAGGCTTGGCGCCATGGCCCGCGGCGATATAATTATGTCGTAAAGTTTTTGTTGCGTTTTTATTTACTGGGATCCGTTTATGTGAACTAGCGGACTAGCGCCGTGGCCCGCGGCGATAATAATCATGCCGTAAAGTTTTTGTTGGGTTTTTTTCCGTCTCGGGAATTTATTACTTGAACTATACCAAATACAATGTGCTATCGTAATAAGTTGCCTGATTCTGGGTTAGTCACTGTTAATTTGTTTGCCGAATTCTTTTCCAGTGTTTATGTGCAAAATAGCAATATACTACCAGGTTATAATTTTAATATTAACATTGATTTGATGTCTTGTTCAATTGATTTAATAAGCTTAGTGGAAGCCATAATTAGTCTACCAAACAAACTCTCATATGGTTCAGATGAGGTGCCTGCTTACTTCTTAAAAACCTTTACATGCCATATTCAACAAGTCTCTCAGCTTAGGTATTTCTCCAACTTATTGGAAGCATAGCTTTATTATCCCTATATTCAAAGCTTTAGGTCTTGGTGGTTCGTTACTAAAGTGGATTGAGAGCTTTTTAGTGGGTCGTACGCAATCTGTTAAATTAGGTAATTTTATATCATATAACATCGATGTAGTATCTGGGGTTCCTCACGGTTCAAACTTGAAAATTATACAGACCAATATAATCTGATTATGATGCAACTTTACTTCAAAAAGATTTAGACAGCTCCTACAGATGTGTTTACTGAACTTAATGACCTTAAATATTAAAAAATGTTTCTCCATAACTTTTTCTAAATCGCTCTCAGATCTCTACCCGTATACTATCAATAATAATAATTTACAAAGTGTTACAGAAATCCGAGACTTAGGAATAAATTTTTATAGCAAATTAACTTTTAACTCATTTCATGAAGATGACTTCAAACTCGTTTAAATCACTTTAGTATAGTTCAAGTAAGAAAATCCTGAGACATAAGAAACCCAACGAAAACTTTACGACCTCATTAAAATACCGGTACCCTTTTTTGTGCTGTTCGCAAATTGAGTCGCTTACCTTTATAGGTTTTTAATATGCGTCGGGAATGAATCATGTCAGGCTTGGCACCATGGCCCGCAGCGATATAATTATGTTGTAAAGTTTTTGTTTGCATTTTTTATTTACTGGGATCTATTTACTTCAACTTGGAGCCATGGCCCGCGGCGATAGGTCGTAAAGTTTTTGTTTCGTTTTTTTTTTGTCTCAGTTTATTCCTACTTGAACTATACTTACTAACTTGTATTTACTTTTTTTATTCACTTTATCCATTCTGATGGTTTATATTCTGAAGTTTATGTATTTCATTTTGGCTTAGGTTAAACATATAACGGTACTCCACTATTGGTGTATACAAGTTTTATAGAATGAAATCTATCGGAACCATATATATTTAAGAATTTAACGGCATTTCGTAAATATATCTTATTTTCGTTGTCATTCATTTTACACGATGCCTTTACGCCTTATTTGACGATACACAGGCTCATTTGAAAACTTCATGCCTCTGACGTAGTTTCCTCGAACACCAAAACACTGAAACACCAACGGCCGGCTTATTAATGCAGGAATAACGCTATCTAGAACTCTAGAAGATAATATCCATTGCTTCGCTGAACATTTATCCTTTGGTTACGAGTTACCCTTGCATTGATAAACCGGCCCTAAGTGAATACTCTATCGGACGTGCGTTTCATCAATCATGTTGGCATTATCTGGATGATAAAAACTTTTATTTAAACGCTGCCATCGAACACTCTACTAGACATGCGACTCAGTTTTGATCATCTCCAGGTGATGTCAACATGGTACATGAAACCCGCGTTTAGTAAAACATTCGAGCGTTGTCACTAAATTAAAGTACAGTTTTAATCAGCTCCAGATGATGCCAACATGGTTTGTAAAATGCGCGTCGAGTAGAGTATTCAGGTATAATTTTAAAATTAAAATTTATTTTTAATCATCTCTAGATGATGCCAACACGGCGGGCGAAATGAGCAGTAGAGCGTTCGAGTATATTATTCAAATTAAAGGTCAGCTTTCTTCATCTCCAGATGATGCCAATACAGTGGGCGAAAGCGTGTCGAGTCAGATTTAAGCATCTCCAGATGATGCCAATATGATGGGCGAAACACACACCGAGTAGAGTATTAAGTGTAATATTTAAGTGACTTGGTGCTTGTGGAAATTACGTCACATGCAACATCACATTTCAACTTTTCAACACCTTATTTTCTCCTAATTTGAATTTATTTACAATTAGGAAAGAATTTCTTAAAAAAAAAATTCTTTAAAGTAAGTGCTTAATTACAATAATTCATTAATTATTTTAAATGTTTTATTCATTACCTATAATAATACTCGGCAGATGCAAAAATTATACAAAAAGTGGGCGTATCCCCTGCTTAAGCAATTAATTTGATGATATATTGCCACATTTGCCTCGGACATTTGAAATTTCATGCCCTACAAAATTCCTTATCTGAAATTTTGTCCTATCTGTCACCGTTTTCCCGGCGTTCCTGCTAGAATTTAAGCCACACGAAATGTTGCCAATTAGTCTTCAAGTTCTTCATTTTTATTTGAGTAGTGAGCATTGTCGGCAACCCTGCATTTTCCGATCGAGCCTTCCAAGTTGATCGGTGTATTGTGTATTGATATATCATATCAAATGTTTCATCGTCTAACAGAACCACAGCACTGAAAATTTAGTAGTAGCCCATGCAAAAATCTGAATTACGACTGACGCGACGCTTCTAATTTCAATACTGTTAAGAACGTTTTGGGTGTGAACAATCTGCTGCGAGTTGTTTGTCGCGTATTAAATTTTCATGTCAAGTGATTCTTAACCACTTTTTAATGTGAATTTGTAATCTCTGTTGTGTTATTCGTATCGGTATGATGACCACTAATAAAATAGCTTAGTTACTTGGGCGTTTGATACTTCCACTTTTGAGTAAAATCAAATCCTTCTAACCAAGCATATAGAATACATCAAAATAAGTCGTAGATAAAATGATCCGGATATCGTTCGATAGAGAATACAATATTGCATAAGAACTTTATTTTGTTTTACTATTTTTATTTTCTCTTGTATGAAACCTCATAGCAAAAAAAGATGGTCGAAGCCCCATATTCGGCGATCATTCCCAAACGACTTGATAAACCAAAATTTTACAAGTTGTAAAAAATGAAGACAATTATGTTTTCCATCGATTAATACATAATTTATAAACGTTATTATGCGTGCAAAGAAAAAGCTGCCCATGTAATAGTGTTATAATCTTATTCATTAACTAGGTATTATTTTTCTTACAAACTGCGAAAAAAATTGATTGTATCCTTTGAAAATTATTTCACACCTTTTGTTTTAACTATTGTTTCTTCTGTAAAACCCTTTTAACAGAAAATATTGGACGGGCAACAATTGTTAACTATCAAACGATTCCATAAGTTTAACGGAAGATAAAAATATACTACGTTTAAGAAAATTAAAAAAATTAAAGGAATTGGTACATAATTTTAAATAGTATGCATTTAAATAAAGCCACCAGTGGCGTGTTTGCAAAAAACAACAAATATAATTGCATGAGATTCAATTTTTTTAAAAGCTTTTATTTAACATGCAATGTTTGTTTGTTTGTTGCAATCAAAATTTCGATTAGTTTTAATTAAGCTAGAGCTTTGAAATTTTGCACGCGTATAAGTCTGGTGACAATACACTTTTAACATTTTCATATGAGAAAAAATAAGATGGCGGACGACTTTACCGTTTGTGATCCGATTTGACTCAAAATCCATATCTGGGGGTTTTCAAGGTCGTGGATTATGAATTTTTAGTCAAAATTCAGAAATTCGTATAAATGCAATTTAGGGCATGTATGAAAGTTAAGGTATCTAGATTTTTTTGCATCAGCCACCCCCACTATCACCCCTAGTACCACCCCCACACTATTATGAAAAGGCGTAATAGAAATTTAAATGTGATTTGTGCTTTAGTGTGTATACAAGAACAATACGTCGAAAACATTATTTTTGGCGTTGTCTACCCCCTCTACCACCCCCATTGCCACCCTATTATTAAAGGGAGTAAAACATTAAATTGGGATTTAGTGTGTATATGAAAACCAAGGGCCTCTAAAAAATTTTTGGTATTAACCACCCCATCTACTACCTCTATTGCCACCCCCACCCTATTATTAAAGGGAATAAAATATTAAATTGGGGGTGGCTAATGCAAGTCGTTTTGGTTCTCGTATACACACTAAATCCCAATTTAATTTTTTATTCTCTTAAACAACAATAGGGTGGGGGTGGCAATGGGGATGGTAGAGGTGGTAGCTAACGCCAATAAAATTTTTTTTAGACGTTTCGTTCTTGTATACACACTAAATCACATTTTAATTTTTTTTATCCCCTTCAATAATACAGTGGAGACGGCAATGGGGGTGGGTAAGTAATGCTAAAAAAATTTGTTTAGACGTTTCGTTTTTGTATACACACTAAAACACATTTTAATTTTTTTTACCCCCTTTAATAATAGGGTGAGGGTGGCAATGGGAGCAGTAGAGGGGGTAGCTAACGCAAAAAAATTTTTTTTAGACCTTTCTTTCTTATATACACACTAAATCACATTTTAATTTTTTTTACCCCCTTCAATAGTGAGTGGAGATGGCAATCGGGGTGGTAGAGAGGTAGCTAATGTCAAAAAATTTTTTTTTGACGTTTCGTTTTTTGTAGACACTAAATCACATTTTAATTTTTTTTACCCCTTCAATAATAGGGTGGAGATGGCGATGGGGGTGGTAGAGGGGGTAGCTAATGCCAAAAAAAATGTTGAGACCTTAACTTTTCGTATATGCCCTAAATTGAAATTTTATGGAGTCTTACTTGCTTGTTTTGCCTATTTACCCTTACTTACCCCCGAACCCTTCAACGGAATTGGATCAAAATATAATCTAGTTCCAGATCTCGTTACAATACATAAGTGTACCAAATTTCAAGTCAATATCATAAACGGTTCCAGAGTAAACATGCGCACAAAAAAGTTACCAACAGACAGGAAATTTTTTTCGCCCAAATTTAAAATCTGGACGTTTCATGACATTTTAAGCCTATTTCAACAAAAAATATATATATATTTGCGTTATATTTCCACTGGACATGGAAGTAATTATTCTGATATTTTATATTCTGAAGTTTATGTTAATCTATCAGGACCATATATATTTAACAATTTAACGGCATTTCGTAAATATATCTTATTTTCGTTGTCATTCATTTCACACGATACTTTTACGCCTTAATTTGATGATACAGGCTCATTTAAAATCAACATGCCTCTGACGTAGTTTCCTCGAACATCAAAACACTTAAACACTAACGGCCTGTTTATCAATGCAGGATTAACGCTATCTAGAACTCTAGAAGATGATATCCATTGCTTCGCTGAACATTTATCCTTTGGTTACGAGTTAACCATGCATTGATAAACCGGCTCTAAGTGAATACTCTAACGGACGTTCGCTTCGTCAATCATGTTGGCATCATCTGGATGATAAAAACTTTTATTTAAACGCTGCCATCGAACACTCTACTAGACACGCTACTCATGGATGATTAAAACTTAATTTCAACTATCATTATTAATTTTAAAAGTCAGTTTTGATCGAGTACGTAGGTTAGGTTAGGTCGAGTAGAACATGCTAGTGTTGCTATCGAATTAAAACTCAGTATTAGGCATCTCCAGATGATGCCGACGGTGGGCGAAACGTGCGTCAAGCAGAGTATTGCAGTGTAGTGTTTAAGTTTTAAGCATCTTCAGAAGATGCCAATGTACTGTGCGAAACCCGTATCAAGTAGAGTGTTCGAGTGTATTGTTCAAATTAAAGCTCAGTTTCATCATTTCCAGTGATGGTGTAGAAACCCGCGTTGCGTAAAACATTCGAGTGTTGGTATCAAATTAAAGCTTTGTTCTAAACACCTCCAGATAATGGCAACTGCTCGAACGAAAAGCGAAAGCTCATTTTTAAGCATATTCAAATCAAAACTCGGTTTTAATCATCTCCAAATGATGCCAATGCGGTGCGTCTAGTAGAGTGTTACAGTGTAATGTTGAAAGCAGAGTTATAATTAACTCTGCTTTCATCGTCTCCAGGTGAAGTCATCATGGTAGACGAAACCCGCATCGAGTAAAACATTCAAGCGTTGTTACCAAATTAAAGTACAGTTTTAAGCAGATTATGTCTACATGGTTCGTGAAACGCGCGTCAAGTAGAGTGTTCAGGTATAGTTTTAAAATTAAAATTTATTTTTAATCATCTCTAGATGATGCCAAGATGGCGGGCGAAATGCGCATCGAGTAGAACGTTCGAGTATATTATTCAAATTATAGTTCAGTTTTCTCCATCTCCAGATGATGCCAATACGGTGGGCGAAAGCGTGTCGAGTAGAGTATAGGAGTGAAATGTTCATACTAAAACTCAGATTTAAGCATCTCCAGATGATGCCAATATGATGGGCGAAACACACGCCGAGTAGAGTGTTCAAGTGTAATATTTAAATGACTTGGTGCTTGTGGAAATTACTTCACAGGCAACATCACATTTCAACTTTTCAACACCTAATTTTCCTTAATTTGAATTTACAATTGGGAAAGAATTTGTTAAAAAAATTCTTTAAATTAGGTACTTAATTATAATTCATTAATTATTTGAAATGTTTTATTCATCACATATAATACTCGGCAGATGCAAAAATTCTACAAAAAGTAGGCGTATCCCCTGCTTAAGCAATTTATTTCGAATGATATATTGCCACTGACATTTGAAATTTCATGCTATACAAAATTCCTTATCTGAAATTTTGTCCTATCTCACCGTTTTCGCGGCGTTTCAGCTAGAAGTTAAGCCACACGCAATGTTGCCAATTAGTCTTCAAGCTCTTCATTTTTATTTGAGTAGTGAGCTTTGTCAGCAACTCCGCATTTTCCGACCAAATATTTCAAGTTGATCGGTGTATTAAAAATACCGCATTGGATTTGTTTCGTTGTCTAACATCGCCACAGCACTGAAAACCGTATAGTAGGCCTTGGAAAAATCTGAATGCGACTGACAGGACGCTTCCAATTTCGTTTCGTTGTAGATCGAACGTTTTAAATTTTAATATTAAACAGTACAATCTGCTGCGTGTGATTTGTGATGTGAATTAAATTTTCACATACGTGAAATGACTTTTATCAGTTTTAATGTGAATTTGTAATCTATGTTGTGTTGTTCGTATCGGTTTGATTTTGATGGCCACTAAACGCAAGGTTAATTCGCTAAAGGTAATAATTATTGTCTCCATAATGACCTCTAATTATTGTTAACGTTTATTTATTAATCAATTGTATGTGCTTAGTAAACTCAGTTTATTCTAACGTTTCGTAAACGCTCGGCTTCTAGATTATTTATGTTGGGAGGATTGTCTTTAATAATAAATTGTTAATATTTGCATGAACATTATTATTTACTTGCAACTTGGAATTACATTTTTTTACTAGGTTAAAACGTCTCTCTGACCATTAAACCTGAAAAGAGGTATTGAAAATTATGCTATGTATAAGTTAAAATATGTTACAACAAAGCCCGATGAATAAAAAAATATATTAAAATGAAATCTGCGGTAGGATGCACCCAGTAGAACAGATCAGCCTCTGCACTGACAGTAGTGCGTTTATTTATTTGCCAGATTGTTCCCAAGCGGACAGGACCATGTAGAGGCAATAGGCGAAAGTCTGATTTTATTATATCATCATGAAGTTTTCCAATGTAACTGTGACTTTCTTTCAATTGATAAGGAATTAACATTTTGTCTGTTAACTCAACACGACCGTCTAAACAATCAGCATAAAACTTGGTAAAAAAAATGAAATTTTTTAGTAGTTATAGACATAGTTGTTTATAGAAACAATTTTGTACACAAAATATGTGCTTTTCCTAATTGGCCATAAACAATCTTGTTTATATAAATCAAATGCTTATCATGACCATGTAAATAAATCAATATAAAAGCTAGTGGAAAATTTGTCATTTTTTTACCAGCTAGGTAGGTATAGTCCAAGTAAGGACTTCCTAAGAGGAAAAAAACTAAACGAAAACTTTACGGCATAATTATTATCGCTGCGGGCCATGGCGCTAAGTTGAAATAAATAGATCCCAGTAAATAAAAAATGCAAACAAAAACTTCACAACATAATTATATCGCTGCGGGCCATGGCGCCAAGCCTGCTATGAAACATTCCCGACGCACATTAAAAACCTATAAAGGTAAGAGAGTCAATTTGCGAACAGCACAAAAAAGAGTACCGGTATTTTAATGAGGTCGTAAAGTTTTTGTTGCGTTTTTTATGTCTCAGTTTATTCTTACTTGATCATTATATGTATAGCAGAGACAAACTAAGATATGTTCGGCAACTGTTCTAGATGGTTCTGTTTTTATCAGGAGATTCAAGTAAGTTAAAAATTAAGTTTTGTAGAATGAAATTGATCGGGAACTTATTTTTTTTTAACAATTCTTCTGCAAATTTTTGGTATTTTGTGAATTATTATTTTCGGAAACCGCGGACATGAATGTGACAATATTTTACCCCAATCGTATTCTCTTTTTTAAAAAATGAGCTGTTCAAACAATTAACTATTTTCCAGTATACAACTTTCCTCTTATTTGTGACGCCTGACATCAAACTTTATCATTTATTTTTACGCGACGCCTTCACACCTTATTGACGATATAGTTCTTTTGAAAACTTCATAGCTCTGACGTCGTTTCACAAATATCAAAACTCTTGACAGTACTCGTGAATGCTCTATTGGATGTGCATTCCGCCAACAATGTTGACATCATCTGGATATAATAGAAAGTTTTAAACTTGGACTAACTTTAACACCCTACTCGACGCGCGACTCAGAGATGATTAAAACTTTGATCACCTCCAGGTGACGTCAGCATGGTTGTTGAAACGCGCGTCGAGCACAGTATTCGGCAGTGGCGTTCAAATTAAAACTCAACTTTAATATCTTCAGAAGATGTCGGCATGATGGAAGAAATGTGCATCGAGTTGAGTGTTCGAGTGTATTCAAATAAACCTGAATTATCATCGTCCCCAGGTGATGTCAGCATTGTGGGCGAAACCCGCGTCGAGTATAACATTCGGGTGTTGCTATCAAATTAGAGGCCACTTTGTCACTTTTAAAATTGATATTTTGTAGAAGGCGTTTCTTTGAGGAAGGTGCATGGTAGGTGACCAGGGTTGTGTAACTGACCCCGGGGGTTGTTCTTGCCCTTCAAAGGGGTGGAAAATAAATTTATGAAAACACTTTGATAAACATTTTTTATACTATTTTTCAATTATTATAGATGAAAAAAAATTCCACCCCCTTGAAGGGTGGAAACAACCCCCGGGGAGTCGCATTCAGATTTTTGCACGGCCTACTAAATTTCCAGTACTGCAGTGTTATTAGACGAATAAACAAATATTAATACACCGATCGTCATAATGCATAAAATAATCTAATCTGCGACATAATTTTTTTTGTCGTTGATCCGTGTGGCAAAATGCATGGTTGCTGATAATGGTCCCTCTTCGAATAAAGATGAGCCTCAAGAGCAATTGGCAACATGTCGCATGGCTTAGCTTCCAGCACGAACGCTAAGAAAACGATGAGAGATCGGACAAAATTTCATGTGATTAATTTTGTAGAGCACCAAATTTGAAATGTCAGTAGCTATACTAAAGTTAATTGTTTAGGCGGGGGACACCCCCACTTTTCGTACAATTTTTGCATCTGTCGGTTATGTGTAAATATGTATAAAATATTTCATTCAAGTAATTTAAAGAAAGTCCTGTTCAAATAATTTTAAGTGAAAATTAAGGTAAGTGAAATGCCGGAATCGCGGAGGAAGTCGAAATCTTTATGTGACGCTGCCCCTGACGTAATTTCCACAGATGCCGAGACACTTAAATACTACCTTTAACACTTTACTCGACGCGCGTTTCGCCCACCATGCTGGCATCGTCTGGAAATGCTTAAAACTGAACTTTAATTTGACATCCACACTTGAGTGTTGACTCGACGCGGATTTCGCCCACCTTGCTGACATCACCTGGAGATGATAAAACGGTGCTTTAATTTGATCAATACACCCAAACACTTATCAACTGGAAGTTTTTAAATTTGAGGTTTAATTTGAACGCTACATCTGTATACTTTATTCCCCAACCATGTAGGCATAATCTGGAGTTGCTTAAAACTGAGCTTTAATTTGAATACTACACTCCGATACTCTACTTGACGCGCATTTCGCCATATTGCCACCATCTCGAGATGATTAAAACTGAGCTTTAATTTGGACAATATCTTTACTCGATATGCGTTTCGTCCACCATGTTGACATCATCTGGAGATGCTTAAAACTGAGCTTTAATTTGATAGGCGATACGCAAATGTTCTTCACGACGTGGATTTCGCCCACCATGCTTTCATCAGCAGAAACGTATCTAAAAACTCTTATTATCTTTGGCAGACTATTTGCAGATCTGTTTCCCGTGTTAGGTTATAATGGAAACATATGGACCCCACAATTATTTCCACGTCCAGTGGTAGTATAGTAACGCATTTTTTTTTGTTGAAGTATACTTAAAATGTCATGAAACGCCGAGATTTTAAATTTGAGCGAAAAAAAATTCTCTCTGTCGGTCTGTAACTTTTTTGTGTGCACGTTTACTCTGGAACGGTTTATGATATTGACTTGAAATTTGGTACATTTATGTATGATAATCAGATCTGGAACTAAATTATATTTTGATGTAATTCCGTTGAAGGGTTCGGGGGTAACTAATCAAAGCAAGCAGGTAAGAGTCCATAAAATTGCAATTTGGGGTATGTACTTACGAGAAGTCAAGATCTCAAAATTTTTTTTGGCATATGCCACCCCCCATTATCCCCCACATTATTATGAAAGGGAGTAAAAAAAAATAAAATGTGATTTAGTGTATACAAGAACGAAACGTCTCAAAAAAATTTTTGACGTTAGCCACCCCCTCTACCACTCCCACCCTATTATTAAAGTGAGTAAAATGTTACTTAGAGATTTAGTGTGTATATAAGACTTGGATACAAAATCTGGATGTGGAAGTAGTGATTCCTTGGTCAGCGGTATTTTATCTTGGATTTTTCAATTTGTTCAACTTTTCTACGTTGTCGATTTTTGTTCTCCCACGAATGCCTATTTTCTTCCTGGCAAAATTCTAATCGTTTCCCTCTTGATTTTCGTAGGTTCCTGTAACGGTAATAATTTCAAAGTCCTATAGTAACATTTTTAACGCCTTTTGAATTTTTGAATAACTATTTTCAAGTCCACGTTATCTAGAACAATTTTTTTTCTTAATCAAACATCTTAAAAGAACTATCATAATGAATCACAGAGTCATTTGAAAATACACAATTTTCTGCATTCTGTTCTTGGTTCAGCCAAAACCTATTTTTAGTACGTTAGAATTTGAAAATTTTATAGAGGGTGTTGGTAGCAGCTTAAAAATAAAAATCGCATCAGATAAACTGCCTTTTCTGTGCGATATATTGAAAAAAATCGCTGTCCAAAGAATCACTACTTCACATCCAGATTCTGTATCCAGGTCTTTTACACACTAAATTACAATGTAATATTTTACTCCGTTTAATAATAGGATGGGGTTGGTAGAGGGGGTGGCTAATGCCAAAATAAATTTTAAAGGCCCTTGGTTCTCGTACACACACTATATCCCTATTTAATTTTTTACTCCCTTCAATAATAGAGTGGAGGAGGTAGAGAGGATAGCTAACGGCAAAAAAAATTTTCGAGGCGTTTCGTTCTTGTATATCACATTTTAATTTTTTTACTCCCTTTCATAATAGTGTGGGGGAGGCTGATGCCAAAAAAATTTTTGAATCCCTGACTTTTCATATATATGCCCTAAATTGCAATTTTTGCTTGCGTTCCCTATTTACTCCCGAAACCTTCAACGGGATTAGATCAAAATATAATCTAGTTCCAGATCTCGTTATACTTAATACATGTGTGTACCAAATTTCAAGTCAATATCATAAACGGTTCCAAAGTAAACATGCGCACAAAAAAAGGTACAGACAGACTGATAGAGAATTTTTTTTCGCTCAAATTTAAAATTTTAATATTTCATGACATTTAAAACCTATTCAACAAAAAAAATATTTTTTTGCATTACTATACTTCCACTGAACATGGAAATAATTGCTCAGCATTAAGAAATATGACGTTGTCTGTGCAAGTTTATTTCTTTTAAGACTTTTAGTCTCTCTCACATAGCGATAAGTATTCAAAAATGTGTTTTACTGGGAGCAGGCAGGACGGTTTTGGTATATATATGTATGCTACTCTTATACTGCTTATTTCAAAAACAATTGAACATTTTCATTGTTGTTTATTTCTAAAATTTGCAGCCGATATGAGCATATTAAAGAAAATAGATATGTTCGTTAAATGAGAAATCTTGGCGCATATTAACATGTTTATTTATAACTGACCTAAGACAATATTACCTTTGAATTTTTTCACGCTAGCTCTTGATTTGTTCCACCAGACATGTACACATTAATTAGCCTTTAATAAATAAGTGTAACGAAGCTATTTTCATAACTACATAAGATAATGTGATAACTAAAGGTATATATTTGATGTGCAAAAACAGAGAGTGGATTAGTGTTGTGACTAGCGAACATGGAATTTTTGTCCTAATTGTTGTATTTGTGTTTCAGGTTATGCACAAAGATGAGGACGGTGCAGCCGGACTACATCGATCAAGATATCTCACAGCCTCCGACCATATTCCATTGGATGGTGAAATGTTTCTACAGGTGAGTGAAATGGAAAAATGTGCCAATGTTACAATTGAACGATTTTGCTTATGGCAACGGCAAATATACGATCACCTATTATAATGGAAAGTTAGACTCTAATTGAAATGGTTTTTAGAAAATAGAAAAACGCTAATTCTAAATAAACCTCTAACAGATAATACCAAAATTACGCCTTTAATATAAAAATTATTTACGTGGAACTTAAGAATCCAGTAGCCGCGGCGAGTGCCATCTGAGGTGAAGCAGAGCGCGAGAAACAAAAATCAAATATCGAATTAAAAATGTCTGTGTATTTGTGCAGACCGTCTTTTTAACAGGATAAGGTACTTCTTTTAGATTTAAATTTTGTATCAAATATGTAAAAGAGCATGGAGAGCATGCGTTTGGAACGCAAGTGTAAGGTTGCAAGGAAGTCAATGGAAGTCAGTTTGAACATCTAATAAAGTCTTTTTTGATATTGAATCGTTTACTAATCTAAACTTTTTAAAATAATGCGTAGCTCTCAAACTATTGACTTTAGTCGCCCACATTTATACATTTTTGTAATAAGTTCTTCGAGGGCGAGGGGAAACTAATGACTAAAAAGTATGGAATGTTCCATTTAAAATATGTAGGGGTGGGGGTTTCCTATTCATAAGAAAGTGTGCCCCTACTATTTATTTTTGACCTGTTTTTGCGTTTTTTGCAAAAATCAATATACCTAAATATATTTTAGGGTGGATAGTTTTTATTGAAGTACACCGTATATTCACTGGTGCTTGCAGGAATTAAATGTCGCTTTTAGTTCTCCAGTAATCAATTTGGCGAGTTTTAGCTGACTAACTCCGTTATTATATACTTTTTGTGAAAGCACAACTTCGCGATAAATGGTAAATTTACCTTTTTCAAGTACGTTAATTAGGAAACGTATTATGATCGCTGTTATCTAATTAATTTTAGTACATTTAATCTCGAATGCCGGAAATAATTCTTTTATATTTTAAAATATGGTTCGAAACCGAATTAACGTAATACCATGACCTAACTACAAAAAGAAAGCTTAACACTCGACGACTCCACGAGACCGCCAGTTATTTTTATACGGGTTTTCGAAGGCGGTAATAGCGATGGTGATATTTTTTTTTAGTTGTTAGAAATCCTCAAATACCGAGCTTTTAGGAATCCTTAAAATGAACTGATTCCACTAAGCACTTACGATTTATTAACAAATAAAAATTAACAGTCATTACAGGTCGTGATAGAAAGACAATAATTAATACCTTGGATAAATTATAATGTGTTTAATGGTCATCCATAGTCCATTGAATGAGTCGGACGAAGTAGCAAATGTTTGCGATTCGGACTAGACAATGTCCTGCCCCCGTTTTCGAGGGTGCTGAATCGATTCCCGGGGACAAACCAATTTTTCCACTTCGGCAACCCCCTCAAATTTACCAAAAAACCACCCCCAAAGTGCCCTTTTCCGTGAACCCGTTTATTTTCCCTCGAGTAGAACGGAAGGTCCCTCGAGGGATTTGACCTCAGCCATCCCTACATCAGGCTTCCACCGCTCTAGGGGTTTGGAAAATTGATATTTTAAAGGATGTTTCTGTGGGGAAGGTAGCAGGTGACCAGGATTATGTAACTCACCACCGGGGGGGTTGTTTTCACCTTTCTAGGGTGTGAATTTTTTTTATTGACAAATAGTATAAAAAATATGTTTATGACAGTGGTTTTATATACGATATATTTAATAAGTGTTCACATTTTCTTGGATATTCCTTTTGAATGGTGAAAACAACCTCCGGGGATGGTTACACAACCCTGGTCACCTGCCACCTTCCTCACAGAAACACCTCCTGTAAAATATCAATTTTTTTTTCACAAAAAAAAAATATCAATTTTCCAACCTCCTAGGGGGGTAGAAGCCTGGTGTAGGGGTGGCTGAGGTCAAATCGCTCGAGGGACCTTCCGTTCTATTCGAGGGAATAACAGTTACTCGAAAAACTGGGGAAAATAAACGGGTTCACGAAAAAGGACACTTTGGGGGTGGTTATTTACCAATTTGAGCGGGTTGTTGAAGTGGAATAATTGATTTGACCTCGGAAATCGATTCAGCACCCTCGAAAACGGGAGCAGGACATTGTCCGAATCGCAAATATTTGTCAATTTCATCATAAATGTCGACTCTTTAAATGGACTATCAAATCAGTACGAACAACACAGATTACAAATTCTCACTAAAACGTGGATAAAACTCACTTCATATATGTGATAATTTTAATTCATACCATAAACAACCCGCAATATATTGTTTAAATCTAAAACATTCGATCTAACAATGAAATCCGAAGTGTCGTGTTAGTCGCATTCAGATTTTTCCATGGCCTATTACGGTTTTCAGTACTGTGGTGCTGTTAGACGATGAACAAATCCAATGCGATATTTTTAATACACGATCAGCTTAGATTTGGTCGGAAAATGCGGGGTTGCTGACAATGCGCATTACTCAAATAGAAATGAATAGCTTGGAGACTAATTGGCAACACTTCGTGTGGCTTAACTTTCAGCACAACGCCGCGGAAAGCGGAAACGCTTGAACGGTGACAGATATTATTTATAGTCCATTTAACGAGGTCTCGAACATCAAAAGTTTGTAGGATCTTTTGCAGTACATTTCCCCCTCCTGTTTTCGAGGGTGAGAAAAACGATGGTGATGGTTTCGAGTTCTGAAACCCTTGCGTACTACCCCTATCAAGGAAAAACCGCCCCAATTTTCAGCTTTTCGGTCTTGGGCTTGCGAGGGATTGAGGAATAATAATAAATTAATTAATTTGCATTAGAGTACCCTGGACCGACCCCCGGGGGTTGAACCCACCCTCGCCCGTAATAGCAATATCCCAAAAAATGAAAAAATACTAACTCGACAAGGTTTTTAATGGCTTTTTGAGGGCAGGAATCATGATGGATGTGCTATTTTTCACCCTAACCTCCCGCAACCACCCCAACGTATAAAACCACCCCCTCTTCCATGCTGTCGGTCCTAGGCATGCGGGAATTCGTCGGATCGGGGTTTTTATGAGAATATCAGGAAAGCTGACCATTATTAAACCGCAGTTGACCTAAGTAGTACATTATACACTAAGGGAGAGAAACAAGATCCTTGAGATCTTCCAGGGGGTTACTTCGGTAACTTGAGAGGCGGTTAAGAAAACATTTTTATTTCGTCCCTAGGGACTAAATGCTTTACTTCTGTCACAATTTTGATGCCATAGAAATCGGTTTCTACTCCCGGTCGTGGAAAAATATTATTTTTTTGATTGTAACCAAACAGCTGTTTGGGAATTGAAATTCAATCTTTTTTTGAGATTTTTTTATCCCTTCAGGATTACTGACAAGGTCAGGGTCACTTACACTGTACCTTTTTTATTTAGAAAATCTAAAATATTCTAGATTTAAAATATTCATATCTGCCATCTTGTTTTTTTCTTATACGAAAATGTTAAAGTGTATTGTCACTGGACTTATACACGTGCAAAATTTCAAAGCTCTAGCTTAATTAGAACTAATCAAAATTTTGATTGCAAGATTTGACCTAAACAAACTAACTAACTAACTAACAAACAAACATTGCAAGTTAAATAAAAGCTTTTAAAAAGGTTACAAATACGTTATTTTACTGGGTTATTATGACACATTGGAAACATTTAACTTAATTTTGTGGGCGACTTTCCAAAGTAGCAATGTAATCATCCTAATATCGGGAAATCAAAACATTTTCCGACCACATTTACTGTATTTGTGAAAATAAAATAAACTTAATTCAGTTCCAAAATTTTATCATTATTACTTTTCGATGTAAATATCGAGAGGTACTTAAAATGGGAACTGGGAACATCCATCGAATAGACATAATGCAATAGGACATAAGCTTATTACCTATCTAATCAAATACTATATCGTTTGTTGGGTTAGATTTGCGAAACTCATTTAAATAATCAGATGGATGAATGAATCCTTGAACTTCCATATTAAATAATGGGCCATTTATTTAAACAGATGCAAGTGATTTTGTACCACAACAAGAGCGAGGAGGCGGCGCGGCGTTTACCGGAGACATGAAACAAAAAGTTCACAGGGCCATCATGCTTCACCCAAGGAAACAGCCTCAGCCCATGTTCCCAACTGCAAAAATGTGTTGTCAAGGCTAGTGTACTTTACAAATTTAAATATTTATATACTCGGCTAGGCTAAGTTTAGCAAGTGGCGGATTCGTCCGAAAATCATCTCATTGTTTTCTGGCAACGCTTCTGGTAACCATGCTTGTTGATGGTACGTCATACGTCGCATTATACGGTCTCGCATTTTTACACAAACAGAAGCGTCTTGAATATGTCACGTATTTAAGAATTTTGTCTTTCAAAAACCTCGTCATTCGAATTAAATGAGACAAAAAATAAGGTGCCACATTCTATGGTGATTTTGATGACATCTTTTACTTAGGTCCTTGTGCTCTCGCTTTGTCTTTCTGCAAGTACTAAAGTTTAAGTTTACTGTGAATAATTAGAGGCTATAAAGTATGATAGGTAGATTTGTAAATGTTGGTTTTTCTAATGGATAGTTTGCTGCTGTTATAATGTACGTATTTTTATTCATGTGGAATTGAAGGAATAATGAATAATGATAAATAATCTCAAGAAGAATTCATAGTTGAAAATAGTTAAAAAGTGACATTGATGATGAGCAAAATACGTCCAGGTCCAGCAACAGCCGAGACAGGGAAAATCACTTTTACTCCACATAAAACATATTTTTTCTTCAAAAATCATTTAGAATTTAAATAAATAGTGATATTTTCCTTAAAATACTTTTAGTCTCTGAAGTGATGATGTATTTAGTTTACCTATAAATTTTATAGTATACTAGCTGACCCGGCAAACGTTGTTTTGCCATGTATATAATTTCTAGGAAACATTTTTTTAGTTCAATAAAAATAACTATCTACTATAAGTGTAAAAACAAATTTTGTTTTAAAAAAATATAAAAAAATTTAGGGGTGGACCACCCTTAACATTTAGGGGGATGAAAAATAGATGTTGTCCGATTCTCCACCCTAGCCGATATGCACGCTAAGATTCACGAAAATCGGTCGAGCCGAGTTCAATAACGTACACCGTGACACGAGAATTTTATATATTAGATTTTATGTTTTTAACGATTTTCTACACACCTTTATAATATACAGGGTATGCCAATAAAAACTCAGAGATGAAATATTTCGGAAACTACTGGAGACTAGAGATATTTGAGTTCTGTAGAAGCCCATTGCTAGCACATATAAATGGTTTTAGTTTTGAATACAAATAGTTTTTTAATACGTTAAGGGGTAGATGGCGCTGCGCTACAAAGAATTTTTTGAATGACAGGAACTTAGAAATGTTATCTCTATTTGTTATCAGTTGGTCTCCTAAATTAGACATTGTTGCATTTGGGTAACACACTTGGCATAATTTCCCCGGCTTGATCCACTCTAGCACCTTTTTGTGTAAAGCAACTTGGGAAAACGGGGTAAAAGGTTCTAGATTGGTTTTGTAACAATAGAATCCAAATTCGTCTACTCTGATCCATCTGACACTATCTCATCGACAAATTTTTATTATTGTTCACTTTCTATACAAATGAGGTTTGGCTGAAGGTGCTTCAAAGTTGTAAAAGAAATATTCCACATTTAAACATAAACTATTTTTAATATTTGCGGATGTAATCACTTCCCGATATTGGTCTGGAATGAATAAGCTGTGTCCAACCACGGGAAATATATATAACAAAACATAAACATCACGTATAGTAGACAAACCCAAAATTCAAAGCCCAGGGCGGTCCTGAATGGAGTTACACATTTGAAAAAAATGCAGACAACATCCATTAACCATCGGCATTACCAGAGTAAGGCAGAGCTTGACCAGAGCGAATTTACCACATTCACTGAGCTACGGTACAATGCAACTATTTAAAAAAAATATTTAGTATTAAACATTGGTAAAGATAAAGAACACAATCTGTTTTTATTTTGTCCTCCACATGAAGTTATTAAATGATCAATTTCAAGATTTTCTTCTTTGAGTAACTTGCAAAATCCGAGCAAACAACTTACTGCCTCTATTGGCAATATCATTCGTTCACGTAAAAAAAAATATGACTTGTGGTCTGACTGTTTGACGCAGTGGATACCAACGTTATACAACATCATTTGCGTGAAAGAAAAAGCTTTGTGTGGATAACTTCACAAATGGTATTGTCTGTTCTAAATACGTCACATAACATGTTTTCCTCTCAATGGTATTATTGGTATGGTATTTGTCTGTCTCTGACGATATTTCTCCGGCGTTTCATACAGTATCACATTTCAGGTGGTCAAAAGACAAATTGAACGTTGTCAAAAATTTGTCTATAGAAAGACACCTTAACCATGCTATGGGTAATTTCTACTGTAATTTTTGTTTCTACAATAGTACGATTGTCCTACAGGAAACTGATTAATGTGACTCATAATGTAGTGTCACGTAATGTAACATAACATTTCTTTAAAATATTACAAATTTGGAATTCACTATTTATTGGGAGTTAGATCAGAAGTGTTAAAAAATTGCGACATTACTTATCCGCTTATGTCTTCAATTGTTGAAATATCTGTGAACCAGAAATTACATTTGTTTATTTTCGAGGCTATAGTATCTATCTAGAATTTTTGGTCGACCAAACTCTGTGCAATAATACGCCAAGCTAGTGCAAAAATTATTGTTTAACAATTAAGAAGGAATGTTTTAACAAATATTGGCAAGAAGTATGATAGGTATAAAATGATATCCTTTTCTATTTTCAAAATGGTATTTTGAAAAAAAAATTAGAAAATGTCTAAATTAAAAAAGGAAAAATTAAATAGGTAGGTACCTATAAACTATAGAGTTAAATCAGAACTTCTTCTCAATAATTCAGGAGCTTATAACAGTGTCAAAATATTATTGATGCATGATATAATTTTTTAGTTATGGATTGAAAGTGGTTTAGATAGCAAATACATATTTTTAATCTGAACAGATTCCGTAACTTTATAGACACACTAACCGAGGGCCATATAGAACAAATATTTTATACAATTATAGCACAGCTTGGGACCCATCTACATGCCAATGTATTGTCATAATATTCTGAGAAGATATTAGATACTTAATTTTAGTCTAAATTGCACTATGTTACTGTTTTCCAGCATAATAAATTGAACAAGGTGTGCGGTAGTGCCATTAAAACCTTATATAGCAGTAGGCAACACAGAATACGTTACATGATTAATTATTCAAGTAGACGACAGAGGGTGTAGATTCGAGCCTGACTTTTATAGGGCCTCTACCTCAAACGTTTCTTCTCTGATATGAGCACTATCCAACGCCACTGGGCTCACCGTCACCGACACTCTCTGTAAACTATGTAGTTTTACCCGCCTTGCTCTACCCCAGTCTATGTTACAGGACATGGATATAAAGCAATCTTCAGGACGGTAGAAACCTGTATTGCCCACCATTTTGTTTTCTGTTGTCTATATTTAACCCTAGAGGCGATTAAGAGTATTGAATTAAAATATTTTTTCATATCAATAGCAAATTGTATATCTTCTGTAGTGTTTTACTGATGGCTCTTCTGACTTTAAATAGATAAGAATAAGATTTACAAAATATATGGAAAGCATTTATCTATAACTATTCAGTGTCATAAATTTTCGTACCTTTTCTATTTGGCATTTACAGAATAACCAATTAAATTAATATATTTGCAAAACAGTTTTTTGGGGGGAGTTCGGATTTTGTTTGCTTTAAATTGTAGCATTTTAAATATTTATAAATAGAAAAAAGTTTGAGTAAATATGTTTTAGGGTTCATCCCCAAATTTATTTATTTTTTTTAATTTCCTTGCTACCAAAATTAACTATAGTCAAAGAAGCGGGAAAATGTACCCACACCCTCAAATTGTTTATCATTAGATAACTTTTTAACAATACATTATTTAATCGGAAAAATGTACAAAAAGTTTTTCATCACTTTTTCATGTAATTCAGCCGTTGACTTGGTTTTTCGACGTTTATTATTTTACCGAAATTTCTTTATGTAAACATGGATGTTTTCTTAGAATAGAAAAATTATTTAGAGAAAAGCTTTTTTGTTGTTCATTAATACTCCAAATACTATGGAAAGCAAAAAAACCAAAGTCCCCAAATATAATGCTAAAAAAACAGTAGGTATTTTACTTTGGTAAGTAAGTACCTGTCCTGGTATTTTTAAAGTATGTGTTATTTTTCTAAAATTGTATAAGAATGTAGATAAATCAAATATTTTGTTCGCAAAGGTCATCATATTTAATTCATATATTCACAATAAAGTCCGCTCTGAATGTGACAAAATTAGGGTCAATTTATAAAAGGAGTTTAGATATACCCTGCTCCATTTAAGGAGGGGGACCTCTTGTAAACTTGAAGGTTTTTTTTGCTTACTCTCAAAACTCACAGACACACTGATAAACGTGTTTTAATATCTTGTCACTATTCAAACATGAGGGCAGCATAAGCTATCGGTTATACATACATTTCTTTAAATTGATATGTGAATAATATATTAGGACAAATAATTCTGATGGCAAATTTTTAAAATATGTCATGGGGAATATATTTTTTTATAATTATTTTCATTTTGTGTTTTTCCTTTTTCCAGGGTCTTAAAATTCAAAGTGATCAGCCTCGATGTCGGAACTGGGGTATCATGTAAATCGAATAGATGTTGCAGAACTTGTGAATAATTTGCCACTTGTCTTCCCCAACCATCGTGGCTCGGATGGATATCTCGGTGACATAAATATATTAGGTAAGTCAAAAAATTCATAGCAAAGACCTTTTACCTCTATTGGTCTTGTGTCTTGAAATATCTTATTAAACACTAATTAAAGTAAACCGATGAAATAAATTCTAACTTATCCAAATAGACTCAAAATCCGAAGAACAAACAAATAAGTTGTGGTTGTTTGTAAAGTCAATTTCTCATTTACTTCAAATGAAACACCCTGTATATTTTTACGCAGTAATTATATGGAAAATTTAAAGGCAAATAATTTTTATATGAACATTATCATAGGAATTTATAGAGGTCTTTGAAATAATTAACGAAACTGAAAGATTTATAGGTAGAAAACAGCTTTTATTTAAACAAAATTATAATAAAATACCTTACACCGCCTACAAACCAGGTACATTAAATGTTAAAAAGGCTTTCCATCTTGTTCCAAACATAAATCTGTTCTTGCTCGAAAAGACCTTTCCACTTGCTTTAATGTTTGGGGTGAAATATTTTCAAATATGACACATTTTTTTCAATGGTCACTACAATGAAGCAATGTACTTGTAAAATGTGTTATCTGAGTTATTAACGTGCCTCACGTAGGATGAAGCTTCAGCTCATTTTTATGAGACGTGAAAGTGTACCTAGACAATACACATTTCTGAATCTTGTGGGATTATATCAGAAAAATCGTATATAAAGAGCTACTAACAACTAAGATAAATATGTGGTAATTCGGGTTAAGTGTAAGAATAGCTAGATATACTAGCTAAACTTCGCCCTTTACTCAAGTTACTGTGTATGTTATACCTGTATCTTAGTGTAATAAAGACGTTTATTATTATTATTATTATTATTATTATTATTATTATAAATGTGTTTTGCAAATATTCCACCTGAAATGGTAAGGCAAATGGAAAGCAATAGCAAGAACAGATTTATGTTTAGAACTAGATGAAAAACGTTTTGAACATTTAATATAATAATTTATCGTAGTGGGTGTAAGTTGTTTTATTACGATTTTGTTTAAATAAAAGTTTTCTACTTTCCCATGTTTCCGTTTTGTTAATTATTTCATATCGCTACATCAAAATATACAGAGTGTTCCATTTCAAAAAATTGAAGAAAATCAATTTCAAATTCTCAAACTTTCAACATTAATTCAGGCATCCTGTATATTACGGATTTGAAACGATTACTGTTACAGTATTATACCACCTTCATTAGAAAAAAAAATATTTCGTTTTGTATTCAATTTCACATTCGATAAAATGGTAACCGTTTATAATGCTTTTTGTTTGTTTGATCATTCCGTATAGTTTTTTTTTTTTAATTAAAAGAAACTACACCCTGTATAATTGCCTCTATTTCTCAATTATTGCATTTATACAAATTTTTCACAAAAAGCTATTAAAGTACCTTTTCTAAATTTATATAAAGTTGGCACTATTTAGAGTAGTTATAAAAGTGGGAATAGTTTTTTTACAGTATATAAAAACACTTTACTTTGTCTCTATCACTAATTAGTGATATAAACAAGTGATAGATAGTGATAGAAACAAAGTAAAATGTTTTAACATATCGTCATGATTGACGTATCACAAAGGAAAATTGACCGTTCTATACTAATATATGTATTATTTGTGGCTGCAGTTTTTAATGATACACATAAGTTGTTCATATTTATTTGATTGAATTTTCTTATATGAGACGTCACATCATTTGCTTTATTGAATGGTAAATAAATTTAATAATAGCACATTCAGACAGTAATGTGAAAATTGTAGAACAAAATATTCAATGGTAATGAAGGTTTAATAAAGACTGTTATTTTTTCGTAAGTTTTGCACATTAACAATGCATTGTATAAACTGAAAAAAGGACAATGATTTAATTTGAAAAATTGTTGTATCCTGAAAATATGAAGTGGGCTTCTTTTTGTCACTCACATTGACTAGATATTAATCACACCTGCAACTCACGCGAACTAGTAGACAATGTCCCAAGAACTTTAATTAGTTGGCAAGTGGTGATGGTGGTGAAACAATCTGTTTAAGCACGTTCGAGTTTTAAAGATTATTTTAAAAGAAAATTCCGATTTTTGCAAATGAACTTTTTCTGAGGTTGGCTCCCTCCAAATGTGAATGAGTTTATCGAGTGAAGCAATCAATTAATTTCCTTAGGTCATTATTATTATTATGAGATACGTTTTAAAAAGTCACACACCATAAGAAAGTAGATAAATTGAATCAATATTCAACCACAATTCTTTCATATTGTGCCCTTACAGATTTTCTTAATTATTTATTCAAAAATATTCTATTTTTGGGAATACATGTATGGCTCTGAAAGTAGTAGAGCATGGTCAATAAACTTTTGTTTTTAAATAAAATTCATTGTTTTTTAGGTACAACGACAAATATAATTAGGTACGAACCGCTCCATTTAAGTAATGTATTAGAATGGGAGTTGATCTCAAAATCTCAGTATTCGCATAGGAATTTGAATCCTCGGAAGAGAATAGGATCGTCTTTGAAAGAGGGATTAAGCGACAGAGTGAGAGAGGTGAGATATTTGTGTACAGTCTTAGTCAACACTTCCTTGCAAATAAAAACTACAACAAAAACTTTGCGACCTCATTAAAACACCGTTATTCTCTGTACTATTCCGCCGGTAAGGTAAATTATATTACTCACTTAACTTTACTTTTTAATGAACATCAGTTCTTTGACGATACCATACCGACTGGTTCGCCGGCGTTAATAATGACCTCGTAAAATTTTTATTGCATTTTTTATTTGCAGGGAAGCGTTGTTTTAGATTATACATTTCTGTTCCTGCATTTTGTTAATGAGACATTTTTCAGGTAATGGAACTAATTAACCCGTTCTCCAAGCAAAGGGGAAGGGTTATAGATTTTAAAGAAATATTATACGGTTATTGGAGTCTGGATCCTGTTTGTGGCGTGGACCTAATTTTGTGTCTGTTGTTGGTTTACCTCAAATATAGGGGCCACAAGATGACTGTTCAAGTTAGAAGGCATGCCTACATACAACAGACGTTTACAGGTAAATAATTAGTGTACAAGTCGGGGCAATAGCTCGAAATTAAAAAAAAAAAGGTACAGGGATAAATTATATAAAAGTTCTGTAACTGGAAATTATTTTCGAAAATATATGGTAAGCCAAGACAACACACACAGGACGAAGTGCCATTTTTAAAATGGAATCCTATAAATATTAGTACATTTTTAGAAGCCACTTTCTGTATTACTAATCTCCAAACCATTTATGGCTGACGACTTTTGTCATTTAGATCCAAATCGATCAAAATAGATGTCTGGGGGTTTTCGGGGTCGCGGAGTACGAATTTCTAGTCAAAAATTCCGTTCCAGTGGTTTTTTCTGTTGAAATAATGCAGATGCATTTAGAAAAATACACTACAGTTATCGTTATCGATTTTAAGAAAGAACTTTGTAAATAAGTTATGAGACATCTGTGATGTCGTTGTATGATTTTTCAATTTAGTACTTTTTCAGAACAAAAGATCATACCGCCATGCCGATATTCGGCAGAATGCAGAAGGTCATCATCCTCGGTTCATTGCATCTACTCAGGGCACACGATTCACGGACCCGGTAGTCACTCACGCCACGGGCGTGGGGTGTGGTTATTGGTATTTATTACCAGCTTCCCTCTGTGAGGGTCGGAGCCACAGAGTAGGGTGACTTGTAAAAAAATTTAAGGAGTGAAAGCAGTCTAGAATGAGGTTTCTAAACATGTAGTGATGTTTCTAGCATTCGATATAAAAAAATGGCACTTGGCCCTATGATCGTCTTGGTTCATCCTGTATATTCGAAAATTATTTCCAGTTATAGACTTTTTTGTGTAATTCGTGTTTTTTTTTATTTCCAGCAATAGTCCGGGCGATAGTGGCAATATTATACTTCATTTCAACAGGACTTCTTTGTTTTTTAATGTTGGTTTTCGATCGAAATGTTAAAGTGAGATGCTAATTTTGGGCTCGATTGAAGAAAGGAAAACACAAACACTTAGATTAAAATGGATATATTGAACAAAATACAAATATGGTGTACAATGGTTGAAAACTTAACAAATACAGAGTCCAACGGAAAAGTAATGTGCGAACAGATAGGAGCGCTCATGCGCACAGTCGTAACGTACCTCGATGAATAACCGCGGCGCGAACTTCAAAAATAATGAATCACTAACACGAAAAACAACTAAAATAAGTATCAGCTGACACAACTGTGGAGATTAAGAGTGTGGGAGGCTGTGCATTTGGTAAAATAATTTTGTTTTTTGCGCCATGGTATTGTCAGCCGATACCTTTTAATTGTTTTTTATATTGTAAACTATCATATAAATAAATTTCAGCTTTGTCGAAATAACGGATTTTCACGTGTTTTTCATACATATTGACCAGGGTAATTGACAATATTCGCTCCTTACCTTATGCAGCTGACACTGTTTTTTTAAAAATTTATATTACATAAATAAACTATTTCTAGTTTTGTAGGTTTGTTGGATTGACGCAAAAAACAAAATTATTTTACCAAATGCGCAGCCTCCCACGCTCTTCATCTCCACTGCCCCATCAGCTGACACTAATTTTAGTTGTTTTTCAAATAAAAACTAACATTAAAAAAATAAAGAAGTCATGTTGAAATGATGCATAAAATATATGTGCTACCTCCCGGACGATCATAGAACTCAAGTTATGGAAATCAGATGCACTATTGCCCCACCCTGCATTTCTGTTGAATTCATTTATTTTTTGTTTGAAATAAAAAGCTCCTGTTATATTTAACATAAGTTAGACAAATAATAAGCTTTCGGATAAAAATATGTGAAAGAAGTATTAACTCTTACTTACCCCTATGTATGTTTGTTTACTTTCCGTTGTGTACTCTCTGTAACCTATGCAGCCTTAAGGTCGTATATATCATAATTTTTTTTCAATTTTTTTTTTATTTCTTCAAGTTATCATTGTCTTTACAGCTACAGCGTCCCTGTATGCTTTTTGCCTTATAATGTTTTCAGATTTTTTGGAGTGGTGCGTCATGATGTAAAAAATTAAAATTTGATTTTGAGATGTTTCTGTCTAGTACTGTACCTGTTAATCTTTATTTTATTGATGGGTATATTATAATTTATAACACGTTCATACACTAAACGGTACATAAATGGATAATCAGTAACTTTCCCTTACAATTCAGTATAAGTACGTCATACATATAAAGGAGTTCATAGTTTCAATGAAATAGTATAGACAACTGCTAAACCATAAAAGAGAGATGGTCGGTTAAAGGCCCGCAGCAAACGTAAAAACGGTTTCGGTGAAATTCCCTAAAAGTTTTTTGTATTGTAGATCTAGCCCTACTAATTAAATTGCCCATTAGCAAAACCCACCTTCCAGGAATACTTTCGGATTTATGGTCATCCAGAGTTTTATCTTTATCTTACATGGCTGCAGTCTTAAAATATTTTATAGGTCGAATCAAGAATAATAAAAAAAAAATTATAATGGGGTATAAACTTTTTTTTAACTAAATATTGCTTTAATACCTACACTCCTACAGAACCTGCAGAGTGTACAAGAAAATATTTGTATTTAAAAAATCGTCAGCAAATATTACTGATGATGCTATTTACATCTTGTATGTTGATCAAGTAGATTATGTCTAAAACAATTTAAATCTAGTTGACAGTTATTTGTTGTCAGTGCGTAAAAAGACGCTAACCTACCTATGTTTGTTGCTGTATTTTAAGTTTATTTGTTGATTTTGTTATCTCGAAGTAAGTACCTTATACGAATAATAAAATTAACTTTCTTAATATATTTAATTTTAAGTTTGAGTCACGGCCCTTCCTGCAAACCGGAGGCAGTGTTATACTTGTCATACTGTGAACTTTATAAATAGAATGTCAAGAATTGATGGAGATAATAATGCTGCCAAAAAAGAAATTGTCATGACTAGGCGTGAGACATTTGGAAGACCACTACTTCTTATTAACAATCAAACAAGAATCTGTTTTAATTGTAACACATCTCAATGTTTCCTGAAATAACTGTTATAGAAAATGGTCCCACCTGTTTAAGATTTAATGTATTAACTCAAACATCAAGTCATGGTTGTGCTATATGCGACGCTCTTGAAAATCTACAAAGACTAACTATTCAATGTAGAGTTAACGTGTTTGTCATCAAAAACATAATATATTGCGGAAAGTGTCAGAGTTTGTCATCAACATCTAGATGAAAATGATATGTTGATCCGGCAGCTAATGGCTGGACTGCCATTTGTTAATAGGCCATATGTTATTAAGGTGCCACAATTGCTAGCATTTCTACAGGAATTAAGAACCATAAACAATACAGAAAAGTGGAAATGCCACGACATTAATAGTTTTACAGATGAAGATTTGAAATATCTGTGTCCCATATCCAAACATCAGTTTCGTGAGCTTTATGATTATTGTGAACCAGTCCCAAGAGAAGGTGGACATGATTACGTTTCAAAGAAAGATCTTCTTGTATTTTTTTGCAAATTAAAACAAAGCCTATCAGATAATTTTTGAAAGTGACATTTGATTATTCTAGTAGACAGTCAATTAGTTATGTAATAGCAAAAGTAAGAACATCACTGATGCAGAGGTTTGTACCTGAAAATGTTGGGCTACAATCCATAACTCGCAGCACGTCACTGATTTTGCAAATCAACTGTACAATAACGAACCTGATGAAAAAAAAAGCAATTGCTTACATTGACGATACCTACTGTTCAATAGGGAAAAGTAATAATTTTCAAGCTTTGCGTCAATCATACTGCATGCGTAAAGGTCGTCATTTAATAAAACCTGGCTTAATTGTTGCTCCAAATGTTATATATTGGCCATACTTGGACCATATTCCTCTGCTTCTCGGAATAATGATTCGTCAATGCTGAGGAATGAAATGAAACGAAACAGAAATGGGATCAGAAACTGGTTTTTAGAAAATGACATTTTTGTTGTTGATAGGGGCTACAGAGATACAGTACCATTGCTGGAAGAACTGGGCATAAACTGAAATTAGCTCCCTCCTACATACAAGACATGACACAATGGGAAGTAATTGATTTACAAATAGATCTGACACTGGAGCAACGCTCTAATTATTAGACTTAGAATATATATTCGCGACACCGAAATGCTACTAAGTACCAGTTATGGATACAGTATAGTAATATAGGCGATCCTATCACTGGATATTATTGTACTTGCAAATCTGGTGCAAGAAATATTGGCACGTGTGGTTCTTCGGTTACTCAAGAGATGAGCCGAATGTGAAATATCCGTCAACCATGCTGTTGTAGATTGTAGATTGTTTTATGGGGTCGTTTGGCTTCGAACAGCCTTACTTCACTTCGACCTAAAAGATCTTCTGTGATTTACCCTACATCTAGTTGTTGCCCAGGATTCCAAGACTTTTTACAAAGCTTGTGATTTTCCTGGGGGCTAATTTCCCTATGTCTTCAGGCGTTAATTCCGCCTGTTCTAGGAATTTTAACCTAGTGCGGACTAACACCTTGCATTCACAAAGTATATGTTCCACAGTTTCAGTTGCAGTATTGCAATATCTGCATTTGTTGTCTACTGCCTTGCCCATATTCTTGAGATGATATCTCAAGGGGCAGTGGCCAGTTAGAAGGCCTGTGACTAGCCTTAATTCAGACTTTTCAAGTCCGAGAAGCCTTGTGGCATTCTTTATCGAATAAGTTATAAACTTTTTCGATTGTCTTTGGCTACCATGCTGTTACAATCTATCCAAGTTGCGAGTGATAGGTACAGATAACAATATTGAGTAAAAATCAATATTATTACTGTTAGCCGTTACAAGTTTTTCGTTTGTTACAATTTAAAATTTTTTAAATAAAAATATTTTCTGGTACACCCTGTAGGTTCTGTAGGTATTAAAGCAATATTTAGTAAAAAAAAGTTTTTACCCCATTATTAACAAATTTTATTATTCTTGATTCGACCTATAAAATATTTTTTAGAAAATATTGCAAGGCTGCAGCCATGTAAGATCTAAAACTTTGGATGACCATAAATCCGAAAGTAATTCTGGAAGGTGAGTTTTGCTAATGGGCAATTTAATTAGTAGGACTAGATCTACAATTCACAAAAATTTTAGGGAATTTCACCGAAACCATTTTTACGTGTATTTGCTGCGGGGTCCTTTCAGAAAATGTATATTTTAAAGCTCACTGATGTGCCATTATCAGGTTTTAAAGATTTTCAGTAATTTCAGAAATATATCAAGAGAAGGATGAAAGTTTTTACTATTAACTTGCAAGTGATAGGTTTTAGAAAAAGTTCTTTAAATAAAATTGAAAGGTGGTTGCCTATTTAAAGTCTCAAATTTCACAATGTTTATGGACTCAATTAGTGTTACGTCACATATTAGGCAACCCAACATACTACTGTCATACCATTAATAGCGCAAAATTAATGCACTGGAACTTGACTCTTAATGCTCTAGTTAATGTAGACCATTATCAAGAGGGTTAAAACATAGCTTAAATTTTCATTTTATTTCTGCCTCACAGAAAATATTTAAGACCTTCCAGTAACTAATTGACGTTCACAAAGTATGTAAAAGTAAAGTAAAATACATTGGAAGAAAGTAACTTTTAATGAAATAAATTGATATTACCTATGAATTATAGTATCCTCCAATGGACTCAATTAGCTGTGATGTCACAACTTATGCAACCAGACATACTACTGTCATAGAAATTTTGATCCCGTCGAATGACATTGGAATTTGAGCCTTATTACCTTATTCATAAAGACTATAAATTATAATGCTAAAACATTGCTTTACATTTTATTGAATTTCTCGGTTGAAACATATATAAGAACTTCCGGTGCCAATCTTATACACAGAAGATATGTTAAAATATATGTATTTATATAAGATTTAATAAACTTTTAATTTTATTTTAATAATGCCAAATATAAAACACCAACAGTTTCCTCCAATGGGAATGAAGAATGTGAAAATTTAAATTACGTGGCAGAATGCAATACAATTGCAGCTAATTTCAATACTATTGTTTGAATTATTCACATTTACGGTTCATAACCTAATCTGTCTTCCTGTAATCAAATTTTATATTCATTTTAAATTGTTTGAACTATGGGTTTATGTTTTGTTCCTGAATGTGATCAAACTAATAGTAGTGAATGTAAAATGTTTAATTTTCCAAAGGATACCAAGTTAAAAGAAAAGTGGAAGCTACTTAGGGTTATTTATATTTTACTTTATTATAGAGTTCTCTAACAGTAAAAATGTGGATTTACAGTTAAGAGACAGCACTACAAGTTATTAAAATTTATGAAACAATTTTTTTTTGTAATATTATTCCGGTGCCGATTGTCATACAAAAAATTACGTTAATTTTAGTATTTACATCAATTCTATACAATATTTATTATAAACTGTGTACCTAGTTAATTTTATTTGTTCTATTTCAGAAGAGGCGATAGGAAATCTAATAAGTTTTCATTGGCACTTTGAAGATGGTGACAGAAAAAGTAATTTACCAGCGATATTTAAATGGAATGGAAGACGAATTCGCCTATACCTACCTCAACTTTATACATTTTGTCTTCATACTTGCTTGAACCGCGTATTGTATACAGCTCATTATCATACTGCCTTTTTTTAACATCCTGAATTTGAAATTTGACAGTTGAAATTGGAAATTTGACAGATGAAATTTGACAGCTGAAATTTGACCGTTGAAAATTGAAATTTTACAGATGTAATTTGACGGATGAAATTTGACAGCTGAAATTTGAAATTTGACAGATGAAATTTGACAGTTGAAATTTGACAGATGAAATTTGACAGTTGAAATTTGAAATTTGACAGCTGAAATTTGACATTTGAAATTTGACAGTTGAAATTTGACAGATGAAATTTGACGTTTGACAGACGAAATTTGACAGATGAAATTTGACATTTGACAGCTGAAATTTGACATTTGACAGATGAAAATGAAATTTGACAGACGAAATTTGACAGATGAAATTTGACGTTTGACAGATGAAATTTGACAGTTGAAATTTGACAGATGAAATTTGACGTTTGACAGATGAAATTTGACAGCTGAAAGTTGAAATTTGACAGATGAAAGTTGAAATTTGACAGATGAAATTTGACAGTCGAAATTTGACAGCTGAAATTTGACAGTTGAAAATTGACAGATGAAATTTGACAGTTGAAATTTGACAGATGAAATTTGACAGATGAAATTTGAAATTTGACAGATGAAATTTGACACCTGAAATTTGACAGATGAAATTTGACAGATGAAATTTGACAGCTGAAATTTGACATTTGACAGCTGAAATTTGACAGATGAAATTTGACAGTTGAAATTTGACAGATGAAATTTGACAGACGAAATTTGACAGATGAAATTTGACATTTGAAAATTGACAGATGAAATTTGACAGACGAAATTTGACATTTGACAGACGAAATTTGACAGATGAAATTTGACACCTGAAATTTGACAGATGAAATTTGACAGATGAAATTTGACGTTTGACAGACGAAATTTGACAGATGAAATTTGACATTTGACAGATGAAATTTGACATTTGAAATTTGACAGATGAAATTTGACATTTGAAAATTGACAGTTGACAGATGAAATTTGACAGTTGAAATTTGACATTTGACAGATGAAATTTGACAGCTGAAAGTTGAAATTTGACAGATGAAAATTGACAGATGAAATTTGACAGATGAAAGTTGAAATTTGACAGATGAAATTTGACAGTCGAAATTTGACAGTTGAAAATTGACAGATGAAATTTGACAGCAGTTGAAATTTGACAGATGAAATTTGACAGCTGAAATTTGACAGTTGACATTTGACAGTTGAAACTTGAAATTTGACAGATGAAATTTGACAGATGACATTTGACAGTTGAAATTTGACGGCTGAAATTTGACAGTTGACATTTGACAGTTGAAAATTGACATTTGACAGATGAAATTTGACAGTTGAAATTTGACAGATGAAATTTGACAGCTGACAGATGAAATTTGACAGTTGAAATTTGACGGATGAAATTTGACAGTTGAAATTTGACATTTGACAGTTGAAATTTGACAATTGAAAATTGAAATTGATATTTAGTAGTAATTCATTAAACACCTCTTCGCATTTCTGCGATCCTGATGCTCCTGGTAGAATTGTAGAATTCTTAATTTGAGCAAGTGTTTCTCGTCTCACAGATTTTTAAAATCGAAAGGGACTGCATTTAGTAGTAATTCATTAAATACCTCCTCGCATGTCTGCGATCCTAATGCTCCTGGTAGAATTGTAGAATTCTTAATTCGAGCAAGTGTTTCTCATTTCACAGATCGAAATAGTCTGCGTTTAGTAGTAATTCATTAAATACCTTCTCGCATTTCTACGATCCTGATGCTCCTGGAAGAAACTAGTCTGCATTTAGTAATAGGAGATTATGAAATCAAAGAGGTGCAATTTCAGTGCGCCTAATAATTCATTAAATACCTCCTCGCATTTCTGCGATCCTGATGCTCCTGTTAGAATAGAATTTTTAACTCGAGCAAGTGTTTTTCGTTTCACAGATTTTTAAAATCGAAACAGACTGCGTTTAGTAATAATTCATTAACCAAGTCAAAAATTGGAAAAATTATTATCCTTACCATAACTAAAAGAATCCCTGCAATTTTTTATCGGCCCAAAAAATGCAATTTTTAATTTCCCATATACGTAGCATATAGGAAAGTATTGTGACTGTGTACAAAATCGATGTTTTGGTGAATTTGTACGTTTTCAGGTCACTTGAAGCCAAAAAGTAGTTTTTAAAAGTACTTGTCTGCCGTTTGTAGTCACAGTTAGAGCCCAAATCACTCGTTCAGTTTTGCTTAAATTTTGTATGAGTATCCAGAGGTAAAATCGCAAAATCTGTCCTATCTCAACTGAAGGGTTAGGGGAATTAACCCATAAAAACCGATTAAAAGAATATAAAATAATTTGTTTCTTAAAAACAGCTTTCACGATTTTCATCAAATTTAACCCATGAATACTCCCTTAGCACTAATATGAGACAACATAACCAATGACTCCTAATAAATTCAGGGGCGGAGGCTGCGGGGGTAAGATTAGAGAAATTAAATAATTATTTCCTCAAAAACCGCTCAAAGATTTTTATTAAATTGAACACATTGATACTCCCTTAGTACTAGTATGAGAGGACGTCACCCGTTTCCTGAAAAAATTAAGAAACGGAGCCTGTGTGGGAGGGGTAAGATTAAGAGATTTTTTTTTCTAAAACGGTTCTAACGAATTTGATCAGTTATAGATTAAAGATAATCATCAGGTTTGTATATTTTATTATAACTGACATTAAACATTAATTGCATATTTAGAGGGAAACTGATAATAACATAAACAAATACAAGGGCATTAATTAAGCATATTACAATTATCATATTACCAGGAATGCTTCCTTAGTACCAGTATGAGATAAGATGTCAAGACTAGTTGCTTCTGGAAAATTCAGAGTGATGTTGCAGGCGGGTGTGGTTTAAAAAAAAAAGAAAAGCGCTCAAGTCGCTGAGGCTCGTAACAGGTGTACCGAGGGCTAGCTCAGCTCTAGTGGGTGAGGGGATAGGTTAAAGTTCATACACAAAAAAAAATAAAGCATATACACATTAGTTACTCATATATATGCATAAAGGGCGCCACCAACTAATAAAATGATTGCAACCTAGCTAGAAGGCTCCCAAAATTTCCAAGGGTACCCCAACGCTACACTATATTTATTCGAGGTATGAATTTAAAAGAAACCAGTATGTAAAGTTTGAATTTAGATATCAAATGTATTTAGTAAATGAGTATTTAATGCCATCAATCAGAGAAGATATATATGTTCACAAACAATAAATATATTTGAACCGGTCCTTGGTTATATAATTTAATCTTACCATGCGTGATATCACGAAGGGTTCACATTAGGTTCACACGAGATAATAAAAATCGTGCATATGAACTTATTTTTATACATATATCGTTGTCCTATGTCGAAGCCTGCAGTTGTCAATATAGTTCCATACCTGTTTGTTTTCCAAAATCCCCGAATCGTTGTCCAAAATGAAAGCAAAAAGTTGTCAATAAAATTCCAGTTAGGGGTCCACAAGTGGAGAACAAGAATAGGTGACCGAAACCCAGGCCTCTCTTGCTCCGGAAATGGGTAACGCCAGGCTCAATAAATACTTGGGGGGAATTCGTAAAATTCGGGATGAGTATTACGAAAACAACAAAAGTAACGTAAACACAAAAAATAGAATAAAATAAAAAGCAATAAAAAAAATAATTTCATAAGTATACCAAAAAAAAATTAATATGATCTTTATTCCTTAATCAAAGGTGTATGGCGGCAAAATCGGCGATCCAAGAGATCAAACTTGGAAGTAATTCCTCGTGGGACGGCTTTCTACAATTAGTACAAAAAATGCGTTAGGACATGTGCTTGCTTCACAAAAAAATATAACATACTTAATGTCAAGTAGGAAGAAGCTGAGACATAAAAAACATAACAAAAACTTTACGACCTCATTAAAAACCGGTACTCTCTTTTGTGCTGTTCGCAAATTGACTCGCTTACCTTTATAGGTTTTTAATGTGCGTCGGGAATGTTTCATGTCAGGCTTGGCACCATGGCCCGCGGCGATATAATTATATCGTAAAGTTTTTGTTGCGTTTTTTATTTAGTGGGATCCATTTATTTCAACTAGCGCCATGGCTTGCGGCGATAATAATTATGTCGTAGAGTTTTTGTTGGGTTTTTCTGTCTCGGGAATTTATTACTTGAACTATACAATTCAAGAATCCGAACTAGTCGAGTAAGCTGTGTCGTTCTAAACAACTATAACGTACACAACCAACCATGAATTTTCAATATCCCATGAATACATCAAACGGCAATTAAAAAGAAAAATTCACAAAGAACGCCAAGCGCACTGCTGCCTAATGGCTACCCGTTTACCACCCCAACCCACCCATCTATTCACTAAAACCCCGTGACCATACAAGCCGACAAAATCACTAGCGTCTAGGGGCCAAGTACCACTTTCTATTTGTGGCCCCTGAGACTGGCGCAGATTGTTTTGTCACAATGCTGCGTTGTGTGTTGCCGATTAGCCTCTTGTCAAATAATTGTTATGAAATTATATCTTATTTTAGCAAATGGAATAATATGCAGCGATTTAGTGCAAAAATAATATTTTGGTTTGCATTATTTGACTACCTATCATGGATGAGAAAATGTATTGCAAAAATTTGTACACATAGTTTTCAAAATTTAAACATCAACTTTGTCAATTTGTAAGAAACTAGTTATTACATATCCATTATTGTCATGAGTAGGCAACTCACCATACAAATGTGTATAGTGGGTTGCATAAGATATATTTATTGAGACCGCCACTGGTGCGCAAGCTGTCAGCCAGTCTCCTGCCAGCCATAGTAGAGTTAAGTTGTTATCTTTAATGTATGTTGTTCCACGTGTAGTTTATGTCAATAAATAATATATTGTTGGATATCGTGATTTACTCTCTACGCTCCATTGATCAAAACATTAACACAAATACTACATGGCGCAGTCTACGGAGCTAGGTAAGCCAGAAATATAATTCAGAAAAAAAAGGTCCACCATTTTGTACGCCCACGGTTTCTGAGAAGTGTAAATTCAAGAGTTTTATAAATTTATATCTGTTGCCATCCAGCCACAGAAGGTTCTTTAATTAAATAAGAAGCGTTAAATAAAGGAGTGGAAATGGGCGATAATAGAGGCATATCTCCCTTAAATATGTCTGGTAACGTGGCGGAAAACTGGAAGATGTGGAAATTGCGTTTTGAGAATTTTATGCTTGCAACTGAGCTAAATAAGAAAGACCAGGCCACTCAATGCGTCCAGGTCCTACATTATATAGGTGAGGAAGCCTTCAAAATATATACAACTTTCGACCTCCAAGAGGATGAGAAAAATAATTTAAAAGTACTTCTTCAAAAGTTTGAAACACATTTTCTGCCAAAAGAAAATCTGTCGTACGAACGGTATCAATTTTTTTCATATAAGCAGAACCGGAGCAAACTTTCGAACAATACGTAACAGAACTAAAGAAGAAAGCCATGAAATGCAAGTTAGGAAATCTGCAAGACAGTCTCACCAAGGCTATGATCATATGTGGGGTTAGTAACACAGTCATGAGACAACGCCTGCTAGAAGATGCATGATTCCCTATCTCTGGACGATGCTATTCAACTATGCAAAGTTATAGAAACCACAGCCATGAGAACATCAGCGATGGAATCCTCCTCGACATCGCATCAAGGTGAAGTTGACACGATTAAAATAATTAATTCATGTAAAAAAATGTACCAAAACCCACCCAATAAACATCAAATGTCCAGCTTTCGGTAAGACATGTTCTTTTTGTAATTTAAAAAATCACTGCAGAAGCTTGCTACAAAAAGAAAAATTCACATAACTCTCAATACAACTGTAATTACAGAAAGTCAAAAGGAAATACGAGTTATAAAAACGCGTCTCGTCACACTCAATCTAAATATAAAAATAAACATGTACATGAAATAAAAAATGACGTGGACGAATCACATTTGTTTATAGGGTCGGTGGATGATCACGATTCTGAACATAGACGTGGCACACAGCAGTAAAAATAAATGATAAGTACGTAAAATTTAAAATTGACTCTGGGGCCATGGTAAATGTATTACCTTTGTCGGCATTTGTCAGTCTGGGTTTTCAAAAAAATAAAATAAAAAATACAGGTACAACTTTGAAAGCCTACACGGGTGACAACTTGAAGGTCTTGGGAACATATAAAATTAATTGCTTTAAAAATAAACATAACTTAGAATTCTATATTGTAAACTCTGAGACGCAGTGCATCTTAGGGTTAGAGGCATGCATCAAATTAAATTTAATTAAAAAAGTTGAAACAATAAGTCACATTAATCCCGAATACAGTAATCTATTAAGCGATTTTCAGGATACGTTCGAGGGAATTGGCTGTTTGGACAAACCATATCACATTGAGCTAAACGAGGGTGTCAAACCTGTGGTCCAACCCATCAGAAGGGTGCCATTACCCCTGATGCCCAAATTAAAGGAAGTTTTGGACAGTCTAGTCAAGCAAGAAATTATTGAAAAGGTAGATGGCTCATCCGATTGGCTGCACGGTCTGGTTATTGTCAAAAAACCGGACACTTCGTTAAGAATTTGCATGGACATGAAAGTCCTAAATGATTGCATTAAACGTGAGTATTGCCAAATTCCCACCATCGAGGAAGTCTCGTGGGAACTAACGGGTGCTGAGTACTTTAGTTGTTTAGATGCCTCTAACGGTTTTTATCAAATTATTCTAGATGAGGAAAGTGCTAAAATATGCACAGTGGGTACACCTTTCGGGCTTTACAAATTTTTGCACCTCCCATTTGGGATGAAATCAGCACCGGAAGTATTCCAAAAACGTTTTAAGTCAAATTTCAATTTACCGGGAACAAGAATTTATATAGACGATTTGCTTGTTTGGGGCAGAACTAAAAAAGAGCATGATGAGAGACTTGTTAGGGTACTTGAAATAGCAAAACTAAACAATATCAAATTCAACAAATCTAAATGCAAATTTGGGGTTAGAAAAATTAAATATATGGGTCATATTTTTTCAAAACAGGGTGTTGAGCCTGATATATCTAAAATTGAGGCCATTCAAAAATTTACTAAACCAGTTTGTAAGCAGGATGTCCAACGTTTACTGGGAATGCTCGCATATCTAAGTAAATTCATACCAAATTTTGCGTCGGAAACAACCTGCTTACGCGATTTAATAAAAAAAGATGTGGAATTCCATTGGGGAAAACCGCACGATGTTGCATTTGAAAAAATAAAAGGCATATTGATGTCCAGGCCCGTACTCCAAATGTTCAATATAAATAAACAAAGTACCATATCTGTCGATAGTTCCAAGTCAGGTTTGGGGGCCGTCCTACTTCAGGACAACTTGCCTTGCGCTTACGCTAGCAGAGCCCTTACAGAGTGTCAAACTCGTTATGCCCAAATTGAAAAAGAACTGCTCGCAATTTGTTTCGGCTTGGATAGGTTCTATCAATTTATCTTTGGAAAAAGGGTCATAATTGAAACTGATCATCAGCCCTTATTAGCCATTTTCAAAAAACCTTTAAATAAAACGCCGGCTCGATTACAACGTATGCTTTTGCAAATACAAAAGTACGATATCGAGTTGAGATATAAGAAAGGATCTCAATTACATATCGCAGACGCTTTGTCGAGAGCCTATATCAAAGAACAGATAATTGACGATTTTGATAAAGAACTTCAGGCTCAAGTATGCTTAATAATTTCACAAATTAACGCCACGGAAAATAAATTAAAAGAATTTCAAAAAAATACAAATAACGATAGCGAATTAATAGAGTTAAAAAAGATTATTACGGAAGGTTGGCCCCATGATAATAAGAAAATTGATAATAAAATAAAAGCATATTCAAAATTTAGAGATGAACTCACAATAATGAATGATTTAATCTTTAAGGGTCAGGCAATAGTTGTACCAAGCAATATGAGACGAGAAATGTTAAATAGAATCCATTACAGTCACATGGGAATAAATAAATGCACAAAACTAGCTCAGGAATCGGTATTTTGGCCTAATATGAAAAATGAAATAAAACAATTAATTGAAAACTGTTTTTTGTGCAATAAATACGCAAATTCGCAAAAATCTGAACCTCTGGATCCACACTTTATCCCAAGGATACCTTGGAATAAGGTGGGTTGCGATTTGTTTGAATTAAAAGGGGTTAAATACTTACTATTAATTGATTATTACTCCAAATATATTGAAATTGAAAAATTCAGCAAAGATACGACTAGTTTTTGTGTAATAAATGCCATGAAATCTATTTTTGCTCGTCATGGAGTACCCCTCACTGTTGTATCTGATGGGGGACCTCAGTTCACTTCCGAGGCATTTAAGAGATTTTCTCGGGAATGGGAATTTGAGCACTCGTTATCAAGTCCATACCATAGTGCAGCTAATGGGATGGCTGAGCGCCACATCCAAACTGCCAAACAACTCTTTCGGAAGGTAACTGAGGATAATAGGGATCTCTATAAAGCGTTGCTGCAATATCGCAACATGCCAGTCGTTGATAATTTCTCTCCTGCACAAATTTTAATGTTAATCCATGTTACCTCTCAGTAATGTAAATTTAAAATCCAGGGTGGTAAATGTCGGAAAGGTTAATAGCAGAATCCGACAAAACCAAGAATTACAACAAAAATACTTTAATAAAAAAGGGGTTCAAAAATTAAAACCTTTGGTAGTAGGAGACAATGTGTTCGTACAACTGAGACCAAATGCGATCTGGACTCCTGCCATTATTGTAAAAAAAAATAGAGACAGATCGTATTCAGTTAAAGTTGCAAACAACACCATTTATGTAAGGAATCGTAAATTTATAAAACTTAACAAAAGCAATAATCGGAATGTAAATGTAAAAAGCACCATGAGATCGGAAAACCTTCATACCACTTCGGTCTCACCTAAAGTGTTTATAGAAAGTAATAATGATAGTCCCGCAGAGCCAGAAAACATTGTGGAGGTTGGAACCTCAATCGACGGGGATGAGGTGTTTAGTGATCAAAGTGATATAGCGTTAAGTTGTAGCGACAGGAATTTTGATAGAACTTCAGAGGAGAGTGAATACAATAGTCTAAATTCTAGTTCGGAGTCGGAAACTCTCGTTATAAGAAATAAGCCCTCTTACTCAGGAAGAACTATCAAACGACCTGACAGACTAAATTTGTAATAATTTTAAGCAATTCTCTGACTTGAAGAATTGAAAATATGTATCTGTAATTTAAGCATTGCTGTATTTGTTTTAAAATGTTTTTAAACGTAATGTAAATTTAATGATGGCTGTACTTTGTACTTCTGTTGTAAAATGGTGTTTTCAAAAAAAAGAGATATCATGAGTAGGCAACACACCATACAAATGGGTATAGTGGGTTGCATAAGATATATTTATTGAGACCGCCACTGATGCGCAAGCCGTCAGCCAGTCAAGCCAGTCGCCAGTCTCCTGCCAGCCATAGTAAAGTTAAGTTATATTTAATGTATGTTGTTCCACGTGTAGTTTATGTCGTTTATGTCAATAAATAATATATTGTTGGATATCGTGATTTACTCTACGCTCCATTCATCAAAACATTAACACGAATATTACAATTATCACTAATTTATTTTGTCCACTTTTGTATGAATTTTCCAATTCCCCATGCAGTGTTATACTATTTTATCTATTTTTTTGTACTTTCATACCTGTGTAGGACTACTTTTGTCATGTTTTCTTACACTCTTTGTTTTAATTTGTAGCAATGGGTTCGCCCGTATATGTAAATAAATAAGTAAATTACTTAAACACAGAATATATGTTTGTTTTTAATTAATGCCGTATTTATATTATTTTTTTATTTTATAGTTAAATTCTTTAATAAATTTTTGAAAACAACATTGTATTTGTCTTCAAAACAAATCACCGAATCTACAAAATAATAGAATTATTGGAAAAAAGGCCTCTGCGCCCGTGACGTTTACGCCAAAGGAAAAGTGAGAGGTTATGTTTTGCAAATAATATAAATCGGAATAAACACAAAAATAATATATTTTGCTGACGTTTCGGAAAGTATTTGTTTAAATTGGATTTCAAAAAATATAGTTTCACAAAAGAAGGAAATTACAATATTTTACAAATAAGTATTTAATGGATATTAATCTGAAAAAGTATTTTATTAATTTCTCATTTAGAGCAATTAATAAAATATAAAGTACCTAGAAATTTTAAATTCGTATGTATATATAATAATAAACAACCAAATGTGTTCAAATTTTAATATTGATAAAATATGCTGATTATCAAATCCGACTTTAACAGAATTTTATTTAAAAGTAAATCATTAAATATTTATAATATAGATATTCATGACAAGGGGCTGATAGGCAACGCACACCGCAGTATTGTGTTAAAACAATCTGGGCAAGTCTCAGGAGCCAGAAATAAAAAGTGATACTTGACCCCTAGACGCCAGTGACAAAACTCACGACGCAACCCCTAATACAACTAGAATTCCTTGCTGCCTATACCTAAAAGATTCAAACTACCTCGTTTCAGCCAATAAAATCTAACAGCACGGCAACCCTCAATACGCCTCTCAATAATTACTTACTGTCTACCTAAAAGGCGCTGCTGGGAAGGGGACGACCCTCTTTTCGCACTTATTATGAAATACGGAAGTGGTCGGTGACTGTTTATTATTTTTAATTACCTATTAATAACAAAGCCAATATGGTGGCTTATTGTTGTGCGTATGGCTGCAAAAATAAACGATTTCCCGGGACGACTATTCGTTTTCATAAGTAAGTATATTTTTAAATAAATAAAAAGTCGTTTCAGATGTGAAAACAATTTTAAGGTTAGGTATTTTAGGAATTTCCCAAACACTACCTACCGAAAGTTTATTTTACTGTTCCTGTTTGTAATTTTAAACTACTTTTTTTTATAGATTTCCATTATCTAGAAAACCAGTTTTAGAATTATGGCTAAATGCTGTGAGATTGAAAAATTTTAAACCCAGCGTTTTTACTGTAATATGCAGTGAACATTTTACTGAGGAAAGCTACTTAGAATCTTCTTTGAATCGGAAGTTATTAAAGAAGGATGCAGTTCCTTCAATTTTTAACTTTCCATGCCACCTAAATGTTAAAGCCTGTACGAACAGACGACAAATTAAAAGGCTTTGCATTGAATCAAGTACTAAAGCTGATGAAGCAGATAAGAATAATGTGCAGGTAACGTAACCTTAATAATTAAAGTTTTAATCGTAATTAGCATAGTATTGTTTTGTAGGAACCATCTACGACAACAAAACATGATGCTTCAGTCCAAACGTCACTTTTTCTTACGAAGTCCTTACCCGAAGTTAAAATGCACAATCAAAACTCTACAACAAAATGTTACCCGAAAAGCAAAAAAAAATAAGTAGTATGAAGGACTTAATCAGACATTTAAATGAAAACAATAAAAGTGACTGCACCATAGAGGAGGTTCTTATGAACAATTTTGAGGGCCTTTCACTGGAGCTCTTTCAAAATGAGTTAAAAAATTCAAATGTTAGTCCAACACAAAAGAGATATACCAATCAGATGAAAGAATTTGCGTTAACTTTATACTTTTATTCACCAAAAGCGTATATGAAAAAAAATCAATTTGCCACATGCTGGGATGTTGAGGAAATGAAGTTTTTGAAGAAGTTGATTATTTATGTGATGTTGCTTTAATATTTGATTCGATGGCTATTCGATCAGAACTTGTTTATGATAGGAAAAATGACAAGCATTGTGGCTATGTTGATTTAGGTGATATCGCTGCTGTACATTCTGATTTAATGGCTACAGAGGCATTAGTTTTTCAAATAGTTTCGTATAAAAATAATTTTAAATGCCCAATAACCTATTTTTTTATAAACAAAATAACTGCAGTTCTACAAAAACAATTTGTTTTGGTTGCAATTGAAAAATTATTTGAAATTAATATAAAAGTGCATTCCGTAACATGCGATGGGTGCAGTACTAATATAAAAACATTTGAACTGTTAGGATGCAATTTGAGCCCATTAAATATGGAAGCTAAATTTAAATTTAATCATCCTAACAAAGTCGGTATGCAAACTAACGATTCTGCAAGTTTACAAAATTATCACGAAATTTTCTGTATCTTAGACCCTTGTCATGTAGTTAAATTACTAAGAAATACTTTTGCAGAACATGGTTTATCTTCTCCATCCGGAAATATTGATTTTAAATACGTAGAAAAACCACATATTTTACAAGAAAACGAGGGTTTAAAGTTTGCTAATTCTCTTACAGGTTCTCATCTCAACTTCAAACGAAAAAAAAAATGAATGTTCGTCTCGCGGTACAAACAATTAGTAACAGTGTAGCTGGGGCTATTGATTTTTTAAGAATTTCAGGGTAGCGGCTACAGTCGAATTTTTAAAAATATTTGACAGAATTTTTGATATAATGAATTCAAGAACACTATTTGGTCGTAGCTATAAATCCCCATTATTTTTAAAAAATTCTCATTACTGGCAAGATATCTTTAAAGAAACCGCAAAATACATAAAACAATTAAAAATAAATGGCTGTTATGTTTTACAACATAAAAGAAAAATTTTTGCTCTCGGATTTCTTATAAATATTTACAGTTTTGAAAAGTCAGCTTTGTATCTTTTTAGTCGTTCAGAAAATCCCCTCAAATATTTTTTGACGTATAAATGTTCCCAAGATCATATAGAGTTATATTTTTCTTGTATTAGATCACGAGGAGGATGGAATAATAATCCGAATGTTTTACAATTCAAATGGGCTTTACGAACATTGTTGTTTCGTAATAGTGTACAGCCAAGTATAAACGGCAATTGCTGCATTAACTTCAGTTCAGATCTAGCACCAATATTTGATTTTCAGCATGTTAGAAGAAATATTGTTGAAAATACAAATAATAAAGACCAATTTGATGATAAAGAACTGAATTATTTAATGTCGGTAATTGAAATTACATCGCTCTCTTCTATACAAGAAAATATACTATATTACATAGGCGGTGTAATCGTGCGCAAAATTCTAAGTAAAAATTCATGTACTTTTTGCCAGGATATGATTAAACAACCCTTGAATGACCATGATTACTCCTGTATTAGTATTAATAACCCAAGTAGGTTTACGAGGTTTTTATCTAATGGAAAATTATATTTTCCTTCGAAAGGCGTCTTTCAAATTGTTACTTACGCTGAGAGAGCATTTCCTGCTGAATTAAATATTGGGTATCTGGGAAAGTATAATTTTAAAAGAAGAATTATAATGTCTGTCATGCAACATTTTATTTCAAAATTAAGAAGCCTCTTTCAACCAGCACACCTTGTGGTAGAAATGTGTGAAGACTTGCATGAAGTTCAAATAATAAAATACATAGCTAGTACTTATGCAAACATTAGAATTGAAACCCACGCGAAGAAAAAATCCCAGCACTTATTAGGGCACAAAGTTACACTCCTTCATAAGTTAAATAAGACAATTTTATTTTACCATATTTAACTTTTAATTTCTGATTAATATACAGTTTTGAATTTTTATGTTAATAAAGATATACGTTTCTTCTACCATTGTGCTATTCCAAATCTCCTTCTACCCTTATATTTAGTTTTGTAATCCCACTTGAAGAAGCATTTGCGCGATTTTTACATAAACGACAATGAGAGAAACAAGGAACTTAAAAAAAAATCACTAAATCCAAATCGTTGGGAGCTAGTCAATAGCAATTAAGAGTGAAAGCAGTCTGAAAAGGGGTTTCTAAAAATGTAGTGATATTTGTAACATTCAATTGGCACTTGGCCCTGTACAAAATCGTCTTGGTTCATCCATAATTTCTAGCAATTATAGAATTTGAGCTTCGAAGTCGGACGTACTATTGCCCCACTCTGCATTTTTCTTGAATTAATTTATTTTTTGTTTGGAATGAAAAGCTCCTGTTATTTATATTTAATAGAAATAATAATAAGCTGTGGGATAAAAATATTTGATAGAAATATTAACTCTTGCTTACCCCAATGTACTTTTGTTTACTTTTCAAAGCATACTCTCTGCACCTATGTATAAAAAATGGAATGGAATGAAAATAAATAATTCCTGTCGAGTTTTAACTTTCTAGTCCTACTTTTGGTGTTGTTACAGAATTAAATGTAATTTTCAGTTTTTGTTTCACTTCCCTTTTCCCGTTCTATCGAAAATTCTGGAAAAAAATCATGACCCATACATCATAATTTTTTTTCAAGATTTTTTACCTCTAAATTTGGCTTGTTAAAATCTGTTGAAAATTGACATACAGTTTTGTTTTTGATTTTTTCAAGTGATTATGTTCTTACAGCAACAGCGTCTCTGAATGCTTATTGCCTTATGTAAAAAACTAAAATTTGATTTTGAGATGTTTCGGTCCAGTACTGTACCTGTTAATCTTTATTGATGAGTATATTGCAATTTATAACACGTTTGTATAGTAAACAGTACATAAATAACTTTCCTTACATTTCAGTATAAGTACATATGAATAGGTCCATTGTTTCAATGGAATAGTATAGACAACTACTAAACCATAAAAGAGAGATTGTCAGTTAAATTTGAGGAAATGTTAATTTTAAAGCTCACTAATGTGCCATTATCAGGATATAGAGATTAAACTTGCAAGTGACTAGATTTAGAAGAAGTTTTTATAAAATTGGAAGGAGTTGTTGGGTTGACTATTTAAAATCTCAAATTTCACTGTGCTTGTTCGGTTATACTCTGAACCGGCTATGCCTTCTAGGAGAAATCAAAAATAAATTTTATTGTTTTTCAGGAATATTTGTGAAGGAAGCCAATTTTTATGAATTTCCCACTGCATCCCAGAGGCCACAAGCCACAGAGCTGCTACCGGCACCGCAAAAAATCGTCCATCAAATATTCTCTAAATTGAGCGAGAATCTTCAGCCCATCTTGAGCTCCTCCAATAACTCCAGGAAAATATATGTCAATTTCATACTTCCTCTGAGCGGGCGGTACAGAATTTTTAAGAGATTCTTAAGGATGTACGAGTACGTGTGTCTGAGAGAAGCAGAACCTACCAGACTCTATGTTACTCTGTACAAGAACCAAATATCTCCGGAGGATTTTCAAGAGAGCGTGAACTTGATTGAAAATCTTAAAGAAAAATATCGTCTCAACGATATTCGAATAATATATTCCAACGAGATGTTCACCAGAGGAAAAGCTCTGCAATTGGGCGTGAATTCTTTATCAGATGATGATTTAATGTTGTTCATGGATGTCGATATGATCTTCGACAAGAAGAGCTTGGAGAGAATTCGCAGGAACACCATGAAAAATAAAATGATATATTTCCCCATAGTCTACAGCTTGTACAATCCCAGTCTCTTGAATAAGTCTTATGTCGGCTCAGACTACTCGACATTCAGCAGTGATATCGTTGATGGAGAGAATGGTTTCTGGCGACAGTTTGGCTTTGGAATCGTCAGCCTCTACAAGAGCGACTACTTGAAATTAGGCGGGTTCGATTTGATGATCTCTGGCTGGGGATACGAGGATGTCACCTTCTATGATAACGCGGTCAAGTCAGGCCTGACGATAGTGAGAAGTGTCGATCCGGGTCTGCTCCACGTGTTTCATTCGGTGAACTGTGACGCCGACTTGGACATTGAACAGAAAAGTATGTGCATCGGAACAAAAGCGAGTACATTAGGGTCCATCCCTCATCTGCAGCGTATCTTCTTAAAATACAAGTATCTGTTTAGGTAGCAGTGGTTAGATTGAATTTGAATTTGTCTGTGATTGCGCATTATTGATTATGCACCTTCTTACTGTCTATGTATTGATGTTGTCAAGTTGAGGCAATCGTATCAAATGATACGTAGCTTACATGCCGCCGTAAGTGCTGGGCGATGGCGCCGACGGTGGTTGCAAAGAAATTAGGACATCTGTGGTGGTAATGTGCAATCTGGCCTCATGAGAGTGACATTTGCAAACTGAACCATATGTGACGTTTACAATCGCTTAAGGACGGTAAAGATTTTACTACCCATAGTATGTACGAAATTTTATCCAGAAACGTGAAATAATGTATAAAAATCCAAAGAAATATTTTGTAATATATGGGATGTCTGGGTAAATCATGGAAAATCGTGAAACAGAGATTAGATGTGGTCATGACCTATCACAGTACCGAAGCTTGACCTTAGTAAAAATTAGCGCTAACTCTAAGCAATGAGAATAATTATCATTAGTTTCATACAACCCCTACTGTCAATGTGACTGCAAAACAATGGTTGCCTAGCACACTATCGATGACAAGTGAGAGAGCACTTCATGGACCAATATTCACTAAGATGGTTTGAGCGTCTCGGTCCAATCCATGTCCAGCTCGACCTCCGCATTTGAATTCATTGGATTTCTAGTAATAGAGTATGGGTTTACATGTGAATGTGTATATGTATAATGAAAGTGATAGGTATTTATTATAACATATAAACATTAAAACTGAACTTTATAGCAAATTCACAAATTATTTCCCTCCTACTCTGATGCAGTTGCGGCATTTTCGCAAAGTGATCATTTAAGCAGTCATGTGCTCCACAAAATTTTTATTTCTTGAGATGTATTATAAGTTCTTTGTTTTAATTATTGGTAAACTTTTTCTTTAAGGCATCCCCAGCAATAGAAATTGGATGGATTCAAATCCTGAGATCGCGGAGAAGAATAGAATTGAACCGAGACAGCTGATTCTTCTACATGGACACGTTTGGTCCAAATGCTCTCTCATTTGTTGTCCATAATAGTTCTTACTAAGGTTTGCACCAGTTTCAGGATTATCCATAATTTACTGGACACTCTGTACGTAACTTCCACTGTCAAACTTTCTTGTATTTGTTTTTATAGAAACCAATCAGCACGGTAAAGTCACTTTACCGCACTCAAAATTATGTAGTAAACCTCCCATTACTCCACAGTGTAGATAAATTATATTAATGACGACATTCAAGTAGTTTTCACACACCAAGTATTTGCACCATCTGAGAATAATTGAAGCTAAAAAATCTTGATCGATGTTCTAGGAGAAAATTAATGTATACTTCATCTTCCTCGGTGCTGTGTTTCATTAATGAAAGAAAAAATTGATTGAACCGTTAACATTAAATTCATATGCATTTATTCGGATAATAGCCATGAATGCTTGCCCATCTATAACTTTTTCATTATTGTTACCAATACACAAAGTAACAGTAATAATAATCAAAATATACTGATTCCAGCAGCCAATTATGCACATCGGGTTGGATTCACATGAGAAATAAATGAGCAACCAACTTGTATCGAACACAGGTAGGTGTAGATGTCTGTTTAGTAGCCAGTGAGATGTTGTTGATGGTAGGGTGTGGACTCTTTTTCAATTGTCCAATTTGCATTGTATACATATGTCAGAGCATCTAAAAAATATTTGAATGACTCGGCCCTATAAAAGAATGTTATTTTTAATATAAAATACACATTATTCCTAAAATAACAAAATAATTTTGAAATGAAAATAATTGAATTACAATAAATGGTCAAATAGGGCCCCCTTAAGTTAAACAATAACTGAATCAATCAAAAAAACTTTCTGACATTTAACAAGATATTAGAGGAAATTTTTTCGATGGCGTTTAAGGTTTTCAACCGCAACTCCTATAGATTATCAGTCCTGTTCTCCTGGAAGCCATAAATTTGAGACAGATCCTCTTTTATGTGTTGCAGGAGAAACGCACCAGTCCATGTTTTTCGAAGTTTTCTATGATTCAGTTTATTGTGTCTAGTGTAGGAGAAAGTCTATTTGGAAATGTAGTTTCAAATATCCCATTAACTCCACGCATTGAACAGTCATCATAACACCATTTAATTATTTGGGTTTTTTCGATAACCTGATAATTTTTCCCACTTACATTTCAATTACTCAAAGGGGAATAATTACTTGCGTATTAAAAATCTGCCCTGCACGTGAATATGAAATGTCCAGTTAGCCATAAATTCGTACGTGTACATAGTTGGCTACCGCAGTGTATATCAAAAGATCATTAACCGACGTTCTTCAGCCTGTCTTCTTTTTAAATTTTGTAAGTCTCTTATAAATTTGTTTGACTTATATGTAAAAACATGTACTATGTAGGAACAAAGAATTGTTTACTTTGGGAACTTAAATAAACAATCCAAAGGGCTACCGATGGAAGTCTTTCTGCTCATAAGTTATTGCACTTCATAATTATGTACGTACAATATACAATCGATGCATGCTTATATAAGCCTGTAGCCTTAAGCAAGCGAAACACTTTCTGGAATCTCTGTGACAAAATTATCTCAGTATTATCAATGCTCTAGGTGTATTACAGATGATAATACACTTAGGCTGAAACTCAGTATTTATAAGTAATACTTATTGCTGAGTCCTATGATAATTGTACACTTGTACAGACCAACACGAGAGGATTGTGTGTCCACATATATCGTACGTACATGAGAGCTCTTCTACCCTGATTTCCTATTTTTCGCTGTCTAACAATCCCTCCATAGGCTGCCGTGTCTTATCTAGTGCAATAATTTCCCAATTATCCTGCATATCAATACTCCTGAGTGTTTCATGTAGTTGATTTTTGTATCTGTTATATTGGCCACCCTGTTTCCTACTACCATCCACCACTTCTCCATTTAGGAAATACTCTACTCGTTTCATTATATATGGATATAATTATTTTATGTTTGTCAAGCAGAAGGACTGCAATCAATAGCCCACCGAATCAATTTCAGGTCAAAAAGTAGGCACTTATTTATTATTCTTAGAAAAAAATAAATTATATGTGCTAGTTTTAAAAATGTATTAAAATACTCTTGTGTACAGGCTTTACAAATGAAATGTAATAAAAATATTTTGTAATATTTATCTACAGCTATTTTTTAAAAGAAGTTACCTGCCCTAAAACTGTGACAAATGAACATCCTTATTTGCACCCAGTCTGTGCTATTGAAATTATTCTGGTTAGAAGACACTGCTCGAATATATATCTTTTGGAAGTTATTTTATTGTTTGATTAACTACAAAAATATTTTAAAACCAATGCTTTTTTTGACGACCAGTAAATACGTCCCTTGTTTTTATTTTTCTTGAACCCATATGATCCTGAATTTAAAAATTAAAATAAATATCAACTGGTATTTTGTGTTTTTTTTTTTAGATGTTATTCGTTGAGATGTACCATTAGCGATACTATCTACTGATAGAAAGGGAAATATACAGTAGTTAGACCATTGGTTAAGCTCTATTTTTTTAATTAAAAACTGTTATTTAACTTTCAGTGTTAGTTAGTTATTTTGGTTAGGTCAAATCTTTCAATCAAAATTTCGATTAGTTCCAATCAAACCCATTATATATTTTTTTTGATATAAGAACAGGAAAATCACGCGCAAGCTTTTATATTCTAAAAAGAAAATTATACAATGTAACAAAATGATGGGTTTCAAAGTTTATTTTCTTTTTAGAGCATTTAAGTAAAAGCTTTTTTTAAAATATATTTTTATATAGTTTTGGAGTAATCACTTCCATGAAGAGGAGTCGTTTAAGTCAACAATATTCACGACAAATTTGAATGTTTATTCTATGAATTGTAAATACTTGCAAATTTTATGCAACAGCTAATAATTATGGATTGTTTTGAAACAAAAAAAACCCTCTACTACATTAAATCAGTTGGAGTGACTAAAAAAATGAAATATAAAGTATTTGGTATCATGTACACCAAACGGATCAGTAAATTATGTGTTCTGTGGGTTTGAAGGTCGAGCAGGCAGATGTAATTGTTGTATAGGACTCAAACTTTATGGATGTTCTTGTAACAGTGTAATCTGATAGATGCTTTAAGCAGGTCGAGCAGGTGCTACACCAAAAACACAAAATTGTTGAGATCACCAAGTGTTAGTGCAAAACAAAAAGGAAGTGTGCAGCACGGCAAAATAATAAGTGGCTAAAAGTAGGTAGGTACATATCGAACGATTAATTCGCCGATTACATGAATGTTAAAACTAGTACATATATAACACAACACATTTCTGAGAATTATGGATTGCATAACTTTATATGTTAAGATTTATATGTTTTCAAATAGTTCCGTTTTTATGGTATTGTAAAGATTGGTACATTGGTAGCGGTGTGACAGTGACATTTTTGCTTATTATAGGCTACATGATATTCGCGAGGTTGTACGAATGGTTGTCTATTTCTATTTACTCCTGACCATTCTGCAATAACTAAGCGAAACATTGTATTACTGGTCATCTACTTGAGATATTTGTTACTTATGATAGTCCACATCATATACAAGACGGTGTACGAAAGGTTGTCTATTTCTGTTTACGCCTGACCATACTATAACCAACTAAGCGAGGCACTGTATTATTGGTCATCTACTTGAAATAATTATTATTAGTCCACATCATATACATGATGGTGTACGAAAGGTTGTCTATTCTTTGTTTGCGCATTGAATTTAGGCAACTTCATATACATGTATATAACATATGCTATAATGATAATAACCATTAAGGTTATCGTCTTATTGTTTAACCTGGGACATTTTGTGGAAATTCAAATGATTTAAATATTTAGAAGAAATTTGTACACATCTAAAACAAATAACTTTTAAATTTTTAATATGTAACTGGTATATGTGGAAGAACAGTAAGTAACTAAAGCAGGAAGATTTAACTTTCTCCGGGCTTTTTGTTTGCTGTTGGAGATAAAGGTTTGCAGGAATGCCTTTGCCCTGGGATTTTGCAAATATATTTTTATATTACCTTAGCAGTGGGTGGACAGATAAAAATGCGACAATCTGTTCGGGCAGTTCAGCCGAAACTAAAAATGGTCTGCTGTCACATTGATTTTTGACAAGTCATCTTGGTCAGGGAATTGCAAATGAAAAAGTGGAGGCAATCTTGACGTAACTTTAAACCTCTTCCTCTCCGACCTGCGTATGGTCCACTCGCCCTTTATTCGTTAATAGTGCATGGGGTAAATAAAGGCATCCAAAGGGCAAAGATCTATATACTAATAGATAGCCAGGCAGCACTAAAGGCTGTAAGGTTCTATATCTTTGAGTCTAAAAATATTTCTCCCTAGCTATTAAAAATAGCTCTCAGATTTTGAAGAAAACTTGTTTTGTTGGGAACGTCCTTAAGGCTAATTACAGGCCTTCTAACTGGCCACTGCCCCTCGAGATATCATCTCAAGAATATGGCCAAGGCGGTAGACAACAAATGCAGATATTGCGATACTGCAATTGAAACTGCAGAACGTGTACTTTGTGAATGCAAGGTCTTAGGCCGCACTATGCTAAAGTACATAGAGCAGGCAGAATTAACGCCTGAAGACATAGGGAAATTATCCCCCAGGAAAATCACAAGCTTTGTAAAAAGTCTTGGAATCCTGGGTAACAACTGGATGCGGGGTAAAATCACAAAAGATCTCTTAGGTCGAAGTGAAGTAAGGCTGTTGGAAGCCAAACGACCCCGTAAAACAATCTACAATCTATATAAAAATATACAGGGTTTTTCTATTTAAAAAGCGACCTTGATATAACACGTGATCTTACTATTTTAACTGGGTATTGTGACTTATACTATGTCAGTATTTAATTTACTGAATTAATAATAATCTAAAATCTATGCAAGCAATCGTTTTTTAAATGCATTTAAAAAAATATGTATACAACTGTACAACTTTTATACGATACTTTTTGTTTATCTCCAGCAATAACAGAAACAAAAGGGGAGTCAAAATATAGTGAATAATCTGCTCGTGGCTCAACGCATACGTGTTAGTCTTGCAACCAAGGAGTCCCGGGTTCGAATCCTGGCTAGTGTATGGAATTGTAGTAGTGTTTTTCATGTGTTACCGAGTTGGCAACAGTGGACTAGACGAGGTTGTGTGGGAGACAACACGATTAGTTGCTGTAACACTCTTGAGTTCGAGTCTCAGCTGCGGCAGATAGAAATGTCGTAGGGAATGTTCGTCATGTCTATGAGTATGTGTTGTGGTTGAGTGGTGGAATAGCTAATGCTAAACTCCGACAGGACGTTAATCTAAAAAAAGGCGTTAAAATAAAAAAAAAATCAAATAAACAATCCTGTACATACTGATTGATCCCTATGGTGGTCAGTGTTTATATTGATACGGCTACAATTGCAGTCAGTAACTTCACTGAATGTGAAACGGGCTTGAGATGGGAGTCTCAAAAAAATGTTTCAAATCTGGAAATTCTTTTTATTTATATGACTGGTGGTCGGGACTTAAGCGCACTTGCCTCTCACCAGTCTCACCCAAAAATCCCGGGTTCGATTCTGGGTCGTGGCAGTGGAAAATACTGTGAAAGGGATTTTTTCACTATATACGGATATTGGGTGTGTGAGACACTTGTCTCTAAATGTCTAGCCCCCTCCCACACAAGGCTCTTCTAGAGCCCTCCTGGATAAAGGGGGTCGTAATTACCTGTGGTGTTATTTATTATTATTAAACTTTTTTAATAATATATTTATTTTAGAAAACTTTGTTACATTTTCTATTATCATGTAGCTATGGACATTCCATCCATGGCAGTATTTATTTATAGAAAATTTCTATTTCCAAATCTAAAATAGTTATAAATATTATTTAAGTGTGATACAATTGGTGTTGTTGTATTATTGGTCATCTATCTGTTTGATCGAATGATCCTTGTTTGTGACAGACAACATCCTTTGTTTATTTTATATGCTATAATAGCTGTTTTCTTTCGTCCTAAAGATAGTGAATGCAATCAGTAAGCAAACCAATAGAAATCAGGAATTTAAAAAATGTCTCCTATCATTGGCTGTTTAATGATTGTATTCAGTTTGTTTTAACAGTTTAACAAATAAGCTCATCTGCAATAGTTACTGTGTAATTTCAGTCAACCCCTTTCGTGGCAGTAAGGTCCAGAAAAACCTTATGCCTGCATAAGTTTAAAATTAGTCCATTTATTAGATTATGTTGTTATTATAACATGTGGACTTGTAATTTGCAACTTGCAACAACTTTGAAAGTATTTTGTGATGTACAAGATATAGTTGTTTTTGTTGTCAAACACTTTCTAAGTAATATATAAATATAGCTGATTAATATAGCTTTATTACTTTGACTTTAAATAATATGGATGTACGAAAGCTAACCAGACAAAATAAACACCGCTTCACAAATTAATAAAAATATAGATTGTAATCAAATAGTTCATCTTTATTATATTACTATATCTCAGTTTAAAATCTTAATAAATGATGAACTGGTAATTTTGTTTTTTATTTTACAGTATTTGGAAACCTAACAAAAATATAAATGTAATTATTAGAGATATTTCATATTTAAGTTAAATATTAACAAAAACTTATATGAACAATAGATTGTACACATACTGACGTACTAAACTGAATGAAATAATCAAAGTAAAAAATTACATTATTTCTATGCAGAAAGTTTCATCGGGACAAATTTCCTCTATAGAAAGAAATCTCCACGTTGTTTTCAAAATTTGGGGACCTTACACAATAAAACAAACTTTTACGTTTATTACCTAAAACCATTTGCAACTGCATTTGTGCAAATGGTTTTTTCATAATATTGCCATCTTTAATATAAAGCTCCACTGTTTTATCTTTCGAAAGATAAATTTGAGATAGGTAGTCCTTATCTACAAACAGTCACGTAATAGAGTATTTAGTCACCATTTGATGCCTTCTGTTAATCCCCACATTTACAGAATTGGTGATGTGTATTTAGTTCTCGAATTTCATTTATTTTAGGTGTAAAGGTGTTCAATGAAGTCTCTTCTAAAAAATCGCCCCTGCAAATACAAACACATCAGATTTAATTTAATAAGACACCTTATAAGAACAAATTACGAGGGAGAATAAGAAACTACCGCAATTTAAAAGTTTAAAAAGTATATTTATTTCGTGTATTCTACATGTACCCATATATAATAATAAACAACCAAATGTGTTGAAATTTTAATATTGATAAAATATGCTGATTATCAAATCCGACTTTAACAGAATTTTATTTAAAAGTAAATCATCAAATGTTTATAATATAGATATAACAAATAAATAAATTATTTTGACATTTCATTTGTTTACATTAAATAATAATATTCATGACAAGGGGCTAATAGGCAACATACATCGCAGTATTGTGACTAAATAATCTGCGCAAGTCTCAGGAACCAAAAATAGAAAGTGATACTTGGACCCTAGACGCTAGTGACAAAATCTCACGACGCAACCCCTAATACACCTCGAATTCCCTGCTGCCTATACCTAAAAGATTCAAACTACCTCGTTTCAGCCAACAAAATCAAGGCAGAGTCATGCTACACTACACTTTATGCAATGTTTTCGAAGTAAGCTACAATTTACATACCTTCTTCTGTATTAAATTCTTTAATTTCTTTAAAAATTTCATAATTATGTGCACTGATATAATGTTCTCTTAAATCCACATAACTCCTATTAAAACTATTACAGTCGCTACATTTTAAATTTCCTTTAAAGGTTGGTTCACTCATGAATATTTCTTAAATGATAGTACAAGTGCGTTTTTCTGGAAAATTGTTTACCACAAAATGAACAGGTTTCCATAGCTAATGTAAAATTATTTGCAACCGTAGATTAGATAAGTAATAGCGAAATACGAGTTCACCACGGGTTTAATAACGAACCATAAACAACGGAATTGTGACATTTGACAGATACAAATTTTTTAGTTCTTCGAATGACTACCATGCGCGCATTATCGCGGCCATTCCTCTCTGCACCGGCTCGTACAAAATCTCACGGCAACCCTCAATACGCCTCTCAATAATATGACAAGGGGCTGATAGGCAACACACATCGCAGTATTGTGACAAAACAATTTGCGCAAGTCTCAGGAGCCAAGAATAGAAAGTGATACATGGCCCCTAGACGCCAGTGACAAAACTTACGACGCAACCCCTAATACAACTAGAATTCCTTGCTGCCTATACCTAAAAGATTCAAACTACCTCGTTTCAGCCAATAAAATCTAACAGCACGGCAACCCTCAATACGCCTCTCAATAATTACTTACTGTCTACCTAAAAGGCGCTGCTGGGAAGGGGACGACCCTCTTTTTCGCACTTATTGTGAAATACGGAAGTGGTTGGTGACTTTTTTTTTTTTTTTTTTTTTTAATGGCATTAGGTAAAAAACCCTTTCATTAAATTAATCAAGCATTATAATTATTCATTAAAAATATCTGGGTTTAACATCAATTATATATGGGTTAAAGCACACAATGGTATAAAACATAATGAAAAAGTCGACTTATTGGCCAAAGACAGTGTTGGGAATGGTGACCCCGTTTACAGTCTATGTCTGCAAGATTGTTTAAATATCAGTAAAACAGGCTTAAATAAAGCATGGACGTCTTATTGGCACGAATACTGCTTTACCACTCCTACAAGATACACCCAAATCCAAATAGAAATTCCTGAAGAACCTTGGTACCAGTCTTTTCAAATTCCTAGGAGGTACATAACGACTCTTATTAGGCTGAGATTTGGGCATGGTTGCTATCCTCTACATTTAAATAAAATAGGAATTTTACCAACCAAGCTATGTGAAACTTGTAATGTTGTAGGCGATCTTGAACATTTATTTTTTAGCTGCGATAAATATTCATCTGGACGTAATCAACTGTATGCAGATATTCTGAACTTAAATATCCAAATGCCAATCAGTGTATTGCACTTATTAGCACAATAATAGAGTGAATGAAATTATTATACGTTTTTTGAAAACCTCTGGTCTGAAAATATAAATGTGTAAATAATAGATTCGCTCCCTACATGTCTAACCTTTGTTTAAAAGTTACCTTATCCCTATTTACCGTAGTCTATTTTTGTATGTCTAACATAATGCCCTGAAAGACTCCTGGGCGAGAAGAATATGTGCAAACGTATCTCCTTTGAATCTTCTCTAAAAATTTCCATTTTTGGTAAGATAGGTTTAGGGTGGTGTATGTGCACTCTTTATATGTGCATGATTATGTATGTTTAAATTATGGCATATCTAATAACTTGTGCCTGGCTGCGTGGTTTTTTACCTAAGTGGTTGGTGACTGTTTATTATTTTTAATTACCTATTAATAACAAAGCTAATATGGTGGCTTATTGTTGTGCGTATGGCTGCAAAAATAATCCCGGGACGACGATTCGTTTTCATAAGTAAGTATATTTTTAAATAAATAAAAAGTCATTTCAGATGTGAAAACAATTTTAAGGTTAGGTATTTTAAGAATTTCCCAAACACTACCTACCTTAATTTGTCGTCTGTTCGTACAGGCTTTAACATTTAGGTGGCATGGAAAGTTAAAAATTGAAGGAACCGCATCCTTCTTTAATAACTTCCGATTCAAAGAAGATTCTAAGTAGCTTTCCTCAGTAAAATGTTCACTGCATATTACAGTAAAAACGCTGGGTTTAAAATTTTTCAATCTCACAGCATTTAGCCATAATTCTAAAACTGGTTTTCTAGATAATGGAAATCTATAAAAAAAAGTAGTTCAAAATTACAAACAGGAACACTAAAATAAATTTAAAAGGCTTTGCATTGAATCAAGTGCTAAAGCTGATGAAGCAGATAAGAATAATGTGCAGGTAACGTAACCTTAATAATTAAAGTTTTAATCGTAATTAGCATAGTATTGTTTTGTAGGAACCATCTACAACAAAACATGATGCTTCAGTCCAAACGTCACTTTTTCTTACGAAGTCCTCACCCAAAGATAAAATGTTAAAACGCACAATCAAAACTCTACAACAAAATGTTACCCGAAAAGCAAAAAAAATAAGTAGTATGAAGGACTTAATCAGACATTTAAATGAAAACAATAAAAGTGACTGCACCATAGAGGAGGTTCTTATGAACAATTTTGAGGGCTTTTCATTGGAGCTCTTTCAAAATGAGTTAAAAAATTCAAATGTTAGTCCAACACCAAAAGAGATATACCAATCAAATGAAAGACTTTGCGTTAACTTTATACTTTTATTCACCAAAAGCGTATACGAAAAAAAATCAATTTGCCACATGCTGGGATGTTGAGGAAATGGGTATCTTCCTTTAACTGTGAAGTGGGTTTTCTAAACGAAGTTTTTGATTTTTTAAAAAAAGAGGCCGAAGAAGTTGATTATTTATGTGATGTTGCTTTAATATTTGATTCGATGGCTATTCGATCAGAACTTGTTTATGATAGGAAAAATGACAAGCAGTGTGGCTATGTTGATTGGTGATATCGCTGCTGTACATTCTGAAGTAATGGCTACAGAGGCATTAGTTTTTCAAATAGTTTCGTATAAAAATAATTTTAAATGCCCAATAGGCTATTTTTTTATAAACAAAATAACTGCAGTTCTACAAAAACAATTTGTTTTGGTTGCAATTGAAAAATTATTTGAAATTAATATAAAAGTGCATTCCGTAACATGCGGTGGGTGCAGTACTAATATAAAAACATTTGAACTGTTAGGATGTAATTTGAGCCCGTTAAATATGGAGGCTAAATTTAAATTTAATCATCCTAACAAAGTCGGTATGCAAACTAACGATTCTGCAACGTACAAAATTATCACGAAATTTTCTGTATCTTAAACCCTTGTCATGTAGTTAAATTACTAAGAAATACTTTTGCAGAACATGGTTTATCTTCTCCAGCCAGAAATATTGATTTTAAATACGTAGAAAAACTACATATTTTACAAGAAAACGAGGGTTTAAAGTTTGCTAATTCTCTTACGGGTTCTCATCTTAACTTCAAACGAAAAAAAAATGAATGTTCGTCTCGTGGTACAAACAATTATTAACAGTGTAGCAGAGGCTATTGATTTTTTAAGAATTTCTGGTCATGCAGATTTTCAGGGTAGCGAGGCTACAGTCGAATTTTTAAAAATATTTGATATAATGAATTCAAGAACACTATTTGGTCGTGGCTATAAATCCCCATTACTTTTAAAAAATTCTCATTACTGGCAAGATATCTTTAAAGAAACCGCAAAATACATAAAACAATTAAAAATAAATGGCTGTGATGTTTTACAGCATAAAAGAAAAACTTTTGCTCTCGGATTTCTTATAAATATTTACAGTTTTGAAAAGTTAGCTTTGTATCTTTTTAGTCGTCCAGAAAATCCCCTCAAATATTTTTTGACGTATAAATGTTCCCAAGATCATATAGAGTTATATTTTCCTTGTATTAGATCACGAGGAGGATAATAATCCGAATGTTTTACAATTCAAATGGGCTTTACGAACATTGTTGTTTCGTAATAGTGTACAGCCAAGTATAAACGGCAATTGCTGCATTAACTTCAGTTCAGATCTAGCACCAATATTTGATTTTCAGCATGTTAGAAGAAATATTGTTGAAAATACAAATAATAAAGACCAATTTCATGATAATGAAATGAATTATTTAATGTCGGTAATTGAAATTGCATCGCTCTCTTCTATACAAGAAAATATACTATATTACATAGGCGGTGTAATCGTGCGCAAAATTCTAAGTAAAAATTCATGTACTTTTTGCCAGGATATGATTAAACAACCCTTGAATGACCATGATTACTCCTGTATTAGTATTAATAACCCAAGTAGTTTTACGAGGTTTTTATCTAATGGAAAATTGTATTTTCCCTCGAAAGGCGTCTTTCAAATTGTTACTTACGCTGAGAGAGCATTTACTGCTGAATTAAATATTGGGTATCTGGGAAAGTATAATTTTAAAAGAAGAATTATAATGTCTGTCATGCAACATTTTATTTCAAAATTAAGCACACCCTGTGGTAGAAATGTGTGAAGACTTGCATGAAGTTCAAATAATAAAATACATAGCTAGCACTTATGCAAACATTCGAATTGAAACCCACGCGAAGAAAAAATCCCAGCACTTATTAGGGCACAAAGCTACACTTCGTCATAAGTTAAATAAGACAATTTTATTTTACCATATTTAACTTTTAATTTCTGATTAAAATACAGTTTTGAATTTTTATGTTAATAAAGATGTATGTTTCTTCTACCATTGTGCTATTCCAAATCTCCTTCTACCCTTATATTTATTTTTGTAATCCCACTTGAAGAAGCATTTGCGCGATTTTTACATAAACGACAATGAGAGAAACAAGGACAGGTTACCCTCTTGCAGCAACTGCACTCATCGCACACCCTGTCCTCTCTTTCATATCATAGCGCCTGCATTCCAGTTATTAATAGAGTTCACTGCATTTGACACGTAACATACTGTCAGCTCTTTTAAATAACCTAAATTAAGTGTGGGAAAAAGGGGTATATGATTTTGAACCCATCTTGCATTTCTAATGTGAAGGTTGTCTATTTCAACTCTGGCTTGAAGAACGTTAGGTGTCTGAGATTTCTCTAACATTATTTGAGCTATTTCTGCGTTTGCTCCCTCCATAAGTATTGGTATTTATGAAGTATTGCTCCAGCAATTCGATAAAAGTCCGATATTAATAGCATGGTGCATAGGAATGATTTAAAAAAAAAAATTAAAAACAGATTTTATGTGACCATTACGTGCCTCTACTATCCACCTCGTTTTGGTAATCAATCTGGAATCATTAGCTTCTTCGGTATTAAGTTGCCGTTCACCACGCTCTAGACGTGATGGCATTTTGTAATTAATACCTATATTTTCAAGAAGTGGCAAAACATCTGAATAACCACGGTCCACAATAAAAATGTCATCATTATTGAACCATTCTCGAAGCCCATTGGCATCCACTTCAAAATCGTTACGGAGCATTGAGGCGTCATTATTACACGAATTGGAGGAGTAAGGACCATGAATATCTAATATATATCCGAGGCTACAACGAGGGCTGGGTTTATCAAGTGACGGCCCTTATGGACTGAAGATGATTGCCTCAGTGCTCTAAAATTGCTACTCTTCTGAATGTAGGCATAAGTTCCATCTATGTATGCAATCGCTACACGCAGATCCCGATTAGAGTTATAGAGTTCATTCGCAAAAGCCGTCACATATCTCTGTATATATTGCTCTCTTTTAATTGAATTCAATCCTATATTTAGAGTAACAAAACGTACCATCAATGATCTCACTTTGGTAATAACAAGACTTAGGTACAGCTTGCCTGCTCGTGTACCTGAAAATGACTTTCAAAAAATCATCAGAAGGATGAAGTTTGCATAGGAATAATAACAAATCTCTTTTGCTAATATGTCGATGAGTATTTTGGTCAGGTACAGGGTCACAATATGCAAACAAATCTTGAAATTGTTGGCGTGTTATTGGGCTTATGGACCGGAACTCATCCTCTGTAAAACTATTTTCATCGTTAAAATCGGGCTCATCAATTCTAGTTGATCAACGTAAAACCTGTAAAATATTTTGCAACTGTGCACCGTTTAAGCGATATGGTCAATATTTTATAATAATAAAATTGCAAACCCTCAAAACAGAACTGGAAGAACAAATCCAATGACGTCTAAATGATGATGAGAGCAGCGAGCTGATTCGGGTATATAAATATTTTTTATGATAAAGACTTCTTTACACTCGATAGAAAGCCTACTTAGATTGCGTAACCCATTGCAAAACATACAAGAATTATTTGTGGGTCTGCTTTAAAACATTTAATTTCAAACAATCAGGATCACGTGCTAATTCATCAATCTCGGCATTGTCAGTTCGGTTGCAATTAAGACAGTTACCTTCAATATCTCGAGGTGGTAAGTTAACATCTTCACGACGACGAATTGCAATTTGATACTTGAGCTCATTTTCATTTCCAGAAATGCTAACCATTGCTCATGGCTGCAAACCAATGTTACATACATAACAGTTTACTCTTCACCTAAACATGTCTGGATTTTTAACAACCAAAAGTCGGACACTTGTTATAGAACTTCTTCTATTGTTAACTAATACAATACCAAATTTGTAAGAAATAAACACACAAGACGTTATTAAAATGTTTACAAATGTCGAAAACATTTAATTTTAGACAGGCTATAGGCCTATTATTTTTTAATTAATTCTAAAATTCAAATAACGTAGAATTTTTGTTTACACAAATATAAGATAACCACTGGGAAAAAAAGCAAGTGTGTGCTTCTGCACACATTTTTACTTGTGAGTAATAATGATAACCAGTAATACTACGTACCTAAACGTTTAACTATATTTAAGGAATATTATCATGTTCTTTAATTTTTTAGTTTAATAATAATTATGGTTATAGAATTATATATGCAGTTTTAAAAATGATAGTAATTAAACAGAAATGGTATATAAAAGAAATTCTGGTGACACCAGTGATCGAACCCGGGGCGTTTCACATGCAAAACGAACACTCTGCTACTGAGCCATATCCCCGCTACGATGCAGTTTAAACAAATCTCATAGTAAACACACACCATCATCCATACTATCTTTTTACAGCGTAGCCCAAAAACTATCAATTTTCGGAGGTCGCCCATTGAGGCTCTTGTTCACAACGACAAGAAGTACAACATATTCGAAACCACTTTTACGTAAGAAATGTCATGGTCCTTTGGCTTGATGCACAAAGGTGCCTTAAAGGTAATCAAGGCATCGATAAGGAATTGCAATCACAAATTAATTCAGAGACAAAACGGTGGGAGCTAGTCCTTGAAAGAATAATAACAGTTGTATTTCTTGGAAAAAACAACTTGGCGTTTAGAGGTAGTTCAAACAAGCTATTCATGCCGAATATGTAATGTATAGCAACAAATTTATGTTCATGTACTGCTGTTTTTAAATTCTACATTGTACAATAGGAGTTAAGAGTTTTTTACATTTACTTTTTTAGTTAACAGAACCGTCCCAGCCACACATTAGGCTAGTCCAGTTGTAATTGTGCCAGGAAATTTTATATAAAACTTTACATTCATACAAAAATGTTATCCTTGCATCAATAAAAAAAAAATAAAGTTGCTTTTTTGTGTACTTTTTATGTATAAAAATACATAAATTTAATTTTTTTTTTCCAATTTTTCTAATTGCTTCTGTTTCAGCTTTACGTCAAGCTCTAGCGATACCATTCTTGCTTCATGCTCCTTTTTAAGTAATTCGGCCAACACTATTTATTTATTAACTAAAATTTCATATTTTTCACCCAATGCTGATGACGTTAGTGTTTTTACTGTCTTTGGTTGACGCCTGCGAAGGGACTGAACTTGTTTGGGTGTGTTGCTTGATACACTTGCGTTTGCTGTTGGCAAAACATTTGCTTGTGGTAAGTCCTCCTCCTAAATCACGTCTATGTTGTTGATGTTTCTTGGCACTGCCGAATCCTGCAAAAAAAATAGAGCTTAAATACTTAGGCAGTTGGAAAAGTTGTGCAAGTCATCCATTAATGGGCGTCAAAAAAAGGAATGAAATACAAAACAAGAGAACAAACAAAACTGAGCAAATAAAATAGTTGCAGAACTGTGCAAGTGTGAAGCATTTTTTAAATCTTGTTTTTGAAGTTAATTTTTTAATTTGAATCATAGTAACGGCCTTAGAAACAACATCTTATATGAATAATATAATGTTGGGCATTCTAAGGTAAGTAATTATTGTAATTCTAATTGTGATTTACCGAGAAAAATACGAAGTTTGCGAAATTCTTTGGTTGAATACCAAAACTTTTTCTAAATACAGCATTCAAAAATACTCAATATTAAAAGCGCAAATCTATATCCCGATGTTTTGAAATTTGTACTCTGGGAGTAGCGGCATCTGTGGCCTGATTTTTTAACTAAAACAATTTGACAACACTGTTTATGACTTTAACTAGAAATCTAGCGCTCGAAAGACAAAGACAGCAGCTCTTAGCTGAGAAAGATGGAGGGAAAAATTTTAAATTATTTTATAGTTCAGAATCTGAGTGCCCGTTGTATTTCAGTTTATTCAAGAGTTGTTTAGTTTACACGTGCTCTGTGATTTACATTCATGTTCCTAACAAGTGTATAACTTGGCGTAATGTGAAAAAACGTTTTTAATTAATTTTTATTAATTGTGTACTTTTTATAAATTTTTGTGATACGACACTCGACTTTGCGTTTGGAGCAATTACAAATTGTTAGTGTTAATAGAAGAGGTATTTTAAATTCTTTTCATTTAATAATTCTCTCTTTGCTCAGTAGGACCTTTTTGGAAAAACAATTGATCAGGTAATAATTTCAAATAAAATAAATCTTCTTTCAGATTGAACGAGATGAAGTTTACTGGGAAGAAAAGATGTTGCCGTTATTAAAAACATTTTATTTCACCTGTTTGTTACCAGAAATAATAGATCCGCAGCACCCTAAAGGCCACCCGATTAGAAACCCCGATAGAACATGAGTATTATTTATTTATGGAAGTGTAGAAATATCTTCATTTTATTTATTTTATTTTGGGAAAATCATATTTATTTTTGTTGTATTATTTACAGCAAATTGCTTATATGAAGTTTATGAATTTATTTATTATTCACTTATTTTATAAGGTTTTTATTTTGAAACTTCGTTTTGCTCAAAAAAATCGAATGATGTGAGATTAAGGGCTCAGTTCACGACTGACAACTCTGTTTCTACAGGAAGCCCTTACTAATAAAGCTATAAGTTTCAATTCAATAAATGATTATTCATCTGTATTTTGTTTGCTTAAAAGCTCCTCCTCTTTTGTTAGTTTAGTTATCTATGAATAATTGAGTAAACAAACCAAAATTTGCATAGAAAATAAAGAAAATATTATTATGTTGGCTATTTTATAAAAAAAAAATCATTATGAAAGAAAACCAAAACTTTTCTAACAAAAATTCTTTACTTTGCTATTGGTCTCGTGAACAAAATTTTGCTTCGCATCCTCTGGGTAACAAGAATTTTTCCATAAATTTGAGGTTTGTAAAGGAAAACATTGCGCATTGTATAACAACAGTCAGTAGATTTTGAAATTTGTAGTCTACTTATGTAAAATAAAGTTAATGAAGGACTGTTGTGTTCGTCGTTTGTCCTCGTCTAAGAAACATTTTAAATTAGTTTATAATCTTTTATTTTACATAAGTAGCGAATTTGATACACACGCAAAGAACCATTTGATACACAATATTCGATGATCAAAGTAATCTACCTCGTCTGGGTACGTTACTTTTGCGAAATTTCTTATTTTAGTGCTACATTGGTAATATTTTATTAAATGATTCACTATACTTTTTCTTTAAATAATATAAAAATATTTCGCACGTAATGTTTTAAAAATGGTCCGAAAATCGAATGAGTCTCAACAACTCCAGAAATGTTATGTTATAAAAATAATAACACTAAACAAAGCACTACATCTTTAACAACACTTACAAATTTAAAAAAAGGCCGGAGGAAATCTATAGGTAGAAAAATACTGCAAATATGACTCGGAACAAAACTCTTGCCACCTTATAGGTTATGTTTTGTTTGTCCTACAAGCTGAAAAATAACCTAATGATAACATATTTCATTTCACCTGAAAAATATGATGATAAATACTTTAACACAAAATTTTTCATTTAAATAATTAGTTTATTTATAATTCAAAAATCATTGTAAACTAAAACAAATAAAAATATTGCAAAAGGCAATGTTGCCGGCCACAGATTAAAGATACTACTATATGACCATAGATAAAATAGACTTATATGATAGTTATTAGTTGCCGGCTTATATTTTGACGGAATAAAGAATGAAGCAAAGGTACGTATACGACATTCCATGTTACTTGCATCACATTCTCTGGCTGAAATCTGGAAGCAAAGTACCCTGGTTTCGTATTTCCACGTATTTCTGTATTTCTGTGATAACGTAAATGTAACTATGGGATATCTCCGACGCGCAGATCTGTGAGTATTGCTGGCTTCACTCACTAGGTTGGATCAGCTGATCCTTCCTTATCCCTTTTAATACAACATGCTTTTAACTGTCTGAACTGGCCAACTGTCACCACAAATCACTTAAGTAGTTTGTGACTGGCACTTATATTTTCTTGACAAGGGGTAAGTATTTACAACCCAGTTATTAAGCTTTTAAGTGGACAGAGTACAACTTGATTATTACATCACATGAATTGGCCAGTGTAACAGTGAAGAAAAGTATACATTAAAACAAGTTCGATTTGTTTCAGGGTTAATAAACATGACAAGAAATTTGAATGGTATTGTACCCAGTAAACAGCTGTTGGATCGGTTAGGATTATTCGTGTCCCTGGCCTAAAAAGTTGAAACGTGCTGCCGTTGATTGCCCCTCAACAGTTGGTATATTACTGTGCCCTAGGTAGTAACCATGAAAAAAATTGCGTAGGGCTTTGCCCTCTCGGCTGATAGTCGGATATGGAATGAGCCTCAAAAAGAACAAAATTGGAATGTACTCACATTACGTAGGCAGGCTTTTCTGATATATCCACTGGGCTCAAGCGGTCCATGGGATGGAGCTAATAGTTTTCTTTGAAACTTCCTGCCTGGGGTTGGTTTAAGTCCAGAAACAAACTGGCCTACATGTCTTAGAGGTTTTGGTTGGTTTGGCGTGATGTCTGACAATCAACTGGTTCTTGTCAGGGTGTTTCAGAAAAATTCCAATTCCGCTATTCGATAGTTGTAATTAAATTTGTGGGTATGTATAAAAGGCCTGGAATGAATTATTTTCCAGTAATATTTGTACAAGTGCATTGTGGTAAAATGTGGTGTCCCACAAGGTAGCATTCTGGGACCAATGTTATTTAATATCTTTACAGCCGATTTACCAGCAATAATACACCACTGTAGTATTTATATACAGACGACACACAGATATTTAAAGTTATTTGAACCGTCATTGGCAAATATCGCTTTGCATGAAGTAAACTCTGACCTAGAGAAAAGTTGTTATTTGATTATGGTCACGTCAAACGTCAAAAATAAAGTTATGTTGTTCAATTTCACCACAATTCATATTAACAATATGGAGATTCCATATAAAGAATATACTAAAAATTTAAGGAGTTATTTTTTATGACTCTTTAAACTTTGAAAATGTAACATTTAAGCTAAGCTTATTATATATGAAATTAAAGGCACTATATAAGTTCAAATAAAGGGTGTCTCACCGGGAACTGAATCGATCGATATAGAGAAAAGTATGCATCAGAAAATTTTAAAAATTTAGATAATTACTAATGTCGGTGTGGTCAACCCAACTAAAATAATTACAAGTAGCTGTCATTTCCGCTTATACCCGAAGTCGATACCAACTTGCTTATTTCAAGTGGAACACCCTATATATTTTAGGGTTTTCGAAAAGAGCATAAAATTCTGAGTAAAAAATATGTAGCATATCCTATACCTAAACCTAGCCGTTTCAGAGATATTTGACATTTTATAGAAAATTTGACAGGTGCAACGGTTTGCAAGAACCGTTATAACTTTCTTCATGTAAAAGATCCTCATTTGCTTCTTGTCACGTAAAAAGAACACAAGGAGAACTACGTTCTACAACTGAAATAAATTCAATAATGTTATACCAAGTGTTCCGTTTTTCGCGTTACATTTTATCAACTTCAAACCGCGAAAACTTGTTTAGGTCAAATGGAACACCCTATATTTTTCTATGTCAAGTTGTGTAAAAGTGAATTCCCTTTTTGAAATATTTGCGATTTTATTAGAGATTCATGAATTGTTGTAATCATTTCATCAAAATAGCCAGGATTAGAAACAATCAGTCATTATCTTATGTCAAAAAATGCCAGCACGTTTAAATTACACCCACGAAGACTTTTTTTTTAATTTGTTTATTATTTATGGAGAATGTGATAAAGTAATATCAAGAACTTGCAGCACATTTGCTACTCGATATCCAGAAAAACGGAAACCGTCACCAAACACTGTAAAACGCATACTGGAAAATTTTAAAAATTATGGCTCTGTCAAGGCAAAAATGCAAAGAAGAAAGCCTATTGTTGGTGACGAAAACATTGAAATAGTCATTCTGGGATATTTTCATGCATTTCCAAGGATGTCATTAAGACAAGTTGCTCTGGAATCGGGACTATGCAAGGATTCAATTCACAGAATCTTAGTAAAACATGTTTCACTCGTTTTCATTCCATATTGTTCAAGGATTAAAAGAAACAGATTTCCTAAGAAGACGGAATTTTTGTGAGTTTATTCTAATAAGGTCTGAGGGTCACGATTCTTATTTGGGAAATATTATATGGACAGATGAAGCAAAATTTACAAAAAATGGACTTTTTAAAATAGACACAATTCGCATTATTAGAGTGACTCAAATCCTCATATGTTCAGAGAGCGAAACTTTCAGGAAAGTTAGTAGTTCAATGTTTACTGTGCCATAAGAAACGATAGAGTGGTGGCATTAGAGTTTTACCAGGTAAATTTAAACGGTAAATTAAATTTTCTCTTCTGCTAATATGTATAATTTTTGTTTTTTTTTTTTTAGTTGAAAGATATCTGAATATCTTACAAAATTTAAATAATAACTAGTTAGAAAATTTACCTCTTGCCGAACATAGAAACATTTTTTATCAGCACGACGGTGCTCCCCCACATAACGCATATTTAATTAATAATTATTTACAAGAAACTTTTTATGATCAATGGATTGCCAATAATGGACCTTTCTTATGGCCTCCTCGCTCGCCCGATTTATCAGTTCTGGATTATTTCATTTGGGGTACTATTAAAAATAAAGTTTATTAGCCCATTAACAACCATTGAAGATTGTATGTAAAGAGTAAGAAATGCATTTCAAAACATATCACAGGATTCAATTAGAAGAGCTACCCATGAGGAACTAATCCGAAGGTGGGAAAAATGTGTCGAGGTTTGAGGGCGGAATTTTGAGCAATTATTAAATTAAAATGAAATCATATTTTAAATTGATCTTATCTCTGCTATTTTAGTTCATGCCATATCTTCGATTTGATTAATACACATGTTACAGTGTTAGTGTTATTTTGCGTTTTTGTGGATATCGAGTAGCAAATGTGCTGCAAGTTCTTGATATTACTTTATCACATTCTCCATAAATAATAAACAAATTTAAAAAGTTTTTGTTGGTATAATTTAAACGTGCTGGCATTTTTTGACATAAGATAATGACCGATTGTTTTTAATCATGGCTATTTTGATGAAATGATTACAACAATTCATGAATTTCTAATAAAATCGCAAATATTTCAAGTTGTAACTTTAACCCCCACAATGCTAATATCAGAAAAAAGGAAATTCAATTTTACACAACTTGACGTAAAAAAATACAGGGTGTTCCATTTGACCTAAACAAGTTTTCGCAGTTTGAAGTTGACAAAACGTAACGCGAAAAACGGAACACTTGGTATGATATTATTGAATTTATTTCAGTTGTAGAACGTAATTCTCCTTGTGTTCTTTTTACGTGACAAGAAGCAAATGAGGATCTTTTACACGAAGAAAGTTATAACGGTTCTTGCAAACCGTTGCACCTGTCAAATTTTCTATAAAATGTCAAATATCTCTGAAACGGCTAGGTTAGGTATAGGATAATATGCTACATATTTTCGACTCAGAATTTTATGCTCTTTTCGAAAACCCTAAAATATATAAGGTGTTCCATTTGAAATAAGCAAGTTGGTATCGACTTCCGGTATAAGCGGAAGTGCTAGCTGCTTGTAATTATTTTAGTTGGATTGGCCACTCCGACATTAGTAATTATGTAAATTTTTAAAATATTCTGATGCGTACTTTTCTCTATACCGATCGATTCAATTCCCGGTGAGACACCCTGTATATGTTGCAAGAAAAAGTCAAATGTAGAATAGTGGAATCTATATTATATCCCCAATTTGATTATTGCCTAATATTATATTATAAATATTTGACTAGTGAATTTAAAAATAAGTTGCAGATAGCCCAAAACACATGCTTATGCTTTGTTTACTTAATACAAAAATATGACCACATTACTCCTGTATACAAAGAACATAAGCATCTAAAAATAGATTATCGTTACAAATTTTTCATTGGGGTATCCTTAATGAAAACGTATTTAAGTATTTAAAAGAATATTTAATACCGAGGCAATTAATGCATAATGTTAATCTTAGAGGCTTAAATCAATTTCATATACATCAGCATAAAACTGCCAAATTTCAGTGTTGCTATGCCTATGTTGCTGTAGACTTGTTAAATAATATAGAATCCTACGGAATGATACAGGGTATTTTAGAAGACTCTTTTAATAGAAAATATAAAAACTATTGTTACGTGTTTACAGTCTTCAGTAAACACTCTGTAGGTTCAAATAACTTGCAACAAGAATCTTCACAAACCACTATTTTATTAATCACTTACATTACAATAGTAAATACTTAAAAATCACCACACATGCAACTAATAATAACTTTAATCTAATATAAATTCACTACTTTTAAATCACAACTGTACTTTACTTTTCTTCTAAAACTTGTCAACTCTTATCTAACCTAAAAACTATTCTGCCTGCTCAACTTCACTTCTTTATATACACCCTTAGAATGTACCAGAATCGCATTCAATAACATTCTAGAACAGGTTGGAATCCTCCATAGTTTTCTACTATGTGCTAGATGGCGGTTCGTCAATCGGCCCAGAGATGGCCCCACCCCACCTACCGGTCATCAACAGAATAACAGGTTTCCCGTCACTTTGACCAGAGACTTAATCACATTTCTCCCCATTAGAGGGCAGCACATAACACTGCCCCCTCCTTAAGCCTGAATGTCCCCGTCCAACAATTCAGATTCCCCAACATACTTCATACTTTGCCAACCTATCCAAATGCACGATCTTCATCTTGGATTTCTTACTACCTAGAATTCGGTAAACGTCATTGATCCGAGTGATGACAGAATACGGTCCTTTCCAGCGTGGGTGAAGCTTCGGAGATCTTACCCTCTATCCCTGTGGGTTATTAGCCAAACCAGATCGCCCTCCTTGAATCCTGCTGACTTCGTCTTTCGGTCATAGCGAGCCTTCATTCTGTCACTTGCTATGCTAGCTTGGTTTCGAACCAACTCGTGGACATTCCTCAGCCGTTGACTAACTTCGTCTGCATAGCCATCCACGGACACAGTGGCTTCTTATCTGATGTACCAAACATCAAATCACTTGGCAGTCTGATCTCGTGCCCAAATATTACACGAGCCTGTGTCTGTTTAGTAGTCTCATGAATGGCAGCTCTGTATGCCATTAAGAAAAATGGTATATGTCGATCCCAATCTCTCTGGTTCTTGTGAACCACCTTAGAAAGATGTTCCTTCATGGTTTTATTATGTCATTCCACCATTCCATCTCACTGGGGATGAAGAGGGGTTGTCCAAGTCTTGTGAATGCCCAGCAACTCACAAATTTTCCGAAATACCCCCGACTCAAACTTTCTCCCTTGATCGGAATGTAGCTCCAGGGGTACACCAAATCGGCATACTAGGTTATCCACCAGAGCTCGAGCAACAGCAACTGCTTCCTGATTTGGAATGGCATAGGCTTCCGCCCATTTACTAAAATAGTCTATAGCGACCAGGATGTATTTATTCCCATCATCTGTCACTGGGAATGGGCCCGCTATATCTATAGCAATCCTCTCAAAAGGGGCTCCAACGTTATATTGCTTCATTTGGTCCCTGCTCCTTTTTTGTGGTCCTTTGGTGCCTTGCATTTGCGGCACCAAGCCTCCACATCTTGACGGCTATTTATCCAATAAAATCGTTCCCAATTGTGTTATTCATACCGACATGTCCCCCGGACACTCCATCATGTACTTCCTGAAGCACTTTTGGGACCCGACAGCTGGGTATCACCAGACGCATGGTAACTTCCTTCCCATCTGGACTTTCCCATGCTCTCTTTAATAGTCCATCTACCACCTTTAAGGGAGTCCATTGTGCCCACAATGCCTTCAGCTCCACACTCTTGTCCTTTTTCCATTCTGGCCGCGTTTCTTTTTCGTTTGTCTTTAATATAGGACCAATTACTCAGTCATCCAATTGTTCTTATCTTAGAACTTCCTTTGTCCAATCGTCTACCTGAACTGAGTTTACTGTTACCGTGCCCTGTACTTTTTCAACCTGATAGCAGTGCTTGCAGTCATCTTTGCACGGTCTTCTTGACAGAGCATCTGCATTTTTATGGAATTTTCCAGATCGGTGTTCGACTGCAGCCTCAAATTGTCTCTTATAGGTCATCCATGACATTTGACCATCAAAGGAGGGTGGTTGTAATCGAGGATCTGACGATGGTAATACTAGCTGGCTTCCTTTTTCCCTCAGCTGCCGTTTAAGTCGTTCTACCTCCCCTTCAACTGCACAAAATTTTTCTTCCATATCAGTAACTTTCCCTTTAACTTCACTAACTTCTCCTTCGACTTTTTGTTCAACTTTAGCTACTTTTTCCTTGACCTTATTAATGGCTGACAGGATAGCATCTTGTTGCACCTGTATAATTTTTCTCAATTCTTCCTTTTCTTCTTGACGTCTTCTTTCTTTTTGAGTGCCCGTGTGGACTTCTTGTGTGATGTGGGGAGTTGATGAGTGTTGCCACGCACCAATTTCTCCACGTCGCATGGTGGTCTGTGCAGGTGTCATTCGCTTTCCTGTTCACAGCTGTTTCGGTTTGAATCGGTTCTCTCTATATGTTTTTCGTTTTTAAATGTTTCTTAGGATAGTATAATCTCTTTTTTATTAATTTATTAACACTACCAACAATACAAGTTGTTTGTGAAAGATCGTTTTCGACACTAAAATTTATAAAAAGTCGGTTAAGAAATACACTAAGTGAGGTAAATTTGGAAGCTTTCATGCTGATGGCTGTAGAGAGAAAAGTGCCGAATGGTTTAGCTAGTGACTTAATAATTGATAAACTAGTTATCACGGGACGTTTTATCAGCCGACAGTCGAGGTATCATCATAGATCAAAGTATCTAATATTGTAAATCGTAACTTATATATTTCTACTACATAAATGTGGTTTTATTTTTTATTGTGACATTTTTTTACTACCTATATGGAATTGGCTTGGTCCAGGCCTGCATTGGTTCTGCTAGCACGCCCCTGAGTATATTGTAGTCTGGTGAAGTTTTAATGTAATATGAAGTATGCTGACCACCTTTCAAAGGAGTGATTACCTCGAGGATTACCCCCTCGGTCCCACTTGTGCATATTAGGAACCAAAAAAGAACCTTTCAAAATGACTCTCCCTTTTTTGCTCCTTTTCCCACTCTCTCTAATTTAATTAACAAAAAAACTTCCAATATCTGTTAATCAGAATTTCAAATTCCCTAATATTATCTGTCAGAAATCACATGCAAAACACTATTTACATTATTTATAATTCAAAACTTTAACTTTCTGTTTTAGGCTTCCACAACAAGAAAACATTTATAAAAGACTGTGACGTGAAACGTAAGGAAATGGCCTTTTCGATTAAGCACTCAACGGCTGCTCTTCTGTTCGGAGGCGGGTCGTTGGTTCTTTCGATAACTTTAACTTAACCAACAGTTTATATTGAAGAAAGAGTTGTTAATTTGTAAGCTCTGGGGCGCCAGTCAATTTCTTGACAGAGAAGAGGTTAGAGACCAGAATAAAAAAATTAAGTAATGTATACTAAATATAATAAGAGTTAAAAAATGTATAATTACAAAGCCACCAACAAATAATAGAATAATACACAGGATAAGGTATAACACAATTGCTAAAATTAGATTTACTAAACTATGAGGGAGTGAGGCACAAATGGAATAAAAAAAGTTAAAAAGATTAAATTGATTTAAAACAAGAATGATTAAAATTTTGTTATGGCCTCTCCGGCTATGAACATTTTAACTTCTAGAATATTTCAGATTTTAGAAATAAAAATGGTACAGTATAAATGACCCTGACCTTGTCAGTAATCCTGAAGGGATAAAGAAATCTCAAAAAAACACGATGGAATTTAAATTCCCAAACAGCTGTTTAGTTAACAATAAAAAAATATGTAATTATGACGCTTTTTCAAAAAAATATTAATTCATTTATGATGCAATACTTGATCTCTGAATAATGAAATGTTGGAGGCTCCTCCCTGCAGTTGTAAACTAGACCAGTTGTACTTACAGTCGTTAAGACGAAGGCTGCTCTCCGGAGAATTAAAATAATTACCATATTAGCTGGACCAACAAACCATTCAGCAAAACTAAGCTGGTTGAAAACGATGACCGAACATCTCAGGTGGAACGTCTTAGTTCTCTTAAGTTACATGACCTGTTCCGACATCCACGACAAGTGTTATGTGTCCTCAAGCCACATAGGTGGGTAATATACTTGCGACTGGCTTAAATCTTTGAGAGTGTCAGATTATTGGACGAGGGTTGGCAAGGCCCTCCAAAAAAAACTATAAAAATTACTAGTATCAAAACTTGGTACTCTCTTGAATTTTATGCTATTTGTACTTATATTAAATTCAACAAAATGTAGATCTTTAAATGAATACACTTCAGATTTACTGACCTTAGATGTTCTTAGGTTTTCTATTACAGAAAGGTGGTGTCTGCACTTGGCTGAAGTTACAGCAAAAATGCCTCTAGCAACAGGGCTATTCCTTTTTTACTTTGTCACAAAAAAAGACCAAAAAATCCGCCACAAAAACTATCCTTTTTCCCTCTAATCCGGGGCGCTACCAATTATAGCATAAAATTCCTATAGTAGAGTAGAGCCAAGTTTGAAATGCCCCATTTGATCTGTCTTTTAGTAAAACAGCATTCCTGAGATGTTGTCATTACATTTTCACACTATATTTGTTGGTTATATTAATGTCATCTGACATTGCCTTCCAATTCAAAACTATAGACCATAGAATCCTCTGTTGTTGTCTTAATTTACTACAATGTATTGAGTGTTGCATAAGGTCGACAAGTGAAATATGCAAGAAGGTGCATTATAGCCCGGGGCGCAATAAAAATTTTATATATTTACCTGAATGGGTACTACACACAACTGAGCAAAAGTACACAAAAACACATATAATGGTATTAAATTCAAAGGTCTTAAAATTAAATAATTTGATATGTGCTCAAATCACTGGGCAACAATTATTATAAAAATGCACATACTATAGTAATGGTGATCAAATGGCAAGTGGTGAAAGCCACATATCATATATGCAAAGTCAAGCGAATAATAATACACCACAGATATGTATGCGTACAGCAAAGTACGATATGTAAAAATTGAAAATTTTATGCTGAAGGCTGACTTGGTTCCTTCCTCCGCAGCGTGATGTAGCTCCTAAGTTGGAATAAAAATCAAAATTACTCACTCTATGTTGGAAATTCTTACGCAGTTAATCATGTGCCGGTACGCCATGCCTCTACGATGAATTAAAAACCTTCTGGGCAGCTCCTCAACTAATCGTCTACCATGCGACAACGATTTGACACAGCGGTCATAAACGGCTTCGATCCACAAGATATATGCAAAATATACAGACCAGGTGGGTAATTCTCAAATGCCAAGGGGCAACGGCAGTCAAAAAGAACAAACAAGCAGGGCAGGGCAAAGACAGGGCTTTAACGGTAACAAAAAAAACCTGAAAAATTTTAGACTTGACTGAATATGCCCAGAAAAATATATACTTCTAAAATATTAAGTACATTTTCAAACAATGTAAAATATTTTAATTACTGACCTTAGATTTTATTAGGTTTTTGACTGGAGCAAATTTACAGGACCTAGCTTCTGCTCTCTCCAGAAGTCTCAATATGTCTGCCCCCTTTTTGTTCTCTTTGAATAAAAAACCGGAATTTGCGTCAAGGCAATAAAAGATTGGCAATTAAAAATCCCCCGAATGATAACTTGACATTTGTCATTTTAATATCAAAACAAACCACCTGGGGTAATTTTTATGGATTTGAAAGAAAACTAAAGTGTTCAGGTAGCCTATAATGTGTAATTAAATTTAGATGACATTAATTAAATAATAATAATAATATAATTTGTTTGGTTTTAAAAGATCTGCGATACTTGGATGCGGCCCAGAAGATTTCATAACCTTTCATTTACGAAACTGAAAGACGTTTGATGAACATATGTACGATATTAGATGTAACGTTGCTTACTGTGCCATTAAAATGTCCTTTGCATATATCCTTTTATATTTGATCTAATTTGACCCGTTACAACACTGACCCACTAATCTTCGATATTGACACAATAAGCCTTCTTGGTACTTAACCTGTTCATATATTTTCAAATTAATAACTCAAAATAAAGGTCCATTTTGTCAAAGAGCAACAATAATTATGCTCCAATTTCATAAAAAGTAATTATTGGAATCGGCGACATCCCAGCTGTAAGGTCCCTTTGTTTGATGTTTTTTAAAATTGTGTGCCTAACGTTTTATTAAAATTGGTTGAAAGATATAATGCAGATTTGAAGGAATAAAAATTTATTGCGGGAATAGGACATGTTAATTTGGCAGATTTACTATAATTTGAAATAAAAATTTGTTTATTCCTAAATGGAAACATTTGTCCCAGTTGTCAGGTACTGATTTTTATAATTGTAATCAATTGATTTGACCCTTTTGTCTGTATAGCATCTAATTAAATACAAAATCAAGCCTGTAAATTTTCACAAAATGTTTGATTCAACTTGGTGTGCCTTTATCTGTGCCAATTTACTTGGTAATTTTCTTTACCAAACTTACAATAAGTTCATAAAATTAAATTATTTTTATGAATGCTTGCAGCAAACACTGTATCGATGGAGTTTATGTATAATAGACATCTAGAATTCACGCAAAAATATAGAGTGGACATTTGAAATAGCGCTAAAGTGACAAAAATATATTTCACATTTACACAGAACATCATGTCTGTCAAGGTTTTGCCACACTTACTAGAAATGCATATAAATATCGAATCGCTACAACTTAAGAAATGAAAAGACAATATCCGAGAAACAAAATCTTTACCAGTTTTAAAATTAAGTATGCTTCGAATATTAATCTTTCTTAAATTAGTTGCTCAAATAACACTCGTTGGTTAAAAAAAATGCCTTAATGCACGCCGTATTGAAATTAATATCAATAAAAATGGAAAGTTATACAGCTGCATCTTGCAAACGTACACTCTAATGACAAATATTTATATGATAAAATTTTCTTTAATTTGGACGAGAAATACGCCCCTTCATTTATGACATTCTATTAAGATGCACCCCTGTGTATTAGCACATTTCTACAAAAATCATCTCTTGCGACTTGGCCTGCCGAACGTGGCCACCGTTATAATAACAATAGGAATACAAAGCTTTTAACCAAAGGTTGATAAAGTTCTTTTCAAATGAAAAAATATTTACTCCCTAACAATTAGCACATCTACCACTGTTCTGTAATTCTCAACCAGAAGTGTAAAACACAGAACATGTGTTTCCAAAACAAATATTAATTTTATTACATATTATTCTAATAAATTATAAAAACTAAAAACATTTATTAATGCGATTAATAAAGATGTTGATTCCAAACAAATTTATCACTAAGTAAAGTTAATGTTAAAAGTACTTAATTTATAGTTCTTACATCTTTCAAGAATCGCCTTTTACGTAAATTAATATTTAGAAAGGTTTAAAATTAATTCTAAATGTCGCGAAATATGTACTTATATTGTTAAAATTTAGTATTGTTGTTATCTACGTTGAAGCGTAAAAAAAGCGATGGTAAAACACATACTGGCATCGCTAGTTGTGTCAACAGGAAATATAATAATTAAAAAAAGCCGCTACTTCCACATCCAGATTTTGTATCCAAGTCTTATACACACTAAATCCCAATGTGATATTTTACTCCCTTTAATAATAGGGTGGGAGTGGTAGAGGGGGGTGGCTAATGTCAAAAAAATTTTTAGAGGCCCTTGGTTCTCCTATACACACAATATTTAATTTTTTACTCTCTTTAATAATAGGGGGGGGGGGTGGTAGAGGGGGTATCTAACGCTAAAAAAATATTTTGAGACGTTTCGTTCTTGTATACACACTAAATCACATTTTATATTTTTACTCTCTTTCGTAATAGTGTGTGGGGGCAATAGTGGGGAGTGGATGAGGCTTGACTTTTCGTACATGCCCTAAATTGCAATTTTATGGACCCTTACCTGCTTCCTTTGCCTATTTACCCCCGAATCCTTCAACAGAATTAGATCAAAATATAGTCCAGTTCCAGATCTCGTTATAATATATATATATGTACCAAATTTCAAGTCAATTTCATAAATGGTTCCAGAGCAAACATGCGCACAAAAAAGTTACACAGACAGAATTTTTTTTTCTCCAATTTAAAGTTTTGACATTTTAAGCCTATTTGAACAAAAAAATTGTTACTATATTACTTCCGCCGGACGTGGAAGTAGTAACAATACCTACTATACGTAAACTTATAGACGTTTCGCTAATCAAGTTGACATCATTGGGAGATGATTTAAAATTACAATTATCTAAAAAGTTCACTTATTTTCAAACAACTGTGAATAATATTATAATATTCTATAAAATGTTCAACTGTTAAGAATTTAGAATATTGAAATTGTTGTTATAACTGGCCCTAAACATTATACCTACTGTTCTTTTCTAAACGATATTTAGGTATGGTTTTAGAAAAGCGCCTGGAAAATATATAGGGAATACACAAAAACAAACTCTAGTAAGAATACATCTTTAAAATAATAATTTAATAACTTACCATTTTACTGTTTATTTTCAAATTTATAAACAAACCCCCCAGAGTTCCACACTAATTTCACTTAAACTGTCTGTTATTTACTCTCTTATTAATAACCACAAATATACTGCAATAATAATGCATCATTCATTTCTTCCCGCCAACAATAAGACTGATGTACACAAGAAGAAACGTAGACTAGACTTCGCTGACCACGTGACCAATCAGCGCCACCGACCGCGTTTGTTGAAATTCCTGGAAGCGACGCGGCGCTGTGATTGGTTAGCGGAGTGCATAGCAACTAGTGGCAGTGGGAACGCGGCTGCGCTACCACGAAGAATACCGAATCGAGTGACTGGGGCATTCGTCGCTTTAACCTTGGTCACTTGTCTCGATGTTTATTATTATAGTGTCTGTTTATTTGCAGTTTAACAATGGGGCGGCGCGGCGTTTAAAATACTACGATTTGTTTGTAACTTAAATAAAATTCCAATATATCTCAGCAATATTAAAAAGTATTAACTGTGTTAAAGAGAATTGTGTATAGCGTGCACAGGATTGATTTTAATTGATTCATTTGTGATCGGTATTAAAAAACGAGCGGTTTAGATAATTTGCCGAACAGTGGTATAAATAAATGTGATAGTTTTAATTCTGGATTTTAATTTCAACCAGTAAAACTTGGAAACCATGAGCCAAAGCTGCAAAGTGAGTACCTACCCTATTTAATTTTCTTTCTTCATTTATGTCTCTATATTTATACAGGTACCTAAAACAGGGCATTTTGATTATCTCCCCCGTAATATTTAATTTACAAAAACATGAGTAGTAATTTCATACAGATAATTGAATTTCTATATTTTATGTAGCTAATATTTTGTGTATTAACCAGGAATACCTATACGTGTAGGTATTTATTTTAACAAGTGAGAACAGTACTTCTGTAATGTTGACCTTGTTGTGCCTCACAATGTTCTAAAGTATTTGAAGTAGCAAAATGATAAATCATATGTCAAGTAAGGACTTCTCGAGACATAATAAGCGCAACAAAAACGTTACGACCTTATTAAAATACCATTACCCTTTGCGCCGACCGCAATTCATCTCGCTTACCTTTTTTATAGGTTTTTAATGTGCGTCGAGTCGTTGGATGCAGGCATGCTGCCGTGGCTCGCGGCGATAATAGTCATCTCGTAAAGTTTTGTTGCGTTTTTTATGTCTCGGAAAGCCCTTACTTGGACTATACCTAATCATACACTGATACACTTATAGTGCAGTAACTGGAGATTTTAATTTAGGAGAATTTTATGGATTAAATTTCGGTTTGATAATTTAATAGTATAGTTCATTTTATGTATTCCCTGCACTCAAAAAACGCAACAAAAACTTTACGACATAATTATTATCGCCTCTGGGCCAAGCGGCATACTGTCATCAAACAAACCGACGCATATTAAAAACCTATAAAGGTATAGTTCAAGTAGGAAGAAACTGAGTCATAAAAAACTTAACAAAAACTTTACGACCTCATTAAAATACCGGTACTTTTTTTTGTGCTGTTTGCAAATTGACTCGCGTACCTTTATAGGTTTTTAATGTGCGTCGGGAATGTTTCATGTCAGGCATGGCGCCATGGCCCGCGGCGATATAATTACCTGTGTCGTAAAGTTTTTGTTGCGTTTTTTATTTAGTTGTAAAGTTTTTGTTGCGTTTTTTTGAGTGCAGGAAATAAATAAACTGAACTATATAAATAATAGAATAAACTTGAAAAATTAGAGGTTTTTCCAAATAATTGAACAGAAAAAATGATAATAAATGCTCCGCATGTTGTCCATTTTCATTGACACACATCTCAATGCATCTTTGAAATGAAGTTTTTACCGTTTTTAAAGTTGCCGGTGTCATCGATCGAAAATCAGTTATTATTCTTTTTTTCATATTTTGAATTGTAGAACATTCAATTCAAAAAATTGAAAAATCATTTTGGGTCACCCTGTGCATTTTTAAGAAGTGAAAATGATTCAAAAACATCACACAGATGTCTTGTAACTTCTATTTGCAATTTCTTTTCTTAAAATCCATAATAGTGACTGTAGTGATTTTTTCAATATGCATCTGCAGAATGGCATTATTTCAACAAAGAAATCACTACATCCAATACTAGAAGGAGACTTCTAAAATTTACTGATATTTATAATATTCAACACTACATACACATGAACACTCAATTGATGTACGTTTCGCCAAGTATGTTGGCATCATCTGGAGATTATAAAAACTACGTTTTAAACTTGAACACTACCATTCAACACCATCTCTGCTCGACATGCTACTCAGAGATGATTAAAAATGAAATCATCTCCATCCAGACGATGCTAGCATGAGGGGCGAAATGCGTGTCAAGTAGACTACTGGAGTGTATTGTTAAAATTAAAGCTCAGTTTTCAAATTATAGTTCAGTTTTCATCATCTCCATTCTCCAGGTGATGTCAGCATGGTGGACGGAACCCGCATCGAGTAGAACATTCCAGTGTTGCTATCAAATTAAAACTCAATTTTAATCATGTTCAGATGATCAGTGTGTTGTTCAAAAGAAAGCTCTCATCATCTCTATGTGATGTTAGCTTAGAGGGTGAAAGCCCTGTCGCGTAAAACATTCAGGTGTTGCCTTCAATTTAAAGCTCAATTTTAGGCACCTCCAGATAATGCCAACCTGGTGGGCGAAACACACGTCAAGTAGAGTATTCGAGGGTAGTATTCCTAAAAAACTACTGCATTAATCATATACATATGATGCTAAACATAGTGGGCAAAACGCACATCGAGTAGGTTATTAAAGTATTGTGTTCATATTAAAGCTCAGTTTTAAGCATACTCAGATTATGTCTACATTATTGGCGAAATACGCGTAGAGTAGAATATTCGAGCGTAGTGTTCAAATTGGGTTTTACCAATTTTAATCTTCTTCAGATGATGACATGGTGAACGAAACGTGCATCGGGCAGAGTTTTCTGGTGTATTGTTCAAAATAAAGTTCAGTTTTCATCATCTCCACTGATGTCGAGATGGTGAGCGAAACCCGTGCCCAGTAGAATATTCGAGTGTTGCTATCACATTAAATGTCAGTTTCAAGCATCTCCAAATGAGGGTAAGCTGGTGATCGAAACACGCGTCGACTGTGTATGTAGTATTTAAATGCAATTAGAACAAGACTTTATGTATTTTTTTATCTAGTAATCTTGTATCTAGTTGATTCATACATTATTTTTTCAAATAATTTAAATACAAATAATTATAAAAAATAATTTATAATATTAAATAATTTTACACAAATTTATATACATAATAATCGGCAGATGCACATATTCTACGAAAGATTGACGTGTCCCCAGGGTATGCAATTACTTTTAGTGATATACCTATTATAACTACCGCCACTGACATTTATTTCGTGCTCTACAAAATTATTCACATGAAATTTTATCCTATCTCTCACCGTTTTCTCAGCGATTGTGCTAGAAGCTAAGCCATACGAAATGTTGCCAATTACCTTTCAGGCTCTTCATTTCTATTCGAGGTGTGAGCATTGACGGCAACGCAGCATTTTTCGATCAAATCTTCCAAGTTGATAGGTATATTAAAAATATCGCATTGGATTTGTTTCATCGTCTAACGCCATTACAGCACTGAAAAACGTAGTAGGCCATGGAAAAAATCTGAATGCGAATGCGACTGACGTGCCGCTTTCAATTTCATTGCTGTAGATCGAACGTTTTGGGTTTAAAGAATTTGTTCCGAGTTGTTTGCCGCGTGAATTAAGTTTCTATATGTCAAGTGACTTTTAACCACGTTTTAATGGAATTTGTATACTCTTTGGTTTGTTTGTATCGGTTTGATGGCCACTGAAGATAGGAATAATTGTTATTTTGTCTTTCCAACATGACTTGTAATAATTGTTGTTTACTTTTATTTGTTAATTAATTGTTAGTAGATGCAGTTCATTCTAAAGTTTTGTAAAAGCTCAGTCCCTGTAGTATTAATAATGGGAGGATCGTGTTTAATAATAATTAATTGTTAATAAGTATTTGCATGAACATTATTATTCATTTGCAACTTTGAGTTGATTCTTTTTATTAGAATAAAACGCCTCTATGACCATCGAAGTTAAAAAAACATATCCAAAATTGTGATTTATAGTCAAAATATATTGTTAAAACAAAGCCAGATCAAGGAAAAAAATTAGAAACTGGGTTAGTAGGCCAGTCGTCAGGCAAAGTGACATCGTTTTAAATCGGACAGAAGATTTTACTATTGGAACCAGTTCATTATAGGCCTCTTTTATACGTACTAATTTTTCCCCCTCGCCCACTCACCAGAACAGCCCCAATTTTGGGGCAATATCGCTTAAGAATTTTTTTTTTTTTCTAATGACTCGATTGCATGTGAATGGCCCTACAAAAAAAAGGTGGTTATCAAAGTTAAAGATAAGTAAAGTTTAGGTATATCGAAATGGTTCAGACATATTTTTACGTAGTATTAATATTATTAGAGTTACAGGCGAGGGAAGTTAATCATCGTATCGCATATTCCCTTTGTATATCGACACGTTTCTATATTCCACGCTTTCTACTTGCTATTACGTTTAATTTTCACATTTGAAGTCTTAAGTAAATACATTTATTATCAATTTTGAAATTTTGAACGTGTCAGTATATAGCGAAGACGCGATACGATGGTTGATAGTCCGGGGAAAATTTATTCGAATGAAAAATTTTTGTGCTATCTTGTTCATAATGTGCTCCTTTATAAGAAAGTACAGTTTGCCAGAAGGTGGTTAAGAGTCACTTGACTTGACAGGTGCGACAAACAACTCGTAAAAACGTTCGATCTAACCAATGACTTCAGATCTGAAGTCATTGGATCCAACAGCAATGAAATTGAAGGCGTGATGTGAATCGCATTCAGATTTTTGCATAGGGCCTGCCTACTAAGTTTTCAGTGCTGTAGCGGTGACAGCGCTGTTAAGACGATTAAACAAATCCAATACAGCGATCAACTTCAAGGTTCGTAAATTACAAACCTTGGATCAACTTGGGCCTTTGAGAGTTTGGTTGAAAAATGCTGCGTTGCCGTCAATGCTCACTCCTCGAATAAAAATGAAGAGCCCGAAAAGTAATTGGCAACATTTCGTGTGGCTTAGCTTCTGGCACGAACTGAGAAAACGGTGAGAGAAGGACAAAATTTCATATGAATAATTTTGCAGAGCACGAAATGTGAAATGTCAGTGGCGATAGGTATATCACCAAAAATAATTGTATACTCAGGGGACACGTCCAGCTTTCGTAGAATATTTGCATCTGCCGATTATTATGTATACAAATTTGTGTAAAATATTTCAAATAAAGTATGAATCAACTAAATACAAAATTACTAAATTAAAAAATAAATAAATAAACAAAGAAAGTCGTGTTCTAATTGTATCTAAATATTACATTTGAATACTCTACTCGACGCACGTTTCGTCCACCAGGTTGGCATCATTTGGAGATGCTTAAAACTGGCCTTAAATTTGATAGCAACACTCGAATGTTTTACTTAATACGCCTTTCGCCCACCACGTTGGCATCATTTGAAGATGATTAAAGTTGAGTTTTAATTGGAACACTAGTGTGCGAAACCCGTATCAAGTAGAGTGTTCGAGTGTATTATTCAAATTAAAGCTCAATTTCATCATTTCCAGTGATGGTGGAGAAACCCGCGTTGCGTAACACATTCGAGTGTTGGTATCAAATTAAAGCTTGGTTCTAAACACCTCCAGATAATGCCTACATGGTTGGCGAAATAAGCGTCGAGTGGAGTATTCAAATCAAAACTCAGTTTTAATCACCTCCAAATTATGCCAATACGGTGGACGAAACGCGCGTCGAGTAGAGTGTTACAGTGTAATGTTCAAATTATAACTCAGCTTTCATCGTCTCCAGATGAAGTCATCATGGTAGACGAAACCCGCGTTGAGTAAAACATTCGAGCGTTGTCACCAAATTAAACTACAACTTTAAGCAGCTCCAGATGATGCCAACATGGTGGGCAAAATGCGCGTCGAATAGAGTACTAGAGTCTAGTGTTCATATTAATGTTCAGTTTTACGCATCTTCAGATTATGTTTACATGGTTCGCGAAACGCGCGTCGAGTAGGGTATTCAGGTATAGTTTTAAAATTAAAATTTATTTTTAATCATCTCTAGATGATGCCAACATGGCGGGCGAAATGCGCATCGAGTAGAGCATTCGAGTATATTATTCAAATTAAAGCTCAGTTTTCTTCATCTCCAGATGATGCCAATACAGTGGGCGAAAGCGTGTCGAGTAGAGTATAGAAGTGAAAAGTTCATACTAAAACTCAGATTTAAGCATCTCCATATGATACCAATATGATGGGCGAAACACACGTCGAGTAGAGTATTCAAGTGTAATATTTAAACGACTTGGTGCTTGTGCAAATTACGTCCCATGCAACATCACATTTTCAACACCTCATTTTCCTTAATTTGAATTTACGATTAGGAAAGAATTTGTTTAAAAAAAAATATTTAAAGTAAATAATTATACTTCATTAATTATTTGAAATTTGATTCATTACATATGATAATACTCGGCAGATTCAAAAATTCTACAAAAAGTGGGCGTATCCCCTGCTTAAGTAATTAATTTCGATGATATATTGCCACATTTGCCACTGACATTTAATATTTCATGCTCTACAAAATTTCTTATCTGAAATTTTGTCCTATCTTCCACCGGTTTCGCGGCGTTTCTGCTAGAAGTTAAGCCACAACGAAATGTTGCCAATTAGTCTTCAAGCTCTTCATTTTTATTTGAGTAGTGAGCTTTGTTAGCAACCCCGCATTTTCCGACCAAATATCTCAAGTTGATCGGTGTATTAAAAATACCGCATTGGATTTTTCGTTGTAATATCGCCACAGCACTGAAAATCGTATAGTAGGCCGTGGAAAAATCTGAATGCGACTGACAGAACGCTTCCAATTTCGTTTAATTGTATATCGAACGTTTTGATATTAAACAGTAACAATCTGCTGCGAGTTGTTTGTGATGTGAATTAAATTTTCACTTGCGTGATATGACTTTAATAAACGTTTTAATGTGAATTTGTAATCTATGTTGTGTTGTTCGTATCGGTTTGATGACCACTAAACGCGAGATTAATTCGCTAAAGGTAATAATTATTGTCTTTCCATAATGATCTCTAATTATTGTTAACGTTTATTTGTTAGTCAATTGTATGTGCTTAATAAACTCAGTTTATTCTAGTTTCGTAAAAGCTTAGCTTCTGGATTATTTATGTTGGGAGGATTGTGTTTAATAATAAATAATTGTTAATATTTGCATGAACATTATTATTCACTTGCAACTTGGTATAATTTTTTCTACTAGGTTAAAACGCCTCTCTGACCATTAAACTTGAAAAAAGATATTCAAAATTGTGATTTATATTATGTCAAAATAAAAAGCACGATAAATGAAAAAAATATTAAATTGAAATTTGCGGTAGGATGCACTCAGTAGAACAGATCAGCCTCTAAACTGACAGTATTGCGTTTATTTATTTGCCAGATTGTTCCAAAGCGGGCAGGATGTACAGACGATAGGAGAAAGTAAAATTTTATTATATGAAATTTTCCAATGTATCTGTGACTTTGAATTGATAAGGAATCAATATATTTCGTCTGTTCACACAACACGAACGTCTAAATAAATCAGCATAAAACTTGGTAAAAAAATGAAATTTTTCAGTAGTTATAGACATATAGTTGTTTATAGAACATGTGCTTTCTCATAATTGGCCACAAACAATCTTGTTTAAATAAATGAAATGCTTATCATGACTATGTAAATAAATCAATATAAAAGCTAGTGGAAAATTTGCCATTTTTTGCCAGTTAGGTATATGTATAGCAGCGACAAACTATAAGTTATGTACGGCAACTACTGTTCTAGATGGTTTTGTTTTTATCAGGAGATTCAAGTAAGTTAAAATTTAAGTTTTGTAGAATGAAATTGATCGGGAACTTATTTTTTTAAACAATTCTGCAAATTTTTGGTATTGTGAATTTCGCTTAATTATTTTCGGAAACCGCGGACATGAATGACAATATTTTACCCCGATCGTATTCTCCTTTTTAAAAAAATGAGGTCCAAACAGTTAACTATTTTCCAGTATATAATTTTCCCCATATGTTTGTGACGCCTGACATCAAAAGCTGTCATTTATTTGTACGCGACGCTTTTACACCTTATTTGACGATATAGTTCTTTTGAAAACTTCATGGCTCCGACGTAGTTTCACAAATATCAAAACTCTTGAACAGTACTCGTGAATACTCTATTGAATGTGCGTTTCGCCAACTATGTTGACATCATCTGGAGATAATAAAAAGTTTTAAACTTGGACTAACTTTAACACCCTACTCGACGCGGACTCAGAGATGATTAAAACTTAATTTTGATCAACTCCAATCAGCATGATTGATCGATCGCAGTATTCGGGTGTAGCGTTCAAATTAAAACTGAACTTTAATATCTCCAGATGATGTCGGCATGATGGAAGAAACGTGCATCGAGTTGAGTGTTCTAGTGTATTCAAATAAGTCTGAATTATCATCATCTCCAGGTGATGTCAGCATAGTGGGCGAAACCTGCGTCGAGTAGAACATTTGGGTGTTGCTATCAAATTAAAGCCCACTTTGTCACATTTAAAATTGATATTTTGTAGGAGGCGTTTCTTTCAGGAAGGTGGTAGGTGACCAGGGTTGTGTAACCGACCCCGGGGGGGTTGGCTAATGCCAAAAAATTTGTTTGAGATGTTTCGTTCTTGTATGCACACTAAATCACATTTTAATTTTTTTTACTCCCTTTCACAGTGTGGGGGAGGTATTGGAAGTGACAGGGGGGGGGGTTGGCTGATGCCATAAAAAAATTTGAGACCTTGACTCTTCGTACATGCCCTAAATTGCAATTTTATGGACTCTTTCCTGCTTGCTTTGCCTATTTACTCTTATTTACCCCCGAACCCTTCAACGGAATTAGATCAAAATATAATCTAGTTCCAGATCTCGTTACAATACATAAGTGTACCAAATTTCAAGTCAATATCATAAACGGTTCCAGAGTAAACGTGCGCACAAAGAAGTTACAGACAGACAGACCGACCGACAGACAGGAACTTTTTTTTTACTCAAATTTAAAATCTCGACGTTTAATGACATTTTAAGCCTATTTCAACAAAAAAAAATGTTACTATACTTCCGCTGGGCGTGGAATAAGTAATAACAATAATACCTACTACATAAACTTATGGACGTTTCGCTAACTAAGTTGACATCATTGGGATATGATTAAAATTGCAATTGCAATTATCTAAAAAGTTAACTTATTTTTAAACAACTATGAAGAATATTCTATAAAATGTTCAACTGTTAAGAATTTTGAATGTTGAAATTGTTGTTATAACTGGCCTTAAACATTATACCTACCTACTGTTCTTTTCTAAACGATATTTAGATATGGTTTTAGAAAAGCGCTTGGAAAATATATAGGTAATGCACAAAAACAAACTCTAGTAACAATGCATCTTTAAAATAATAACTTACCGTTTCACTATTTATTTTCAAATTTATAAACAAACCCCGCAGAATTCCACACTAATTGTGCAATACTAATTCACTATTCATTTCTTCCTGCCAACAATAAGACTGATGTATAGTTCAAATAATAAATTCCCGAGACAGAAGAAACGCAACAAAAACTTTACGACATAATTATTATCGCCGCGGGCCATGGCGCCAAGCCCGACATGAAACATTCCCGACGCACATTAAAAACCTATAAAGGTAAGTGAGTCAATTTGCGAACAGCACTAAAAAAAGTACCGGTATTTTAATGAGGTCGTAAAGTTTTTGTTACGTTTACACAAGAAGCGTAGACTAATAACGCCCAGTTATCATAATTGCGGATTGCGAATTTCCGCTTGCGGATTTTTTTTTAATTTGACATATTATGCGTTTCAGGGGAACTTAATAATTTGCTGATTTAACTTCTAGTTAAATGTAAACGGATTGCCTTACGAACATTTCGCTACACCTGCAAGAAAATTAGACTGTTTTAGAACAAATTTTATAAAAATCCACACCAAAGAATTCGCATTCCGCAACTGTCTGAAAGTCTGAGCGACCGACCTTCGTCAACAAACGGTTTGTTGAAATTCCTGGAAGCGGCGCGGCTATTGGTTAGCGGAGCGCCTAGCAACTACCGAAGAATACCGAATCGAGTGACTAGGACATTCATCGCTTTAACTAGGTCACTTGTCTCGATGTTTATTAATATGGTGTCTGGTGTCCTGTTTATTTGCAGTTTGGCAATGGTGCGGCGCGGCCGGCGTTTAAAATACTTCGACTTTTGTGTGTAACTTAATAATATTCAAATATATCTCAGCAATATTAAAAAGCATTAACTGTGTTAAAGAGAACTGTGTACGTGTACAGGATTGATTTTAATTCGTTCATTTGTGATCGGTATTAAAAAACGAGTGGTCATTGAGGCTTTTAGATAATTTGCCGAAACCTATAAATAAATGTGATAGTTTTAATTCTGGATTTTAATTTCAACCAGTAAAACTTGGAAACCATGAGCCAAAGCTGCAAAGTGAGTACCACCTACCCTATTTAATTTTCTCTTTTTTATTTCTGTCTCTATATTTATATACCTAAAACAGGGCTCATATTTTGAATTATCTCCTCCGAAATATTTAATTTACAAAAACATGAGTAGTAATTTCATACAGATAATTGAATTTCTCAATTTTATGTAGCTAATATTTTGTGTATTAACGAGGAATACCTATACGTGTAGATATTTATTTTAACAAGAGAGTGTTGACCTTGCTGTGCCTCACAATGTCCTAAAGTATATTTTGAAGTAGCAAAATAATAAATCATATAACCTAATCATACACTTATAGTACGGTAACTGAAGATTTTAATTTAGGAGAATTTTGTGGATTAAATTTCGGTCTTTTTTTGATAATTTAATAATATAGTTCAGTTTATGTATTCCTTTCCCTGCACTCGAAAAACGCAACAAAAATTTTACGACATAATTATTATCGCCCCTGGGCCAAGCGGCATACTGTCATCAAACAAACCGACGCACATTAAAAACCTATAAAGGTAAGCGAGTCAATTTGTCGGCGGCATAGTAGGTACACAGCGTTGCGTTTTTTGAGTCCAGGAAATAAATAAACTGAACTATATAAATAATAGAATAAACTTGAAAAATTAGAGGTTTTTCCAAATAATTGAACAGAAAAAAAGATAATAAATGCTCCTCATGTTGTCCATTGAAACCCATGTCGCGTAAAACATTCAGGTGTTGCCTTAAGTTTAAAGCTCAGTTTTAGGTACTACCTTCAGATAATGCCCTGGTGGGCGAAAGACACGTCAAGTAGAGTATTCGAGGGTAATATTCCTAAAAAGCTACTGTATTAATCATATCCATATGATGCTAAACATAGTGGGCGTAACGCACATCAAGTAGATTATTAGAGTATAGTGTTCATATTAAAGCGCAGTTTTAAGCATCCCCAGATTATGTCTACATTGTTGGCGAAATATGCGTAGAGTAAAATATTCGAGCGTAGTGTTCAGATTAAAACCCAATTTTAATCTTCTCCAGATGATGACATGGTGAACGAAACGTGCATCGAGCAGAGTATTCTTGTGTATTGTTAAAAATAAAGTTCGGTTTTCATCATCTCCACTGATGTCAACATGGTGAGCGAAACTCGCGTCGACTAGAATATTCAAGTGTAGTATTTAAATACAATTGGAACAAGACTTTATTTATTTATTTATTTTTTTAAAATCTAGTAATGTATTTAGTTGATTCATACTTTATTTGAAATATTTTACACAAATTTATATACATAATAATCGGCAGATGCAAAATTCTACAAAAGCTGGACGTGTCCCCTGGGTATACAATTACTTTTGGTGATATTTCAAATTTCGTGCTCTACAAAATTATTCACATGAAATTTTATCCTTTTCTCAGCGATCGTGCTAGAAGCTAAGCCATACGAAATGTTGCCAATTATCTTTCAGGCTCTTCATTTTCTATTCGAGGTGTGAGCATTGACGGCAACGCAGCATTTTCCGACCAAATCTTCCAAGTTATTATAATATATTAAAAATATCGCATTGGATTTGTTTCATCGTCTAACACCATTACAGCACTGAAAAACGTAGTAGGCCATGGAAAAATCTGAATGGGACTGACATGCCGCTTTCAATTTCATTGCTGTAGATCGAACGTTTTGGGTTTAAAGAATTTTTTCCGAGTTGTTTGCCGCGTGAATTAAGTTTTTATATGTCAAGTGACTTTTAACCACGTTTTCATGGAATTTGTATAATCTTTGGTGTGTTCCTATCGGTTTGATGGCCACTGAAGGTAGGAATAATTATTATTTTGTCTTTCCAACATGACTTGTAATAATTGTTGTTTACTTTTATTTGGTAATTAATTGTAAGTCCTTAGTAGATGCAGTTCATTCTAAAGTTTTGTAAAAGCTCAGTCCCTGTAGTATTAATAATGGGAGGATCGTGTTTAATAATAATTAATTGTTAATAAGTATTTGCATGAACATTATTATTCATTTGCAACTTTGAGTTGATTCTTTTTATTAGAATAAAACGCCTCTATGACCATCGAAGTTAAAAAAAATTATCCAAAATTGTGATTTATAGTCAAAATATATTGTTAAAACAACGCCAGATCAAGGAAAAAAATTAGAAACTGGGTTAGTAGGCCAGTCGTCAGGCAAAGTGACATCGTTTTAAATCGGATAAGATATTTACTGTTGGAACCAGTTCATTATAGGCCTGTTTTATACGTACTAATTTTTTCCCCTCGCCCGCCCTCCGGAACAGCCCCAATTTTGGGTCAGTATCGCTTAAAAATAATTTTTTTTTCAAATATTTCGATTGTGAATGGTCCTACAAAAAAAAAGATGGTTATCAAAAATGTAATATTTTCCAGATACTTACATTGAATTAGATCTAACACGTTTTGGTTACAAATATGAGGATAATATGCTTATATACTTGCATTTATGACCAAATATCCATTGTTAGATGGTTTAATAAAAGCGTGCAATTGTAAGAAATCGTGTAGTACTAATGCATGTAGCTGTAAAAGTTGTATAATCACTTTAATTGTACTTGAAAATAAATGAAATAAAAAATAAAGTTCACATAACTACATTTTAAATCTTATATTACTCTACTTAACAATTATTCTACTTATAGGTATAAATTGTTGCATACTTCAGTGGATGTACGACGAGCCAATGCAAGCGTATGTTCTATAAAAATACCTATATATACTTATATAATGTCACAACTACCCTGACAGACGCCCGCGCGCTTGCACATATTCACATTTAAAACACAAGCACAAGCTAAAGGATAACAAAATATATCAACAGCATATTGTGGCGAAAGCTTCAGAGAATAAATGCAAATTCTTCTTACAATAAAATAACATTAATTTTCATATAGTTTTTGCGAGAGTTTTTGAGACCTGAAAATCGTAAATTTCGCGTTTTTTGAGATTTCAAGATTTTTTTTCTCTAAAACTATCAACTTTAGAGAAGAACGTCTAAGAACATTTTTTGTTTGTTTTGATGTGAACAATACGAAAATATTTTTTCCGAAACGATAAAGTCTCGGATAAAGACAATGTTTCTATTTTGTTTAAACAGTTCCTGACCACATTTCCATCTGGAAAACTGTACTTTCTTATAAAGGAGCACATTTTGAACAAGATGGCACAAAAATTTTCCATTCGAATTAATTTTCCCGGTCGATGACTGATTTCACCGGGATTATGACTTCCCCGCCTATAACTCCAATAATATTAATGCTACGTAATTAAAGATGTGTCTGAACCATTTCGATAGAGAATTTACTTTTCTTTAACTTCGATAACCATCTTTTTTTTCGTAGAACCGTTCACAATCGAGATATTTGCAAAACTTGTAGGTGTTCCGGGTGGCGGGCGAGAGGGAAAAATTAGTATGTCTAAAAGAGTTCCAATAGTAAAATCTCTTGTCCGACTTAAAACGATTTTTATGTATTCTCAACTCCCTGACGACTGGCCTATAGAATGCACCTCGTAAATCAAATCAGCTTCTCCAATGACAGTAATTGCGTTTATTTATTTTCCAGAATGTTCCAAAGCAAACAGGCCCATGTAGAAACAATAGGAGAAGGTAAGATTTCATTATGTGAAGTTTTCCAGTGTATCTGTGAGTTTTTTTCAATTGATAAGGAAGTGATATATCTCGTCTACTAACACAATACGACCGTCTAAATAAATCGGTATAAAACATGGTAAAAAATTTATAATTTTTTTGTAGTTATATTTACATATATTTGTTTAAAGAAACAATTTTGAAGAAAGACAATTTTTTATACAGAATATGTGCTTTTTTCTGATTAGCCATAAACAATCGTTTATGGCCAACCATGAAAAAAAAACGCACATATTTTGTATGAAAAGTTGTTTTTCTTTCGTCAAAATTGTTTCTTTAAACAAATGTATGCATATAACCACTAAAAAAATTTTTTACCAACTTCTATACTGATTTATTTAAACGGCCGGGCCGTGTTGAGTTAGACGAGTATCACATCCTTATCAATTGAAAGAAACTCATAGATATATCAGAAAACTTCATATAATGAAATCTAGTTTCTCCTATTGTCTACGGGGTGAATCCTACCCCAGATTCTAATTTAATTATTTTTTTCCTTCATTTGGATTTGTTTTAACGATATATTTTGACAAAAAATCACAATTTTGAATATCTTATTTCAACTTCAATGGTCATAGAGGCATTTTATCCTAATAGAAAGAATCAACTCAAAGTTGCAAGTGAATAATAGTGTTCTTGCAAATATTAACAATTAATTATAAAACACAATCCTCCCATTATTAATACTACAGGGACTGAGCTTTTACAGAACTTTAGAATGAACTGAATCTACTAAGCACTTACAATCGATTAACAAATAAAAGTTAACGACAAATATAACAAGTCATGTTGGAAACACAAAATTCTAATTATTATCTTTAGTGGCCATCAAATCGATACGAACAAAGATTATATAAATTCACATTAAAACGTGGTTAAAAGTCACTTGACATAGGTGCGACAAATCAAACAACTCGCAACAAATTGTCCCAAAACGTTCGATCGAAATTGAAAGCGTGATGTCAATCGCATTCAGATTTTTGCATAGGGCCTGCCTACTAAGTTTTCAGTGCTGTAGCGATGACAGCGCTGTTAAGACGATTAAACAAATCCAATACAGTGATCAACTTGGGAGATTTGGTCGAAAAATGCTGCGTTGCCGTCAATGCTCACTCCTCGAATAAAAATGAAGAGCCTGAAAAGTAATTGGCAACATTTCGTGTGGCTTAGCTTCTGGCACGAACTGAGAAAACGGCGAGAGGACAAAATTTCATATGAATAATTTTGCAGAGCACCAAATGTGAAATGTAAGTGGCGGTAGGTATATCACCAAAAAGAATTGTATACCCAGGGGACACGTCCAGCTTTCGTAGAATATTTGCATCTGCCGATTATTATGTATATAAATTTGTGTAAAATATTTCAAATAAAATATGAATCAACTAAATACAACGTTACTAGATAAAAAGAAATAAACAAAGAAAGTCGTGTTCTAATTGTATTTAAATACTACACTTGAATACTCTACTCGACGCACGTTTCGTCCACCAGGTTGGCATCATTTGGAGATGCTTAAAACTGGCCTTAAATTTGATAGCAACACTCGAATGTTTTACTTAATGCGCCTTTCGCCCACCACGTTGGCATCATCTGAAGATGATTAAAGTTGAGTTTTAATTGGAACACTAGATCCGAATACTCTACTCGACGCATGATATCCCCATCATGCTGACATCACATTGAGATGGTGGAAACTGAACTTTAATTTGAACAATACACTCGAACAAACTATACTCCTTGTGTTTGGCGAAACGCGCATCGAGTAGAGCATTCGGGTGTATTGTTTAAATTGAAGATCAGTTTTCATCATCTCCAGGTGATGTCAGCATAGTGGGCGAAACCCGCGTCGAGTAGAACATTCCAGTGTTGCTATCAAATAAAAGCCTATTTTGTCACTTTTAAAACTGATTTTTTTTCTGAGGAAAAAATTTATATTTTGTAGGAGGCGTTTCTTTGGGGTAGGTGTTAGGTGACCAGGGTTGTGAAACCGGCCCCGGGGGTTGTTCTCGCCCTTTAAAGGGGTAGAAAACAAATTTATAAAAACACTAATAAACATATTTTTTATACTATTTTTCAATTATTATAGATGAAAAGAAATTCCACCCCCTTGAAGGGTGGAAACAACCCCTGGGAGTGGTTACACAATCCTGGTCACCTACCACCTTCCTCAAAGAAATGCCTCCTATAGAATATTAATTTTTTTCTCACAAAGACAAATATCAATTTGGGAGGGGACCTTCCGTTCTACTCGATTGAACAAGTAAAAAAACTGGGGAAAATAAACGGGTTCACGGAAAAGGGGAATTTGGGGAGCTTGTCGTGAGATTTTCCTGTGTAAAGGAGATTGCTCGCGACAAGCTTTTATTATTATCAAAAATTTCCATTGGTTTGACCATTCCTGTTCGTCTGCAATAATATAACAATAACAGAGATTTTCGTAAAAATATTTTTTTTTGTACGACAAATATTAAGTGAGATATTCTCGAGGGCCCTGATAAAATGGACAGCCTGTATTTTATCCAACACTTCATAGAAAGCGATCTTTACTGATGAGATTTTAAAGGTATAAAGTGGCCCATACGTCACTAGTGAGGTAAAGTAATTTAGTCACTGAAGAGTAATTTTAATATAAAAAAGGCCAAGCAGTTTATTTATTGTCTTTATTATACGGAAAATTAAGAAAACAAAGAATCCACTAACACTTATTCATTTATTTATGTTTATGCTAAAATTTATTGTCATCATATTCGATTTTTCACAAAGAAAACTGCTCTCCTGCACACAATCTTTCTCTATACTAGTAACGACGTCTGTATCGCCTGACTCGTTGCGTTGCTCTCCCTATGTTTTTTTAGCAATAACAATCTTGTAAATTGGCTGTAGCTTCTTTGGCTTCTTGCAAAATATCGGTTACACAACTTCGTCAAGTCCACTGCCACCAACTCGGTAACACATGAGAAACACCACTAACATCCATACCCTAGCCAGGATTCGAACTCGGGACTCCTTGGTTGCAAGCCTAACACGTAAAAGTTGACCCATTTAGCCGGTATTTAATAGTTTTCTCTCTCCAGACAATAAATAAAAGCGTTTAATAATTAATATCGTAAAGTTTTTGTTGCGTTTTTTATTTACTGGGATCTATTTATTTCAATTTGCGCCATGGTCCGCGGCGATAAGTTTTTGTTAGGTTTTTCTATCTCGGGAATTTATTACTTGAACTATACAACAACAAAATTACCAGACAGAAATTTGTTTAGTGCTCTGACGAGAAATTTGCAAAATGCGATTTCGATGTTCCATTCGAATCAATTTTTATTTTAAACATATTTTTTCTTTTTGGGTCCCTTCTTGAGCCTCCCTTGGAACTTAGAAAAGAAAATTGACCAAAAAAAAAAAATTCATCCTGAACAGTTTTTGTGTGCTTGATATAGTTTTTGATTGAACTACAAATTGTTTTTGGGCCATTTCGATGCAATTTTTCATCCTGAGCAATTTTTAGATTTGGATGAGAAATTATTTTTTGTGGTTTCACCAAAATTCAGTAGGGTCCTACCTTTTGGTCCTTCTAGGCCTTATTATATCTAAATATATATCAGATTTCTATGTTGAGTCGTTTTCAAGTATTACTCACAGACATACAGACAGACATCAGACATCTACAGACGGCATCTCGATTCGGATATATTTTCTGGCTTCAAAACGTCCATTTTTGTCATATCTAGAATTTGGATTATTCACGTCAATAATTTATCTGTTTATAGATTTAAAAAATCCTACCACATTTATTGAATAACGAGTTGGCTATTAGAATGTATTTTATTATTTAAGAAGATTAATTCAATTACAAAAAGCCACGAACAGAGATATTTTTTATATCAGCTTAATATACCTATTAACCCACATCTTTACTGGGATTGATTCTATCTTGTTGTAAAATACAGGCGTAATTCGAATCATCAAAAATATCCATTGGTTTGACCGCTCCTGTTCGTTTACAATAATATAACAATAACAGAGACGCACACGCGTTCTGTCTGTTGAAATTCCTAGAACGATGACGGCGCCGGCGTTATGATGAATAACATGCATTGGCATTGACAAATCCGGGACATCTTCTCCCCACTCCCGGGTGATTGACCTCTCTTGTTTACAGGTCCACCGACCGACTGCACTGTCGTGTCGATTGTTAATTTAGCAGCAGTGAGACGTTTTAACTGGACGACAATTTGGAATAATTTAACAAATACAAATGATTTATCAATCATGTAAATTAATTTGTGTAATTAAAAGTGATATCTAGGTATTTTTAATAATGTATTAGTGATAGTGATAGGCATACGTAAATAATGAAAAATGTGATCCAACTATCTTTAATGGCTCTTATCGCGATGTTAACAATGAATGGTTGAGGTGAAACGTATTCCAGGGTAAGTAATGTTCAATCAAATTTTAATTTATGAATATTGTTTAAAATTAAAATGCGTTTATAATGCTGGAACGTTAAGCAAAGAACCTCTCAAATTGTTAACAAGCATCTGGTCTCGGTATTATTTCCTTCAAAAAAGGATCTACATGGAGATAGTAACTTAAAAATCAAATATAGCATCTGATTAAAACTAAGTAGGACTTGCTAGGAATTTTTCGCGACAAAATATATACCCTATTTATAAAGAACTAATTAGCGTCTGGGTACATACAGGTTATTTTGAATATACAGGGTGAACCAAGACGATTGTGTAGGACCAAGTGCTTAAATATGGAATGCTATAAATCTCAGTATATAAGCCCCTTTTTAGATTCCATTCACTCATCATTGACAATCTCCCAAATCATTCAGATAGTATTTTTCTTTGTTGAAATAACGCCATCTGCAGATGCATTTTGAAGAAATCGCTACAGTCACCGTTATGAATTATAAGAAAAATGTTTGTAAATACCAGTTACGAGGCATCTGTGTGATGTCTTTGTACGAATGAAAAACCAACACTTTTTGTAAGTACTTCCCTATGACTATTTCTAACCATTTTCGATTTATTGAGCTGTAAGTATATAATTCAAGAAAAAACTTACAAAATTAGAGAATTTTTCAAATAATTGTACAGAAAAATTATAAATAAGTGCTCCACATGTTGCCCATTTTGATTAACACACATCTCTATGCGTCCGTGAAATGGAGTTTATACTGTTTTTAAAATTTCCGGTATAATCGATCGAAATGCAGTTATCTTTCTTTCTTTCATATTTTGAATTGTAGATTGTGTATGTTGGTATTGGTTCATCCTGTATATTCGAAAATAATTTCCAGTTATAAAATTTTGTATATATTTTACCTGTATTTTTTTTCAATTTATAACTATCTTAGAACTTGAGCTATGTAGCACTATTACCGCTAGTCCACGCAAATTAGATATTTTAGAAGAAATAATTTATAAAGAAATAATATTTCAGATGCGTACTCTCGATAGGGTTAGGAATAGATATCCGAAAAGTTCCCACCCCATTCAGGAACGGAGAGAAAGTCCTTTTTTTGCAAAAAACCACCCCTAACGTTGACTTAACGCTGGTTTTTCACTTTTATCTTGTAAACCGTTCGCTGGAAGAGAAAAAAGTGTGGGAAATAAGAATTTGTCGTTAAATTCTGTATAAAAAATGTCCTATTGACCTTGTAGCTTATCCCCACCTATTTCGCAGTAACAGCGTCCAAACAGGAGGGTAGTTTTGAGCATACAGGTAAAAATCGATCTCACAGGAACTTTCACAGCGAATATCTCAAAACAGGATGATATAACAAAAAAATGCCCAAGAGTGACTTTATAGAGCGGAATTTTCTCTATAAGATGCCGTCTAGTGGATGTTGACGCAAGTGATTTTTATTTATTTTCCCCCTTTTTCCACAACGATGCGCTTTTGTATTTGAACTCGGTGCATTTTTTAAAGTGGTTTACCCTGTAGGCCTATCCACTAAAATTCTGTCCAATTTTACTCACTAGAGGGAATTCGGAATTTAAACATCCTCTCCCATGGCAATTAGAGCATATTGTTGAACACCGCAATCGAATCTTAACAATCCGTTGGTTCCAAATTTTCTCCTCGCCAAGATTGAATTTGATATATAAAGCCGTAATATATTGAAGCTGTTTATATTTATCGTCCTGTCGAGCTTTGCTAACGGCTATTAAATTCATCAAGCCTCTTTTAACATGCACAGTGTCACCTTTCTTCTTAAAGCGTCTTTTCGCAAATGAAACAGTCACTTATTGTCTTCATAACTACAGAAACATTTTCACGCGCATTTACGTCTATGTAATAATGTATAGTTCAAGTAGGAATAAATCGAGACATGAAAAACTCAACAAAAACTTTACGATCTCATTAAAATACCGGTACTCTTCTTAGTGCTGTTCGCAAGTTGACTCGCTTAACTTTATAGGTTTTTTAGTGTGCGTCGGGAATGTTCAATGTTAGGCTTGGCGCCGTGGCCCGCGGCGATATAATTATGTCGTAAAGTTTTTGTTGCATTTTTTCTGTGAACTTATACTTGAACTATACCTGCATATATTTTTACATTTTTTAGTCTATCTTTTACCGTATTTCATAGACGTTTTCTATCGTACTGAAGGTTTGAGGTAAAGGCACTCTTAGACTTAACAAACAGTCTATTCTGACCTTCGCGTTTTCCTTCTCCTACATATTACAACACTTCAAACATCTGCTCCGAAGGTCGTCTACATTGAATGCCTTACATAGATTAGTGAGGTACATATTTTCTCCAGATATGGAGACAATAGGTTTTTGTTTCATTTGCGAAAAGACGCTGAAGACGTGAATTTAATTTAATAACTGTTAGCAAAGCTCGACAGGACGATAAATATAAACCGCTTCAAAATATTACGGCTATATATATATATATATATATATATATCAAATTCAATGTTGTCGAGGAGAAACGGAATGGGATTGAGAGAAAGTGGGCAATATTTTAGCTCCTATTTACGCCACCGAGTTACCAGCACCAATTTTCACCCTTCAGCTAGTTTCCTGCAGCTGCAAAAAAGGTTGCGGAAAACGATGCCCCTGTGTTAAGGTTGAATTGCGCTGCTCAACAATATGCTCTAATTGCCACAGGCAAGGGTATTTAAATTCCGAATTTGAAGAATTGTTCGTCGATGAGGAACCCTCTAATGTAAACCACTTTAAAAAACGCACCGAGAGCTCAAATAAAAAACGCATCTTTGTGGAAAAAAAGGGGAAAATAAGTAAAAATCACTTGCGTCAACATCCGCTAGATATGCATCTTATAGAGAAAATTCCGCTCTATAAATTCATTCTTGGGCATTTTTCTCGTTAAATCAACCGGTTTTGAGATATTCGCCGTGAAATTTCGTGTAAGATATATTTTTACCCGTGCGCTCCAAACTACCCCTCAGTTTGGACGCTGCTACTGCGAAATGGATGGGGATAAGCTACAAGGTCAATAGGATATTTTTTTATACAGAATTTAACGACAAATTTTTATTTCCTACACTTTTTTCTCTTCCAACGAACGGTTTACAAGATAAAAGTGATAAACCAACGTGAAAAAGGAATTTTCCGTTCCTGAATGGGTTGAGAACTTTTCGGGTATCTATTTCTAACCCTATCGGGAGTACGCATCTCAAATATTATTTCTTTATAAATTATTTCTTCTATTCAGTGTTTTTTAATCTAATTTGCGTGTACTACTCTCCCTGCATATAAAATCGCACAAACTTATACTTTAAATAGGAATATTCCGAGACATAAAAAACGCAACAAAAACTTTACGACCTCATTAAAATACCGGTACTCTTTGTAGTGCTGTTCGCAAATTGACTCGCTTATAGTTCAAGTACTAAGTTCCCGATACATAAAAAACGCAACAAAAACTTTACTTACTATCGCCGCGTGCCATGGCGCCAAGCCTGACATGAAACATTCCAGACGCACATTAAAAACTTCGGTATAAAGGTAAAATTTTTATTTCCACGTGTATACCTGACCGCTATTTGCACTCGGAATGGCTCCTTACATCGCGTCTGCTAATTTGGAATAATTTCGCGCTTTAACAATAGTTCTTAAATTAAAGCTCAATCCATCATATCCAGCGATACCAGCATGGTGAAGGAAACATTCGAGTGTTGCTATCAAATTAAAGCTTGGTTCTAAACACTTCCAGATAATGCCAACCTGGTGAACGAAAAGCTAAAGCTAATTTTTAAGCATATCCAGGTGATGCCTACATGGTTGGCGAAATAAGTGTCGAGTATTCAAATCAAAACTCACTTTTAATCATCTCCAAATGATGCCAATAAGGTGGACGAAACGCGCGTCGAGCAGACTGTTACAGTGTAATGTTCAAATTAACACAGCTTTCATCGTCTCCAGGTGATGTCAGCATGGTAGATGAAACCCACGTTTAGTAAAACGTTCGAGCGTTGTTACCAAATTAAACTACAGTTTTAAGCAGCTCCAGAGGATGCCAACATGGTTCGTGAAACGCGCGTCGAGTAGAGTATTCAGGTGTAGTTTTAAAATTAAAATTTATTTTTAATCATCTCTAGGTGATGCCAACATGGCGGCCGAAATGCGCATCAAGTAGAGCGTTCGAGTATATTATTCAAATTAAAGCTCACTTTTCTTCATCTCCAGATGATGCCAATACAGTGGGCGAAAGCGTATCGAGTAGAGTATAGGAGTGAAATGTTCATACTAAAACTCAGATTTAAGCATCTCCAGATGATGCCAACATGATGGGCGAAACACACGCCGGGTAGAGTATTAAGCGTAGTATTTAAATGACTTGGTGCTTGTGGAAATTATAATAATAATAATAATTTTATTGGTAAGTAGGACAATCCTAATATATAGATCTATTGTTACATGGCTTGTTAACATTAATACTAATTTATCTACATAAATCTCATAACCATAAAACTAATAATAATGAATAAATTATGTCACATATGCAACATCACATTTCAACTTTTCAACACCTCATTTTCCTTAATTTGAATTTACAATTAGGAAAGAATTTCTATTTAAAAAAATTCAAAAAATTCTTTAAAGTAGGTATTTAATTATAATTCATTAATTATTTGAAATTTGATTCATTACATATAATAATACTCTGCAGATGCAAAAATTCTACAAAAAGTGGGCGTATCCCCTGCTTAAGCAATTAATTTCGATGATATATTGCCACATTTGCCACTGACATTTGAAATTTCATGCCCTACAAAATTCCTTATCTGAAATTTTGTCCTATCTCTCACCGTTTTCGCCGGCGTTTCTGCTAAAAGTTAAGCCACACGCAATGTTGCCAATTAGTCTTCAAGCTCTTCATTTTTATTTGAGTAGTGAGCTTTGTCAGCAACCCCGCATTTTCCGACCAAATATCTAATATCTCTAGTTGATCGGTGTATTGAAAATACCGCATTGGATTTGTTTCGTTGTCTAACATCGCTACAGCACTGAAAACTGTATAGTAGGCCATGGAATCTGAATGTGACTGACAGGACGCTTCCAATTTCGTTTCGTTATAGATCGAACGTTTTGGTATTAAACAGTACAATCTGCTGAGAGTTATTTGTGATGGGAATTAAATTTTCATATACGTAAAGTGACTTTTAATAATGTTTTAATGCGAATTTTTAATCTGTGTTGTGTTGTTCGTATCGGTTTGATGACAACTAAACGCAAGATTAAAAACGTTAAAGGTAATAATTATTATCTCCATAATTACCTCTAATTATTGTTAACGTTTATCTGCTAATCAATTGTATGTGCTTAGTAAACTCAGTTCATTCTAAAGTTTCGTAAAAGCTCGGCTTTTAGATTATTTATGTTGGGTTATTTATGTTTGCATGAACATTATTATTCACTTGCAACTTGGAATAATTTTTTTTACTAGGTTAAAACGCCTCTCAGACCATTAAACTTGAAAAGAGATATTAAAAATTGTGATTTAGGTATATAAGTCAAAATATGTTACAAAAAAACCCGATAAATGAAAAAAATATTAAATTGAAATCTGCGGTAGGATGCACCCAGCCTCTGCACTGACAGTAGTGCGTTTATTTATTTGTCAGATTGTTCCAAAGCGGACAGGACCATGTAGAGACAATAGGAGAAAGTAAGATTGTATTATATGAAGTTTTCCAATGTATCTGTGACTTTCTTTCAATTAATAAGGAATTAATGTATTTTGTCTGTTAACTCAACACGACCGTCTAAATAAATCAGCATAAAACTTGGTAAAAAAAATGAAATTTTTCAGTAGTTATAGACATAGTTTATAGAAACAATTTTGTAAACAAAATATGTGCTTTCTCCTAATTGGCCACAAACAATCTTGTTTAAATAAATGATATGCTTATCATGACCATGTAAATAAATCAATATAAAAGCTAGTGGAAAATTTGTCATTTTTTGCCAGCTAGGTAATACGTATAGCAGCGACAAACTATAAGTTATGTTCGGCCACTGTTCTAGATGGTTCTGTTTTTATCAGGATATTCACGTAAGTTAAAATTCAAGTTTTGTAGAATGAAGTTGATCGGAAACTTATTTTTTTAAACAATTCTGCGAATTTTTGGTATTTTGTGAATTTCGCTTATATTATTTTCGGAAACCGCGGACATGCATGTGACAATATTTTACCCCGATCGTATTCTCCTTTTTAAAAAAATGAGCATTCCAAACAATTAACTATTTTCCAGTATATAGTTTTCCCCATGTTTGTGACGCCTGACATCAAACGTTAGCATTTATTTGTACGCGACGCTTTTACACCTTATTTAACGATATAGTTCTTTTGAAAACTTCATGGCTCTGACGTCGTTTCACAAATATCAAAACTCTTGAACAGTACTCGTGAATACTCTATTGGATGTGCGTTTCGCCAACTATGTTGACATCATCTGGAGATAATAAAAAGTTTTAAACTTGGACTAACTTTAACACCCTACTCGACGTGCGACTTAGAGATGATTAAAACTGAATTTTGATCAACTTCAGGTGATGTCAGCATGGTTGATAAAACGCGCGTCGAACACAGTATTCGGGTGTAGCATTCAAATTAAAACTTTAAAATCTCCAGACCATGCCGGCATTATCTAAGAAATGTGCATTGAGTGTTCGAGTGTATTCAAATAAGCCTGAATTATCATCATCTCCAGGTGATGCCAGCATAGTGGGCGAAACCTGCGTCGAGTAGAACATTTGGGTGTTGCTATCAAATTAAAGCCCACTTTGTCACTTTTAAAATTGATATTTTGTAGGAGGCGTTTCTTTGAGGAAGGTGGTGGTGACCAGGGTTGTGTAACCGACCTCGGGGGTTGTTGTCGCCCTTCAAAGGGGTGGAAAATAAATTTATGAAAACACTTTAATAAACACATATTTTATACTATTTTTCAATTATTATAGTACCTATAGATGAAAAAAAAATTAACCCCCTTGAAGGGTGAAAACAACCCCCGGGGATGGTTACACAATCCTGGTCATCTACCACCTTCCTCAAAGAAATGCCTCCTACAAAATATTAATTTTTTTCTCACAAAAACAAATATCAATTTCCCCCCTCCTACAATAGTGGATCACATGTGGAAGGAAACCAGACTCGAATAAGGAAACATCCGTTTGTGATTTTTCTTTTGCCAATAAATAAAGTTGGGTCCCCCCAACACTCCGACACACTTGTGCTGAGGAAGTCAGGGGGGGGGGAGGGGGAAATGACATGCTAAATGTATGGGAAAATAGTTTTTCGAAGATTACGGCGTCTCTTAATCTGACGAAAAAAAAATTCAGACCAAGAATGAAGAGCTTACGAAAATAAGCAAATTTTGTTCCCAGCCTCATCGATGTCAGACCGTTGATTCGCGAGATATCTCGAATCCAAGGTGCAAAAATAAAAAAAATTAAATTCATTTTTTATCATGAAGGAGTGGAGTTGAAGACCCAATTTTTTTGTAATCATTTTATCGTGTTCTGGCCGGGCGGAAATTAAACGCCATTAAAAAAGCTATTGGCCAGGAGGATTCTTTCCCCCACTATGCCAAAAAAACTGTTTGGAAAAATTCGTGCAATTTTTATTTCGCGCACCAAGCATTTGCAAGGAAATTAGACTGTTTTAGAATAAATTTTATAAAAATCCGCACCAAAGAATTCGCATTCCGCAACTGTCTGAACGACGCTTTAACGCAAGAGCACTCCGGATATAAGCCGGAAAGACGGTTCAATTTACTCTCATATAAATCATAATTTTAAAAAACGGCTTCCACTAAAAGACATTAAAAACGGGACGATGAGAGAAAAAAAGTATATACCTATAAAAAATATTTTTTTTCTTCTATTTTCGATTTGCAAAAATAATTCTTATTATCCCACATACCTATGTATTATTAAAATAACCATTTTCTCTTTTGTAGAACTAAAATAACATTAACTCTAATGTCCTCAAGTGCACCGAGAAATTTAAAGATTAGGTATAATAAATTTGTCCAATGTTATATTCTATTACATCTCTATCACGCTCTTTCCAAGCACACCGTCCATTAGGCTGCGTCATTTTATTGACGTAAAGTCATTTACAATTAAAATTCCAAGCATGGATGACTAATACAATCCGAACAACTCTTAACGCAGGAACCGCGTTTGTTGAAATTCCTGGAAGGGAAGCGGCGCGGCGATTGGTTAGCAAAGCGCTTAGCAACTAGTGTCAGTCCAGTGGGAACGCGACTGCGCTGCCACGAAGAATACCGAATCGAGTGACTTTGGGGCATTCGTCACTTTAACTAGGTCACTTGTCTCGGATGTTTGATATACTGTCTGTTTACTCTGTTTATTTGTAATTTAACAATGGCGGGGCGCGGCGTTTAAAATACTTCGATTTGTGTGTAACTTAATAAAATTGAAATATATCTCAGCTTATTAAAAAGTATTAACTGTGTTAAAGTGAACTGTGTATAACGGGTCCAGGATTGATTTTAATTCGTTCATTTGTGATTGGTATTAAAAAACGAGCGGTGATTGAGGATATTAAATAATTTTCCGAACACTAGTATATATAAATAAATGTGATGGTTTTAATTCTGGACATACTTCTGGATTTTAATTTGAACCAGTAAAACTTGGAAAAGCCCAAAGCTGCAGAGTGAGTACCTACCTACCCTATTTAATTTTCTCTTCTTTATTTCTGTCTCTATATTTATATACCTAAATTAGGGCTTATATTTTGAAATATCTGCTCCGTAATATTTAATTTACAAAACATGGGTAGTAATTTCATACAAATAACTGAATTTCTGTTTTATGTAGCTAATATTTTTTTTATTAACCAGAAACCTATACGTGTAGGTATTTATTTTAACAAGAAAGACCACTACTTATGTAAAGTTGACCGTGTTGTGCCTCACAATGTCCTATAAAGAAAATAGTAAATCATATACTTAATCATACACTGATATATACACTTATAGTAATACAATAACTGGGGATTTTAATTTAGGAGAATTTTATGGATTAAATTTCGGTTCTTTTTTGATAATTTATCAGTTTATGTATTCCCTGCACTCAAAATCGCAACAAAAACTTTACGGCATAATTATTATCGCCCCTGGGCCTAGCGGCATACTGTCATCAAACAACGACGCACATTAAAAACCTATAAAGGTAAGCGAGTCAATTTGTCGGCGGCATAGTACAGAGAGTAACGGTATTTTAATGAGGTTGTAAAGTTTTTGTTGCGTTTTTTGAGTGCAGGGAATAAATAAACTGAACTGTATAAATAGTAGAATAAACACTTGAAAAATTAGAGGTTTTTCCAAATAATTGAACACAAAAAATGCATCATCCGGAGATGATAAAAACTTCGTTTTAAACTTGAATACTATCCCTGCTCGACACGCTACTCAGAGGTGATTAAAAATGAAATCATCTCCAGACGATGTTAACATGACGGGCGAAATGCGTGTCAAGTAGAGTACTGGAGTGTACTTTTAAAATTAAAGCTCAGTTTTCATCATCTCCAGGTGATGTCAGCATAGTGGGCGAAACCCGCGTCGATTAGAACATTCGGGTGTTGCTATCAAATTAAAGCCCATTTTGTCACTTTTAGATTTTTTTTTTCCTGGGAAAATTTTTTTTTATTTTGTAGGAGGCGTTTCTTTGAGGTAGGTGGTAGGTGGCCAGGATTGTGTAACGGACCCTGGGGTTATTCTCGCCCTTTAAAGGGGTTGAAAATAAATTTATAAAAACACTATAATAAACATATTTTTTGTACTATTTTTCTATTATTATAGATGAAAATGAAAATTCCATCCCCTTGAAGGGTGAAAACAACCCCCCGGGGGAGGTTACACAATCCTGGTTACCTACCACCTTCCTCAAAGAAATGCCTCCTACAGAATATTAGTTTTTTTCTCACAAAAACAAATATCAATTTTTCCAGCTCCTACAAGGGTTGGAAGCCTGGTGTAGGGGTGCCTGAGGTCATATCCCTCGAAGGGACCTTCCGTTCTACTCGAGGGAACAACAAGTTAAAATACTGGGGAAAATAAACGGGTTCACGGAAAAGGGGAATTTGGGGAGCTTGTCGCGAGATTTTCCTATTGTAAAGGAGATTGCTCGCGACAAGCTTTTATATCATAAAAGGAATTATACAATGTGCAACAAAATGATGGGTTTGATTTACTTCAAAGTTTATTTCCTTCTTTTTAGAGCATTTAAATAAAAACTTTTTTTTTAATATTTTTTTTAATAATTTTATAATAATAGTAAAGTCCAACATTTTCATATTGTATATTTTATAAAGCAATAACAACATAATATATGAATGAATAATGGTAAAATTAACAAAAAACATGTAATAGAAAAAAAAAACTAATTTACAGTAACTATACTGAATAAAAATAAATTTCAAAGCAAATAATCTAACGGCAGCATTCTACGAAATTTTATTTTCTCATCTTGAATGTAGTTCATAGTGGCACCGATTTTTCCTTATCCTAGACGGTACATAGACTTCTAGAGCAAATTAATGCATTCATTTGTTTTATTGTAAATCACCAAAACCTCATTAAGTTTAAAATCATGATTTAAAAGTTATAAATAATAAAGAATTTGCTTTAGCGGTCGAGCCTATAACTCACTTTAATTTTTTTTATTTACTTTATCGCTTTATTTAGATAACGTCCTGGCGGAGTTTAGCATTAGCTATTCTACCATACTCAACCAGGAGACATATACATAGACAATTATAACAGCGACCATTCCCTACGACATTGCCATCTGCCGCAGCTGAGACTCGAACTCAGGAGTGGTACAGCAACTAGCCGTGTTGTCTCTCACGCAACCTCATCAAGTCCAGTGCCACCAACTTTGTAACACATGAGAAACGCCACTAACATCCATGCCCTAGCCAGGATTCGAACTCGGGACTCCTTGGTTGCAAGCCTAACACGTAAGAGTTGACCCATTTAGCCGGTATTTAATAGTTTTCTCTCTCCAGACAATAAATAAAAGCGTTTAATAATTAATATCGTAAAGTTTTTGTTGCGTTTTTTATTTACTGGGATCTATTTATTTCAATTTGCGCCATGGTCCGCGGCGATAAGTTTTTGTTAGGTTTTTCTATCTCGGGAATTTATTACTTGAACTATACAACAACAACAAAATTACCAGACAGAAATTTGTTTAGTGCTCTGACGAGAAATTTGCAAAATGCGATTTCGATGTTCCATTCGAATCAATTTTTATTTTAAACATTTGTTTTTTTGGGTCTCATCTTGAGCCTGCCTCCCTTGGATTTTAGAAAAGAAAATAGACAAAAAAAAATGTCTAAACAATTTTCCATCCTGAACAATTTTTGTGTACTTGATATAGTTTTTGATTGAACTACAAATTGTTTTTGGACCATTTCGATGCAATTTTTCATCCTGAGCAATTTTTAGATTTGGACGAGAAATTTTTTTTTGTGATTTCACCAAAATTCAATAGGGCCCTACCTTGGTCCTTCTAGGCCTTATATCGAAATATAGGTATATCAGATTTCTACGTTGAGTCGTTTTCAAGTATTACTCACGGACATACAGACAGACACTAAGTCATCTACAGACGGACATCTCGATTCGGATAAATTTTCTGGCTTCAATACATCCATTTCTGCCATATCTAGAATTTGGATTTATTCACGTCAATAATTTCTCTGTCTATAGATGAAAAAAAATCCTACCATGTTATTGAATAACGTGTTGGCTATTAAATGTATTTTATAAATTAAAAAAATTAATGAAATTACCAAAAAGCCACGAACAAAGATATATTTTATATCGGCTTAATACCTATATAGCCCACATCTTTACTGGGATTGATTCCATTTGTTATTTATAGTTCTTGTAAAATAATACGCGTAATTCGAATTATTATCAAAAATATCCATTGGTTTAACCACTGCTGTTTGTCTGCAACAACAATAACAGAGACGCACACACGTTCTGTCCGTTGAAATTCTTAGAACGATGACTAGACAGCGCCCGCGTTATGATGAATCCGGGGCATCTTCTCCCCACTCCCGGGTGATTGGCCTCTGTTGTTTACAGGTGCACCGACCGACTGCACTGTCGATTTATTTTTCAATTTAGCAGCAGTGAGACGTTTTAACTGGACCACAATTTGGAATAATAATTTAACAAATACAACTGATTTATCAATCATGTAAATTAAGGTAATTAAAATGGATATTTAGGTATTTTTAATAATTTATTAGTGATAGTGAAAACAATTTTTTTTTTTTTTACTTTCGGAGACATACTTATGCAGTTAATTATTTTTTAAATTTTAAATAATTATGACAATGTCTGAAATCCTCGGGAAGTCGATTGAAAATAATTAGACCTTTATAAAACAACGTTTTGGCTATCTGTTTGATTGAGGATTTTATAAAAAAAAATTATTTACGTATTATGTGTTTACATGTCTCATAAATTTCATTTCATTTCTTAAATAATCTGGAGTCAATAAATTTTTTTAGTTTGAAGATCATTTATCTAGTACCTATCTAAAAAAGAATTTGTTGTTTAACCTTCATGAAATTAAATGCAAGCATTAATTTATTGGTATGTATTTGTTACATTTCAAAAAACCGCTGCCCAAGGAATCGCTACTTCCACATCCAGAATTTGTATCCAAATCTTATGCACACTAAATCCCAATGTAATATTTTATTCCCTTTAATAATAGAGTGGGGGTGGTGGAGGGGTAGCTAATGTAAAAAAATTAGTACTTGGTTCTCGTGTACACACTAAATCCCAATTTAATTTTTTACTCCCTTTAATAATAAGGTGGGGGTGGCAGAGGCAGTTGCTAAAGCCAAAAAAATTTTTTTAGACGTTTCGTTCTTGTATACACACTAAATCACATTTTAATTTTTTTTATCCCCTTTAATAATAGGGTGGGGGGTGGTAGAGGGAGTAGCTAACACAAAAAATTTTTTTTAGATGTTTGGTTTTTGTATATACATTAAATTACATTTTAATTTTTTTACTCCCTTTCGTGATAATGGGGGGGTGGATGATGCAAAAAAAATTTTGAGACCTTAACTTTTCGTACATGCTCTAAATTGCAATTTTATGGACTCTTACATGCTTATAAACCGACCCTAACTGAATACTCTATCGGACGTGCATTTCGTCAATCATGTTGGCATCATCTGGATGATAAAAACTTTTATTTAAACGCTGCCATCGAACACTACTCGGCACGCGACTCGTGGATGATTAAAACTTAATTTCAATTATCACTATTGATATTAAAACTCAGTTTTCGTCATTTCCAGGTGATGTCAACACCTCATTTCCCCTAATTTGAATTTACAATTAAGAAAGAATTTCTTTAAAAAAAATTCTTTAAAGTGATTATTTAATTAATTCATTAATTATTTGAAATATTTTATTCAGATTTACATATAATACTCGGCAGATGCAAAAATTCTACAAAAAGTGGGCGTATCCCCTGCTTAAGCAATTAATTTCGATGATACATTGCCAATGACATCTGAAATTTCATGCTCTACAAAATTACTTATCTGAAATGTTATCCTACCTCTCACAGTCTTCGCGGCGTTTCTACTATAGAAGTTAAGCCACACGGAATGTTGCCAATTAGTCTTCAAGCTCTTCATTTTTATTTGAGTAGTGAGCACTGTCAGCAACCTCGCATTTTCCGACCAAATCTCTCGAGTTGGTCGGTGTATTAAAAGTATACATAGGCATTGGATTTGTTTCGCTGTCTAACATCGCCACAGCACTGAAAACCGTATAGTAGGCCATGGAAAAATCTGAATGCGACTGACAAGACGCTTCCTATTTCGTTTCGTTGTAAATTAAACGTTTTGGTACTAAACAGTACAATCTGCTGCAAGTTGTTTGTGATGGGAATTAAATTTTCACATACGTAAAGTCTTTTAACAACGTTTTAATGTGAATTTGTAATCTGTGTTGTGTTGTTCGTATCAGTTTGATGACCACTAAACGTGAGGTTAATTTAAAGGTAATAATTAATTATTGTCTTTCCATAATGACCTCCAATTGTTGTTAACTTTTACTTGTTAATCAATTGTAAGCGTTTAGTAGACTCAGTTCATTCTAAAGTTTCGTAAAAGCTCGGCTTCTGGATTATTTATGTTGGGAGGATTCTGTTTAATAATAAATTGTTAATATTTGCATGAACATTATTATTCACTTGCAACATGGAATTAATTTTTTCTACGAGATTAATACGCCTCTCTGATCATTAAACTTGAGAAGAGATATACAAAATTTTTGATTTATGATATTATAGTCAAAATATATTCTTATAACAAAGCCTGATAAATGAAAAAAATATTAAATTGGAATCTGGGGTAGGATGCACCCAATAGAACTGATAAGCAAGCCTCTGCACTGACAGTACTGCGTTTATTTATTTGCCAGATTTGGGGGCAGGACCATGTAGAGACAATAGGAGAAATTAAGATTTTAATAATATGAAGCTTTCCAACGTATTTGTGACTAATAAGGAATAAGGAATTAATATATTTCGTCTGTTAACTCAACACGACCGTTTAAATAAATCAGCATAAAATTTGGTAAAAAAATGAATTTTTTTAGTAGTTATAGACATTATAGTTGATTATAGAAACTATTTTGTATACAAAATATGTGGCCGTAAACAATTTTGTTTAAATAAATAAAATGCTTATCATGACGATGTAAATAAATCAATATACCTAAAAGCTAGTAGGTAGGTATAGCGTGCTGTTCGCAAATTGACTCGCTTACCTTTTTAGGTTTTTAATGTGCGTCGGGAATGTTTAATGTCAGGCTTGGCGCCATGGCCCGCGACGATGTAATTATGCCGTAAAGTTTTTGTTGCGTTTTTTATTTACTGGGATCTATTTACTCTAGCGTCATGGCCCGCGGCGTTAATAATTATGTCGTAAAGTTTTTGTTGCGTTTTTCCAGAGGGGGTTGCCGAGGTGGAAAAATTGGTTTGACCCCGGGAATCCATTCAGCACCATCGAAAACGCGGGGGGAGGGCATTGTCTAGTCGAGGCGCAAACATTGGGTAGTTCGTCAAACGCCTTCAAAGAACTATTTCAAATTTCGTACTCTACAAAATTATTCACATGAAATTTTATCCTATCTCTCACCGTTTTCTCAGCGTTAGTATTGGAAGCTAACCACACGAAATGCTGCCAATTGTTATTGAGGCTCTTCATTTCTATTCGAGGAGTGAACATTATTAGCAACGCAGCATTTTCCGACCAAATCTCCCAAGCCCAAGTTGAATTGGATTTGTTTAATCGTCAAACACCGTTACAGCAAAAGCACTTAAAACTTGGTAGGCCATGCAAAAATCTGAATGCGACTGACAGGACGCTTCCCATTTCATTGCGTAGAGTATAGGTCGAAGGTTTTTTGTTTAAACAATTTGTTGCGAGTTGTTTGTCGCGTGAATTAAATTTTCATATAAGTCAAGTAACCTTTAACCTCGTTTTAATGTGAACATGATAATCTTTGTTGTGTTGTTCGTATCGGTTTGATAACCACTAAAGGTAATAAATAACTATTTTGTATTTCCACATGACCTGTAATTGTTGTTAAGTTTTATTTGTTAATCAATTGTAAGTGCTTAGGAGATTCAGTTTATTCTGTATTATTATTAATGCTGAGAGGATTGTATTTAATAATTAACTGTTATCATTTACAAGAACACTAAACTTATTCGCTTGCAACTTGGATTATCATAAAACGCCTCTCTGACTATTGAAGTTGAAAAATCATATAAAAAATTGTAATTTGTGATATTTAACTCAAAATATACAGTTAAGACAAAGCCAGATAAAGAAGAAAAAAAATTATATAAAAAATATTGTAAAAAAACTTTTATTTAAATGCTCTAAAAAGAAGAAAATAAATTTGGAAATAAATCAAACCCATCATTTTGTTATATTATATAATTTCTTTTATGATATAAAAGCTTGTCCCGAGATTTTCCTGTGTAAAGGAGACTGCTCGCGACAAGATCTATATCATAAAAAAAATTATATAATGTAACAAAATGATGGGGTCTGATTTACTTCAAATCTTATTTTCTTATTTCTAGAGCATTTAAATAAAAGCTTTTTTTAAATATTTTTTTGTACAATTTTATAATAGTAAATCCCAACATTTTCACTATTGTATATTTTATAAAGCAATAGCAACATAATACATGATTAATGGTAGAATTAACAAAAAACATTTAATAAAAAAAACTAATTTACAGTAACTAGGTACTGAATAAAAATACATTTCAAAGCAAATAATCTAACCGCAGCATTCTACACGTAATATAATTTTGCACTAACATCTCAATAACATACATATTCGATGGAATTTTCCCATCTTGGATGTAGTTCACAGTGGCTAACGCCGACGTTTAGTTCTTGTATGCACACTAAATCACATTTTAATTTTTTTACTCCCTTTCATAATAGTGTGTAGTGTGTGGCTGATGCCAAGAAAAATTTTGAGACCTTGACTTTTCGTACATGCCCTAAATTGCAATTTTATGGACTCTTACATGCTTGCTTTGCCTATTTACCCTTATTTACCTCATTTACCCCCGAACTCTTCAACGGAATTAGATCAAAATATAAACTAGTTCCAGATCTCGTTATAATACATAAGTGTACCAAATTTCAAATCAATATCATAAACAGTTCTAGAGTAAACGTGCGCACAAAATAAGTTAGACAGACCGACGGACTGACAGACAGACAGACAGACAATTTTTTTCGCTCAAATTTAAAATCTATACGTTTCATGACATTTTAAACCTATTAAAAAAAACAAATTTTTTGCGTTACTACACACTTCCACTGGACGTGGAAGTAATGGTATGTTCGTTAAATGAGAAATCTTGGTGCATATTAACATGTTTATTTATGACTGACCTAAGACAATATTACCTTTGAGTTTTTTCACGCTAGCTCTTGATTAGTTCCGCCAGACATGTACACATTAATTAGCCTTTAATAAATAAATGTAACGAAGCTATTTTCATAACTACATAACATAATGTTATAACTAAAGATATATTTGATGCGCAAAAACAGAGAGTGGAAATGTGTTGTGACTGCGAACATGGAATTTTTATCCTAATTGTTGTATTTGTGTTTCAGTGGTTATGCACAAAGATGAGGACGATGCAGCCGGACTACATCGATCAAGAGATCTCACAGCCTCCGACCATATTCCATTGGATAGTGAAATGTTTCTACAGGTGAGTGAAATGGAAAAATGTACCAATGTTAACAATTGAATGATTTTGCTTATGGCAACGGCAAATATACGATCACCTATAGTGGAAAGTTAGACTCTAAAAACAATTGAAATGGTTTTTACAAAATAGAAAAACGCTAATTCTAAATAAACCTCTAACAGATAATACCAAAATTACGCCTTTTATATAAAAATACTTTACGTAGAACTTAACAATCCAGTAGCCGCGGCGAGTGCCATATGGGGTGAAGCAGAGCGCGGGGCATAGGGCATGCAATACCGGACTGAATTTTCAATCCCGGGATATCGGTATTAAAAAAAAATGTTTCGGGATACCGGTATTCAATACCGGCAGTACCGAATTTCAGGAGATTTTAGATAATTCACTTTTAATTAAAAAAAAATTAAGATATTTTATATATATTTTTTAAAATATAAATACGGGCAATTTATTTTTCAAGTGCACTAATCGCAGTAAAACAGACAAGCCAAAAATAAATACATGACAATTAATTTTTATTTATGGGGTTGCACCCTAAACAAACATTCCTAACGTAACTACTAAAATAATGGTCAATGGCACTGTCACTGAAAAAACTTAATAAGTAAATAGAAAGTATAGTCAATACAGTTAATCTATTCTATTTTTCATTAAAATATGATCTTAATAATAACAGTGCATCAAGGGTAGGCTCGATCAAAAATACCGGTATTGAAAAGTAAATACCGGGTATCAAATACCTGAGAAAAAGTTCCAGGACCCCGGGATCGCGAAATTTCGGCCCTATATGAGATATAGGTACGTGTCAAAATATAAGTGAAACAAAAAAAAATATATTTTTAAAAAAGCTTTTATTTAAATGCTCTTAAAAAGTAGAAAATAAACTTTGAAGTAAATCAAACCCATCATTTTTGTTACATTATATAATTTTTTTATGTTATAAAAGCTTGTTACGAGCAATCTCCTTTACACAGGAAAATCTCGCGAAAGCTTCTTATCATAAAAAAATTATATAATATGTAACAAAATGATGGGTGTGAATTACTTCAAAGTTTATTTTCTACTTTTTAGAGCATTTAAATAAATAATTTCTTATATAATTTTATTTTTTACTTTTTAGTCTTTTTATATGCTGTAGGGGGGCGCCCATAAATGATGTCACGTTTTTAGGGGAGGACTGGGTTCTGGAAGTTGTGACACTTTGAGACACGGGGGGAGGGGGAGTCTCAAGCAATTGTGATGTCACAACATAATGAAATAATTTTATATGTAATATTTTAATTATTTAACAGAATACTTGATATTCATTTATCCAGCGTTTTTACTTAACGCTATGTCTCAACTGACGTTCACCCGCTGCTGTAAATTCTAAATAAAAATAAAGACTATCCGTTAGTGTGACGTGACAGGCGAGGGGGCGGGGTGTTGAGCAAGTGTGACAATGTGTGACACAGGGGCGGGAGGGAGTCAAAACAATTGTAACATCATATATGGACGGCTCCTAATCCCCGATATCGATTTTGAGACGGTAAAGTCGTCCGCCATTTTGAATTAAATTTTTGACTAGATATTCGTAATCCGCGACCTCGAAGACCCCCAGATATCGAATTTTGATCGACTTGGACCTAAATGACAAAAGTCGTCAGCTGTATTAACGCAGCCATTTTGAATTTCTGAATTTTTACTAAAAATTCATAATCCGCAACCTAGAAAACCCGCATATATTGATTTTGAGTTGAATCGTATGTTAAACTGTAAAGTCGCCCGCCATTTTGAAGTCGCCATCCTGAACTAAATTTTTGGCTAGAAATTCGTAATCGGCGAACCCGAAAACCTCCAGATATCGATTTTGAGTCGAATCGGATCATAAACGGTAAAGTCGTCTGCCAGCTTGTTTTTTTTCTTATATTGTTACGTAAGGAGTGTTCATATTTTAGGAGAAAACTATAAATCAGCTTTAGTAGGTTACATATTGATACAAATTATTTTTCCAAATTCTAAATTGATATAATTTGCAATAATATTAAACAAATATCGAGAACGAGACCTGACACTGAATTATTAAAAACAAACAATAAATACGAACTTGTACTCAATAGGTAACCTGCTAAGTAAGCAACTAGTAAAATTATAAATAAGAATTTTATTAACGCGGGCGAGAGTGGAATTCTTAAGACAGTCCTATTCTTAAGTGTTAAGAAGTGCGACTCCTTATCTTGACGCATTTCCCGACATCAGTGATATTGGTAAGAGCCCCCAATTTGTTACTATTATTGTTGTGCCTGTTGATACTGTGACACCGTTTGTTATTATTTTGTCAATAAATTATATTTGTTTTAAACTCGTCTTTTACTTTGGCTATGCAATCTCTCTCTCTCACAAGCCAAGTGGCCGTCAGTTACGGCTTCCCCAAAGGGACCGTCTTAAGAATTCCACTCTCGCCCGCGTTAATATAATTCGTATTTATAATTTTACTAGTTGCTTACTTAGCAGGTTACCTATTGAGTACAAGTTCGTATTTATTGTTTGTTTTTAATAATTCAGTGTAAGGTCTCGTTCTCAATATTTGTTTAATATTATTGCAAAGTATATCAATTTAGAATTTGGAAAAATAATTTGTATCAATATGTAACCTACTAAAGCTGATTTATAGTTTTCTCCTAAAATATGAATACTCCTTACGTAACAATATGGAAATGAAAGACATACATATGTTCAAAATTTCAAAGCTCTGCTTAATTAGAACTAATCGAAATTTTGATTGCAAGTTAAATAAAAGCTTTTAAAAAGTCACAAATGCGTTATTTTATTGGGTTATTATAACACATTGGAAACATTTTACTTAATTTTGTGGGTGACTTTTCAAAATAGCAATGTAATCATCCTAATATCGGGAAATCAAAACATTTTCCGAGCGCATTTAATGTATTTTTGAAAATAAAATAAACTTATTTCAGTTCCAAAATTTTATCATTATTACTTTTCCATGTAAATATCGAGACGTACTTAAAATGGGAGTCGGCAACATCAAGCGAATAGATATAAGACATAATACAATAGGAAAGCTTATTACCTATCTAATCAAATACTTTATCGTGTATTGGGTTAGATTTGTGATATTCATTTAAATAATCAGATGAATGAATCCTTGAACTTCCATACTAAATAATGGGCCATTTATTTAAACAGATGCAAGTGATTTTGTACCACAACAAGAGCGAGGAGGCGGCGCGGCGTTTACCGGAGACCTGAAACAAAAAGAAGTTCACAGGGCCATCATGCTTCACCCAATGAAACAGCCTCAGTCCATGTTCCCGACTGCAAAAATATGTTGTCAAGGTTAGTGTATTTTTCAAATTTAAATATTTATATACTCGGCTAGGCTAAGTTTAGCAAGTGGCGGATTCTTCCGAAGATCATCTCATTATCTTCTGGCAAGCATGTTTGTTGATGATACGTCATACGTCGTATTATGCGGTCTCTCATTTTTACACAAAGAGAAGCGTCTTGAAAATGTCGCGTATTTAAGAATTCTGTCTTTCAAAAATACCGTCATTCGAATTAAATGAGACAAAAATAAGGTGCCACATTCTACGGTGATTTGGATGGACATCTTTTACTTAGGTCCTTGTGCTCTCGCCTCGTCTTTCTGCAAGTACTAAAGTTTAAGTTTACTATGAATAATCAGATGCTATAGAGTATGATGGGTAGATTTGTAAATGTTGGTTTTTCTAATGGATAGTTTGCTGCTGTTATAATGTACGTATTTTTATTCATGTGGAACAAATTTTTTGTTAATAGTATTATTGTTCACTTTCTTATACAAATGAGGTTTGGCTGAAGGTTGCTTCAAAGTTGTAAAAGAAATGTTCTATATTTAAACAAACTATTTTTAGTATTTGCGGATGTAATCACTTCCCGATATTGGTCTGGAATGAGGAAAGATGTGTCCAACCATGGGAAATATATATAACAAAACATAAACATCACATATAGTAGACAAACCCCAAATTCAAAGCCCAGGGCGGTCCTGAATGGAGTTACACATTTGAAAAAAATGCAGACAACATCCATTACCCATCGGCATTACCAGTGTCGTGCCGGGGATCGAAACCAGAGTACGGCAGAGCTTGACCAGAGCGAATTTGCCACATCCACTGAGCTACGTTACAATGCGAATATTTAAAAAAATCATCTAGTATTAAACATTGGTAAAGATAAAGAACACAATCTGTTTTTATTTTGTCCTCCACATGAAGTTATTAAACTTACTGCCTCTATTGGCAATGTCATTCGTTCACGTAAAAAAATATGACTTGTAGCCTGACTGTTTGACGCAGTGGATACCAACGTTATACAACATCATTTGTGTGGAAGAAAAAGCTTTGTGTGGATAACTTCAGCAATGGTATTGTTTGTTCTAAATACGCCACATAACATGTTTTCCTCCCAATGGTATTATTAGTATGGTATTTGTCTGTCTACCTTTTGGGAATGAAAAGCAAATTGTCATGTTTTCTTTATGCTCTGACGATATTTCTCCGTCGTTTCATACAGTCTCACATTTCAGGTTTTCAAAAGACAAATCGAACGTTGTTGTCAAAAATTCGCCTATAGAAAGACACCTTAACCGTGTATTTGCCATCTACTTTCTTTCTTTAACACTGATCTATATAAAGCCGGTGGAGGATATTTACATTAAGTAATAAAGGCTTTGGGTAATTTCTACTGTGATTTTTGTTTCTACAATAGTGCGATTGTCTTACAGGAAATTGATTAGTGTGACTCATAATGTAGTGTCACCTAATGTAACATAACACCTTTATCCACTAAAAATATTAGTTGTATGAGTGACATGGCACCTTTATCATCAAAAAATTTCTTTAAAATATTACAAATTTGGAATTCGCTATTTATTGGGAGTTAGATCAGAAGTGTTCAAAAATTGCAACATTACACCTTTATCCGCTTATGTCTTCAATTGTTGAAATATCTAATGACCCTAGTGAAAGTATAGTATCTATCTAGAATTTTTGGTCGACCAAACTCTGTGCAAGAATACGCCAAGCTAGTGCAAAAGTTATTGTTCAACAATTAAGAAGGAATGTTTCAACAAATATTGGCAAAAAGTATGATAGGTATGAATTGATATCCTTTTTTATTTTCAAAATGGGATTTTGAAAAAAATTAGAAAATGTCTAAATTAAGAAAGGAAAAATTAAATATATATATAAACTATAAAGTTAAATCAAAACTTCTTATCAATAATAATTCAGGAGCTTGTAACAGTGTCAAAATATTATTGATGCATGATATAATTTTTTAGTTATGGATTGAAAGTGGTTTAAATAGCAAATACATATTTTTAATCTGAACAGATTCCGTAACTTTATAGACACACTAACTGAGGGCCATAGAACAAATATTTTATATGATTATAGTACTGCTTGGGACCCATCTACATGCCAATGTATTGTAATGATGTTCTGAGAAGATATTATATACTTAATTTTTGTCTAAATTGCACTATGTTACTGTTTTCCAGCATAATAAATTAAACAAGGTGTGCGGTAGAGCCATTAAAACCTTATATAGCGGTAGGCAACACAGAATACGTTACATGATTAATTATTCAAGTGGACGACAGAGGGTGTAGATTCCAGCCGGATTTTTATAGGGTCTCTACCTCAAACGTCTCTTCTCTAATACGAGCACTATCCAACGCCACTAGGCTCACCGTCACCGACCCTCTCTATTCCCAAGGAGCGTGTAAACTCTATGTAGTTTTACCCTCCTTGCTCTACTCCCAGTCTATGTTACAGGACATGGATATAAGGCAGACTTCAGGACGGTAGAAACCTGTATTGCCCACCATTTTGTTTTCTGTTGTCTAGATTGAACCCTAGAGGCCACTAATAGTATTGAATTAAAATATTTTTTCATATCAATAGCAAATTGTATATCTTCTGTAGTGTTTTACTGATGGCTTTTCTGGCTTTAAACAGATAAGAATAAAATTTACAAAAGATATGGAAAGCATTTATCTGTAACTATTCAGTTTCATGAATTTTCTTACCTTTTCTATTTGGCATTTACAGAATAACCCAGTAAATTAATATATTTGCAAAACAGTTTTTTGGAGGAGTTCGGATTTTGTTTGCTTTAAATTTTAAGTATTTATACAATAGAAAGCAAATATCTTTTGGGGTTCATCCTCAGATTTATTTGTTTTTTTATTTCCTTGCTACCAAAATTAAAGTCAAAGAAGCGGGAAAATGTACCCACATCCTCAAATTGTTTATCATTAGATAACTTTTTAACAATACATTATTTAATCGGAAAAATGTACAAAAAGTTTTTTATTACTTTTTCATGTAATTCGGCTGTTGACTTGGTTTTTCGACATTTATTATTTTACCGAAATTTCTTTATGTAAACATGGACGTTTTCTTAGAATAGAAAAATTATTTAGAGGAAAGCTTTTTTGTTGTTCATTAATACTAAAAATACTATGGAAAGCAAAAAAAACCAAAGTCCCCAAATATAATGCCAAAAAAACACTATTGTACTTTGGTAAGTAAGTACCTGTCCTGGTATTTTTAAAGTATGTGTTATTTTTCTAAAATTGTATAAGAATGTAGATAAATCAAATATTTTGTTGGCAAACGTCATATTTAATTCATATATTCACATCAATAAAGTCCGCTCTGAATGTGACAAAATTAGGGTCAACTTATAAAAGGAGTTTAGATATACCCTGCTCCATTTAAGGAGGGGACCTCTTGTAAACTTGAAGTTTTTTTTGCTTACTCTCAAAACTCACAGACACAATGATAAACGTGTTTTAATATCTTGTCACTATTCAAACATGAGGGCAGTATAAGCCATCGGTTATACATACATTTCTATAAATTGAGATTTGAATAATATATTGGGACAAATAATTCTGATGGCAAGTTTTTAAAATATGTCATGGGGAATATATTTTTTTATAATTATTTTCATTTTGTGTTTTTTCTTTTTCCAGGGTCTTAAAATTCAAAGTGATCAGTCTCGATGTCGGAACTGGGGTATCATGTAAATCGAATAGATGTTGCAGAACTTGTGAATAATTTGCCACTTGTCTTTTCCCCAACTATCGTGGCTCGGATGGATATCTCGGTGACGCAAATATATTAGGTAAGACAACAAATTCATAGCAAAGACCTTTTGCCTCTATTGATCTTGCATCTTGAAATATCTTATTAAACACTAATTAAAGTAAGCCAATGAAATAAATTCTAACTTATCCAAATAGACCAAAAATCCGAAGAACAAACAAATAAGTTGTGGTTGTTTGTAAAGTCAATTTCTCGATTACATCAAATGAAACGCCCTGTATATTTTTACGCAGTAATAATATCGAAAATTTAAATGCAAATAATTTTTGTATGAACATTATCATAGGAATTTATAGAAGTCTTTGAAATAATTAACGAAACTGAAAGATTTGTAGGTAGAAAACAGCTTTTATTTAAACAAAATTATGATAAAATACCTTACACCGGCTACAAACAAGGTACATTAAATGTTAAAAAGGCTTTCCAGCTTGTTCCAAACATAAATATGTTTTTGCTCGAAAAGACCTTTCCACTTGCTTGCTTTAACGTTTGAGGTGAAATATTTTCAAATATGACACATCTTTTTCAATGGTCACTTCAATGAAGCAACCTTCTTGTAAAAGGTGTTATCTGGGTTATTAATATGCCTCACGTAGGATGAAGCTTCAGCTCATTTTTATGAGACGTGAAGGTGTACCTAGACAATACACATTTCTGAATCTTGTGGGATTATATCAGAAAAATCGTATATAAAGAGCTACTAACAACTAAGATAAATATGTGGCACATAATAAATGTGTTTGCAAATATTCCACCTGAAATGGTAAGGCCAATGGAAAGCAAGGGCAAAAACAGTTTAGATGAAAAACGTTTTGAACATTTAATATAATAATTTATCGTAGTGGGTGTAAGTTGTTTTATTATGATTTTGTTTAAATAAAAGTTTTTCTACTTTCCCATGTTTCCGTTTTGTGAATTATTTCATATCCCTACATCAAAATATACAGGGTGTTCCATTTCAAAAAATTGAAGATTTGAACATTAATTTCAGGCACCCTGTATATTACGGATTTGAAACAATTACTGTTACAGTATTATACCACCTTCATTAGAAAAAAATTAACTTTGTTTTCTATTCAATTTCACATTCGATAAAATGGTAACCGTTTATAATGCTTTTTGTTTGTTTGATCATTCCGTATAATGTTTTTTTTAATTGAAAGAAACTACACCCTGTATAATTGCCTTTATTTCTTAATTATTGCATTTATACGAATTTTTCACAAAAAGCTATTAAAGTACCTTTTCTAAATTTATATAAAGTTGGCACTATTTAGAGTAGTTATAAAAGTGGGAATAGTTTTTTTTACAGTATATTAAAACACTTTACTTTGTTTCTATCACTAATTAGTGATATAAACAAGTGAGAGATAGTGATAGAAACAAAGTAAAATGTTTTAACATATCGTCATGATTGACATATCACAAAGGAACATTCACCGTTCTATACTGATATTATGATTTATGTGGCTGCAATTTTTAATGGTACACATAAGTTGTTCATATTTATTTGATTTGAACTTTTTTATGAGACGTCACATCATTTGCTTTATTGAACGGTAAATAAATTTAATAACAGCACATTCAGACAGTAATGTGAAAATTGTAGAACAAAATATTCAATGGTAATGAAGGTTTAATAAAGACTGTTATTTTTTCGTAAGTTTTGCACATTAACAATGCATTGTATAAACTGAAAAAAGAAAAATAATTTAATTTGAAAAATTGTTGTATCCTGAAAATATGAAGTGGGCTTCTTTTTGTCACTCACATTGACTAGATATTAATCACACCTGCAACTCACGCGAACTAGTAGACAATGTCCTAAGAACTTTAATTAGTTGGCAAGTGGTGATGGTGAAACAATCTGTTTAAGCACGTTCGAGTTTTGAAGATTATTTTGAAAAAAAAATTCGATTTTTGCAAATGAACTTTTTCTGAGGTTGGCTCCCCTCCAAATATAAATGAGTTTATCGACTGAAGCAATCAATTAATTTCCTTAGGTCATTATTATTATTATGAGATACGTTTTAAAAAGTCACACACCATAAGAAAGTAGATAAATTGAATCAATATTCAACCACAATTTCATATTGTGCCCTTACAGATTTTCTTAATTATTTATTCAAAAATACTCTATTTTTGGGAATACATGTATGGCTCTGAAAGTAGCCGAGCATAGTCAGTAAACTTTTGTTTTTAAATAAAATCATGGTTTTTTTAGGTACACCGACAAATATAATTAGGTACAAACCGCTCCATTTAAGTAATATATTAGAATGGGAGTCAAAATATCAGTACTTGAATAGGGATTTGAATCCTCGGAAGAGAATAGGATCGTCTTTGAAAGAGGGATTAAGCGACAGAGTGATAGAGGTGAGATATTTGTGTACAGTCTTAGTCAACACTTCCCTGCAAATGAAAAAATACAACAAAAACTTTGCGACCTCATTAAAACACCGTTACTCTCTGTACTATTCCGGTAAGGTAAATTGGATTACTCACTTAACTTTAGTTTTTAATGAACTTCAGTTTGTTTGACGATACCATACCGACTGGTTTCGTCGGCGTTAATAATGAGCTCGTAAAGTTTTTATTGCATTTTTTATTTGCAGGGAAGCGTTGTCTTAAACTATACATTTCCATTTCTGCATTTTGTTAATGAGTTATTTTTCAGGTAATGGAACTAATTAACTCGTTCTCCACGCAAAGGGGAAGGGTTATAGATTTTAAAGAAATATTATACGGTTATTGGAGGCTGGATCCTGTTTGTGGTGTTGACCAAATTTTGTGTCTGTTGTTGGTTTACCGCAAATATAGGAGCCACAAGATGACTGTTCAAGTTAGAAGGCATGCCTACAGACGTTTACAGGTAAATAATTAGTATACAAGGCGGGGCAATAGCTCGAAATTAAAAAAAAAAAAAAGGTACAGGGATAAATTACATAAAAGTTCTGTAACTGGAAATTATTTCCGAAAATATACAAAAAAAAATTAAGGAGTGAAAGCAGTCTAGAATGAGGTTTCTAAACATGTAGTGATGTTTGTAGCATTCGATTTAAAAGAAATGGCACTTGGCCCTGTATAATTGTCTTGGTTCGTCCTGTATATTCGAAAATTATTTCCAGTTATAGAATTTTTATGTAATTCACTCGTGTTTTTTTTTTATTTCTAGCAATAGTCCGGGCGATAGCGTCAATATTTTATACGTCATGTCAACAGGACTTCTTTGTTTTTTAATGTTAGTTTTCGATCGAATTTTGGGCTCGATTGAACAAAGGAAAACACAGACACTTAGATTAAAATGGATATATTGAACAAAATACAAATATAGTGTACAATGGTTGAAAACTTAACAAATACCGAGTGCAAAGGAAAAGTAACGCGCCAACAGATAGGAGCGCGCATGCGCACAGTCGTAACGTACCTCGACGAATAATCGCGGCGCGAACTTCAAAAATAATGAATTACTAACATGAAAAACAATTAAAATAAGTATCAGCTGACGCAACCGTGGAGATGAAGAGTGTGGGAGACTGTGCATTTGGTAAAATAATTTTGTTTTTTGCGTCAATCGCTCGGCTTGCCCCTGAACTCTGCTGTACACTAAAAAAGTCTAGCTGACAGGTTTTGTCCCATGGTATTGTCAGCTGACACCTTTTAATTGTTTTTTTATATCGTAAACTATTGTATAAATAAATTTCAACTTTGTTGAGATAACAAATTTTCACGTGTTTTTCATACATATTGACAAGTTGACAACATTCGCTCCTTACCTTATGCAGCTGACACTGTTTGTTTTTTTCATTTATATTACATAAATAAACTATTTATAGTTTTGTAGCTTTGTTGGATTGACGCAAAAAACAAAATTATTTTACCAAATGCGCAGCCTCCCACGTTCCTCATCTCCACAGCCGCGTCAGCTGACACTTATTTTAGTTGTTTTTCGAATAAAAACTAACATTAAAAAAATAAAGAAGTCGTGTTGAAATGATGCATAAAATACATGTGCTACCTCCCGGATGATCATAGAACTCAAGTTATGGAAGTCAGACGCACTATTGCCCCACCCTGCATTTCTGTTGAATTCGTTTATTTTTTGTTGAAATGAAAAGCTCCTGTTATATTTAACATAAGTTAGACACATAATAAGCTTTCGAATAAAAATAAGAAGTATTAACTCTTACTTACGCCAATGTATGTTTGCTTACTTTCCATTGTGTACTCTCTTTAACCTACTTAAACAAAATGGAATGGAATGAAAATAAATAATTCCTGTCGAGTTTTCACTTTGCACCCCTACTGTTGGGGCTGTTACAGAAGGAAATGCAATTTTTAGTTTTTATTTAATTTCTTTTATTCCTGTTCTAACGAAAATTCTGGAAAAATCGAGACCCATGCAGCCTTAAGGGCGTATTTATCATAATTTTTTTTATTTCTTCAAGTTATTATCTTTGTCTTTACAGCTACAGCGTCTCTGTATGCTTATCGCCTTATAATGTTTTCAGATTTTTTGGAGTGGTGCGTCATGATGTAAAAAATGAAAATTTGATTTTGAGATGTTTCTGTCTAGTACTGTACCTGTTAATCTTTATTTTATTGATGGGTATATTATAATTTAAAACACGTTCATACAGTAAACGGTACATAAATGGATAATCAGTAACTTTCCTTACACTTCAGTATAAGTACGTCATATAAAGGGGTTCATCGTTTCAATGAAATAGTATAGACAACTACTAAACCATAAAAGAGAGATGGTCGGTTAAAGAACCCCGCAGCAAATACACGTAAAAACGGTTTTGGTGAAATTCCCTAAAATTTTTTTAAATCGTAGATCTAGTCCTACTAATTAAATTGCCCATTAGCAAAACCCACCTTCCAGGATTACTTTCGGATTTATGGTCATCCAGAGTTTTAGATCTTACGGGCTGCAGTCTTACAATATTTTCTAAAAAATAGTTTATAGGTCGAATCAAGAATAATAAAAAAATGTATAATGGGGTATAAACTTTTTTTACATATTGCGTTAATACCTACAGTCCTACAGAGTGTACAAGAAACTATTTTTATTTAAGAAATCGTCAGCAAATATTACTGATGATGCTACTTACATATTTTATGTTGATTTAGTCTCTCAATTGTTAAAAAATATTTTATGTTGATCAAGTAAGTTATGTCTAAAACAATTTAAATCTAGTTGACAGTTATTTGTTGTCAGTGCGTAAAAAGACGCTAACCTACCTATGTTTGTTGCTGTATTTTAAGTTTATTTGTTGATTTTGTTATCCCGAAGTAAGTACCTTATACGAATAATAAAATTAATTTTCTTAAAGTATTTAATTTTAAGTTTGAGTCACGGCCCTTGCTGCAAACCGGAGGCACTGTCAATACTTGTCATAGTGTGAACTTTATAAATAGAATGTCAAGAATTGATGGAGATAATAATGCTGCCAAAAAAGAAATTGCCACAACTAGGCGTGAGACATTTGGAAGACCACCACTTATTAATAATCAGACAAGAATCTGTTTTAATTGTAACGTCTCAATTTTTAATGAAATAACTGTTATAGAAAATGATGTTTAAGACCTGTTTAAGACTTAATGTATTAACTCAAACATCAAGTCATAGTTGTGCTATATGCGACGCTGTTGAAAATCTACAAAGACTAACTATTCAATGTAGAGTTAACGTGTTTGTCATCAAAAACATAATATATTGCGGAAAGTGTCAGTTTGTCATCAACATCTAGATGAAAATGATATGTGTTGATCCAGCAGCTAATGGCTGGACTGCGATTTGTTAATAGGCCATATGTTATTAAGGTGCCACAATTGCTAGCATTTCTACAGAAATTAAGAACCATAAACAATACAGAAAAGTGGAAATGCCACAACATAAATAGTTTTACAGATGAAGAATTCAAATATGTGTCCCATGTCCAAACATCAGTTTCGTGAGATTTATGATTATTGTCCCAAGAGAAGGTGGACATGATTACGTTTCAAAGAAAGATGTTCTTGTATTTTTTTGCCAATCAGATAATTTTTGAAAGTGATATTTGATTATTCTAGTCGACAGTCAACTGATGCAGAGGTTTGTACCTGAAAATATTGGGCTACAATCCATAACTCGCAACACGTCACTGATTTTGCAAATCAACTGTGCAATAACGAACCTGATGAAAAAAAGGCAATTGCTTACATTGACGGTACCTATTGTTCAATAGGGAAAAGTAATAATTTTCAAGTTTTGCGTCAATCATACTGCGTACGTAAAGGTCGTCATTTAATAAAACCTGGCTTAATTGTTACGCCAGATGTTATATATTGGCCATACATGAAAAATATTTCTCTACTTCTCGGAATAACGATTTGTCAATGCTGACAAATGAAATGAAACGAGACAGACATGTGATCAAACTGGTTTTTAGAAAATGACATTTTCGTTGTTGATAGGGGCTACAGAGATGCAGTACCATTGCTAGAAAAAATGGACATGACACAATGGGAAGAAATTGATTTACAAATAGATCTGACACTGGAGCAACGCTCCATTATTAGACTTTGAATATATTCGCGACACTGAAATGCTACTAAGTACCAGTTATGGATACAGTATAGTAATATAGGCGATCCTATCACTGGATATTACTGTACTGGCAAATCTGGTGTAAGAACTATTGGCACATGTAGCTAGTGTTTTTTGGTTCTTGGGTTACTCAAGACACGAGCCGAATGTGAAATATCCGTCAACCATGCTCTTACAATCTATCCAAGACGCAAGTGATAGGTACAGATAACAACATTGAGTAAAAATCAATATTATTACTGTTAGCCGTTACAAGTTTTTCGTTTGTTATTGTTAAGAATTTTTTAAATAAAAATATTTTCTTGTACACCCTGTAGGTTCTGTAGGTATTAAAGCAATAATTAATAAAAAAAAGTTTATACCCCATTATTAAAAATTTTTATTATTCTTGATTTGACCTATAAAATATTTTTTAGAAAATATTGCAAGGCTGCAGCCATGTAAGTAAAACTTTGGATGACCATAAATTAGAAAGTAATTCTGGAAGGTGAGTTTTGCTAATGGGCAATTTAATTAGTAGGACTAGATCTACAATTCACAAAAAATTTTCACCGAAACCGTTTTTCGTGTATTTGCTGCAGGGTCCTTTGAGAAAATGTATATTTTAAAGCTCATTAATGTGCCATATCAGGTTTTAAAGATTTTCAGTAATTTCAGAAATATATCAAGAGAATTAAATAAAATTGAAAGGTGGTTGCCTATTTAAAGTCTCAAATTTCACTATGCTTGCTTATGGACTCAATTAGTGCTACGCCACATTTTAGGCAACCCAACATACTACTGTCATACCATTAATAGCGCGAAATTAATGCGCTGGAACTTGGCTCTTAATGCTCTAGTTAATAAAGACTATTATCAAGAGAGTTAAAACATAGCTTAGAATTTCATTTTATTTCTAGCTCACAGAAAATATTTAAGACCTTTCAGTAACTAATTGACGTTCACAAAGTATGTGAAAGTAAAAGTAAAGTAAAATACATTAGAAGAAAGTAACTTTTAATTAAATAAATTGATATTACATATGAATTATAGTATCCTCCAATAGGAATTGAGAATACAAAAACGTCATTGCTGCTAACTTCAAGTTGGTTTTACATTTTGCCCTGTCAGTTTATAACCTCGTACAGCTGACCATATGTCTCAAAAGTTTTGAATTTCTAATTTAGTATTTTATAAATAAGTATTTTGGTATATGTAAGTACACCTAAGAAATTTCAAGAAAAAAACAGTTGTTAAGTATGAGTGCAATATTTGACTTCTACAAAGAAACTAAAATCATTCGAAAATGAGAAAATTCTCTAGCTTCAGGATGTTAAAAAAATGTAGTATGATAATGAGCTGCATACTATACATGGTTCAAGCAAGTATTAAGACAAAATGTGTAAAGTTGAGGTAGGTAGGCGAATTAGTCTTCTGGAGGTGAATATGTAAACATTTTTCCAACATTCGCTGGTAAATTACTTTTTCTGTCACCATCTTCAAAGTGCCAATGAAAACTTATTAGATTTCCTATCGCCTCTTCTGAAAATAGAACAAATAGAATTAACTAGGTACACAGTTTATAAAAAATATTGTATAGAATTGATGTAAATAGTAAAATTAACGTAATCAACATTTTTACCGTCAGAAAACTCTATGATAAAGTAAAATATAAATAACCCTAACCTACCTCATACGTAGCTTATACTTTTCTTTTAACTTGGCATCCTTTGGAAAATGAAACATTTTACATTCACTATTATTAGTATGATCACATTCAGGGACAAAACATAAACCCATAGTTCAAACAATTTAAAATGAATTTGCTGCAATTGCATTGCATTCTGCAACATAATCTAAATTTTCACATCCTTCATTCCCATTGGAGGAAACTAGCTGTTTTATATTTGGCATTATTAAAATAAAATTAAAGGTTTATGAAATCTTATATAAATATATATATTTAAACATATGTTGTGTGTATGAGATTGGCACTGGAAGTTCTTATATATTTGTTTCAACCAAGAAATTAAATAAAATGTAAAGCAATGTTTTAGCTTCATAATTTATAGTCTTTATGAATAAGGTAATAAAGCTCAAATTCCAATGTCTTTCGACGGGATCAAAATTTTTATGACAGTAGTATGTCTGGTTACATAAGTTGTGACATCACAGCAAATTGAGTCCATTCGGTTTTAGTCTTTGAATCGGCTGTCTTTTAGGAGAAATCGAAAATAAATATTATTATTTTTCAGGGATATTCGTGAAGGAAGTAAATTTTTATAAATTTCCCACTGCATCCTAGAACCCAGAGATATGCCAATTTCATACTTCCTCTGAGCGGGCGGTACAACATTTTTAAGAGAGCCTTAAGGATGTACGAGTACGTGTGTCTGAGAGAAGCGGAACCCACCAGACCGTATGTTACTTTATACAAGAACCAAATATCTCCGGAAAATTTTCAGGAGAGCGTGAACTTGATTGAAAATCTTAAAGACAAATATCGTCTCAACGATATTCAAATAATATATTCCAAAGAGATGTTCAGAGGAATAGCTCTCCAGTTGGAATTCTTTATCAGAAGATGATTTAATGTTGTTTATCGATGTCGAGAACGGTTTCTGTTGATAGTTTGGCTTTGGAATCGTCAGCCTCTACAAGAGCGACTACTTGAAATTGGGCGGGTTCGATTTGATGATCTCCAGTTGGAGATACGAGGACGTCACCTTCTATGATAACGCGGTCAAGTTAGGCCTGGCGATAATGAGAAGTGTCGTTCCTGGCCTGTTCCATGTGTTTCATTCGGTGAATTGTGTCGCCGGATTGGATATTGAACAGAAAGGTATGTGCATCGGAACTAAATCAAGTAGTTTAGGGGTTCCTCGTCTGCATCGCATCGTCTACGTATTGATATAATTTATCAAATGCCTTAGAGAAGTCAGTTAGATAACATCTACCTGACCTCTCTGATCTAAGACTTCACTAATATATTGAGTTTCTATAACCAAATTTGTTACTGTCTAGCGACCTGAGATAAACCTGTGTTGTTCTGGTAATAGACAATTATTATCGTGGGCATATAAAGGATCGTATAAAATAATTACGAGTAACTTACTAAAATTGCAAATTATAGTAATTGGTCTGTAATGAGGGTGTAAACTTTAGATAATTTCCATAAGTCTGGAAATACAGAATTCTCTAAGATCGCATTATATATAATAGATAGCGAGTATGCAAGAAGAATAACACAATCTCGAATTTAAAATGCAGGAATGTTATCTGATTCCATAGTCATATTTTCTTTTAACTGACTAATAGCGTTTTTTACATCATCCAAGTAACTTTCCTTAAAGGAAAAATATTATTTGGAGTGATGCCATCGAGTTTACACGGGGTAGAGTTAACTTTGGTATCTGAAAAAGATTCAGAAAAGAAGTCGGCAAATGTTGAAGTTTTGCATCGTTATATTTCATATTAGACGGACATATATTTCACATGAAAGCTCCGATACCCGGATTTTCTACTTTTCGCTGTCTAACAATCCCTCCATGGGCTACTTGCTGTCCGCCTTCTCCATTCTGATTTATCTAGTGCAATAATTTCCCAATTATCTTGCATATTAATACTCTCGAGTGTTTCATATAATTGATTTTTGTATCTTTTATATTGTGCACCCCGTTTCCTACTACCATGCACCACTTCTATAAATAGGATGCATTTAGGCAAATGGTTCTCCATCCTATTTACTACATACCCTGCCCATCGCATTGTATATGTGTATAATTATTTTATGTTTGTCAGGCAGAAGGACCGCAATCAGTAAGCCCAGTGAATCAATTTCAAGTCAAAAAGTAGGCACTTATTTATTGTTTCTTATGAAATAAAATATATATATATATATATATATATATATATATTTGCTGAAATATATATGTGCTAATTTTAAAAGTGTAGATTATACTGTTGCAAAAAACGCGAGATAAATTAAAAAAAAAAAAAATTGAACTTGAAGAGTAAAAATAACTTCCAGGGCAAGGCTTCTTCCAGGCTGTGTTGGTAATAATCAGATCGGCGTACTTCGTGGTAGCAAAATGGGTGCTAGTCTAGGTTACCAGTACTAAAGATGAGGGACTGTCGGCATTACCAGCAATCACAAATTCAGCAATAAATTATTATGATTAGGCACCGTGCTCCCAAAAGACCAGGATTGCTTTAAATTCAAATTCGGTTACGAGGTTGACCATGAAGTTGAAAGTCGGCAACGTCCTATCCAAAAAACCTATAAAATGATTAGTTTCAAAATTTGGTACTCATTCTCTCTGAAATTTTTATGCTACTATAATGATTTTAAGCAATATCTTACAACATCCAATGATTATATAACTAATTTACTGACCTAGATGTTCTTCGGTTTCTCTTATGATGATATCTGTTCTCTTCAAGGATTACAGTGTAAAGAATGGAAAATTTTTTCTTAAAATCACTATATAAGAAAAGTACCAAATTTGAAACTTCCCAAATCTTGTATTTCAAAATTTTTTCCTGGGATCACTTACTAGTCGTATTTTACTAGCACCTTTTCTATTCTGTTTGACTACTTTGTCATCAAGTGTACTTTCTCACTATCTTTTAAATCCCCTGAATTTATATCAGTCTCTAAATTTCGGGAAGTATTTAAATAATAATTATTAACTTATATGGACTTGTCTTTTTTGTAGGTTAGATGTTTAACCTCTGACATATATTCAATCTGTTGGTACCTTATTACCTGGCATAAGTTATTCGTTCCAAAGGAGTCATATTGTTTACTGTATATATTTGTTTATTGTTATATATTTTAAATTTATTTCCCCATAGATTATCTTCCCTTCTAAACCAATGAAGCAGAGGGGATAGACTGTAACGCTTACGCTATAAACGAATGTAACGCAAAAGTGCAACCACGTGTTAGAGCAGTACGGATGTTGTGGGGTGGACTGCTGTCTCGGGTCTCACACATGAAAGAAGTTTTGGAAATGGTGCACGTAATGAATGAGTCTTTTATTTTCAATATTCCTTTTTAATAATGCGAAAATTGCTGTTTAAGAATAGTACAAAACCTAGCGTAAATGCAAACTATGTTGACAACCATTGTGATTCTACGCCTATGTTTGAGTTTAGAGCTACAGATTCTGTGTTACTAGATCATGACTATGATTTACCTGATGCAACAAATACAGAATAACAGAATTAATTAATTTAATTTCGGTTTTGGATATAATTTCACTGTCAGCTTTCCAGGAAAATATTTTATATTGTATTGGTGGTTTTATCCTTGAAAAAATGTTGACCAAGAATTCATGCAGACATTGCCAACAAATTTTAAATAGAAGTGATCATGACGATCATAATTATTCGGTAAATATAAATGAATATGCGAGTTTTACTAAATTTGTTTCAAGAGGTAAATTATGTTTTCCTTCTCTAGTGGTACTTGAAATTATAAAATATTGCGAAAAAGCTTTCAAAAGGGAAATTCTATTGGGATATATGGAAAAAGTTGATTTTAAAAAAGCGGATTCTAATAAGTATGGTATTGCAACATTTTGTTACCAAGATAAACCAACCCACCCAGTTGTTAGCATTTCAGAACGCTGGCATGAAAATTGCAACACGTGCAAAAAAAGACAATGCAAATTGAGTGAAGTGAGGTACCGTGTCGTCAGTTTAAGCGCTGAGACCTCGATCAGCGAAGTTAAGCAGCGTTGGTCAAGGCCATCACTTGGATGGGTGAACGGCATCTCATTTCGCCGTCCTGGTTGAGTGGAAGAGTAGCTGTAGCTAAACTCCGCCAGGACGTAAATATAAACAAGGCATTAAAAAAAAAAAATTGTAGGGACTGAAAAATTAGCTGCAAGACAAAAATTGCCGAAAACTGTGTTATTTTATCATGTTTAGATTTAGTGTAGGTAGGTACTTATATTGTATTTAGCACTTTAAAAATAAATATGCATAAAAAATGTAAGTTTTCATAATACCTTATGTTTACTAATGCAATTTGAAATTTTTTCTTGAATTACTGTTACAGTATTACTAATAAATGGACTCCGTCGCATATTAGGCAACCCAACATACATACTGTCATACCGCTAATAGCCCGAAATTAATGCACTGGAACTTGACTCTTAATGGTCTAGTTAATAAAGACCATTATCAAGAGGGTTAAAACATAGCTTAGAATTTCATTTTATTTCTGCCTCACAGAAAATATTTAGGACCTTTCAGTAACTAATTGACATTCACAAAGTATGTGAAAGTGTATATATGTAAATACATTAAAGAAATTGACTTTTAATCAAATAAATTGATATTACATATGAATTATAGTATCCTCCAATAGGAATTGAGAATACAAAAACGTCATTGCTGCTAACTTCAAGTTAGTTTTACATTTTGCTCTGTCAGTTTATAACCTCGTACAGCTGACCATATGTCTCAAAACTTTTGAATTTCTAATTTAATATTTTATAAATAAGTATTTTGGTATATGTAAGTACACCTAAGAAATTTCTAAAAAAATTGTTGTTAGTATGAGTGCAATATTTGATTTCTACAAAGAAAAGCAGAAAATTCTGCAGTTTCAGGATGTTAAAAGAATGCAGTATGATAATGAGCTGCATGGTTCGAGCAAGTACGAAAGACAAAATGTATGAAGTTGAGGTAGGTATAGGCGAATTCGTCTTTCTGGAGATGAATATGTAAACATTTTTCCAACATTCCGTTTAAATATCGCTGGTAAATTATTTTTTCTGTCACTATCTTCAAAGTGCCAAGTACAGATCAATGAAAACTTTTTAGATTTCCTATCGCGCCTTCTGAAAATAGAACAAATAAAACTTACTAGGTACACATTTATAAATATTGTATAGAATTGATGTAAATAGTAAAATTAACGTAGTTTTTTTGTATGAAAATCGGCACCGGAATAATATTACAAAAAGAAAATTGTTGTGTCATAAATTTTAATAACTTGTACTGCTGTACTTTTAACGGTAAATCAGCATTTTACTGTCAGGGAACTCTATAATAAAGTAAAATATAAATAACCCTAACCTACCTCATAAGTAGCTTCTACTTTTCTTTTAACTTGGCATCCTTTGGAAAATTAAACATTTTACATCCACTATTATATGCTCACATTCAGGAACAAAACATAAACCCATAGTTCAAACAATTTAAAATGAATATAAAATTTGATTATAGAAAGAAAGATTAGGTTATGAACCGTAAATGTGAATAATTCAAACAATAGTATTGAAATTAGCTGCAATTGCATTGCATTCTGCCATGTAATTTAAATTTTCACATTCTTCATTCCCATTGGAGGAAACTGTTGCTGTTTTATATTTGGCATTATTAAAATAAAATTAAAGGCTTATTAAATCTTCGATAAATACATATATTTTAACATATCTTGTGTGTATGAGATTGGCACTGGAAGTTCTTATATATTTGTTTCAACCGAGAAATTCAATAAAATGTAAGGCAATGTTTTAGCATCATAATTTATAGTCTTTATGAATAAGGTAATAAGGCTCAAATTCCAATGTCATTCGACGGGATCAAAATTTCTATGACAGTAGAATGTCTGGTTGCATTAGTTTTGAGCTAATTGAGTCCATTAAGAATCATGTATGCTGCCATTCATACATACAAATTACAACGTGCTAGACAAGGCAACTACCCCCCTAACAGCATCAGCACTACTCTTATAACAGGGTTCCATTTTCATTCTACGGCGTCAGCGTTCAAGTCTATCCCCTCTATTTTATTGGTCTAAACTGTATTTTGATATGATTACTAACTAGTGGGGCCCTCTATCAGTGCTACCAGAAAGAAAATACAGTAATTTACCAATAAAGTAAAGTCTCAGGGCCAGTTGTCGCGCCCACTTTATTACTCTATTTTATTCCAACTCTCTGGTTAAGAACTGTACCAACCTTAGAAAAGAAAGGTACCAACAATACCTGGGAATTTAAACTAGGTTTAATCAATATTTTTATTAAATAAAATTTAAAAAAATTTAAACAATTCTACCCACATTACTTGTTATAAACATGAGAACAAAAAACAATTATATTGTTTTATTGATTAAAATAAAAATTATATTCAACAAAATAAAAATATTAAAACGAAATAACATTTTAAAATAAATATCTAGAAATTAAAACAATATCTAATATAAACAACACTCATAGGAACTGTAAAATACATCAGTAAAATAAAGCTTTAATTTTCCATACATTTATAAAATTTTCAGATGAAATTAAAAAATATGCATTTAATAGTAGAGCAGGCAAATAGCTATTTACCGACCTAAAAACCAAGCAAAGAGATAGGACTTGTCCCGCATGAGTAATAAGAAGTATTTGGTATCATGTACACCAAATGGATTATTTTATGGATGGCAAAATAATAAGTGTGCTAAGAGTACATATCGAACGATTAATTCGCCGATTACGTGAATTTAGCATGTTAAAAAACAAACTGCACACACTCAACACATTTCTGACAATTATGGGTTGCACAACTTTATATGTTAATAATCATTATATTTTCAAGTAGATTAGTTTTTATGTTAATATAAAGGTTGGTAGTTAGACGACATGAAGGAAGGTTCTTGTAAATCATTTGTTTTAATAGTTCAATAAAATTGTATCAAATAGTTCTTTATTATATTACTATTATTATACCTCAGTTTAATATCTTAAGAAATGATGAACTGTAAATTTGATTTTTATTGTACAGTATTTGGAAACCTAACAAAAAGTATAAATGTAACTATTAGAGATATTTCATATTTAAGTTAAATATTAACAATAAATTGTACACATACTGACATACTTAACTGAATGAAATAATCAAGTAAAAAATTACAAATTAACTAATTAACTTCGGGAAAATTGCTTTCCTCCAAAATTTAGTGGCTTGCTCCATTATTTCTATGCAGAAAGTTTCATCGAGATAAATTTCATGTATAGAAATCTCCATGTCGTTTTCAAAATTTGGGCATTCTACACAAAACAAACTTTTACATTTATTAGTTAAAAACATATATAAAGCTTCACTGTTTATCGAAGAATAAATTTGAGATGGTACTTATTTAAAAAGAGACATAATATAGTATTTACTCATTATTTGATGCCTGCTGTTAATCCTCGCGTTTATAGAATTGCTGATGTGTATTTACTTCTCGAATTTCATTTATTTTAGGTGTAAGGTGTTCAATGAAGGCTCCGTTAAAATCACCAGTGCAAACACAAACACATCAGGTTTATTTTAATAAGACACCCCATAAGAGCAAACTACGAGGAAGAATAAGAAACTACCGCAATTAAAAAAAAATAATTGTGTATTCTACATGTATATTTTTGTGTTCACTAATTTTAAAAAATTTTATTGGGCCCTTGATAGCATTATAATTGTAATTTTTGACTTTTTGGTAATAAAGTTTTGTATTTTATGCTTTTGTTTTATTAACAAGCTTTTTACAACATTGTAGTACAAGATACTATCGTGGGTTCTGGTCAGTTCCCCAGCGTTAGTCAAGCCTATATTAGTCGCAAGTCGTTCTTTTGAACTGCAAACAAGCCTTTCATTGAATTTAAATAAAAGAAAAGATCTAATAGGGACACGAAACAATAACAGAAAAGAGCCATTAAGGACAAGTAAAAGATCCCTTCGGGGCGTAGAAAAGATCCGTTAAGGACACAAAAAACTAACAAATAAAAGATCCATCGGGACATACCAAAAAAAATTATAAATTCAAAAGGCTGAGCGTTGCGAGGCGGGAACCTGATATAATTTATTAGAAAAGATCCCATAGGGACAAAATCACAAAAAAAAATCGACGTCATGGACCCATGGCCGTCGTATCGACGCTCCCAGGCC